>LR990066.1:11276491-12625560 GCA_905147135.1 Blastobasis lacticolella
TTACTTATTAAAGAATTGCTATCAGTGATGGCCGTGTGTGATAACCGGCAAAGCTGTGTTACCAGCAGTGTATTCCAAAAAAGTACGCCCGGGCTCTTAAAATAGTACGAAAATGACTAAAAAGTTACGATTCACCTTATCTTCTGTATTTTACCTATATTTTACCGGCCTTGGGGTGGGGGGGAGACGATTTTAAGTCAACAAAATCAACCCTTCCTTCCATTATTTTACGGTATTTCGCGGACAGGAAAGGCGAAGTGACCACCTCCCCATAAATTTAGCATTTTGTAAAAACGTACTAATTAGTACGATGTGGAGCAAAGTACGCCAAAGGTACGACAGTCGGCCAATAGTACGTAAATCGTACCAAAAGGTACGATCTGGCAACGCTGCGGCAGAGTGGAAAATAGCACCAACTAGGGATAATCCAAATTTTTAAAACATCGATATTGATATCGATGTTAACATCTGATCTAAAGTATCGATGTTCGATGAATATCGAAAGGAAAACATTGGTGTCTAAAACATCGATGTTTTTGATGCCATAATGAACAATCGTTTATTTTAATGATTTCAGTATATTTTTGTCTAGCCTAGTTCTAGCGTTAGGCGTAAGTGAGTGACTAATGTACACTTATTTACGCTAGGTGGCCCTTAGTACCTATATCGAATATTATTATATGTGTACAAATCCATTTCACGCTCAATTAAGTGAATAAAGATTATTATTATTATTATTCAAAAAAAAAAAAGAAAAAAAAAAAAATTGGATACATTTATCAACTGCACAAACATATCTTGGTACCTGCTTTTCAGTTTTGGGTCGACACTTAATATCAACATATTTCGTATTATATGAATGATTGCTTCTGATCCATTTTCAGGCGCACGCAAACTAGCGTGCTCTGAACCCAACCCTACCTAACAGCTCATTCACCTCTTCCAGCCTCTCCCTGCTGCTCCTGGAGGAAGACGGCGCCACGTCCCCCCTGACCATCATAATCAGGCCTGACGGCTGGGTCCTCAGGACTGACTACACGAGGAACGGCTATGGGACACCGGAGTGCGATGGCAAGAACCCATTCCATAAGGGAGGCCTTTTCGACATACTGATTATCAGCAGGAGTATCCAGTTCGAGGTTAGAATAGAACTAAACCTCGTGTTTAGGTGAATAAATAAATAAATCACCTATCTCGCACATGGCACAGTACTTTTGGGCACAATAGGTACCCACATGGCATAATGTAGCACACAACAACATGGAGTTCTTCAAGACAGGGGTTAAAAGGTTTTTACGGGGTCGGCAACGCGTGGGCGATGCCCCTGGTATTGCGAACGTCTTATCATCAGGCAGGCCGTAAGCTTGTTTGCCAACTTGGTGGTATAAAAGAAAAAACAAGTAATAATGAGAAAGGGACAATGCTATCGTTACTTCGTTACCTGTGCCATAAGGCGACGCGCAACGGGGCCACACTCAGCATAAGCCACGGCTGACGACATGGCGTTAGTTTTCAAAGTGCCCCTCAGTGAAGCACGGACAGATTAGGTCTGGGGACGATTGCTGCGTCATGTTTTGCGCAACATTGTGCTCTCGCATGCGAGGGCCCGGGGTCTGCCTTGACCATGATTCACGATATGGCAGGTCAGGTAATTACTCTCCGTGGATCTCCGTGATTCAATTTAAAAGGGGAACTTGACCAGATTGGATCATGGTTACACACTCAGTCGCCTGAATATTTCGCAGGTTTCATCACGATGTTTTCCATCACCGTAAGCGCATTGGTTAGCATTCAACCAATGTTACATAACTCAGAAAAGAGTCATTGGTACTATTGGATTCAAATCTGGTACCTCTCGCTTACGAGTCTGATACCTTAACCACTTGGCCACCGACGCTCCACTACCTGGATGAGCTCGCTTAACTTTCCCTTTGCTTTTCGTTAGATTTTTGACGTTTGAAAAGAAATAAATTAATGTAATCCTAAATCAATAAATACTTTTTCATTTTTATTTTCCATACCTACGATCTCCACCCAAATATGTCCCCAGATATTCCTGGACGACAAGTTCTTCACGACCTTCGCGTACCGCTCGTCAGCCACGTCGCTGCTGGACCTGGAGGTGCGCGGCGACGTCCTCGTCTACCTGGTCACCTTCCACCATTACAACGTGGCGTCGGCCCTCTCTCTGGATGCGCCCGTGAGTGGCAATCATAGCACATAGGCATAGCATAGCACACCACAACAGAGCATACATAACATACGGGGTGCCTACAACATAACATAACAAAACGTAGCATACCATAGCATAGTGCAGTACAGTATAGCAGCGCATAGCATAGCATACCACAGCAGAGCATATCATAGCATAGCATAACATACAACGTGCCAAAATGCACCGGTGAGTGAATGTACAGTTCAAAAGCATAAGTGCAGAGCTCGCTAAGATGATTATTATTTATTTTAGCCATTTTCATCATAGGCGTAGGAAGAGGGGGAGACGGGTGGGTCGTGCCCACCAAAGAATGGTCTGGTGCCCACCCCAGGATGGGGTGCTCACTGGCTGTACATTGGCGATTGATTCGGCTTCATTGGCAACCTCAGGGGCCAGGCCCCCCCTGGAGAATAGCCCTAGATACGCTAATGATTTTCATGTACCACATTTAATGCAAATAATTAATTTATTTATAACACTCGGTGAATTTGGTCGACAACAGTCTCGGTCTCGACAAGAATCTCGACCGATTTTAGCCGAGGACCGAGATCTCGGTCCTTTATTACCTAAGTACTATTCTCTTTGCCTCCCCGACAGCCTCCACTGCCGGACTCTCTCCAAAGCTCACCTGAGGAGAAGAAGAAACTACTGGAGAACCCTTCCCTGTCAGGGCTGAGGCTGCCGCCTCCGAAGCAAGATGACGTTGTGAAGGTCCTGCCAGCGCCACAGGCCTCCACATTCAAGGAACCTGATGAGGTGGTGCCGCAGGCTTCGAGCACTGGCAAGGTATGATTTTTATGAACATTTGGCAGGGTAAGAGTTAGGTTACCGCCAATGCTGGAAAGCCGGCCTGTAGCCGTATTCACAATGGCTCGGAAATCGAATTCGGATACGGAAACGACAAAGGACCCTGCAAAAGTTCTTAGGAAAATGTGGTTTCAGTTAATTTTGATGAAAATTTCATATGTTATAGAGAGTTTCCGTGGAATCTATCGGGATTCTGAATAACAATTTTTTTAATCGATCGACGCAGATTCGTCACTCACGAATTTCGTGTCGAATCGTTCGGAAAAGGTTTCGAATCATTGTGAATACGGCTACTGGTCGGGTGTTGTGATCAGGGGACCTGGGGTCCGATAAATGATCGTCGGACGTAGTACATATGACGCGGAAGTTGGTCGGCGCCATCTATGTGCGGATACTTGCGAACGTTGTGTTCGTTATACTCGTAATGTGAGTATCGTCGTTTCCCTATTGGAGCGATAGATGTCGCTACAAACAAGGTAGGAATTGGTTGCGATTTGTGCGGTTCCAAAGGAAGTTTCCACCACGCAAACTAAGGTTGTGGAATAAGCTCCCTGGATAGGTTTTCCCTGGAGAGTACAACATGGAGTTCTTAAAAAAGAAGGTGAACAATTTTTTACGGGGTCGGCAACGCATGGATTATGCCCCTGGTATTGCAGACATCCATAGGCTGCGGTGACTGCTTACCATCAGGCTAATCGTAAGCTCGTTTGCCATTACAGTGATATAAAAAAAAGGCAAGTCACACTCGCGGTGAACACTTTCCACCAGGTGGCCTGATGGAAAGTGGTCACCGCTGCCTATGGACATTTAAATCAGAGATAATGCGTTGCCTACCTCTGCAATCCCGGACACGCTGCTCTGGCAGTAAATATGCAATTGCAAAATACGAGTAGAACAAAATAGACAGGGTGCATGGGCCTCAGCCTCAGGGATATGTGGGAAATAGGTGCCTGAATCTGCCGGTATCAGGAAAGAGGCCCCGTAGGCGACCCAAGAAGCGATCGATTGACATCGCTGAGTCGAATGCGAGAGCCAACAGCTTACGACGAGAGGATGCCGAAGACTGGGCGAAGTAGAGAAGATTGAGTAGGAAAGCGGACCTTGGCAGATGCCGGGATAAGCGCTAGGACGACGACGACGAGACAGGGTGCATTGGCGCTCACTGGGGGAGGCTCACGTCCAGCAGTGGACTAGTGGTGCTCATCTTGGCGTTAATGTCCCGATTGTGCTCTCGCACTCGAGGGCCGGTTCCGCCTTGATCATAATACAGATTTTGGCAGATCAGATAATTACAGTGGAGCGAGTGCCATCTGGCCTCCGTGACCCTGATAGCAGGGGAACTTGGCCAGGGGGGCTATTGGCTATCTTAATAGACAAACTGAATTTGACATATAATAATCTTACACTACTCTGTATTCTACAAAATTCGACTCTAGTTTAGTCTAGTTATATGGTTTTGATAGACACCAAAATAATTTCGTAGACGCCATAGCCACTGGCCAACGTAGATGACGCAGTGTAAAAATATTTAATGTCAAATTCAGTTGCCAACTGAGTTAGACAATTAACCGCTGGTTTTTTTTTATACCACTAAGGTGGCAAACAAGCTTACAGCTTGCCTGATGGTAAGCAGTTTTATCATGGTTACACTTTCAATCGCCTTAATGTGCAGGTTCATCAGTGGACTAGTGTGAGCTAATAATGATGGTGATTCCTCCGTCTGACTTTCAGGATAAGGAGCTGCAGATCCTGCCAATCCGAGAATCGTTGCAGGAGGCCGATGACGAGACGCGTCGGTCTCTCTCCAATGCTGAGGGGGCGTCTGCTAGTATGGCTTTTGATAAAAAAGTAGATAGATAGATATACTCTTTATTGCAAACAAAATTACAAAATGAAAATTTAACGGGTAGGGTACTTTTATACCTATTGCTAATGGGCTTACAGTCTTAAGATTGAAGAGGCTCGCCTGCGCTGGATTGGTGACGTATTTTTTGTATTACGCAGTTATAAACGAGCAGTCAGCCCACCGGGTGAGGTACCGAATATCTCCGATAGTACGCCGCCATCTTGATACCATTGAGTTTAAACCAATGGCAGCAAGGTAGCTCTGGCTCTGACTTGCTGCGATTGGTCCCTACTGAATTGGACCAAAATGGCGGCGTACTATCGGAGATCGGCGGTACAGCTGCGGATGGTAAGCGGTAAAAAACTGTCACTCATAACATCTATGGTTTACATATAAGCATTTAGGTTGTACCAAAAATTCAGAACCGCAGATGCGTTGTCACTGCGAGGACTAAGATGAAATGGCTCATGCCTGTAATTGCGCCGGCTACCTTCTTCTTCAAACCGGAACACGACAATGCAAGCATAGGTGTTTGGCGGCAGAAATAGATAACGCTGATGACGTGCTGTGGCTTACACAGGCTACGGTACCGGTATCAGGAAAGCGGTCCCGCTGGAGACCTAGGTATCGATGGATTTACACCGTTGAGTCTGAAAAGCGCACGGACTGACAGTCTATCTGATTGTGCGTGGCCACCATCGTCCAGGACCGTACCTTGAGGCTACATGAACGTTCAGTACCGCAATGAGACACACCTAGGTAGGTGGGCCTCGTAATGCCGTTGGCTCAGCGAGGGCGTCCAAGGTCTTCCGCTGGGGACCCTGAGCTGGTTAAACAGTCTCGGGAGCCGATTGGCACCCCGTGACGGTATATTTCGTAATCATCATCGTCATCATATCAGCCGAAAGACGCCTACTGCTCGGCATAGGCCTTACCCAGAGATCTCCACGGCGGCGGCCGGTCCTGTGCTTTCCACATTCAGCTGGTACTTGCGATATTTACCAGAGGTCGCTCGAGAACTTAACTGACCCATCGGCCATCTGTTCTTCTAGCTATGTGCCCTGCCTATTGCCACTTTAGCCTGTAGGGTACGGAATATTTATTTCATACTTTATTTTCAGGTGGCAGTAGACACAAGAAAAATTCGTGCTGTGTCATATCGTAATGAGTAGAACGAGGAACTTACTACATTAAATTATTTAATCCACTATTGTTTGCCTTATTTTTCTGGTTATTTATTTATTTAATCATTTAGTCATCGTCATCGTCCTAGTGCATATCCTGGCCTCTGCCAGGGTCCGCTTTCCTACTCATTTAAGTATCAGCGTAGAATCTTTACAGAGTGACTCGTCTTATTTTGTTATGGAAATTATGTATTTACATGTATAATTTGCAGCAGAATTCGTTGAACTTCACATTCTGTGTGTTTCTTATGTGTGTGTAATATAAATTCAAGACAACTACACATAATATACGTATCGTAATTGATACGGCAAGTCGTGATTTTGGGTATTGTTTGTCCATCAAATAAGACAAGTCAGACTGGACAGATCAAACAAAGGCACATAGATATAGTACATAATTTTACACAAGTTAATATAGAAAATTAACACTATCACATACTACACCTAAATATGGGTAAAGAAATATATAATATGGTGATACAGGCCTTGTAATAAGACACCCAAATTCCAACGTAAACAGGTATTCCATCCCCACGTGAAATATGAATGTGTAGTGGACAAAGAATGGCTATATCTATAAAAATCATTAAAATCAGTTCAGTAGTTTGGAGGAGCGTCGGTCTAAAGAAAAATAAAACACAAACAAAATATACATAATAATATAATATTTACATGACACTGAACAATAGCAATAGCCATAAAAAAACAATATCTAAAACAAATAAACTTGCTACAAATGTGTTTTGTTAAATCTGCTCCGGGCTTCCCACTTTGGAACGAAACCCCGGGCCCAACTTGGTAAAGCACAACCGGCAGCGGTACCGCCGATCTCTGATAGTACGTCGCCATTTTGATTCCACCATGTGGAATGACGTCACAACATGCATCTTGGATAGGCTCTACTCTCAATAGGGCCTATCCTGCGAAATGGACTGAAATGTACGATTTTGAACGACATGCACGATGTTCCGTTCTACTAACATAATTTTCAAGTTGATTAGTTTTATTTTGATCTCGTTTTATAAATAAATTTAACATTGCAGAATACTTGGAATGCACTCAAAATAACACAATACGAAAAGAATCAGAAAATATTATATTATAAAGTAATTTTTTTCTAGCTTTTTATTTAATTTAAAATTACGATGTATCAAAATCAAAATGCGAAACGGATCGTTACTATATACTCCCCAATGGCATTCATTTCGTTCATTCTGACTGATACCGAGTTCGGCAGTACGAATTCTGTGACGTTTTTCCACAGGGTGGAATCAAAATGGCGGCATTCAATTGGAGATGGCGGTATCTTAACGCCAAGGAGACATGAACGCCAGGATGATGATGTCAATCAAGAACTAGACCTTGGGTTGTTTGGATTTAGGTCCAGAGATAGCTAACTCGTAGAAGAGATAGTGTGCTGCGCGGATCCTAATCCTACCTAAGCCTAGACAAAGAGGCGGCTACATACGACACTGGGAAAAGGACGATTTAGGAGGCCGCTAGACAGTTAATACTAATCCTTATATGAAGTACCAAATATGTGCTACTACGTATGCGCGGGCGAACCGACCTTGGGACACGCCCCCACCCCCCCATCCGAAAAAAGACTTGGATATTTATTGATATTTGCAGTGTATTAGTAATTTGTAAGTACTGTAACGCTGTAAATTTATGGTAAATAAATAAATTATGGAGACTGCATGGTATCTGTGTCAAAATGTCCACTACACGATATTGTCTACTGTAGTAAAACGTCCACTCTACATAAATGACCACTCCGCCAAAAAGTCTACTCTACCGAAAAGACGAAATGACCACCTTAATAATCATAGAAAAATAAGTAGTTCTGTGTTAAACCAACCATAAAAACGACTCCACCCAAAGACTTTTAAGTTTAAACATAAGTACAGAATGTCAACGTCAAGTGCCGGCGCTGATTGGGCAACTTTTTAGCCCGCCATTATCAATAATTACTAAGGCCATCATCATAGTCGTAGGAAGAGGGGGGCCGGGTGGGCCGTGCCCACCCCAGAATGGTCTGGTGCCCACCCCAGGATGTACCGATTTAATCAGGCTGATCGTGTTCACTGACTGTACATTATCGATCGACTTGGCTTCATCGGCCACCTCAGGGGCCAGGTCCACCCTGGAAAATAGCATTAGATACGCCAATGAGTGTTGTACTTCATAAGAATTAGTATAAACATTACGGCTAGCACATGTTGCTCTCGCGCGCGATAAGCGTGAAAAGGCGCGACATATATACTGCTATCTCTTTAATATTTGTATTAAGAGAAGGAAACAAACGCTCTCACGCGGCGCGAGCCTTGTCGCGGACACACTTGTGATAGCCGTGCTGTTATCCTGGCCTTATCATTAATTACCAAAGTCATCATCACCTTGGCGTTGTACTTCATAAGGATTAGTATCACCTCTCAACCTCCCACCTTCACCACTCCCGCCACCCTATCCCAACCATCCCTTAACCCTACTCCGCCGCCGGCTCCTCCCCCCCTTCTCCATCCCCGCCCATCCCCCCCAAGCACATGTGCAGGAGGGGGTTGCAGCAGCCGCAGAGCAGACTGGCGCAGCTCGCGCAGCAGACCGCGCAGCACGGGCTCATCATGCCGCCGCCCGCTGATTGCTGCTGGTCTGTGGGGTGGCCAAGGAAAAGAGCGTGTTAAAGTCTGACTCACACATCGTATATGACAGTTTAGGAGCTAACTCTCAGTGGGTAAGGCGCTGTCCTAATTGGCAACGATCTAGAAGTAAAAAAAAACGGTCTGGCTCACATCCTCTTGGTAGTTTGCTTTTCAGCCTCATTATAGTCACCAAGAAAAGTGAATGTTTCGTTGTATAGGCAGCTACTCGTGACTGTTGGACTTGTTACGTACGTAGCTAGTCGCTGTATCATGGTTCCCAATGTGACTTGTGCGGAGAGACCTCAATCTGACTAGTGGGAGAGTGTGATTGCTCAGTAGACAGGAAGCCCATTCTGACTATTACAGGTTTGACAGAGTCATACCACCTGCCTGTATGTGACCTTCGGTCGGTAATCAACGATTTCGTATTATTTTTGAAGTTGATTTTATTAAATGATGGTATTAAGGTACCATAACAAAGTTTTTCCAGTTGAATAGAATAAATACTATGAAAAAAATAACTCACGTCCATGTCCATAGCCCGGATGGTAGCCTTGTTGTGGGTAAACCTGTTGTGGATATCCCTGCGGTGGATAGCCATGTTGCGGATAACCCTGTACGGGATATCCCTGTTGGGGATAACCCTGTTGGGGGTAGCCCTGTTGGGGATGGCCCTGGAAATTGAAAAAAGGAAAATCGACCACCGTTCGCAAGTATTCAGGGTGACACTTCTGTATGGCGTCAGATTCCGTGTGGTGTGCCACAAGGGTCTTTATTAGGGCCTCTGCTTGTCATCATCTTTATCAATGGTATCCAAATCTGTTTCCTAGATTCTATAATCTTATTTACAGTCATTTTTTTTTGTAAAAAATGGATTTGCTTTTCAAAGTTGCGATAGGTACCTACAGGGTTCTAAACCCAGTGCGGCCGCCTAATAATGACTCTTTTCTGAGTTATGTTGTTGACCACTAACCGATGCTCTTACGGTGAGGGCAAACATCGTGATGAAACCTGCAGATTAAAGCGACTGGATGTGTAACCATGATCCGGTCAGTTAACAGGGTCACGGAATTCAGATGGCAGTCGCTCTACTATAATTATCTGATCAGCCTAATCCCGGATCATGGCCAAGGCGGACCCTGGGCGGCACGCGAGAACACAACCAAGACATTAACGCCAGGATGATGATGATGATAATGATTCTAGGACAACATGCGTGGCTGTTTGATCAGCGACTAGATATCCCTTGATATAAGGATCTCTGTAGAGCTCGTCTAGTTTAAAATGACGCGCCCCACTACTTAGTTAGTTGATTTCGATGTGTGAGTGCAAATATTGATAACGACACTTCATCTGTGTGGGAGCCAATGAACGACGCGTGCTCCTACGTTTGAATTTCACGTGCAACTGAATGACCAATTACAACGGCATTTGTATATGTATTGCGTCCATATTTTAAACTTGCTTGTGTGCGTTAATGCGATAGTGGGGCGCGTCATTTTAGATTAGACGAGCTCTACCTCCAATTGTGAACAGTAGTTTGTTTTGGGAGACCGGGCGCTTAGCTAGGTTCGCTTATAAGGAATATTATTTGGAAATATAGATACGTACTTAGGTCAGGGCCGTGACTTAGGCGCTGTCCTAATTGCCAACGCTCGTGCGACCACGGCCGTGCCACGGGCGGATTTGAGAACTGATCATGATCGCATGACCGACCGTTGCCAGTTAGGACGTTGCGCTTTCGGCTTACAAAGGAATCTGATGATACTCACATACATTTTACTCAGGAGGTATAGATACCTATAACGTAAAAATTTACACAATTTCGGATGAATGGCAGATTTATTCAAGATATCTACTTAAGTAGGTAGGTACACCTAATCTTTAGAAAAATATTATAGAACAGAAGAAACGCAATAAGGTCTTCATTTGGTGCTCAGAGTTCTCATTTTATTTAAAAACTTGGTATGAAAATTATCGTAATGGTATTCTGAGGTTGGTGATAAATATTTTTGTACGTCATAACGCCACTAACGTCATCATATTTCTTTCATCTGTGCTATTTCCACCTCTATGTTTATGATTAGAGCAAAGAGATAGTATTATATTGTTTTGGCCTTTGGTCATGGGCTTAATGGGCTTGGTCAAGTGTTTAGCAAAGTTGATAAGTATTATCGCTTATCCCGGCCTCTGCCAGGGTCCGCTTTCCTACTCATTTCGCTTCCGCTCTCCTCCACTTCGCCCAGTCTTTGGCATCCTCTCGTCGTAAGCCGTTGGCTCTCGCATTCGTATCAGCGATGTCAATCCATCGCTTCTTGGGTCGCCCACGACGCCTCTTTCCTGATACCGGCAGATGCAGGCACCTATTTCCCACGTATCCCTGACTGAGGCTTACGCAACACGTGACCAAACTAGCGTAGCCGCGCCTCCTCAATCTTATCTGCGATATCCCTCACGCCAAGGCTGCCACGGTACAGTGGTGTAAACCGGTCGGACAGTAGCGAGGCAATTAGACAGTTAAATTATTGCGCGCTTGCACTGGAGTTGTGCTATATGGCATTCCTTCTTGCCAAGTTTTATTATTCTAGGTCCACGGGAAGTATAGATTTTGATTCCCTTGTTGATCTGTGGAAATCATCGTGATGCAACCTGCATATTCAGGCATCGACCTCATCGTCGCTTACCATCAGATGAGTTGATGGTCAAATGCAAGCCTATTGACAATTAAAAAAAAACTTAATATGTAACCATGATATACGAGCGTAAGATTCAGATGGCAGTCGCTCCACGGTAATTATCTGAGGGCTTACCATGAACTCTTATAGCAGGACCTAAACAGAATTGCTATCGGTTTGAACGAGACAAGCTTATGTGACACGTATAGCGCTGTCTCGTTCTAAGCAGGGCAGTTCTGTTTAGGTCCTGCCATAATAGTTCATAGTAAGGCCCCTGATCTGCCAAATGCTGGATCATAGTTAAGGCGGACTCCTGAGTCCACCATGGGTCTTCATCATCATCATCATCATCTTGACGTTATGTCCCGGTTGGGCCCCCATACAGGGTCCGCCTTCCTGCGGTCCGACTTTTGGCCCACCTCGCTCGGTCTTCGGCATCCTTAGTGGTGAGCTTGTTGGCACGCATTTCATTCCGTGGCAGGGGCGGCATGGTAGACACTTGTTCCCCTCGTTAAACATGGGTGACGTAAATAAAACACTACATCTTCACTCAATATAAAATATTTATTCAGTAACTGTAAAAAAAGTCTACAAAACACCTAAAAAATTACAACATGTCTCAGAAAGGAAGCACTGGTATTTTTCAATATTTTCGAAGAGACCTACCATAACTTTTAACAACACAAAAATGAAAATTATTTACCCAAACTTCGTCTTTTCGTAGCGATAGTACTAAGATATCCTCTTGTGTAGGTTCTTTAATAAAAAATACCGGTCAGCCTCGTTTTTTGCTTATAGATTCGCACAAGAGAATATGTCTTATATATAATGTCATTTCAGCTTAGACTAGCTCTACTATCGCTACCAAAAGTCGAAGTTTGGGCAAATAAATAATGGTATTTTTGTGCCATGTTGCGCACGGGCAGACCAACGTCTTGTGGGTCTCCTAAACGTCTACTCTCGCTACAAAAGGGATATATTTTTGTACTAAATGTTATACGACAACCTACAGTGCCCTCACAGTCTCTAAAGTAGCTACAAAATAAACTACACATCCAATGGCAAGTCTTAAAACTTAATAATAATTTTCACTGTACATTAACACCGCGGAAGACAAATGTGGTGCTTCACTCAATTGGTTACTTTCATAATGCAATTAACTCAATAGAAAGAGACTCAGCACGCTATTGTCCATCCATTCGGCAAGAGCTATACCTTAGGCGCTGTCCTAGTTGGAAAAGCCGTGCGAAGGGCGGTTTTGAGGTCTCCGGCGACGTCCGCCGACCCTGGTCGCACGACCGTTGCCAAACAGGACAGCGCATGAGAGTACAGGTCCACGCCCAAGTGCGATGATCGAGTTGACACCAAACTGATAATATACCCACGTCTACAGTCCTCAGTCATCATAGCCCCCTTCATCGTAACCCCCATCCTCGTACCCCCCCTCGTCGTACTGCTGCTCCTCATACTGCTGCTCAGGGGGGGCTTCGTACTGCTCAGCGTCCTGGGGGGCGTTCTGTTGCGCCATATCCTGGGCCGCTGGCACCGCGGCCGTGCCTTGGCCCTGGGCATCCTGGCCATCTAAAGAAAGATACTTTTTTATGTCATACGGTAGGCAAACAGGCAAGCGGGCCACCTGATGGAAAGTGGTCACCACTGCCTATAGACATTAGCAAAACCAAGAGTATCGCTAATGCGTTGCCCACCTCTATAACACGTTGCTCTGGCAGCAAAAAGGCAAATGCCCCTCCACTTCCAAAGCCACGGTTCCCCAAATCCCCACCCCATGGAGCACTGGAAACCTTACTCACCGACAGAAACACAATACTATTTAAAAGAGTATTGTTTAGCTGCGGTATTCTGTAAGGATTTATTACACATACCACACCACGACACAAGAATAGATACATAATTGCAAAAGGTTACAATGCGTAGCCTCCTATGCCACTGTCGGTGCCGCGGCGGCCAGCATAAATGATACCCACTCTGCATGTGTTGTGAGGAGCAAGAAGCGACTGATATGATAAGCCGTTGATATTTATGATTATTTTATAGCCTAGGGAAGCATACGGACCGACAGTCCACCTGATGGTGCGCGGCCACCGTCGTCCAGGACATCCTCAACTTAAGAAGAGCGGATGCGGGGCCAGCCAAGGACGGTACCTGCACACATGCCTTTTGAAGAACCCCTTGTTATGCAAAAGAAAGGCTTCGGGAGAGAGCTCATCCCACATCTTACACGAGCGCGGTAAAAAGGCTCGTGATGCCCGTACGTTAGTTGGATGCCAGGCATCCAGATGAATGTGAATGAAATCTATCCCATCGTCGCCGTCGGTGGGTGCGGTGGCGGAAAAGTGACGGTGTCATCGAGTGCGGCGGGCTGGGCGCCACCAATAGGGGCATATTGGAAACCCTTCAGCAGCTTGTTGGACTGCTGCAGACTCATCTCTCTAAGGAGTGAATTTATTTTAAGTTTAGCTCATAAAAACAGTTCTTCGGGACATTCCCCGTTGTACAAACGGTAGAGAACACACAGTGAGCCAACGTCTCTCCGGAGGCCTAAAGGCCAAAACTATCTGTGTGAAGCGGATCATCGAAAATACGTTGGATGGAATCAAGAGGAAGGAGTTGGGATGACTTGATTCTCAAATTGAACGTCATTGGTTAGTTACCAGGGTGCTGCGTCCTAACGGTGGTCGCGCCATATCCGCCCACAGCGAAGCCTCGATACCACATCTCTTCTTAAGCCCAGAAAAGAAACCGAAATTTCTTTATTGTACAGTCGAGGAAAAGGAATGTTCAGCAGTTTATTCGTCTTTACAATGGGGGATTTACTGACAGCTATTTAAAAAGTGAAAAGTGTAGTTCGGCCTTCGCTAGATGGCGCTACTCAAGACAGAATTCAATTTCGAATTTGTTAACCCGGAGAGGTGTTTCGTGAAAAGATACTTAGTTTTAATACCTTGTCTGAGAAGAAAGCGCAAAATGTGTACATCGAACGGTCTTATTTTGATTTTCTTGAGAATCGTGTCTAATCAACGCCATCTGTTACAATTATTTGAATAATTTTACTTTTTAATTGGCTGTCGGAAAATCTTCCATTAGGTCTGAAAGTCTCTTTAAATTGAACAAGCACTAGAAATGCTTAGAATCACTTGATTAATCAATGTGGCCATAGCTCTATAAATGTTTTAAGGTTCTTTATGGGAGCGATCCAATATAGCGTCTACTATACGCACCAAATGCTTCAACTGCTTACTTCCAGGCGGTCCTTACGTTGTAATATCCAATAGATGGCGTTGTACATGTTTGCGTTCTTATTCTACATCGCGGGAGCAAGTTCGCTATCGAAAAGATATAGTGTTTTAGAGAGATTTGTATATTAACCTAATTTTTGAGGAGTAAACTATTGTTCGAGTATCTTGACTAGTTTTAGTTGCATCAGCACCCTTGGTAGTTGGACCCCTTTAATGGTGTGAGGGTTCTACAAGTGGTATCTACGTACTTATAAAAAACAGGTACGTCACTTACGTCCTTGCACTCCCCTGCCCAAGGCGTTGCCGATCATTCCGCCAGCCATCCCGGCCATGCCGCCAGCCAGGGCTCCGCCGAGAATGCCGCCCATCGCTCCTGTAAATAAGTTTTCATTAAACGTATGGTCGCCGCTGTAGGTCCTGTAGGCCTAGCACAAGTTGCTCTCGCGCGCGATAAGCGAGAAAATGCGTGACATAGGTATTGCTATCTCCTTCGTCTTGGTATAGAGAGAAAGGGACAAACGCTCTCTCGCGGCGCGAGCTTTGTCGCGGGCACACTTGTGCTAGGGCCACTGGCTACACAGGAGTAGCAGCGGTGGAAATGAGTGGCCTAAATAAACTATTTATGGCCCGTGGTCCGATCGTGGAGTTCTACTGGTCGATCGATAGGCAATCAACACAGTGACAATACTGTGGCGTGAGCTTTGGCAAACCTTCGATTAGGATAGAGGACAGGTAGACCTTTCTTCTTCTTTTTTAGGTTGTAGCTTCCGCTATATAGCGATTTTGTCAACAGGTACACTTTTAGGATAAGTTATCGTTCCGGCAGTGTTGCCGGGACTTTAGTTAAGCAGGTTGGTTCCTTAAGTGTAGGCTTTATTTGGAATTAGAATTAGGCCAGCCATTTTTCGGGTAGGATTAGGTAGGTCGTTGGTATCGGCTCCTGGGTCCGCTGGTTGGGCCAGAAGACCGACCGCATCGATATCGGTTCATCCGTTCGGGAGCTACGTTGTCACAGACAGACAACCAGATACACACCTCCACAGATACACAGAGAACTTATAACACCCCTCTTCTTCGTCGGAGGTTAAACTTGAGGATAATTATTATTAAACCAGTCCTATTATCAATAGATTTCAATACACACAGTGACACGTTGGCCGCCCCATGGCTGGAGCACACTCAGCCCACGCCAACTGACGACCTGAGTGGTTCAATGGTCAACATGCCGGTCTGCCACGCAAGAGGTCCCGGGTTTGATTCCCGGCCGGGCAGAAATTGAAATGATGAATTTTAATTTCTGTTACGGGTCTGGGTGTTCTATGTATAATAAGTATGTATTTAAAAGTATTTAAGTAGTATATCACTTATCTAGCACCCATAGTACAAGCTTTGCTTAGTTTGGGGCTAGATGGCGCTGTGTGAATTTGTCTACGAATATTTATTTATTAACTACGGCCGGACCGTGCCCTGACAATGCCATACAATGCCAGACACGGTGTGCTCCGGCCATGGGGCGGCCAACGTGTCACTGTGTGTTTCCTTCCTACTTTCCTACCTTTCTTTTTGACGATTGAAAGAGATATTTAATGTCCTAATCAACAAAAATAAAGAATTTTGAGTTAGAGTTTGAAAAATGACTAATATTTCCCCCACTTACCTCCGCCGCGACCTCTGCCCGCCTGCAGAAAAGAAGCACTATTAGACAATAATTTAGTGTGGTTAAGGCATCCGACTCGTAAGCGAGAGGTACCGGGTTCAAATCCCACCGCGGCTATGTACCAATGACTCTTTTCTGAGTTATATACATTAGTTGAACGCTAACCGATGCTCTTACGGTGAGGGAAAACATCGTGATAAAACCTGCACATTCAAGCGACTGAATGTGTCAAAGTGAACAATCTGGTCAGGTTCCCCTGGTAGCAGGATCACGGGGGTCAGATGGCAATCGCTCCACTGTAAAGATCTGATCTGCCAAATCATGGATCATGGTGAAGGCGGAACCCAGGCCCTCATGCGCGAGAGCACAACCGGGACAAGATGATGACGGGATGCCAATCGGCTCCCGAGACTGTTCATCCAGTCTCAGGGTCTCCAGCGGAAGACCTTGGCCATCCTCGCTCCGCCAACGGCATTAGGAGGCACACCTAACGAGTGGCGAGCTCGTTGCGAGGCTGAACGTTCTACTAGTCTCAAAATAGATACGAAACGGTCAGCGATCCAATTCCCTGACTCTGCGTGTGTTGATTAATTTGGGTCATTGGTGTCACAAGCCGCTGTCGCTAGACCCAGTGCAGCTTCAAAGTACTGCTGGGGTCCTCATAGTGGAAACGGACTTTTTTATGACAGCAACCTAGCATGATCGTAGATGTTATGGGAGACAGTTACCGCTTACCATCAGGTGGGCTGTCTGCTCGTTTGTCACGGCGTAGAAACAAAAGTCGCAAAGCACTTAAGCACTATAAGTTATAGAACTTAAACTGGCCCCCTTCAAAAAGGATATCTTTTTCTCTCTCTTTAGTTTAAGACTTCTTTACGCAGGAAGGGGAAGACCAAAGAAAATATGGATGGATTGTGTGATGAGGGGTATCAGTGAGCGAGAGGTGAGCGTGGAGATGACTGCAGATAGAGATGAACGGAGAAAGAAAACATAATGTGCCGACCCCAACTGAATGGGATAAGGGCAGCCAAATGATTATGAGTTTCGGATTTCTATTCGCTGATCCTTGTAGTGCTCACCCTGTCTGTATCTGCAATAATCTGTATCACCATCACAGCCCATAACAGTCCACTGCAGGACTTAGGGCCTCTCCCACTAAAATGGGAGGCTTGCCATAATCTCCACGCTTGGCAGGCGGGTTGGAGATCGCAGTGTTGTAAATGTAACAATAGAAAACACTGCTGCCCATTTTCCAGCCTACGGAGACTTTAGATTTTATGCCTCGAAAACGTTAGTCGCCTCGTACGACACCCACAAGTGTAAGGGGTTGGTGCTATTCTACTCTGCCGGACACCACATGGCAAAATAATCTGTATACAGAGTTGAAAACACTTACCTGTCCCCCATAAGCAGGCCCTCCATACCCTGGCGGGGGGTAACCCCCTCCATACTGTGGGGGCGGGGCGTACCCCGGCGCGTACCCTGCTGGCGGGGGATGGTATGGCATGGATTGTATAGGTGGCATGGTTTGCACTGGCTGCATCCCTTGCACTGGAGTTACTGGCATCGGCGCGTAGGAGGCTGGCACACCTTGTGGGGGGAACCCTGCCTGTGGGGAGGTTAATATGGTTATAAGAATAAGAATAAGAATAAGAATAAGATAGATAGATAGATAGATAAATTCTCTATTGCTCACACAAGAATATTTACATTAAAAAGTTCCGACAGAAAACCATAACTAGTTGTGGGCAAAGGCGGCCTTATCACTGTAAGCGATCTCTACCAGGCAACCTTTGTGTAAAGAACCGCTTGATACACAGGCAAGTCAACAACATGGACTTATAAAGATGGATGGATATGGAAAGTAGAAATATACACTTACACTAGAATAAGAATAAGAATAAAAAGATAGTTCCACCCCATGACCCACTTTCAATGAAGCTACATAATTTTTTCAAATTTTTCAACTAGCTTTTGCCCGCGACTTCATCCGCGTGGAAATCGTTTTAGGGCTAGTCTACAGTTTATATATTTTCCCCCTTCGACCATTTTAAAAGACCTCCCTAATGTATGAAAGGGTCAAGCTGTATATCTGGTTTTACCAAACCGAATTGGATAAAACATGGCCTAGATTTTAAGTTGGACGCCAAGCTGTGAACACCCGTTATCATAATCCGTTGCTATTTCCATATATCTCATAGTTTAGCTGGGTAGTGTAGTTGACTCCAGGCCGTCGTACACGAGAGCGCAATCAGGACATTAACGCCAAGTTGATAACAATAATGCACACAGGCGGAACCACGGGCAGAAAGCACTGTAACGCCCCTGGTGTTGCTGATGTCCTTAGCCGGCGGTGGCCATTTTCCACCACGTGGACTCGCTTACTGTACGGTATAAAAAAAGGTGCTTGCCTACCGTACAGTATAAAAAAGGTGTTTATCTACGGTACAGTACCAAAAAATGTGTTAGCGAGCGGCCACACAGAAAAGACGTAAGACGCATACACGTCGCGGACGCGGCGCCCGTTCAATTTACTTTCATACTAAATGTATAGAAACGTCGTGACGCAAAAATTACAGGAAAGACAGGGCGCGGACGCGTCGCAGACACGACTTAAAACATACAGAAAGGACGGGGCACGGGCGCGCCGCGGTCGAGACAGGGAGTGCGGGCGGGGCGCGGAAGCCTGGCCTCGCCCGCAGCGCTTGCTATCCTTGTCTTGCTTGCCTAAGCTCTTGACGGGTCCGCGACGGCGCCGCGTCCGTACCCTGTCTTTTCTGTATGTTTTAAGTCGCGTCCGCGTCCCGTCTGTGCCCCGTCCGCGACGTGTCTGCGTCTTTTCTTTGTTACCGCTCGCTTAGACTACTGTATAGTATAAAAAAAGGTGTTTGACTACTGTATAGTCTAAATAGGGTGTTTGCCTACAGTAGAGTATAAAAATAGGTGTTCGCCTATCGTACAGTATAAAATAAAGGACTTACTGGCGGCGGCGGGCGAAACTGTTGCGGTCCTCCGTGTCCGTGGTCATGGTGCTTTGGGAAGACAAAATGGCGGTTAGTAAAACGGAATAGGTTTTCCCTGGAGAATAGAATAGAATAGAATATTTATTTGGTTACAATGATAGGTCTTAAGATAATCATCACACAGTGGCTCTCACATGTTCAGCCAGTATTAACAGGCATGCAAACTTGTTCAGCGTTAATGAACATGCACCTTAGGCTACCTTAAACTCTAAAAAATCCTTGACAGAATAAAAGGAGTGCTCCAATAGCCATTTATTTATACAAGTCCTTTTTGAATTTGTTTATATGCTGTTCTTTAATTGCCAGTGGAATGTCATGAAATATTGAGATATTATTAATTAATAATACAACATTGAGTTCTTTAAGAAAGGGGTAAAAAGGTTTTCACGGGGTCGGCAACGCGTGGGTGATGCCCCTGGTATTGCAAACGGCCGTAGGCTGCGGTGACTGCTTTTTTTTATACCACTAAGGTGGCAAACAGTCGACGCGACCTATGGACGTTTGCAATACCAGGGGCATCACCCACGCGTTGCCGACCCCGTAAAAACCTTTTAACCCCTTTCTTGAAGAACTCCATTCCACAACCTTAGTGTGCGTGGGAGAAAGTTCCTTTGGAACCGCATAGTTCGCGACCAATTTGGCTCCAAGGTGTGAGGATGAACTCCCTGTCGATGGCAAGCGGTGCGATGATAGAATGCAGCTGTAGGCATCATGTCAAATAGTTCTTCAGAACCAACACCGTTGTACAAGCGGTAGAACACAAAAAGGGAGGCGAAATCCCTCCGCTGGCTCAGCGGCTCAATACCACTTGTGAGCATGGTATCTTCGACAATTCTCACAGCGCGCTTTTGGATCGAGTCACAAGGACCAATGCTTAACATCAAGCAGGCCGTGAGCTTGTTTGCCACCTTAGTCGTATAAAAAAAGGGTGAAATAGGCTTTTAAGGTGGCCACTTACTACCATGCGGAGTGATCCAGTGCCACAATTAAGAAATAAAACAGTTTGTTGTACGGAAATTATTTGAAGATTTACTCTATCATCTTCACCAGTGTGTCCCAGGCAACATTGTGCTGAGCCTTAACCTTTTTGTGCTGCAGCACACACATACTGTTTCATTATGCTGGGTAGTCGTATGGTAACCTTCATGTGAATTAATTACTCAGGCTACATCTATACTAAATGTTTTTTATTTATGTAGTTTAAGTTGTCTGTAAGTTGTTGTATTCTATTCTACCAAGTAATGTAAAGTTACTTACAGATTTGCCGAAAAGACAGCCCTGAAACCAACAAAAGTATATAATTTGGGTGAATCCTAAGCATTAAGTTGTAAGGTAAAGGTGGAGAGAAATCTCTCAAATCTCATCATCATCATCATCTTCATCCGAGCAGTCAACGGTTGAAACGAAACCTCACAGAGATATTGCTTGTCTAAGCTGAAATGACGCGCCCCACTACTTAATTAGTTGATTTCGATGTGTGAGTGCAAATATTAACAACGACACTTCATCTGTGTGGGAGCGTCGACTGCTTAAATCGAACGACGCATGCTCCTACGTTTGAGTCTCACCAGCAACTGAATGACCAATTACAACGGCATTTGTATATGTATTGCGTCCATATTTTAAATTTGCTTGTGTGCGTTAATGCGATAGTGGGGCGCGTCATTTCAGCTTAGACGAGCCCTACCTCGTTAGTCTTCAACACCGCAAGGTCTCTTTCGCAGATACCTAGGCATCTTCGGCATATGTACTGTCGCGCTACACTAACACTTACAATATTAAAAATAAAATCTGGAGCCTGTATTATCAAAAAATATTTTAATTTATAAAACATGCCTGTTAGTATTCAAACTAACCGATGCTCTTACTGTGAGGGAAAAACCTGCACATTCAGGCGACTGGATGTGTAATCATGATCCAATATGGTCAGGTTCCCCCGGTAGCAGGGTCATGGAGGTCAGATGGCAGTCGCTCCACTGTAATTACATGACCTGCCAAATCCTGGATCATGGTCAAGGCGGGCCCCGGGCCCTCGTGCGCGAGAGCACAACCGGGACATTAACGCCAAGATGATTATTTTATTTTAATTTATAAAACAAAGTATGGAAATTTATTTAAGCAATTTTCATTTATTAAATAAAAAAACCTGTGGTTTAAGAATCACTTATTGGTACCTAAGGGACAACTTATATGCTCTTCTTTTAGTTAACTCCATTTATTTAACAATGCACCTAATATCCTGTATGTGGCAGTACATACAAAATATATTTTTCTAAAAATGGTAACCCACTACGTAGACCCTCTGTTGGTATCCCCGAAGGTTCGACAGGACGTTTCATGCTCATACGATTCGAATGTGGAATGAGCTTCCATCCTCAATGTTTCTTTGGACCATGTCATGGGATAATTTTAGCTAGAATCGGAGCTCTTATTATAGGCGGGCAACGCATTGGTAGCGCCCCTGGTTTTGCTGATATCCATAGGCGGCGGTGACCACTTTCCATCAGGTGGCCCGCTAGCCTGTTTGTCTGCCGTATAACTTTAAAAAATGCACATATGAAGCGTGACTGTACTTAATTACCATAAGCCGTAGGCTCCTCTCTTTTTGCGTCGGGCTTTAACGCTACGTACGTAAGATACCTAAACTTGGTCCAGAGTTAAGTGTACCACTTAACTAACTATATAAATATCGAAATATTATAGTGAACCTACCATGAAAAACGTTGTCACTAACTATAATAGTCTCATCAATATAATTACGAATATAACTTCCAAAAGTCCACAAAAAACAAACAGACAAACTCAAACACTATTGTTGTTACCAAAACTGAATTCTAAACGAAAACAGGCCATTTATACAAGTAGCCATGTTATATCTTCTCACTGCACTATTTATCGTAAAGCTTCATTAAAACTATCAATATTCCTTTGAGTTTTCTAAACAATTTTGCTTTTTTTCAATAAAAAATCAAGAAGCGTGTGAGAAGTCTTCGGAGAAGTCAGCTGACATTCCGTCAAAACTGACATACAAACTTCTGAAAGCAAAGAATATGCGTTGAATAAAATTGTAATGCTTGCTCTATTGCCCAGTGTAAGATAAGGGTCAGTTCACACCAAAACTTAAGTGATGTGACACGCGGTTATTTTATCGTCTGTGCGTAACTCCCGAAAGGACCATCATCATCATCAGCCTATACTAGTCCACTGTTGGACATATGTCTCCCCTAATGAACGCCAATGCACGTCCTCGGCTTGCCGCATCTAGCATCCACTCGCAGCCTGTCTCTAATCGTCACTCAATTTCATCTGGCCGGAGGGCGTCCCACACCAAGCTTACCGAATTCTCATAGGTATTTTGAAAAATGGTTTGACCGAATGAAAAAGTATTTAAAATGTAATCAGAATTGGCGTGGAAACTCTTGGGCCGTGGGGACCAGGCGCACATTCCCTATATAGGGAACTAGCCAAGCATCTGGTTAACATTAGTAATGGCCAGAAGGCTAGTCTCTATTTGGGCGGCCAGCCTTCTGGGGACATTCTGGGGACATTTCCGCATTTAGGGGACTTGGGGCAAACATTTTACCTGTTTAAGTAACTTTAAGGTTTCTATTTATTGGTAGTTTTAATAAATAATTAAATAATAATAATAAATATTAGTGGACAAATTCACACAGCGCCATCTAGCCCCAAATTAAGCAAAGCTTGTACTATGGGTGCTAAATAACTGATATAATGCTTAAATACTTTTTTTAAATACATACTTATTATACATAGAACACCCAGACCCGTAACAGAAATTAAAATTCATCATTTAAATTTCTGCCCGGCCGGGAATCGAACCCGGGACCTCTTGCGTGGCAGACCATTGAACCACTTAGGTCGTCATGTTATATATTGTTGTGTACTATGTTTAAGTTGTATAATAAAACTTTCAATGTACGCATGATAGTATGTACCTACGTAGTCATGGATGGGTTGATATGTCATATTATGTACTAGTATTCTGAAACGAACAATTTGATTCCTGTAGGATTGTTTACTTTCGTGAGTTATGACAAATATTATTAAATAATGGGCAAAACAATTAAAACGGATGTGCGGGAGATAATTTTCAGCATTATTAATAATAATATAGACAAACTAAAAGTACAGGTTCAAGCTAATAGTGACTATATAACTGAATGTTTATAAGAAGGACTGACAAGGACAGATAATCTCCAGATAATTGCCATTTCTACACTTTATAATGTTTACTACTGTCAGTCAATACGGACTTATCGTGGTCCTATTTTATATTCCTATTGAGTTCCAGGGCTCTTGAAGGGAACACAGATTTTTTAATTTTGACAAATTCAAATCATCATCTCCGCTGCAGGACAGCCATTGAAAGCGTGAAAACTGCGCGGCTTAAAGTAAAAACGGAGCCGTCAATGCGTTAGCGCGATGTAGAAATTCGAATCGTCATCTCAGCCTCAATTGTGCATATGCTTCCGCCTTCCATACAGATTGACTTATTGTGCTTTTAGCATTAATAATTTGCCTGTGAAATTTACGTTCTCCTATTCGTGCAGCCAAACGTGGCATACCTGGGCGGAATAGCCGGCAAGCGCCCGGTTGAACGGCCCAGTAGCCGTATTCACAATGGCTCGGAAATCGGAATCGACAAAGGACCCCGCAAAAGTTCTTAGGAGAATGTGGTTTCAGTTAATTTTGATGAAATTTTCATATGTTATAGAGAGTAGAGTTTCCGTGGAATCTATCGGGATTCTGAATAACAGTGTTCGAATCGATCGACACGGATTCGCCGCTCACGAATTTCGTGTCGAATCGTTCGGAAACGGTTTCGAATCATTGTGAATACGGCTACAGGTATCGATGGACAGACGAAGTCCGGAAAGACCTGCGCGAACTCCAGATAACGAACTGGGAACAAGTGGCGCAGGATAGGGACCAATGGCAAGTTCTTGCGTCGGAGGCCAAGATCCACTTCGGGTTGTTTAGCCAGTGAAGTAAGTAAGTAAGTATTCTTATACGATACCATTTGGTGGCCTAATGGTTAAGTGGTCTGAGATACCGGGTTTGTACCCCACTGCTGCCACGTACCAGGACTCTTGTCTGAGTTATCTTATCTGTCTATTTTAAAATCTATATATGTTATAATCTATAGTGTTGCTGTCCTCGCACTGTTGGTACTAACGAATCACTAGTATTTTCTCGTAAGTAAATTGTAAAATTCTTACAGAAATAATGATTTTCTAACCATATATCTTCTGGCTGACTTTTTTAAAATCCATACTTGTTATAACTAAGCATATTTATAGTAATTGCAAAAGTATGCTGTTTATTTAAGACGTTGACAAAACACAAGTGACACAGCACAAAAACTCTCTGGAATCCAAAGAGCATGAAATGTAGTTTGCAACAATGCTTATTATACATACTATACCCAGACCCGTAACAGAAATCAAAATTCATCATTTCAATTTCTGCTATGCCGGGCCCTCTGCGTATCAGACCGAAATGATAACCAACTGAACCACTCAGTTCGTCAACGAACGCACAACGATAATTTAGTTAATATGCATACAATAATAGCAATGTTTCCTGAAAATTTTACCTAAATAATAAGTAATTTGTATATAGTAGCTGTATAACCTAATTTGTGCAACGCATTAGTTTTAGGCTGTCATGTTGTACAGGTTCCGTCACGTAAAAAGGACACTGGCCTGTTTTTGAAGTATGAGACAAAACATATAACAAATTGGTTAAAAGAACGGGACAGACACACCCCCTCCACCGCCGCTCAGCGTTCGTTTTACATGACGGGAACTACACACATGAATAAAAAAAAATAACTCGGAACGCCCATACTCGTGACGGCCTTCTGTCTGACTGCATCCTTATTTCTTGCTTAATTCCAAGCAAATTCTTTGCTGTCTTTCTCTAACTTAATTGTCATGTGTAGTTTTTGTTCCTCTATGATTGAACCTACAGTAAATCAAAATATTATTGTTATGAAAATACCGAAATTATTCAGAAAATCCAAATTAATAAAGATTTTTACTTAATTTAAGCATTAAAATAATAAACAGTGAAGATATAGAACATGGCTAAATGTAGGCTGTTTTTGTCTAGATACGTGTTTTCGAAAATACCTCGAAAAACGCAAAATCCGTAGCATTTGAGATAATTATTGAGACTTTGTAATATTGTGGAATCTTTCTCATGGTAGGTTTGTACGGTTTGTACATTTTTGTGCGGAAACGCTATTGGCCTTAACGGAATACCCATAGAAACCTGGAAAACAATGGGGACCCGTGGCGTACTCTTGCTCACTGAGCTATTCAACAGGATTGTAGCTACGGGGCTTATACCTGATGCGTGGCGCGTAAATATTATCACGCCAATCTATAAAGGAAAAGGCAGTCTGCAAGAGTGCGGCAGCTATCGAGGTATTAAACTTATGAGCCACACAATGAAGCTATTCGAACGGATTATTGACCAGAGACTTCGCCAGGAATGCGCCTTGTCGGAATGCAAATACGGCTTCAGGCCGGGCTGCAGCACCATGGATCCTGTCTTTGCTCTCAGGGTCAAGCGATGGATTGACATCGCCGAGTCGGATGCGAGAGCCAACGGCTTACGACGCGAGGATGCCGAAGACCAGGCGAAGTGAAGAAGAATGGGTAGGAAAGCGGACCCTGGCAGAGGCCGGAATAAGCGCTAGGACGATGATGATGACCTACCTAGTTTTTGTATTTGTTTCTGTCGAGTTCAGGGTTTAGCATTAACATTCTATGGTTTTGGGTCGTGTGCCTAGTGGAGTGTCGGTGGCTTAGTGGTAAGGGTATCCGATTCGCAATGCTAGAGGTACCGGGTTCGAATCCCACTGCCGCTATGTACCAATAACTCTGAGTTATGTTATGTATTGGCCGTGTGGTGTCCGGCAGAGTAGAATAGCACCAACCCATTACGCTCATGGGTGTCGTAAAAGGCGACTAATGTTTTCGAGGCAAAATATCAAGAGTCTCCGTAGTCTGGAAAATGGGCAGCAGCATTTTTCATTGTTATATTTAAACACTGCGATCTCCAACCCGCCTGCCAAGCGTGGAGATTATGGCAATAACCTCCCCTTTCGTGGGAGAGGCCCTAAGTCCTGCAGTGGACTGTTACGGGCTGTGATGATGATGTTATGTATTCACATTAGTTGAATACTAACCTATGCCCTTACGGTGAGGGAAAAAATCGTGATGAAACAGGCACATTCAGGCGACTGATTGTGTAACCATGATCCAATCTGGTCAGGTTCCCCTGGTAGCAGGGTCATGGAGGTCAGATGGCAGTCGCTCTACTGTAATCACCTGACCTGCCAAATCCTGGATCATGGTCAAGGCGGACCCCAAGCCCTCGTGCGCGAGAGCATTGCCGGGATATTAACACCAAGATGATGATGATGACTAGTATCAACTATACGGTTATGCCTCGGCCCTGCCGTACGTGGTCAATGTTAACAATGTTATGCATGATCATAATACTATTATCATGTAATATTGACACTGCAAAAGTATTAATATTTTAGATTATTTAAAATTATGCTTAGACTTGTAACGAATGTTATAAATAAATTATTATTTGATATGATATAATTAGTATCAACTGCACGTTTATGCCTCGTAAATCAGTCCTGCCGTTTGCTGGCCAATTAAACTTTAAATAAACTTAGAGCCGTGTTGTGTCCGGCAGAGTAGAATAGCACTAACCCCTTACACTTATGGGTGTCGTACAAGGCTACTAATGTTTTCAAGGCAAAAGATCGAAGAGTCTCCGTAGTCTGGAAAATGGGCAGCAGCATTTTCCATTGTTATATTTAAACACTGCGATCTCCAACCCGCCTGCCAAGCGTGGAGATTATGGCAATAACCTCCCCTTTCGTGGGAGAGGCCTTAACTCATGCAGTGGACTGTTACGGGCTGTGATGATCATGATGAAACTTAGAGAAGGTACTCACTCATTTTAAATTATTTTTTCAGGGAGCTTGTCTGTGCCGCAAAGCTGTAAGTTGTAGTTACTTGAAAAATTTGTCGACAGATTACCTAGAATATAGTATACGCTAGCTGTCCTGAGAAATCCAGGAGGCCCACTGTAGGAGAAATCAACCTCTGCATTTCGATCCGTTGAGGGCCAGTGTTCCTCGAGAGGTACCAGGTAGTCTGATGGGCACTAAAGGATCTTCAAAGCAACGGAAGGGAAGAGGGAAGAGGCGTACCTACATTGGAATTATCCAGGACATACACTCCAACACTGAGGCCGTTGTCAAAATCATCATACGCCATACTGCCCGTCCCGATTACACTAGTTCATCAGGGCCTTTCCTGTTCTGTATTGTGCTGGATGCCCTCTCAACGGATATTCCGGATTGGCCTCCATTGCTCATGGAATACGCTGATGACATTGCACAGGTGAACCAGCTCAGACAGGAGTTTGAGAGACGGGTACACACGTGGAAGAAAATGCTAGATTATACGGGTGTTTTTTTTACTACTCAGTCACAAACGAGCTGACAGCCCACCTGATGGTAAGCGGTAACTGTCGCCCATAACATCTACGATTCATGCATTTAGGTTGCAGGCAACAAAAATGTAGGACCGCAGGTCACTGTCACTGTGAGGACTAAGCTGAAATGCCTCATGCCCGTAATTGCGCTGGCTACCTTATCCTCCAAACCGGAACACAACAATGCAAGCATTGTTTCTTTTAACAGACAAATTTAAGTAGAGCTCGTCTAATTTAAAATGACGCGCCCCACTATCGCATTAACGCACACAAGCAAGTTTAAAATATGGACGCAATACATATACAAATGCCGTTGTAATTGGTCATTCAGTTGCCGGTAAGATTCAAACTTCGGAGTACGCGCCGTTCATTGGCTCCCACACAGATGAAGTTCGTTATTAATATTTGCACTCACACATCGAAATCAACTAACTAAGTAGTGGGGCGCGTCATCTTAGACTAGACGAGCTCTACCTCGGATCCGTGCTACATGAGTCAGGAGACATCCACTTCAATGTCAAGGCCCGTATCTCTGGATTTATATCTGATGTATGGATAAATGATGATTATGATTGTCGTTACTAGTAGGTGCTCAGTTACTTATTTCGCTGGCTCAGCGATCCCAAGAGGATCTTGGCTTCCGACACCAAAAGACGCAACTCCTGTCTATTCTGAACGGCTTCCTTCCATCTGGGCCTCTGGATATCGGTCAGTTCCTTCTGCACTTCGTCCATAAGAGGATGAGATAGATATGTGTTATTGTTGTTTTTTTGTGCCCAACGCAAAGGAAATGGGCTTCCGGTAGCGGTTGGGAGGGAGGAGGTCAACTCTCATGAGTACCAGCCGGCCGGCCGGACGTGCTAAACACCACCTGGAAGCACCTGTAGTCGGGAAGGCATTCCAGGTTTCATCGGACGCGACACCCCGTAGGGACGGGGTGCGCATTATATCAAATTTTTTTTCAAATCAAATCAAATTATTTATTTTCCACACACAACTTAATAAAAAAAAATACAAAGTGTTCCTTATAAATTACTTAAACTCTAGATACATTTAACATTAAGAAAATTACAAAAACAATTGGCGTGTGGAGGGTACCAATCTCAGTATAAGCTGAGCAGACACTAAGGACTACTCACCACTGATTTTCAGATGGCCCCTTCATTTAGTTTAACCTTTCGCTCTGGCACTAGGCCACAAGTAAACAATAAATAATTAAAAATATACATCACAACCTCTTTATAATAAGTAAGTGGGTTAAACAAAATTAAAGATACAAATTGCTACCTAATTTCTTATAATAATTTCAATAACATGAAAAGTTGTATCTACATTATACTATATTATATTTGCCTCTCGTTAATAAGTGCTGCTTCTTATGATTTACTACTAAGGTTCTCTTTGCTCAATCAGTAATAACTTTTGTATTTTCGCTTTGAAACTATTCTGAGACATGCTCTGACGAAGGGGTGGGGGAAGATTATTCCATATTTTATAGGCGGCATATTTGAAACAACCTTTATATCCGGTTGTTCTATGAACGGGAATTGCAAGCAATTGAAGTTCATTACTGCGCAAATTTCTGTCATCTTTTTTCCAGTTCAGTTTCTCATATAAATATGTAGGCTTTTTATTTTTTATAATTTTGTTGATGAAACATGTAATATGTACTAAACGTCGAGTGTCCATGTTTGAAATACCTTTTTCATTTAGGATAGGAGATATATGTGCTCGTTTTGGAACATCATAGCAAAAGCGGGTGCAGGCATTTTGAACTCGTTGAATTGCTTTTTTAGTTTTATTATATAATCTTGGGCCAAAAACGGAATCACAGTAATTAAATTGCGAAAGTACCAGTGCTTCAACTAGTGTCTTCCTGACTTGTTCTGATAGATACTTTCTTATAGTGTATAGTAGCTTAAGACGATAGAAAGCATTTCTAATTTTACTGTGTATATGCTCAACAAATCGCAATTCGCAGTCCATTAATAAACCTAAATTGCGAGCAGTCTCAACTCTTTGAATATTGTCACTTTCAACCATAATTTTTGGATTTTGACTGAGTATTTTTTGTTTTTGTATTTTATTACCCATTATTAAGTATTTTGATTTTTCAGCATTTAGAACTAGAGAATTATTATTAGCCCAGTCTTGTGTATCAGTGTGCAGCATGCTCTGAAATGCTCAGCGGCTCTTCGCAAACTTATAGCTGGTCCCCAATACTACCAATTATGTATGTTGTTGCAGGGAGCCTGTCTCTGCGGCAAAGGCGTAAGTAAGTCTCGATATTATACGTAAGTCTTGATCAGGGTTGGGGGGAATAAAATACTTCTTTTTTGTGGCAGGTTGTGCACGGGCAGACCAACGTCTTGTGGGTCTCCTAAGCCTCTACTATTTCTACAACGTGGATTTTTTCTTGTACTCGATAACGTAGGATAATCTACGGCACCTGCACGTCTATAGCTACATCTGGTAAGGCTACCTTATCCTTCAAACCGGCAGGTAACAAAGCAAGCATTGTTGCTTGGTGTTATGTCCAATTTACGTTCGTCAAGAGTTTAACGGCCGTGTGGTGTCCGGCAGAGTAGAATAGCACCAACCCCTTACACTCGTGGGTGTCGTACAAGGCGACTAATGTTTTCGAGGCAAAAGATCTAAGCACCTCCGTAGACTGGAAAATGGGCAGCAGCATTTTCCATTGCTATATTATAACACCCGTCTGCCAAGCGTGGAGATTATGGCAATAACCTTCCTTTTTGTGGGAGAGGCCCTAAGTCCTGCAGTGGACTGTTATGGGCTGTGATGATGATGAAGTGTTTAACGAAGATGGCAAGACAGTACAGGGAGTAAATTTAGCTGTCATGCGAGTGCTCCCCTCGTGCGCCCGCTCAACCCCCGCAGGACACATACCTACATTACTTAGTACAGTGCATAGTGGTGGGCCTTATGGCCGGGAGTAGGTAGGTGTTAAGAGAATTTGGCTTAAAATTGCATTGCTCGTCCATTTCCGCAGAGAAATCGGTGTAGGGTTGCGAGCCTGTCGGTCTTCTACATGTTACATTTCGGAGAGTGTGCGAAGCACTTGCACGACCTCATTCCGTAAGCCCCTATCCGCCATCGCGAGACGCAATCCGGGCGAGCGCTTTATCCTTATGTCGAGAGTCTTCCAGCTATCCGCACAAGCCTCTTTGCTTCAACCATTATAATGCGTACGGCTAAGGAATGAAACGCGTTGCCTGCGAGTGTGTTCCCTGATCATTATAATTTGGATGCCTTCAAGGTTAGAGTGAATAGGGTGTTCCTAGACATGCATGCTCCATCTTCGGCCACATCGTCACTCACCAACAGGTGAGATGGCGGTCGAAAGACTGGCTAGTCTAATAAAAAAATGCTGTAGTTAAAACATTCACTGTCTGGGCGCTCGCCACACGACACTGTACTTGGCATTAGAAACAAGGCGTTACACTTGTACTAACATCCATTATCTCTACCCAAAGCACCAGGATCCGGGACCAAGTTACGCTCCAGGTCAGGAAGAAACACCCGCCCCAGTGATGCGTCAGACCGTCCCAGCCGCGTTGCAACCAGTGCAGACCATGCAACATAGCATGGCGAGGCCTCAATTACAGGTGATACAGAATAATATATACAGCCAGCAACTGTACCTAAAATGACAATGAAAATGAAAAAAGTATTTATTGAATTAGGATTATTTATTTATTGGATATCCAACAGCAATTTTATTCTAAGCCATAATTACATACATTGTTACAATTTAGAAGCCATTAATAGGATAACACAATTACATTAATTTGGTACACAAACGAATCTAGGAAAATAACACAGTAAAGTTGAATCTGGCTAATACACTTTTATACTATTAGAGAGGTTCGTAAAAAAAGGTTTATTGTATTGCAGTAATGAAAGGTATCTGTTACAATTTACAATGTCACTGCTACTCTTGTCTCGTTCTGAGGTAAAGGCTGGTTTGGAGAGAGCAAAGATAAAAATGTTGGTGAAAATTTGGTTGTGCTGTCTAGCAACACAAGAGAAATACTCGTTCTGTCCGTAGTTAGTTCGGCTAGGAGTCTCACATAACAGCCTGCAATGTAGGCTGGAAGGACGGCTGTAAGTGGAAGGGCGCAAACGACGACGCTGCGGCACAGATATAGCAAGAGACGTTAATTAATTAATTAATTTTTAAACGTCAAAAATCTCACAGAACACCAGCGCTGTGAGTCACTTCTTGCGCCTCACAGCATATGCTGAGTGGGTACCATTTACGCTGGCCGCCGCGGCACCGATAGTGGCATGGGAGGCTGATCATTGTTTAAATGAACTTATTATTAATGTTTCCTTTTGCAGTGATGTAATTATTATTGTGTCGTGGTGTGCTACGTGTAATAAATGTCAATCTTTTTTTTTTTTTATACCACCAATGTGGCAAACAAGCTTACGGCCTGCCTGATGGCAAGCAGTCACCGCAGCCTATGGACGTTTGCAATACCAGGGGCATCACCCACGCGTTGCCGACCCGTAGAAACCTATAACCCCTTTCTTGAATAACTCCATGTTGTACTCTCCAGGGAAAACCTCTCCAGGTAGTTCATTGCACAACCTTAGTGTGCGTGGGAAAAAGTTATTTGGAACCGTACAGTTAATAAATAATAAATATTCGTGGACAATTCACACAGCGCCATCTAGCCCCAAACTAAGCAAAGCTTGTGCTATGGGTGCTAGATGACTGATATACTACTTAAATACTTTTAAATACATACTTATTATACATAGAACACCCAGACCCGTAATAGAAATTAAAATTCATCATTTCAATTTCTGCCCGGCCGGGAATCGAACCCGGGACCTCTTGCGTGGCAGACCATGCTGACCATTGAACCACTCAGGTCGTCCGCGACCAATTTGGCTCCAAGGTGTGAGGATGAACTCCCTGTCGGTAGCGAGCGGTGCGATGATAGAATGTATGCGATGCGATGATAGATTTCTTCCAACAGGGTATGCCAGACCAAATGGTCCAGACTACGCCAGTGCAGTCGAGGCCGTACCAGCGCCGGGAGTTTGCACCCCCGCCGCAGGGTGGGTATCCCCAGCCCGGCGGACAGGTGAGCGTCTACTGCTGGGCATAGGCCTCCCCCAATCAGCGCCAATGCAGGCTGTCCTCGGCACGCCGTAGTCAGAATCCACCTGCAACTACCCGCAAATCATCACTTCATCTGGCCGGATGGCGTCCCACTAAGGTTGTCAAATCCACTATTTGTATAACATCATCATCATCATCATCATCATCACAGCCTAATACAGTCCACTGCAGGACTTACGGTATTTCCCACGAGATGGGAGGTTATTGTCGTAATCTTCACACTCGGCAGGCGGGTTGAAGATCGCAGTGTAAATATGGAAATGGGAAATGCTGATGCCCATTTTCCAGCCTACGGAGACTCCATACGGCCAGCAGGAACTGTGATGGGAGAGATTTTGAATTTTATACGCTGGGGCCTTACCATGAACTCCTATAGCAGGACCTAAACAGAACTGCCCGGCTTAGAACGAGACAGCGCTATACGTGTCACATAAGCTTGTCTCGTTCAAACCGAAAGCAATTCTGTTTAGATCCTGCTATAAGAGTTCATGGTAAGCCCTCAGTTGTCGCGATCTAGCACGGCTACCATAAATGTGCTCGCGACACATCTCGCGCCGCGAGACAGCGTTTGTTTCTTTCTCTCAATACTAAGATGAAAGAGATAGCGGTATATACATATGTTGAGGCTTTTCTCGCTTATCACCCGCGACAGCACATTTGTGCTAGCCGTGCAGTATACGCAAATGATGCAGCAACAGCGACAGTTACCGTTTACCATCAGTTGGACTGTCTGCTCGTTTATTACTGGGTAGTATAAAAAAAAACTTTCTTTTCTACAGACAGGTATGGAGCGTAGTGGCGTCGGCGTCGGCGGAGGTGAGTTGAAGAATAATGATTCCATAGAAACAGGTGTCTAGGAATAAGAAGATCCGCAAGAACTAAGGTCACCGACATAGCCAGAAGGATTTCAAGCTTAAGTGGCAGTGAGTAGGGCACATAGCTCACAGAACAGATGGCCGATGGGGCAGGAAAGTTCTAGAGTGGCGATCACGTACCGGAAGACGAAGCGTGGGTCCCACAAGGTGGACCGACGATCTGGCAAATATCGCAGGTACTAGCTGGATGAGGAAGGCACACAAGATAAGCCTTTATGGATATCTCAGGGGGAGGCCTATGGCCAGCAGTGGGCGCCTTCCGGTTGATATGTCGAGGTGGCTAGATATCGGGAAACAGAAAGAGACCCTGCAGGAGTCCAGGAAGCGATGGATTGACATCGCCGAGTCGTATGCGAGAGCCTACCTACGACGTAAAGATGCTGAAGTTCGGTCGAAATGTCGGAAGAAAACTAGGACTCTAGAGCAAAAGCGGACCCTGGCATCAGCTGGGATAGACGTTTAGATGACGATGCATAAGGCCTTCAAAAGTGCTGTCACTTCAGGAAAAATATGATGACATGCGACCGACGTGGGCGGCATTGTTAGCTAAAGCCATAGTCGGTCCATCTCTAGAATGGAACCGTTTTGGGAACGGGTCACTTGGGAATGTGGTCAACTGGGAACGGGGCGATTTTGGAACAAAACCTGTGGAGAATGCCTGACGAGTTTGGAAATCGGATGATTTTTACACTTCGTTCAACCTTTAACAGTTATGTTTATATTAATAAACATTTTATTTTTAAGTTTAGTATTAGTTGGCTGCATGAAATCACTGCCACCATCATACAGATTTAAAAAATATTACCAAAATTGTAGGAGCGCCATCTATTGATGCTTTTTGAAACCAATTATCAAGCCCACAGTAACCCTGTAATTCTCAATTTTTATGGAAATAAATTTTACTTTACTTTACTTTACTTTACCTACTGGAAAACTCCTCATTTGTCCAAAACATATTTATAATAATTATTATTATTAATTCCTGCTCGGCCGGGAATCGAACCCGGGACCTCTGAGTGGCAGACCACGATGTAAACCATCTGAACCACTCAGGTCGTCCACTAACTACGGTAACACTATCGTATTATAAGGTATTATAGTTAATCTAAATGCTTCGATTCCAAGGAATAATGGGTGGATTCATCGGCGGGGCGGTGGCGGGCGCGGTCACCGGCGCGACCACCGCGGCTGCGAGCGTCGCCGAGCGCGCCGCCGGCGCCGGCGGGGCTGTCGGACGAGCCGCTGATGCGGTTCGCGAAAGAATAGCTGGTAGAGAAGGTAAGAATCATAATAATAATATACCATCACAGGGTGCGAGTCGGCACTCGAGACTATTCATATAGTCTCAGGGTTCCAGAAGACTTTGGTCGACCTCGCTTCACCAGCGGCATTATGAGGCTCCTAACGAATGGCGAGCTAGTTGTGGTGCTGAAGTTCGACTATCCTCAAAGTATGTAATGGTTACCTATCCAGTTACCGGACTCTGTCAACGTTGGCTTAATAATAGGCGGCATCCTAAACGGGACATTGGCGGGCGACCAATATGGCTGCAAATATCGCCGAGCGCGCCGCCGGCTGAGCTCTCGGACGAGCCGCTGACGCGGTCAGCAAAAGAATGGCTGGTGGAGAAGGTGAAAACCATATTAATATTAATATATCATCACGGGGTGCCAATAGGAGCGTCTGTGGCCGAGCGGTTAGGGTATCCGATTCGAAAGCGAGTGGTACTGGGTTCGGACCCTAGTGTTGACATGTACCAATGACTCTTGTCTGAGTTATGTACATTAGTTCAACACTAACCGAAGCTCTTACGTTGAGGGAAAATATTGTGATAAAACCTGTACATTCCGCCGCTTGAATGTGTAACCATGATAAAATCTGGTACAATGCCAAGTCCATCCAGTCCACGGCTAGTTGCATCTAAAATCCGCCTGCAGCTCGCAAATCGTCACTCCATCCGGCTGGAGCGTCCCACACTAACGTCGCGATCTCCTCACCACAACTCGTTTACCACAGCGATTGTCCGTTCTTCAATAGATATGGCCAGCTAACTGCCATTACACGAAGGGAGGTGGGGCTAGGGCATAGCGGGGTATGCCGTTCGAATTGGAGTTGCTCGATTGGGGAAGTACACCTTACAGAATACCGTGGCCAAACAATACAATTTTTATTAGTATTGTGCTTCCGTCGATGTGTAAGGTCTCTAAGGTGGCTTTGGCGGTGCAGTTTAGTTATTTGCTTTCAGAGCAACAAGACCCGGGGTTTTAGAGGTGGGCAACGTATTAGTGACACCCCTGCCGATCTAGCCATCTTTGACAGCTCCGCTTGCGTGATGCGTGTATGGTAGAAAATTGACAGGTCGACGTTCGACTATTTCTACCAACATCTACATTGACTCTGATTGTCTAGGATCATCCGCCAATCCGCCTCCTTTGTACACCGAAACTGCGTGAATTGTCTATGGATCAAGAATTTCTACCACAAACCGCTATGTCAGATAACGTTAGCTTATGTCAAATCCCATACATTTTTTCTACCACAAACGATTGTAGATTAACGAAACCTCTTGGTTAAGGTCGCTGGTGCTGCTAATGTCTGTAGGCAGCGGTGACCACTTTCCATCAGGTGGCCCGCTTGCCTGTTTGTCTACCTTAAGACATAAAAAAGGTACCTACGACAAGCCATTTCAGCCTCTAACCCCTGTACTATATCCCAACTTGTTTAATACAGAAGACCAATCGACCCCAGTGACCCAAACGACCCAAGTGACCCAGGCGCCGCCACATTACGAGGATTCGGCGGAAGACGACTCTACAGATGACGCATGGAGTGTCACAATAGAGCCCAACGAGTCGACTTAGAATGAGGAAGTTTCCTGATATCGATATTGCCATATTTAATGACATAGTGTTAAAATATAGATCAAAACTAACAAGCCAGTGAAAAAAATTTTGAAATCCGTCCATGAATGACCGAGTTATACAATATTTAAGTTTACATATTTTTTCGCGAAATTATTGCTGCCGCGATTCAAACCACTAGCTTCAAACCACGAAACGGTCACCCATCCTGTTCCCGAACATTGCAAGCATTGCTTAACCTCGGTTATCGGTCTCGCAAGCACGCTGCCACTAGATCAGTGCCGCTCTCCCAAAGTGTGATGCTTGTAAGTTTAACCATCTAGGCAATAGAGAAAAGCTAAATACATCTGAAACGCCTTTAAAATCACATTTTATGTATGGAGACCCCCCTTTATTTTTATTTAATGACGATTATTATTATTTGTTGTTATAGCGGCCATAATAATACACATTTTGCGTCTCGTAGTTAAAGTGTCTAGCTATTACGATTCCGAAGATACAGTCACTAAGAGTTTCAGTGTATGGGTAGCCACATAGTGGTGGGCGGGATGCCGGCATGGTGACGTCACGCACGAATTCACGCCCCTAATAAAATTATTCTTGCAATCGCAACTTTAAAGTCTCATAACTTTTTTGTTTGTTGAGATATTTCAACACTTTTTTCATCGTTTTGTTTCATTTGACTCAATATTTATATTAAATTGAAAAAAGAATTTTGAAAACTTCCTCATTGGCTTACGGTGACACCAAATTATCTATGAAATGGGGCAATTAGGAACTTCTTCTTCTTCTTCTTATCGAGTCGATGGACTTAACTCCCCCATACACTTTGTTCGCCCAGTATTCGGCGACGCATACAGCATTTGGACTGGCGTCGAACAAGTCCTCCATTGTGCAAGTTTTAGGACACGCCGAGCATGAGACGAGGTGGTCCATGGTTTGCGGAGATACGCCACAGCCACAGGGATAGTTTTCTTTTACATATCCCCACTAGAAAAGCTTCTCATTGGATCGACCTACCTGGGTTCGCAGCCTTTTTGGAACTATGGACGTCATGTAGATATGTCACTCAATTAAGGATTTTGAGACAGCTACTTTTAAAACAAGTGTAGTTCGGCAGTGCCTCACTAGATGGCGCTGCTTAGACAGGATTCTCAAGTATTTAATTTGGTAACCGAAGTTAATCAGAAAGGTGTTGAATGGTATACTTAGTTTTAGTACCTTTTGTACATGTAATGTGTACATTTTTATATACCTAACGGTCTCATTTTGTCATCGTGTCTCATTAACGCCATCTGTTACATTTATTAGAACTATTTTTGCCTTTTACGTTGCTCTTGGAAAATCTCGAATTGTCAGTGTCTACCGTCGAGTGTAACGGTGCCGATACATTTTATGTACACAGATATAAGTTGGTTGATCAGCGGGGCTACTGGCTAAAGCGCGCTCCACATGTGGACAGTTTCGCGGAAACACGAGAATGTAGAGGGAGTATTCGTGTAGTCCCGTGCATGTTTGGCATGTCTCGCCTATTTCATAGACTAAGTAGAGATAGTTTGTTGTCGTCTCGATTCGATCGATTTTATATTTATATTTCTAGCGCTTTTTCTCCGTAACAGGTTCGGGGTACACTTGACCATGATCCAGGATATTAGTAGATCAAGTAATTACAGTAGAGAAGCTGCCATCACCTCTGTGACCCTGTTTACAGTAGATTACCGATATTACACTGAAGAATCGATAAAATGTCGCGCGTTTTGACACCACCACATCCCTAATAGGCGAGAATGTAGAGGATCGACCAAAGTCCCGGCAAAAGTTTCGCCGGAAGTTTCGGCGAACATGTGGAGCGCGCTTAACTCAGTTGACAACTGTATTTGACACTAGATAATTCTACACCACGTCATCTACGTTGAAAACTGGCAATAGCGTCTACCAAATTAGAGTAGTGTCAGATTGTTTTATGTCAAATTCAGTTGTCCACTGAGATAGCCGATAGGCCCTTTGATACTATGAGTGATTATTGTGCTAAGTGTTGGGTACAGTCAACTGCATATCGACTTACCAAAAACCAGTGTAAGATGAGCTAGCGTCTCTATAGACACTTATAGTAACGTTAGCTTCTTTTATACTGGTTTTTGGTAGCCTTGCTTTTTTCTGTATATTCCCAAACTCATCACACATTCTCCTATTGTCCAGATCGCCCAGATGATCCCATTCCCAAATGGCCCCATTGTCAGATGGTCCCGTTTGCTAGTTCGGTCAGTCGAATCTACAGGGTGTCCCGTAAGTCGACGTCAAGCCGGAATCGGGTGATAGTCCAAATCATAATAGTTACTAGAAAAATAAAAAAAAAATTTAAGTCTTGAATTTTTTAAATTATAGGCATTTCTTTTTTTTTCGAGAAAATGTACACCCTGTGATGGTTTTTTAGCTCCTGTTGCTACAAATCTTAACTTTTTTCAATTTTATTTCTCTTATGTAATCCCGAATAGTGCTAATCTAACCTATTACTTAGAATTCTAAGTCAACTGCTCTTGTATATACATCGCAGAGGAATGGGTCTATTTGGGAATGGGGCGATTTTGGAAAAGGCCACTGTTGAATACGTGACGAGTTTGGGAATTGGACCATTTGATCCTTAACCCTAATTCACTGTTCATAATGTTTTGGTAAATAAAGTTTATACAATTCGTGCACAAACTTGTAAATTATATCAATTTTAACTCTGTGAATCCTTGAAAGTATTATTGGTTTTACTTTTTAGAATAATTATAAGTAAAATAAATACTCTCCTACCTCTAAAAAATTGTTTTAATGATTAAACAAAAGGTGTGAACGATTCTATATTTTGCATGGCCACCATTGTAAGCTATCTTTCCTGTAGCCGTACTCACAATGGCTCGGAAATCGGATTCGGATTCGGAATCGACTAAGGACCCTGCAAAAGTTCTTAGCAAAATGTGGTTTCAGTTAATTTTCATATGTTCTAGAGAGTAGAGTTTCCGTGGAATCTCTGTATAACAGTTTTCGAATCGATCGACACGGATTCGCCGCTCACGACTTTCGTGTCGAATCGTTCGGAAACGGTTTCGAATCATTGTGAATACGGCTACTGTTCATAAAATGTACATAGGATCAACATTATTGGTGTACAAAACAGCCTATCGCGGATAGACTATACTGTCCTATTGTTAGGCACTGGAACGATGTTCATATGGGATCTAGGCCGGTTTTGTTCAATAAATGGTAGTTTATAGTTGCTCTTTGTTGGATCAAACTGCTAGACGTAGGTACATGTAAAAAGTGTTAAATACCTAACATTTAGATTTTCGTTTTTCTTTTTATTTATTTATTATTTTGTATTACTTATACTATTTACATGTGTCTGAAATAAAGTAATAAACGAATTGAATTGAAAAACAAGGCTGTGGTGTTTAGGACTTGTAGTGGCTTCAAGTTAAGTTTCGTATATTTTAAAGTTAGTTATCTATCTTTGAAAGACTAAAATATCCCTAGATCAAAGACTTTAAACGATAGCGTTAAGATAAATTTCTTTGCCCTAGACAGTGTTGATGTGTGCAATTCATTCACCTTAAATAACCATTGTACGTGTGGTGTCCGGCAGAGTAGAATAGCGCCAACCCCTAACACTCATGGGTGTCGTACAAGGCGACTAATGTTTTCGAGGCAAAAGATTTAGAGTATCCGTAGGCTGAAAATGGGCAGCAGCGTTTTCCATTGTTATATTTATAACACTGCGATCTCCAACTCGCCGCCAAGCGTGGATATTATGGCGATAACCTCCCCTTTCGTGGGAGAGGTCCTTACTCCTGTAGTGGACTATCATGGACTGCGACGATGACACATTTTGATTTCCATCCCCTCTGCCAAGGGAACCGTAATATTTTTTTTACCACTAAGGTGGCAAACAAGCTTACGTCCTGCCTGATGGTAAGCTGTTACCGCAGTCTCTGGCCGTTTGCAATTCGAGGGGCATCACCCACGCGTAGAAACAATAATTTTGTGATAAAAAGTATGAACTCAAATCATACCAAGTTTCATTTGAATTCATTCAGCAGTTTCGGATTGAGGCGCGGCCACGATACCGACAGAGAGATGGCGAAAATGAAAAAAAAAATACAGTTTTGGCTTTAATATAGTTTTTAGAAAACCCTCCCATAAAAAATACTTTTAATTACCATCGTAACTATAAAAATAAATTTTGCCTGTCTAGCCAGTCGACTCTCATAAAATGCGCTCATATTGGCTCCTTCCACTCACTAAAATCGTCAAGGCCACATCAGTTTCATAAGCACAGACCGAACAGTGCGTAGACGTCGAGATGCAACGTTAAGTCGTCTTGACTGGCGAGTGTATGAATAAGCAAATAAGACAGCTGGTTGTGCTCCTATGCGTGAGAGCCCGGGGTCCGCCTTATTTTCTTATTTATCTTTTTTTAGGATAATTAACACTTACAAGGTAATGTTCTGTAAACTTAAAACTTATACATAACAAAAGATTTAACCCTGCAACCAACACCATTATCCACATATTATTTTAAATATTAAATAAGTGTCTAAATTCTACGTATGGCAAAGTAGGTAGGTACTTAATTTACTTAACATAGATCTGACCATATCAGATTCAGAGATCCCTGGATTTGGCAGATAGGTAGCCGGGCGACTGCCGTCTAACCTCTGTGACCCTGGTAACCTGACCAGATTTGATCACAGCTAACATATTCAGTCGCCTGAATGTGAAGGTTTCCTCACGATGTGTTCCCTCACCCTAAGAACATCGGTTAGTTTCTTCAACGTGCATGACTCAGTAAAAGTCATTGGTACATGGCGTCACTGGGGTTCGAACTCGGTGCCTCTTCGTTACGTTCCGAGTCAGTCCGTTAGACCGAATTATAATAATAAATAATCGTGGACAATTCACACAGCGCCATCTCGCCCCAAAGTAAGCAAAGCTTGTGTTATGGGTACTAGATAACTGATAAACTATTTATATACTTTTTTTTTTAAATACATACTTATTATATATATAACACCCAGACCCGTAACAGAAACTAAAATTCATCATTTCAATTTCTGCCCGGCCGGAAATCGAACCCGGGACCTCTTGCGTGGCAGACCACTGAACCACTCAGGTCGTCAATTACTTTACTTTACTTACTTTGTGGGCGAACTTATTACATATTTTTTCTATTCGAACTATATTTAAATTGGAATTCTGTGATTGCGGCGTGCGTAATGGTCGCTCTGTGACCCGCGAACTTTTCCAGCGTGTGTGACTATGGTGTGACTGTGCATGCGTAATTATGGAGTCTGTCTGCGTACTGTTTCGCACAACGATAACTGATAAGCTAAAGGGGAGATTACACTTGTTTTAATTTTATGGCGTTTGTAATTTTGCGGTATTTTATACGTAACGAATTTTGATTCTGTTTTCAATGTCTGTTAGATAAGTTTTCACGGAATGTTTGTATATTAGATAAAAACTCCAATATCATAGGTAAGGAGCAAATATCTAATTCTTTTAATTTTCTTTTCCAAATTACATCTGTGCGAATCCGGGGCAGGTCGATAATATTCAGTAGACTTACTAGATCCTCGTCCTAGAGGTAAGTCCCAAAGGCTAGCGGTAAATCTGCCAATCAGGTTCCGCTCTTCTAAAGATAACGCTTTTTAATTTTTGTTTTTATTAGACTAGCCAGGCATTTGACCGCCATTTCACCTGGTGGTAAGTGACGGTGAAGCCGAAGATGGAGCATGCCTGTCTAGGTATAGGATTTGTGGTGTCTCGGCTTTGTACATGCTTGATTTCAGATTGTGAGATTTATATTAGTGTGCCACAAATATGTCTAATCCGGTGATCAATACTGGAACTGAGTGACGCCATTTTCAATTGTCATTTCACCGTCAACAACACCGACGTTGCAGATATAATAAATAAAATAAAATAAAATAAAATTCATTTATTTCAGACATTTTTGTCCATATTGTGTTAGTATTAAAGGTCTTAATAACTAGGTTAGTGTCTTAAGAAATGAATTAGGTACATTATTAAATATGAGGTAAATGTCAGTTCAATTCTAAATAAATGTCAAAACAATTCATCATTATATATGTTTGTGACAAATTAATATGAACCACATTATTATTATGAAATTCTAATATGGCCTTTTTAGACCCCCAGTTTTCTATTTTTCGTACCTATTTGCCCAAGTAAAACATAACGCACGCGTGTAAACTCCCCTTTAAACGGAGCGTGCCAAACAGTTTATAAAATTAGCATCTCACTACTTCCTCGGTAGTAACGCGCGGATTTTTGCATTGAACGCACGTAGTTAAGCGCGACGAATCCTTTGCCGGTGTAATAAGAATTTAAAAAAATATCAGGACTTTTCTTGGAGCGATATTTTGGCGGGCTTTTTGGTGGAGAAAATAAAAGATGGCCGCCGTCCCGATAACTGTTTTGAACAATGGTCACACGATTCCTGTTATAGGATTGGGGACATGGAAGGTAAGTAAAATCAATTTATTTACAAGGTACAGGTGTTAAAATTAGTGTAATCAATATAAGGCGTGATAATTATCATTAAAATTAAACAGAAATGTCATAAATCTACAATCATTGTAAATAATACTCCAATAATAATCGGACCAGTAATAAAAAAGTTCAAAATGAGGGCCACTTTTTTTCTAATTTTGGCGCCAGATTCGTATAGGGAGACCCCAGCCAGGTTTATTCCAGAAATCCCCACAAATTTAATTAGGAGTAAAAGAGGATAGAATACCTACCTTCCTATACAAAATATATTGAACTAGGTAATCTATAATTAATAAATATTGTTTCGTCCACCTACCTTTATGCATAACATATTTTTAATTCATCATAGTCAAAATTTACTGTGCAAACAATTCAGTATTAAAAATTAATTATTAGTGTGTGATGACGGTAGGCATAACGAAACTTTTTTTCATAAATCCCCACTCTCCAGTAAGGATTAAAAAAAAAATAACAATACCCCACTGGTGGGGATTTGTCGGTGGAGATTTCTGGAAAAATTCCCCTGTGCACCCCCGGATATCGATTTTGAAAGCAATCGGTCCAGTAACAAAAAAGTTCAAAATGGCCGCTACTTTTTTCTAATAAAGCAGTGTGACAATAGTACCAATGAGTCTGGAATCAGAATTGGCATGTTCATCAGTGTCGCACGCAAATAAATAATCATATTGGCGTTAATGTTGTGATCTCGCGCACGAGAGCCCAGCGTTTGCCTTAACCTTGATACAGGATTTGGCAGATCAGGTAATTACAGTGGAGCGACTGCCATATGACCTTCGTGACCCTGCTAACAGGGGAACCTGATCAAATTGGATCATCAATCATCAGTGTTGCACGTAAAAAGCAGTTTAACTGAAAGAACCATTAATCCTCGACGCTAACTAAGAAGTTTTTTTGAAAAATTCCGTGCTATGAGTTATCTATCTGATAGTTGATATAACAGGACCACGCTTAGTCCGAATCAACTGACAGTGGTAGAAAATATAAAATGTGGATATGGCAATATCTATTGGATAATCTGTCCTTGTCAGACATTGTCCATTATTATTTAGGCGATCCGCACACTGGAACGCAGCACCGTACAGTTGTGCGTGGTGTGTGTTAGTGCGTGACATAAAGTTATTTGAGCGGTCATCGGTTTCTATGGAAATTACTCATAGTCTAACACACTGAAATCGCATCGACGCGTGTTCGTGCGGATCCGTCGTTTTTTTTCTTTGACACATTTGACACGGGCTGTGGGTCAGATAAGTTTTTAGCGCTATACTTTCCACATAAAAAGGCGTCAAATAGGCCGCTACTGTGAAGCGAGGTCTCCAGGATTGTCAAATAGGAATTCCGTTACTCAGTTCTCTAATTATTTTTCGCTTAAATAATATAATTTTATGAAAAGATTATAACAATTTGGAGAACTCCTAAATTTTTATTGTATATAAAACAATATAAAAATTACACATATTTCCAAATTTCGCCAGAATGAATGCTACGCTCCAATGTGCCAATCGCCTCAACAATATTTTTCAAATCAGTCAAATTCTTTGTTGTGACTTTTATGAATGACGTTCTATGACGGATAAAAGACATGGCATTAGTTGCCATACAGAGTTTTTTTTCTTTTTTTTTTTAAAAAGCGATTCGGACTTAACGTGTTCCTACTATAAACATTAATTAGAAATAATATAATCTATGCAAAGTCTCTTCCCGCCGTCTGTATGTATTTTGACATATGTCAATATGCTGAATGTGCAGCGTTCATCATGATGTTTTCCCTCACTGTAAGAGCATCGGTTAGCATTCAACTAATGCACATAACTCAGAAAAGAGTCATGTACATGGCCGCAGTGGGATTCGAACCCGATACCTCTCGTTTACGAGTCGGATACCTTAACAACTAGGTCACCGACGCTCGGACCTAGGTGGAGCAGATACTGAATAATTACGAAGTTTAGTTTATTTATACTTCTTATACTCCATAACCGCACCGTAAATAAAGAACCGCATCGATCCGACTGATTATTAAAAAAACGAATATAAAATAATTAGCAGACACATGGTTTACCATTTTGTAACAAGGCCATGGGCAGAGTCGTTTACTCTGAAATTGGTTAGTAGCAAGTGATTTTCCAATATTTATTATAGCATGTAAATCCAATATTTATTATGGCAGGTTATAATTATTTTTGTTTGTCTATACATACATAGTATGAAACAAAGTCTCTTCCCGCCGTCTGTATCTATGTACGCTTAAATCTTTTAAACTACGCAACGGATTTTAATGCGGTTTTCAACATTAGATAGTGATTTATGAGGAAGGTTTATAAGCAAGAAAAAAAGAGTAGGTAGGGGTAAAGTGAGTGTATGAGAACAAAATCGCGCCGAGTTCACTAGCGAGTAACAATAGAACAGTTTGTGTTCCTATATTACATACCAGTTTTATTATAATTTACCATCAACCTATATCACGACTCTTTCTAGTAATTATAAAAATTTGTGCATGCGCCAGCACATTACGAGATCTCGCAAATATCGAGATCTCCAAAATTGGGATTAAGTAATCTTGCTACCGGGTTGGTGATTTTAGTGCGTGATTGCATTCCCCAGAGATTGAATTGACCATACATTTAACGTAAATATGCTATAGAGATCAGTTCTCTCTGTATCTGAATATACAGCGGAGGCGAGTAGACTATGGGTGTTGGACTATTTGAGTGTTTGTCGTCTTTGCCCGTATGAATAAAAAGTATATCGTGTGAACTCCCCTCTACACGCACCATGCCAAATAGGGTCCACGGTCATTATAATTGGATGCTTTCATGGCTGAAGTGTTGCCTGAATAGCCTGTTTCTAGACAACTCCATCTTCGGCCGCATCGTCACTTACGAGCATGGACTTACCACCCAAAGGGACTGCGCACTGCTTTGACTAAAACCGGTCAGAGCGAGAGTCACCATCGATAGTCCTGTGTCCCTTTCTAGTGTTGCCACCATTGTTGATGCAAATTCCGAATTACTTTTATTACTTAGCGCGGACACCGACCTACCGATCAGTGCCAGGCAGAGTCGGTCCGGGTGCAATCTGAAGGTCATATTTCCACCAGGGTCGAGCCCAAGGTTTCCCTGGTACTCGGAACCCATTGGTCCTAAAATACTAGTTTCTAGAGAGAAATTATAGTACTTGTTGATCTACACTTCGAATGGCAGCTGTCAAACTTAGAACTGCTGTAACTCGGAAACAATTGTCTTACAACACTAGTTGTTAGAGTAATATAATAGTACTCATCGAGATCTACATTTAGGATGACAGTTTTAAGTTTGACAGCTGTCATACGAAATGTAGATCTCAACAAGTACTATGATTTCTCTCTAGAAACTAGTGTTTTAGGACCAATGATTTCCGAGTTATAAAAGATTTAACTTTGACAGCTGTCATCCGAAATGTAGATCTCGATGAGTACAATTATATTACTCTAACAACTAGTGTTGTAAGACAATCGTTTCCGAGTTGCAACAGTTCTAAATTTGACAGCTGTCACCCAAAATGTAGATATCGACGAGTACTATCACTTCTCTTTAGGAACTAGTGTTGTAGGATAAATCGTTACCGCACTCTTATATCTGTTTTGTGGAACAAAAAGTCGTAGGTTGATAATTATGTCGACTCGACGTTTGTCGGAGAAAAGTTTAGTAGATTAAAAGGTATTTTGACAACTACTTTTCGGATTGTACGGATTACCCCATAATAATACCAAATTCACGGTAAATATATTTCTCCAATAATGGCAACACCAAACATGACACTTGTCAATTTAGAATGACGGTGATTATGCCAATAACATTGTGTTTACACTGTTAGAAAGGGACAAAGGACTATCGATGGTGACTCTCGCTCTGCCCGGTTTTAGTCAAAGCAGTGCGCAGTCTCTTTGGGTAGTAAGTCCATGCTTACGAGTATAACCCGCGTCACGAAAGAAGAGACTTGTCAAATGGCAGTGGAGGGGATTTCGCGCAGGTAATCGTATACAGCGCAAGTCAAACCACGTGACCCGCCAAGTCTCTTCTTATTTGACACTAGCTACCTATACCAACAGGTGAGATGGTGGACAAAAGTCTGGCTAGTCTAATAAAAAAAACAACAATCATGCTACGTTTAAGGTCTGCTTTTGAACGGCGCGGAACTTGGATGGTTTTTATTAAGTTTATATTACGGCCCCAATTTATAAAAATATCCTCTCGACACAACTTCCTTCCTCGGCAGCGTCGCGCGGATTATTGCATTGAACCACAGACTCCAGGGGGCTTACCATGACCTCTTATAACAGGACCTAAACAGAACTGCCAGGCTTAGAACGAGACAGCGCTATAACTGTCATATAAGCTTGTCTCGTTCTAGGCAGGGCAGTTCTGTTTAGGTCCTACTGTAAGAGCTCATGAAAGCCATCTGTATAATTTTTTTTCTCTATGCATTGAACGTCATACTCACGCAGTACGAATCCTTTGCCGGTGTGATGAGAATTTAAAAAAAGGTAGGACTTTTCTTCGATAGTAAGTCCATGTCTTTGGTAGAAGATATTTTGGTAGCTGATGGTGCCAATGCCAAATAAAAAAAATGTTCGTGGGGGAAACAAAAAATGGCCGTCGCTCCGAGAATTACTATGAAAAATGGAAAATCAGTTCCTGTTATAGGATTAGGTACGTGGAAGGTAAGTTATTTGATTAGCCATATTTCCTTTGCTTTGTTGGAAGCTGTGGTGAGTCTGTGGAATAAATATAATAAAGTAACCTCAACTGTCAATTACACGATGTCACACTTTTGCTGAATAAAGCCCATAAAATACTCTAATTCCTCACAATTTATTCACCAAATATGGATAAATATTACGCCCAAACGATTCGACGCGGACCCATCGTCAAACACCGACGCGGTTAGTTGAAAACCTTTCAAAGTTATGTAGGCGCAAACTTCGAAAAAAAGTGCAGCGATGAAATAAAATACCAATTATTTGTGAATCATCTATGTTCCAACGTGTAACCTTCGGGACGAGAAAACATACGATGACTCAGTTAAGAAGCTGGGTACCCTCTTCGTCAAGCCAACCAATGAAGTCTACCCACGATTCAAACTAAAAGGCAACAACAACCAGGTGAATCTATAGTGTCGGTAGCCGAGCGGTTGAGTATCCAACTCATAAGCGAGAGGTACCGGGTTCGAATCCCGCTGCGGCCATGTACCAATGACTCTTTTTGAGTTATGTACATTAGTTGAATTCTAACCGATGCCCTTACGGTGTGGAAAAACAATATGATGAAACCTGCAAATTCCGGCAACTGAATTTGTAACCGTGATCCAATCTGGTCAGGGTACCCTGGTAGCAGGTTCATGGAGGTCAGTTGATAGTAGCTCCCCTGTGTTTACCTGATCGCCAAATCCTAGATCATGGTCGAGGCGGACCCCGGGCCCTCGTTCTCGAGAGCACAACCGGGACATTAAAGCTAAGATGATTAACCTGGCGAATCAATAGATACCTAAGTACGTTTAAGAATTTAAATTACTAGCTAAAGACTGTGCTTTTAAATCTGCATCTGCTGAGGTAAACGAGAACGAATCCTCCATAGGCAATAAAAACAAAAAATGAGGGTAGATGGGATACTCAGAATACTCTGAAGATTGAAGCCAAACTGCCCGCTGTTTATAACAACACTTCAAGCACAAGTGTACTCTTGCGTACGACAAGTGAGAAAAGGCGCGACGTAGATGCTGTTGTCTCATTCGTTTTTAGTATTGGGAGAAGGAAACGGCACTCTCGCGGCGCAAGCTATGTCGCGGGCACACTTGTGCATTACTATAAAAACACTAGCCGTACTCAGCGGCTTTCACCCGCGCGCAGTTCGGTAAACAGTCAATATTCCCGCGGAAACCTGTTATTTTCCCAGGATAACAGTATCCTATGTTACTCAGCGATAATGTAGCATTCTATTAGTGAAAGAATGTTTAAATCGGTCGAGTAGTTTTTCGTTATTCACGGCGCGACTTCGTTCGCGTCCACTAACTTTACCTACTTACTACGCTTAAAAACCTTCCTCTTGAGTCCCTCTATCTATCGTTGAAAACCGCATTAAAATCCGTTGCGTAGTTTAAAGATTGAAGCCTACATAGATACAGATGGCGGGAAGCGACTTTGTTATGTAGTATGTTAATTAACAAAATTAATTTACGTGGGAAACAAGTATCTGGCCATGCCGCCCCCACCGGGCTGGCCCAAGAAGCGATGGCTTGACGTCGTCCACAATGATATGCGTGCCAATAAGCTCACCACCAAGGATGCCGAAGACGCAAGTAGCAGGAAGGCAGACCCTGGTCCCTTGCGTGCCGCGCGGGGGCGCAACCGGGACATAACACCAATATAATGAAGATGATGATGATGAGATACAGACGGCGGGAAGCGACTTTGTTTTACACTATGTATAGACAAACAAAAATAATTATAACCTGCCTCTGATGTCCTTGCGCTCCATAATTTGCAGCTCTACAATAAATATTGGAAAATCACTTGCTGCTACCCAATTTCAAAGTAAATTGCTGCCTATGGCCTTGTTATAATATGGTAAACCATGTGGATGCTAACTTTTTATATTCGTGTATGTGCGTATAGGATAATTGTAACCAAAGTTATCGACTTTAGACGAGAATTCGACGCCTATAGCTTACGACGCGAGGATGCTGAAGACCGGGCGGTGTGGAAAAGAATGAGCGTTGGTGGCCGAGAAGGTACCCGACTCGTAAGCGAGAGGTAGCGGGTTCGAATCCCACTGCGGCAATGTACCAATGACTCTTTTCTGAGCTATGTACATTAGTTGAATGCTAAGGTGCTCTTAAGGTGAGGGAAAACATCGTGATGAAACCTGCACATTTAGGCGACTGAATGTGTAACCATGATCCAATCTAGTCAGGTTCCCCTGGTAGCAGGATCACGGAGATCAGATGGCAGTGTCTCCACTGTGATTATCTGATCTGTAAACTCCTGGATCATGGTCAAGGCGGACCCCGGGCCCTCGTGCGCGAGAGCACAACCGGGACATTAACGCCAAGATTATTATTATTATTTATTTGGGTAAAATGAACAAAACACATTCGCATCCGCATCCGCATCCTCTTCCTTAAATCAACAATATATAAATCTTCATCCTCATCCGCATCCTTTGCATTTATATCTCGTTCTTCCTCATCCGCATCCTCTTCCCCATAACCGCTTCATCATCAACCCTAACCTAATGAACGAATGGCATACGTAAAATGTGATGTATGGAAATAGTTGTGGATATATACGAGGCTAAATAGTTGTGTCAGGATAGAGCAAAGTGGCGGTCCATAGGCTCTGCCTACCCCACCTGTGGGACACAGGCGTGAGCTTTATGTATGTATGTATATAATATAATACAATACAAAATACGTTTATTTCTCTCAAAAAAGGCAACAATATATAATATTATTAGTTTAGTATAAACAGCATAAATCCTCATTGAGAGCTGGAGTCTGTGCTAGTCAAAAAACCTCTGTTACTGATCTCCAGGCTCCCAACCTCCTGCACTGTTGTAACATAGTTTGCTTACATTACATTATAACATGTATGTACATGATGTATCCTCCTTCCAGTCCCAACCGGGCCAAGTGACGCAAGCGGTGCTGGACGCCATCGAGACTGGTTACCGGCACATCGACTGCGCCCACATTTACCTGAACGAACCGGAGGTGGGGGCTGCGCTCCAACAAACCCGGTGGCAGGAGATGGCGCCTGGCAACGACGGGGTTAAGAGGTAGCGTAACTAGGTTAGGTTTGAAAGAACGTTTATCGCTCGTACGATTCGGATGTGGAATGAGCTCCCAGCCACGGCGTTTCCTTTGGACTATGACATGGGATCTTTCAAGAGGTATATTAGAGGTGTCTTCAGAGGCGGGCAACGTATTGGTGACTCCCCTGGTGTTGCTGATGTCCATAGGTGGCGGTGACACTTTCCATCAGGTGGCCCGCTTGCCTGTTTGTCAGCCGTATAACATAAAAAAAACTTATGTACGGTAGATGGCGCTGATTGGAGAGTATATCGCGCTGTAGGGATCAAGGAGCGTCGGTGGTCGACAACGGAATACGACTCGCAATGCGAGAGGTACCGGGTTCGAAACCTACTGTACGCTAGATAGCGCTGATTGTAGATTATGTCGCGCTGTAGGGATCACGGAGCGTCGGTGGTCTGGTGATAGCAGTATACGACTCGAAATGCGAGAGGTACAGGGTTCGAATCCCACTGCGGTCATGTACCAATGACTCTTTTCTCAATTATGAACATTAGTTGAAAGCTCTTACGGTGAGGGAAAACATCGTGATGAAACCTGCACATTCAGGCGACTGGATGTGCAGGTGTAACCATGATTCAATCAAGGGCAATATTTTTTAATCGCTCGCATCGATTTGATCGGTTTTTATTCAGTGATTTTCGGCACGAAAAATTCAATATTTTATAAATCTCATTAACAACACAGAAAGAGTACTTTTCAAAAATAGGGAAAATATCATGCATCAAAATAATAATATTTCATGCTGAAATAAAATTGAAAACAGTTCGAATCGCGGCGAGCGATTCAAAAATAAGGACCCTGGTCGGGTTCCCCTGGTGGCAGGATCACGGAGGTCAGATGGCAGTCGCTCCACTGTAATTCCCTGATCTGCCAAATACTGGATCAGAGTCAAGGCGGACCCCGGGGCCTCGTGCGCAAGACCACAACCATGAAAGAAAATAATTCTGTTGATAATGACTAGGGAATTTTCTAGCTAGCTAGATACCTATGAGTATCTCTATTGTTTTAAAATCGATGGCATACTTCTATGTAGGTAACTATCGATTGACCTACTTATTCATAAAATACAATGGCGAGACACTAGTCGCTGTATGATTGACGCTTGTATCTAATTGAATAAATATGAATAAATTATAATAAGTATAGGTTAGGGTTGCCAAAAACTCCTTCTACACCACGCAACGGATTTTGATGCGATTTTCATCGTAAGTTAGAGTTATTTCGGAAGGTTTAAAGGTATTAATTCATTTGATAGTAAAGAAGCCGTGTCACTAGTTGCATGATAAATATTTTTGATATTTATTATGATCTGCCAAATCCTGGAGCACTGCCAAGGCGGACCCCGGGCGAAAGCACAACCGCGCCATTAACGCCAGGACGATTATTAATTACGACAGCCAAATGAAGTAAGCGTATAAGCATCGCCTAAAGGGCCCCCACACATTAACAGTCTCAGTCTCTGGTCGTATCGGGCGGCCTGCCGTCCTAGGCCAGTAACGTCTACACGCTTAAGGGATTATTGCCTGCCGGCAATGGCCTGCTGCGACGTCTGCGTCTACACACTGGCAGTTGTGAGTCGACAGTTTTTTGTAAAACTGAAGGCGCTCGACTGTCGGTAGACATTCCGCCGGCCGATTACCTTCTAATGTATGTTTATTCGGCCTGAAGGCCAAGGACGGCCGATATCTGTCAAGCGATCACACACTCTCAGTTCGTATTAGTCGTCAGTCCGATACCTTAAACGGAACTGTTAGTGTGTGGCATAGAGAAAATATTTACTAACGTAATAGAGCAGCCATCACAAACAAAAATATTGTACCAACCTGTCACGTGCGGGAGGTGCGGGGGGAGGCTGCTAAGTCATAGAATGACCGATGAAATGTTATCATTTTCTTTATTTTTGGCCCTCGAATGGTTCGTACAGTTTTTAATGCACAAGATGGCGTTTTTTTGAATATCCAAGCCACTGTCAGATTGGTCCGCGTCGCGCAATGTCTCAGAACTGACTGCGGCCACTGTTGTCCATGGACCGCAAAGCGTGGTACAAAGAAAATACTTGCGGTGTCTCCTCTATTACTTTAGTAAATATTTTCTCTATGGTGTGTGGCCTATTGCGATTAACTGACAAACCGATATGGTCCGGCGAACTGTTAATCTGTACCCTTAAAGTTTGGTTCAATCGGGCATCAGATTAACTTTGAACACAGCTCTGGCAGACATTGTTACAAAAAGTTGGTCTATACTATATACAAATTAATCTTATAATACCCACAGGTTACATGAAACGAAACAGGGCCTATTTTTGAACCGCTCGTCTCGAATCGAATGGTTTCAATTTTGATTTACGGCATGAAAAATTCAATGTCTTTCTAATTACATTGGCAACACTGAAGGCGAACTGTTTAAAATTTGGAAAAATCGGCGTTGTGCATCAAAATGTTTATGCCGAAAATCAAATTTGAAAACCACTCTCATCCACGCGAGCGCTCGCTTGTGCTACCTATCTCTTTCATACTCGTGTTAAGTTGCTTGAGATAAAAAAGACAGGCATTAGTATTCGAGCGCTCGAGTGGATGCGAGCGGTTTCAATTATAGAGCACCAGGCATAGGCGTAGGAAGGGGGGGAGCCGGGTGGGCCGTGCCCACCTCAGAATGGTCGGGTGCCCATCCCAGGATGGAGTGCTCACTGGCTGTACATTGGCGATTGACTCGGCTTCATCGGCCACCTCAGGGGCCAGGCCCCCCCCTGGAAAACAGCTCACATGAAATCTATCAATCCAAATAATGTAACATAGTTATTACACTTTATAAATGCTATTTCTAGCATTATAACATCCCAAAAATTACACTGACTTCGTTTACAAATTTGCCATTATCACTCGTGCCACTTTTTCTGCCACTGAGTCTAGATAATTAAGCACCAACCGGTCCAAGGTCGCGCCTTAATAGTCATCAAACAAAAGATAGTTACTGGCTTATCAGATTAATCTGTCTTCGTTAATACAACTAGTTTTATTAACCTGTGACTAGGGTGACCAACCGTGTTGAGTCTAGGTGGGACTGCTAGGGTGGCCAACCCTGTGTGCTCATTTAACAGGACATGGGATCTAAGATTACAGGATTTAAGGGCAAAAATACCGGTCGTTGAGGATTTATTATGGTTTATGGAGTTTACAAAATCAAAAATCTACGATAAAATTGCTATTATTACTTATACAATAGGTAGAGCTCGTCTAAGTTGAAATGACACGCCCCACTATCGCATTAACGCACACAAGCAAATTTAAAATATGGACGCAATACATATACCTACAAATGCCGTTGTAATTGGTCATTCAGTTGCCGGTGAGACTCAACGTAGGAGCACGCGTCGTATGATTGGAGCAGTCGACGCTCCCACACAGATGAAGTGTCGTTATTAATATTTGCACTCGCACATCGTAATCCACTAATTAAGTAGTGGGGCGCGTTATTTCAGCTGAGATAAGCTTTCTACCAAAAGAACCGTTATCTATAATTCTTCTGTTATACAAAAATAAAAATATATAACTGCCGCCACCTCAAAAAATAGCACCACCCCATCTCTTCCACTGGGTGTCGTAAGAGGCGACTAAGGGACAACAGCTGACCGAAAGATGGGCAGCAGCATCTTTCTGCACTACAGCACTGCGATCGCCAATCCCGGTTATGGTAACGGCAGGGCAGGGGGTACAGTAGCCGTATTCACAATGGCTCGGAAATCAGATTCGGATACGGAATCGACAAAGGACCCCGCAAAAGTTCTTAGAAAAATGTGGTTCCAGTTAATTTTGATGAAATTTTCATATGTTATAGAGAGTAGAGTTTCCGTGTAATCTATCGGGATTCTGAATTTTCAATTTCTGAACAGTTTTCAAATCGATCGACACTGATTCGCCGCTCACGAATTTCGTGTCGAATCGTTCGGAAACGGTTTCGAATCATTGTGAATACGGGTACTGGACCGGTCTTTGTAGAGATCTCTGGGGGAGGGCTATGCCCAGCAGTGGGCGTCTTCTGGCTGATATGATGAAGTTAATATAACTTACGACTAGACTGTTACGAAAAACAAATCGCCAAAGACGTATCGTTCAAGCTCACCCTTTCCTCGGCCCAGCGCCAACTGGTGTACAGCTTAAGAACTACGTCCAATGAGAATTCGAGCAGAATAGGCCAAGTTGTTACCGGAAATCAAATTTCTCTAAATATACGGTTATCGCTTAATAAGTAACTATACGGTTTTAGTGGTAGGTAACTATACGGTTTTAGTGGTAGGTATAACACTGATATTATTATGCACAAGGTACCAGCAACGAGTAGTAGAGCGCAAGCGAACGCGCGGTCAATTCAAATATACTGGTCCATGTATGGTCCTGCGGTTTTCTTATTAAAGCTGAATAAAAGTCCTGTGAAATACAGGCCAGTTGGGCAGCCTACTTTGGCTAGACCTTTTTAATCGTCATCATCCGATCAGTCCCGGCTCCTGCCTGGGTCTGCTTTCCGACATATTTCGCCCGGTCTTCGGCATCCTCGCGTCGTAAGCCATTGGCTCTCCTTTGCCATCCATAATGCATCGCTTCTTTGGCCTTCCGCGAGACATACCGAAAGGTTTAGGCACCTATTTCAAAGTATCCATGGGGTTTCATCGATCTTATCCACGATATCTCTCAAGCCAAGGCTGCTCGTACTCGTTACGCCCTCGATCAAGTCGCGTAACGCCCACATCCACCGCAGCATTTTCATTTCACTGGCGCGGAGTTTGCGACCGGGCTTCGTCAGCTCCGGCCAGGTTTCGCCGTAAAGCGTTACGGGCCTAATTATGATCTTATATGATAGCCCCTTAGGGCTATTTTAGGGTCGGGATTTTAGGGTCACAGGTGAATCATTCACTAGGTACGCTACACCCACCCTGCACCTACTTTACTTCTACCTACCATTTGTTCTTGCTTCTAAACCTTCTATTGTTGAAAACCGCATTAAAATCCGTTACGTATAAAATATGTAAGGGACATAGGGACAGACGCGCAGACGGCGAGAAAAGACTTTGTTTTATACGAGTACTATGTATGTGGCCTATGTACTATGACTCTGGCCGTGTGGTGTCCGGCAGAGTAGAATAGCACCAAACCCTTACACTCATGGGTGTCGTACAAGGTGACTAATGTTTTCGAGGCAAGATCAAGAGTCTCCGTAGTCTGGAAAATGGGCAGCAGCATTTTCCCTTATTATATTTAAACACTGCGATCTCCAAGCCTGCCAAGCGTGGAGATTATGGCAATATCCTCTCCTTTCGTGGGAGAGGCCCTAGGTCCTGCAGTGGACTGTTACGGGCTGTGATGACGATGACTATGTATGTGTATAGAAGCATAGCTTTAATATTACGAATCTCCATCAACTTCAACTTGGCATCAATGTCCCGATTGTACTCTCGCGCACGAGGGTCCGGGGTCCGCCTTAACCAGATTTAGCAGATCAGAGCGACTGCCATCTGACCTCTGCGACTCTGCTATCAGGGGAATCTGACCAGATTCAGTCGCAGAATGTGCAGGTTTCATCACGATGTTTTCCCTCACCGTAAGAGCCATGGTTAGTATAGTAGGACCACGCTAAGTCCGAATCGACTGACAGTGGTAGAAATTATAAAGTGTGGATATGGCAATATCGATTGGATAATCTGTCCTTGTCAGTCATTGCCCATTATTATTTAGGTGATTCTCACACTGTACCAGATCTATAGTAATCTGTGCACTGTACGGTTGTGCGTGACGTGCGTTAGTGCGTGACATAAAGTTCTTAGAGATGTCATCGGTTTCTATGGAAATTACGCTTAGTCGAACACACTGAAAACTGATCCGTCGTTTTTTTTCTTTGAGACATGTAGCAAAGCTTTAGTATCTAGAAACCGACAAGGATCAAGAATACATCATAAAAGTGGCGTAAAAAGGAACTAACGGTGCTACGCTCCAATGTGCCAATCGCCTTTATAATGTTTTTCAAGTCAGTCAAATTCTTTGTTATGACTTTTATTAATGACGTTCTATGACGGATGCAGAGATTTTTTTTTAAAAAGCGATTTGGACTTAGCGTGGTCTTATTGTATTCAAACATAACTCAGAAAGGAGACATTGGTACAGTGCCGGAGTGGGATTCGAACTCGGTGCCTCTCGTACGAGTCAGATACCGTAACCAGTCAGCCACCGACGCCCCCGGTTACCTAAAATGTAAAATTTAATTTGGTGACTATTTTATGAAGGCTAAGGACAAACAGTTGATGCCAAGTAAACAGATCTGCTGACGCAAATTGGATCAGCCGCCTTATCACAAATCTTGTGGGAGGTGCCTTACGTAATCTAGGTATTACGTATAATATTACGTATTATAATATTTAAAAAGCCATCCAAGTTCGTGTCGAACTCGCATGAAAAGGGTTCCGTACTATTAACACAAATAATTTTCAGGTTAGCAATAAAATTTTTATGTCAGAGTAGCATGCAGAGTAAACTCGAAGCCTTGATGCGTGAGTCCGACTCACGCTTGATCGGTTTTTAGTTGTAATGCATAAATACTTTTATTAATTTGTTGAGCGTCGGTGGCCGAGTGGTTAAGGTATCCGACTCGCATGCGAGAGTTACCGGGTTCGAATCCCACTGCGGCCATGTGCTAGTAAGTCTTTTCTGAGTTATGTACATTAGTTGAATGCTAACCGATGCTCTTACGGTGAAACCTGCACATTCAGGCGACTGAATGTGTAACCATGATCCAATCTGGTCACGTTCCCCTGGGAGCAGGGTCACGGAGGTCAGATGGCTGTCGCTCCACTGTATTACCTGAGCTGCCAAATCCTTGATCATGGTCAAGCACCACGGGCCCTCGCGCGCGATTACACAACCGGCACATAACACCAAGATAACACACATTCTACTCTGCTGGACCTAACGGGCAATTTTAATTTCCTTTCCTCTCTTCCCTTCTCCAGGGAAGACTTCTTCGTCACCTCCAAGCTCTGGTGCACGTTCCACAAGCCAGAGCTGGTCGAGGACGCCCTCAAGACTACCCTCAAGAACCTGGGGCTTGAATACCTGGATCTGTACTTGATCCATTGGCCACAAGCGTACAAGGTAAGTTACATCATCACAGCCCATAACAGTCAACTGCAGGACTTAGGGCCTCCCCCACAATAGGAGAAGAAATAAACCCACGGTGCAAATTTCCAGGGCTGCGATTCTGTGAGAAACATGCTTGACCGCTACGATGAAATTAGGATGTTCCGTCTGATGATAACAATATTTCAATAGAAATTTGCGCGGTGCTTGGCAACCTGGCCACGAGCTGTCACGTTTCATCGTTGCGCTCACGCATGTTGTCTTGGAGAATAATATTATTATTCTGGCTCCTGTGATACAGGTTTTCTAAACCTAGTTTAGGTGTCTTGAGGAATAGTTTAGGTGTCTTTTGTAAAAAAATTAGAAAGATTTTTTAGGTAATCGGATGGAAACTTATGCGCCAACCCACTAAAGGGGTGTCAGTCTGGGAATGCTTTTATGGCTTTTATAGGAAACCCCATAGGCAAAGGGTAAGCGCACACTACGTAAGGTTGCCGTCGGGAAATCTTTCAAGACTTTATCAGACGCGACACCCCATGGGGATAAAGGATTCCCTTGGACAAAATACATTAATTTGTGATGGGGAGGTGTCACTGGTACAGCGGAGGTGAATATTCCACATCGACAGGTCGATAGCGCGTTGAAGAATACAAGCAGCGCCATATAGCGGTGCTAGGCGGAATTATTGGTTGTGTTCTACACGCGTACATTTTTAGTAGCCGAGACGAGTAGCACGATATGTCGACGCAGTCGTACCGTGACCATGATGCATGCAACTGCGTCGAAATATCGGGCTACTGTCAACAAAGGTAGAGCTCGTCTAAGCTGAAATAACGCGCCCCACTACTTAGTAAGTTGATTTCGATGTGTGAGTGCAAATATTGATAACGACACTTCATCTGTGTGGGAGCCAATGAACGACGCGTGCTCCTACGTTTGAATCTCACCGGCAACTGAATGACCAATTACAACGGCATTTGTATATGTATTGCGTCCATATTTTAAACTTGCTTGTGTGCTTTAATGCGATAGTGGGGCGCGTCATTTTAGATTAGACGAGCTCTACGCGGTAGGAAACCCGGAACATAACCTTAAAATGTGTGATAATAACCGCGATAGTTTAAAACATTATATTTGTGGTGTTACTTAGCTTTGTTTAGATTGGGGCTAGATGGCGCTGTTTGAATTTGTTGCAAAGACTATGGTATATAATATAGTAAGTTTATTGTCCACGATTTTTTTTTATGCCATACGGTAGGCAAACAGGCAAGTGGGCCACCTGATGGAAAGTGGTCACCACTGCCTATAGACATTAGCAACACCAAGAGTATCGCTAATGCGTTGCCCACTTCTATAACACGTTGCTCTGGCAGCAAAGGCAAATGCCACTCCACTGCCAAAGCCACGGTTCCCCAAATCCCCACCCCATGGAGCACTGGAAACCTTACTCACCGGCAGAAACACAATACTATTTAAAAGAGTATTGTAGCTGCGATATTCTGTAAGGTGGAGGTACTTCCCCAGTCGGGCGGCTCCAATTCGATTCGACGATTGATTTTTATTGTTCCCATTCCCCACCCCGGCAGGAAGGCGGGGAACTAGAGCCCAAAGACGCCGACGGTAAAGCCATACCCTCGTCCGTGGACTTCGTGGACACGTGGAAGGCGATGGAGGCGATGGTGGACAAGGGTCTGGTGCGCAGCATTGGGCTCTCGAACTTCAATAGGAAACAGATCGAGAAGGTCCTGGATAAGGCGAGGATTAAGCCGGCTATGTTGCAGGTTGGTGGTGACCTTTATTGCAAAGAAACAACGTTTAGTTCGGATCTCTGTAAACAATCAATTCAAATCATTTATTTCAGAATCATTATTCCGTGACTTGATGGAAGTAGTGGCCGAGCTGTTAGAGTATACGACTTGTAAGCCAGAGGTCTCGGATTCGAATCCCGCTCCGGCCCTGTACCAATGACTGTTTTCTGAGTTATGTACATTAGTTGAATACTTAACCGATGCTCTTACGGTGGGGGAAAACATCGTGATGAAACCTGCACGTTCAGGCGACTGGATGTGTCACCATGATCCAATTTGGTCAGGTTCCCCTGGTAGTCCCCTGGAGGTCAGATGGCAGTCGCTCTACTGTAATAACCTGACCTGCCATATCCTGGATCACGGTCAAGGCGGACCCCGGGCCCTCGTGCGCGAGAGCACAACCGGGACATTAACGCCAAGATGATTTTTTTTTTGTTAATAAATGAACAATATTGCCTATGCTATGTTAGTAGATAATTTTCTGATGTAAGTTTCACATTCAACTTTGCATAGAATCAACTTTGCCGCGGACCCCCATTATTTACTCAGTATCACACACACTCTATAATGAACTCTATGTTAAGTACACAGATATCATTTTTCCGCGGGCCGATATTCGTGATACTAATAGTAAAGTGCTGTCCGCAAAAACAACACTGACCTTTATGTACCTACTTATTCGTGATTTGGAACGTATTAGAATAAGAATATGGAATAAAGACATTGATTGCCACAAGACACCACGGCACGACATAAAATGAACAAATTAAAAAATTATAATACAAAAAAGGAGTAAACAAAAAAAAACATTTTTTTTTTGCGCCCAACGCAAAGGAAATGGGCACCCTCCGGTATAGCGGTTGGGAGGGAGGAGGTGAACTCTCATGAGTACCAGCCGGCCGGCCGGACTGGTTATGCACGACTCGCCAGAAAAACCTAGGCGCATACGTGCTAAACACCCCCTGGGAGCACCTGTGGCCGGAAGGGCTTTCCAGGTTTCATCGGATGGGACACCCCGTAGGGACGGGGTGCGCTAAAAAAAATATACATTGTCCTACGTAGAAAAGTAATGTAGCGACGACCAGTGCAAAAGAGTCCCGCTCAGCTTGTGCTGTAAACCGCCGCGAGGCGTCTCACAGTTTTCTATTATTATGGGTATTTTAAATAGCCATGTATTTCATTACTTTTGATGACCGATCGATGAAAGTTAAGTTATTCGAAGTAAAGTATTCATTCATACATATATGTAATTATTACTGATTTATTGTAAATTTATGATTTTATGAAATTGTTTGACATTGATATTTTTACTTCATTGACATAAGTATAGAATTTGACATTGTTATTATTTTTATATTTTTGGTAACGAATTTAAAAACTACTTACGTACCTAAAAAGACATGGAATTGTAAATTCTGAAATAAATGATTATTTATTTATTTATTTATTACACTCAGAGTTCGGACGGTACCTATTTGTTGGTCGCGACCACTGACCTCTATCGTACTTGCATTATTAGAGGGCAGTGGTTCTAGGTGTGTAGATGTCTCCTTAATTTCAGTGTTGCCACCTAAGTTTTTGTCACTAGATTTCATTTTTATTATTAGATTGAGGGATGTCGCACTGTACCTAACTCCCAACTTGTACGGAAGTGTCAATATCGCTGAACTTTACTGCTTTACCTTTTTATTTCTTAGAAAACTGTCAAAAATCCAATGTGTAACTAGTTTTGAGACCAAGCTTACAGTTTTTTTTTATATTTCATCAATCTCATTTATATTCACCTAATTTTAGCGATTTTTTAGATCAACCCCAAGTTTTTTGTTACAAATATTCCAGAGTCTTGTGAGTTCCCAAAAAAAAGTCAGAAATAAATATTTGCAAGACAGAAACACTACGTATTTCGCTCATACAGCTCAAATTGGCATAGCAAAATACAATCACACTTGTTTTATATCGCTTTGCCAATTTAAGCCTTACGCAGGAGCATATTAAGTTGCATTCTCATTTCTCTCGGCGACAATAGTATCCACGGTTCACGTGTCACGGGGACGAGAATATTCTCGTCATCCCTATTTTCTATGTCAATCAATCAATTTTTTCGTTAGAATGCATGCATAGTGCTTAAAATGTGCACGTGCCCCTGACGCGCCGTGTTGCTGTAGAGCTCGTCTAATCTAAAATGACGCGCCCCACTATCGCATTAACGACGCACACAAGCAAGTTTAAAATATGGACGCAATACATATACAAATGCCGTGTCATTCAGTTGCCGGTGAGATTCAAACGTAGGAGAACGCGTCGTTCATTGGCTCCCACACAGATGAAGTGTCGTTATCAATATTTGCACTCACACATCGAAATCAACTAACTAAGTAGTGGGGCGCGTCATTTTAGACTAGACGAGCTCTACCCGACTTAGGTACATTATAACTATAATGGCGAGTCGCAACCGCCCAGACAGTGATTGTGTAAAATACAGCGAGTCTAGTGCCATTTCTCTGTTGATATGGACGAGCAACGTCCAACTAATACATGCAATTTTGCGCAAAATTCTCTTCATAGCACCGGTCACTGTATACACTATCTTTACAGACACAATACAGTCATATTGTAAAAGTGTTCAAAAAATAAATTGAAATAGTATGAAACGAAGTAGCTTCCCGCCGTCTGTCCCTATGTATCGATGTACGCTTAGATCTTTTAAACTACGCAACGGATTTTAATGCAGTTTTCATCAATAGATAGAGTGAATCAAGAGGAAGGCCTACTGGAAGAGATTTCTTTTAGAGATAAGTAGTGCCTGTTGTGTCATAACTAATCTGTACTTTCTGTATTTGTTATATTGTGTACAATAAACTGTTAAATAAATTAAATAAATAAATAAGGTTTATGAAGAGAAAAAGGATAGATAGGGGTAAAGTAGATGTAAGGTAGGTGAAGATTAAATGTAGGGTAGGTGTAGCGTGGTTGTAGGGTAGGTGTATAGTAGGGGTAGGGGTAGAGTGGGGGTAAGGTAGGGTAGAGTAGGGGTAGGACCAATGTAAATCGGGCATAGGATTTCAAATAACCATTATAACCACAAGTAACCAGCACCAAACCCCTTCCAGATCGAATGCCACCCCTACCTGAACCAGAAGCAGCTGATCGAGTTCTGCAAGTCCCATGAGATCGCTGTGACGGCTTACTCCCCGCTCGGCTCCCCGGACCGGCCCTGGGCCAAGCCCGGAGACCCCAAATTGATGGATGACAAGAGGCTGCTGGTCATAGCCAAGAAGTATGAGAAGACTGTGCCCCAAGTTCTTATCAGGTGAGGAGAAGGTTTTCAGGACTCTGTCAAGCCTGAGAAGTCCGCCTGAGTGAGTACCACCGCCTTATCTATTTCCGCCGCCAAGCGACAATGCTTGCATTGCTGTGTTCCGGTTTGAAGGATAAGGTAGCCAGCGCAATTACAGCAGTCCGTCGTACGACGGACGTCGTCCGACCAATGGGAAATCGCATGTCTCACGACCGTTGCAATTAGGAAAGCGCCTGAGGCATTACATCTTAGCCCTCACAGTGGCAACAAAGCTGCGGTTCTGCATTTTTGTTGGCTGCAACCTAAATGTATGAATCGCAGATGTTATGGGTGACAGTTACCGCTTACCATCAGGTGGGCTACTCGTCATTACGTAGCATACAAAAACTTTTAGAGAAGAGAAAGAAGCTAACTAAGCACACTAAGGTTTTAGAATGAACTATCTGTAGGCCTACCATGAGTTGCTACAGTAAAATCGGCGTACTTTCCTACTCTCGTTCCATAAATCCCGTTTCCACAGTAGTAAACGTTAAATCGGTACCATGAGTTTCACATACGTTTCCCGTTTACTGTTACGTGAAAACCACACTAGTCACAGTAAAAGCTAACTTTAGTGTAGTTCCGGGGTATAGGTCCTTGACAAATGTTGTTGGTTATTAGTCAAGCGGTTTTCCCTGTAGAGTACAACACGGTGGTCTTCAAGAACAGGGTGCAAAGGTCTTTACGGGGTCGGCAACGCGTGGGTGATGCCCCTGGGATTGCAAACGTCCATAGGCTGCGGTGACTGCGCACCATCAGGCAGGCCGCAAGCTTGTTTGCCACCTTTAATTATCTTGGCGTTAATATCCCGGTTGTGCTCTCGAGAACGAGGGCCCGGGACCCGTCTTGACCATAATCCAGGATTTGGCGATCAGGTAATTACAGTGGAGCGACTACCATCTGACCTACGTGACCCTGCTACATCCAGTCGTCTGAATGTGCAGGTTACATCATGATGTTTTCCCTCACCGTACGAGCCTCGGTTAGAATTCAACTAATGTATATAGCTCAGAAAAGAGTCATTGCTACATGGCGGTATAGGGATTTGAATCCGGTACCTCTCGTTTACGAGTTGGATACTTGTTTGCCACCTTTGCGGAGTAAAAAAGAAGTTCACTAGGATATCTATTGCAGGTACGCAATCGACCGCGGCCTCATAGTGATCCCGAAGTCGGTGACCAAGACCAGGATCCAGCAGAACTTCCAGGTGTTCGATTTCGCACTGACAGCTGAAGACATCGAGAGCATCGGCTCCTTGGAGTGCAAGGGGAGACTCTGTGATATGGGAGAGTGAGTTTGAGTTATGACATATTTTGATTGTCCAATCAGATTGCCAATTGAATTGGCTAGAATATTATTGTCCAACCACACGAAACAAATTGATTGCCGATCTAGTCAGTACCCCCCTGTCAGTCAGAACCCCACTGTGTATCTGATCATCAATAAGATTTATTAATATTTATGAACAATCTGAACTACAGGTTGGGTTCAATTTTAGGTTCATACACACATCCCGGTTTGTGTATGAACCTAAAAGTTCAGTACTCTAAAGTTGTACCCCATCATCATCATCACAGCCCATGACAGTCTACTGCAAGACTGCAGTCTCCCACGAAAGGGGAGGTCATTGCCATAATCTCCACGCTCGGCAGGCGGGTTGGAGATCGCAGTGCTATAAATATAACAATGGAAAAATCAATTTTCCAGCCTACGGAGACTCTAGATCTTTTGCCTCGAAAATATTAGTCGCCTAGTACGACATCCACGAGTGTAAGGGGTTGGTGCTGATCTACTCTGCCGAACACCACACGGCGGTGTATTTCTCTTATATAGTATTATCTACTAAAATATTTTTTTCTTTCAGCAATCACCACCCAGACTATCCATTCCACGACGAGTACTAAACCGGAGAAGAAAGAAAACTCTATTTAAAAGCATTAAAATAGAACTCCTAAATCATGTTATGTACGATGTTGTGTTCAGAATCGTTGTAATTATTTATTATGTATCGTTTAAATAAAATATTTAAATAAACATTGTTTATTTTTTTATGCTACGCTGTAACAATAGCGCAGCAGACACACACACACATGATGGTAAGCGGTAACTGTCGCCCATATCATCTACTGCAGATGCGTTATCACTGTGAGGACTAATAAATGCCTCATTTACATGTCATAATTCAAAATTACTTTGAGTAGGACATTAAATATCTCTTTCAATCGTCAAAGAGGAGGGGGTAGGAAAGTAGGAAGGAAACACGCAGTGACATGTTGGCCACCCCAGGGCCGGAGCACACCCACCCAACGTTGACAACGGCCGGACCATGTCCGACAATCCCAGAGAGAGTCGGTCAGTGTCCGACATGATATATACACATATAACATATATAGTATGATATATAGTAGTATATATAGTATGATATATGACATATATAATACTTAAGACAACATAAAACTACAGCAAGAGTAAGCCAGTCCACCAAGGCAGCACCCGTTCACAAGTATAAGTAGAGCAGGGCCCAGCCATCGTCCAATTCAACCATATTTGAGAGAAAAGGGCGACCCGGCCCCCACGCCACCGCCAGACAGACAGGATAGGATAGGTGAAGCATATCGGCAGACGCCAAGTACGCCCCACGTTTTTTCGAGGGCGCAGAAATATCCTGATCCTGAGAAAGCTGTAATATCCCCCATTAATTTTCATTAACAACTTCGCTCACCTCTTTTTAGCCAAAATTCGATAATATCGAGCTCGCTACGCTCGCTCATTTATTCAATATTCACACCAATCGGTCCGCGTGCATAATTCGGTTTTAAAAAGCCAATATGTAGCAAGTTGGTATACCTACATATGGGCAGTGGAGCGTCGGTAGCCGGGCGGTTGAGTATCCAACTCGTAAGCAAAAGGTACCGGGTTCGAATCCCGTTGCGGCCATGTACCAATGACTTTTTTCTGAGTTACGTACATTAGTTGAATACTAACCGATTCTCTTACGGTGAGGGAAAACATCGTGATAAAACCTGCAAAGTCAGGCAACTGAATTTGTAACCATGATCCAATCTGGTCAGGTTCCCCTGGTAGCAGGGTCACGGAGGTCAGATGGTAGTCGCTCCACTGTAATTACCTGATCGTCAAATCCTGGATCATGGTCAAGGCGGACCCCGAGCCCTCGTTCTCGAGAGCACAACCGGAACATTAACGCCAAGATGATGATGATATATAGGGTGAGATGTCGAACAGTAAACCAGTAGTACACAGTTAGCCACCATAAGTATCACCATAAAACAACGTTGCCAGATCGTGCAATAAGCGTAATCGTACTTGGTTTTTACCGCTCTTCTTACTTTCCAGTTGGTAGCGAGCTCCAGTGCAGAACGCCCGCGACTCAGGTCTTTTTGTGATTTTCGGCGTAAAAAATACGGAAAATCCTAAGTAGTAATTTTTAGGTTTTCAACCTTATACTGCATCTTTTAAAAGTAATGTTTTTTTTCTATTTCTGTACTGAATATCTAGAAAGAAAGAAAGAAAATATCTTTATTCGACGAAACGATGTTTGAACTTACTAGTCCAGATCCAGAAGGCACACACTAAAATTGTATGCCGACTGTACCCGGACCAAAATTTGATACAATATAAATAACGATAAAAAAATAACTAAATCATAACTGCGTTGCCACATCGTTCGTCGAAAAGGAAGTGACTCGGCAGTGCGAAAGGCTGCGCATGCGCCGCCAGACGCGCCGATTTTCAGTCACTGCCGTTCCGAGACGACGCGACGCACGTCCGCGCCTAAAAGTAAACAATAATAACAGCTAAGTACAAATAAAAAAAAAGATAAAAAAAAAAAGATATAAATTACTCTCAGTGTAGTACTCCAGTAGAATAACAATAATAAACATATTTGGTTGAACGTTATATAAATTAACAAGAAAAAATATAAAAGTGCAGTTCAGTGAATTTATCTCCATTTCAGGCGGTTGCGTCACAATTTCAAAAAATTAAAATAGAACGCAGGTAAGCAAAACTTATTATAAAATTATTTCACAACTATGCCTAATACCTAATTATGCACGTGTACATACCTATAAATACATAAATATAAATAATAGTTGGTACATGGGTGTTTGAGTTGTTGTCTTGTAAGTAGGTGCAGGCAAAACACAAAGTAACAGGCACTCAGTTATTTTCTTACGCTGTTTCGTCAATAGGTACTATAGAATGTAAGACTTACTTTCAATTTCAGAGCCACAGCCAAATCTGGTGGGGGTCAAACATACACAAAGGAACCGATCTAAGTAGATTCCAGTGATAACACTTCGTTCCATCCACCAATGCTTGTCGTGAACAAAATTGAAGTAAAATAGAAGTAAGTACCTACCTAGCTTCACTATTCATTCATATTAAGCGGTTTTGTTCCAATGGCAGCGCGCGTGCGAGACCTATAACCAACATTTTTTTTTCTTCTATCCATACTTATTATACATAACATGCCCAGACACGCGACTAAAACCATTTGCATTGTTTGGTCGTACATTCATGAATCCTACTTTGATGATTAATTTTTTGATGAATTTAATATCAGTAGAGGTGTGTGTGGTACATAGTAACCCACTACACCGGCACGAACAGTGAGCCACCGCTCCACTGTGTACAACATCAAAATTCTGATTTTCTTAATTATTTTACCTTTAATATTCATATAAATCAGCTACCGGTTATTTTTTTAGAGTGATTCCATTTAAAAATTGCGAGTAGGCAATATCAGGTTACTGCCGTCAGTCTTCTTGAATAGGTACAGGAATTGGCTGGACGGCGCGTCTTGGTTTGCGTGGTTTTAATTTAATTAACTCTACCTCTATCCCACTCCTACATGTACCCTACCCCTATCCGCGCCCTAACCGTACTCTATCCGTACCCCCTCAAGTCACTAATATCCACTGCAAGAGGCTCCACCAGTGGATCGAATCCCTACTCCATCACTTACTTTTTTCTACACCAATTTTTGTAGGGGATACCCCTACCCTACCACACCACCACTGTCAGTAGACGCCTAAAATATAATAGGACCACGATAAGTCCGTATTGACTGACAGTAGTAAACATTATAAAGTGTGGATATGGCAATAATCTGGGGATAATCTTTCCTTGATACTCCTTCTCAGTCCTTCTTGTAAACATTCAGTTATTTGGTCACTATTAGCTTGAACTTTTGTCTAAATTATTAATCTTGCTAAAAATTATTTTCCGCACTTCCTTTTTAATTGTTTGCAAAGTATTCAAAAATATGTTTCATAACTCACGAAAATAAACATACCTCCAGAAATCAAATTGTTTGTTATGACTTTTAAGAATGACGTTCTATGAGGGATAAAAAACCTGGCATAAGTTGCCATACAAAGATTTTAATTTTTTTTTAATAAGCATTTCTGTCTTATTATAGATCTTAAGAACTCTAGTGTAGCTAGTTGACTATTTATTATAATACAACCTTAAAATATATCATCAATGACTGTAATTAGAAAATAGGTTAAGTTATGTTGTTATTGATTTATGTTGATTTATAGTCTTCACAGTTATTTTCGTAAATAAAACTAACTGTTTACACATTTATAAAGAATGTATTATTATCTGATTTATCTACTATACTAATAACTACAACGAGGAAACGTTAATAATAGTGATCTCATTCGTCGGCTCACTGTGTACTCCCCGGTTGGCTGTAGACCAAGCCCCTGGTTCAATGTGTGCCACGAGGTGGACACAATAAGCCATTTCCCATCTTTCGAAAAATCTGCATTATCATTTTATCTATAAATATTTTTCCATTAACTTTTATACAAAATGAGAGTCAGATATATTACGCAATTACTAGAGCACAAAACATTTCATGATATTGACAAACTTATGAGTTATGATTGTTTAACTTTTTTGTGGGTCACTGTTCGACACCTCACCCTATACCAAAAGTTCGAGCCGAGCTCGCTGCGCACATTCAGTCATTTGTTTATGGTATATTTAGGTATTATGTTTACCCCGAGTCAATTGAACCAAAATAGGAAAAATTTCTCTCTTAATTTAATTAGCGAGGGTAGCCTCGCTAATTTTTTTAGTAAACCAACACACTACCTGCGCGTATAATCAATTCGGATTTGTCGGAAAATAATATAATTTAAGTATTTTAAAAAAAGGCATTTTAAGGGTTAATATGCCATACATTTTCGAGCTTGGTGCGCTCGCTCTTTTTATAAATATTCATACCGTTGTAACACTTTAGAAACTCGCTGAGCTCACTGTCATTGGTTTATGTTACATTTATCATGTTCACCCCGGGTACTTTGTGTAAAAATCCAAAAAATTTGGAGCTTGCTACGCTCGCTCATTATTAAATTTAACTTATTTTTATTACGAAAATTCTAAGTCCCATTACATTAATTTGGTTACTTTTATTTCGATTACCCCATCGTAAGAGAGTGGTACGAATCGAAATTTATATCTTGATCTTAAACCTCGCCAAAACCAAAACCTGGCTACGCCCGTGGGTATTTGCATTGCTGGCCTAACTGCCAATAATGACGCCAATTCTCTGCGACGTACATGGAAGTAAAATATTAACAAGATCTAAAATAAAAAAAACTTATAAAATAAATGCAACTAAAGAAACAAACTAACGCTAAGCTAAAAATACATTAAAAATACTAAAAATATTTTCACTTTCATTTCAGAATTCTCTTGACAGCCAAACATCATATTTGGCACGTATTCGGCCAATACGCGTATTGCATTGCCTTCACCGGGGATGCGCGCGCAACGGCAGGAGGCGGTGCCTAGCAACCTGGTGCGTTTCTATAGCCACCAAAGCTTGGCGTCCTGTCAAGCTGGGCGTTCTCAAACGAAAATCTGCGTTGGCTTTTTCAGCGCGCATGCCCGACATTGCCCACACACACACTGGCGTAGAAAAAGAAGTGGCCAGCAGCCACGAAACTGTTATAATAATTTGTTTTCATCGAGAGCAAAACATGATGACAAGTCACTTTTCAGATTCCGAACTTCGACTTTTATGGCTATAGTACTTACATATCCTCTTGTGTGGGTTCTAGAAGTAAAAAGAATCTACCTTACATCCTCTTGTATTTCCGACACATTTAAGTCATTTTTCTTTTTGGTGACTATATGGTATTCTAAGGGTTCTCCTATTGCTACAAATTTTATTTTTTCTTGTACTCGATGACGTAGGATAATCTACGGCACCCTCACAGTCTAGTAGAATAAGTCAGCTTCAACGTTATATGCAATTTTGATTCCTTGACGACCTGCGTGGTTCAGTGGTCAACATACCGGTCTGCCACGCAAGAGGTCCCGGGTTCGATTCCCGGCCGGGCCGAAATTGAAATGATGAATTTTAATTTCTGTTACGGGTCTGGGTGTTCTATGTATAATAAGTATGTATTTAAAAGTATTTAAGTAGTTTTATCAGTTATCTAGCACCCATAGCACAAGCTTTGCTTAGTTTGGGGCTAGATGGCGCTGTGTGAATTTGTCAACGAATTTTTTTATTTTTTTTTGTATACTTTGCTCAGTATTTAGCAGCCTTGTTTCATAGTCAGCATACTTCTACTCTGCCCCCCGAACCGCGCAGGCGATACACCAGTTAAGTTGCCGATCTTTAATTATCTATACTATAGGTAGTTACTTATACTATCACCCTATCCTACCGGAACACAATGCTATTTTGTCTCTTAAAAACTGGAGTAATCGTATTAATCACAGATCACTTATAAAAACTACAAATCTATACATTTTAAAGGTACGTTCCGAGTTTCCTACCGCGTACCATTGTTGACGAGTACGACACAGTTGCTTGCATCATGGTCGAGGGCTACTCGTCAACAAAGGTACGCGGTAGGAAACTAGGAACATACCCTTAAAATGTGTGATAACCGCGATAGTTTAAAACATTATGTTACATACTTATAGCCCCCTCTTTTTTCATCGTGGGTTAAAAATAGCGCCATCTCACTCTCTCGATTTCACTATATAAACCCATTTTACTTGCCAGTATCAGACAAGAGGCCCCGTAGGCGACCCAAGTAGCGATGGATTGCATTGCTGAGTCGGATGCGAGAGCCAACGGCTTACGACGCGAGGATGCCGAAGACCGGGCGAAGTGGAGGAGAATGAGTAGGAAAGCGGATCCTGGCAGAGGCCGGGATAAACGCTAGGACGATGATAACTATAGAAACCCATTTCGCACACCATTGAATAGGTACATGTACTAAGCCCGGCTTGCACCAAATTCTTAAATGTGTTTAAGAATTGCGTTTAACTTTAAGAATGTGGTACCCAAGCCGCCCCAAGAGTATTATAATAACTATAATGCAATTAATTACGAAACACTCCAACGAATGAATAAATAAATTAACAAAAATTTGCATGGGTGTCGAACCACCTTCATACAAATCAATTAATGACAGAGCGCAGCAAACTCGAAAACACTATACTCTCTACCGAGAGTGTCTACCGAAAATACTCGAAATTTTTGGGACTACTTTTAAAAGCTGGAGGGTTATTTTTCACCCCTTCATCAATGCCCTAAGCATGCTTGCTCCATCAACGGCCGCATCGTCGCTTACCACCAGGTAAGATAGCGATAAAGTCCCAGGCTAGTCCAACTAAAAAAAGACTACCCGAGGGGACAACCCTTGTGAATAGCAGGTACCAAATAACTTGCAACTTTTTTCAATTTCAAACGAAGTAAAAAATAACAAGCGAAGAATAAGTTATATGGAACACTGGGTTAATTTTCCTCTTTTTCCTTTTACTAACTCCAATCGCCATAACATATTGCATCAAAATAAAACACAGAAACTTTAGAAATATGTTGGCAACATCGGAATAATAGTCCGACTAAATGTAAATGCTACAGCGCATCAGGCTGAGATTACGTTAACGGCGACCAACATAATTTTGTAGCGTTCTCTCGTACAATCAATAACATTGGCCTTGACAGATGCTCAATGCTGTCCTTTTAGCGCTTTCGGCGCTAGATCTAGCGAAATTTCTGGGTAAGATCAACTCCCATATATGACTCCAAGCGGAAAAACTAGCGCTTTATCGAATTAGTTATTAAATACCTAAAATATGCCTCTAATATGCAGAACTTTGGAATTAAGATTTTTTTTGAAGTAAGGCTTTTTTAATAATTGTATTTTATTTTATCTAAGTAAATTAAATAAATATCCAAATACACCGAAATATGTAAAATTTTAGCTCAAAAGACCTGGGATGGGTTAGAGGATACCAAAGGGTGCAACTCAAAAAGACTTAGAAAATTCGAGAAAAGGCACCCGAAAGGGCCCCCTCAGCTCAAGGGGCTCAGCGACCCCTTTGCTACACTCCAACCCTGGGATGAATATTCTATCGGTCCGTAACAAAAGCCGCTCTAGTAAAAGCCGACTAATTAATTTCTTAGTCAAACATTAGGTGTGGTTGTGGAACGTAACTTTAAACTCATAATCGTAAAAATCTAGTGCTTTTTAAATCGAACTAATTTAGCGAAATCTAGCGCTTTTTTGAGCTGACCTAGCGCCGAACACAGATCTGCTTGACAGATGCTATACTCTATTCGCATGCGTGTTATACTCGAGTGGAATTGACTTCATAGTGTTTTGTTTTTTACGATTCACAAAAATACACTGTAAATTGAAGTTACAGTGATATCGTTACAAAATGGCTTTGAAAGTTTGTAGATTGTGTTTATGTAGACATGATTTGGGTCCGATCTTTGCGAATGCAAACAGACAAGACCGGTTTAGTTTGGTGTTAGGGCTTACCACGGGATTGAAAGTAAGTATTGCTGTACCATTTCAGTATTTGTTGTACCTTAACATAGATTTAAATACCTAAGTAAGTGTACCTAATTATCTAAGTACCTTTTTTGTGAAGATACTTACGCAAAATAAGTCTGCACTTTGGTTGTGACGTCCTTGTCATTGTTTTGTTGGGATCTTAGGAGGGTTGTTCTTGTTTGCTGTCTGTCAGTTTAGTTCAATTTTTCGTCGCAAAAAAGTGTTTTCTTGTCTTGGGCGCTGTGTGAGTGCTTTGTATTTTGTACTGTGTGTGTGTGTGTTATTGTTTTGAAAATTAGCCCACATTAGCGCTCACGGCGCTAGATCTAGCACTTTTTATTGTAGACCTTCCTATTTTATTTTTCATATAAATTAAAAATAGGTTAGCGAAAATTAAAACATCTACCTACATAGGTAAATACGTAGGTACTTATCTATCTAGATTAATTACCTACCTAGGTATGTACTTATATATGTATAGATTCTAAATACAAACTGTGTCAGCATAGGTGATCGATCAAAAGCCGATTTTGACTTCATAAATTGTGTTTGTGTTATAATATAACACTGATAGAACGGAGCGCCGGTGGCCGAGTGGTTAAGGTATCCGACTCGCAAGCGAGAGGTACCGGCTTCGAATCCCTCAGCTTGCATGTACCAATAACTCTTTTCTGAGTTTTGAACATTAGTTGAATGCTAACCGATGCTCTTACGGTCAGATAACAGGGTCACGGAGTTCAGATGGCAGTCGCTCCACTGTAATTATCTGATCTGCCAAATCCTGGATCATGATCAATGCAGACCCCGGGCCCTCAGCCAAGACTATTTTTTTTTTCACTGATAACATAACAGAAAATATTATCGAAAGGTATCTTCACAATAAGCATAGCCTGTATTTTATGAATATGTGTAAGAGGTAATAATTGTCTTATTGGCTATCAATCCGCGAAAACCTAATTAAAATTTATTAAGTATTAATGAAGTTAAAGACAGATTTGTAACGCCAGAAATGTATGAGCGTATATGAAGAAATATCGAGTGGTTCGATAGTTATGCTTACAACTTGATTTCCAAAATAATGTTCAATTTGCTTACGATGCTATTTGTGGTCTGTACGTAGTTATGTCTTAATCTTGATGTCTATAAATATTAATGAACCATTTTAAATGTACTAAAAAGCTTTCGTAATTTGGGTTAAAATGAAAACCATGAAAACGAGGTCTATAAGGTTAGTTACGATTGATTTCTGGGGGCTAAGTCCACCCTGGTTGATCCCGCGAATACCTGGATTCAGCGGAACTAAGATAGTTCAGTCCCGCAAATACATGGATTGAAATTATCTTCCGGGATTACATTCCAGGTTATTTACTATACCAATTACAAAAAAAGGACGGCATGTGACTTTCGTCTATGGTTGTGTTTAACTAAAAATGTTAGTAGGACTTAGGAGGTCCCAGAGTCATCAACGGCAGCGCTAGTGAGGCTTGTAAAATAGTCATCTTGGCGTTAATGGCGGTGACTGCTTACCATCAGGCAGGCCGTAAGCTTGTTTGCCTCCTTTGTAGTATAAAAAAATGAACCGGTTGTGCTCTCGCGTACGAGGGCCTGGGATACGCTTTGACCATGATCCAAGATTGGACAGGTAATTACAGTGGAGCGACTGCCATCTGACATCCGTGACCCTGTTAACAAGGTAACCTGTGGCCATATTCACAATGATTCGAAACCGTTTCCGAACGATTCGACACGAAATTCGTGAGCGGCGAATCCGTGTCGATCGATTCGAAAACTGTTATTCAGAATCCCGATAGATTCCACGGAAACTCTACTATGAAAATTTCATCAAAATTAACTGAAAACACATTTTCGTAAAAACTTTTGCGGGGTCCTTTGTCGATTCCGTATCCGAATCTGATTTCCGAGTCATTGTGAATACGGCTACAGTGCAGGTTTCATCACGATGTTTACCCTCGCCGTAAGAGCATCGGTTAGCATTCAACTAATGTACATAACTTAGAAAAGAGTCATTTGTACATGACGGCACTGGAGTCGAACCCGGAACCTCCAGGTACAAGTCGGTCCCCTTAACTTTTAGGCCATTGACGCTCTCGAGCGTAGTGAAATGACATTTTCTAAATGACGTCTAAAGTTCTAATTTTGTCTATTTACCTACTACCGAACAGATAAGATGGCCTAGTGTTTTTTGTCCTCAGATAGAACCAAACGACGGCTTACCCCAGCTAATATGCAGAGACTGTACGTATTTAGTGAACACAGCGCTGGATCTGAGGAACAGGAGCCATACGTCAGAAATGAAGCTGATAGCGCGCGGATGTAAACGCAAATCGAAAAATACATGCGAAACCACAGAGCCCATAAACGAAGAAAGTAAAGAAAACAATAATACCGAGGAAAATAACGATGATGCCTGTGATTTTGATGGATGTAATGAAGAACCTGACGTTGAGTTACCGAATGATGGCGGCGAGGAAGAGCCAAGGGTTGAAACGTCTGCACAGCCAACAGTGAGTGCTATAAGAGCCAAAAGGGACGTTTATTTGGCTTATGTCGAAGGCGAATTCAAAGGAAACGGCCCAATTCAGTGCAAAATTTGCAAGAAAACTGTGAGCAGGTGGGCGTGTTTCATCAACCATGCCAAAAAACACATTGGATTCACCCATATTTGTGAAGTGAGTATCTACAAAATAAGATATCGGGGTATCGACACCCTATACATTTTGTTGCATTTGGTGTCGAGACCCTGGGTCCGTGGGGCCACGGGGCCCTCTCTTTGTACAGACATCTTTCCAAAACAATGAGCAGTTTTCCAATAGGTATCTAAAGCATTCATAACCACTCACTAGATGGCGCTCCGACAATTTTGGTAATTGATAATCGCTTGAAATAGATTCTTACCAAACAGGATATCAACAGCGGGTACGCTGTATTGGATAATATTGTATTTGTCAATAGTTTTCAACCATTTTAGAGGTTGTAATAATAATGGAGCATAGTGCCAACTTCAATAAATATTTCATTTTACATTTCGTTCAACCTTTAACAGTTATGTTTATATGAATAAACATTTTATTTTTAAGTTTAGTATAAGTTGGCGGCATGAAATCACTGCCACCATCATACAGATTAAAAAAAGATTACCAAAATCGTAGGAGCGCCATCTATTGATGCTTTTTGAAACCAACTATCAATACCTACTGGAAAACTCCTCATTGGTCGACAGCACAGGTGACTGAAGAGCTGGCAACTACCTCGCGCAAAGAATAAGCATTGCTATTCAGAGAGGTAATGCTGCCAACATCTCGGTAACGCTTCCACATGGCCCAAATATTTTTATTGTCCATATTTTAGTTTGTATCTTAGTTGTGACAAAAAAGTATCAAAATCATCTTGACGTTAATGTCCCGGTTTTGCTCTCGCTTACGAGGGCCCGCCGAGGGGGGTCCGCCTTAACCATGCAGGATTTGGCAGATCAGGTAATTACAGTAGAGCTACAGCCATCTGACCTCCGTGTCTCTGCTACCAGGTGAAGCTGACCAGATTAGATCACGTTTATACATTCAGTCGCCTGAATGTGCAGGTTTTATCGCGATGTTTTCCCTCATCGTAAGAATTCAACTGATGTTGTCAAATGCCTGGCTATATTAAAAAGGTACATCATCACAGCCCGTAACAGTCCACAGCAGGACTTAGGGCCTCTCCCACGAAAGGGGAGGTTATTGCCATAATCTCCACGCTTGGCAGGCGGGTTGGTGATCGCCGTGTTTAAATATAACAATGGAAAATGCTGCTGCCCATTTTCCAGACTACGGAGACTCTTGATCTTTTGTCTCGAAAACATTAGTCGCCTTGTACGACACCCATGAGTGTAAGGGGTTGGTGCTATTCTACTCTGCCGGACACCACACTAAAAAGGTACATAACTCAGAAAAGAGTCATTGGTACGTTCGTACGATTCGTACCTGGTACAACTGAGGCCTGGCGGATCACATGGTTCGACTTTCGCAGTCGACGATTTGTGTGGTTACATTGGCGGTATGCGGGGCGGGAGGGGGAGTGGACGGGCCGTTTAGGGGTGAGGCATTTCTGGACTTAGCCTCCTCCTTATCCGTGGCGGGCTATGCTATTATCTTCAATTTTGGCAGTCGGGTTGGAGATCGCAAACTTTCCGTAACCAGTATAAGATGAGCTAGCGTTTCTATAGACACGCTAAGCGAACTTAGTTCCTTTTATACTGGTTCATTTAGGTCGATACGCTGCCTCACTGTATCTACACAATAGAAAACGCTGCTGCTCAATTTCTGCTTTGACATTGCTTTGTTCTGCGGAACTACGAAAAATTTATAAAATATAAAAACTGTTTTTGATTCGCTCGCCTCGATTCGAACTGTTTTCAATTTTGATTTCCGGCATGAAAAACTACATATTTAAATCACATTGGCAATTCGTAGAGTATGAACAAAAATGAGGAGTTTTCCAATAGGTCTAAAGCATTCCTAACCACTCACTAGATGGCGCCCCGACAATTTTGGTAATTGATAATCGCTTGAAATAGGTTCTTAGCAAACAGGATATAAACACTGCGTAAGTTGTATTGGATAATATTGTATTTGTCAACAGTTATCAACAATATTAGAGGTTGTATTAAAAATGGAACATAGTTCCAACTTATATAAATATTTCTTTGTACATTTCGTTCAACCTTTATCAGTGATGTTTATATTAATTAACATTTTACTTTTAAGTGTTGTATTAGTTTGCTGCATGAAATCACTGCCACCATCATACAGATTAATAAAAGATTACCAAAATTGTAGGAGCGCCATCTATTGATGCTTTTTGAAACCAATTGACAATACCTTCTGGAAAACTCCTCATTGGGAAAGTCAGCATCATGCATAAAATACGAATTGTTCGCGCTGAAAGTCAAAATTGAAAACCGTTCAAATCGAGGCAAGCGACTTAAAAATAGCATCCTAGGGGAATAATTCTCGAACTGTGACATCTTGAATTCGACATTTTTTCTTGCCACATATCTAAATAATAATGACATTGAAATGACTATTGCTATCAAAAACTATTTCTGACAGTCGTATATTGTCGAAGATCAATTTCAGTGACGTTTTACGGTCTTTGCTTAGAGAAAATGTCAAATTTGAAACGTCACAGCGCGAAAATCGCGCCCCAGCAGGCCGAGCACTTGAAGCCCGCGACACAGCTCGCACCATGACAAACGAGGAGTGATTCACCCACAAATACAATTCCAGTACTGTGGCATGAGGTTCATCTCAATAACACAGCTGATGAGGCACTGCCGCGCAAAGCACGGCGTGCCGCGCGACATACAGTGCAGATATTGCAACTACCTGGCCCTGGACAACGCTCAACTGGCGGTGAGTTACAAGCAAAGTCAAAATTCCAAAAAATTCAAAATTCAAAATTTCTATGTTGATTAGGACATCTGATAGGACTTTTCAGCGCCAAAGTCTGATATATCAGACGTTTAAGTTTCGTGCCCTCGCGCCTCGCCGCCAATGTCGATTATATCAGACAAATAAATCTTACTCTATTTTTTTACTAATTTATCTCTATTTTTTTATCGTTATAGTACCTGACGACACATGCATACAGTTTTCAGACAGTTTATATTTTATTGTCGTGGCGTGTGGTTAACGTTTTTGACGAAAACTCTTGGCGGGGAAAGGGTTAAATATCTCTTTCAATCGTCAAAAAGGAGGGGGGTAGGAAAGTAAGAAGGAAACACACAGTGACACGCTGACCGCCCTACGGCCGCAGCAAACCCACCCCACGCCAACCACGACCGGACCGTGCTCGACAATGCCAGGCAGACGGACCGCGTTCGATATTCGAACTTGGACATAGAGGCATAGAGCCTTCTCATAGGCGCCGTCCTATTTGGCAACGGTCTAACTAACACCCATAACACTTGCTTACTTTGGGGCGAGATGGCGCTGTGTGAATATGTCAAAGATTAAAAAAAGAAATCTAATGTGACCTATGGATTATGTACATAGGTTACAACAAAAAATGAATTTTAAACATTTTTTAACAATAAAATTATGTCAATTTATTTATTATTATTCTACTGTAGTATAAAATGTCAAACAGTTCTTGAGAACAAACACCGTTGTACAGGCGGTAGATCACACAAAGGGAGGCGGAATCCCTCCGCTGGCTCAGCGGCTCAGTACCACTTGTGAGCATGGTATCATCGACAATTCTCACAGCGCACTTTTGGATCGAGTCACAAGGACCAAGTTGATATGCCGGTGATCCCGCCTAGATGGGAGCAATACTCCAAATGGGGTCTAACTTGAGCCCCACATAGGAGAAATCGTTGCCCCGGCGCGCGGCGTGAAGATTCTCTTCGACCTGTTTTTTTTTATGTCATACGGTAGGCAAACAGGCAAGCGGGCCACCTGATGGAAAGTCACCACTGCCTATAGACATTAGCAACACCAAGAGCATCGCCAATGCGTTGCCCACCTCTATAACACGTTGCTATGGCAGCAAAAAGTCAAATGCCCCTCCACTGCCAAAGCTACGGTTCCCCAAATCCCCCACTGCACAGCACTGTCGAAATGGGGTCTTGAGCCTTATATAGTGTCTATGCCACACCCAGATACACGTACGCCGACTGCACACCTCCGAGCGCCCATTCCAATGCGACATATGCGGCGCTGCGTACTTCAGTCGGAAGTGCCTCGTGCAGCATATAGAGTACCACCGCACCGAGGACACCGTGCAGGTATGAGGGCACTTGACAGACTTAACAAATTTATCTGGCCTGGTGGCCCAAGCTGGAACTAAGTGTCGCCATTTTGAAATGTCATGTCAATTTCAACAGCCGTGTGGGTGCTCCTTAATTTTCCAACCAGCAGCTCCACTCCACCACTCCCGATGGCGCCTTATGTTTATACTTATGCTTTGTACGCGATACTTATGCTTTGTCTAATATAGGATGATAATTTTGACAACTAATTATTCTTGGTCCTTGGCGCACGCCTATAAAGTTTAGTGTTTTTTTTTTTTCGTTAAAATGTACTGCGGATAATATCGTACTTCATGGACAGGTACCGCCCCTTTAGAGAAGTGCCACGAATAACGAATAACAAAAGACAGTCGAAATTTTTTTTCAAAGAAAATAATCGAACATTTTTAAATCAACATTTAGGTAATTTATTCTTTTTAGTAATTAAACTCTCATTCCTTGTTTGGATTTCACCGTGAGACCTATCACAACAACGATATCGACTCGCGCGTATTGTAGGTACGGAATAGGCTGACTGACCGAATAAAAATACGCACGTGTCGAAATCGTCGTTGTGGAAGGGTTTTTAATGTCGTATTAATAAATTATTAATTCAAAACAAAATAGATAGTTTATTTTGTAAAATACATAACCATGCAACTATCGATTCCAACTTCTTTGAGAATGATAATCGATAATCGAATAGATTGAATAAAGATTAATTATTAGAAACACATTTTAAAAGTAAATTCCGCGGTTCCTACCGCATGTATAGACGTAGATATTTCGACGCAGTGGCATGCATCATGGTCACAGGACCATAATCACGGGAATATCATAACAAAACATAATAAGTCTTTCAAAACTTTTACAGGCGACAAAATACAATGTATGTAATAGGAATACAGATAGCTCAGAGATTTATACATAGTACAGGGTTAACATATATTGAAACTTCCGAAACGAAAGTAGGTCAGAGACTTGTGTCTTTGATATCAAGGGTTTCGTCGGGTCTTAGTTGCACTATTTCAATAGGTGGTATTGCATTGTTGTAGAGTATTTCGGTTACATTTTCTTTTTATTATTATATATCGGGCTACTAGTGAACAAAGATACCCGGTACCGGAACATACTTAATAAGGTTGATAATAACCGCGAAGTTTAAAACTTTATTAGAACTTCAACTGTAAAGCTACAGAAATAAAACTCATATTGCATTGCAGTGCGACCAGTGTCCGTCCAAGTTCAAGTCGCAGCGCCATCTAGCGAAGCACAAGTACAGCGCTCACAAGAAGCATAGAACGAGAAGCAGTGTCCTGGCTGTACGAAAAGAACAGGAACAGTTTTTGTAGATAGACTTAACTTTGTGTAACTTATTGTGATGGCCGTGTGGTGTCCGGCAGAGTAGAATAGCACCAACCCCTTACACTCGTGGGTATCGTTCAAAGTAACTAATGTTTAGAGGCAAGGGTCTCCGTAGGCTGGAAAATGGGCAGCAGCGTTTTATATAACACTGCGATTTCCAACCCACCTGCCAAGCGTGGAGATTAGGGCAATAGCCTCCGCTTTCGTGGGAGAAGCCCTAAGTCCTGCAGTGGACTGCTATGGGCTGTGATGATGATTAACTTATTGTGAAATATCTGGGGTGCGACCAAAGAGATTGGAAAGTTAGCTACCTTCATGGTTAAGACTGGCAATTTTTTTTTATCTGTGGGTGCGACCGTCTAACTCGAATTGAGCGTCGCCATCTTTAAGCAATAGGATCGCAAAGCAATTGGAGCTGCCTTGCTGCGATTGGTAGAGATTGCTTGGAGATGGAGATTTTCCGTGAGCCGATTAAGGGGTCATCCATAAATTACGTCACACCTCAATAGGGAGGGAGGGTATTACTGAAATGTGACAAGGGGCAAGGGGGGTCAAAAATTTTGTGACATCACATGTTAAAAATTAATGATCAAACGCGACGTTTAGATGTAAATAAAAAATCCTAAAATTCAACGAACTTAACCCATATTTATTAATAATTTCGCATTCTCACTATGAAATTATCTCAGTATGAAAAATGACAATAGCTGTTTTCTTTCAATTATTCTAAAATACATGGATAAATTTAAGAAATGTGTGACGTCACATCAGGAGGGGGGGATTATAAATTTGTGACAACCTGTGACAAGGACGGGGGGAGGGGCTCAAAAGTCCTAAAATTCGTGTGACGTAATTTATGGATGGCCCCTAAAAAGAAATAAAATCGTTCAAGTATATGTATGTAATAGATGGCGTTAATTAGACACGATTCGCAAAAATAAATCAAAACGAGACCGTTAGATGTATAACAATGTAGACATTGTGCGCTTTCTTCTCAGAGAAGGTGCTAAAACTAAGTATCTTTCCACGAAACACCTTTCCGAGTGACTTCGGTCACCAAATTCAATACTTGAGAATCCTGTCTAAGCAGCGCCATCTAGGGAGGCACGCCGAACTACACTTTTTACTTTATTGTAGCTGTCTGAAAATCCCACATTTTATCATCTTACTACTACTACTTGGACTACTTGGCCTTGGACAATTACTATCCGTTGAACCGACAGCGTATTCTCTGAACGCACCTCACAGTAAAAAAGTTAAGTCACTAAAAGGCAGAGCGCCCTCTAGTAAACATTTTTGAAGTTAAAATTCAAAAGGTTTGTGCATGAAGTATAAATAAATAAATAAATAAATAAAAGGAATAGAAACTTCCATTGCTCAAAGATGGCGACGTTCAATTCAAGTAAGGCGGCCTGGCTGCAGATTGTAATGTAGGATGGTGATATATAAGCCAAATTTTGTATTCGTATTTGTAAATATTAAGATACACGATCAAATCGGAGATTGTTTATAATAATAATAATAAATAATAATTGAAAGGCGGTCACATAAACCGACGAGTATGTGTGCAAAATGTTGATGAATGTGGAAGAAGGAGAGTTTTGTCTGAATCGCAGCAATGAGCAGTTTTCCAGTAGGTACTGTTAGTTGGTTTCAAAAAGCATGAATAGATGGTGTTCCCCCAATTTTGGTATTTTTTTTAATCTGTATGTTGTGGCAGTGATATCATGCAGCCAAGTAATACTAAACTTAAAAATAAAAAGTTATTAATATAAACAGAACTTATAAGGTTGAAAGAAATTTAAATATTTTTTTATATAAGTAGGCACTATTTTCCATTTTAATACAAACATTTCATATTTTTATTAGGTCCATTCTTCTTTCTAACATCCATGAAACGAACTAACTCAGTCAAATTGATATTTGTTTTGTTTGCAATAATTTATTAAACCTGTAACATTATTGAAAACTATGATTGAAAGGTAAGAAAAGTAACTGAACGCCATAGGCGTAGGAAGGGGGGGGGGGCTTTTTACAAAAATTTTGACATTTCTGTTCTAAAAACTTTGAGTGAATGATACAAACAATAAAAAAATTGAGCGCGCAGCTACCTTCGAAGTTTTGGTCGTTTGGTTCATAAAACCGTGTGAGTCAGAGTCGGGCCTGAGGGGGGAATTTCACCCATTTCAAGCAATCTTCAATTACCAAAATTGTCGGGGCGCCATTTAGCGAGTGGATAGGAATGCTTTAAATACCTATTGGAAAACAGCTCATTGGAACGTTGAGGTCTCTGCCTGGGCAAAAGTAAACAAGGCGTGACGGTATGTGTCGGATACTATAATCTTAATATACCATAGAATAAATCTTCTTCCTAGTCGACGTCTTCATTGCTGAAGTTCGTGTCTAGTCTGAAATGTTGCTCACTAGCTGTACCAAACTCGTCCATGTGGATCTGTCCTCGGCGGTCTTAATAGCTTTAGAATCGACAAGCCAATAAGTGTCCTTATTTGGTCTGACCATCGGGTAGGCGATCGAACTCTGGCTCAACTTTAAGTGACAGACAAAGCTCACACAACATAAACACGCTAAGGCCAGTGGAGCTTAAAAAAGCACCTCCATAACCATTGTGTGGAAACTTTTTAAATTATGACCGAACTCCCCAAAACCCCTTTTGTCGTCAAGTTTTTTTATTAGAAAACTTTATTCATTAGTTCGCGAGTACATGATGTCACGTGTGGAAGTTGGGACACCCTGTAGATCGAGTTTATCGATCGACCTCGCGATCGTTTCCCGTCGTCTTGACCAACCAACATAAGTTTTATCAGACTATCCGGGTGTCTGCGAGCACATCTCTGATACTTAAATTAGCCGGTTAATGAAACGGCTAGATTTTATGCTATTACCTAAATGAACGAACGCCAAATTCATTAACTTGGAAAGTAACGTCTAACCAACAACATTGGAATTTGTATGCAATGCAATGCATTTTCAAAGAGATTGGAAAGTTAGCTACCTTCTTGCCAGTCTATAACCATTAAGGTCGCTAACATTCCAATCTCTTTGTGCAATTGACTTAGATCTGCTAATTCAACGGCTTTAAATGTTAGTGCTTATTGGGGCTCAACTTTAGATTTGTACGGCTTAACCATTCCGGATCAAATCAGGGTCGATATTTATAGGAACTTTTTACGTAAAATGCTTAGAATAATGGTGGTTCACCAAAGTATAATTAGACCGCATGGGTCGTAAGTCGTTCAAAAATGTACACATGATATTCAACTTTATAGCAGTACAAATAATGCTGAATCTGACTTACGGTTTCATGCGAAAAATTATTTTAGGAACAGACTCATAATTTATCTTACAAATACATGTCATGTTAAATTAAAGTCAATAAATGTCAATATCATTAAATACTAATACAACTGTCAACAGAATGTAACCCACAATAATGCTTCGTCCAAAATGTGGGTAGTCAAACTTATTCAATATTGTTTTAGCCAGAGATTGGAAAGTTAGCGACCTTCTTGCCAGTCTAATGAAAGTCGCTAATATTTCAATCTCTTTGGTTTCAGTGCTAGTTTTATGTTGATGGTTTGTTTTCTAAGGGCAGCTTGCACCAAATTCTTAATACACTAATATAATAGGCTGTTCCTAGACAGGCATGCTCCATCATCGGCCGCATCGTCACTTACCACCTGTAGCCGTATTCACAATGATTCGAAACCGTTTCCGAACGATTCGACACGAAATTCGTGAGCGGCGAATCCGTGTCGATCGATTCGAAAACTGTTATTCAGAATCCCGATAGATTCCACGGAAACTCTACTCTCTATAACCAATGAAAATTTCATGAAAATTAGCTGAAGCCACATTTTTCTAAGAACTTTTGCGGGGTCCTTTGTCGGTTCCGTATCCGAATCCGATTTCCGAGCCATTGTGAATACGGCTACCGGTGAGGTGGCGGTCAAATGCCCGGATAGTCCAATTATGAAAAAAAAAGTACAAAATGACATTAAACGTCATTCTCAAATTTGTTTAAGAATTTGGTGCTGGGCTAAGTATAGTTTTATAATTATTTTGAGATTGAATTTTTAAATATTTTTTTATTGATGTACCTACCGTTGACATTTAAGTTGTTGATAGACCCGAGGCCAGATTAGATTGCTTGCGGATGGCAAAGGAACTAAAGTTGAGAGACAGTCAACAATATTAACTCACAATGTAAACGAAGGACGTCATAACCTCAAAGCAATCTTATCTGGCCCCGAGTATAACAACAAAATTATTATGAATCATGGCTGTTCGAAAAGTGCAACAAATAAAAGAGATTTTATTCTGTTACATCAAATGCTCTTTATTATTATTATTTATTGAATACATATTATGTACATATTTACAACATTCTGGCAATAAAAAGGATGACTAAACAATCTTCATGTTTTTTTTTGCGATATTTCCATATCAATTTATAATGAGATCCAAATCAAAAACATTAGATGAAAAACATTTGTGTACAATACGTACGTACGTACAAAGCAACGTTTTATAGAGGTGGGCAACACGATCAGGGGCCTTACCGCCGATCTCCAATTGAAAATTGAAAACCGCCATCTTGATTCAATACTATAGAATGACGTCACAGAACCGGTACCGCCTAACTTGGTATCGGTCACGAATGAACGAAATGAATACCATTGGGGTGTATAGTAACGATTTTAGAACATCTAAGATTCATCATTCATCGAACGAGATTTTAAAACAATGTACTTTTAAGTTGAATAAAGTGCTAAGATAACAGAATATTTTCATGTTTTGAGTGCATCCTAAGTATGCAATGTTAAACATGATAGAGCACGTTTGTGTTTTATCAAGTTTAACATGCACATGCATAAAAAGCACGAAAATTATGTTAGTAGAACGGAACATAAAACTCCACTTCAATGAAGTTAGAGAATAACCAACTTCATGTCATTCAAAATCGTATATTTCATTCCATTCTATAGGATAGTCTATATGAGTAGAGCCTATTCGAATTGGATGTTGTGACGTCATTCTATACGATTGGATCAAGATGGCGACGTTCAACTGGACTTCAGCGGACCACCCGGGGTGTTGCTAATGTACCATTTATGTTGTATAGGCAGCGGTGACCACTTTCCATCAGGTGGCCCGCTCGCCTGTTTGCCTACCGTATAACATTAACAAATACGCCATATTCACATAGATACCGCTTTGTTATTGAATGTTATTAAATGCTGAATGGTATCGTTAATAAATGGTGCGCCTTCAACTTCGTCAGCTATCTGTGAAAAAAAAAGATACTATAAGATATAAGGTATAAAAAGACATTGAGGTTGACAACACATTGGCGATACCCCTGGTGTTGCTGATGTCCATTGGCGGCAGTGACCACTTTCCATCAGGTGGCTCGCTTGCCTGTTTGTCTGCCGTATTACATTAAAAAACTATAACTGCGGATTTTCAACTAGCTCCTATACAAATAGTTTGAAGAATCTCGATAGATGGCGTTAACAAGACACGTTTCGCAACATTCTTAAAATGTAATAGTAAGAGCCCCCGCAGACTGCAGACTTTCTATCGGCCAATAGTTTAATCGGGCTCTTAATCAGTACAAATATCGGCCGATTCCGAATCTTTATAGTGTGCGCACTTGCATACATCCTTGTACTGATTAAGAGCCCGATTAAACTATTGGCCGATAGAAAGTCTGCAGTCTGCGGGGGCTCTAATGGATTGGCAAAGGCACCTAATAGATACAGTCATCAGTACCATTTACCATCAGACGAGATGGCGGTCCAATGCCTGGCTATTCAAATATAAAAATAATGCTTTTAACTTCACCAAATGGTATTTAAGCCAGGGCGTCGATATGCCCTTGGTCACAACACCCGGCCAGGCTTTTCCACCTTCAACTTTGCTTGCCAACATTGGCGGCTACCTTATCCCTTCACCGCTAAAGGCCCAGCAGTGGGCGTCTTCCGGCTGATATGATGATGATGATGATGATCAGCATAGCTAGGGCTCTCACCGGTATCCTCTCGATGATGCCCTGGTCGCGGCGCTCGACGCTGTGCGTCCGGAAGAGGTGTTGGCGAGCGTTCCCCGGCCGGCTGAACGAGTCCTGGCATATGGGGCATATGTACCTGGGGGGTGTCAAATAAACGTCAGCATCGCAGCCCTTAACAGTCCACTGCAGGACTTGGAGCCACGATAAGGGAGGTTATTGATATCATCTCCACGTTTGGCAGAGTTGGAGATCGCAGTGTCATAAATATGACAATGGGAAACGCTGCTAACCGTTTTCCAGCCTACAAAGATTTAAGATGTTTTGCCTCGAAAACATTAGTCGCCTCGTACGACACCCGCGAGTGTAAGGGGTTGGTGCTATTCTACTCTGCCGGACACCATCAATAATGAAGATGTAAATTTTGCTATGTAGCTGAAACATACAGTAAAGGCATCGTGGGCACCTATACAGTTAAGCAATCCACCTATACCTATACCCACAAATTAGCCGCGCGGTGTCCGGCAGAGTAGAATAGCACCAACCCTTTACTATCGTGGGTGTCGTACGAGGCGACTAATGTTTTTGAATTAAAATTTGGCAGATCAGATAATTTCAGTGGAGCGACTGCCGTCTGACCTCCGTGACCCTGCTACCAGGAAAACCTGACCAGATTGGATCATAATTACACATTCAGGCGCCTCAATGAGCAGATCTCATCACGATGTTTTCCCTCACCGCAAGAGCATTGGTTACTATTCAATTAATGTACGTAACTCAGAAAGAAGTCACCACTGTAATTATCTGATCTTCCAAATCCTGGATCATGGTTAAGGCGGACTTCGGGCCCTCATGCCCGAGAGCACAACCGGGACATTAACGCCAAGATGATTATTTTCATTTTTTTTCCCCAGGATATAAAATTTCATTTGAAAGTTGTGGGAGGCATGACAGGGGAGACCTACGCTAGCGCCATCTGTAAAAACGAACTCACCTGTATTTACATTTCGTATGGCTCTTGTAAATATGTATGGCGAGCAATTTCCTCGATTTCTCCCTTTTCGGGCACAGGTGGCACTGAAAATACAATAGTTTAATTTTAAAACTACACTAAAAAGATAAAAAGAATGGGAGATATTCCGAAAACCGTTTCAAAAGAAAAAATAGTTCAAATAATTGTAATAGATGGCGTTGATTAGACACGATTCGCAAAAATAAATCAAAACGAGAACGTTAGATGTATAACAATGTAGACATTTTGCGCTTTCTTCTCAGAGAAGGTGCTAAAACTAAGTATATTTTCACGAAACACCTTTCCGAGTGACCTCGGTCACCAAATTCAATACTTGAGAATCCTGTCTAAGCAGCGCCATCTAGTGAGGCACGCCGAACTACACTTTTTACTTTTTAAAGTAGCTGTCTGAAAACCCCCATTGTCTTTTCACAATTTATAAGACTGGAGGCAAATGGGAATAGAAAAAAAGGGGATGTTTGTCTATTCCCAATTGCCCCACCCACACGAGAGAGGCGGTGTATTTTTCCCAAATGAACCCAAATCAAATATTAGGGGAATACTCTGCAAATACGAGGTAATTTAAAGAAAGGGATTGGAATACAGATTTAGATAGAATAGTGATATTAAATGCAAATTTATTTTATTTTATTAGGATGTCTCACAGCTTACAACAATAAGATGTGTACTATAGCATAACTTCTATCAGCCATTTACGAGACACCACAGATAAAAAATTTGTGAGAGTGGGGTCATTTGGGAACAGACGAAGTAATACAGAGACCAAAATAGAGACAAGGTAAAGGCACCAGTGTTTGATTTATTGACGTATTTTCAATGAAATATGAAACTTCACTATAATTGCGATATTTTAAAACCAGTAGTTGACACTACGATATTATTTTACAAAGTCAGGTAGGAATATGTTAAAACTGGGCGGCAAAAACTTTTTTTTTGGTGTTTTATTACTATATGGTAGTGTCAGAATGTATGTTACATTAGTAATAAGTTTAGTGAAAGCGTAATGAAAATACTTTAAACGAAATACGTCATATCAAAATGTCAACCACTGGTGCCCTAAGAAAATAAGGAAGTAATTGAAATTATAGACAAGGATAGAATAGAGCAGGAAATGGCGAAATCTGAATCGCGATGAAGTTAGATAATAATACTAAATTATATAGGATTAATATTATGTAAAATCCTTGATACCTATAGGTATGTACATGAATTAAAATGTACCAAAAGAAAAATTTAATTATTTGTACGCAAAGGATGGAGAAACTATTGAAAATTATTGAAAACCTCTGTAATAACCATCTCTTACAAATACATATTGAATCTTTGGAATTTTCATATTTCGACCCATAAACGAAAATTCATTCCCCCAAACTCATTTATCAAGAAGGCAGTGTTCTCAGTAATTTATTTGAGAATAATTCAATATTCAAGTTAAAAAAATGTACTTAACACCACGACTCAGATCAGCCACGTTTGAAGCAAAAACAACGATATTGGATACGTCAACAAATGGCCATTTACCTTATCTCGGGTATTGCTTCAAGATTCGACCAGCGGGCCGGATTACGTATCAAAAGTTACGAAAAATATCAATAAACATTTTTTAAGGAGGTGAATATTATTATATTAGACGGGACTGAGACACGACCTTTTCGATTTGTTTCCCCGACGTTTCGGTAGGGTTACACCCACCGTGGTCATGAGAAGATCACGTGAACGAAGTCGAGAAAACAAATCGAAAAGATACTTCGCTTGTAAGTTCCGTCAAATATAATAATAATTATGTGCAAAGAACGCAAGTTTTGTTTGAAACAAGTTAAAATATTTGTCCGTAAATTTGATACGCCACGGACAGATACAGTTGTAGGTATGGAGTGGGGCATTTGACACAATTTCTTTCGACTATACATTATTCTTATGTTCTAATCCCACACTAAGATTCGGAAATCTTATTGTTCTTTACTGATAATTGAACCTTGGACTCTTCTTAGCAGCCTGGCTTGATAACCAATGCGGTATTTAAATAGTCAATTATGTACAGATGGTTCCCTAAAATAAATTATCTTAGCCATAAGGAAGACTATTGCACTATTTGTTTAATAATAATAAAAGCTATTCATATAAATAATTGTAAGCTTCGATAAAATTATAATATCATTTAAAACTTTAATTACTAAAATCCTTAATGTCACATTATTCATTTCCAAAAATAATTAAATTAATGTTCTTACAATTTAAATCAGTATTAAAATAGTTAAAAACCATTTAATTATAAGTACTTACACAAGTAATAGCTATAAGAGATCATTGTCCAATACAAACTGTTTATGTACAATTTTAATTTTTGCCGCATTCACTTTATTTACTACATGTAAAACATTTTTAACATATTGATTTTTACGCTGACGCAGTCAGAAATCACAGTGCACGCATCATGAAGGTATAGATAAATTTATGGAGAGCAATTCCAAACAAATACTTAAAGAAATGAATTAGTATAGCTCCCTCATTCTCTTTGAATAGTACGCTAATTAAGTAACTCTGTTGCCAACAATTTTCTGATTTCAATGATTGAAATTGTTACTTTTGCGATTACATATGATCGATTTAATAGATACGTTTATTGCAATGGAGCTTTGTTAGGACCTAAACCCACAAAATCGATGATACGAAATCGCAAAAGTTACAATTTCATTCATTGAAATCAGAGAATTGTTGGCAACAGAGTTACGTAATTAGCCTACAGGCTAGCCCTGCCTTTCTAACTACAGTTCATCCGCCATCGGGAAACTCGATCCGGGCGAGCGCTTCATCCTTACGCCGTGGATCTACCAGCCGACACGAGCTACTTTAGTTCAACCTTTATAATGCGTACGGCTAAGGAATGGAACACTTTACTTGCGAGTGTGTTCCCTGATCATTATAATCTAGACGCCTTCAAGCCTAGAATTAATAGGCTGTTCCTAGACAGGCATGCTCTATCATCAGTCGCAGCCGCTCCAATAGCTGTGTCGTAACGCAAGCTACGATCCTAACACATCTACCCGCAAAACTAAATAATAATACCGTCAGATTAGAAGGCTACCCTCTCAGTAAAACCCACGACCATCCCTACAACTGTATCCTGGCAATGGGACCCTGCTGGTCGTCCGGGATCCCGTGGACGCGTCTCGTGTGTGCCCGGACTTTATTCGGTTTCTCGAACCGGTGCTTGCAAACGGGACACAAGTATCCGTAACGCTTGCCGGTGTGCGCGTTGTGTTTGTGTATTTGCAGGAACTTGCGCGACTTGAGACGTTTGGGGCACATGTCGCACTGGAGAATACAAATAATGTGTCATAATGAGTCGACGTTTCGCGAATTGGGACAAATGGGAAATTAAGTCACAAATATCACAATACGGGGTCCCATTTCACACAATGTCACACATTATGTGAAATGGGAGATTACGACAGAATGATTCGTCGTATCGCACATTGGGGCCCATTTGCCCCTTACGTGCCGCAAGTTGTGTCTCATAAAGAATCGATATGGGTCAAATGGGAAATTACGTCATGAGTCGCCGTAAAGTGCATTGTGGCAAATGGGAAATTACTACATCATAAGTCGCCGTATTGGGGCAAATGGGAAATTAAGTAATAATGAGTCGCCGTATTGTGCTATATGAGAAAATTGTGTCATAATGAATCACAACGTGTCCCGCCCGTCACGTGATCGTCACCGTCTGGAAACATAGAACACCACGCGTCACAGTCAAGACAGATATTACATTCTCTGACCTGGAAATTCTTCTCAGGCAGGTGTATGGCGATGTGCTGCACCAGATTGGAGCGTCGGTGGAAGGTGGCGCCGCAGTGCGCGCATATGTAAGGCCTCTCGCCCGTGTGTCGGCGTTCGTGGATCTGTCGATAAAATAATCATCTTATTTATTTATTCACATATTAAAACTTTATGCACTAAAGGTACATTGGCGGACTTAAAGCTAAATTAGCCTTGTCTTGTCGTGAAAAAAATATGATCGAAAATGGAAGACGGCGTTAATGTCCAGGTTGTGCTCTCGGAAAACCCTGGACCTGGGATATGATCCAGGATAAGGCAGATCAGGTAATTACAGTGGAGCGACTGCCATCTGACCTCCGTCACCCTGCTAACAGGGGAACCTGACCAGATGGGATCATGGTTAAACATTCAGTCGCCTGAATGTGCAGGTTTCATCAGACGTTTTCTCTCACCGTAAGAGCATCGGTTAGTATTAAACTAACCGATGCTCTTACGGTTAAATACATTACTCGGAATTGAGTTATAAGTACATGGTCATAGTGGGATTCGAACCCGGTACCTCTCTTTCTACTTCGTCCATCCAGCAATACCTGGGACTTCCGACCGTCATCCGAGGGCTGAGGGCTTACTATGAACTCTTATAGCAGGACCTAACCAGAACTAACTGCCTTGCTTTGAACGAGACAGCGCTATACGTGTCACATAAGCTTGTTTCTTTCTAAGCAGGGCAGTTCTGTTTAGATCCTGCTATAAGAGCTCATGGTACGCCCCCTGAGTGTAAGTTTTTTTTCGGTTTTACTTTACTATCGCGTTTGCGTTTACATGAAAATGAGTATGGAATTAATATGCAGTGCCATATAGTGGTACGTAATTGCACATTACATACCTCTTCATACTAATTTCTACGTAAACGCAAACGCGATAGTAAAGTGAAATCGCAGAGACACTTACACTCATTTACGCTGTTCATCATATCAGCCAGAAGTCGCCCACAGTTGGGCATAGGCCTCCCCCAGAGATCTCCACAAAGGCCGGTCCTGTGCCTTCCGCATCCAGCTGGTACCTGCGTCTTCCGGTACGTGGTCGCCACTTTAGAACTTTCCTACCCCATCGGCCATCTGCTCTGCGAGCTATGCTATAAAATAAGTTAAAAAAAAGACTCACAACCAAAGCCTCCTTAGTAGCGGAAGAGTATTCGCAATGCGGACACTTGTGTATGCGGCCGAGGCCGTGTCTCGCTCTCTTGTGTTCCTGTAGCTGGGTGTTGTTGCGACAGCGCTTGCCGCATGCCTGTTGGGGTAAAATTAAGGTTTCCTGTGGACTACGACATGAGATAGTTCAAGAGGTGTATTAAAGATCTCGTTAGAGGCGGGCAACGCATTGGTAGTGCCCTTGCCCGCCCTGGGGGTCTAGCCATCTTTGCCAGCTCCGCTTGCGTGATGCGTGTATGGTAGAAAATTGACAGGTCAAACAAACAGCTTATGTCAGATAACGTTAGCTTATGTCAAATCCCATACATTTTTTCTACCACAAACGATTGTAGATTAACGTAACATCTTGGCTAAGGCCGCTGGTGTTGCTGATGTTCATAGGCAGCGGTGACGACGCACCATTAATAAATACGAGTAATAATAAATAATCGTGGACAAATTCACACAACGCCATTAGGTGGCCAGCTTGCCTTAGTCTTTGTCTGAAGTAGGACAAAGAAAATTGGCCATATCCTTATTCCCATATGGTCCCGTTCCCAGATGGCCTGATTCCCAAATGATAATAATCATCTTGGCGTTAATGTCCCGGTCGTGCTCTCGCGCACGAGCGCCCGGGGTCTGCCTTGACCATGATCCAAGGTTTGGCAGATCAGCTATTTACAATGGAGCGACTGCTATCTGACCTCCGTGACTCTAGTTACCAGGAGAACCTGACCAGATTGGATCATCGTTACACATTCATGGGCAGTGGGCTTCGAACCCGGTACCTCTCGTTTACAAGTCGGATACCTTAAGCACTCGGCCACCGACGCTGTTGAGGTAAAAAATTGGCCATATCCCTTTTCCCATATGGCCCCGTTCCCAAATGGCCTGATTCCCAAATTACCCCATTCTCTAATGGGCAACAGCATCAACAGTTCCTTGATCCTGGAGTGTCACCATGCACTAGAGGACATCACCTCAGTGAACAGGGTCACTCTACAATGGATTAAAGGTCATAGCAACTCAATGGGCAACGATGCCGCCGATGAGCTAGCAAGGAGGGGATCAGGGATGAGGACTGCCGGTCCCGCCCCATTTCTACCCCTTTCTTTCAACACACTACGCTCGTGGGTGAGCAAACATACAAATGACCAGCACAACAAGCGCTGGGAAAACACACCCGGATGCAGGCAGTCCAAATTAGTGGTGAGCGAAAGATTACCTAAGCTAACTAAAAGACTACTGGACCTAAAACGGAGAGAAATCAAGACAGTAGTTGGTACAATTACAGGGCCCTCCCCCTGAATAAACTACTACATACCATCGGAGCTACAGACAGCCCCCTATGCAGGGGATGTTTAGTAGCTGAGGAAACGACAGCTCACGTGGTCCTGGAGTGTGAGGAGCTAAAGGACAACAGAGCTAAAGCCTCAATAGGAACAGGGTCCTTTCGAGAAGTCTGTGAACGTCCCAAGAGACTAATAGACTTCTGGAAGGAGCTGGGCTGGCTACAATAGCCGGCTCTCAGTCACGTATAAAGGACCGAATTTGAGTCCAAGTACGGAAAATGGGAGCCCCTAACCTAAACCTAAACCTAGACCCCATTCCCAAACAGCCCCCATTCCCAGATCTGATTTGACGAATTACGTTGAAAGCGCAAAATTACAAACGTGCATAAGTTTATTCATCATTTTATTTAATAATTATTTTTACTTTTTACCTAGGTAAATTATATTATTATTATAGACTTTTAATAAGTCCCAAAAAAAACACTTATCAGTTATCAAGCACGCAGAACACTAGCTTTGCGTAATTTGGATTTATTTATTAAATCGTTTCATTATTGTGTAAGCATATTGTTATTATTACTTACCTCACAAACACAGTAATTTGTATGGAACCTCATGTGCGCCTTGTATGTTGCCTTCATGCGGAATTGTTTGTTGCACGTCACACATTTCAAATTGCTGGGGATGTCCACGCTTTGCGTTTTGCTCTTCTGTGCCGCAGTGGTTGACGTCTGTCAAATAATTAAAAGTATCTCGGTTGTGCTCTCGTCTGCCTTGACAATGATTCAAGATTTGGCAGATCAGGTAATTACAGTGGAGCGCCTGCCATCTGGCCTCCGTGACCTTGTTACCAGAGGAACCTGACTAGATTGGGTCGTGGTAACACTTCCAGTGACCTGAATGTGCCGGTTTCAATATGATGTTTTTGCTTGCTGTTAGAGCACTGGTTGGTGAATGTTCAATTAATGCACATAATTCATAAAAAGTCATTGGCACATGGTGACAATAATTCCTTATCATAGACATAGATATATCTTTATTTGGTCCAATAACACATTAAAAAAACTCTTCAATATCAATGGTCTTAACCATTTCAAAGTAACGGTTTAAAGAGTACAAAATTGACCAGAAGTAGCTACTAAGAAGTAGGGTCTGGTGTAAAAATATGGTCAGGCTATTGGAGAGGACTGCTATAGAAACAAATAATGTAAATATTATAAATGATATTTCTAAGGATTGACGTTGGTTTTTCTTTCATGCAAAAACTACAACAGATTTTGATGAAATTTGCAGTGTCATTGTGTCTTACATTCCAGAATAACACACAGTGACAATTTTACTTTATATTTCAACATGGTGTCTGCATGAACACGGCATAACAGAATGCGGACATAGTCACGGGCTAAACCTAGTATTATTATACTTACCGCAACAGATTCCACTTTTTCAATCTTAATGTTCTCAGTCTCGTTACCGTAATCGTAATCATATTGAAAATCATCGTCAACCACACTGTACTCGTAGTTATACTCAGTGTAGTCCGCGCTCTCATCTTTCGCATCTTTCTTCTCCCAATTCTCTACTTTCGGCTTCTTTAACGCACTCGTTTTACGTTGTTTACTCAACTTTTTCTTCGGTTCTGTGCTTGACAACATACTTAGAAGAGTTTGTTCGGCCTTTTTACTCATTCTACGGAATTGCAGTGCCGTGTTCATAACTTCTATGCAGTTTGGACAGATCTTTTGTGATAGCCCATCGTTTATTTTGATCTGGAATGAGTAGAAATAAATCATTTGTTTGTTTAAACTGAGTAAACTAAAAAAATATAATAAAGACATAACTAAGGCATCAAATACGACTTCAAAAATTATTTCAATGGGTGTCATTGCTATGAAAATAAGTTCGGATTTTATCAACAAACCTATAAAATTATATCATATGATTGATTAATTAATAACAGACAATAAAAGACATTAAATAATAACAAAATACTAAGTTTGGTGGGGCTGAGAGTTTAGGTGAAAACAATATATCTCAAGTTAGTCAGGAGATATTAAGATAATAGACAATGGTTATGAGTGATGGCCATGGTCAAATATATGGTCTGGTACAAATTATTATTATTATTCCTGAACAGACAGGCAGTTGGAACAACTGATATGTCTGTATCCCATTATCTTCAACCCATTGACATTCTCAATTAATTAATTCTGGTTTTCTTTAAATGTTCATCCAATCAATTCTTAAAGGCGTTGGTACTTGGTGCTGATAGAACTTGCTCAGAACTCTGTTGCTGAAAAAATGCTTGTGTGGGTTGTTGTGTGGGAAACTTCGTACCAATAGAGTGGTGACCTCTTAATTGAGTGTTCTGATCTCGCTTTAATAGTTGTTCAAAGTTCTTTACATCATAATGTCCATTTAAGATTTTGTATGTTTCTATTAGGGGTCCATGTTGTTTCCCCATTGGGTTGAAGTTTAGTAAAGGGCACTGATGAAAAAGACTTGTAATATTTTCGGTGGCAGAACCCACTGGAGAACCTAATTTTTAATTTATAAACCATCTTTATACCGTGGATATTATGCTAGTTGAAAAGATTTATATCACTCTTAAAGCCGATTTCAACTTAGGAAGTTCAAATACAAAACAAGGTTCACTGAGCAAGCGAAGTAAATACCTCTAATCCTGTAACTAGCCTCAGCTCCTCCGACCTCTTTTCCACTGCCTCTTCGTTGAAGAAAATGGAGACCAAGTCATCTGTGGCCAAACAGGTTCGACAATAATCCACACCAGTCTTCCTATCACTGATGATGGGTTTTCTCCTATTAGGTTTGGTTTTCGCGGCCTGTTTCATTATATTACGCCGCATTGTTGCCATTCGATTCATTATTACCATCGCCAACATTTTTTAAAGTTATTTGGGTGTTTATCTTATTTAGGTGGTTTATTTTTGTATTCTGTGCAAGCAACTGAAATAATTGCTTATTAACTCCCTAACACAACTACAAGAACAGTCGCAAAAATGTGTTAGCAACGATCTGATCTTCATGAAATATAATTTTAATCACAAAAGTCCCAGCTTTTCAGTGAAATAATTGAAAAAAGAAATAAACAACAAATCTTCTCTTAACGCCTATTTTGACAGTTCAAAAACAGTTTGCAGTATGTTTTTTTTATTGTTGACAGTATGGTAAAGCCACTAATATCTATACAGCCATACCTTTACTATAATAAATTGGTGGACTAATAACTATCTCTTATGTCAAACAAAAATAATGTTTTGTGGTCTGTGTAAAAATGTCGCGTCGTCTCTCTTGATTTGTTATTGTTTTCATTATATTTCAAGTTTTTGGGAAAAGTTGCTTTTAATTGATTACAAAAATGCATTGATGACTGAAATAACTGGAGGATTTCCATACTTTTGTGAGAAATAATGAATTTAGAGCCGTGGACGTGCTGTAGGCTGTGTTTAAGTTCTGAAAATCTACGTCCCATATTTGCGAAGCCAGGGAACGTGGAGAAATACGCTAATGTGGTGTTTACTACCGTTGGGATGAAGGTAAGATTCTGTAATATTTATTGTTTGTCATAAAATTCGTTAGAATGCTATTTTTTACATAAATAAAGGCTCATAATGTTTGCCGCTTCTGTGCATGATTTTTATGCAAAGGCGAACTTATCCCACAACGGGATAAACCTGGTCTGGTCGTAATTAGTCCTTGTGACTCGATCCAAAAGCGCGCTGTGAGAATTGTCGATGATACTATGCTCACAAGTGGTATTGAGCCGCTGAGGCAGCGGAGGGATTTCGCCTCCCTTTGTGTGTTCTACCGCTTGTACAACGGTGTTTGTTCGGAAGAACTGTTGGACATGATGCCTACAGCTACATTCTTTCATCGCACCGCTCGCCATCGACAGGGAGTTCATCCTCACACCTTGGAGCCAAATTGGTCGCGAACTGTGCGGTTCCAAAGGAACTTTCTCCCACGCACACTAAGGTTGTAGAATGAACTACCTGGAGAGGTTTTCCCTGGTGAGTACAACATGGAGTTCTTCAAGAATGGGGTTAAAAGGTTTTTACGGGGTCGGCAACGCGTGGGTGATGCCCCTGGTATTGCAAACGTCCATAGGCTGCGGTGACTGCTTACCATCAGGCAGGCCGCAAGCTTGTTTGCCACCTTAGAGGTATAAAAAAAAAAAAAAAATTGATTGTTCCGTAGAGAGTAGTTGCTAAAAATTGTGTTAGACACTTCCTCTCCCTATATTGACCTCAACAAAGTCCTTAAGTCTGGATCTAGAGTAAAAATATCTAGGTAGGCTAAAATGCTACATCTACAACCTCATAGCTCAAAGTTCTAAATCCTTTATTCAATGTACCTATCAATATACAGGGTGTTTCATAATACATGTATAAAGCCGAAAGGGTGTTAAAGTAGAGCTTTCAAAGAGTGCACTGGCGACTTCATTTTATGCGGACATTGAATTTTAATTTTAATAAAAAAAATTAATTTTTAAAGATAAATAACCATATCGACTACGTTGAAGCGCAGCTCTATTTCAAGTTGATGATCATATAAAAAACAGGTTAATAACCTCGTGCGACCCCTATCGAAACAAAGCAACCTCCTCAAGCCTACTACCAGGAGCCTAATGCTGCGTACACACCGGGCGATGTGTGACGCGCACCCGTTTCGGCTAACGATTGTCCGTTGGCGTGTGCCAGCCGGCAATCCGCAGTGCAGCGTGGCGGTAACATCAAACGGATAGAAGTAATCATCCAATCGCAGTTTGAGCGGATACCGAAGGCCAACAAACAAACGTGCAAATACGAGCCCGAATCGGTTCCCAAAACTCCCAAAGATCGTTTGCTTGACCACGAAATGCAAGTATTAGACCTTAGAAGTCCAAATAATTCGGCCGACAGCCCTTCGTTGGCGTACGTTGAGTGTGTACACACCATAAGGACGAGTAATAACCTCGTGCCATTCATATCAAAACAAACCAACCTCCTACATCTTACTACCAGGCGTCGTAGTAAATGTTACCTACTTATGAATAGGCTCTACCAAATTAACTAGGAACTTGCCTACACTAATTATTTTCGATAGGTAGGTATGCTTAAATGGTCGGAGCGTCGGTGGCCTAAGGTTGCGGTATCCGACTCGTACGCGTAAGGTACCGGGTTCGAATCCCACTGCCGCCATGTACCACTAACTCTTTTCTAAGTTATGCACAGTAGCTGATTACTAACCGATGCTTTTACGGTGAGGGAAATCATCGTGATGAAACTTACACATTCAGTTCAGACGACTGAATGTGTAAGTAACCATGATCCAATCTGGTCAGGTTCCCTTGGTAGCAGGGTTAGGAGCCAGGAATGTCAGATGGCAGTCGCTCCACTGCAATTAATTACCTAATCTGCCAAATCCTAGATCATGGACCATAGTCTAATAATTTTGTGGAGAGAAAAGAATTTGTTACAGTGGAGCGACTACCATCTGACCTCCATGACCCTGCTACCAGGGGAACCTGACTCGATTGGATCATGGTTACAATTTCAGTTGCCAGAATTTGCAGATTTCATCATAATGTTTCCCTCACCATAGGAGCATCGGTTAATTTCAACTAATGTACATAACTCAGACAGTGGCGTGCCTAGGGGTTCAGAGTAAGGCAAGCCGAGAGATGAAGTTTGTGTAGTTTTTACGGTTATTAAAAATAAATCCATCCCCTTGCCACATTACGGAAATAATTTGTTATTTTCTGAGAAATGATTATAAACTTTACATTTTCCATGCAAATCAAAACTTGTGCACATTTTAAACCATCACAAGGGACTCTACTTCGTCTATTGTTAATCAATCTAATTAAATCACTTTTACTACAAAACACAACACAAACACAACAAAAAACTAATTACTTATCCGCCCAAACGGCTCAAACAAAACAATAGTGAAGTTGGTACGTATTACAGCATTCAACAAACGTACCTACTGCGCATGCGCGAAGTTGCCAATTTCAAAGATCCGTGTACAACTTCATACGCATGCAGGGCTTAAAGTCTCGTACAATTTACCATATAAACAAACGTATAGTTATATCTCATTATAGGACAGTTTTCATATGTAAGAAAGAGACATACCGGCCGGAATCAAAGCCCGCTTACAAGCCAGCGCGTGCGAGCGAGATGACTGAAAGAGTCTCAATTTCCTCAACTTGCGTGTGCGTTCGGATCGTGTTTCGTAACCTGGGCGCACGATGGCGCTGCTTTGCGGCGCGGCAGTTTGAAATGCATTAGGAGCGCGAACTTTAAATAGTTCGCGCTCGCATTATCTTTGATTTTTTATCGATAATTATTTTTATAAGGCAAGCCCGGCTTTTGGGCTTGTATGACAGTAACGCCACTGAACTCAGAAAAGAGTCATTGGTACATTGCCACAGCGGGATTCGAACCCGGCACCTCTCTCGCTTACGTCGGATACTCAACCGCCCAGCCACCAACGTTCTTGAAAAACATACTAAAGATAGCTACATAACTAAAACAGAATTCGTTCAATTGATAAATCGTTCTACACAAATAAGTAGGTACTATGTCCTACTAAAATGGTTCACTCATCTAGGGACCTACGTAGCGTAGGGAACCACTTATGAGACTAGTTTTGTTGAAACAGATTACAGACAGGTTTACCTAAATACCTACATGTTTTCATGAACAGATAAAAGCGTTGTCTTTTCTGCCTATTTCCCGTCGGAAAAGAACCTCCTAACGTTACGATTAGGTACTAGCTAGGTAGCATATCTTAAAGTCTAGCTAGAACCTAGACCTTTAAAGCATGTAGGTACGTACCTTTTTAAAGTTATTTTATGAAAACAAACAGCGTCATGTGCCATACTTTCTTGCTTTCTTGTGGCTCGGATGACTGATAGGTATTAACTATCAAGTAAGCTTGCACTCGTATCGTAGCGTAGCTAGGTAGGTACACTCCATACACACAGATACACAACACTACGCAGGCTCTGGTTGCTATGCAATACGTAAATAGGTAGGTACCATGGTGTTTGGCCTACTGCTAGCTTGCATTCATACACAGAATAATGATTATCACAATACTTAAACGTTGAACGCTGAACACAGACAAGACTACGTTAATACTGGTACCTGGAGCTATAAATCATTCGTTCACATCGTTAACACTCTTATCACAGTTATCTTCACAATAGGTACTTAGGTATCCTACAACTACAACGCAACAATCATTTCGGTCACGCGAAAAGCTAAAAACTGAATGAACGAATACGACGCGAAAGTAGGCAAATTTCGTCAATGGAAGTCGCGCCGTGGGTCAAACCACAAAATAAAGAACGGCCCGCCAAAGTATTCTATTTTTAGATTTTGTAGCTTTCAGTTTCTATTTTGATGTCAAAAGCGCCGCCACAGCTCCGGCGCCGGCCTTGACCTTGACGGCACGTGCAAAAGGATTCGTACTTAGGGATCCGTGTTTTAGGGGTCTAACTTATTTCGCCTTTTATGTTCTCTCGTTTTATGTTCTCCTGGTAGTTGCACCATAATGTTGATTTTTTTTTATTTGTTAAAGTGAGTCTCAAGCGAATCCAACTGTGGGCTTAATAATAATCCTTATGGCGATGGCCTACATTTGCTTATCACGATTTTATCGGGTAGTTTGGTACAATGACAGTAACCTAGACAGTAATTTCTAAAATTGTGTTTGGGTCCGTGCTCCACCTAGGTGACCTAGGTTCTCCAATTGGGTGAAGCATGGGATATTTACAGGTAAAGCTCCATCAACTAAGAATCATTAACTTAATTTTAGTTGATAAGAAATGTTCGTGAAAACGATAGGTACGATTACCTACGCGACACTGAAACATGACTGACAGACATGACATGAGAAAGCAAACTCGTAAAAAGACAAAGATGTTACATTAATTAGAGTTTGCTACATTAATATGCTACAGTAATTTGAATAAGACTACTTTGCTATTAGTTAGGTGGTGGTGCACTTTCGTAAAAACTATGAATGACCCTTTTGAATTAAAATCATAATTGATTACAATATTTTTTTGTACAGAACCCTCGAAACCAAAAAATACAAAACGGATTATTTAGACCTCCTTCATATTGCGCCTAGTACGTGGGGTGTCCATAAAATAGCCAGTGCAAATACAGGCATGACGCATTTCATCTTAGTCCTCACAGTGACAACGCATCTGCTGTTCTGCATGTTTGTTGCCTGCAACCTAAATGCTTAAATCCTAGTACGTAAATAGTGTTGCTAGGTATTTTTTCAGCTATTCAAATTTAATATTCACCTTCTTGAATTCAAACATGAGTAGAATTTAATAATTACTATTAGATAGGTACTAAAATGACATCTTTCCTTATTTCGGAGCTGGCGGAAAAGTTCAACGAGAAATGCATAAACTTGTGCCAAGACTCACCACATGCATTCAACAGGATGTAAACTGAGTGAAAAAATAGACAAAAAAGTATAACAACAATATCGTGTAGTTTTGCTGCACTTTCCAAAAATATTAAAATCTAGTGAATGTACTTTATGGACACCCTGTGATATCAGTATCCCGTACATAGTCCACCTGCTTCAGTCATGACAGCCTAGTACAATAGAAGATATGGCGCAGACGCGAAATCAAGCTGTAACTTTTTTGCCTATTAATGTTTATTGTGTTTTCGCAATTAGTTTGAAGACTATGTACCTAGGTGCAACATTGTGTTGAAGGCAACAAAAAACAAATAAATTAAAGTAGAAACAAACATCGAAATGTCTTGTTTTTGTGCCGGACTGCTCACGAGCTGCTTGTAATAATAATTTTATTAACCAGCCACTTGAGGTATTGATCGTAGTGATATTTAGATTGAATTTTAAAACTCATATGAAACGGTAGGTAGAAAAGACTTAAAGGCACAAAACCTATATCCTATCTGTAACTGGTAAAATTGTATTATTCAGTTGATTGACCTGATAATGAACTTGAGTGATCTATTACAACTGATTTCTAGAGATGCGGTCTTTCGTTTTCAAAATGTGATTATCGACATTGAAAAAGAAAAAGTTCGATAGTCATTTTCTCGGTAACTATTCCACGCACGAAAAAAATAATTGTACCTATCGTTTTAATACGTTTAGCACTCCATCCAGTTCACGGCTTTATACATGTATTATGAAACACCCTGTATACACTTCTTGACATTATTTTCCTAAATTTTCTTTATTATTCCTAAAATTTTCCTAACTTCTCCTATATTGAAGACGGATTTAATCCTATAAGGTCAGGTGGAGTAAGTGAAACATACTTTACTTTTACTTTTACATAATGAGCTCTAGCTCAGTAAAAATACTTATTTGGAATAGCGATAAATATGCAAAATATACCCCCTATCATCAGCTTTCTATGACACGAGTTCAAGCCCTCTAGTCGTGCAATTAACGATAAAAATATCAAATACATGCAGTCTATGGTTACCCCGAAATATGGGGTAAGTGAAACTATCAACAGAATATCTATAAATATTAGGTCTGTGGAAATATTGTATTGACTTAAATGACATGTCAAATTGCTTCGCTCTAATAAGAGTCTCAGTCTATCAAAATAAGGTTTAATTTTTAAAATACATTGAAAAAACTGAACTTGGGGTAAGTGAAACATAGTCATGGGAATCAGGGGTAGTAAACATTGTGATGAAACCTGCACATTCATGGGACTAAATGTGTAACTATGATCCAATCTGGTCAGGTTCCCCTGTTAGGATCACGGAGGTCAGATGGTAGATGCTCCATTGTTACCTGTTACCAATAGTGTTCATGTACACAGCGGACCCTGGGCCCTCGTGCGCGAGAGCATAACCAGGACATTAATGCCAAGATGATAAAAAGTATACTTACTGTCTTTATCCGTAATATATACTATACGTATGCCTAAGTTTCATCAAAATCGGTTTAATCGTTTTTGCGTGATGCTTGAATAAACAAATAGAGGCCAGTTTTATAATAAGTAAGTAGAAAAGCAGTCTTCTTAAATAATAATCAGCATACAATAGGCATTAACCAAATTATAACCACATAACTATTTCCAAGTAGGTAGGTAATCAATTATGTTTTTTTTTAATAAGGTTATTTCTCTGAAATGTTGATGAACTCTGTCTCGGGGGAAGTGGGCTATATGTTTCTCTTACCCCGCCCATCACTGTTTCACTTTCCCCGGTCAGTATTTTTTGAGTTAAGCATTTCTACCGCGTCGTTAATCAATTGTCTGTAGATTTTAGACAGAAATGACAATTGAAACATTAAATCTATCTATACTTTTTGTACTTACTGTGACAAAACTTTCATAAACACTAGCACAAGCTTTGCTTAGTTTGGGGCTAGATGGCGCTGTGTGAATTTGTCCACGAATATTTATTTATTTATTTTATTTTATTTACTATAAAATCACTTGACTCTCGTGAAAAAAAAAAAAACAAACGTCCAACTCGTGTTTCGTGGTTTGACAACTGTCAAATTTCTTTTTTAAATATTATCTTTTAGAATGATCATAGTGATATCTATGTTACGATATTGAAACTATTTCGTCATGTCCGTTTTATCAACAGAGCACCATATCGGTAAACTTTATAGTTTATTGGTTATGGTTGGGTGTTCCACTTCCCCCTTTGTTACACTTACCCCACCTGACCTTATACAAGTTAATATATAGACTACTCTATTTTTTTATACCACTAAGGTGGCAAACAAGCTTGCAGCCTGCCTGATGGTAAGCAGTCACCGCAGCCTATGGACATAATTATTTAGATTAGTGTTCATTAAATTTAACGAGTAGGCCTGTGTTTAATACATCACTGCTGTGATGTGAGCATATTCCAATAAAAAATAACCTAAATAAAATAGAATTTGTGCATTACATTGCAGGTGGAACCCTCCGACTGTTTACCACAAACCATGTGCACGGTTTGCATCACTTACATAAATGAAATATGGAAATTTCGTAGAAAATGCGAAGAATCGTACAAGATTTTGACATCTAGACTTAGTGAGAAGCAATTCTGTGATATGAAGGTTTGTATGTTTGTTTCCAGCACAAAATCAGGGCTGAACCGTTAGATTCTGTTGGCAGCCAGCCTGTTGAATGAAAGCTATAATTTTCAACAATAACATCTACGATTCATCCACTTAGGTTTCATGTAACAAAAATGTAGAACCACAGGTGCTTTGTCATTATCACTATGAAGACCAACTTGGTAGGCCTCATGAATGTGGATATAACCTGGGTTCCAAGTCTGCTAATATTGGAATGCCTTAATTGAATCTCAACATGCCATTTTCAACCCTAACTTCTCACAAATTGACATAGATGGCGCGCTCTAATGACTGAAACATTATTCTAATGTCTTGGCTGTATGGTTTTGTTTGTTTTTCTTGGTGTTAGTGTTCCGGTTGTACTCCGGTTGGACGAACAGTCATGGAGGTCAGATGGCAGTCGCTCCACTGTAATTACCTCATCTGCCAAAAATCTTAGATCATAGTCAAGGTGCAGCAAGGACCCTAGCACTCGAGAGTACAACCAAGACATTATGCCAAGATGATTATTTTTTTGTTTATAGATGGAGATAGAGATGACATTCCAATATGACGATAAGGACTCAATCATGATAGACATATCAGATCATTTAACAAATTCAGATGACCAATTCCAAGACTACGATGATGATGTGCCGTTAGATTCTCTGAAGGGCACATTTAACTTTGTAGAGAAAACTGAAACTGACACAGACCAACAAGAAATAGGCTTAGAGAATGAAGAAAATATAATTGTCAATAGCAAAAGTAGAAAACGGTCTTCAAACCCTAAGGAGACAAAAAGAAAAAGAGTCAAAAAGGATAACCAGATGGAGAGGAAAGATAGAACGGTAAAAGATAAAAGCAAAGGAGACAAGGAGAAGATAGAGTGCGAGCACTGCCACAAGATTTTGACGTCGAAGTTGTCTATGAGGAATCATTACAAAATTCATACGGGGTTCGATGTCGTTTGTGAAGTAAGGATATCATTATTTTTACTATTTATGTTGTTATTTATAAGTTGAATGATGAATCTATAAGTTCATTCGCGATAAGAAAATAGTGAATCATCGTTGTCCGCCGGCCTAGTCACGCCCCTCGACCAATCGGGTCGCGACAAATTAGAAAGCCAGTTGACGACAGAAAATAATAAAAATGAATTTGAACGGTTGGAATTAACAGCAACTGGCTGCTAAGCAAAGTGAATTAAGTTGAATTTTATCTTAAATAAACTTAATCATTTTTAAATATAAATTGTTTGAATGTTTACTCCACTGTGAAAATACTTTGACTCACTATTTTCTTAAAGTGAATGAACTAGTTTTAAAGCTGCAATGTAGTCAAATGTAATAAGCAGAACGGAACGCGTTGCGTGCGAGTGTGTTATAATCTAGACGCCGCTAGAGTGAATAGGCTGTTCTTAGGCAGGCATGTGACCATGTGGTGTCCGGCAGTGTAGAATAGCACCAACCCCTTACACTCGCGGGTGTTGTACAAGGCGACTAATGTTTTCGAGACAAAAGATCTACAGTCTCCGTGGACTGGAAAATTGGCAGCAGCGTTTTCCATTGTTATATTTACAACACTGCGATCTCAAATCCGCCTGCCATGCGTGGTGATTATGGCAATTAACCTCCCCTTTCGTGGGAGAAGCCCTAAGTCCTTCAGTGGACTGTTATGGGCTGTGATGGTGAGACAGGCATGCTCTGTCTTCGGAGATGGCGGTCAAATGCCAGGCAGGTCTAATTTTAAAAGACAGTGCACTCCTCCAACCAATCCTGGTTTTCGACCTCCCGATCATACGGACCGCGTCAGACCTAATCAGGGGCGGTGGCTCTTTGTGCCAGCGCACTTGTTGATACCGCGCACTTCTTGTCACCAACCAACTTGACCTTGAGTCCAACGGTGGACTAACGAATGATCTAACTAAGTGTTGGTTCCATTCCAGCATTGCGGCAAGAAGTTCATAACGAAACGTCTGCTGCTGATGCACTGCCGCGCCAAGCACGGCTACGAGAAGACCGACAAATGCTCGTTCTGTGATTATAGGGCTTCCAATGCGGAACAGGTTAAGGTAACTTTCTTTTATAATATGTAGATTTTTTATTTCCTATGGGAAAGACCTCTACAGTCTTAAAAGTAAAAAAACTCCCACATAATTTCATTTCCTTTTTAAGAGCGTCGGTGGCCGAGCGGTTATAGTATCCGACTCGTAAGCCAGAGGTCTCGGGTTCGAATCCCGCTCCGGCCATGTACCAATGACTGTTTTCTGAGTTATGTACATTAGTTAAATACTAACCTATGCTCTTGAACATCGTGATGAAACCTGCACATTCAGGCGACTGGATGTGTAACCATGACCCAATCTGGTCAGGTATTGGAAAACTCCTCATTATATTACTCTTTTCTTTGGGTGGTCGCTCATTATTACAACGACACAAACACCTCGGTATCCCATGGTCGGGGCTCTGTCGTTTTCGTTCGTCGTACAAAAAGACGTAAGTAATACTCATGCGTCCGCCCCACAGATCCACGAGCGTCTTCACACAGGAGAGAGGCCGTACCGCTGCGCCTCCTGCGGCGCCGCCTTCCACCGGAAGAGCAGTTACCTTCAGCACGTGGCCATACACTTACCGGACAAGACTGTGCAGGTAGGTCGGTGACATTCCTAAATGACCCAATTCCCAAACGATCCTAATACGGGATGGTCTTCCCAAATGACCCCACTCCCAAACGGCCCGTTCCCAAATGACCCAATTCCCAAATGGCCCGGTCCCAGGTGTTCCATCGCCAAAAGACCCCATACCCATATGACCCCACTCCCAGATTATCAATTCCTAATTAAATCATTCCCAAACGACCCCAACCCAGATTGTCAAATTCCCAAGTGACCCAATTCCCAAGTGACCCCATTCCCAAATGGTCCCATTTCCAAGTGACCCATTCCCAAATGGACCAATTCTTAAATGACCCTGTTCCCAGGTGGACCAATTCCCAAACGACCCTGTTCCCAGGTGGACCAATTCCTAAACGACCAAATTCCCAATGTATGAGTCTTTCCAAATGACTCTATACCCAAACGATCCTTTCCCCATTCCTAAATGGCCCAGTGCCCAAATGGACAAATTCCCAAGTGACCCATTCCCAAACAACTCCACTCCCAATAGCACCAACGTCTTCACACCGGCGAGAGACCTTATGCCGAAAGACCGATACGCCTCCTGCGGCGCCGCCTTCCACCGGAAGAGCAGCTACCTTCAGCACGTGGCCATACACTTGCCCGACAAGACCGTGCAGGTAGGTCGGTGCGATTCCCAAATGGTCCTATTACGAAATGGTCTTCCCAAAATGTCCCCTTTCCCAAACGGCGCGTTCCCAAGTGACCCATTTCCAAATGACCCCGTACCCAGATGGACCAATTCTTGAGTTCCTAAATAACCCCGTACGCAAATGAACAAATTCCCAAGTGACCCATTTCCAAACGGCCCTATTCCCATGTGACCCATTTTCAAATGATCCCACACCCAGATGTACCAATTCCTAAGTAACCCTACTCCCGGATCGACCAATTCCCAAATGGCGCCATACCAAAAGAGCCCGTGACCCACGAGTGTCTCCACACCGGGAAGAGCAGTTACCTTCAGCACGTGGCCATACACCTGCCCGACAAGACAGTGCAGGTAGGTTGGTGCTATTCCCAGATGACCCAATTACGAAAGGTTCTTTCCCAAATGACCCAGTTCCCAGATTGACCAATTTGCAGATGCCCCCATTCCCAAATGGCCCGTTACCATTGCCCGTGGCCCGTTAACCGTGACCCATTCTCAAATGATCCGTGTCCATATGGACAAATTCCCAAGTGACACTATTACTAAAGGATCTTCCCAAATGACCCCATTACCAACCGGTCCGTTCCCAAGTGACCCATACCCAAATAACACCAATCCCAGGTGGACCAATTCCCAAGTAACCCATTCCCCAATAACCCCACTCCCAATAGGACCAATTCCCAAATGGTCCCAAAGCAGCCCCAGATCCCCGAGCGCCTCCACACCGGCGAGAGACCGTACCGCTGCGCCTCCTTCCACCGAAAGAGCAGTTACCTCCAGCACGTGGCCATACACTTGCCTGACAAGACTGTGCAGGTGGATCGGCGACGAGGTTAAGCGGCAAATTGTCACATTCCCAAATGATCCGTTCCCAAATGACCCCGCTCCCAGATGCGACCGATTCCCAAATGACACTTACGAAAGGGTCTTCCCAAATGACCCCATTCGCAAACGGTCATATTGCAAAGTGACACATTCCCAAAAACCACACTCCCAGATTGACCAATTCCCAAGTGACCCATTCCCAAATAATCCCACTCCCGGATTGACCAATTCCCAAATGGTCCCATTCTGAAATGCTGCCTGCAGCACGTGGCCATACACTTGCCCGACAAGACCGTGCAGTTGGGTCCACAGTCAAATCCTAGTCCTTTCCCCAGATCGCCCCGCTCCAGTTCCCTTTCTCAAATAACCCCATTCCTAAATGGCCCAGTTCCCAAGTGACCCACTCCCAAACAGCCATGGCAACACGAGGCCATACGCTTGCCCGACAAGACCGTGCAAGTAAGGCCTTATTCTTACGTAACCTTCCCAAATGACCCAACTTCTAAGTGTTCACTACATATCCACAATACTCGACGAGTTTTCCTGAATCGTCCCACAGTTCTTCGTTTTTCCTATATTTCGAACATTTCATTGGGTCTGTGACATTTTTGACGGAATATTGTTAAGAAATAAGTTAAAAAAACCTTCCCTAGTGCGACCAATGCCCGGCGCGTTTCAAGTCTGTCACCCTGATGCGGATCCACCGCAGCCGGCACCGCGCGCCGCAGTACGCGTTCAAGTGCCGCGTTTGCGACAACAGGTAAGCCCCCATTCATAATTTCCCAATTCCCTAGTGACCCAATTCCCAAATGAACCCTTTTCCAGATCCTTTACGACAACAGGTAAGCTGTTGGGCTCTAATCATTCCCAAATGACCCCAGTCCCAGTAGCCCCATTCTCAATTGACCCCAGTCAGAAATTCCCAAATGAACCCATTCCCAATTTACCCCATTGAAAATTACCCAATTCCCAAGTGACCCATTTCCCAAATGGTCCCTTTCCCAGATGATCCCATCCCTCATTCGCTGATGCGGATCCACCGCAGCCGGCACCGCGCGCCGCAGTACGCCTTCAAGTGCCGCGTTTGCGACAACAGGTAAGCAGTTAGGTTCCCAATTGACTCCATTCCCAAATGGCCCAATTCCCAATTGACCCCAGCCAACATCACCCAATTCCCAAGTTACCCCATTCCCAAATGGACCCGTTCCTAAAGGGTGTAATTCTGAATCTTAAAAGATCAAAATAGCGATATATTAAAGCTTAAGCGGATAAGCGTGGACGCAGCGCCGTAAACGAGTCGTGACTCGGGGATCATAAGCATAATTTACTAGATATACATTCTCAATATTAGTACATCGATAAAACATCGCACTTTAATAAATAATAATAAATAAACGTTTATTTTCTCCCATTGATTTACAGTTCACAATTTACATTCAATTTAAACACTTATGGGAGACTGATGCCTAAGCTAGGCAAGAAGCTTGTATTTCAGGACACCAGGCCCCCCCTCGCACTACTGTATATAATATAATGATGGCCATGTTATGTTAGGGAATAATATATTATAGATATATTCAAACCGATATAAACATTCAGAGTATCTATCTACCTATCTGTCCTACTTTGAACTTCAAGATTTAGAATTACACCCGTTCCTAAATGGTCCCTTTCCCAGATTATCCCATGGATTCTTGCTTATAAACCTTCCTTTTGAATCATTCTATATATTGTAGATAACCGCATTAAAATCCGTTGCGTAGTTTTAAAAGATCTAAGCATACATAGATTGGCCGTGTGGTGTCCGGCAGAGTAGAATAGCACCAACCCCTTACACTCGCGGGTGTCGTACAAGGCGACTAATGTTTTCGAGGCAAAAGATCAAGAGTCTCCGTAGTCTGGATAATGGGCAGCAACATTTTCCATTGTTATATTTAAACACTGCGATCTCCAACCCGCCTGCCGAGCGTGGAGATTATGGCAATAACCTCCCCTTTCGTGGGAGAGGCCCTAAGTCCTGCAGTGGACTGTTACGGGCTGTGATGATACATATATACATATAGATACATAGGGACAGACGGCGGTAAGCGACTTTGTTTTATTCTATGTATAGATTATATTAGATTAGTAGGATATCAATAACAAAATCAAATTTGTCTACATCCAGCTTCGCCAGACGGCGCAACGTGGTAAGACACCTTCAGCGGATCCACGGGTTACCCCCTGAGGAGGAACACATAGATAGACTGAAGATTGCATAGCAGAAGGTCTAAGATAGTTTGGGATTGACTTCGTCAGATCAGTAGCTTGGTTTTGATGTCAAACGCTAGGGTGGTTTCGAATTGATGACACCAAGGGGTGGTATGGATGTGGTCGTGATAACAAACAACTTTTACTGAAAGCCAACTCAAAATTTATTTATTGATTAGGACATTAAATATCTCTTTCAATAGTCAAAACTATTATAAATATATTATAAAACTACTATGGCACCAACACTGAAATCGCAAAAAAAACAACGATTTCATACAAAATGGGAGATTTTTCGAGCGGATTAAAAAGAAACAATAGTTCATCATTCATTGTAATAGATGGCGTTAATTTGACACGATACTCAAAAATAAATCAAAATAAGACCGTTACATGTATAAAAATATTCCTACTATGAACATCACTGTTCTTCATAAACAAGTGTATATTTTTATGAACATAGATCAAGTTCTCATATATGTATTGTGATGGCATTGTCATAATGTCAATATTCATGAAATTTATTTCTAAGTTCTAGATCCCAATTGGTAAATCGCGCGTATAGCCTTTTCTGCAGTACAAATACATTATGCCAGTCGGCAGCGTGTCCCCACAGCAGTATGCCATAAGTCATAATACTGTGGAAATAACTATAGTAAACTAATCTTGTAGGTAGCCTCATCAGAATAACCTTGTATCTTTTTTACAGCATATGCTGCAGAACTTAGCCTTTTCGCCAATTTATCAATGTGAGGACCCCATTGTAATCTACTATCTAGCGTAAAGCCTAGAAATACTGTGATCCAAATTTTCGCCTCTTGTATATTAGTGGGTACTAATCTAACATTTGGCAAGGAGAATTTTAATCATTTTGCCACTCAGTAATAAATCATTAACCGTAAACCAGTTTACCACTTCTTCATTGAAAACGAATGCTGCCAAAATGTATAACATGTATGTAGGTGTGTAAAACAGCTGTTTTTTTTGCGATTTCAGAGCTGGCGCCATAGTTGTTTGTTATCACATGCATATGGTATCCCTTGGTATATGATCCAATCTGGTCAGGTTCCCCTGGTAGCAGGGTGGGTCATGGAGGTCGGATGGCAGTCGCTCCACTGTAATTACCTGACCTGCCAAATCCTGGATCATGGTCAAGGCGGACCCCGGGCCCTCGTGCGCGAGAGCACAACCGGGACATTAACGCCAAGATTTTTTTTATGGTATCCCTTGGTATCATGAATTTGAAATCATCCTGGGGCGATCTCACGCTGTGACATTTCAAATTAGACATTTCTTCCAGACAAAAAACTGTATTAAACCGTCACTGAAATTGATCTCCGACAATATACGACTGTCGAAGATAGTTGGGAAAATATGTTTTGGCTGCAATAGACATTTCAATGTCATTATTAATGGAGATATTGACGACGTAGTACCAATACCTCCTAAGTTCCATTTTGGCGATTTTTAGTTTTTAATGTCAATCGACGCAGAATGCAATTTCGCACGTGCTGGCAAGACCCCTAAGTTTGATATTCGATTTTTTTTCGTAACTTTAAACACTAATAGAATCTTTTAAAAAATAAACTTCTATAAAAACAAAAATGTGACATTTTTTTCGTTTCTTGAAAAGTTATAATTTTTAGTTAGGAGATATTGGTACTTCGTCGTCGATATGTGGGTAGACAAAAATGTCAAATTCGAGATGTCACCGCGCGAGAATTAGGCCTCTGTAGATCATAATCAATATGACATTCAAATACTGTATCAGTATTTTTACGTTAGAAAAATCAGTATTCCTTGTATTATAATTATTTTGTGCAATATATTTTTTGACAGAATCTCTTAAATTGTATATTAGTAGGTAAGCGAAGGATAAAAATCAAAAGTCAATTATTAAAATTTTCTGTACCTTTTATTTTTATTATACATAATTTTCGAACAATATAAAACAAGTAATATGTAACAAATAAATAGTTTTGTAATTTACACAGTGATAATAGTTTGACTAAATTTACTATAATCCATTTTTTTTTGCTAAAACTAGGTGACAATAAAGCTAACACCGAAAATGCAGAAAATCGTGTTCTTTTTTTTCCTAAACCTACGTACACAAGGCAGCGCCCCAACCTACCATGTTAAGACTTGCTAAATTCAGAAACAAAACGCGTAAGAGCAAATAAAAGTGGAATGTATTGCTCATAAAATAAGGTACATTTTTGTATCACGCCTGTTGAGAAGCGAAGCGACGCGTAACATGATGTAAGTTATACAAAATATTACCTAATTCCATGAGCAAGACATTCCACTTTGATTTGCTCTCACGCTTTTTGCTACTGAATTTAGTCAAATGTTATAAGCGGTTTACGACTCCGATTCTAGCTACCTCATTTTATACTGATGGTGGGTAAGTTGAAATGCTGCCTTCTATATTTCAAAAAACTAATGTACTCGTATGTACACGGATCTGAAAAAATATACGGACGCCACTAAAGAGAAAATGAGGCACGCAAGGTACGACAATTTCTTGTAAATTTATTCAGTTGCACATGACCTACATACTTACACAGATAAACATGTAGCCGTATTCACAATGGCTCGGAAATCGGATTCGTATACGGAATCGACAAAGGACCCCGCAAAAGTTCTTAGGAAAATGTGGTCTCAGTTAATTTTGATGATATTTTCGTATGTTATAGAGAGTAGAGTTTCCGTGGAATCTATCGGGATTCTGAATAACAGTTTTTAGGATCGATTGACACGGATTCACCGCTCACGAATTTCGTTTCGAATCGTTCGGAAACGGTTTCGAATCATTGTGAATACGGCTACAGGCCTGACAATCCACCGCCATTGGGTGCTTTTAACTTGTAACGTGACGATAATATCGTGGACGACCACGATACAGGGGAGAGGTGGGATAAAGGGCACATTATTTAATAAGACAGGAGTGTGATATTTTAGGTCCAAATGGTTGGCGCTTCGGGGTTGCCACAGAACAAAACTGTCGTCGTTTTAAGACGTTTCTTATATTACCGGGTATTTGAATTATCCCTTTCGTGCCACCTATGCCGTCCACGATGATATCGTCACGTAACGAACTATTAAAGCACCCATTGTGTTTTATTTTATACCGCGCTGCCACGCCATAGAAAATGTCAAAGCACTCATGATTTTAGAGTGTCCATTCGTATTTTTTTCAGGTCCGTGTGTAGGTATGTATAGTATGTGTCCCAATTTAAAAATGCTATATAGTAGACTCGTAGCATAATGCGATAGTCTGTTTCACAAAATGAGACCCTTAAAACGCCCTAATACAGCTGGGACCTAATTCTCTGTGACATCAGGGGGCTTACCATGAGCTCTTATAGCAGGACCTAAACAGAACCGCCCTGCTTAGAACGAGACAAGCTTATGTGACACGTGTAGCGCTGTCTCGTTCTAAGCAGGGCAGTTCTGTTTAGGTCCTGCTATAAGAGTGAATGGCAAGACACCTGGAATAATATTTCGATATTTTTTCTAGACACATCTCCATCAATAATGACATTTAAATGTCTATTGCACCCAACAAATAGTTTCTCAACTATCTTCGACAGTCGTATATTGTCGGAGATCAATTTCAGTGACGTTTTAATACAGATTTTTGGGTAAAGGAAATATCGAATTTGAGATATCACAGCGCGCCAATCGCCCCAATGGATTGATTTATTGGAATAGAGTTTACAATTGCTTCTTCGCGCAAAATGTCCCGTAGAAGTTCTACAAACGGGACATTCTGCGAATGCCTAAACGTACAACGGCAGATTTTCCGTGAGCCGATTAAAAAGAAAAAGAGTTCAATAAAATTGTACCAGATGGCGTTGATAGACACGATAGACACGATTCTCAAAATTAAATCAAAACGAGACCGTTGGATGTATAACAATGTAGACATTTTGCGCTTTCTTAGAGAAGGTACTAAAACTAAGTATATTTTCACAAAACACCTTTCCGAGTGACTTCGGTCACCAAATTCAATACTTGAGAATCCTGTCTAAGCAGCGCCATCTAGTGAGGCACGCCGAACTACACTTTTTACTTTTTAAAGTAGCTGTCTGAAAACCCCCCATTTCCCGCCATTCGCCATCTTGGAACACTGTACAATCATCAGCATATTGACCTACAAAAACCCAGTATAAAATGAACTACCGTCTTTATAGACGCGCATAGCATTGTTAGCTCATTTTATACTGGTTTTGAGTACGTCGATATGCTGTCTCGTGTACAATTCCGTTACAAAATTTAGCTGCCATTGTTTTTTTTACCCGCCACCCCCAAAGAGGGGTGTTATAAGCTTAACGTGTGTTAGACGAACCCAAGAAACGATGGATTGACATCGCCGAGTCGGACGCTAGAGCCAACGGCTTACGATGTGAGAATGCCGAAGATGGGGCGAAGTGGAAATAGCAAAGCAGGAAAGCGGACCCTGGTAGCAGCTGGGATTGATTGCTTGGATGATGGTGATGGTGTGTGTCTGATGGAATTGTAGCTCCCGAACAGATAGACCGATAACTCAAGAGGCATGTACATTAGTTAAACACTAACCGATGCTCTTACGGTGAGGGAAAACATCGTGATGAAACCTGCGCATTTGGGCGACTGAATGTGTAACCATGATCCAATCTGGTCAGGTTCCCCTGGTAGCAGGGTTGCAGAGGTCAGATGGCAGTCGCTCCACTGTAGTTACTGACTGCCAAATCCAGAATCATAGTCAAGGTGGAACCCGGATCCTTGCACGTGAGAGCACAACCGAGACATTAACGCCAAGATGAGATGTATACTTATTAGTTGGACAGTGTTGGCCCCGTGATATTTTTTCAGTAGACTGTCGACAGTTTACCGACATCTGTCGGTTTATTTTGCTACTCACAAACGAGCAGACACATCTGTTGCCCGATTTACATTGGTAAAGATCGCAGGTACCAGCTGGATGCGGAAGGCACGGGACCGACCTTTGTGGTGATCTCTGGGGGAGGCCTATGCCCAGCTGTGGGCGTCTTACGGCTGATATGATGATGATGATGATGAAGTACAGTGGCGAGTGGCGAGCGCCCAATGACTGTTTATACTACAGCGGGTCCAGTGCCATTTCTCTGTCCATTTAGACGAGTAATGTCAACTAGTATGTGCAATTTTGCGCTAAATTCTCTTCATTACGTAACGCTGTTATCAACAATTTTACAAAGTTACGTTTGCGATAACGTATCTTCGATTTCATGGGTTCAGTTGCTAACAAAGTTCCATTGCAATAAACTGAATCTACTAAATCGATTATACGTAATCGCAAAACTAACAGTTTCAGTTACTTAAATCCGAGAATTGTTGACAACAGAGTTTCGTAATTAGCTTCCAGATGTCGAGTAAAGCTGGTCATGTGTTAATGCGGAGGTTGTAAGGGAGGGGCGCGGGGCGGGGAAATAGAAAGCAATTCGATGAGAGGTTTTCAATATGACATTTATAAAAAATAGATTTTCTTTCTTATCGTCAATAGATTGCGCAGTTCAGTGCTAATATGTCAAACCTAGGACCAAGAATTCTTGGTCGTATACTTTGTCAAATTTAGGATGATATTTTGACAGCTCACAGTAGGGATGGGATAGTGTAAAATCGTTAATGAATCTATTCGCTATCCAAGCATTGGCATGAGCCAAGGAAAAAGAATTGGTGATCTGTCAAAATTATCATCCAATATTAGACAGCATAGAGTCAAACATACACACAAGGACCAAAAATATCGAAAGTACTGACTGTCTGAATTTTATTAATCCGTCAAGTTTTAACGTGAACTAGCCATTTTAAATTGATTTTAGACAAAACAAAGTGTTGTAATGACAATGTTCTGACGTGACTTGTCAACTTGACATAAGAGTTCATCTAGTCAACAGCGCCATCTATTTACAAGGAAATAAAACTTGTTTATTTTTCTATAACTGTCAAATTGAAAACCTCTCATTCAAATCGCTCTTTATTGTCAAAGATATAAAGAAGAATAAGTAAAAAGGCATGATGTTATAATGTATGTGTGTATGTATTCCGCTAGTACAGCCAACGGGCGCTTTTACAATTTGTAACGTGACGATATTATCGTGGACGTCCACGATATTGGGGAGAGGTGACATGAAAGGGATAAGTCAAACAATCGGTAAAATTAGAAACGTCTCGAGACGACGATACTTTTGTTATGTGGCAACCCCAAAGCACAACCATTCGCACCTAAAACGTCACACTCCTGTCATATTAAACAATGTAACTAAGACACAATAACAACAACTATAGAAACTGTATAACAATGAGCAGTTTTCTAATAGGTATCTAAAGCATTCTTAACTACTCACTAGATGGCGCCCCGACAATTTTGGTAATTGATAATCGCTTGAAATAGGTTCTTAGCAAACAGGATATAAACACTGGGTACGTTGTATTGGATAATATTGTATTTGTCAATAGTTTTCAACCATTTTAGAGGTTGTAATAATAATGGAACAAAGTGCCAACTTCTATAAATATTTCTTTTTACACTTCGTTTAACCTTTAACAGTTATGGTTATATTAATAAACATTTTATTTTTAAGTTTAGTATTAACATAGCATACAGATTAAAAAAAGATTACCAAAATTGTAGGAGTGCCATTTATTGATGCTTTTTGAAAACAACTATCAATACCTACTGGAAAACTCCTCATTATAGAAATAAGTTGGCCTGTTGTGTCTGATATATTATGTAATATACTTTTGTAACAATCTTATGTACAATAAATGGTTAAATAAATAAATTAATGTTCCCTTTATGCCACCTCTCCCCTATACCGTGGACGTCCACGATAATATCGTCACGTTCCAAATTATGAAAGCGCCCTACAACGAGTACTGGTTGATTTTAATTTTAATTTTAGTCACAACAAATGATTGCTTTAAAGAAAAATGAGTCTTAAGTCTTCTGCGGTTATGTTGAGTTTAGTTTTTTGATCCATTACCTATACGATATTTATACGGTTATGTTTTGGACCTACAACTTCCTCGGCCGCGTTTACGCTCTGAAACAATACAAAAATAATATTGTATGGAAGTAAATGCACAAATGGTGGACCCATTTACATGACAAAGTTATTTAAAATTAACCAGGTGATAGGACTATGTCAAGCCTGAGGGGAGTCCGCCTGGGTGAGTACCACCGCCTTATCTATTTCTGCCGCCAAGCGACAATGCTTGCATTGTCGTGAACCGGTTTGAAGGATAAGGTAGCCAGCGCTATTACAGACAACCTGCGGTTCTGCATTTTTGTTGCCTGCAACCTAAATGTAAGAATCGTAGATGTTATGGGCAATAGCCACTTTACCATCAGGTGGGCTGTCTGCTCACGCGCTTCAATAATTGTCACAACCACGTCAATCATTGTCACAACCGCCTCAATAATTGTCACAGCCGCTCAATGATTGTTAAAATCACCTCAATCCTCGTCAAAATATCCTCAATACTTGTCTCAACCGCCTCAATCTTCGTCAAAATCTTCTCAACATTGTCACAACCACCTCAAAATCCGCCACAGCCACCTGAAAGTTTGTCCCAACACACTCTACTCACCTACCGGTGGAACGCCTGCAGCTTCTCGCAGCTGGGCGTGCGCAGGCGCTGCGCGTCGGCGTACTGCCGCGCGTCGCCGAAGTTACGCGCCTTCCACGCCATGCTCTCGCGGTAGTTCCGCTCGCGGGTGCACGCGTGACGCAGGTTCACTGCGGGGCGGGAATGTGTCTATACTACATCATCGTCATCGTACGGAGGAAGAAAGAAAATCTTGGTTCGGGATACAAAATTTAGATAACCGAAGTTAAGCAACGTTGGCCGTCTGGTAACAGGATGGGTGACCGTTTCGAATTGAACCCGTACAGTGCCAAACAATAGATCTATTATTACACACTATCATCGTTATCATACGGAGGAAAAAAAATCATCATTATCATCATTATGATCAAATGTTTGCCTAGTCCAATTAAAAAAAACTAGTTTCGCAACACGAATTTTAAATAACCAAAGTTAAGCAACGTTGGCCTTCCGGTAAAAGGATGGGTGACCGTTTCAAACAGAATCCGTACAGTGCTAGAGACCAGTATATAAGGAGCTGATATAGCTATGGGCCTCCATTGAGATGCTAGCTCTTGTTATACTGGTTTCGGGTAGGCCTTCCATGCCCTGCACTCGCGGTAGTTCCGCTCGCGGGTGCGTGCGTGACGCAGGTTCACTGCGGGCCGGGAATGTGTCTGTACTATATCATCGTCATCATACGGATGGAGAAAGAAAATCTTGGCTCGGGATACAAATTTTAGATAACCGAAGTTAAGCAATGTTGGCCGTCCGGTAATAGGATGGGTGACCGTTTCGGACAGAACCCGTACAGTGACAAACAATAGATCTATTACACACTATCATCGTCATCATACGAAGGAAAAAAAAATCATCATTATCATCATCATGATCAAATGTTTGCCTAGTCCAATTTAAAAAAAAAACTAGTTTCGCAGCACGAATTTTAAATAACCATAGTTAAGCAACGTTGGCCGTCTGGTGACAGGATGGGTGACCGTTTCGAATTTGTTAGAGACCAGTGCTAGAGACCAGTATATAAGGAGCTCCTGTTGCTATGGCCATGCCACTGCGGGGCGGGAATGTGTCTATACTACATCATCGTACGGAGGAAGAAAGAAAATCTTGGTTCGGGATACAAAGTTTAGATAACTGAAGTTAAGCAACGTTCGCGGTCCGGTAACAGGATGGGTGACCGTTTCGGACAGTACCCGTACCGTGCCAGAGACTAGTATATAAGGAGTTGATATTACTATGGGCCTCCATTGAGATGCTAGCTCGTCTTATACTGGTTTTGTTATAGCAGGTTCACTGCCCACCAGTCCGGGTGTTGTGATCAGGGGTCCAACCGGTGATCGTCGGAAGTTGTATATATGCCGCGGAGTTGGCACACTTCTCTAGCGCGATGTAGGACGGTCAGCGCCATCTATGCGCGGATGCTTGCCAACCTTGTGTTCGTGTACTCGTAAAGTGAGTATAGTTGAGTTTCCCTATAAGAGCAATAGATGTCGCTACAAGCATATACTAACCTATATACTCCTCTTCGATAGACATTTCGAGTCTCCGAAGCGATCCCTGGTAGTCAGTGTGGAAGTTCTCCTTCACGTAGTATGGTACCTGCAATAGAGAGACGAAGAACGTGAATCATTATCAGGTGGTAGGACTCTGTCAAGCCTGAGGAGTCCGCCTGGGTGAGTACCACCGCCTTATCTATTTCTGCCGCCAAGCAACAATGCTTGCATTGTTGTTTGTAGCCAGCGCAATGAGCAGTTTTCCAATAGGTATCTAAAGCATTCTTAACCACTCACTAGATGGCGCCGCGACAATTTTGGTAATTGATAATAGCTTGAAATAAGTTCTTAGCAATGAGGATATAAACACTGGGTACGTTGTATTGGATAATATTGTATTTGTCAATAGTTTTTAACCATTTTAGGGGTTGAGATAATAATGGAAGATAATGCCAACTTATATAAATATTTCTTTGTACAGTTCGTTCAACCTTTATCAGTAATGTTTATATTATTAAACATTTTATTTTTAAGTTTAGTATTAGTTGGCTGCATGAAATCACTGCCACCATCATACAGTTTAAAAAAAATAAACAAAATTGTAGGAGCGCAATCTATTGATGCTTTTTGAAACCAACTGACAATACCTACTGGAAAACTCCTCATTTCGCCGCCAAACAACAATGCTTGCATTGTTGTTTGTAGCCAGCGCAATTACAATCATGAGGCTGAATTTAGCCAAATCTATTAAGCGTATTTAGATGTCGACATACATTTTGAATCGTGTCTATGTTAGCATCTGTTTTTATAATATCAATCATCCCTATTACAGTCAGGCCCACAAGAAAGTCATGAAAAACTTGAGGGCGCCACCATCCTACGACGCGACAGCTGCAGTGAAGTTTATGAGAAAATGATTGTAATTCAATTAAAATAAAGAAATAGAAAGTGTCAGTAGTTTCCCTTCACAAAACCCCTGAACCAGGACCTAACCACCTAACCTGCACCCACCTACATCGCTACCGATTTCTAAATGCTTTACAGCGCCACCTGTCGTCCACGTAACGCAACACCCACCTTCAGATTTGCCGTCTCCCTTGGCACTGGGTACTTCGACGCTGGTGCGAGCGAGTACACCGGCTCACTGATGAACAGTCCCGACATCATGGAGAGGAGTACCAGTACTAGGACTGGCAGGAGTTGGACCAGGCCTGCGTGAGCTTCCCTCGCCTCTGGTTCCCTGGCACGTCGGCGGGTGTAGACGGTTGGGCCACCACCTGGAAAGGCTGAATCGTAAGGGTTACTGTCTGGCCTGAGGGGATCTCCGGCGGAGTATATGGCAGTAGATAAAAATCCCACAAAACGTTGGTCTGTATTTTGCTTCTAGAACCCGCACCAGCGGATAAGTAAATACTGAGAAACATTCATTTGTGTATTAGATTAGGATATAAAAATTTGTTTGTATATACTGCGTTTGGTACAGTCGAAGAGAATAGTTGTTATTTTTCTCAACCCAAACTTTCGGGTTATCGTAGCAATAGCAGTTACTATTACGCTTAATTCAGAAGCAAAAAGCGTGAGAGTAAATTAAAGTGGAATGTATTCATCAAAAAATAAGGTCCATTTTTGTATCGCGTCTTTTGAAAAGCGGAGCGACGCGTGACATTGACTTGACTCGCTTTTTGCTTCCAAATTCAGATGAAGGTTCCACGGAGCAAAACATGCACCGTGGAACCTTACCTTTATACCACGCCATACATAGTGCTACAACCAAAATACAATCTAAATACATTACATACACTACATTCTATAAAACAAACCCAATAGGTACACAACATACAGTAATTCTAAGTCAGAATGTTTTCTTGAAGTAAGTATTATTAGAAGGAAGTGCAAATACAAATCTTTATTTTGGACAAATTGTACAGGGTTATGCGAACACGTTGGCAACCGTGCTAGTCAAGCACTGTACGTATGCCAGCGCCCTCCACCAGCGCATTTGGATTTGTATTACAATTTACCTTAAAAATAAAATCAATTTTTTTTTGGTAATTTAACGACAATAATGTTAATACTTTTAGGTTGTGTGTGTGTTTGTGTGCCTACCAGTTAATGTCCATAGTATGTTGCATTCATTCATGTTTTTGTTTATAAACTATTATTTATTATTTTACCCTTTTATATTTCAACTTTGTTGTTTTGTTTTGCTTGTTGTTTGACAAAATTTGACATTGCTGTCACCTATTATACTTTGTCAAATATAGGTGATAATTTTGACAATTCACAGTAGGGATGGGGTAGTGTAAAATCGTTAATGAATCTATTCGATTATCATTCACATAGAACTTGGAATCGATAGTTGCATGGTTATTCAGTACGTGTTATACAAAATAAACTATTTATTTTCTTTTGAATTAAAAATTTATCAGTACGACATTAAAAACCCTTCCACGACGACGATTTCGACACGTGTGTATTTTTATTCGGTCAGTCATCCTATACCGTAAAATACGCGCGAGTCGAAATCGTTGTTGTGAAAGGTCGCTTAGGGTGAAATCCAATAAAGGTATGACAGTTTGGTTACTGAAAATAATATAATTACCTAAATGTTAATTTTAAATGTTCGATTATTTTCTTTGAATACCGATTTTCGATTGTCGTTTGTTATTCGTTATTCGTGGCACTTCACTAAAGGAGCGGTACCTGTCCATGAAGTACGATATTATCCGTATACCTTGTCTAAAATAGGATGATAATTTTGTCAATTCACAGTAGGGATGGGGTAGTGTAAAATCGTTAATGAATCTATTCGATTATCGATAATCATTCACATAGAACTTGGAATCGATAGTTGCATGGTTATTCAGTATGTGTTATACAAAATAAACTATTTATTTTCTTTTGAATTAAAAATGTATTAGTACGACATTAAAAGCCCCTTCCACAACGACGATTTTGACACGTGCGTATTTTTATTCGGTCAGTCATCCTATACCGTAGAATACGCGCGAGTCGAGATCGCTGTTGTAAAAGGTCTCTTAGGGTGAAATCCAAACAAGGAATAAGAGTTTTAGACGCTAAAAATAATTTAATTATCTAAATGTTAATTTTAAATGTTCGATTATTTTATTTGTATACCGATATTCGATTGTCTGTTGTTATTCGTGACACTTCACTAAAGGGGCGGGGCCTGTATATGAAGTACGATATTATCCGTGGTACATTTCACCGAAATAAAACACGATACTTCATGGGCGTGCGCCAAGGACCAACAATTAGTGAGCTGTCAAAATTATCATCCTATTTTAGACAAAGCATATATGAGGAGGTTTCCAGTAGGTGTTTCAATTGGTTTCAAAAAGCATCAAGATGTCGCTCCTACAATTTTGATAATTTTTTACTAGAGCGTCAACGAAATGTATTTTAATACAAACCCTTCATATTATTTGTGATTTGTATTGCGTCCATTCTTGATCCTAGTGTCCATGACACGAATTGACTCAGTCAAATTGATGTTTGTTTTGTTTGTAATAATTTGTTACAACTTCTAAAATGGTTGAAAACTATTGACAAATACAAAATTCAGAAATTCAAAATTTCTTTATTGTTTAGGACATAAAATATCTCTTTCAATCGTCAAAAAGGAGGGGGGTAGGAAAGTAGGAAGGAAACACACATAGTGACACGCTGACCGTATGGCCGTAGATAAACGTATCCCTCGCCAACCACGACCGAACCGTGCTCGACAATGCCAGGCAGAGCCGGAACCGGGTACATTGTATTGGATAATATTGTATTTGTCAATAGTTTTCAACCATTTTAGAGACTGTAATAATAATGGAACATAGTGCCAACTTCTATAAATATTTTTTATTAGATTTCGTTAAACCTTTAACAGTTGTTTATATTAATAAAAAAATTATTTTTAAGTTTAGTATTAGTTGGCTGCATGAAATCACTACCACCATCATACAGATTATAAAAAGATTACCAAAATTGTAGGAGCGCCATCTATTGATGCTTTTTGAAACCAACTATCAATACCTACTGGAAAACACCTCATTTAACAAAGTTTGTGGGGCGCCATCTAGTGAGTGGTTAGTAATGCTTTAGATACCTATTGGAAAACTGCTCATTGGCAAAGGATGTTGGCCAATACAGCCATCTCTTCATCTTAGTTTATTTATAACTTTTAGCCGGGCCTCTTGCTTTTTATATTATTCAGTTGTAAGTGCTTAATGCATCTATAGCCAGTTTGAGATATGTTGTTGTTTGCGTTTTCTGGCTTGTTTAGTAGTGCTGTGAAGTGGTGCACTTGCTTTGCTTTTTAATTTTAATTTGTGCTTTACTGTCTAACTACTCATATATTGTATTTCTTTTTAAAGTACGTTGACCGGCCGGTTTTACTTATTTTATATTATTATTCACAGACCGATTTATTTTTAGTTTATGTCTGATAGTGATATTTCTTTCTACTCTGCTTGCTCTTCCTGTTCTTCTTTCAATTCTTTAGACGATAGCATCTCCTCTCTGAACACAATTTTATCCAATAATAAAACCTTTAATGCTTGTCATATAAATGCGCAGAGTATCCTTCAGCATCATAACGAGCTACTTGGAGCAAGTCCTGTGTTATCCCGCTCCCCAAAGTACCTACTCCCAGTGCTTTGAACCATCTCAGACCTATATCTATTTTACAATTTTTATCAAAATTACTAGAAGCTATTGTCCATAAACAGCTAGAGCTCGTGTAATCTAAAATGACGCGCCCCACTATCGCATAAACGCACACAAGCAAGTTTAAAATATGGACGCAGTACATATACAAATGCCGTTGTAATCAATGTTGCCGTTTTAGCCACTTTTTGGCTAGATCTAGCGGATTTTCAATGGGTTTAGCTACAAAATAAATCGTTCTAGCCATTAAATAATATCTAGCCACTTCTGACTATCTGGCTACTTCTGGAATTTTCTTGTTCGCGAAGATATAATGCAACATTTTGTAATCCAAATCGATCGACTATGTATATTAATCTGTGTGGTTTCAGTAGTGGTAGGCAGGCAACCACGCCGAGTGTGTTAAACGCGAATAAAAAAGCTCTTTATTGATACTGTTATAGAAACGACTTTGTAGTAGAAACTACCACGTATTATGAAAAAAAGTCAGTCAATTCGTACGAGTTGTGTTGACATTTTATTGGTAATAAAAAGCATTAAAACAATTTATCCATATTTAATTTTATCCAATTCTCAATTGAAATAATTTTTAGCCACTTCTAGCGGAATTTTGAAATGGATTTTCCTTAAAATCTAGCAACATTTCCCTCTGGCTTAGCCACGAACTCTATTGGCCCGGCGGCAACATTGGTTGTAATTGGTCATTCAGTTGCCGGTGAGACACCAACGCGCAACGTAGGAGCTCGCGTCGTTCGATTGGAGCAGTCGACGCTCCCACACAGATGAAGTGTCGTTATTAATATTTGCACTCACACATCGAAATCAACTAACTAAGTAGTGGGGCGCGTCATTTTGGACTAGACGAGCTCTATCTACTTTTATCACACCAATGCACTGTTGAGCCCATACTAGTCGGCTTTTCGTCTGGGTCATAGCACCTCTCTTAAAATACGGCTCTGCTTAAAATCACTGAGGATATCAGAGAAGCCATGGAGAACACAAAATTAACTCTTCTAGTTTTAATTGATTTCTCCAACGCATTTAATAATGTTGACCATGACATCCTATTGGCAATCTTATCTCAGCTTTGACTATCATCCTCGGTGACAAACTGGTTCTCCTTTAATCTCCGCGGTCGGCAGCAGGCAGTTCGGGCTGATGCAATAGCTGGTGTTCCGCAGGGTAGTGTTTTATCTCCATTATTGTTTTCTTTGTTCATTAATAACGTAACTCAGAATATCATATGCTCCCACCATCTTTATGCAGATGATTTGCAACTTTATGCTTGCGCTAATGCTTCGAATATTGCTGATGCATTAAACAGAGATCTAGAACATATCCGCGAATGGTCACAGAGGTTTGGTATTTCTGTGAATCTATCCAAATGCCAAGCCATCATTATAGGCAGCTCTCGGCTAACCAGTCGTATTGATTTAGCGAAAGTCCATCCTGTCAGTTTCAATAGTAATATAATACCTTTTGCCTCCTGTGTGTAAGACCTAGGGCTTCACATAGACCACAGTATGAGCTGGTCTAATCAGCTGACTGAGGTAAGCAGGAAGGTTACAGGGGCTTGCGATCTCTCTATCGTTTTAAATACTTTTACCATCTTCCACAAAAGCTTTACTTGTCCAGTCTTTAATTTTACCAATGATCGATTATGGTGATGTGTTGCTCCGATCGCAACCAGGATCAACTGAACAAATTGGATCGACTTCTAAACTACTGCATTCGCTTCATTTACGGCGTGAGTACGATCACGTATCAAGCTTTCGTGAGCTCAGGTGTCTGCCTATACGACATCGCCGCAACCAAAGAATACTTACCTCCCTTTTCTCTATACTTCACGATCCAGCCGTCCCTGAATATTTGAAATGCAAGTTTCAATATCTTTGCGACACCTACGACCGTAGCCTCCGTTCTTCAAACACTCTCTCCTTAAACCTCCCCCTTCACCGGACTGGATTTCTGTCTAATTCTTTCTCCTTAATCGCTGCTAGACTTTGGAATGATCTTCCTTTGGAGATTAGACGTAGTATCAGTAAATATTCTTTCAAAAAAGCAGTAGGGGTAAGTGGCCTAGAACGGGTAAGTTTGGCGCGAGGATAAAAACAATTTTGAATTTTTTTTTTTTTATCTTTATTTAAGAGCTTAGTCTATACGACTATGTCGCTCTGTAATTATTAATCTAGAAATGTGGTCAAAATCTTAGATTGATTTAGTTTATAAGATAGGATGTTTAATAAACTTGAAAATAACACTCTTTTAAAGAATTTTTTATCAAATATTTTATGAATAGAAAAAATAAGAAACCTCTAAAAACCCCGTTTTACCCGCATATGAGCCTAAAATGGGTATCTGATTAGGGCAAAACGGGTAGACGTCATCATTTTTAGGATAGGTAAATAAAACTTCATCATCATCATTACAGCCCATTACAGTCCACTGCAGGACTAAGGGCCTCTCACACGAAAGGGGAGGTTATTGCCATAATCTCCACGCTTGGCAGGCGGGTTGGAGATCGCAGTGTTATAAATATAACAATGGAAAACGCTGCTGCCCATTTTCTAGCCTACGGAGATTCTTAGATCTTTTGCCTCGAAATCATTAGTCGCCTTGTACGACACCCACGAGTGTAAGGGGTTGGTGCTATTCTACTCTGCCGGACACCACACGGCTAATTACGATACCGGAAACATAATTGGATCCCGCGGGACAGTTTAATGCTTACAGTGATCGTAACTGCGCGCGGGTGAACACCGCGTTGGATGGCCAGTATTTCGATTGTAGTATATTTACATAGACTTTATTCAATACTTTATACTGTACTGTACAAAACAAACTACATACTTAGTTACCATTAATATACATCAAATTACGTAAGTAAATAAATATCTTTACCATTTGCAATGCAGATTAGTACAACATTTGGGGCCTAAGCATACCAATGGGTATCATTCAGATCAAAATAGACCGATTCCAAGTATATTATACTTTTACAGAGAAGCATTTGAGCAGCACAGAGTCCAAGGATGAGGATAGTCATTTCAAGTCTTCAGAGTAATCAGAGATGAGACTAAGGGTCGAGGCTTGAGAAAAAGCAGTTAAGTCTTTTGGCAATTTATTTATGTTGAACGGCAGACAAACAGGCATGCGGACCACCCGATGGTGCGTGGTCACCACATCAGCAACATCAGAGGCGCTACAAATGCGATGCCCGCCTCTAGAGAGACCTCCAATATACCTCTTGAACGATCCCATGTCGCAGTCAAAAGGAAACACTGTGGCTGGAAGCTCATTCCACATCCGAATCGTACGAGCGAAAAACGTTTTTCAAACCTTCGCAAATCGTAAATTTCATCTCCGAGTATGGAGCTGATATTACTAGAGCTGTTATTGTTATATGTATAATAAGTATGTATTTAAAAAAAGTATTTAAGTAGTATATCAGTTATCTAGCACCCATAGTACAAGCTTTGCTTAGTTTGGGGCTAGATGGCGCTGTGTGAATTTGTCCAATTATATTATTTATAATATTTATAATAATTTCGAATATTTATTTATTTATTATTTATTTATTTTATTATCAGAACTATTACATTACCATGGAGAGGACAGAGAAGGATCGCGCCGTAAGGAGAGCATGTGGGGTCGGCAGAGCGCACGTCGACCGGTCGGGCGACCCAGATATCACAAAATGGATCCAGTCCTAAAAGACCTGCATGTACTGGGCATCCTCAGGGTAGGAAATGACGTAGGTTTTTTTTTTATAACAAACAAGGCAGGCATTTGACCGCCATCTCACCTGTTGGTAAGTGACGATGCGGCCGGAGATGAAGCATGCCCCGTCTTGGAACAGCCTATTCACTCTAGCCTTAAAGGCATCCAGATTATATTGATCAGGGAACACACTCGCAGGCAAAGTGTTCCATTCCTTAGCCGTTCGTATTATAAAGGTCGAGCCAAAGCGGTTCGTGCGGATGGCTGGAAGATCCACGACATAAGGATGAAGCGCTCGCCCGGATCGCGTTTCCCGATGGCGGAAAGGGGACGAGGATGGATTGGGGGGGGGGGGGGGGATGAGGATGAGGATAGGAAGAGGTGGCCAAGATCTTTGGGTCGCTCTCGCTTATAAACCTTTCTCTTGAATGACTCTATCTATTGTTGAAAACCGCATTCAAATCCATTGTATAGTTTAAAGGATCTAAGCTTGCATAGATACATATATGAATATGTATTTGATACATAGGAACAGACAGTGCGACTTTGTTTCATACTATGTATAGATTGTCCACGATACAATATAAAAAACGATTATTACAAGAGGTTGTTTACAAAGGTGGGTACAATGATAAAATATGCTCTTTCACTCTTGACTTCAAAGTACACACACACTTATGATCTGTCCCTAATCTCAGCTGGCAAGTTATTCCAGAGTCTCGCCGCATCAACAGTAAACTTGAAAAATAAATTGGAATTACAATGGTAGAGCTCGTCTAGTCTAAGATGACGCGCCCCACTACTTAGTTAGTTGATTTCGAAGTGTGAGTGCAAATATTAATAACGACACTTCATCTGTGTGGGAGCCAATGAACGACGCGTGCTCCTACGTTTGAATCTTACCGGCAACAGAATGACCAATTACAACGGCATTTGTATATGTATTGCGTCCATATTTTAAACTTGCTTGTGTGCGTTAATGCGATAGTGGGGCGCGTCATTTTAAATTAGACGAGCTCTACCCTACCTCCGATGGTACCGCCTGTCTCAAATTGAACGCGGCCATCTAGATCCCATCCTGTAGAATGACGCCACAGAATTCGTACCGCCTAACTCGGTATCGGTCAGAATGAACGAAATGAATGGGCAGTTGGGGAGTATGGTAACGATTCGTTTCGTACAATGATTTTGTAACATTGTACTTTTTAAATTAAATAAAATGCTAGAATTGTACTTTTGGAATAACATTTTTAATTTTTTTTCGTGTTTTGTTATTTTGAGTGCATCGTAAGTATTCTGCAATGTTAAATTTATTTATAAAACGAGATCGAATAGATACTAGAAAACTTGAAAATTATTTCAGTGGAACAGAGCATAAAATTCACTCCCATGAAATTGGAGTATAACCATCTTCATGTCATTTAAAATCATACTTTTCAGTCCATTTCACTGGGTAGGCTCTATAGGAGTAAAGCCTATTCGAATCGGATGTTGTGACGTCATTCCACAGGATGGGAACGAGATGGCGGCGTACTACCGGAGATCGGCGCTACCACAACTGCAGTGTTAGCGCCTATCTCCGATAGCTCGCCGCCATTTTGATGCAATTATTTATTTATTTACTTATTTTACAACTTTACAGTATTACAGTATTAACCAATTCACTGAAAGCTAAAGACATATCAGTATCTATTACAAAACATTATCATTCATTAATCCTCTCGCAGTACTTCAGGCATTCCTTGCACACGTCCATCCATCGCCAGTCAAATAAGTCACACTCGGGTGCCGATGCCAGGAGCGCGTTGAGCATACCCAAGGCTCGAATAATGGGTGAATTGGCGTGCGAAACGGTTCGGACCGTGGGAGTAGCGAGTAGACTAGGCTGGCGTGGTCTGAGTTGAACCCTGGGAACCGGAGGTACAAATACTTGTACCGCTCTAGACACCCGGTCAAGATAGTCTGACTCACCACGCAAAATACGACAAACCATTACCAAAACTACTTACCTCTAGAGAATTAAAGCGTGGGGACCCCTGTAAAAATTTAGTCGGATACAAGAAAGGGCGCCTAATACCCATAAATCTTTTTGTAGACAAAACGAAGGAATGCCTTTTGAATCTTCTCCAGAAGCAAGGCGTAAGTACATTGATAAGGGTTCCACACTATCGATGACGATTCCAGCTTTGATCTAACCAAGGCAGTATAAACTAGCTTGATTGCTGCGGGGTGGTGAAATTCTCTGGCGTTCCTGATTACAAAACCTAACCTTTTGTAACACCCCACTGCAAGGTCCCTAATATGTCCGTGGAAGTTCAAGGCTGAGTCGAATGTGACGCCCAAATCCTTGACCGTCGTGACGCGCCTAATTACTTCATGGCCAAGCTTGTACTGAGCAATTATTGGGTTTTTAGATCTACTGAATGATATCACACAGCACTTATCAGGATTGAAGAGAAGTTTGTTTTCAACGCTCCATTCCAGTACCGCGTCGATATCATTCTGCAAGGAATTACAATCTGACACTGTATCCACGACATGAACGAGTTTGAGGTCATCCGCATAGAGCAGACCTTCAGCTGAGCTAAGAACAGATGTCAGATTATTGATCATGATGTTAAATAAAAGCGGACCCAGCACAGAGCCCTGGCTTACACCTAAACGAGTGTGATAGAGATCTGACAGGAAACAACTATGGCGTACATACTGCTGCCTATCAGACATGTAGCTGGCAAAAAAACTGCAGCAACTGTGGTGATAAACCAATGGCACAGAGCCTACCCAGCAACACAATAGGCCCACAGAATCCCAGCGCTGTGAGTCGTTTCTTGCGCCTCACAGCACATGCTGAGTGGGTACCATTTACGCTGGCCGCTGCGGCACCGACAGTGTCATGGGAGGCTACATATTGTCTTAATTAAGATATTTTAAGTGTTAATGTGTCCGTTGTCTGTAATTGTAACTGATGTTGTGTAGTGGTGTGCTATGTGTAATAAATGTCTTTTCTTTCTTTCTTTCTTCAACACATCATTATCCACCCGGTCTAAATAGAGTGTGGACCGATCGCAGCAAGCCAGAGCAGGAGCTGTCTTACTGCGATTGCTTTAACGGGGTTTAGTAGGTTAAGCTGGTTGCAGTGAGTAGTATGTAGGTCTGTTACCTGCCTCTATGAGCACATAGCACTGGCTAGGTACCAATTCAAATGTGTTCCATTTGAATTAGAAGATGTATTTAAGGTGCAATAATAATATCATCCCAACAAAGTGACTTGTGTTTTTAATATTTAATCATTCAGTTTTACCCAAGTTGTAAAAGTCCCGGAGCCTGTAGTGGTGCTCGGAACGCGGCAAAAGCCTTTCTGCAAATATGAAAGGAGTCTCACCAGATGCCCCGAAGAACATGTTGAACAGCTCCTCGGCCGTGAGGTCAGATTCGAAGCCGCGCGGGTGGTATTGTCGGTGGCCGTGGTGCTGCGGCTCCTCGCCCCTCGCGTCGTACTGGTGACGCTTCTCCGGGTCGGTCAGTATGGCGGCCGCGTTGCCGATGGCCTGCGGCGGGGCGGTTTGTGTTATATTCATATTCGTTTCGTAGTAATAAATAAATATCGTCATTTAAAATAGTTTCGTGTACTTAATTACTAATAGTTGGATGTCAAATTAAGAGAGGTAGGGCATAGCGGGGTATCCCGTTCGAATTGGAGCCGCCCGACTGGGGAAGTACCTCCACCTTACTGAATACCGCAGCTAAACAATACTCTTTTAAATAGAATTGTGTTTCTGCCGGTGAGTAAGGTTTCCAGAGCTCCATGGGGTGGGGATTTGGGGAACCGTGGCTTTGGCAGTGGAGGGATATTTGCCTTTTTGCTGCCAGAGTAACGTGTTATAGAGGTGGGCAACGCATTGGCGATAGTCTCGGTGTTGCTAATGTCTATAGGCAGTGGTGACCACTTTCCATCAGGTGGCCCGCTTGCCTGTTTGCCTATCCTATAACAAAAAAAAAAATTCAATTAAAATAATCAAAACCTATACACAAACCTATAAACAAATAACTAGCCTTGCTAATCAATCATCATGGTTCGAAATTGTCAAATATTATGAGATAATTATAATATCAAATAATAATTATGTCAAATGAGAAATTCAATAATTATGAGTGAATTACGAATACTTCAAAATGTCAAAATATAAATATTAAATCATAACAAGAAAATGTCAAATAATATCTTATTATCTGGTTATCTATTTTTGCTATATTACCCACCCACTCACGTTTATTTCTAGCTTTATTATATTTATATTACTTATTTTCAGTTATCTATCTATTTATCTGTACTGTTATCTCTGGTTCGGCTATAATTGCATGAACGGTTCCCCTCCTCCATCTTGTTTAGTAGCTTCTCTTGCACCGCCTTACTTTTTCTTTACGCTTTATCTCCTGGTTGACTGGTAGATAAGGCTATTTTAGCTTTAAGTCCGCCTTTGTACTATTTTGTGCATGAAGATTTAATAAATAAATAAATATGACCTATAACTATATGTCCTTTACTATACTATATACGTATAGACCTGAAAACTATATATAATTATGTTACAGAGAGGTAGGGAACGGCGGTGTCCGGCAGTGAAGAATAGCGCCAACTCCTTACACTTTATTATGGATTATGATTCTGATACAGTGGTCAGGGCCCCTGGTAGCAGGGTCATGGAACTCTCCACTGTCAAACATCTGCCAAATCCTGGATCATGGTGGACCCCGGGCCCTCGTGCGCGAGAGCACAACCGGGACATTAGCCCTACTAATGTAAAGGAAGAATTTCTGGGGGGCGATTAAAAAGAAAAAATTTAATAAATGGCGTTTACGAATAACTATTATATAAATAAATAATCGTGGACAAATTCACACATCGCCATCTAGCCCCAAAGTAAGCAAGGCTTGTGTTATGGGTGCTAGATAACTGATAAACTACTTATATACTTTTTTTTTAAATATATACTTACTATACATAGAACACCCAGACCCGTAACAGAAATTGAAATTCATCATTTCAATTTCTGCCCGGCCGGGAATCGAACCCGGGACCTCTTGCGTGGCAGACCGGCATGTTGACCATTGAACCACTCAGGTCGTCAAGTACCTACATAATATATGAGAAACACGATTGTCTAATATAAATCAAAACGAGACCGTGACATGTATAATAATGTAGACATTTTGCGCTTTCTTCGAACTACACTTATTACTTTTTAAGTAGCTGTCTGAAAATCCGTTGGACGTGTGGTGTCCGGCCGAGTAGAATAGCAACACCCCCTTACACTCGCGGGTGTCGTACAAGGCGACTAATGTAATCGAGACAAAAGATTTAGTGTCTCCGTAGGCTGGGAAATGGGCAGCAGCTTTTTCCATTGTTATATTTATAACACTGCGATCTCCAACCCGCCTGCCAAGCGTGTAGATTATGGCATTACCCTCGTCTTTCGTGGGAGACGCCCTAACTCCTGCAGTAGACTGTTGTGGGCTGGGCAAACAAACCGTTGCCGACTCAATGATGTCGTGGCCCAAAGCATTGTTTATTGTATTGACGTTCATAAGTGTTTGTGTAAACCCAACTTGAATTAAAATTATTTGACTTTGACTCTGACTGTAATGATGTCTGAAAGTCCCCATTGCCAGGCTAGTCTAATAAAAAAATGCCTTTCTTCTCTTTCTTTGTCGATTTAGACCTTAGCACATCGGAACGCGTTGCCTGCGAGTGTGTTCCGTGATCAATATAATCTGGATGCCTTTAAGGCTAGAGTGAATAGGCTGTTCCAAGACGGGGCATGCTCCATCTTCGGCCGCATCGTCACTTACCAACAGGTGAGATGGCGGTCAAATGCCTGCCTTGACTGTAATAAAAAATAAAAATAAATCTCATTCTTCCGGACCTGTGACTTATCTACTATCACATGTAGCTACCTGCACACTTAGCTGCAATAACACAAGTAACTGGCGTTCCGTTTTGGCTGGAGCCGACCAACCGTCAGTTGCAGTTGATACTAATCGTTACGAAGTATATATTAAAGTCGATTTTGGGTTGGGCGTGCTCGGACGTCCGACAAAGGTAGGCTCGCCTGTGTATCCGAATTAATCCATAAGCGACTTTATTTTGTACGTCGCAAGGATTAGTATCCACTGCGAATGCGTCGCAATTAAATAACTATTAGCTATTGTCGTGCCACCCGAGTGACGTCTTTGGTTTGTACGTGACGTGGCATTACAAGATTGAGCGATATTATATAACCACCTCTACTGCACAGGTGGGAGAGCCGAAAATCGCTTGTATCAAAATTACGACGGATGAACGAACAGGTAGCCTCGATTGCACCAAATTCTTAAAGCGTTTTTTGTATGAAGTTTTTTGTTTAAGTATCATCGTTTAAGAATTCGGTGCAAGCCGCCCGTTATGATGAAATACGTCAGAATGGCATCACATTGAGAAACTATATCATCATTATTATTTTGTTTCATCATCATCACAGCCCACAATAGTCTACTGCAGGAGTTAGGGCTTCTCCCAAGATAGGGGGAGGTCATTGCCATAGTTTTTTCGCTTGGCAGGCGGCTTGGAGATCGAAGTATTGCAATATAACAACGGAACTAGCTGCTGCCCATTTTCCAATCTACGGAGACTAGATATTTTGCCTCGAAAACATTAGTCGCCTTGTACGACACCCACGCGTGTAAGGGGTTGGTGCTATACTACTCTGCCGGATACCACACGGCCATGTTAGCTATTTTGTTTATTTATTTTGATCACTAGCCTCAAAGTACGAAACGGTCAACCATCCAGTTCCCGGGCGTTAAGAGCATTCCTTTTCAACTGGCTGCGAAGGGGTTTTATCAGTTGGCGATTTAGGCTATTGTGTATATGTATTATCACTGGATACAACCGCAGTTATTTCTAACTAGCCATTGTTTATAATGAATAAACATAAAAACTGTAATGTGGAAATGTAATGTGGCATCACTGAGTAACGTTTTATCCCGGGAAAATAATAGGGTTCTACGAGAAAATTGATTGTTTACAGAGAGCCGAACAGCACGCGGGTGAAAGCCGCTGAGAACAGCTAGTAGGTGAAAAGACAAGTAAACAAAAAAAATCACCTTGAAAGCCTCAGCTGCACCTGGCGCATGGTTCTTGTCAGGATGCAGCTGCAACGCCAGTTTCTTGTATGCCTTCTTTATGTCAGGATCTTTGGCATCCTTCGGTACCCCTGAAAACAATAAGCAAAATAAACCTAGAGCTCGTCTAGTCTAAAATGACGCGCCCCACTATCGCATTAACGCACACAAGCAAGTTTAAAATATGGACGCAATACATATACAAATGCCGTTGTAATTGGTCATTCAGTTGCCGGTGAAATTCAAACGTAGGAGCACGCGTCGTTCATTGGCTCCCACACAGATGAAGTGTCGTTATCAATATTTGCACTCACACATCGAAATCAACTAACTAAGTAGTGGGGCGCGTCATTTTAAACTAGACGAGCTCTACCACATTCTTAAAAAAATTACATTTTAGGAATCGAACTTTGTGGAAATCGGACATTTTGGGATCTGCCGAATCCTGGATCATGGTCAAGGCGGACCCCAGGTAGTCGTGCGCGAGAGCATAACCGGGACATTAACGCCAAAATGATGAACATTTCGGGAGTCGGACATTCAAGAATTGGACATTTTGACCGTCTGAAACGATCGACGTCTGTCTGTTAGGCTTCCACTGTATGCTACTGCACGGCTAGCACAAGTGTGACTGCGACATAGCTTGAGCGACGAGAGGTCCTATGTTTCTTTCTCTCAATACTAAGATGAAAGAGATAATAATTTCGATGTCGCGCCATTCCTCGCTTATCTCCCGCGAGAACACACTTGTGCTCGCTTTGCTGGATGGGGACCGACCATTAAAAAAGAAATCCGACACCGGAACGAGCTCTCCACTCGTTAGGTGTGCCTCCAATACCGTTAGCCAAGCGAGGTTGACCAAGGTTTTCCGCTGGGGACCCAGATAGTCCCTGTTAGTCCCGGTATTGTTTCCTTATATGAGTATTCGATTATTAGTCACTACACAACTATATACACCTTTCTCATGAATCACTCTGTCTGTTGGTGAAAACCGCATGAAAATGCCCGTACTTGTTTTATTTCTAATTCTTTTGTACTGAGGGCTGTAAGGCTCTGGAATGAACTCCCTCCCGATCTTAGCAAATACTCATTTGCTGTTCGAGAGTATTACCTCAATGATCTTTAGTGTTGGGGCTCACGAGTTTGTCTCCGATCTCCCCCATGTTTGACTAAGCTTCTGATTTTGTCTCTCCTTTAGTTGTGCAGTATTTGTAAGGTTATCTATTCTTGCTATATTACCCACTCACTCACCTTTATTTCTAGCTTTATTATATTTATATTACTTATTTTCAGTTATCTATCTATTTATCTGTACTGTTATCTCTAGTTCGGCTTTAATTGCATGAACGGTTCCCCTCCTCCATCTTGTTTAGTAGCTTCTCTTGCACCGCCTTACTTTTTTCTTTACCCTTTATCTCCTGGTTGACTGGTAGAAAAGGCTATTTTAGCTTTAAGTCCGCCTTTGTACTATTTTGTGCATGAAGATTTAATAAATAAATAAATAAATAATGGTCCAAGTTTCAAATAACTAGTGAGTCATTCCAGCTTTAAACAGATGCATGAGCTAACTAAAATTTATTTATTTATTTAAAAACTTTATTGCCCAAATTACAGCAATTGGCGGACTTAAAGCCATTGAGGCTTTGTCTAACAGTCAACCAGCAGACCATGCAGAGAGTGATTAAGTAGGTGCTAACAGGAAAACATTGACATAAGTGAAAAAAAAAAATGAGATTAAATTAAATTGAATACTATAAATACAATTACTATTAAAATCTATTGCATTATTTCATCATCATCATCATATCAACCGAAAGACGCCCACTACTGGGCATAGGCCTTTCTCATCCAGCTGGTACCTGCGTACTTTACCAAGTTGTCGGTCCACCTTGTGGGAGGCCTACCATGCTGCGTCTTCCGTGCTTCATTGTTTAGATAATTTAAATAAACATATAGGCTGAGTAACTCAGATCGACCCAGGTTAGAACTTCATTGCATGATTCACTCGAGTGTCGAGGCAATCCAGCTCTTTGATAACACGAACATAGTGTGAAGACTAATAAGGATAAAACCCTTTGAGTTAGTGTAGTGAATATAAAAAGCATGTAGTGCAACGAGTGCTTAATACGAAGAAACACAATATCAATGTGTCTTCCCCTTAATAGAGACAATAAGATAAGACATGTGGACACATTGTTAGTGTTATTCTAATTAGGCTAATTATGTTAAATTCAAATTACTTATCTACAATTGTTTGTAATTTCTGATTCTATAATTTCTATGACATTCTACTTAATAGATAAGCATGTCATTAAGGAAAAAAAGAAATGATTCACTCCTTGCACCGTTTCATCAAAATTAATTTTCGTTGTAAATAAATGGAGAGTACAACATGGAGTTCTACAAGAAAGGAGTGAAAAGGTTTTTACAGGGTCGGCAACGCCCCATGCCCCTAGTACTGCAAATAACCATAGGCTGCGGTGACTGCTTTCCATCAGGCTGGCCGTGAGCTTGTTAGCCACCTTAGTATAAAAAAAACTATCGTTCAAACATCCACTCAAAATAAACACCGCAAATTCTATTGTGGCACTGCCGTCTCTCTGATGCATAAATGATAAGTAAACCTGAGGTAAAAGGTTACAGACAGCCAGCAAGAACAACTCACAGCATCAAAATGACAGAAACGCCATAATCTGTCAGCAGACTTAAATGGCCCTAGGTCTAAATAAGAGCATGACAATATAGTTGATATTGTCATGCTCTTATTTAGATTTGATTTAGTACAATTAGAATAGAAAGTTCAACTTGATCCAATGTTATTGGTAAGTAGACTTGAAAACAAGCGACACAGACGTCACGAAACAGAGCATTGTACGCTAATATCGATCCACTGAAGCAATCACCCAGTCAAAAAACAAGCCAAGGACAGACACTAATGGAATTCAAAATTCAAATGACAAGCTTACCAAGCACTTCGTAATAGTCTTTGCATTTCGTGTTGATGCGACGCACGGCATCCAATTGATCTGACGTGTACTCCCTTTGTGGTACTTGGTGGTTCGGTTTTCGACGACGCAAATCTTCAGCAGACGGGCTACTCGGTGGCGTCTTTTTGGCAGTGTTTGCCGATGGACCAGCGGCTTTGACACGCACCAAGAGCTCCTTAGCACGAGGACTGGGGTATAATCTCTCGGCTTTCAGCAAGAAACGCTCGGCCTTATCTACATCACCCGCAGAAAAAGCGATTTGGGCTATCTCGATGCATTTATTGGCTTCATCCTTGTTGCCTTCCACGAGCGGCATTTTTGTTAAAATCTAACGTTGTGGCGGTCACAAATTAACACAAATACTTCACACGTGTAGCGTAGGCTAATCTGAGATGTTTTATTTGGACCCAAACACTTTTATTTTTATTTAACTACGCCATTTGTCGGGCCAAGATCGAGGGCCAAAATTGAGTTGACACACAATCCCAAGCACCAACTAGGAAGAATTATTTGCGTAAGAATTACGTCAAAAAATGAAAAAATCAATGTTTTTAAACGAAAACTGAATAAATTGCTACAAAAGAAAGAGTCGCACATAGATACTGCGGATTTACTAGCATTTCTCACGTGACCCACCTTGCTTTGTAGTTCCTTCTCTGTTTTACATTTATTTTGATACGATTAACTAGCGAAAAAAGCGTGGTGTAATGTGTATCCGAGCACAAAAATTGCTGCAAGATAACAACCAGCCAATCAACTACAGGCATAGATTACAAATAGATATTTCTTGCAGTGTGATTGGCTGAAGATAATAACACTACGAAAATAAAGCGAGATAAGTGATGCTCTATTCGAGTACATCTGAAAGGGACAAAAAATCGTGTTGACATTTTCAACAACGTCACTTCAACGTCATATGACTGACGTTGTTTGACATACGAATGACGCATTTTTGTGTCGCTCGATCCGGAAAACTATTTATTTTTGCGCTAGGCGTATCCTGGACGTAGTTATTAAGTGTAAATCGCATTGGAACGTTGTACAGTCGTGTTTAACAAGTTTATAGTAATAATACGAACATGTCGTCGCCCATTTACAACCCGGTAAGTCGAACTATATGTCCATTCCAATCTCTCCAACATTGTTTGTGCAGGCATAGCAAATACCGCTCGTCGGCGTCTTTTAGGCGCTCTCAAGGGCATTTAGAACAATATGCTGGCTTTCCCAGTCGTATTTACATATATATACATGATAAAAACATGAATGCGTCGTAATATATATTGTGCTGAAATGGGTTCTGGGTTGATCAAAATTGATTAGTAACCAAGGCAAACCCAAGGCCGGCTTTCCTTAAATTGCAATGACACATCAGGTTTCTTGTTGTTGTGCAAATAATTTTATTATTACCTTCCTTCTGTATTACTTAACATGACTAAGTTGGCTGATACATTTATTGGACCTTGCTATGGGTTTTTTCTGCATGCAAAAAGATGTCGCTTTCCCTGACACATGCGCCAAGAAATGGCACATGTAGGTCTTTTCCCTGTCTTATTTTTCTGCTAAGCTAGTTAAAGCATAAGGTAATTTGAAGGTAAGTTTGAAATGCATACATATTATAAAAATAACTTATGGGTAGTTAATGTATGAGAACATAAATGTGGAAGAGGTAAGACGTGTGCCAGGATCATAGCTTGTGACACTCGTTAATCTCTGACTACCGCTTGGGATAAGGATGTCAGTGTGTATGTATGTATTGTAACAAACGGGTTCAGTTACCTACTTGTGGGGTTAGAGGATACCAAAGGGTGCAACTCAAAAAGACTTTGAAAAGTCGAGAAAAGGCACCCGGAGGGCGCCCCCTTTCATAATAATAATAATAGTTCTTTATTTATATAAGATTTGTACATCACTTAGTTAGGTACACTTGTAGTACATTCTATTTGTACAAATTAATTATTAAACCCTGATATCCAAACTAGGCACAGGCCTGTATCTTGGAGATCAGTGTTCTACCGAAAGCCAAAGATGTGTTTTACTGTTACAACCACATTGAGCGTTACCTGTACATGTATTGTACTTACAAATTGTTACATAGACAAAGAAGATTCTTGATAATAAATTAAACATTTTTGATAAATTTATAATGAAGTGTGTTACTACTTTATAAAACAAATATAATAATACTTTTGAACGTTTACAGTATTGATATCGTGTGTGTAAATGTGTGTGTGGGTGTGTGTGTGTGTGTGTGTGTGTGTGGGTGTGTGTGAATATGTGTGCTACACTCCAAACACTTGTGGGAATAGATGGATCTCCTTATCAATAAATATTGAAGATTTATTGTTATAAAAAACATATGAGCATCATATGGTGCCAAACAGCTGCCGAAAGTGTATGAAATATCAACCTCGGTTTGCCAACGGCATTAAGAGATACACCTACTCTTTATTTGTTTAATCGTTTATTGCACGCAATAAATACATACATAGATACAAACTCTCAAGCCTGTGTTCCAGATGTGTGGCAGGCAGAGATTGTAGACCACCACTTTGCTCTGTCCTGACACAACTCCCTAGCCTTACATATATTTATTTATTCAGGTTATAGACGGACAGCATTGTTGCTGTGTCTATATCACACAGTGTTGAAAGTCGTTTTAAATCAAGTGGAGACAGTTTGTTTCACTTCAACCACTCGTCCAATCTGTTCTTGAAGGAGTTCACTGACACGGCTGTCACAACATTTTGTGGTAATGTGTTCCAGTTCGATACCACTCTGTTAGAGAAGAAGTGACGTGCATTGACATTGGTTTTGGATGGTGCCTGCTCTAATTGCATTTCGTAACCTCTGTGCGACTTGCAGCCCTTTTTTCGTAACAAACATTTCGTGAATGTGAGGGAGATTGTATTGGTGTGATAAAATCTTATATGTTTTAATGAGATCACCACGCTGCCGTCTTTCTTCTAGAGTAGTGAGGTGTAGTATGTAAAGTGTTTCTTCATAGGATTTGCGACATAGGGCAGTCGGTATTTTAGTAGCTCTTCTTTGAACACTTCCTAGAAGGTTGATATCCACAACTCTTTTCATACACAATTAATTGCTTACAGATATTACAAAAATAAAAATGGACTATTCACTACCTTATTAAATTTTTGTTCATATTAATCTATCGGGTAATTAAACACAAATTAGCTAAATGGGTGCCACATTCGCACAGCATTAGTCACAAAAAATTTCTTATTATCTTTTAAACAAGTACGGTCCAATACAAAAGCGGTATTTGTTTATTTCTGATAAAATTGTCTTACTATCAGTTCAATAAACTATGTTGCCTTATCATCCGTCATCAATCAGTGTTAATAACAGAGCCCTCCGGCATTCTCGTTTATTTATAACAATATTATTTTATCATTAAAAACATATTAATGTACTTAACCTATATATTGTCACTTCAATTTACATTAAGATAATAGAATTAATCATCTTGGCGTTAATGTCCCGGTTGTGCTCTCGCGCACGAAGGACCGATGTCCGCCTTGATCATTACCCAGGATTTGGCGATCAGGTCATTACAGTGGAGCGACTACCATCTGACCTCCGTGACCCTGCTAGCAGGGGAACCTGACCAGATTGGATCATGGTTACATATTCAGTTGTATGAATTTACAGGTTTTATCACGATGTTTCCCTTCACCGTAAGAGCATCAGTAAGAATTCAACTAATGTACATAATCAGAAAAGAGTCATTGCACCATGGCCGCAGTGGGATTCTAACCTGGTACCTCTCGTTTACGAGTCGGGTACTCAACCACTCGGCCACCAACGCTAAAAACATATTAATGTACGTAGCCTATATATTATCACTTTAGTACACATTAATACAAACTTGTTTATATGTGATTTATTTATGAGATTATAATCTGCTATGAAAGCCGGTTGGTTCCAGAGATATTGGAGTTGCCTGGGCAGGTGTGAAATTTGATGTGTAATAAAATAAATATAATGAGGAGTTTTCCAGTAGGTATTGAGAGTTTGTTTCAAAAAGCATCAATAGATGGCGCGGCGCTCCTACAATTTTGGTAACCTTCTTTAAATCTGTATGATAGTGGCAGTGATTTCATGCAGCCAAGTAATACTAAACTTGAAAATAAAGTGTTTATTAATATAAACATAACTGTTAAAGGTTGAACGAAGTGTAAAAATAAATATTTTTAGAAGTTGGCACTATGTTCCATTATTATTACAACCTCTAAAACGGTAAAAGCTATTGACAAATATAATATTATCCAATACAACGTACCCAGTGTTTATATCCTGTTTGTTAATAACCTATTTCAAGCGATTATCAATTACCAAAATTGTCGGGGCGCCATCTAGTGAGTGGTTAGGAATGCCTTAAATACCTATTGGAAAGCTCCTCATTGGAGCATCGATGGCATAGTGGTAAAGGTATCCCTAAGCGAGAGATGCCAGGTTCGAATCCTACTGCCACCAATGTATACCAATGGCTTTTTTCTGAGCGATGTACATTTGTTGAATACTAACTGATGCTCTAACGGTGAGGGAAAACATAGTTATGAAACCTGCACATTCAGGGGACTGAATTTGTAACTATGATCCAACCTATAAGTTGGAGATGAAATTAAAGATCTAAAATGTAAACTCCCAACTGTCAATGTCAAAGAGACTTCATAGATACAAAACTTTTGGTTTGCATAACCAAACGGTTGTGTGATGCATGATGCATAACCAAATGGTTATGCATCATGCACACTTTTCAGTGTGCTTAATAATGTCTGGTAAACATTCGAAAACGAAACAAATCGATTTTTTCAAACCCTATTTATTCAATTTATTAAAAACGTAATAAGTAACACGAAAACTATTAGTCCAAGAACGTGTTAGAAAGAAGTGGCCGCCATTTTGAATCTTATATTATTTTATGTATTATTATTTGAGAAATTAATTAAATATGTCTCGGCGGCGATCAAACTTTAGAATTTATCATCATTACCAGTGGTAAATAAAAGTACCCATATTTTATTGAAACAGCACAAATATGTAACAAAAAATCATTGTTCCCTATTTAATTCAGTAAAATATTTTAATAAATACATATGATATCATTTCATTTTGAATCCAATAATTTTAATCAATATTTCAATTATTTTAAATAATCCACCATTTGGGTTATTTTTTTTATAGTAGCAACCCATTTGTTTAGATTTTTTATCTTTAATTCGATCTTATACCTTAGTCAGGTTCCACTAGTAGCAAGGTCACGGAGGTCAGATAGCAGTCATCATCACAGCCTGTTACAGTCCACTGCAGGACTTAGGGCCTCTCCCACTAAAGGGGAGGTTATTGCCATAATCTCCACGCTTGGCAGGCGGTTGGAGATCGCAGTGTTTAAATATAACAATGGAAAATGCTGCTGCCCATTTTCCAGACTACGGAGACTCTTGATCTTTTGCCTCGAAAACATTAGTCGCCTTGTACGACACCCATGAGTGTAAAGGGTTGGTGCTATTCTACTCTGCCGGACACCACACGGCCAGATAGCTCCACTGTAATTACCTGATCAGCCAAATCCTGAATCATGGTCAAGGTGGAACACGGGCCCACTAGCGCGAGAGCTCAATCTGGACATTAACGCCAAGATGAGTTATAGTAGCAGACGTAATATGGGACCACCAAACCCTTAGGTCACAGACCCACCACTACCCATGGTCATATCCCTACCGAAACTAGTGAAATGCGCCAGGTCTTTCCACATGCGCACCACTACAAATTACAGCAGTCCCTTCTGTACTCACACTCTCCTTTCTGGAGGAAAGCCAAGTGACGTGAGGCAGGAGTAAATCAAGACTTCTTCACGTTTGGATGGACAGTCGTCATCATCATATCAGCCGAAAGACGCCCACTGCTGGGCATAGGCCTCTCACAAAGGCTGGTCCCGTGCCTTCCGCATCCAGCTGGTACCTGCGATCTTTACCAGGTCATCGGTCCACCTTGTCCACCCACGCTGCGTGTTTCGGTACGTAGTCGCCACTCGAGAACTTAACTGCCTCATCGGCCATCTGTTCTTCGAGCTATGTGCCCTGCCCACTGCTACTTCAGCCTGGCAATCCCTAGGGCTGTCTGTGACCTGGGTTCGCCTGTCAATGCACAGTACCTCCAGCTATCCGCCGCGGCGCCGGTGGCGTTTCGATCGACGTTGCGTTTCCGAGTAATTGGAGTGTCCACATTCTTGTCCGGTTCCGACAGATCTAAATAGTAAATTAAACAAAGTAACTTCCCGCCGTCTGTCCCTATGTATCTATGTACGCTTAGATCTTTTAAACTACGCAACGGATTTCAATGCGGTTTTCATCAATAGATAGAGTGATTCAAGAGGAAGGTTTATAGCAAGAACAAAAGGATTGGTTAGGGTAAAATAAGTGCAGGGCCGAGTTCCGAGAGAGTAGCCGAGTGGTGCCCGGCAGAGTAGAATAGCACCAACCCCTTACACTCGTGGGTGTCGTACAAGGCGACTAATGTTTTCGAGGCAAAAGATCTTAGAGTCTCCGTAGACTGGAAAATGGGCAGCAGCGTTTTCCATTGTTATATTTACAACACTGCGATCTCCAACCCGCCTGCCAAGCGTGGAGATTATGGCAATAACCTTCCCTTTCGTGGGAGAGGCCCTAAGTCCTGCAGTGGACTGTTACGGGCTGTGATGATGAAGTGTAGGGCAGGTGTCCCTACACCTACCATGTTGCAAGAGGAAGGCTTATAGCTAGAAAAAAATGTTAGGTATTGGTAAAGTAATTGAGGGTAGGTGTAGAGTGATTTAAGAGGGAGGTTTATAGCAAGATAAAAAAGGATAGATAGGTGTGAAGTAGATGTAGGGGTAGGGTAGGGATAGGACACCAAGCGAACGAAGTTGCGTCGGGCCGACTAGTATATAAATAGTTTATCTATAATCTATACTAATATTATAAAGAGGAAAGGTTTGATTTTTTGTTTGTTTGTTTGTATTGAATAGGCTTCGAAACTACTGGACCGATTTCAAAAATTCTTTCACCGTTGGGAAGCTACACTATCCCCGGGTGACATAGGCTATATACCCGTGTACCCGTAGTGGTACCCGTGCGAAGCCGGGGCGGCTGCTAGTAGTAATAATAAATAACTTAATTTCTTTCACAATTTTTACCTTAAATCGATTGTCGTTGGAGCCTCTTTTTAAGCTAAAAGCCTGTGGTACGAGGCACCGCCCTTGCAATGATATTTATAGAGGTAGGTACAGAGTATTTCAATTTGAATTTAACAATAAACTATTAAAAAAAAGGTATATCGATGTATAGTATGTATAAAAATATATGTAACATTTTGCAAAAATAAATAAACTGCGCGCGCGCGTGTGTGTGTGTGTGTGTATGCGTGAGTGTGTGCTTAATTGTGTATCATGAACTATTATTAAACAGTACGTTCCAATAAAGATTCGGTCTCTTCATTAGTTTAACTATGAACCCATTTCGTCAGTATGTTTTTGCAATCACTGTACTGTTTAAGTACAGCTATAAGTGCTACAGATGCTGAAGATGTCACTGTGTTGTTCCAGGAAATCCCATGCGTCCACGCCATCCCCGGGGGGATGTACCCCGGCCGCATGCTGCGGTTCCAGGGCAGCGTACCTCCTGGCGCGCAGAGGTAAGTCAAGACAGGGAGTTCTTCAAGCAAGGAGTGAAATGGGTCTTAACACTCACACTCAACTCACTCACTCACTTAACACTCAAATTGGGCGTGAACTGTGCGGTTCCAAAGGAACTTTCTCCCACGCACACTAAGGAATGAACTACCTGGAGAGGTTTTCCCTGGAGAGTACAATATGGAGTTCTTCAAGAAAGGGGTGAAAAGGTTTATTCGGTAACGCGTGGGTGATGCCCCTGGTATTGCGAACGTCCATAGGCTGCGGTGACAAAAAATAAAAAATTATTAAATAAATTTAATTATTGATAATATGTATGTATGTAGAGTTGTCCTGAAAGCCAGTCCCGGCTTGCACCAGGATTCGCTTTGCTATTTTTGCTCCTCCAATTCGCTCTGTCTTAAAAACGTACTAGACAAGTATTATACTCTATATTTACATATACAGAGTATTAATATTATATTCTAAAATATAATTTTGAAATTATATTATTTAAATACAAGTGCCTCCTCTCTACCAGTATGCTGTGCCGGATCCGGGTCCATGTTGATACCCATTATATAATTTTGTATTATGTAAAATTACTATTACTGCTTTGTAAAACACATGGAATGCTAAATAAATTGAAATTGAAATTGAAATTGACTGCTTACTATCGGGAAGGCTGTTAGCTTGTTTGCCACCAAAACAAAATAATAGACTGTGAGGGCGCCGTAGGTTATCCTACGTCATCGAGTAGAAGAAAAATTCCACTTTGTAGCGCTAGTGAAGGTTTAGGAGATCCACGAAACGTTGGTCTGCCCGCGCACATCCTGGCACAAAAAATGAAATTTTTCACCATCTGACTTTAATGTGACTGAAATGCGAAACCGCGGATTTTTTTTATGTCATATGGTAGGAAAACAGGCAAGCGGGCCACCTGGTGGAAAGTGGTCACCACTGCCTATAGACATTAGCCATACTAAAAGCATCGCCAATGTGTTGCCCACCTCTATAACACGTTGCTCTGGCAGCAAAATGGCAAATGCCTCTCCACTGCCAGAGCCACGGTTCCCCAAATCCTCACCCCATGGAGCACTGGAGACCTTACTCACCGGCAGAAACACAATACTATTGAAAAGAGTATTGTTTAGCTGCGGTATTCTGTAAGGTGGAGGTATTTCCCCAGTCGGGCGGCTCCAATTCGAACGGGATACCCCGCTATGCCCTACCTCTCTTTGATGTGAGGCAGACCGGTTTTATTACTTCTAGAATCCACACAACAGGAGTACGATCAGGGTAATTACAGTGGAGCGATCGGCATAACATTTTTTAATAAATAAATAATCAATAAATCTGACCTCCGTGACTCTGTTAACCGGGGAACCTGACCAGATTTCCTTTAGACTATGACATGGGATCGTTCAAGAGGTGTATAAGAGGTCTCTTCAGAGGCGGGTAACGCATTGGTAGCGCCCCTGGTGTTGCTGATGTCCATAGGCGGCGGTGACCACGCACCATCAGGTGGCACGCTTGCCTGTTTGTCTGCTGTATAACATAAAAAAAAGAAATTGGTTCACGGTTACACATTCAGTCGCCTGAATACCCTGAAATTCCCACGATGATTTTCTTCTAGTTTTAAACGGAATATGTATCGCAAGTGTAGCACTCTGTGGACTTTCTATCATTGTATAAGGCATCTCTGATCGTCGGCGTTTCGCCCAAAGGGCCTCAGACAAGGCTCGTGGTGACGTCACGATGATTGATCATATTCATGACGTGTTGCACCATAGTTATCACGCGATCGTTGTCATCGTCGTGTCGTCATTGAAGATACGTAGCTCGTAGCGACGATAGGACGTCCTGAGAGGTTCAATTGATTAACATGAGGCCACGGTGAGGTTTCCTGGCCGGGCAGGAATTTAAATGATGAATTTTAATTCATCGGGTCGGGGTGTAGTATGTATAAGTATGTATTTAAAAAAAGTATATAAGTAGTTTATCTCCGTAGGCTGGAAAATTGGCAGCAGCGTTTTTGCCATTGTTATATTTATAACACTGCGATCTCCTACACGCCTGGCGAGCGTGGAGATTATGGTTATAACTAGAGATGAAACGGATATCCGGCTACTATCCGGTATCCGGCCCTAAGTTACTATTCGGCCGGATACCGGATAGCGTGTTAATATCCGGCCGGATACCGTTGATTGAATGATTTTATTCATCTGAAAATCGTAACCTCAAATATCATAAATATCACTTAACCAAAGCACTGTTGATTAGGTACCTACCTGTTTTTCATTTAGATGATAGGTTAGCAAAAAAAAGTTTTAAGGTAAATAAAGGTAAATGATTATAAATTTTATTAAAATACGAACTGCTACTGCATTGAGAGGTAGCATGCGATTTCGTTTGTTTTCTTAAACAAATCATGTGTGAGCTTATGAGACTCTTTCACTGTACTCTGGTCTACGATGGGCTGGGTGCTAATGTGTAATCCCGTATTTCGAATCTACGGAACCGTCTGAGGTCGGAAGAATTGTTCAGATTAATGTTCAAATTATTCAAATTGAACGAAGATTTGAAATCACGAAAACACATTGTTTTATTTCCCGAGCCGCGCTCAGCTTACATATACTTGCTCAGAGACTATGTCCTGCTGAATATCCGGCTATCCAGCTTATGGGCTGGCCGGATATTCGGTATCCGGCCTAACAACTATCCGTTTCATCTCTAGTAATAACCTCCTCTTTCGTGGGAGAGGCCCTTAGTCCTGCACTGGACTGTTATGGGCTGTGATATGCTTCCTTCTATACTTCCATACTCCCCCCTCCCCTACCAGATTCGCCATAAACCTCCAGTGCGGCCCGAACACGGACCCGCGCGACGACATCGCCCTCCATCTCAACTTCCGCTTCATCGAGATGTGCGTAGTCCGCAACCACCTGACGGCCATGAGCTGGGGCGCGGAGGACACCGCCGGCGGGATGCCGCTGGTGCGGGGCGAGCAGTTTGAAGCCCTGCTGCTGTGTGAGCCGCAGTCTATTAAGGTGAGAAAAAAAAGGAAAAAAAACTTTTTTTTTGTGTTTTTTGCCCCACCGAAAATGACCCACAATTGGGGTGGGGCAAAGAATAGTAGGGCACTTTGGGTGTGACAAAATTAGTACGGCGTTTTGGGTGGGATGAAATATTTAAGTGGGGCGGTTGGGAAGGGACTAAAGATGGATGGGGCATTGGGACAATAGCGCTGAAGTAAGCATTTGTTGGAACCACTGGCAAACCGAAGGGACTTTGGCTCCCTGTGTGTGTTCTATCGGCTGTACAATGGGGAGTGTTCCGAGGAACTTTTCGATCTGGTGCCCACAGCACAATTCCGCCATCGCACCTCCCGCCGTGGGCTTGGTACTCATCCTCACTACGTAGACCCTCTGTTGGTCACGACGCGAAGGTTCGAAAGAACGTTTCTCGCTCGTACGATTCGGATGTGGAATGAGCTCCCAGCCACAGTGTTTCCTTTGGACTATGACATGGGATCGTTCAAGAGGTATATTAGAGGTCTCTTCAGAGGCGGGCAACGCATCAGTGACTCCCCTGGTGTTGCTGATGTCCATAGGCGGCGGTGACCACTTTCCATCAGGTGGCCCGCTTGCCTGTTTGTCTGCCGTATAACATTAAAAAAAAATTAAAAAATAGATGAGTTTCTCAAACGCATGTTATCTTTGCAGCTAATTTTCTTTTTAAATTTTTTCCCTATAAGCTGATGAGCATTGGGCGAGACAGTACGTCCAGTTCCTCCTACTTAACCGCTCTGTACCGCAAGAACCTTATTAACTAGTTTTTTTAATTAACTAGCCACGTGTTTGACTGCCATCTCACCTGGTGGTGAGCGACGACAATGACGAAGTAACTGTCACACGCCACTGTCCTTAACCAATGTAAACGCTAGATTTACAACCCAAACGTGTCCCACCAGATCGCTCTAAACGGCGCGCACTTCTGCGAGTTCCCCCACCGCGTGCCCTACCAGAGGGTGTCCCACCTGACCGTGGACGGGGACGTGCTGCTCCAGTTCATCGGGTTCGAGGGCGCGCCGCCGCCGCAGCAGATGTATATGGTGAGTGGGAAAGTCTAAAAGTCTAGACTCAAAGCACTAATTTTAGCTTTTAGCGTCACCGAAACTTCGATTGCTGCTATCCGGGAAGGTGACAACCTAACTCAACTACTAAGATCAACTGATGCGAAGAATACATACAAACACACTCACCTATATCTAATAGTTTTTTTTTGTGTGACAATTTTTATAGTGGGGCATTTGGGATGGGGCAAAAAATTCATTTTGGGTGGGACAAAAATATTTACGGCATATATATACACTCACGCCTATATCTAATAGTTTTTTTGTGGGCCAATATTTATAGTAGGGCATTTGGGATGGGGCAAAAAATTCATTTAGGGTGGGACAAAACAATTTACGGGATTTTGGGTGGGATGAAATATTTGAGTGGGCAATTGGGAAAGAATAAAAATGTATAGATATAAGTGGGGTAGAGCCTCAGGGGCTCGAGTTTAAAATAAGTCATCGATATGAATTTTAAATATAGGGGTAATAAGAATTCGTATATGTATGAAATTAAAAAATGGGAGGCCCATATTTGTACGCTAGAATATCGACCATGATTTTTTTTTAAATTAAATTCACGCAAGACAATGTTATTATTTATTGATTAGTTTATTTCACACAAAAACGGTAACAAAGACATGTCAAATATAAACATAACACAAAGGCACTACTAATTTCTAAAAAGAAATTTCTTCTAGCAGGCCTACAGCAAAGAAAACGTTATAACTTATAACTCTATTGGTGCTTATTGGATCCACGCAAAACCTTAAACGAACCTTTCCAATTACAGCAATCAGCGCCCCCAGCCTACGGCTCATACGGCGCCCCTCCCCCCGCGTACGGCGCCCCCGGCTACGGAGCACCCCAAGGTAGGATTCTTGGGCCCTTGTTGTAACTATAGAAATATAGATAGGGTTGTGGCAAAGCTTTAATTGGCCGGTTATAATAATGTTATTGATAGATATATTGTGGTAGAGAGTAAGTTTAGATTATGGGGAATATATTTACTACGGTTATCGACTTATGAGGTGTGATGTCTGCTGTCAAAATACAGCCATGTTGGTGAAAGAAAAACATGTTTTTTGGTATCTTTAACACTGCTCGACATTTTAAGTTTAACACGATTGCGCTCACCCTCAATGGAGTGTTTTGACAGCAGGGGAGTTACCGCTTAAGAGTAATTTCATTACATGCCGAAGATATCTGTCTGATGTTTATCAGATAGGCAGATAGGCATCTTCAGCCTGTAATCACCTTTACGCGAAGGCTTTCACAACAGCAATCGATCATGACTCGCTCCCTTCGCGGCGCTTCGCTCTCTCAAGCGAGATAAAGTCATAAACGATTGCTGAATTGAGAGGTTTTCAATTTGACAGTTATAGAAAAAGAAAGTTTTATCTCCTCGTAAATAGATGGCGCTGTACGGAACCCTTATGTCAAGTTGACAAGTCGCGTTGTAAACATTGTAATCACTACACTTTTTGTTTTGTTTTGTGTCTAAAACAATGAAAAATGGCTCGCCCATGATGACGTAAGCTTGACGTATTAAAAAAATCCTAACAGTGAATCGTTTGATATTATTGGTCCTTGTATGTAGGTTTGACACTAGGACCGAGAGTTCTAGGGTCTTAAGTTTGACATATGAGCACAGATTTGCGCCATCTATTGACGATAGGAAAAAACTTTTTTTTTCTTTTTTTTAAATTGAAAACCTCTCATTGTGGGGTGAAATTTAGTTGATTTTTAAAGTCGATACTATGCGGGTATATAAGTTATTTTACTCACACAACACTAATGGTACTAACTTTTTCTTTGGTTGCTGAATAATTGGCTTCACGGATATTGCATGCTTCGAGTCCATGTCAAAGAAGTAGAGATCAAAAATGGAATTTTATTGTTGGATATGATGTAGATTTTATCAGGTGGTAGGACTCTGTCATGCCCGAGGAGTCCGCCTGGGTGAGTACCACCGCCTTATCTATTTCTACCGCCAAGCAACAATGCTTGCATTGTTGTGTTCCGGTTTGAAGGATAAGGTAGCCAGCGCAATTACAGACATTTCATCTTAGTCCTCACAGTGACAACGCATCTGCGCTTCTGCATTTTGGTTGGTTGCAACCTAAATGCATGAATCGTAGATGTTATGGGCAACAGTTGCCGCTTACCATCAGGTGGTAAGCGGTAACTGTAACCGACGCAAATTGGAAACTCAAGAAATTACTACGAAATATTACATTTTTTATCTGAGACTTCTAAATGGTCTTTCTTTTGACACAGCGTTTTTATTTCATTTTTTATTTTGACCATTCGCTTTGAAATATAGACCCTTACATTCGGTTTCATTGTAACATCAGTAACAGACGCTCCGCTTTGGCTGGAGCCGACCAACCGTCAGTTGTAGTCGATCCTAATCCTTACGATGTACAAAATAAAGTCGCTTTTGGATTAATTCGGATGTGCCCGTCGCCCGCGCCCAAAACTGACTTAATTATCTACTGCGTAAGGATTAGTGTCAACTGCAACTGACGGTTGGTCGGCTCCAGCCAAAACGGAACTTCTGTTACTAGTTTCAGTGTTGGGCCTAACCAAATTAAAGAACTCTATACAATTCAGTTCAATATATCTTTATTTAAATAGGATATGCGGTATCATCTTCCAACGTGTACATATTCCAGTGGTTCTGTAACAAAATATACACAAGTATTTGAATAACCTAACAGACTGGAAAAGTCGGGTAACTCCCGACCAAATTTACTTAAATACAAATATTTTATAAAGTACAAAACCGATTTTAATGAAAAAAAGGTAAGAACCAACTCGATTAAACTGGCTTTCGAATAGAGAAAACCGTTTCCAAATCGGTCCGTCCGTTCGGAAGCTACGATGCCACAGATACACTCAAAATTTTTTATTTAATTTAGTTTATAAATCATAAATGGGGTACATAGGCATTTTCTTAGTATAATTACATCCATCTTTTTTCGTCGATGTTCAAAAAATTGCAACTGTATTTGTTCTCCATTTTGTTGAAATTACGACATAAAAATCACGTGCTTATATTCGTTATGCTAATTTTAGTCTTATGTGAAACACATTAAGTGGCATTTCGATCGTACTTCTGGGCTTAGAACATTTTTGTATGAAGACTGTGATACCCACTCTTTTTTGGATTCTTTTACTGGGTTTCATTGCTATGAAAATGTGTTCAGATTTTTAAATTAAACCTGTAAAATTCTATCATAAGATTCCTCACTAGAATAGAGTAAGGATTAATATAATATCTTAAATTTTAATGGGTCTGCATACATTTTAAATTTTTCGGATTTTGATACACATAATACATCGAAAAATTATTTAAATATGTAAATACCGCGAGTGCAAAAACGTTCTGTATTTATATAATATATTTTATTGTAAAAAAATGAAGTGTCATGGAGTATCACTTATCTTTTTGCAAGGTAAGTTGACTCTATTATTTGTATGTATATATATTTTTTATTAATACAAATTTATTGTGATTACGTTTATTTTAAAAATTACTATTTATTTACGTATTAAAAAATGCAAATCTTTTTCTAAAATTATGCACAAAATGTAAATACGTACACATAGTTTTACAAAATTTTAGAAATATTTATAGAAATAACCATTTTTTTTTTTCATTAACAAATACTAACATTATTTTATTAACAATATTTTTGACTTTGTGTATTTAAGTACTACAATTTTTTTTTAATTTTTTTTTAATAAATACTTTCTAAATTAAGCTGGCTATAGGTATCAATTAAAATAATTGGCGGTAGCTTTGGCAATAGACTTCTTGTAATATTGTTTGTTGTATATTGGCAATTTTTATTTTTATTTCTTCTTTCTTTTGCCGCAGGCTTCTACTGAGGGCTTCTGTAGTGTGAGGCGATCGGCAGTCTGAAATGTAGGTAGATCTTTTTGTATTTAATAACACAGGTACTGTTAAAATAATCATCTTGGCGTTAATGTCCCGGTTGTGCTCTCGAGAACGAGGGTCCGGGGTCCGCCTTGACCATGATCCAGGATTAGGCGATCAGCGACTACCATCTGACCTCCGTGACCCTGCTACCAGGGGAACCTTACCAGATTGGATCATGGTTACAAATTCAGTCGCCTGAATTTGCAGGTTTCATCACGATGTTTTCCCTCAGCGTAAGAGCATCGGTTAGTGTTCAACTAATGTACATAACTCAGAGAAGAGTCATTGATTGGTACATGGCCGCAGCGGGATTCGAACCCGGTACCTCTCGCTTACGAGTTGGATACTCAACCGCGGCTACCGATGCTCTTCAGGTACTGTTACGGGGCAACAATCGGCTCCCGAGTCTGTTCAACCAGTCTCAGGGACCTCCTAATACTGATGGCGAAGTCAGGTTGACAGGTCTTCCATTGGGGACTTTGAGACGGTTTTCTATAATCTTCCTAGATTTACCAGATGTAGTAGTTCTCCTGAGATATCAACCTAGATGTGTACCACCGCTTTATCTAGTTCTGGTTTGAAGGATAAGGTAGCAACTATTGTAGGTGCTAAACAGATAACCAATAGCGAACGTTGACCTTTCGGTTGTAACTGTAGCGACATCTATTGTACCAATAGGGTAACTCAACAATGCTCACATTACGAGTACACGAACACAAGGTTGGCAAACATGCTCACATAGATGGCGCTGAGAGTTCCTACATCGCGTTAGAGAAGTGTTCCAACTGCCACGATATAGACACTGCTTCCGACGATCAACTGTCGGACCTTTGGTCCCCTGGTCACAACACCCGGCCAGGTGGGTAATTACCCTTTTCCACCGTCTCCATCTTCGCTTGTCAACATTGTTAGATTAGGACCACGATAAGTCCGTATTGACTGACAGTAGTAAAAATTATAAAGTGTGGATATGGCAATAATCTGGGGATAATCTGTCCTTGTCAACACCGTCACCTTGTTAGTCCTAAACATTCAGTTATTTGGTTACTATTGGCTTGAACTTGTACCTTTAGTTTCTCTAAATTATTAATCATGCTGGAAATTATCTCCCGCACTTGCTTTTTAATTGTTTCTAAAATTCGGCCGAATTTTTCAGTACAAACTAAAGTTTATTTTAATTGTTCATAACTTTTTTCCCACGACGATTCCAGAGTTATCGCCGTAGAAAAAGTTGTAGAAAATTAAAAATCCATTCCAATGACGTATCGCTCAACGTTATTGATCGTTAGGCTGGGGTCCATACATTTCTGCCGGTCCTCCTTTCTATAGGAAAAGGGAGAAACGGTCAAGTGCGAGTCGGACGAAGAAGGGTTCCGTACCACTCCGGATATTTTTAATACAAGTATAAGCACTGCCTTTTTGTCTAACGTTTGTGTGTGAGAAGTTGTATGAATGTGGGAGAGACAAAAAAAAGGATCAGGATCGTGGTTTGTAATCAAAACAATTTTTTTTTTCAGGTGCCTTGTAGTTGGATGAACACGGCGCAAGAAAACAAGAAATTGCTGTATTCTTTTTCGTAAAATTTGTTATATCTTTTAACCCATGATTTAAGGATAACTCCTTATACGTTTTATGATTATTTTGTAAAGGAATTTATTGTGAAACTTACTTCCTATTTCGAAAGCAGGTTAGCTATGTATGTGTAATTATGAATTTAGTATTTTTTTCTTGTGGAGTTCTTTTTTTTTTATTATTATGGGAAAGAAATATAATATTATGTACAATTTATGCTTCTAGTAAGAGTGTCAAATGTAAACTTTCATGTATGTTGCTAATATAGTAAAATACTGGACGAGATTTTGGTCAGACCCAACTTATTTTTAAGAATATTTTTTTTCGATTTAACAAATTTTTTTAAACATATTTTTTTTAGATTGTCAGGTAGATAATTAGAAAACATTGGACACGTATTTATTTTTTTATTAAATGACGTGTGCGTCCCTCTTAAAAAAATTAAGTACAGTTAACAGTATATCGCCCTATCCAAAGCACCTACCAGTGTAAGATGAGCTATCGTCTCTATAGACGCGCATAACGATATTAGCTCCTTTTATACTGGTTTTTATAAGTCGGTACTGCCTTCTGTACCAGCCAAAAAGTCGTCCAGTAAAAAAGTTCGACCATATTTTGTTTAAATAAAAAATTGATGTGATTGTCTCGAAAAATAAGTGTAAAACATAAACGGATAAATGTGTTATTTTAATAATAAATACCTGCATAAATACACTTATTATATTTTACCGCCGGGTATAATTGATTTTTTTGTAAATTTAATAATAAAGTAAAGCATTTGGCAAAGCATTTATGAAAATGTAAACCACCTTTCGAACCGAGTTGCATAAAAGGTAAATACACGACACAGAGTAAATACTCGACACAGATAATGGCTGAAAATTATTCCGCGACCGACCAGAAATTAAAACAAAAGTGTTGCATAATGATTAAAAAGTTATTTTATGATACAGTGAATGAAAATAATAATGAAAATACGATGAACTGTTTACACACTGCACTGTTTACAGCGGGGTTATTGGCTATCCCAGTGGACAACTGAATTTGACATTAAATAATCTTACACTACTCTGATTTGGTAGACGCAATAGACAGTGGCCTACGTAGATGACGTACTGTAGAATTATCTAATGTCAAATTCAGCAACTGAGTTAAACAACAGACCATTAGGTCGTTCTTGGTGCAAAGGTTGGCCATTGCGATTCAGCGCGGTATTGCAGCGATCGTGGTGGGCACCTTGCGCTGGGAGCGGCCAGGGGCCTAATTCTTGCGCTGTGACATTTCGAATTAGACATTTTTTCTACCCACATATCTCCAATAATAATGACATTGAAATGTCTATTGCAGCCTAAAAATATTAACTCAACTATCTTCGACAGTCGTATATTGTCTAAGATCAATTTCAGTGATGTTTTAAAGGAGATTTTTGGCTGAAGAAAACGTTGTATTTGAGATGTCGCAGCGAAGGAATCGCCCCCCTGGGGTGGGTTATTTGCCTGACACAGTTATTAGTTAATTTAGTATTAGGTTTATAGAATTGAAAAATTTGTTTTAAATTCATTGACATCATCAGCTAGATTTAGTAAGTATTAATACAATATACAATAAAAAAAAAAATTTCAGCCTACATTTCGGCGCGCCCTGACAAAAATTTAAAAAATAAAAGTTTCATAATTATTAAAAAGTTATTTTATGTTACAGCTATAATGAAAATAGTATAGGAAATGCTGTATCATGAAATAATTTTATAGATTTGCGTGAAATAGGTTTATATACTTAAACGACAGTTTTTGAATATGTAATTGAATGATTTTACTTACTTCATTACACCTACCGCACACATTTCAATGCATTTCTTTTACCTTTTGTGCAATTTTAGTTGGAAGACGGTATAGTGGATAGTTGGATATTATTATTGTAGTAACAGCTGTTGTGATTTCTATTAAAAAAATGTTTTCTTTGATTTTTCTATTTGATTTTTATTTCATCTTCATCATATCGGCGAAAGACACCCACTGCTGGGCATTGGCCTCCCTCAGAAATCTCCACAAAAACCGGTCCTGTGGATACCGCATCCAGCTGGTATCTGCTGCCCACGCTGCGTCTTCCATATTCTTGATTTTCATTTATTAGTACTATATTGCTATCGCCTACCTAGCTTTGTTGGTTTTTTAATAAATTAAAAATTACTACGTACATGATAGACAGGGTGACTTCAAATTCATGATACCAAGGGATTCTGTATGTATGTTGTCGTGATTATAAACAACTTTTACTATAGAAAAAACTCTGAAATCATATAAAATTGAATTGAAAACGTATTCTTCCAAAATGTATGAAACTGCTGATTTTTTTCGCGATTTCAGAGTTGGTGCCATAGTATAAGATGTTTGTTATCACGAGGACGTGCATAGGGAACCCCTTGGTGTCAAGAATTTGAAGTCATCCTGTTTATTTCAGTCGCAAATCGACGAAATAAGCGCGAAACGAATGGTTGCATACCTACTTACAAAAATAAACTTGCCTATGTAAATAGATTTGCTATGTACTAAAATTAAAACAAACTTACTTTCATAACATTGCCGCTAAACCTTACAAATAACGGGTTATGACCGAAAAAATGACAATTATTAACAGCGAATAATAATTTAAAAAAAAAATATTTTTTTCAATATTTTTTCTTCTTTTTTTTCATTTTTTTTTTCTTTTTACACGACAATTCTAGGACAATGGCGCGGCCAGTGGCAGCCGCAACCGCAACCGCAATACCAACAGTACAACCCTGCGGGTAGTTATAATTATGGAACGGTGCCCCAGAGTGAGTTTCGAGTGTTGCGGCTTGGGCGGTAGATGGCGCTACTAGCGACTCGTGTTTGATAGTGTACGACACTAGATGGCGCTGCGAAGTGTTGTGACGTTTTGTGATTTGGGATATGGAAGACTGGGACGGTTTTATAGCATATTTTTACATTGCCATACTCGCATTTTTTACAAGCTTTTACTTTGCAATGTGTGTATGTAACTATGTATGTTCGGGGTAATGAGCTCCCAGCCACAGTGTTTCCTTTGGACTATGACGTGGGATCGTTCAAGAGGTATATTAGAGGTCTCTTCAGAGGTGGGCGACGCATTGGTAGCACCTTTGCTGTTGCTGATGTCGGCGGTGACTACTTTCCATCAGGTGGCCCGCTTGCCTGTTTGTCTGACTTATTACATTAAGAAAAATGTTCGGGCTAAATCTTGCTAGCCTAATTAGACCCACTTCCCGGTGTTCAATTGAGCTGAAATTTGGTATGTACCTTGGATGATAATGCATTAATATGGTACCATTACGCTGGACCGATGATGGAGTCGGAAGGTGGTCATAGGAACGCAATAAAATGACACTATCGTGTTTGAACTTATTTTTATAATAGAGCGAGGCAGTCGAGCGAGTGGTTAGAGTGATTTAAGTGGAAGGTTTTAAGCAAGGAAAAAGGTAGGTAGAAGTAAAGTAGGTGTATACGAACGAAGTTGCGCCGGGTCCACTAGTCGAATATAATGGTTGACAGTTTCCATCAGGTGGCCCGCTTGCCAGTTTTTGTAACATTAAAAAGGGTTAGTCCCATCTGCCCCGGTGGCTCTACCCTGGGGCAAATGGGAAAAATAGGGGAAGGCTCGTTTCTTGAAGGTTTTAATGTCGTGTGTTGTGTCGTGCATTCTGTATTGGTCCCATTCCTAGATCGTTCCGTTTGCACGCCCGGGTTGCGACCGCCTAAAGTATTCTGCCAATCGCAGGAAGGCAGCTCCGCTGCGATTGGTAGAGATTGATTCGCGATCCTATTGGTCAAAGATAAAAAGAATCATCTTGGTCATAATATCCCAGTTGTGCTCACGCGCACGAGGGTCCGGGGTCCGCCTTGACTATGATCCGTGATTTGGCAGATCAGATAATTACAGTGGGGCGACTGTCATCTGACCTCTGTGACCCTGCTACCAGGGGAACCTGACCAGATTGCATCATGGTCATATCTCAAATGTAATGTAACGGAAACGGATAGCATTTTCCGAAATCGTGGATTAGTGAGGAGCAGAAAGCAGCCAGGAGAAAAAAGGCATATGTTTCAGGGAATAGCAGAGAGGAAAGTCGACCAAGTGTGTCAGTACAAAAAGCCCGGACGGCGACGGCGGCGACGGCTCACATATGCCAAATATTACAATGCCAGTGCCACTAGCTTAGCTGATATGTTGAGAAAATTGAAACTAATATAACAGTATAGACGCTTCCCGCTGTAGAAACGCTCTGGGAATGGAACCTGTCGGGAATTGGGTCATTTGGAAATGGGTTAACTTGAGAATGGGGCCGTATGGAAATTAGTCCCTTGGAAATGGAATCGTTTGGGGATAACTTCAATTAGGACGGTTATTTAGGAACAAAGCCTTAATCGGAATGGGATGATTTTCGAATAGGTTCATTTTCAATTTGAAATGTCCAAACTCAAACTCGGACGAACAGCACTTGGCTAGTTAAAAGGCGTCCCAAGAAATGACAAGGTCACGTTATGGTGGATTATTGAGGTGCAGGAAGCAGTCAGACGCAGAAAGGCATGTGTTTTAAGGTGTAGCAGAGAAGTAACTCGACCGATTGTGTTGGTAGCCGGTACAAAGAGCCTGGACGGCGTTTTGCTCACATGTGCATTATAGGGCCAAGTGCCAGTGCCACTGACTTGCCTGATTAGTGGACAAAATCGAAACCAACTTGGCGGTACGGACGTTCCCCGCTGTGGAGACGCTCGTGAATCTGTGTCGGTTTATGAATTGAACCATTGGGGAAATGGGCTATCGACGAATTGGGTCATTTGGGAATGGGGCCGTATGGGAATTGGTCCATTTGGGAATGGAGGAGTAATTTAGGAATAAAGCGTTAATGGAAATGGGTCCTTACGGAATTGGTCCATTAGGAATGTGGTCATCTGGAAATAGGGTCTTTTGGAAGTGCCAGATCCCCACCAACCTGCAGTCTTGTCCGGCAAGCGTATGGCCGTCATGTTAATGCCTGAAATATATGAGGTCTGACAAGAGGGAGCTACTCTTGCTGTTACTTACTGTTGCCAGTAAATAAAGAAATATGTTTGTACAATTCACACAGCGCCATCTAGCCCCAAAGTAAGCAAAGCTTGTGTTATGGGTGCTAGATAACTGATTAACTACTTAATGCTTTTAAATACATACTTATTATGCATATAACACCCAGACCCGTAACAGAAATTAGAATCTATAATTTAAATTGCTGGTAGGCCGGGAATCGAAACCGGGATCTCTGCGGCATGTTAACAACTGAACCACTCAGGTCGTCAATGCCAGTGTAATGAGCTGATTAAATTATGTCACGCGCCGCTTTTCAAAAGCCGAGATACAAAAATTGACCTTATTTTACATACAATAATTCCTCTTTGATTTGCTCTCACGCTTTTTGCTTCTGGATTTAGTCAAATATAATCAGCGTATAAGAACTGCATTCTAAAAAGATCCGCAATATGAAAGTGACCCCAATTGGTGACAAAATTCTAAGTAGCCGTTTATCATGGTTCGACCATATGATGCGGAGAGAAGACAAAAGGATTCACAGGAAGAGGAAGACCAAAGAAAAGATGGATGGATTGTGTGAAGAGGGATACCAGTGGGAAAACATACTGTGCCGACCCCAAATGAATTGGGTAAGGGGTAAGGGCAGGCAGGCAAATGATGTTGATGATAGCTGCTGGTCAGCCATTCGTTCCTGTTTACCACTTTGGCGGTGAAGGGATAAGGTAGCCGCCAATGTTGGCAAGCGAAGATGGAGAAGGTGGAAAAGGGTAATTACCCACCTGGCCGGGTGTTGAGACCTGGGAACCAAGGGTCCGACAGATGATCGTCGGAAGTTGTATATATGCCGCGGAAGTTGGCACAGTTCTCTAGCGCGATGTAGGACGGTCAGCGCCATCTATGTGCGGATGCTTGCCAACCTTGTGTTCGTGTGCTCGTAATGTGAGTATCGTTGAGTTTCCCTATTGGAGCGATAGATGTCGGTACTCCACGTTTTTATTAGGTCGCTTTCTTGTCTGTTCGCTAGTCTGTTCTTACAAGCTTTTGTTGTTTTTAACTGTGTATGTTGTTGTTTGTTTGTAACTATGTATGTTCGGGGCAAATCTTGCAAACCTAATTTAGCCAACTTCCCGAGCTGAAACTTGGTATGTATACCTTTGTAACTTAGATGACAATGTATTAGTATGGTCTGCTGGTGGTGTCTGAAGATAACCCCATCGTGTGTGGACTCTTTGGAATAGTCTTGATGAGTACTGTACCTTTACACGTAGGAGTGCGGTAACTATCGAGGTAACAAACTTATGAGCCACACATTGAAGCTATTCGAACGTTGTACAGACCAGACCGTACTATAGGCCAAGAACGACTACAAGAAACCCTGGTGGACCAAAAGCAAGATAGTCCGACGACATCACCAAGGTGGCCGGGAAGATGTGGATGATGGAGACTTCCTGTCGATCAGGATGAAAGCTGGGGGAGGCATATGCCCAAAGTTGGACGGATGAATGCTGATGAAGAAGAAGATAAATCAGAGACTTCACCAGGAATGCTCCTTGTCAGAATGCCAATCTGGCTTCAGGCCGGGCTGCAGTATTATGGCGGCCTGGGCCAAATGCGGCACCACATGTGCCCCGAAAGTCTCTGTCAAGCGCAAGGGACATAATTAGTCCTGTAACGCTCTATGGTATGGCTCGACCTAGGAGACGCTGACGAAGCAAGTCCGCAAACTCCATGAAATGAAAATGGTGCGGTGTATGAAATATTTTTATCATTCATTCATTCAATGTGCGGCGTTACACAATTCCACTGAATACGTAACGAGTACGCGTTGCGCTTATTTTGGTCCCGTGCCAGGCAGGGATACAGGAGAAATAGGTGCCTAAACCTAAAGAGAAGTCCCATGGGAGTTGGCTGGCCAACAATATTACAGGACGTTCCGTATTTCAGCTATAGTTTTGGCCGCGTTCAGAGAATACAGGCCATACACGGTCCCGTGCGTTTAAATTGACCATTCGCCCGCTCTCTCCTACTACTCATTGCTTGTACGCCATAAATAACAACAATTTAGATGGATATTTTTAATTTTTTAAAGATAAACCTTCAGACCGTATCTTTTCCTTAAGTCCTGTAATTTTAGATCATATGTTCTGTAAAATGAGTTCACAGTATTGGTCACTACAAGGGAGGCCCAGGAAGCGATAGATTGTCATCTCGTGGGTCTGATGCGAGGGCTAACGGTGTATGATTAATAGAATACTAAAGACCAGTCAAAGTGGAGGATGACGCAAGAGAATGGAGGAGGAAAGCGGAACCTGGCAGATTGACCATGAGATTGGATTGACCGCTCGGGTGAAGATGATGAGTTTAATTGCGTTGATTAGATGCATGGTGTGACGCGTAACTGAACACTATTGTGCCTTCTTGTACTTAAGCTCTGATGTTATCGGATAGAAGCGTCGGTGGCCTAGTGGTAAAGGTATCCGACTCGTAAACGAGAGGTACCGGATTCGACTACCACTACGGCCGTACCAATGACTCTTTTCTAAGTTATGTACATTAGTTGAATACCAACCGATGCTCTTACGGTGAGAGAAGACATCGCGATGAAACCTGCACATTAAGGCGACTGAATGTGTAACCATGATCCAATCTGGTCATGTTGCCCTGGTAGCAGGGCCACGGAGGTTAGATGTCGGTCGCCCCACTGTAATTATCAGATCTTCCAAATCCACGATCATAGTCAAGCTGGCGTTTGGACGCTTAGATTTTTAAAACTACGCAACGGATTTTAATGCGCTTTTCAGCAATTGAACGCGCTTTTCTCAGTTTTGGACTGGAAAAATATTAGTAGTAATAAACTAACCTATTTCATTATTGACACGATACGAAGAAGAAGCAATAGATAGAGTGAAGAGGAAGGTTTATAAGCAAGAGAAAAGGGTAAGTAGAGATGACGAAAGTGTACGCGAACGAAGTCTCATGATAGTGAAAGTAGAAGCTGTTGTTTTGTTGTATTTGACAAGCTAGTGGCGCCATGTTTGTTGTTATTTCTGTTGTGATATACATTACTTATAGCGTTACGGTATAATTATGTCGTCCGTCCAAAAATCAATACAAAATTATATCCGAAATCTCGTTTCATTGAATTTTGAATTATGCATTTTCATTTTGGTTTGGGTAAAGGTACTTAGTTGTAAATCATTTGTAAATCGTGGTCCATGTTTTTCAAACATACATATATTCATACAAATATTTGGTGGGATTTTTATTTAATCTTAAAGCTGCGATTACACACACCTAGATTAAGGAGGCTCCACATGTTGGCATGACAGCTACGGGCAGTGTTGCCAGTGGCCGAGATTCAAAAGTAGCACAAGTCAGTTCAAAAAGTAATATTTTCACGAGAACAGTAACTATAAAAATATAAAATAAAATAATGTTACTTTTCTCGTTAACATATTACTTTTTGAGCTGCCACGTGTTACTTTTGAAAATCGGGCTGAATTAGGGTGTGTGTAATCGTGTAAATTCTAGGATGGTGGTTTTATATTAACTACAGTGAAATAGAATATAGAATCGTTTTAAAGGTGGAACTGATTGTAACTGAACTTATTATTGCGGCAAATGATAATTTCAGTTACAATTAGGCCCTGAGGGCCTATCGGCTTTCTCAGTGGACAACTGAATTTTTTGACATAAAATATCTGACACTACTCTAATTTGGTAGACGCTATTGCGCAGTTTTCAACGTAGATGACGTGGTGTAGAATTATCTAGTGCCAAATACAGTTGTCAACTGAGTTAGCCAATAGCCCCGCTGGTTTCGCCCGGCCGCTCCGATAGAACGCCGCCATATTTATCCAATGAGCAGTTTTCCAATAGGTATCTAAAGCATTCCTAACCACTCACTAGATGGCGCCCCGACAATTTTGGTAATTGATAGTCGCTTCAAATAGGTTCTTAGCAAACAGAATATAAACACTGGGTACGTTGTATTGGATAATATTTTATTTGTCAATAGTTTTTAACCATTTTAGAGGTTGTAATAATAATGCAACATAGTGCCAACTTCTATAAATATTTCTTTTTACATTTCGTTTAACCTTTAACAGTAATATTTATATTAATAAACATTTTATTTTTAAGTTTAGTATAAGTTGGTTGCATGAAATCACTGCCACCATCATATAGATTAAAAAAAGATTACCAAAATTGTAGGCGCGCCATGCTTTTTGAAACCAACTATCAATACCTACTGGAAAACTCCTCATTGAGTAAGGACGAATCGCAGCAAAGAGCTGCTCTGCCTAGCTGCGTCCTGCGATGCTCTGCCTTGCTGAAATTGGTCCCTACTCAATTGAATCAAGATGGCGTCGTACTTTCGGAGAACGATGGTATGGCCCCGAGTCGAATATTCAAACGGGGTTCACGTCACAATGGCGCCACATGGTGGATTTTGGAATCGCGTTTTCAATTCAATTCAATTCAATTCCTTTATTACCTAAATCAACGTCGATTGTAATTTTTATCTCTATTGTTTCAGGGTTCTCGAATGGGGTAAGTGACATTGCAATTTTTTTTTGTCATATGTTAATATTTTTTTATATTCCTATATGGTAACAGAGAAATACCTCCTCGAGCCTCGGCGGCCGAGAGGTTAGGGTATCCGACTCGTAAGCGAGCGGTACCAGGTTCGAATCCCGCTGTAGCCATGTACCAATGACTCTTTTCTGAGTTATGTACATTAGTTGAACACCATCCCATGCTCTTACGGTGAGGGTGAAAAATCGTGATGAAACCAGCACATTCAGGCGACGTATACGAGTATGTATGGCTCCACTGGTAGCAGGGTCACGGAGGTCAGATGGCAGTCGCTCCACTGTAATAATCTGATCAGCCAAATCCTGGATCGTGGTCAAGGCGGACCCCGGGCCCTCGTGCGCAAGAGAACAACCGGGACATCAACGCCAAGATGATGATGATGGTAACTGGGAAATAGGCGCCCTGCCGGTATCAGAAAAGAGGCCCAGAGGGCGAACCAAGAAACGATTGATTGACATCGCTGAGTCGAATGCTACAGCCAACGGGTTATAACGAGAGGATGCCGAAAACCGGGCGGAGAGGAGAAGAATGAATAGGAAAGCGAACCCTGGTAGAGGCTGGGGTAAGCACTAAGAGGATGATGATTCCTATATGGTAATTTCAATTTCTTTGTACCAAGGGGTATGCAATCGACAACAAACAACTTTTACTATGGCACCAACTCTGAAATCGCGAAAAAGAATCAGATGTTGAAGGCTGCCTTTGCCCACAACTAGTTTTGGTTTTTGTTGGAAGTTTTTAATGCAATTATTCTTGTAAGTAATAATCTGTCAAAATGTATGAAATGAAACAGCTGATATTTTTTCGCGATTTTAAACGTTTTTAAAATTAATATCACGAACACAAGCATACGGTACCCCTTGGTATTAGGAGTTTGAAGTGTATATTAATATCAAGTTGAACGAACAACGCGGCAACGCGTGGATGATGTGGTGTTACAAACGTCCATAAGCTTCGGTGACTGCTTACCATCAGGCAGGCCAAAAGCTTGTTTGCCACCTTAGTAGATATAATAAAAAGGAAAACGGACACGGTCTGGCCGTTTTGGCGGGCGTTTGTGCTCCGGTCCTGGGGCGGCCAGCATGTCATTGTGTGTTTTCGTCCTACCCCCTTCTTTGTGACGATTGAAAGAGATATTTAACAGAATGTTTTAAACTATCGCGGTTATTATTACACATTTTAAAGGTATGTGCCGGGTTTCCTACCGCGTACGTTTTAAGGCTAATTTTCAACAAAGGTACCTTTAAAATGAGAGATATTTAACGTCCTGCTAAATATATTTCTGACTCTGACACACCAGCCCTACGAGACCCCGGTGGCGTACTCCGCCGTGGCTGGAGCCCCGCAGCAGCGCAGCGGGCTCGGCACCGGCGCGGCGGTAGGGCTCGGCGTCGGCGCGCTCGCCGCCGGCGGGCTGGCCGGGTACGCGCTGGGCGGCGGCTTCAGCAGCAACAGCCCGCCCAGGGAGGAGGTAGGTCACTGGGATATGATGGGTCAGTGTGGGTCACTGGTCCGCAGTGGCTCACGGCCTCTGTGACCTAGGGGATTACTATTGTTCAGTGGGGCACTGGGACACGGTGGGTCACTGTCACTCTGGATGACCGTTCAACTGTGTAATGGCGAGTTGCCGCTGAGGTAAGTCTGCTTTCATAAGATAACGGCATGAGATTCGGGTACTAGAAGACATCGATGGCGTACTCGGCAGACGCTGGGAGGTGGGTACAACACATGCTAGATTAGTGCGCGGCGCAGACGAACCACACGGGACAGCCACAAACGATGTCACCTAAACATAGAAGTGGCTACAATAGCAGAATTACGGAAAAGTAACATCAGTAGTAGGTTGCATTTCGAAGAGTGCGAAGCAGTTGCGCGACCTCATTCCGTCGGCCCCTTTCTGCCATCGGGAAACTTGATCCGGGCAAACGCTTCATAGTAGCATCAGAAGTAGGTTGCATTTCGGAGTGTGCGAAGCAGTTGCATGACCTCAATCCGCCGGGACCTTTACACCATTGGGAAACTCGATCCGGCCGCATTAGTTAAACTATTGGTATACGCGCTGTAAACTTTCCAATGGAATACCAGGCATTGGGAGACTTGAGTCACTGGGACACAGGTTGACTGTGGGTCACTGGGTCACAGGGATACTCTGTGCCACTGGAGCTATGTGACTCACTAGTCCGTCGGGCTGATGCATGCTGAATATTAATAATGCCATGTCTTCCAGGTGCACGTGACTGAAATTGCGGACTTTGGAGGTGACGATTGGATGGAATGAAAGCGACTGCTCCAGGACTTGGCGTTGGTGGTTGGCACAGTCGCGCTACTGTACCGCGCCTACGTCTACTTGAGCTCGCGATACAGTTTAAGTTTAAGCCAGTAAGAGGTGATTTCTGATGGGTGGTTTAAAAGTATGGTTCGAATAGAGCATCTAGGTGGCGTTACCTACGAAATTGACGTATTTTTCGCAAGTATTTATTTGCTCAAATATTTTTAATTGTAAATAACATATCAAAATTAATACTTGATTTCGAAAATATAGTATGTGTAGATGCAGTCCCTACAATTAAATTAAATTTTTGACTTAAGTTTTTATAAGGGTTTGTAAATACCCCTTTTCAGTTCTCGTCAGTTTTGCCTCTTTAACTAGGTGTTATCACAATAAAACGGTATGCACTAATTAGCTTAATGTTGTCAGATTACACCTACAAAGTTTCATTGTAATTGGATTTGTCATATCCATGAAATTTAAAAATTTGTTTGTATGAAAATGACAGTTTCCGTCATTTTCGCTATACAAAACGTCAATTTCGTAGGCAAGGACTTAATATATGGTTTATGACACCGTGGGTCAGAGGTACAGGATGTGGGTTATTGGTCCTTGTCCCCTGTACTTGAGAGCTAAAAGCATAAATTGAAGCCATGCCAACATGCAGTTAAAAATTCATATAATTACAAGATATTATGTTATTCGTGTTTTATCTATTCTGAAAAGAATTTGAAACAATCCTAAATGGTTTTGTTAGGAGACCTTTGTCTTTCTATTTAAATTTTGAAAGTTTTGTCTAATCGCCACCCAGTGAATCGTTCCGAAGTGCTGTTTTTCTTTTTCTTTTTAAATTACCCATCGGAAATGTGTTGTTTCTTTAATAATAAGCGATTTTAAGTTCTACTTTTCTTCACAATAGCCGTACGCCCAGCAGTGATTTTGCAGATTACCTAGAAACCCAGTAAAATCTTACCAAAAAATCTAAATCTTACTACAATCTTTTATTGCTTTATAGCTTGTAAAATATCGCTTGAACTGCGTGAAAGCTGTCATTATGTACACATGTTAGTATCGGCTTTGTATTTACTCCCAAAGGAATTGGACATAGAGGCATAGAAGAAGCCTACTCACAGTTGAAGTCACAATCAATATTTTGTTTCCTTTTTAATGGTCCAAAAGGGACGGCAATAAGCTGTCAAATACCCCTCCATAACCGCTGCTATTGGCAACATTGGCGGCCTTCGTCACCTAATGTTCTAGATTTTTGTATGAAATTGAATCATTTATAGAGTTGTGACAGATTGGCAGTGTTGGTACATTCTCTATAGGTCGAGGCTCAATCTACGCTCAATGTCCAATATCTTTGGAAATATCGCTTGATCTGTGTGACACCTGGAATTATGTATATCGGCTAGTTTCGGTTTCTTACTCACTCACACGCGTGCGACAGAGATAACTATCTGCGAACCCGAACCAGCCAATAGGTATTTGCTGCCGACATCTATGTATAGTAGGTGCCAAATATATTGGCAATAGCGGTCGATGACCTCTCTTCATGAATAGTCGCAGCAATGAGCCGTTTACAAGAACAGCTTCTCTTAAATTCGTTCAAATTGCATTAAAAAAAAGATAAATGTCAATACCATTCAGCTCAGAGACATGATAATGTCATCAGTCGTTAGAGCGCGTCATCTATTATTATTTGATGGAAGCGAGCTTTGAAAACGGCTCATTGCTATAATGATTTAAACAATCTTACTCAGTTGCAGAGAGAACCCCCCTACCGTACATTTTATGTATGCTAGGGTCCAATCACTGTGCATCTGACTATACTATACCCGTCATCCCCTATAATTAATTAGTATAGATAATTATTGGAATCATATATTTTAATGCACGCAAATGATACATGGTCTTACACGATTTCTCCACCTAATAAAAATATCGGACTACAGTAATACATATAACGAAATAGAAATAGGCATTTGTTCCAAAAGAGTTTGTTTGATTAGATAAATAAATTGTAAAACTTAATGATAATTAAAAATATATATTTATGTGAATAGTTGTGTTTTAGGTGAAGCAGAGGGCGCTACTGTCGCATTCGTTTCATTGTAATTGCATAACGTAGGTAGTAAGATAATATATATGGATACATCGAAGATTTGCCCCAGTGAGCTGACCAGTATTAACTGTAGGAAATATTGTAACTAAATCTACGCCCTTTAGGTTGGTCCTTCCTGACCGAAGCACAGAAAATTAACCGAAGTGTAGGGTGACCATCCTTGTGTGTACCTTTACAGGACGCGAAAATTGCAAGATTTAAGAAAACAGTACGGGATTTGTGGATTCAATTTTAAAACTTAAAAATTAGAATAAATGTTTTTGTTATTGATACCGTACCAGAGGCCCTAATTTTGAACCTTTTTAAACCTAGCTTTCAATATTCAAAAAATTTTGAAAAATTCAATATTTTGCTGATTTTCCCTATTTTTGAACAGTTCGCTTTCGGCGTTGTCAATGTCATTTAAAAAATATTGTATTTTTCATACCCAAAATCAAAATTGAAAACCGAGGCGAGCGAATAAAAAATATGCAATAAGTAGGACAGCGCGAGTGAACGTTCTATTCAAATATACGGGACCGTTGCATTTTTCTTATTATATTACAAGACACGGGCACGGGCTAAAATACAGTGTTTTACTTTACTTTATTTTACTTTAAATACGGGACGTCCTGTAAAAAACAGTACAGTTGGTCACCCTACGAAAAGCTTTGTTTGACAGTTGCAGTAGTGGCGCCCCCCTAGTTAATGTTTAAGGCATAATTCAATAATATTAGCACATCAATATAAATATGTAGGTATGTTTAATATATATAAAAAACCAAGTGTAAAATTAACTATGCATTCCTTAACCTTAACCTGAAGTCGTTTTAAAGTATGGCCTTTTTTGGTGCTAAGAAATTATAGAGAAAAATTCAAAAATGACATCAGTATTATACTGTAGGGTGACGAAAAACATTCAGGATTGACAGATTGGGTTATGGGCACAAAATTCTAAAAGACACTGGCCTTATTTCAAAGTCAAGCTTACCAATGTAGGTTTCGCAATTTCACTGTCCACCAGATGTCGCTACTGAGAAGTAGTAGACTTTGAGGGCACCGGAGGTTATCCTACGTCATCGAGTATAAGAAATATTCCAGTTTGTATAGTAGTTAGTGTTTTAGTGGACCCACAAAACGTTGGTCTGCCTCACAACCACGTTCGGTAAAGTTGACTTTTTCGACTCAAATTTTCGATTTTTCGTAGCGATGGTAGGTAACACCCCAATCGTCAACCATTGTGTAGCTAGGGTGCGGAGAAGTCTGAGAAGGTCTTATCATGAAGACCAGCTATCCGCACGAGGCTCAGGAATGGAACGCGTTGCCTGCGAGTGTGTTCCCTGATCATTATAATCTAGACGCCTTCAAGGCTAGAGTGAATAGGCTGTTCCTAAACAGACATGCTCCGTCTTCGGCCGCATCGTCACTTACTACTACGTGAGATGGCGGTCAAATGCCTGTGTAGTCAAATAAACAAAAAAAACTTTTTTGTCTACAATCGCTATAAAAAGGCACATTTTTTGTACCTACTCAATGACTTAGGATAGTCTCCAGTGCCCTCGCAGTCTGTAGTCTCGTTGGCATTCCACCAGATCCATTCATTTTATTTTGTTCCTAGGCTCCATACAGCTCCAACATAATCTTACATTTCATAATATTGTTTGTTTGTTTGAACAATAAAATGCCATTGAATTATTAACCTATAGTTGTAAGAATAAATTATATTTTAATCATTGTTTCAAATATATCGTAAGACGAACAATTATTATTACTAGAGAATATTTAATAGCATTATAATCATTAATCGTTGCGTTTTGGAGTTTTGAAGATTTTTATGTTTACTGGTGTGGTGTAATGTATTAAAAGTACAATTTTGTTGTGTTTTAGAGTAGGAGAAAATTAAGCATATGTCATATAATATAAAATAAATAAAGATATTCATAAGTACAATGTTACTCTGAACGGTTGGCTATAAAATCTGTCCAGAATAGCTTGTCTTATTTAGTTATGGAAATTATGTATTTAAATGGATAATTTGCAGCAGTATTCGTTGAAATTCACATAGGTACTATGTGTATCTTATATAATTCAAGACATTCATACACAGTATACGTAGCGTGATTGATACGACAAGTCGTAATTTTGGGTATTGTTTGTTTACCAAATAAGACAAGTCAGTCTGGACAGATCATAGAAATAAATATGGCAAGTATAAATAAAAAAATCATATGTGGGCAGGGCACATAGCTCGCAGAACAGATGGCCGACGGGGCAGTAAAGTTCTCGAGTGGCGACCACGTACCGGAAGACGCAGCATGGGTAGGCCTCCCACAACCTGGTAAAGATCGAAGGTACCAGCTGGATGTGGAAGGCACAAGACCGGCCTCTGTGGAGATCTCTGAGGGTGGCCTATGCACAGCTGTGGGCGTCTTTCGGCTGATATGATGATGAATTATTTTATCTGTAGGTACTACGTCGACAGCGTCATCTAGCTTAGTGTTGTCAGACCTATATAACATTATTATGTATTTGTAGACCTAGCTGAAAATCATATGATTGAGAGGTTTTCAATTTGACAGTTGAAGAAAAAAACAAGTTTTATCTTATGTCAAGTTTGTCCTTAGAGTCAGACAGGAGGAGATACTATAAGTCACATCGTAAATTGAGTATAGCTAGCCCATGTCGCTAAATGATCATCACTCAGTTTGTCCGATTTAAAATAATCCAAACAGTCAATCATTCAATATTATTGGTCCTTGTTTGACATATTAGCACTGAATTGCGCCATCTATTGACGATAAGACAAAATCTTTCTTTTTTTATTGTCATCTAGAAAACCTCTCATTTCATCATAGACCATAACGCATAATCCTTTTTAGTGTAACTAAAGCCTATACTGTAGCATAGTATAAAGAAGTTATCCCTGAACCTATCCCCTGTATGTCTATAGCAAGCTCCCTTAGTGTGGTGAAATTTAAAAAAAGTGGCTCTATTTTTGACACCACACGCTTCCACGCGTGCGCTACCTATCTCTTTCACACTCGTGGTAAATTGCTATTGACAGAAAAGACAAGCATTAGAAGGCAAGCGCTCGCGTGCTCTACCTATCTCTGTCACATTCGTGGTAAGATAGAAAAGACAGGCTGTCAACGCGCCGCACAACCACTAGCGCCATCTATCGCCTTCAATGCGCAAGAACCGCGAGAATCCGCAGAACGAAAAACCAGGCGGCGCTACCGTCTATATAAGACCGTGCACGAAATTCAAATGTGTCGCAAAATCGCTATTAAAATCTGAGCTTGTTATTTGAGCTTCTAACAATAGAATGTATTAAACTCAAAATTAAACGATGTTATTGAAGAGCACCTGACCCTGCCTAGACCTGCAGATATCTACACGAAGCCGAAACACAGGCATTAAAAGGCGAGCGCTCGCATGGATACGAGCGGTCCAAAAAATAGGACTTCTTAAGTGTTCTGAATTAAAAAAAACAAGGCCTTTTTGAAAATGTCACGGTGTTCGATTTTTCAAAGCACTTTTGATTGTTCTGTAAAGTACCTTTAAGTATTAATGTGTATAGAATTTAGCTTATTGTAAAGTGAACATAATTATGGATAATATAATATCAATATAATTTAATTTTGACTTGAGTTTGATTTCTTACCATCTCGAGGGGCACCGGGAACCTTCACCGACTACACGCGGCAATGGTAGACGATGTGCGCCGCGGCATGAATGGTTTCTATGAGATTCTGACACTCATAGAAATCGATAACTGAAATCTGGTCACATTGTTAACGCCTTCCCAACGTGTGGTCTAAAACCTAGCTACATACTTACCGTCTTATTCATAAAAATGAGGAGTTTTCCAATAGGTATCTAAAGCATTCTTAACCACTCACTAGATGGCGGCCCGACAATATTGGTAATTGATAATCGATTGAAAAAGGTTCTTAGCAAAGAGGATATAAACACGGGGTACGTTGTATTGGATAATATTGTATTTATCAATAGTTTTCAACCATATTAAAGGTTGTAATAAAATGGAACATAGTGCCTATTCATAAAAATATGTCTTTGTATATTTCATTCAACCTTTAAAAGTTATGTTTATATTAATAAACATTTCATTTTTAAGTTTAGTATTAGGCTGCATGATATCATTGCCACAACCATACAAATTTAAAAAAAATACCAGATTTGTATATATTTGAACGCCATCTATTGATGCTTTTTGAAACCAACTGACAATACCTACTGGAAAACTCCTCATTAAATAAAACATCCAGACCCTGAGCAAATTTCTGCCTGGCCGGGAATCGAACCCGGGACCTCTGCGTGGCAGACCAACCATATGTTAACCAACTGAACCACTAGGGTTGTCGTAACCTTGACAGAATAGTTCAAAATTACATACCTATATTAATATGTTGGCAATTCAGCGCCACAAACTAGAACCACGGATCACGGAAAGCTTAGAACTAAGAGTCGCCGTTTTGAAATATTATTTAGTTGTCAACAACTGCGCCGCTGTCACCGGCTCTGCCAACATAATAATAATATATATAGTCAGGTATTTATTTATGAAAATGTCTATATCCTTTCCTTGGCTTCAGGTAAAGAAATAAAAACATATATTAAATAACAAAATCAGTTTACTTCATTTATGCATAGTTTCCTTTTGTACATATAACTTCACACATTTTAAACGACCATTTCGTGACTTAGACAAGTAAAAACTGCTTAAATCGATAAAAGGTAATAATTTGTACATAAAATACAATAAATGAGCACATTATGGCAAATTTTGAACTAGAAATTAGACTTATTATGACTTCATAAGCCTTCTACGTTATATTCAAGATCTTTGTGATATGTAACAGCAACAGGGTGTAGATAGCTGAGTATATTATAATGACACTCCGATAGAACAACAAATAAAATAATCTTATATAATACACCCACGGATAAGAAAAAAATACAGACTGATACTCTCTAATACCATGAGTAAAGCATAAGAATGGCCGCCCATTTATGAGTGTGCGTGCTGGCGTGACAGCGCGGTACTATATCAAACAAAATGGCGGCGGATTGTCAAACCTGAAGCCGTAACGCCGATTTCCGGTAAAACGCTGCCATCTTAATCCAATAGAGTAGAATGACGTCACAATTCGCCAATTCGAATAGGCTCTACTCCAATAGAGCCTATCCAGTAAAATGGACTGAAATATACGATTTTGAACGACATGAAGTTGGTTATACTCTCAACTTTATGGGAGTGGATTTTATGTTCCGTTCTACTAACATAATTTTCATGTTTTTAGTTTTTATTTGATCTCGTTATATAAATAAATTTAAAATTGCAGAATACATGGCCTTGTGGTGTCCGTCATTCTACAGGATTGGATAAGATGGCGGCGCACTATCGGAGTTAGGCGGTACGACCGCTGGTGTATCTATGCGAGCGTGTACGTTATGTACAACAAAATAAATTGTCAAGAAATTGTAGTACCTGGCATGCTTCACTTCTCTTTATTGTAGAACTAAAGGCATCTGTATTTATTCAGACCCACGCAATACACCACTATAATTTTTTCAATATAAAAGACCCTTAATCCTAATATAAATTACTAATCAAATATTAATAATATCATTTACTGTATTGCAAAGGTATTTGCGCTGAAAAGTATACCGTTTTATATTTAGTTATAAGACAAAAGAATACAGAGGGCGCCACCAAACACTAATATGTTTTTGGCTATCAAACCGCGAAAACCTCATTAAAATCGACTGAGTATTTATGAAGTTAATGACTTATTTGTAACGCCCTTGAGCTTGTACGGGGTGGGGCAATAACTCAGGCTTTAAGCTACAATTACACAAGATAAAGGAGACTCCATATGCTGGCATGTCCGTTACGGGCAGTGGCCGATATTCAAAAGTAACAAGGCAGCTCAAAAAGTTACATTTTCACGACAACAGTAACTATAAAATATAAATAAAAATAATGTTAATCTTCTCGTCGGGTCGTCCACGGACGTCGACCGGTCGGGCGACCCAGATATCGCGGGATGGACGAAGTCCTGAAAGACCTGCACGCACTAGGAATCCTCGATTGGCAGGAGATGGCGCGGGATAGGAGGAGGTGGCGATCTCTGGTGTTCACTTTGGGTCGCAGAGCCAGCGTAGTAACTAAGTAAGTAATTTTCTCGTGAAAATGAAACTTTTTGGGCTGCCTTGTGTTACTTTTGAATATCGGCCACTGGCAACACTGCCGTCACGGAATGCCAACATGTGGAGCCCCCTTTATGTAGGTGCCTGAATTAGGGTGAATGTAATCGCAGCTTTACTTCAGTGTGGCCTAATGTCGATGCTAGCGGCCTCTGTAATGGACTTTCTAGATTCCCCCCCATTTTGTACCAGTCGTTTTAACAACAAATTGTGTATCCCACCACTAAGTATAATAAACTATTCTAAAACTTACTGTATCATTTTTCACAGCTGATAAACTTTGGGATTTGTATCTGCAGCATAACACTGCTTTATTTGGATATATACATCGTAAGCCAATCGATAAACCACCTTATACCGCAGACATAAAGTTTAGAATCCCGTAAAATAAGCTACTATAACCTCTTATGAAGATTACTTCAACCAATTATAAGTCTTATTTATTACAGCATAAGTCAGTTTTTCGATTGACAACGTGCTTGCTTCGCTCCAGACACAGACTTATTAACACTGACACTTCACTTTTTTTTTTTCATTAATTTTATATACAAGATGTTTGTCTTTGGCCACGATATGTTTCGGAACACCCTTTATTGTGAGAAACTGGGTATGAAGCGTTTGTAGCCACTGTTTCTGCTACTGTGCTCCTCGAATAGGCTTTTCACGAAAACCACCTGAAAAATAAAAATAAAAATTAGTCCGTAATGTCCCGGTTGTGCTCTTGCGCACGAGGGAACGGTGTCTGCTTTGACCATAATCCGGGATTTTCGGCAGGTCAGGTAATTACAGTGGAACGAGTGACGTCTGACCTCCGAGACTCTACTACCAGGGGAACTGACCAGAGGGCCTATCGGCTATCTCAGTGGACAACTGAATTTGACATAAAAAAATCTGACACTACTCTAATTTGGTAGACGCTATTGCGCAGTTTTCAACGTAGATGACGTGGTGTAGAATTATCTAGTGTCAAATACAGTTGTCAACTAAGTTAGCCAATAGCCCCGCAGATTGGATCATGGTTACACATTCAGTCGCCTGAACCTGCCAGTTTCATCACGATGTTTTCCCTCACCGTAAGAGCATACGGTAGCATTCAACTAATGTACATAACTCAGAAAAGAGTCATTGGTACATGGCCACGATCCCGGAACCTCTCGCTTACGAGTCGGATATCCTAACCGCTCGCCACCGACGCACCTAATATTTTTTTTATGACATACGACAGGCAAACAGGCAAGCGGGCCACCTGATAGAAAGTGGTCACCACTGCCTATAGACATTAGCAATACCAAGAGTATCGCCAATGCTTTGCCCACCTCTATAACACGTTGCTCTGGCAGCAAAAAGGCAAATGCCCCTCCACTGCCAAAGCCACGGTTCCCCAAATCCCCACCCCATGGAGCACTGGAAACCTTACTCACCGGCAGACACAATACTATTTAAAAGAGTATTGTTTAGCTGCAATATTCTGTAAGGTGGAGGTACTTCCCAGTCGGGCGGCTCCAATTCGAACGAGATACCCCGCTATGCCCTACCTCTCCTAAAAACTAAATAATAATAATCAGTAGCCGTATTCACAATGGCTCGGAAATCGGATTCGGATACGGAATCGACAAAGGACCCCGCAAAAGTTCTTAGGAAAATGTGGTTCCAGTTAATTTTGATGAAATTTTCGTATGTTATAGAGAGTAGAGTTTCCGTGGAATCTATCGGGATTCTGAATAACAGTTTTCGAATCGATCGACACGGATTCGCCGCTCACGACTGTCGTGTCGAATCGTTCGGAAACGGTTTCGAATCATTGTGAATACGGCTACAGATCGCTATATTAAAGAGCGAGCGTCAGTGGCGTAATGGTCACAGCCAGTGTTTTTTTCTAGATTGTGAGGGCGCCGACGTCATCAATTACAAGAAAAATCCACTTCGTAGCGATAAAATGTTTAGGAGACCCAGAAAACGTTGGTGCACAAACTAGCACCAACAATTTTTTTTTTGTGCCATGTTGTGCACCGGAGAAGGTGTGCATCGAACCGGAGCACAACGACGCAAGCGTCGTTGCTTGGCAGCAGATATAGATAAGGCGGTGGTACTCACCCAGGCGGACTCCTCAGGCGTTTCTCGGGTTTAAATACATTAGAACTCGACGTTATCTCTAGCCACAAATATCTATTAAAAAGTTACTGAATCTCTATAGAATTGAATAGAATAGAAAATTTCATTTTTTGGGAAAATGTCGAATTCGATATGTCACAGCGCGATAATTACGTCACAGGCTTGTCAGAGTCCTACCACCTAGATAAACAATCTTAATCTTAATATATATATAAAATGCTTGTGTGGGTACGTGTGTGACCGGTTTTCTTTATCACTACCAATTCCAATCAACACCCCATTGGGGTGGTAGACACCCCTTGGGTCCTAGAAGGAAGTAAGGGAGTTTGGGCGCGGTGGGTGGAAGTGGGTGGTTGTGCGAGGCAAAAATGTAATATAAGATATATATCTGTCCTTTTTTAACTCATTTGAACATCGGGAAAGTTCTGAAAATTTCTATCATGTATTGTTTACACCATTAAACATACGGTGTATATTTTAACCCGTGCAACGCCGAGTTTCGCAGCTAGTTATAATTAATAAGATTAAATGAGTTATTCACCTGTGTTATCCCCACGACCAGCATCAGTATAATCTGGCACATCGACCACGTCATTACCCTGGCGAAGATATAAACATATTTCAATTTAATAATTTGTGTGTATTTTATTAGTATGTAGTGTCCGGCAGAGTAGAATAGCACCAACCCCTTACACTCGTGGGTGTCTACCAGGTGACTAATGTTTTCGAGGCAAGATATCTCGTCTCCGTAGGCTGGAAAATGGGCAGCAGCGTTTTCCATTGTTATAATCATAACACTGCGATCTCCAACCCGCCTACCGAGCATGGAAATTATGACCTTTCGTGGGAGGGGCCCTAAGTGCTGCAGTGGACTGTTATGGACTCTGATGATGATGATGATGTCCCGGTTGTGCTCACGCGCACGAGGGCCCGGGGTCCGCCTTGATGCAGGATTTGGCATATCAGATATTTACAAGTGGAGCGACTGCATTCTGACCTCTGTGACCCTGCAAGAGAAACCTGAACAGATTGGATCATGGTTACACATTCAGTCGCCTGAATGTGCAGGTATTATCACGATGTTTTCCTTCATCGTCCCAACTCCAACTGTCTGTCAAAAGCGACTCTTTACAAGATTTCGGCGTTACGTCTAATTTCGGCCACGTGCCAAAAGATCCTTGTAGGTCTGTCTGGGTGTGTGAGCCCCTACCTGCCACAAGTCTCCTCCGCCTGGTTCCTGGCCTCGTGCGCCGAGTGCAGCTCCTGCAGCCTTCGAGCCAGCATGACTGACTCCGCTATGTCTTGCACTCGCATCATGTATAGTACAAAACAAAGTCGCTTCCCACCGTCTGTCCCTATGTATCTATGTACGCTAAGATATTTTAAGCTACGCAATGCATTTTGAAGTTTTCAACAATAGACAGAATGATCCAAGAAGAAGGTTTAAAAGCAAGAAAAAAAGTGTAAGTAGGGATAAAGGAAAAAGTCGCGCCGGGTCCAAAAGCAGGTGATAAAATAATCATTTACTACCAGCTAAAATCGATCTCTTGATATCTTGCAGCTCTTGATATCGCCGCTGCAGAGCCTAAAATCCTGTAGAGAGAGTGAGAATGTGTGTAAGAACCCCCATCTGCCTCAGTACTCATCAGACTGCTCCCTCCTCCTGTCCTGTATGTGTATGAATGCATGTGTGAGCCCCCACCTGCCGCAAGTCTCCTCCGCCTGGTTCCTGTCCCTGGCCTCGTGCGCCGAGTGCAGCTCCTGCAGCCTCCGAGCCAGCGTGACCCGCTCGCGGACCCGCGACACCGACTCCGCTATGTCGCGGACACGCATCATATAGTGGTCCGCTGTGTTGCCTGCGGTGGGGGGGATGAAAGTATTTTTTAAATATACATACCACTTGGCCGTGTGGTATCCGGCAGAGTAGAATAGCACCAGTCCCTTACACTCGTGGGTGTCGTACAAGGCGACTAATGTTTTCGAGGCAAAAGATCTAGAGTCTCCGTAGGCTGAAAATGGGCAGCAGCGTTTTCCATTGTTATATTACCAACACTGTGATCTCCAAACCGCGTGCCATACGTGGAGATTATGACAATAACCTCCCCTTTCATGGGAGAGGCCCTTAGTCCTACAGTGGACTGTTATGGGCTGTGATGATGATATAATCATTAAAGAAAATTGTATTTCCGCAGAGAATAGTTTAATATATCGATAGATTTTTCTTGAACTTTTTCATGAGGTTTTCACCAATAGGTTTAAGTGTATATAGGTTTTAAGACTTTCGTGGCTATTCACTACACTTTTACTACACATATTATCGGAGTTGTTGCCACGGTTAGTATTGTTTTTACCTCGATATTTCGACGCAGTTGCATGCGTCATGGTTTAGGTGGACAATATATTAAGGTTTTGTGTAAATCGGTTGAAATATGACGATAATTGCTGAAAAGGCGTCCGATTAGAACGGGTACGGATTTAGGCATTGCTTTTGACATGAACGGGAAAACGTAAAAAGTTGTCCACGCGGGCGAAGTCGCGGGGTAAAGCTAGTTTTCATAATATTTATAACAAACAATCTAAGTAAAATAACCATATTGGCGTTGTGCTCTAGCGCCCGAGGGCCTTGACCATTTATTTATTTAATTATCGCAAACTTAACTGCTATTACATCTGTATGACAAACAATAAAAAAGTACACTCTTATACAGCCAATTATAAAGTTCATTGTTATTATAATAAACACTTACTATTATAATTATCATATAATTACAGTGGAGCAACAGCCATCTGACCTTCGTGACCATGCTACCAGGGGAACCTGACCAGATTGGATCATGGTTACACATCCAGTCGCCTAAATGTGCAGGTTTCATCACGATGTTTTACCTCACCGTAAGAGCATCGGTTAGCATTCAATTAATTAACATAACTCAGAAAAGAGTCATTGGTGGTCCTGGCCGCAGTGGGATGATAACAAACTATATAATTCTGCTAAAAAAAGGTCAAATGCCTGCCTTGGTAAGTGATTAGCAAACCAAATCACTAAATGGTGTTCTGATGAGTTAGGTCTAATAAAGACATAGGCGTAGGAAGAGGGGGGGCCGGGTGGGCTGTGCCCATCCCAGAATGGTCTGGTGCCCACCCCAGGATGTACCGATTTAATCAGGCTGATCGTGTTCACTGACTGTACATTATCGATCGACTTGGCTTCATCGGCCACCTCAGGGGCCAGGCCCCCCTGGAAAATAGCCCTACATACGCCAATGAATAAAGATAGTTGATGTTTAAAAGGTTTATTTATTTTGGTCTTCCGCTGGGGACCCTAAGAGTTTTGGCAGTCTCGGATGCTGATTGGTACAGCTAGTGTCAAATAAGAAGAGACTTGGCGGGTCACGTGGTTCGACTTGCGCTGCTTACGATTACCTGCGCGAAATCCCCTCCACCGCCATTTGACAAGTATCTTCTTTCGTGACGCGGGTTATACCCTGTGATGGTACATTATTTTTATATGAAACTAACCTAACCGACATAAAAACGTTGGGAAGCCCACGACCGACTTTACACACTCGAATACTTTCTACGATTTTAATGAAAAAGCTAAGAACCAATCGATCCAAATGTTTTTATGAAATCGGTCTTCACGGAACCTCTGTTCGGGTACTTCGATGCCACAGGCAGACACACACGTAGCCCCACACACGTCAAACCACCTCTCTTTTTTCGTCGATAGTTTAAAAGGCGTGCGTATTTTTATAGGCATGACGTTATGTATGTTTAATTAACAAGTTTAAACGAACAACGTCTTTTCAAAGCAATATTTTTTATCGCTAGTTCTCTACAATCAGTCAGAGCATTTGTAAAGACTAATCAAACTAGCCCAAACTCGATGGGTTAGTTCGTAGTTGAGGAGTCCCTATGGCCACCTTTCGTCTCCATCATCAGATCAGCTCGATGGTATCATAAACATGATTTATGTTACAATATGTTTAAAAAGATAGAGATCGCTGCGCTCGCTCATCCATTAGAAACATTCCTATTCTGCTGGATACGTAGGTTGATTAAAAGATCAGATCTGTGTTTTTACGATAGTTATCATTGTCAGGAGCCGGCCCTTAACACCCGCAAGAACCGGAGCTACGTTTTTTAACTAATATTTTTACGGAAAAATAAACTATTCTTTCAACTTACATGACTGCAAAATTACAGCTCAATCGGAAACCGCGAAATGGGTTAAATTTAACTTGCACGATTTCATTACGAACGGACACGGGGATAAACGAAACGAAATAAAAGCTTACAAAAATAATCTTACCCAACTCCATCTCCTTGTCATCATCATAGTCTTTATCCTCTTGATCGGATTCTGCCTGAATCAGCAGATCGAAGAATACCTTTTAACAAAGAGATTACAGCATCAGAGATGTGGAATGAGCCTCCTGAAGTCATTCCTTTGTACTACAACATGGGGTTCCTCAAAAGGCATGTCTACAGGTCTAGGCACCGCATTCGCTCCCCTGTCGGTTGCAGACGTCCTGGACGACGGTGGCCGCGCACCATCAGGTGGCCCGTCCGTCCGTGTGACTCCATAGGCACTTTATGGGAGGTAGGGCATAGCGGGGTATCCCTTTCAAATTGGAGCCGCCCGGCTGGGGAAGTACCTCCACCTTACAGAATACCGCAGCTAAACAATACTCTTTTAAATAGGATTGTGTTTCTGCCGGTGAGTAAGGTTTCCAGAGCTCCATGGGGTGGGAATTTGGGGAACCGTGGCTTTGGCAGTGAAGGAATATTTGCCTTTTTGCTGCCAGAGTAACGTGTTATAGAGGTGGGCAACGCATTGGCGATAGTCTCGGTGTTGCTTATGTCTATAGGCAGTGGTGACCACTTTCCATAAGGTGGCCCGCTTGCCTGTTTGCCTATCGTATAACATAAAAAAAAGGCAAAAAAGACACTGAATTGGCCGGCACCGCATCCGTTCCCTTTAGGTTGCAGATGTCCTAGACGACGGTAGCTGCTTTCCATCAGGTAGAATGTCCATCCGTGTTCCTCCACAGGCACAAAAGCACTGATTTATTATTTTAATATAGCAGTCAAATAGGCATGCGTGAAGGCAGGCCATCGATGGTGAGTGGTCATCACAGCTATAGGCAGCAGCTTATGGAGATCAGTAACAGCAGGGGTGCCAACAATGCGTTGCATATATCTAAAGAAACCCCTCTTGAATTAGCTACTACCAGCTACCTGCACGAGCCGCTTTGGTTCGACTTTAATAATGCGTACGGCTAAGGAATGGAACACGTTCCTGCGAGTGTGTTCCCTGATCATTGTAATCTGGACGCGTTCAAGGCTAGAGTGAATAGGCTGTTCACTCTTCGGCCGCATCGTCACTTACCAACAGATGACTTGACGATTGAATGAGATATGTAATGTCCTACTCAATAAAGAAACTTGATTTTTTAATTCGATGGTGGTTAAATGCCTGTCTAGTCAATTGTAAAAGGAACTACGAAAATAATACCATTCATTATGGACAAAAAACCTGAAAGTGCAGCTCTGAAAAAATACTGTACTTTACAGCTAGAATATACACTCTATAATTTTTTTACAATGCGCTAAACCTGTAGCCGTATTCACAATTATTCGAAACCGTTTCCGAACGATTCGACACGACATTCGTGTCGATCGATTCGAAAACTGTTATTCAGAATCCCGATAGATTCCACGGAAACTCTACTCTCTATAACATATGAAAATTTCATCAAAATTAACTGAAACCATATTTTGCGAGGTCCTTGGTCGATTCCGTATCCGAATCCGATTTCCGAGCCATTGTGAATACGGCTACTGTACGCTCATCACCACCAGTAGGCAAGCTACGTAAACATATACAAACAAAAGCATTAATTTCGGGCAACAGCGTTACGTTATTAGACTACTGATAGCCTATCAAGTAAAAAAAATCTTTTGGCGTTAGTGTCCCGGTTGTGCTCTCGAGGGCCGCCTTGACCATGATCGAGGATGTGGCGATTAGGGAATTACAGTGGAGTGACTCTGCTACCAAATTCGTGAATCTGACTAGAATTTAGAATTCAGTTGCCTGAATTTGCAGGGTTCATCTGTACCAGCGAGTATACAGCACTAAATACCGTTATTTCAATAGTCTATAATAATTAAGCCATTGGGCGTACTTAGATGTGACGTAATTTTTTTGGTTTGTCTCCTCTGCTACTATCTATTTTGGAACCGTTCAGTAGTAGATTTGTAGTATTTTCTTTTACGAATGGTTTTGGAGAATACGCATTGGAAACTAATAATTTTTTTCTAGCCTGCAGTTTAGATTTTTGGCTAAAACATTGCAAATATATGTTTTTTTTTTTTTTTAATTTTAGAATCCAGGCATTTGACCGCCATCTCACCTGGTGGTAAGTGACGATGCGGCCGAAGATGGAGCATGCCTGTCTAGGAACAGCCTATTCACTCTAGCCTTGAAGGCGTCCAGATTATAGTGATCAGGGAACACACTCGCAGGCAACGCGTTCCATTCCTTAGCCGTTCGCATTATAAAGGTTGAACCAAAGCGGCTCGTGCGGATAGCTGGAAGATCCACGACATAAGGATGAAGCGCTCGCCCGGATCGCGTTTCCCAATGGTGGAAAGGGGCCGGCGGAATGATATTTTTTAAAAACAGCTACAGCTAATTTCCATCGCCAACGCAGATACTCTCAGTACCTATCACCAATGGATTTAAATAGTAAACACACAAATATATAGTAACATTATAGATCACAATCTCACTTAACATATGACCTCAGAGTTCAGATACCGTCACATTAATAAAGTTACCTACTTTGTAATGACACACGTCAGTTTGCTCGCTATTAAATCATTCAATTTAAACAATTTTGTTGAAGATCTCTTAGATCATTGAAAAATTTTGCTGATACTAAACTCATCTTGGCCTTAATGTTATAATGTCCCGGTTGTGCTCTAACAAACAAAGGCCCGGTGACCATCATGGCCATGATCCAGGATTTGGCAGATCAGATAATTACAGTGACAGCGACTGCCGTCTGACCTGCATAACCCTATTAACGGGGGAACCTGACGAGATCATGGTTATACATTAAGTCTTCTGAATGTGCTGGTCTTGTCACAGTGTTTTCCCTCAATGTAAGGAGCATCCGTTAGTGTCCAACTAACGTTAATAACTCTGAAAAAGAGTCATCGGTACACATACCGGTACGAATTAGACCCCTTAACCAGTAGGCCACCGATGGATCACTAACAATGAATATTTAGCTTTATTAGTGACCTGCATTAGTGTACAACAGATAAAAAATATCAGTTATCAGTATTTACTCACAGTCTTTTCACTGAACGTACTGAATGTGTTATCGAAGCAGAACCTGTAGTCTCCTTCCACGGCGGCTTCATGTCGGTGGGAATTTTCAGGCTTCTTGTAATCGGCTACAATGACTAGTCCCACCGGGTCTGTCAATTGGAATGATATATCCAATTCCCCATGGGTTGCATCTATCACCTGGAATGAAATTTAAACTTTTGACCATGATACAGGATTTGGCAGATCAGGTAATTAGAGTGCAGGGACTGCTATCTGACCTCCGTGACCCTATCACAAGGAACCTGACCAGAGTATGTCAGGTTCATGGTTATTCATATAGCCTCCTGAACATGCAGGTTTAATCACAATGCTTTCCCTCATGATTCGAGCATTGGTATGCTTCTCTATATACATTACTGGCCACTCCGTTTAGGGATAGTTCTGTGGCGGTATATTAAATATTTTTTTATGCTGGTAAGTAACAAATGAGCAGACAGCCCACCTGATGGTAAGTGGTAACTGTAGCCCATAGTATTACGATTCAAAGGTTGCTAGAAAGAAAACTGCAGTACTGGAGGTGTATTGTCACTATGAGGACTGATGTTTGAAGATGAAGCAAGCAAGAATGCAAGCATTGTTGCTTGGCGCCAGAAATAAATAAGGCAGACGCAATCACCCAGCCGGACCACTTAGGTTTGACAGACTCCTACCACCTCCTGCTCCACTCCCACTATCTGTATTTCAAGCTCACCTGATATTCTATTTCGATAATCTCTTGCGCCATGACCTTATGGTAGAAACAGTCTTGCCGTCCAGCTTGTACTGGGAACGTCATATCCTTCTCGTAAGCGTACACAACACTGAAAATCGTAATCAGGAAAAGGTAACGCATTTCGTCAGAAACACTATGTATCCACACACGATACTTCGAATGAATCACTTGTGGATTAAGAGGGTTATTTTTAACAAGCAAATAGGTTGTTTGTATTTATAAATAGAATAAACATCCGGAAATTTTGTTAAAGTAAAACTTAAAAAGAAGGCAAAACACGGTGATCGCGACCGGGCGGATAAGAGTTCGTTCGGAAAAGTTGTATTTTTGTTTGACATTGACATTTCCATATTTCGTTTCATAACTAGATTTGCTCCAAAAACGCTACTCCTAATGGCATGAAAAGAGGCAGCTAGATTTGCTTTCCTGTGCAACTAAAAGAGAAAGAACATTTTAACGGTACAATCACAAATCTCTCATTGGAAATAAAAACAGTCTTCCTTCATATGATTGTGTGCCAGTTGGATTTTAGGATTTTTTGTAATTATACAATTAAATTTAGGCTTCTGATATGATATTACCAGTGGAAATAGCGTGAAGTGAAACTACAATGTCTGGGCCCAGTGGTGCTGGAGGTTCCGATGGCGTAGTCAGGAGTAGTGCATTGTCTTTCGTTGCCGGGGCGGCGCCGGCGCAGATGGCCGAAGAACTACCTGGTACAGCCAAGGATGGGGCTGGTGAGTGACAACATCTAGCACATAACATTTCTCATTGAGCCTGCTCCACATTAGGAGAGGTGTTCTTCACTCCCTTTTTGATGCTTGGCTGACAGCAGATCACATCCACTGAACAGTCTATTGATCACACTCTGATCCTATTTTCTTTACGATTAGCCTCTAAAGACTTTGGTTTCCTTATAGGAGCATTGGTCAGAGGCCTAATTGTTATAGGGCCCGACTAGTACCCCGAGGTACCGGGTTTAAACCCGCAGCGCATCTACCAATGACTCTTTTCTGAGTTATATACATTAGTTGAACACTAACCGTTACAGTGAGGGAAAACATTGAGATGAAACCTCCACATTCAATAGAATGAATTTGTGATCATAATCTAATCTTGTCAGGTCCTTGTTAACAAAGTCAGAGAGGTTTGGTGGCAGTTGCTCTACTGTAATTACTTGATCAGCCAAACCCTGAATCATGGTCGAGACTGACCTCGGTCCCTCACACGTATGACCATATCCGGGACATTAACGCCAAGACGACTACCACACCTTATCCATTTTTTGGAACCATATGGAAAATGGTCATCGCCCCCTATGGACATCAGCAACACCAGGGATATGACTAATATGTTACCCACCTCTATAGAGACCACTAATATATCTTCATGAATGATCTCAGGTCATAGTCCAAAGGAAACAATATGCTAGCTTCTTCCACATCCGAAAAGTATGCATGTGTCGCCCCCTACCTGGATGAACTCGCTTAACTTTCCCTTTGTTTTCCGTTTAATTTTTTACTTTTGAAAAGAGATTAATTAACGTAATCCTAATTCAATAAATACTCTTTCCATTTTAAGCGAGAAACGTCCCTTTGAAAAAGGAACACCAACAGAGGCTTATGTGAGGCTTAGTTTGTATAGAAATTTCTGTCTACCGTTACCAGAGTACTATATCTAATTTAAACATATGTTAAATTTTCAGATAGATTAATGCCAGCAGGCCTTAAGGCATTATGCGACATATACTCAACACTGTATCCCGATCAATCCAACCCCTTGCAAGTGACAACCAGATTAAAATACTGGTAAGATTTCTTAATAGAAGCAACTGAGTCTTCGTCCACATAAAACTCAGTTTTACATTCTAGACCCGATCTCGGGGGTACCACATTCAATTTCGGGATAAATTATGTATTCTGTGCTATGCTATTCTGAATTATGTTAAGCTATATTACTGACAATTTTCATCAAAACCCGTCCAGTACGTTTTGCGTGAAGGTGTGACAAACATCCACATATCCATTTCATTGCTTTCTTTTATATTATTAACAAGTAGAAATCTGTTGGATACATTCTATACTAAAATATACATTAAGAACGTCCACTAAAGTTTATGTAAATATTGTACCACCAGATTCAGTCAGATTATTTATTTTCATTTTTTCTTTAATGGAATTCATGATATGTTCTACAATACCTGTATATATTTTATTATGTATATATGTATGTGTATTTATATATATACTATTGTGTGTATTTAGTATCTTATTTATAATTATTTATGTAGTTTATTAAATATGTATATTTTAAACTATTGCGCACGTCTCATCCCCTATAAACTATAATGTCTCTCTTCTATAGGCCTGCTGGAAGAGATTTCTTCTTAGAAATAAGTTGTGCCTGTTGTGTTGTCTTTAATTTTGTAATTTCTGTATACTTTATATTGTGTGCAATAAATTGTTAAGTAAATAAATAAATACAGCATGTAGCTAATTTACAGTACTAACAGACTCTCCGATTTGACTGGAACCGACCAACCGTCAGTTGCAGTTGATACTAATCCTTATGCAGTATAAAACAAAGTCACTTTTGGATGCAGTGGACGTGGACGGACGCCCGACCAAGATCGTCTCGCCCACTCGACATTATTTTTTACACCGTAAGGATTAGTATCAACTGCAATTGACGATTGGTCGGCACCAGCCAAATCATAGAGTGTTTACTAGTTTTAGTGTAACCAAAGTTATGTTTCAGGCTTGGAGGTCACGACCCACTTGACTATATCAGCATGTATTGGAACCCAGGGAAGCCTGATGAAAACATACCACCACATTGGCATTATGTCAGGTAAGACCACAGATTATCCGGCAGACAAACAGGCATACGGGCCACCTGATGGAAAGTGGTCACTATAGGCGGCGCCTATGGACATCAGCAACTCTAGGAGAGTCACCAATGCGTTGCCCGCCTCTGAAGAGACCTCTAATATACCTCTTGAACGATCCCATGTCATAGTCCAAAGGAAACACTGTGGCTGGGAGCTCATTCCACATCCGAATCGTACGAGCGAGAAACGTTCTTTCAAACCTTCGCGTGGTGACCAACAGATTATTCATTTCACAGTTTAACAGCAGTAAAATATAAACATGTAAAATATAAGTACATTATGGACCTTTGATTGACTTTTTTTATTTTTCTAAAATTGGTGGGACAGTCACTATGGCCTTGAGATGCTATTGGGCACCTACCTAGCAAGACAACCCTTCCGCTCTTAACGAACTGATAAATTTCGAAAAGGTAACAAACACAATAAGACAAATGCCAGTTGACAATAAATAAATATTATAGACTGGTTTCGTACTTCATCTTCTTGCCAGAAAAGGTTATTAACATAGGCGTAGGAAGGTGGGGAGCCGGGTGGGCCGTGCCCACCCCAGGATGGGGTGCTGACTGGCTGTACATTGGTGATTGACTCGGCTTCATCGGCCACCTCAGGGGCCAGGCCCCCCCTGGAAAATAGCCCTAGATACGCTAATGGTTATTAAAAATAATATATGAAGTGGAACTAGTGCATAAAAGTGTAATAATCTGGAGTTCTATCATGAATCTGAGTGAATTGAGTGAATCATGAATGAATTGAGCGCGGTCCGGCTTTGCCTGGCATTGCCGGGCACGGTCCGGTCGTGACTGGCGTGGGGTAAGTTTGCTGCTGCCATGGGGCGGCCAGCTTATCACTGTGTGCTTCCTTCCTACTTTCCTACCCTCCTTTTTGACGATTGAAAGTGATATTTAATGTCCTAATCAATAAATAAATTTTGAATTTGAATTTTGAATGCACCACACAAAGTTTCAACTAATAAAAAAGAACTTGGTATATATTCTAACCATTATTTTTTTCCTTATTCTCCCCCCAGCTTCGGCCTATCAGACTTACACGGTGACGGTCGGGTCCACGCGCCGCCCGACAGAGTCCTTCTCGCCGGCGGCGGCGCTCCGCCCTCGGGCTTCGGATTCGAGCTCAGCATGAGACTGTATGCTGGGGACAGACAGCCACCTCCCCTCTGGCCTGCTGCCCTGTTGCAGGCGTTGGCCAGATACGTTTTTACTACTGGTGAGTTTTTTTATTTGACTAGCCAGGCCGCCACCTCACCTGGTGGTGAGTGACGATGCGGCCGATGGTGGAGCATGCCTGTCTAGGAACAGCGTATTCACTCTGGCCTTTACGCGTCTAGATTATAATGGTCAGAGAACACATTCACGGGTAATGCGGTCCATTCCTTGGCCGTACGCATTATAAAGGTTATAATGTGTACGGAGTGTTATGAACAACGTCATCTAGTGGTAATTATCTAACCAATAACGTTACTTAATCACTTCGTAGATGTCGCTACTTGCTATAGATTTTTGTATTATTGTAAGCGTGTAATTTGACACCTCGGGCTTTGGCTTCGAGGTCAGCATGAGACTGTATGCTGGGGACAGACAGCCATCACCCCTTTGGCCTGGCGCATTGTTGCAGGCGTTGGCCAGATACGTTTTTACTACTTGTGGGCTTTTTTTGTACCTCTAAGGTGGCAAACAAGCTTACGGCGCGCCTTATTTTAAGCAGTCACCGCAGCCTATGGACGTTTGCGATACTAGGGGCATCACCCACGCGTTGCCGACCCAGTAAAAGCCTTTTCACCCCTCTCTTGAAGAACTCCATGTTGTACTCTCCAGGGAAAACCTTTTGAATTTGAGTTTTAATGTTAAGAACAACGCCATCTAGCGGCAAATATGTAACCAGTAACGTTATTAATAATAATAAAAAAAAAAGTTTATTAAATCTTGTGAAATACATGTCAATTGTAGATGTAAAAAACACGTAAAAGGTAAAAATAAAACTTTTTTTTTTGCCTGAACTTGTATAATATATACCCTGTGTTTTTGGCAAAAAATTACAGATCTTAAATTAACAAATTAAAGTCGTAGATATCGCTAGTTGCTATAGATTATTATTGTAAACGTGTTATTTGACACATTGCGAATTAAATTCTCGTTAGCACCATGCAAGTAATTTCCCCTGACTAATCCACAACGAAACATTTTGGTGACCCCGACGTGATACAATGAGGTGGTATCTCATGAGATTTCATTTTATTAGACTAAATAGGCATTTGACCGCCATCTCACCTAGTGACGTTTCAGTAAACGAAGGTGATGGAAAACGTCGTGATGAAATCTGCATATTCAGGCGACTGGCAATCTGGTCTGGTACCCCTGTTAACCGAGAGGTCAGACAGCTGTCGCTCTACTGTAATTACCTGATCTGCCAAATCCTAGTACATCATCATCACAGCCCGTAACAGTCCACTGCAGGACTTAGGGCCTCTCCCACGAAAGGGGAGGTTATTGCCATAATCTCCACGCTTGGCAGGCGGGTTGGAGATCGCAGTGTTTAAATATAACAATGGAAAATGCTGCTGCCCATTTTCCTGACTACGGAGACTCTAGATCTTTTGCCTCGAAAACATTAGTCGCCTTGTACAACACCCACGAGTGTAAGGGGTTGGTGCTATTCTACTCTGCCGGACACCACACGGCAGCAATCCTGGTACATGGTCAAGGCGAACCCCGGGCCCCCGACTTTGTGATCATTCAAAATCTTACTATTCAGTCCATTTCACAGGATAGTCCCTATAATAGGGCCTATCCGAAATGCATATTGTAACGTCATTCCAGAGGGTTGTTCCCAACATGCTATTGTAGATTGGCGGTAGCGCTCCAGGCTGGCTAGCACAAGTTGTTTTCGCGCGCAATAAGCGACAAATGGCGCGACATAGATATTGCTATCTCTTTCATCTTAGTATTGAGAGAAGGAAACAAACGCTTTCTCGCGGTGCGAGGTGTGTCCCGGGCACAGATGTGCTAGGGCTACTGATCCCTCCGCCAAATGAGGAGTTTTCCAGTGGGTATTGATAGTTGGTTTCAAAAAGCATCAATAGATGGCGCTCCTACAATTTTGGTAATCTTTATGATGGTGGCAGTGATTTCATGCAGCCAACTAATACTAAACTTAGAAATAAAATGTTTATAGAAGTTGGCACTATGCTCCATTATTATTACAACCTCTAAAATGGTTGATAACTATTGACAAATACAATATTATCCAATACAAAGTATCCAGTGTTTATATCCTGTTTGCTAAGAACCTATTTCAAGCGATTATCAATTACCAAAATTGTCGGGGCGCCATCTAGTGAGTGGTTAGGAATGCTTTAGATACCTATTGGAAAATTGCTCATTGTCATTTGTATATGTTTTTATTTACATCCAGGCAACAAGTTCTGCCCAGGCGACCACATATCGTGGCACGCCCCTCTCGACGGCGCTGCGACATCGAGAGTCCGTCACTTGCTGGTCGCAAGCGACGCGCGGCTGCCGGCAGCTGGGACACCGCATGGCACCGTGGCCTTCCTACAGGTCGGTGGATTGATCAATATCTCAGCCATCCCGTGTCCCGCCCCGCTGTCCGTGGCGGCCGCCGCGCGTTCGCCAGCTGCTGGTCGCTGACTGTACCGATGTTAGTTGAGAAATATACCTAAATAAAAGTCGTAAAGTAGATGGATTGATCGACGGATATATGGATAGATCTATAGATTGCACAGATGAAGGGATAAATACTGATTAATTAATAGTTTTACTAATCGATGGCTGAATCGATTGACGGATTGACAGATGGATAGATTGTTGATTTGGCCGACGAATATATGGATAGATTGACAGATATATGGATAGATGGTGATATTAATATTGATTAATTGCGATAGTTTAACAAATCGATGGCTGAATTTATTGACGGTTAGATTGACAGATGGATTGATAAATTGCGCAGATGGAAAGAAATATTGCTAGATTAATAGATCGATTGATGGTTTGATAAGTTGATTGATGGATTGATTGACATCGAGATGATTGCATGAAGCGAACGCTTCATCCTTAAGTGGAGCTATTCGCACGAGCCGCTTTGGTTCAACCGTTATAATGCGTGTGGCACGCAATGGATCACGTTGTCAGCGAGTGTGTTCCCTGATCATTATAATCTGGACGCCTTGAAGGCTACAGTTAATAAGCTGTTCCTAGACAGGCATGCTCCATCTTCGGCCACCAGGTGCGATAGCATTGTAATGCCTGGCTAGTAAGAAAAATTTAAATGTGTTAGCAAATTACAGGCATTTCATCTTAGTCCTCACAGTGACAACGCACCTGCGGTTCTGCATTTTTGTTATCTGCAACCTAAATGCATGAATTGTAGATGTTATGGGCGACAGTTAGCATTTACATTTACCGTTGTCTGTTTGCTCGTTTGTCGCTGAGTAGCATAAAAGGAAAGTTCTTTCAAATTTTCGCGTGAATACCACTAGAAGTTTTTGACATGATGCCTACAGCTACATTCTTTCATCGCACCGCTCGCCATCGACAGGGAGTTCATCCTCACACTTTAAAGCCAAATTGGTCGCGAACTGTGCGGTTCCAAAGGAACTTTCTCCCACGCACATTAAGGTTGTGGAATGAACTACCTGGAGAGGTTTTCCCTGCAGAGTACAACATGGAGTTCTTCAAGAAAGGGGTTGAAAGGTTTTTACGGGGTCGGCAACGCGTGGGTGATGCCCCTGGTATTGGAAACGTCCATAGGCTGCGGTGACTGCTTACCATCAGGCAGGCCGTAAGCTTGTTTGCCACCTTAGTGGTATAAAAAAAAAAAAGTATGATGATGATAATGATAAGGCTATCCTTTGCAGATGGTTGGCTGTACCGGGCGCGAGCTGCGAGCCGCCCAGCGCGGCTCCGGCTTCGACGTGCTTAAACTCATTGCTGCTGACCACAGGTTGGTATTTTCTTGGTTGAATGGGTCGAGCCATGACACCATTTATTGTCGTGTTTTCCAAATTTTAATGTTGCAAATTCTTGTAAACATTCAGTTACTTGGTCTCACTGGTACTTTTGGTTTGTATAAATTATTAATCGTGCTGAAAATTATCTCCCGCACTTCCTTTTTAATTGTTTTGAACATAATTTAATAATATTTTTCATAACAATCCTCCAGAAATCAAATTGTTTGTTATGACGTTCTATGACGTTTAAAAAACTCGCCATACTGAGGTTTTAATATATATGTCGTCGCGTGAAGGAAAGGGGTGTATCAGGATCATTGTCATCAGGGTGGTGATATCAGTATTAGGGCGTATTCGTCCAGATAAATTAAAGAAAAGTTTCACATTTACTCCACTGTATTTATTCCATTTCATTTTTGCACATCACTTATAATTTCACTAGAATTCAGAGCGGTATTACAAATGTAGGCAGTTGAGGTAATTTACTTTCTTATTTCAAAGGTGATTTTAAAATTACTTTATTTTTAAACGTAAATAACACTTTCTATTAACGAACTTCAAACGTAAACAAACGAAATGTGGAGACAGTTTCAAGACGCGTCACGCCGAGAATGGCCGCCACTCGGCCCGAGCCGTGCCGGCGAGACTCTGTCAGCACGCCCCACCAGAGGGCGCACTCCCACTTCCGTTTTCATCGTCATGAGTCCGTACTATTGACCACATGAGTCCATACTATTGACCGTGATCCGTCATATATTTTTTATATAAGCGATTCGGACTTAGCGTGGTCTTATTGTAACCATATTTATTTAATATTCTTTATTCTTAACTATTTTGTATCGTTTTTTTTTTGTTTTTACCTTATTCGTCTCTGTCCATATCCCCCCCAGCTGCGGCGACCCCTACCTAGTGACCCGGGTCCAGCGTCGCCGGTCCGCCCGGGGGATCCGGTCCCGGGCCCAGCGCGCCGGCGCCGCGCCGCTCGCGGGCGTCAGCGCCAGGCTGGCCGTGCGCCGCTACCGGCCCGGGGACGAGGTGCGCTCACACCCACACACCCACACACCCACAGACACAGACACGGGCCGGCGCCGCGCCGCTCGCGGGCGTCAGCGCCAGGCTGGCCGTGCGCCGCTACCGGCCCGGGGACGAGGTGCGCTCACACCCACACACCCACACACCCACAGACACAGACACGGGCCGGCGCCGCGCCGCTCGCGGGCGTCAGCGCCAGGCTGGCCGTGCGCCGCTACCGGCCCGGGGACGAGGTGCGCTCACACCCACACACCCACACACCCACAGACACAGACACGGGCCGGCGCCGCGCCGCTCGCGGGCGTCAGCGCCAGGCTGGCCGTGCGCCGCTACCGGCCCGGGGGCGAGGTGCGCTCACACCCACACACCCACACACCCACAGACACAGACACGGGCCGGCGCCGCGCCGCTCGCGGGCGTCAGCGCCAGGCTGGCCGTGCGCCGCTACCGGCCCGGGGACGAGGTGCGCTCACACACCCACACACCCACAGACACAGACACGGGCCGGCGCCGCGCCGCTCGCGGGCGTCAGCGCCAGGCTGGCCGTGCGCCGCTACCGGCCCGGGGACGAGGTGCGCTCACACCCACACACCCACACACCCACAGACACAGACACGGGCCGGCGCCGCGCCGCTCGCGGGCGTCAGCGCCAGGCTGGCCGTGCGCCGCTACCGGCCCGGGGACGAGGTGCGCTCACACCCACACACCCACACACCCACAGACACAGACACGGGCCGGCGCCGCGCCGCTCGCGGGCGTCAGCGCCAGGCTGGCCGTGCGCCGCTACCGGCCCGGGGACGAGGTGCGCTCACACCCACACACCCACACACCCACAGACACAGACACGGGCCGGCGCCGCGCCGCTCGCGGGCGTCAGCGCCAGGCTGGCCGTGCGCCGCTACCGGCCCGGGGACGAGGTGCGCTCACACCCACACACCCACACACCCACAGACACAGACACGGGCCGGCGCCGCGCCGCTCGCGGGCGTCAGCGCCAGGCTGGCCGTGCGCCGCTACCGGCCCGGGGACGAGGTGCGCTCACACCCACACACCCACACACCCACAGACACAGACACGGGCCGGCGCCGCGCCGCTCGCGGGCGTCAGCGCCAGGCTGGCCGTGCGCCGCTACCGGCCCGGGGACGAGGTGCGCTCACACCCACACACCCACACACCCACACACCCACACACCCACACACCCACACACCCACACACCCACACACCCACACACCCACAGACACAGACACGCGCCGGCGCCGCGCCGCTCGCGGGCGTCAGCAGCCTTACATTACTTGAGTTCTAACCGATGCTCTGACGGTGTAGGAAAACATCGTGATGAAACCTGCACGTTCAGGCTACTGAATGTGTAACCATGATCCAATCTGGTCAGGTTCTTCTGGTACCAGGGTCACGGAGTTCAGATGGCAGTCGCTCCACTGTAATTACCTGATCTGACAAATCCTGGAGCATGGTCAAGGCGGACCCCCGGGCCCTCGTGCTCGAGAGCACAACCGGGACACGAGAAGATGATTTTTATTGTTTACGTACCAAATGAGACAACTCAGTTGGCATCTGAATTTGACATTAGATAATTCTACACTACGTTACCTACGTTGGCCATTGGCTAGAGCGTCTACCAAATTAGAGCGGTGTAAGATTATCTTATGTCAAATTCAATTGTCCACTGAGATAAAACTGTGTGTGACCAGTAAAAACAAAAACTGTTTTTACTGGTAAAATATTTGTTATAATTTTTTTTTGTTTACTCTTACTTTGTACATTTTATTTTGTGGTGTTGTTTTTCTGTGTAATAAATGTTTTCTATTTCTATTTCTAGATAGCCAATAGCCCCGCTGGTCAGATTTTACTATTCAAACGACATGGTATTACAATACTTTAACACTTCATTTTTTCACAGAGCCCCACCCCGCCCCCCTGCCGCGAGCCCCCCTCGCCCCCCGCGCCGCAGCCCCCCTCCCCTCTGCCGGAGGCCCTCACGCAGCAGATCAAGGACACCTTACAGCGCGGACTGACCACCATGAGCGTGGACCGGAGCGGCCCGGAAGGTGGGTGGGTCCACCTTACAGACAGCGGCCCTCACGCAGCAGATCAAGGACACCTTACAGCGCGGACTGACCACCATGAGCGTGGACCGGAGCGGCCCGGAAGGTGGGTGGGTCCACCTTACAGACAGGCGGAGATTTCGCAGCGTATCAAGGACTCAGCTGCATGAGCGTGGACCGGAGCGACCCGGAAGGTGGGTGGGTATACCTTACAGCCGCACTAGAGTCTAATGCCCAAGTCCAGTATAGTGACTCATCATCATCGTCATTTTGGCGTTATGTCCCGGTTGCACTCCCGCGCAACACGCGGGGGCCCGGGGTCCGCTTAAGTCCTGTCTAGTGACAAGATCCTTGATCCTGACTTATCCTTATTAAAAGACTAAGCCCCCAAGGTAACCGGAGCGTTGGCTCATTCCTCGAACAGAGAATAAGCATTGCTATTCAACGAGGGTAACGCAGCCAGCTTTCTGGCCACAAATCCGGGGGGCAGCGATGAGGACGACATTTTTAATTTCTAACGCGTATATGTATAGTGCTTTTTAATGGTCTTTTCCCTCTTTTGTAAATACCGTTTCATTTTGTATGTTTTACAAATAAATATAATAGTCCTACTTCATCTGTTGGACATTTTATATTTAATTCATAGGTATTCTAGTACGAATAGGTACCTATAAAACCTAAATATGCAATTGACATGACTAATTATACGCAAAATTTTTACTTTCCCAAAAAATTTTTATTAATAAGTTAGTAATTATCTAACTCAATTCGGTGTTTATGTTCAGGTCACACGGGCATGTCGACAGACAGCTTCCAAATGTCAAGTATGGAGCGGGCCCTGCCTCAGATACCGGAGTTGATGCAGGTAGGTAATCCCATACGAATTATTGGTAAGATTATGTTTTTCAAACACATAATTATGTATGTTTGCACGAGCTACAGTCCAACATTTACACATATGAGGTGTTAGATTCGTCATGGTCAGGCGAGTGACTGCTACCATAGAGCATCAGAGGTTATTCAAGGTCTGCTAGGCACGCATGCTACATCTTCGAACTCATCGTCGCTTTCCATCAGGTGAGTTAACCTCAAATGCAAGCCTATTTAAAAAAATACTCTTTTATATGAGCCCTTTCAGCTTGACAGGGATTTTAGGGACACATGACGACCTTCGATTCCCGGCCGGGCAGAAATTGAAATGATGAATTTTAATTTCTGTTACGGGTCTGGGTGTTATATGTATAATAAGTATGTATTTAAAAGTATTTAAGTAGTATATCAGTTATCTAGCACCCACAGCACAAGCTTTGCTTAGTTTGGGGCTAGATGGCGCTGTGTGAATTTGTTTATTATTTATTATTATTACATATGACAGCTGTGAGTTCCCGCCATTTGGCCCAAGCTGCAGAGATTGGGGGCCGATATTGCCCCCTGGTTGGATTGATATATAAAAAAGTGTTTCTGGTTCCAGAACTCCTGGCGGGGTGACGAGACCGAGATCCTGGATGGGGTCCATCTCGTGTTGAACGCGGAAGGCGCCAGCGTGCTGCCACTGGCTATAGAGTGAGTTTCACTGGCTTTTTATTTGTATATTTTAATATAATCTGGACGCCTTAAAGGCTAGAGTGAATAGGTTGTTCTTAGATAATTCCCCTGTCTCCGTCTTCGGCCGCAGTATCAATTTGTGGTAATTGATAATGTGGCGGATTGATGGGTGGTGGCACCAGCTGAGATTGCGGTCAATGAGCAGTTTTCCAATAGGTATCTATAGCATTCCTAACTACACACTAGATGGCGCCCCGACAATTTTGGTAATTGATAATCGCTTGAAATAGGTTCTTAGCAAACAGGATATAAACACTGGGTACGTTGTATTGGATTATATTATATTTGTCAATAGTTTTCAACCATTTTAGAGGTTGTAATAATAATGGAACATAGTACCAACTTCTATAAATATTTCTTTTTACACTTCGTTCAACCTTTAACAGTTATGTTTATATTAATAAACATTTTATTTTTAAGTTTAGTATTAGTTGGCTGCATGAAATCACTGCCACCATCCTACAGATTATAAAAAGATTACCAAAAATTTAGGAGCGCCACCTATTGATGTTTTTTGAAACCAATCGACAATACCTACTGGAAAACTCCTCATTGACTAGCTAGTTCAATAATTTAGGACTAATTATACCCTAAACTAGAATTACACTAAATCGACGCCTCGCCACGTGTCCAGGTCCCACGGTCGCGGGTACCAGCTTGATGCGGAAGGCAGAGGCCTACGCCCAGCAGTGGGCGTCTTTCGGCTGATATAATGATGACACATTTGGGGGGGGGCCCTGTTGCCCGGGCGCTCGTGGGTTACGGCGGTAGCTACGCCCCTGGTTATGGGCGACAGTTACCACCTGGGCTGTCTGCTCCTATGTCACTGAATAGCATAAGAAAAAACCTCTGCCATTCCAGCGGCCGAGTCCTTCACGGCGGCCATTTCACCTGGCGCTCTCTCTGCGGTGGGCGCGCGGCCACCGTCCTCGCCGCGGCCGTGGCCGGAGCCCACGCCTCCCAGAGACACCCCTACGTCGTCAAGGGGGGGTGGTTGCAGGTGAGGGCTGGACTTTAGCAGTATGAAATGCTTCTTCCTTGAAGCTTCCAACCAATTCAGCAGCCATACCGCCGATCTCCGATAGCTCGCCGCCATTTTGATGCAATTGAGCGTGGACCAATCGCAGCAAGCCAAAGCGAGAGCTGCATTGTTGCGATTGGTTTAAACTCAATTGCATCTAGATTGCATAGGCGGCGTCCTATCGGAGATAGCGCTACCACTCCAGAACCATTCTCAACTCAACTCTACTTCCAGATGCTAATACCAAAGGAGCTAGCGCTGGACATGTCGAAGAAAGTGGCCATCTTGGCGAAGCTCGCCGAAACGGACTCCGAGTCTGACAGCGAGGAGGAGAGCGAGCGAGACGACACCAAGATAGCCTTGCCTCTCACTCTGTCGTGGTCGAAGTACAAACTGAAAATCACTGTGGTGCATGATAACGAGTTACTGTGATTCTTGTGGGTTCTTTGACCGGGCGTTATTTTGACATTGACAAAATCTTACTAGACAGTGGCGCTCACTGGTGAGCATAAAAACAGTTGCTCTCGTTTGGTGCGAACATATATATACAGAGGTTTGAAGATGGGAGGTTTTAACGTGGACTGGTAAATAAATATTAGCAATTTTGTAATCTCAACTGTAGTCTATGAATCATCAATGTATAAATATTAGAATATAAGTAAATATATTTTCTATGAAATTAACTATCTACCTGTATTTTTTATTTATGTTTCACAAGTCTTTCCACTAGATTTTACGCTTCTGGGTCCGAGATAATCATCAATTATGTATGGCCCTAACTCATTCACACAAGTCCAGAAGCCAGTTTATTTTGGTGACGTTCAATGCGCTTTGAGGTTATATGGGCTCTTGATTTGATCTCATCTTTAATAAGTGGAGCAACTGCCATCTGACCTCCATGACCCTGTTAACAGCTGTTAATTTAATAACAGCTGTATACCTATGTTGATGAATAAATGAAATTGAAATAGGTGAACCTGACCAGATTGGGTCATGGTTACACATTCAGTCACCTGAATGTGTAGGTTTCATCAGTATGTTTTCTCTCACCATAAGAGGAATACATAACTCTGAAAAAACTCTTAGGTACATGGCAGCACAGGAATTTGATCCTGGTAAATCGGGGTACGAGTTGGTTGTCTTAACTATTAAGCCACCTACCAACATGAGAAGAGCCACCCAAGATGATTATTTTGTACAGATATTATTAGTTGTGATGATATACCTATATAGGTTAATCGATGCAATCCATCCATACACAATGAATAAATTACCTAGGTATTTCTGTTAGTACTATGAAAAAGCCTAAATCCTTTGTCCATTTTAGTATTTGAACACCCAGCCACACCACACTTAACCGGTATGGTTGCTAGCTGTTTTTTTATAAATACCCTCCATTCATAGTGCTTGTTTTGTGTATGTAACATTTACTTACAGTATACTTTACTTTTTACTATTTGTTTAGCAACAAAAGGAAAAAGAATTTTTTATAGGAGTAAGTAAAGCTGGCGATTCTAGGTACTAGAAATTGTACTGTCTGTTTACTAGGCTATTCTGTTTCTATTCTGGTGAGGACTTATAATTGGCTTTCAGTTTCCTAAGTTGAATGTCTGAAATAGAATATTAAGTTATTGGCCTTCCTGGTCCGGAAATAAAATAAATAAATAGTTATGATTATCTAACCGATGCTGGCTCCTAGGTTATTCCTCTATAGCATATCTTCTGTTCACCTTCTCAAATGAAAGCCAGGTCTGAGGACTTTCCCTTTATTAATCACAAGATTCACAAGAGAACTTCAATTCGAAATGTGCTCAGTCAGCAGGCAGTCCAATTTATTTATGAACTACACACCACAGATTACTATAGATTACACGCAAGTTCAGTAAGAACTTTGGTTGGTTGAATTGGAGGTGTAGCAAAGGGTTTTTTTTAACTGCCCCTTGGGATCCACTGATCCATGAGTGCGTTGATTGAACCTCAAAGGAAGATCGTTGGGATGTTGTATTGGTGGCGGGCTTGCTGTCTAACTTGTAAGCAAATATCTCAGAATGGAATCATGAAATACTCTCAGGTAACCAATTTTTTTCTATTACTCTGTATATTGGAATTAACAGATATGGAATCACGACAGACTCGAAGGTTCGCGGTTCAATAACATCCGTCAAGCTATTTGAAACTGTAAAACTACACAATAAAGACTATTTTTAAATAAACTATTGGGAGAGGAGGGAGATTTTTGACAGATTTATTTTTAATTTTTGGCCCAACTACAAATAAAACATATTCCCGATTGACCTATTCAGATGACAGCTTCAAGTATTCTCGAAGCCAAGCCATAAAAAAAAAAAAAAACTTGTGTTGTGTTGTGATTGTGAACATTTGTAACCACAAATTGTGCCAATAATTGTGTACAATTGCAGTTTAGTTCAATGTAAGTAAAATTTGACAAAATTCTTGATTTGGATAAAATTCTTGCTGATGTTCTATATAACCTAAATATTTGTTTTAGGTTAGATATATTACATACAAAAGACAACAAATATTTAAAATTTTTAATATTTTTCGTCACCTTTCAGATGACTAGCGACGTTGAGAGTCTTTACGAAGGCCAAAAATTCGATACGTGGGCTGACTTCGAGGAAACTTTGAATGCTTACTGCGACGCCAACAATGTTCTCTTCGTAACCGCCTCCTCTTGTTCCATTGTCAATGAAAATAAGAAGTTAGCGGGTAGGGGCATTCCAGTTAGCGATTTTTACAAGGAATCCCTTGTTCACAAGAACGTGAAGCTGACATGTAAATATGGAGGAATGCAAAGAATTAATAAGGACTTGAAGGGCTTGCGCGAGCATCTTACGTAGGTATTCTTTAGATCATTAACCTTTTCAGCGCCAAAGTCTGATATATATATCAGACGTTTAAGTTTCGTGCCCTCGCCGCCAATGTCGATATTATCAGACAAATAAATAAAAAAAAATACAAATTAATAAAATCGATATCCTCAATATCGCCAACACTAGTTAATCAACCACGTTTATTGTCGTGGCGTGTGGAAAGGAAAGGATTAAAGCTACTTTGTTATTATTGTTTTAACAAAGCATGCTCGCTTGTATTGTATTACTCGCTCTGTTTACCAAAGACATTTTTCCGCTAGGTAAAATAACTCTAGGGTGTTTACTAAAGGAAGTCTCTAAATTACAGCACATTCAAAATTGGATGCCCAGTCAAGATTCATTTGATAGCCGATAAAACACATTTGACGATAAAGCATTGCAATTTAGAACACGCTAACCACGACTGCTCGCCTGAATGTGAGTATCTAGTGCCTAAGCTACCTACATTTAAAAGTATTGTTTATCATTTTACGTTTAGTTAGTTAACACAAATTGTGATAATATGTATACTATTGTATACTCACACAATTTGTGCAAATGAAATAATCATTCTCAAGCAACACAACAGATAATATGCACAACATGTGCCCAACAGAGAATACAAGGAAGCCTTTGCATGTGCACTGCGTTGTTTTTCACAATGAACAAACGTTTTTGGCCTGTCCTTTACTTAGTACTAAGGAGGGTCGATAGATAGCGGTAACATACTCGTTTATTTATGCGTTTGACCTATGAAAATAAAATTAATATTTATCTAAGCTTCGGATGTACCGAACTTATTTCATCGATTACTTCCTATAGGAAATCATAATCAATTCAAGAATTATTGTTCAAGAATACATAGTTTATGTTATGGATAAGTGCTGTTTCTACTTTTTTATTTGACAATCAAATGTCACAGTGGACGCCATGGTTGTATAGTGATGTGACATCTAAAAACGGTGTTACGAATAACCGTCTTTTTTTAATGTAGTGGGTAAATTAATTACTAATGAAATAATGAAAAAGAGGCGAAATTTTCTGTGGGAGTCGGATTCCAAAACAAGATCTACTAAACTTTGACTCATTGACTTCGCTCGCTACGGACGGTAGTTCGAGCCTAAATTGTAGTTTCAGTAGGTAAAGAAAGATTATATTAAATGTAAGCTAGGGCCGTTCACTCTGCAGATGCCGGTACAAATATAATAATAAAATAAAATCTCATAAATGAACTTTTTAACTGGGTTGATTAGCTCTACCAACAAAACCGTAAAAGAACCGACAATCGACGCTTCCGAAAACCGTTAAGTGCTACATCACTAGTTAGTTATTGTTGTCGTTGTAACCGCGAGCGTTCTCGTTATTGTGTGATTGTGTGTTAAGTGATAAATAAGTGCGTTCTAACCCGTTATATAAAATGATGACCGAAGGGACAACTGTTTGGGATCACTTCGAGCGCTATCCGGATAATTCTAAACGCGCTATATGCAAATTATGCCGAAATTATTATTCCTACTCGACGTCACATAACCTAATAAAGCATCTGAAGCAGAAACATGCAGATGATGTGGAGATTAAAGACATTCCTCTTAGAAAAAGGAATAGTAGAAGCAAGGCTGTTTTCAAACACTTCATCGATATAGATGACGTTGAGAAACATGCGAGGTGTATGTATTGTGGGAATTTCTACTCGTTTCGGTCTACGTCACACAATCTTCGTTCGCATTTGGCGAATTTACATCAGATAAATGAAGATGACGGTGATGGGGTAGAAGATAAGCCTCAATATTTGCAGGTTAACGAAGGTAAATACCTACCTAATTTTCTTTTTGTTCATACAGGCCTACAAGTAAATTTTTCACTTGGATGAGGGCGTAGTTGTCGAACAGCAACTCCAGCTGTCTGTCAAAAGTGATTATTTACAAGATGGCGGCGTTAGTTCTGATTTCGGCCACATGTCAAAAGATACTTGTAGGTCTTGTATAGGCGCCGGCCACAGACTATGAACTGGCTTCCGCGTCGCTGTTGTTGACAAATGACATTTGAAATTTGTTCCAAATTCAGTCGTCTAAATTCAGAAGCAAAAAACGTGAGGGCAAATCACTGTGGAATGTATTGCTCATAGAATAAAGTCAATTTTTGTGTCATTTATTATGTTACACGTCGCTCCGCTTTCCAAAAGGCTTATAACAAAATTAGACCTTATTTTATGAGCTTTTAATTCCACTTTGATTTGGTTCCAGTTTTGGCCACAGAGTGCCAGTAACGAGTCGTTTGTGGCATTTACCTATAACTCGTTTTTTACAATTATCATTTTTGAGTTCATTATTTAAAACGATCGCGTTATCGTCGTGAGTTGTCGTTATTTATTAGAAACGTACAAACAAAAATTTTCGCTTATAAACATAATGATAGCTCATGATAGTAGGTACCTACTTATCTTACTAAGATGCAAATTTTTTAAATCGAACCAATCGTGACGTGAGGGAAATATTCTCTTATATTCTTATAAATTAAAACACTTTTATACACTAAATATTTTATATTAATACTAAATATTAATAGTAATAGTAAAACTAGTGTTTTAATCTATAATGTAATGGATTTATAATGGAGTTCCATCATGAATGCACAACACAAAGTGTCAACTACTATTCTCTTTCATATTTTTTAAATTTCGGCTCAGCTGCAGATGACAACGGGAATGTTCGATTTACAGTTATTATTAGAACCATTTAATTTAACTACGTGTTGGTTTACCGGTCTATTAGCATCTTTACTAGGGAGTTTTCTTGGCCTTTGTTTGTACCACAGTACCTGCAAAAAATCGATATGAACGAACGATCGAGACTCACGTACAAACAAGCAAGCAAGGAACCACTGGCAAACCGAAGGGACTTTGGCTCCCTGTGTGTGTTCTATCGACTGTCCAATGCGGAGTGTTCCGAGGAACTTTTCGATCTGGTGCCCACAGCACAATTCCGCCATCGCACCACCCGCCGTGGGCTGGGTACTCATCCCCACTACGTAGACCCTCTGTTGGTCAAATCAAATCAAATCAAATCAAAATTTCTTTATTGATTAGGACAGTAAATATCTCTTTCAATCGTCAAAAAGGAGGGGGGTAGGAAAGTAGGAAGGAAACACACAGTGACACGCTGACCGCCCTATGTCTGTAGATAAACGTATCCCTCGCCAACCACAACCGAACCGGGCTCGACAATGCCAGACAGAGCCGGAACGCTATATTATATTATATACTCGTAGGTATGTCTAGTATAATTAAGAAAAACCACCTAAAACTACAGCAAGAGTAAGCCAGTCCACCAAGGCAGCACCCGTTCACGAGTATACCGCAGGGCCCAGCCATCGTCCAATTCAACCATATTTGAGGGAAAAGAGCGACCCGGCCCCCACGCCACCGCCAGACAGACTTTTAAGTGAGCGTGCATCACACATGCTGTATGTGGTAGGTAGTCACTACCACCCTACTCTATCCTATCCCTTTCCTATCGCTACCTTACCCCTACCCTATCCTACCATTGCCTTAACCCTACCCTACCACTACCTTACCCCTACCCTACCACTATCTTACCCCGACCCTACCACTATCTTACCCCTACCCCACCCTATACTACCTTACCGCTATCTTACTCCTACCCTACCCTACCCCTACTCTAACTACTACCCTACCCCTACCCTAGCGCAGACAGGAGACACCATTTGTGGGAGAGGAAGGAAAATTAACGCCGCTTCCAAGGTGGTTCTCTGTGGGGGAAAGAAACGGCAAGAAACCCACAGAGCCTACGTTAATTCTTTTTTTTTTTAAACATGTCTTATGTACTAATACATTATTTGTCCTATATACTATCTTAAAAGTAAATACCTGTATAGAACAGCAGTTCAGTCCCATGGACTTTTGTCATTTACATATTCAGATATACTATAATAACTTTTTTGACATAATTTGTTTTTTATAGCGACTTTAAATTTATTCAATGGTAAATTCTGAATATCTGTTGGAACCTTATTATAAAAGCGTACACATTGACCCATAAATGATTTGTGGACTTTGGCTAGACGACAAGCACCAGCAACAAGCTTATCTTTATTTCTCGTATTAATATTATGAACATCACTATTCTTCTTAAATAAGTGTAAATTTTTATGAACATACATTAAATTCTCATATATATATTGTGACGGCATTGTCATTATATCAATGTTCCTGAATTTATCTCTTAGTGAAGTTCACGTCACCACGCGAAGGTTCGAAAGAACGTTGCTCGCTCGTACGATTCGGATGTGGAATGAGCTCCCAGCCACAGTGTTTCCTTTGGAATATGACATGGGATCGTTCAAGAGGTGTATTAGAGGTCTCTTCAGACGCGGGCCACGCTTTGGTGACTCCCCTGGTGTTGCTGATGTCCATAGGCGGCGGTGACCACGCACCATTAGGTGGCCCGCTTGCTTGTTTGTCTGCCGTATAACATTAAAAACAACAAATATTATTAGGTGACCACTAGATGGCGCTACAACGACGAAAGGTCTTTTATCGTCTTTCTGGTAATAGATACTACAATACTAATATCAACATCTTCTCATAAAAATAATCTTCTTAGAGTTAATGTCGCGGTTATGCTCTCGCGCACGAGTGCCTAGGGTCCGCCCTGACCATGATCCAGGATTTGGCAGATCAGATAATTTTACAGTGGAGCGACTAACCTAACCAGATTGGATCATGGTTACACATTCTGTCGCCTGAATGTACAAGTTTAATTTTTTTTACTATTTGACTAGCCAGGCATTTAACCGCCACCTCACCTGGTGGTATGTGACGATGCGGCCGAAGATGGAGCATGCCTGTCTAGAAACAGCGTATTCACTCTAGCCTTGAAGGCATCCAGATTATAGTGATCAGGTAACACACTCGCAGGCAACGCATTCCACTCCTTAGCCGTACGCATTATAAAAGTCGAGCCAAAGCGGCTCGTGCGGATAGCTGGAAGATCCACGACATAAGGATGAAGCGCTCGCCCGGATCGCGTCTCCCGATGGCGGAAAAGGGCCGTGAAAGCATCAGTAAGCATTCAACTAATAGATATAACTCAGAAAAGAGTCATTGGTACATGGCAGTGGAATTCGAACCCGGTACTTCTCGCTTACGAGTCGGATACCTTAACCACTCGGCCACCGACGTTCCTCATATCGATAACATATTTTCACACATAAACCGGTGGAGGATTTAATTCCACTTATCATACTTCACACTTGGCCGTGTGGTGTCCGGCAGAGTAGAATAGCACCAACCCCTTACACTCGCGGGTGTCGTACGAGGCGACTAATGCTTTCGAGACAAAACATCTATAGTCTCCGTAGACTGGACAATGGGCAGCAGCGTTTTCCATTGTTATATTTATAACACTGCGATCTCCAACCCGCCGGCCAAGCATGGAGATAATTGCAATAACTTGCCTTTTCGTGGGAGAGGCCCTTAGTCCTGCAGTGGACCGTTATGGGCTGTAATGTGATGATGATACTTCACACTATCACGTCTATAGCCCAAAACATTCCAACAGGGCACAGGACTTGAGCCTCCTCCAGTTTTTTGGAGGGCTCTTTACGCCTGACAGATGACAGCCAATTTGGTGATCGCAGTTCGTACCTACTTTCTTTATTCTACACAATGACAACGAAGCAGACAGTCCACCTGTCCACCTGTCCAGTTTTCCAAATTGGTCGCGAACTATGCGGTTCCAAGGGAACTTTCTTCCACGCACACTAAGGTAGTGGAATGAACTACCTGGAGAGGTTTTCCCTGGAGAGTGCAACATGGAGTTCTTCAAGAAAGGGGTTAACAGGTTTTTACGGGGTCGGCAACGCGTGGGTGATGCCCCTGGTATTGCAAACGTCCATAGGCTGCGGTGACTGCTTACCATCAGGCAGGCCGTAAGCTTGTTTGCCACCTTGGTAGTATAAAAAAAAAATAACCTGATGGTAGATAATAGTCCGGTCAGGCACTTGAACAATATCCATTTACGGACTTGGGTACCATTTACGGAGCGCAACCGGGACATGACGCCGAGATTATGATGATTTACGGACTTGGGTTGTGGCAAAACCCTCTGCTAATGCGATGAAGGCTTAAGCACGACGTCTTGGACTGCTGGATAAGGACGATGATGTCACAGCGGATTGAAAAGAATCAAACTTACGTACCTACTAGTCGAATTAAATAAAATACATTACAAGAATTTGCCATAAAGTTATAGCGGACTATGTCACATGATGAGGAAAGATTCGGATTATTGATAAAAACAAATGAGTTTCAAAATCGTTTTCCTCCGAGTGTACTCAACGATAGATACCAGCTGTAGATTTTTTTAATTTCCCGCGGTTTTTGCTAGTGCAAAGTTCCGGTAGCAGGAGTTCTAGCATCATATTAAACAATGTCTTTTAATTTAGATACGCGACAGAGTTCAAAAAGCATTTTATACGTCTATGTGTGAGACGAGCTATTCGGACGATTTCGCTATTTTCAAGTAATTTTCTTAAGGTATTGTTATAAAAAAATGCAAGCCAAAAATTTGAGGGTGAGCCAGAAATGCCAGAATAAAATATAGCCCCGAAAAATCCCTATCCTCATTCTGACATTATACTTATCAAATGAAGTTTTTTTTCGCGTCTGTCCTCCTAAAGCCCGCAACGGATTTTGATGCGATTTTCAACTAAGTAAGTAAGTAGATACTTTATTGGTTCGATTCCCGGCCCGGCAGAAATTGAAATGATTAATTTTAATTTCTGTTCCCGTAACAGATGTATAATAAGTATGTTTAAAAAAAAAGTATATAAGTAGTTTCTCAGTTATCTAGCACCCATAACACAAGCTTTGCTTACTTTGGGGCTAGATGGCGCTGTGTGAATTTGTCTACGATTATTATTATTATTGTAATAACATAGCCTATGGCTATGGGCCAGTTTATCCTATTCGGATATACTTACAATAGTTAGATAACCGTAGATAGTATAGTATCTTCCGGTAGGTTTGTTATTATTACATTAAGTTAGAAAACTCGAGCGAAGCCGGGACGGGCCGCTAGTACATCAAATATATTTTTCATGCATGTAAAGAATATCAGCAGACATAAACATGAAATTACATGGCTTCTGGCTACGTCATATGTTGTTTATACCGACATTTTTACGTAATCCATCTTTATTTGGGTAACCTTAAATTGCGTGCCCCCAGATCTTTATATAGTGTGAAAAACAAACAATAAAGTTGTAGGTATTACAGTGAAACAAACACTGAACCGGTGGCGGCGTCGCTGTTGTTGACAACAAAATGTCATTTCCAAATGGCGTCACTTAGTTCCAGTTTTGGCCACCGAGTCAGATATGGTTGTGGCTCTATACGTACGTGCGCTCCTCCACGAACGAAGACTGTTTGGCATCTTGTGCACAGTTCTATTTATACGTACATATAAGACACTTTAATTATGTAGGAATAGAGCTGCGAATCGCGTGACAAAAACTTGCTGTGTGCATTTCTAAAAGGCGTAACTGTTTTGTTTTTATAGGACGAAAGTCGATTTTATTACTCAGAAGATAAGGTTGTATTCTCATTGCGTTCAAAAATGGATTTCCGTTGAAGGCTATTAGTATGGTGTAAAGTGGGCTTGTTTATGCCGAAGCCGGGTCCCGCAAAGACGTATGTAGGTATTTACTGAGATCGCAATACGTGCTCTATTGCCGGGGGATAAGGTTTATTTCTCCACGCAAGTTTTTCGTAAATAGTACAAGATTTATGTGAAATGCTTTGAGAGCCATGTTTTCGATGTAAGAGCGGCAACGTCGCTTCACCCGACTTGTTTATATTGATCAATTCTATAAATGGACTGAGCCTGGAAGCCCTGGCTGGATGTTGCCTAGGGCATCTAGGGTTTTATAAAGTCTAGAATGAACTTTATATTAGAGCGATCACGGATCTGTACGGGTTTGAAATAGGTACTTAGTTTGAATGAAAGATAAATTTATGGGCAAAATGACTGACCTACTTCCTAGCAATATGTACCTATATGTCACCGTTAGATTACGAAAACAGCCAGTTTGTAAATCTAAGATATCGTCAAATACCTACGTTGGATGGTAAACTGTCGATATACATGTTCATACATACAAAACTTGTTCGATCGAAAGCCTGTGTCGTCGTGCGCCTTGAAAAGTAACAAAGAAAGATGAGGGCCAACAGAGTTCTCACAGTGTTCCACAGACTTTCAAAATCCGAGCCGTGTATGGTATGGGGCCTACTGTTTTAAATAAACTCCCGGAACACGTTAAGAATGCAACTACCATTAATATTTTTAAATTTAAAGTAAAAAAGTGGTTACTGTATCGATTTTACGCTTTGTCAATTTGAAACGTACACTTCAAAAAGAAATAAACGATTACTAAATGAAAAAATATACATTCGGAAATGTCTATTACTGTTATTTTGGTTGCCACGCAGAGGTCTCGCTCGGGCTTGATTCCCGACTAGGCAGAAATTGAAATTATGACTTTTAATTTCTGTTACGGCTCTGCTTGTTACTTAAATGTATAATAAGTAGGTATGTATGTATTTCAAAAATATATGTATAAGTACTTTATAAATTTTTTGGCACCCATAACACGAGTTTTGCTTATTTTGGGACTAGATGGCACTGTGTGAATCGTTCAAACAAATTAATTCATTTTTTATTTTATACTTATTTCCCAACGAAAATACTAAATTAACGAGATAGTACTTAAATGCACTACTGCAGCCTACGTACAATACCACATACTCTTTTTAGTAGTTATAAGTACCTACCTACTTACTTTAGACTGTAAAAAGATCTCGAGTGCATCAAATTATGCTGACGTATACTTAAACCAGTTGAACTGGATAAAGTATTAACAATAATCAAGGCACAAAGCACGAAGTCAATAAACTTTTAATAATATTCGTGATTTCGTGAACCAAGGGGACTGGTTTGTCCCCTTTCGAATATAGGGGCTACAAATGTAATGCTAGGGTGAGGGCTGTGACGACGCTTAAAGATTTTTTTGAAATATTTGAGAGTGTATTTTTTAGAGACGGAGAACTTTGAATTGAAATATAACAAAGAAAATAGTATTTAGTATCAGTAAAACTAGCTTTCTGCCTATTGCAATTGGTTACAATGGCTATTTTGTTTTTGTGTTGTTTTATTTGTTCATTCTATAAACTTTTATTCTCAAACACCTCAATGGGCATGGCTGAAAAACAGCGCTGTTTAGAACCATACCGTCTGACAGCGTAAGCTGAGCAAGGTCCATTTGCATTAGTTATTTTTATTGTTTAGTCACTAGTAAGTATATAAGTTAATTAGCGATATGATGAAATTTAGTGGCAAGTCACGATATTTTAAGCAATAAAAGATTCTTATTCTATTCTTACAAAGGTGCTACCTATACCACTGTAATCCAGATGTAACTATCTATCCAAATCACCTAATTCTTTTCTAATTTTAGTGTTTGTGGGAGAACAAACCGCACAGTTCGCTACCAATTTAGTTCCATGGTTGAGGATGAACTCCCTCGACGGCATTAACGTATATATTTATAACGTAACTATTCGGGCTATTTTCCAGGGGTGGCCTGGCCCCTGAGGTGGCCGATGAAGCCGAGTCAATCGCCAATGTACAGCCAGTGAGCACGAAATTTTTGTATGCTGTTTTTATGTGTCTAGCCCAGAATTTCGTATCGGTACATCCTGGGGTGGGCACCAGATCATTCTGGGGTGCCCCCTTCCCTTCTACGCCTATGCTCGACGGCCACTTCTGCTCGCTGTCTGTCGGACCTTGTCTCTGTGTCGGGTTAACATCTCATCATTGGATCAAATTCATCAATTAATTCTTTAATTGTCGTCAACTTAACCCAGTACTGCTGACAGTCTGCTGTAAACAAACTGAATTACAAATAATAAGTACTTATTTGTATGCGTTGTTCCGGTCACGGTCACCGCTAACTGCGCAGTTCGCTGATATATTATCTACCCAGGCCAGGACAGTATGTCCTGTTTACAATTAACTTGGTACTTGGGCCGTTTTGCTTTGTATATCATAGTTACGAAGGGAGGGTTATAACTACGCAGTTGCTATAGACGGGCTAATTTTAGCATAACAACGTGACAACCGAGGCGTTCGCCTGTAGTGGTGTCTAGTTAAGCCTTATTTGGTTAAGCCGGCAAGCATGAATGCTTGAATGTTTCTTTTTGAAGGATAAAGTAAAAATAAAAAACAATTGGCGTTGATGTCCCGGTTGTGTTCTCGCGCACGAGGACCCGGAGTCCGCCTTGACCATGATGTAGGATTTGGCAGGTCAGGTAATTACAGTGGAGCGACTGCCATCTGACCTCCATGAGCCTGCTACCAGGGGAACCTGACCAGATTGGATCACGGTTACACATCCAGTCGCCTGAATGTGCAGGTTTTATCACGATGTTTTCCCTCACCGTAAGAGCATCGGTTAGTATTCAACTGATGTACATTTTGAAGGATGATGTAGCAACTAGATAAAGATTAGGTTCGCGTCTTAATATGTCGTGGATCTTCCATCCACGAGCAGCTTTGGACGTTGCACACAGCCTTTATAATGCGTACGGCTGAGGAATGGAACGCGTTGCCTGCGAATGTGTTCCTTGATCATTATAATCTGGAAGCCTTCTAAGCTAGAGTGAATAGGCTGTTCTTAGATAGGCATTTTCGGCCGCATCGTCACTTACCTCCAGCTGAGATGGCGGTCAAATGCCTGGCTAGTCAAAAATATATAGAATTTTTCGCAGATTACTTTCTGGTTCACCTCAATACCTACGTACTCGTATGTAAATATGTGTACATATTTATGATTCATCATCTCAGCCCATAACAGTCCACTGCAGGACTTAGAGCCTCTCCCACGAAAAGGGAGGTTATTGCCATAATCTCCACGCTTGGCAGGCGGGTTGGAGATTGCAGTGCCGTGAATAGATAGAAAATGCTGCTGCCCATTTTCAGCCTAGGAGACTCTAGATCTTATGTCTTCAAAACATTAGTCGTCTTGTACGTCACCCACGAGTGTAAGGGGTTGGTGCTATTCTACTCTGCCGGACACCACACGGCCATCGCTGTGTTATACTCTAAACAAAATGCAAAATAATCAGTGCAATATTCAATAGAACAGAATGAAATATAGTGAAAGGTTGCAACGTTGCAACATAGGATTAATCTGCATATTGTGAAATCACAGAATCAATGAACTGCTCTGCGTGGGTAGGCAACGTGTCATTTCCGTAATTTTATGCAGATAAATTAAATATACTTGGCCGTGTGGTCTCCGGCAGAATAGAATAGCACCAACCCCTTACATTCGTGGGTGTAGTACAAGGCGATTAACGTTTTTGAGGCAAAAGTTCTGGAGTCTCCGTAGACTGGAAAATGGGCAGCAGCGTTTTGCATTTCTATATTTACAACACTGCGATCTCCAACCCGCTGGCCGAGCGTGGAGATTATGACAATAACCTACCCTCTCACGGGAGAAGCCCTAAGCCCTGCAGTGGACTGTTAGTGTACAGTATAAATACGTTTCACGTGTGTATGACTGTGTGTGTCTCTGGCCTTCGTAGCGACCGAACGGATTGACTGGTTTCGATGCCACTTTCTTTATTAGAAAATCATTTTCATCGAGATTATTCTTAGACTTGTTTCATTAATGTTGGCTCGGTAGCTTAGAAATTATTTGAGTAGGTATATGTAGGTTTTGTAGAGGCTTTTAGACACCGTCCTTTGTAGGCTGCAGCCTTCCGTTAGTCGGGCTGTAAGTTTCTTTGTCTATTAGTTAGTGATGCCTTTAAAAAATCATAGTATGTAGTTAGGTTAGGGAAGGTATAGGCGTACAGATGAACATACACACATACACGCACACACATACACACGCACGCATACGATATTATTATGTTTTGTATTATTTTTAACTTTGTTTATTTTTGTCGTGTCGTAGTGTATTGTGGCAATAAATGTTCTTATTCTTTAACATTATAATATTGTTTTATCTGTAATTGCTGACCAATTTTTGTTTTGGTGTATGTACTTAACCATAATGAGGTATTCTTAGCTTCACTAATCACATTTGTGAATTGCAGTTTTGTAATTGACAGTACTAATTATATCTGTATTTAATTGTAACCAAATGTGATTGGTGTGAAGCTGTGAAACAAATATTTAAACTAAAATAAAAATAAAATAGGTTGTCTTAAGATCGTAGTGGCCGTAGCTGTATAGATATTCTGTTTCTTAGTAGTAAGTCCATGGCCCTAACGTCGATCCTTGGGTGACTCCGGACGCGGCGTCACGCAAGGATCGACATTAGGGCCTTACACCTTAGTTGCTTGAATAGAACGTCATAATCATAAGTAGGTACTTATTGCCTCTACCTCTTTCGGCCCACAATATAAAAGAACACGCAAACAGCATTTCTCATGGATACAACTGCCCAACTACGATTCAAAAGCGTGTTATTTAGTATTGGGAACGCACAACTGCACAGTCGCTGTTTGCTGTGTTGTAGCGCTTTCATCGCTAGATCTGGCGCTTTAGATGTTATAGAAGAGTTAAATTACGGTTGAATAACACCCACACGTACGTTCATAAGAAGGGAGTGTTCGAGCGCTCCATAGAAAAGTAATTTGATAATATTTTCAATATTCGCTATCAAAGCCAATTAAATTTTGTAGACGTGATCCAAAAACCAAATTGGCAGATTTTCCTTAAAGCATAATTTGACGAAAATCTGACAAGCATCTTGACATTGATTTCTGGATCACGTCTACAAAATTTCATTGGCTTTGATTGATAGCGGAATATTGAAAATATGATCAAACTACGGAAACACTAGCCTTAAATACTTTGTACAATCTGCGATTCCTCTATTGATTGTTCCTATGTTGCAGCTCAGGATTCCTTTTACTACATTTTTACTCTGTTCTAGTGATTATTGTGTTAATTATTTGATCTATTTCATTTGCTTCTGAATTTCATATAAAGTATCGCAAGAAGCTACGAGAAAGCGTTTTCTGTGTTCTGTGGTGAAAGCTATTGAATTTCTAGTTACCTGTTATAAATCGTGAGGTGTCCCACAATGATCGATATTAGGGACACAATATATAAATAAAGCTGTAGAATAATGTAACTGCGTAGAATAAAAATAAATTGTTGTCTAGTTTAATTTTGTTAGCGATTTTGTTAACTCACTTGTTACTGATTAAAATAGTAACAGGCTTAAAATTTTGGGCACGTCTAAATAGGTAAAAAACCAATTTTTGTTTACTTTGCAAAAATTGTGAAAAACGCCGTGCCGTAAAACAGACAGTAGGAAAATCTACTACTAGTAGGTACCATTTGAATGTTACTGAAATGTTTGCGTAAAAAGGTCTAGGTCGAATTTCGATTTTCGATTCGAACGGGTTTCAATTCTAATTTTCGCCATTCAAAATTCGATATTTTGTTGCGTGATGCTGATTTTCCTTATTTTTAAATCGTACTCTTTCGGCGTTGCCAAATATTGAATTCATTTAAAAAATATTGAATTATTCAAGACGAAAATTATAATGGGGCATTATCAGATTGCTACTTTGTAGTTCGGCGTGCCTCACCAGATGGCGCTGCTTAGACAGGATTCTCAAGTATTGGATTTGGTAACCGAAGTAACTCGGAAAGGTGTTTCGTGAAAATATACTTAGTATTAGTACCTTTTCTGAGAAGAAAGCGCAAAATGTCTACATTTTTATACATCTAACGGTCTCATTTTGATTTATTTTTGAGAATCGTGTCTAATCAACGCCATTTATTACAGTTTTTAAGGGTATGTTGGTTACAGGACAATGATGCATGCCACTGTGTCGAAATATCGGGCTACTCGTCAACAAAAGTACGCTGTAGGAAGCCCGGAACATACCCTTAAAATTTGTGATAATAACTGCGACAGTTTAAAACATTAAGTATTTGAATTATTTTTTCTTTTTCGAAAAATCTTCCATTGAAAACCCTTCGAATCGTTGCTAGCGATTCAAAAACAGAGCCATAGTAGGTAGCGCTTTTCGCTTACGAGACTTCCCGCCGACTGTTTGACCAGCCGTCAACTCGACTGGTTGCGTCACTTGTTTTGCCGCACGGAGCGGCAACGTCGCCTTTCTCTTTGCGCTGTTGGTTACAATATAACCTATACCGTAGTAGGGAGAGATTATTATTCTGTTTGTTTACTTTTGACTTACCTATATACCTATAGCTAGTAGGTAGCTGAAGTTGTTTTGTGGCAGTATTCGTAGGTATTTTATGCTATAACACGTTGTGTGAACGTTGCATAATTTGTTGTTTTGCAGATTGTGAAATATTACGATGTTAGTACCTACCTACCTATTTATTATTAGTTGCGGCACAAGTAGAAACTGAGGATTATTGAAAATGGTCGGAATATTGTCCTTTCGCAATCTGTCTCTTTTGCGATTTTCATTGTGTTTTCTATGTCATACGGTTCGGCAGGCAATCGGGCAAGCGGGCCACCAAATGGTGCATAGTCACTGCCTATGGACATTAGCAACACCAGGGGTATCGCCAATATGTTGAGGGGTATCACCAATGCATTACCCACCTCAGCACAGGACTATGAAACATATTAAAGCCGCGGAACCCGTAGGTTGCTCTCGCACCAAATACCTAGGCAGCGCAATACCACGGCAATATTACCGTGGCAATACGGTACCTGAATGACGAAAAGTCAAAACAGCACTCTTTATGAGCTGTCAAAAGTTCAAAACAGAAATAAAAGCACTGGGCAAACTGTTGGACAAACCAAGAAAAAATAGTAGGTACTTATTAAAAATTAAAGTATGTGCGCAGTATTAACGCATACCTGTGCGTTAATACTGCGCACATACGCGTTTTCGAAATGTAGTACCTACTACATTTCGAAAATCTCCATAATGCATTATTTTTTGGAATCACCTCAACTCATTACCAATGAGCAGTTTTCCAATAGGTATCTAAAGCATTCCTAACCACTCACTAGATGGCGCCCCGACAATTTTGGTAATTGATAATCGCTTGAAATAGGTTCTTAGCAAACAGGATATAAACACTGGTACGTTGTATTGGTCAATATTGTATTTGTCAATAGTTTTCTACAATTTTAGAGGTTGTAATAATAATGGAACATAGTGCCACAACTTCTATAAATATTTATTTTTACATTTCGTTCAACCTTTAACAGATATGTTTATATTAATTAACATTTTATTTTTAAGTTTAGTATTAGTTCGCTGCATGAAATCACTGCCACCATCATACAGATTAAAAAAAGATTACCAAAATTGTAGGAGCGCCGTCTATTGATGCTTTTTGAAACCAACTATCAATACCTACTGGAAAACTCCCCATTATACCTTTTATAAATCACACGGGCAACACCGAAAGAGTACAGTTAAAAAATTGGGTAAATCAGCATAATGTTTCAAAATACCGTACGTGCCGAAAATCTAAAATTTCGCTATTTTAGATATTTTTGGTTTTAACAGCAATGGGTGATCCTCACAATCAGTGTTACCAGCAGTAGATTCCAAAGAAGTACGTCTGGGCTCTTAAAATAGTACGAAAATGGCTAAAAAGTTATGATTTACCTTATCTTCTATATTTTATCGGCATTGGGGGGGAGGACCCTTCCTTCCATTATTTTACAGTATTTTGCGGGCAGGAAAGGTGAAGAGACCACCCCCCTCAGCTAAATTTAGCAATTTGGAAAAACGTACTAAATAGTACGATGTGGAGCAAAGTACGCCAAAGGTACGACAGTCGGCCAAATAGTACGTAAATCGTACCAAAAGGTACGATCTGGCAACGCTGCTCACAATAGTAATAAAAGGAAATAAATAAATGAGTAAGCGCAACGAGTTAGGTGAATGATAAGAAAAGTATCTGAAACCTTTGAATGAGCGAGCGAAGCGACCTCGAAATGTTTTACATATTGGGTCGAAATTTTAGATATTTTGCAAACCGTTCGAATCAAGACGCGCGCTGTATTATTATTAAAAATTAGGGCCCGCACCCCACCGCAGCTCCTCATAAATAAAAATGAATACAACTGGATAACATAATGTTATTTACCGCGGTGCGGTTGATTTTTCATTTACTACTCACACATTACACAAGAGGATAATAAATTAGGTACCTTTATCCCTACGTAACGACCAAATTTTTAAAGTAATAACTAAAGAACACCACAATAATATTTATTGGACTCTTGACGTCGCAAGTTGTCAAATATTATTTTGCTCCTCATCGCAAAGTTTTCGCAGGTGTTTCGGAGGAGAATAGGTTTTACCTATTACGCTATAGTGGTACCTATAGAAGTACGTAACATACAGACACCTCTGACACATTATTTTAATTAGTTGTTGCGTGACTACTACCAACTTAAATTAAAAAATATAATAGGTTTTCCCTGTCGCTGCTGTGATTTTCCTGTTGTTCTTCATACCTTTACGAGCTTGTAAGCAACATCTTGACGTCAATATCCCTGGGGCTTATCCTCGCATTTTCGACATTCGAATTTGATATTTTATAGTCTGAAATGAATATTAAAAAGTCACGTGACAACCACTGGGCTTGGTTGCTTAAAATACAAGTACAGACGACGGAACCACCGATGATGGCGACGCCGTACCCAGTTCTTGCTGATATGATCTACATACACCCTTGCAGAAGCATTTCTGGCTGGTGTTGTACCAGTAGCCGTATTCACAATGGCTCGGAAATCGGATTCGGATACGGAATCGACAAAGGACCCCGCAAAAGTTCTTAGGAAAATGTGGTTTTAGTTAATTTTGATGAAATTTTCATATGTTATAGAGAGTAGAGTTTCCGTGGAATCTATCGGGATTCTGAATAACAGTTTTCGAATCGATCGACACGGATTCGCCGCTCACGAATTTCGTGTCGAATCGTTCGGTAATGGTTTCGAATTATTGTGAATACGGCTACTGAACGGGAACGGAACGGAATATGAAATGAATATTAAATAGTCACTGAAATCTCCATTGCAGGTAAAAACTTATTCGCCAACCCTTTATAATTCGAAATTTTATTTCTGGATTTAATATATGACTAAAATATTTTAGGAGTTTTATTTATAGAATCTTTACATAGTACAAAAAATTCACTTCCCACCGTCTGCCCCTATGTATATGTATTTATGTAAGGATCTTAGATCTTTCAAACCACGCAACGGATTTTAATGCGGTTTTCAACAATAGATAGATTGATTCATGAGGAAGGTTTATAAAATTATATTTGTAGAAAAAAATTGTAGGTTGGGTTAAAGTAGGTATACACGAACGGCCGGAGGTGTCGTGGGTGACAAGGCTTCGGCTACTCTCATGACACCTCCTTTGAGGCGATGCAGGAGCGCCGCGGGGCTTAGTGGGTACACCGGCGACTGTTGGGAGTCCCACACAGGCCTTCCGTCACCCCCTACGGAGGGTATCGTGCGTAATGCATTCCCGCGTAAAAAAATAAAATAAGGTGTATGTATGTAATACGAACGAAGTCGCGTCGGGTCCACCAGTCTTATAAATATTTTATAAAGATGGTATAACACCCATGTTCTAGTACCGTACCTTTGCACTCTTTCTTTCTTGGTGAAAAAGTGGCGAAGGTAATTAGACGAGTTTCTATATGTGCGATATTTTCTTAGAAACTTGAGCTTTTCTTTAATGTTGAAGATCGTTTTCAGTTATATTTATAGTAGAGATATTCGGCTAGGAAAATGTCGAATTCCGGATGTCGCAACGCGAGATTAGGTCCCCCCCCCCATTTCTTGACCATGATCCAGAATTTACAGTGGAGCGACAGCCGTCTGTCTGACCTCCGAGGGGACCTGGCCAGATTGGATTGGATGTTTTCCCTCACCGTAAGTGCATCGGTTAGTGTTCAACTACATACGAAAATGAACAATCCTACAGAAATCAAATTGTTTGTTATGACTTTTATGACTGACGTTCTATGATGTTTAAAAAACTTCGCGTAACTTGCCATACAGAGTTTTTTTGTTAATAAGCTATTCGGACTAATTCTATCATTGGTTTTCGAGTCGGGCCCCTGAACCATTAGCTCACCGACGCTCTCTCTCTCCATAACATGACGTATACAATCGTGACTAAACTGATTTTATTCTCAGCAGGAACTCTGCATGTTCAGGAAGCGAATTCATTTCCCGAAGCGGTTGGCTTGCGTTGAGGACAAGATCGCTTCCTAGTGGCTGGCGTTTCGGAATTGTAATAAAACTACCTGTGTTTAAGTATTTAAGATAGGTATGATGTGAGCTTCGGTAGGCTTGTGGTTTAACCCGAGACAAACAGGCAAGCGGGCCACCTGATTGAAAGTGGTCACCACTGCCTATAGACATTAGCAACACCGAGAGTATCGCCAATGCGTTGCCCACCTCTATAACACGTTACTCTGGCAGCAAAAAGGCAAATGTCTCTCCACTGCCAATGCCACGGTCCCCCAAATTCCCACCCCATGGAGAACTGGAAACCATACTCACCTGCAGAAACACAATACTATTTCAAAGAATATTGTTTAGCTGCGGTATTCTGTCATGAAAGAAGAGACTTGTCAAATGGCAGTGGAGGGGATTTCGCACAGGTAATCGTCTACTGCGCAAGTCGAACCACGTGACCCGCCATGTCTCTTCTTACATGACACTAGTTATACCGGGTTCGAACTCCAGCGCCGCCAAGAACCAATAAATAATCGTGGTCAATAAATAAATAATCGAAGTACAGATCGCGCTAAACTTCTAGACGCCTCTGAAGTTGCTTCCGCCACCCGTCGCACCCCGCTGACACCTATTTTTTGCTACTGCGATGCGGCTCGCGCCAACTTCAGAGGCGTCTAGAAGTTTGGCGCGATCTGTACCAATGACTCCTTACTGTTTGGTTCTGGTTTCTGGGTTAGGTTAGTTGGACACTTACCGATCCTTCTACGTAGAGGGAAAACATCCAATCCAATCTGGTCAGGTCCCCTGTTTACAGGTTCAAGAAGGTTAGATGGCAGTCGCGCCATTGTAATTGCGTTATTTGACAAATTCTGGATAATGGTCAAGGCGGACACTGGGCTCTTGCACCCAAGAGGACAACCGGGACATTAACACCGAGATGATATGACCATGGTGACGATCGGAGTGAACACGGGCCCGACTTATGTAGGTACATTAATTGAACACTAATCAATGCTTTTACGGTGAGGGAAAACATCGTGATGAAACCTGCACATTCAGGCTACTGGATGTGTGACCAAGATCCAAAATGGTCAGGGTCCCCTGTTAAAAGGGGCACAGCGGTTGGTTGTCGCTCCACTGTAGTCACCTCTGCGAAATCCTGGATTAAATCCTGGTAACGCGGACCTCTATTATCGTACTCTGTGCTGTATTAAATTTATCATTTTCTGCATCTTAAAAGACAGATACTAGGCAAGGTATAGTGATAAAGACAAATGCATGCATGCATCTTCTTACAACCCAGACACGGCGATAAAATTATTATTAATTATTTATTATTATTATTTATTTATTCATACTTTTGTACAACATTACAGCTTAAAGCTAATGCGTTGCACAAATTAGGTTATAAATTACAGCTACTATATACAAAATACTTATAATTTAGGTAAAATTTTCAGTAAACATTGCTATTATTGTATGCATATTCAATAAATTATCGGCAAACAGATCGCAGTCTGGTACCTCACGCAATAATTTGTTAAGTTGGATGCGTGCTCTTACCAACGGAGAGTTAAAATGGGAAACAGTTGTCAGTTGTAAAATGTCTGCCCGCCTACCTTACCACCAGGAATACAACATATTTTACGCTTTCATTGCAACATTATTCATCTTTAGGTATCTATTCCCTTATCATCGTTGATAATACAATGTTTACAATAATTTTTACGAGGCGATATGAATGATAAATACTTACTTACTTTGGGATCGATAAGACTTGTTTTCGAACGAATGTTTTTGTTATTTTATCAGTTGGTACGACTTCGTATCATAATTTTAATTGATCATGCTCGAAGTTTCTGTTTTCAATTATTACATTCAGACGTCATACAGGCCAAGGGTAGATCAATGTCATAAGAGCGTCGGTGGTCTAAGGCGCTGTCCTGATTGGCAACGATCGTGCGACCGTGATCGTGCGACGGGCGGTTTAGAGGTCTCCTATTGGTCGGGCGACGTCCGCCGTACGACCATTGTCGCACGACCGTTGCTAATTAGGAGAGCGCCTTATGGTTAAGGTGTCCGACTCGAGAGTCCCAATGACTCTTTTCTGAGTTATGTACATTAGTTGAACACTAACCGATGCTCTTACGGTGAGGGAGAACATCGTGATGAAACCTGCACATTCAGGCGACTGAATGTCTAACCGTGGTCCAGTCAAATTTTATTTTTATTTATTTATTTTAATCTGGTCAGGTTCCTCTGTTAACAGTGTCACGGAGGCCAAATGGCAGTTGCTATACTGTAGTTAATTACCGATCTGCCGAATACTGCGGCTCTATTTTTTAATCGATAGTCTCGATTCGAACGAACGAATGAACACTTCAATATTTTTAGCTCGCGTTGGCAACACCGAAAGAGTACGGCCCAAAAATAGGGAAAGTAAGCATCATACGTCTAAATATCTAATTTTCATGCCGAAAATGAAAATGGAAAATTTGTCGAATCGAGGTTAGAGATAAAAAAATAGGGCCACTGGATCATGGTCAAGGCGGAAACCGCGCCCTCGTGCGCGAGAGCTCAACCTGGATACTAACGCCATGATAAGATATAATATAATGCGTTTGGACAAATTCACACAGCGCCATCTAGCTTCAAAGTAAGCAATGCTTATCGTATGGGTGTTGGATAACTGGGGCCTTACCATGAACTCTTATAGCAGGACCTAAACAGAACTGGCCTGCTTAGAACGAGACAGCGCTATACGTGTCACATAAGCTTGTCTCGTTCAAACCGAAAGCAATTCTGTTTAAGTCCTGCTATAAGAGTTCATGGTAAGCCCTCTGATAAATTACCCATAAATCAAGATTCAGTTTTTGCTCGGCCGACAATCGAACTCGGGACCTCTGCGTGGCGACTGGCATGTTAACCAACTGGACCACTCAGTTTTTTTTTTATACTTACCACCAAGTTGGCAAACAAGCTTACGGCCTGCCTGATGGTAAGCAGTAGAGATGAAACGGATAGTTGTTTGGCCGGATACCGGATACCGGATATCCGGCCAGCCTCCTAGCCGGATAGCCGGATATCCGGCGGCCGGATATTCACAGGTCATAGTCTCTGAACAAGTTTGTGCAAGCTGTAATCGCGGCGTGGGACTTTATACGACTGCATGTGTTTATGTATGTAATTTAATGTGAATAATTTGAACGTTGAACTGAACAATTCTTCCGCCCTCATACAGATTGATAGTTTCAAAATACGGGCTTACACATTAGCCCACAGCATCGTAGAGTTTTCTATACTATACTAAACTAATTTCAATTTTAAAGAAAGAAATTCATGTTTTAGTCCAGGATAATATTTTTTCATATCTATAATATCAATATATATATCTTTATTGACTTTAATTTATTACACTAAGTACATTATAATACTATACAGCACTTGTCAAAACTACACACGACAAAAATGCGTATTTATGCTGATCAGCGGGTCACCCAGTTGTGCAAAGTTTTTTTTTTTTTTTTTATATCATACGGTAGGCAAACAGGCAAGTGGGCCACCTGATGGAAAGTGGTCACCACTGCCTATAGACATTAGCAACACCAATAGTATCGCCAATGCGTTGCCAACCTCTATAACACGTTGCTCTGGCAGCAAAAAGGCAAATGCCCCACCACTGCCAAAGCCACGGTTTCCCAAATCCCCACCCCATGGAGCACTGGAGACCTTACTAACCGGCAGAAACATAATACCATTTAAAAGAGTATTGTTTAGCTGCGGTATTCTGTAAGGTGGAGGTACTTCCCCAGTCGGGCGGCTCCAATTCGAACGGGATACCCGGCTATGCCCTATCTCTCTTACGTACGTAATGTCCACTCGTGGAAGTTACAAAGTCACACCTATGCCCGAGAAAATTTAAGAACGCTCAATGCGATGGTGTGAGCATGTGCTCCGCCGCCCCATAGATCACCTTAGTGCAAGTAACCCTAAATTTGGCGACGACGACTCGCTGACGCGGACCAACGGGACCTAAAGGACAATATTATTGACGCTGCTACTGTTCAAAATAGAAAGAAATGGAGGAAGTGAGGTGAAACAAGGAGAGCTGACTCCAGCTAATGGAAAAGGCATAGTGCAAAAATAAAAGACCAGAAAACTATTAATAATTTTTGCTAACCTACCAAATGAACGATACGAGTAGAATAGTTGCCGATGCCGACATAATCAATAGTTCTTTGATTAATATTTATGGTTTTTAAACGTTTTGATACGAATTTTTACTCGACTGTTACAGAAGGGCATATATTTCCGATGAGCAAAATCAGTTTTATGGGCTTTTCATACATTTTTTACTATCCGGTATCCGGCCGGATATTAACGCATTATCCGGTATGCGGCCGAATAGTAAATTATAGCCGGATAGGCCGGATACCGGATAGTGGCCGGATATCCGTTACATCTCTAGTAAGCAGTCACCGCAGCCTATGGACGTCGTCAGCGGGGCTATTGGCTAACTCAGTGTTCAACTAAATTTGACATAAGATGTCCACTAAACCCTAATTTGGTATTCGCTATGGCTAGTGTTCAACTGAGATGACGTCATATAACAGTTGTACACTGTAGATGTCAAACGCATATATTTTTGTATCGATAATTCAATAATTGGTATTGCGTATGGTGGTGATTATCACTCAGTACGTCAAATCCATAGCCACTTTGATTGTCAAACACATTTCGAAGTAAACTTGTATGAGCCGGTGACGGCGTCGCTGTTCTTGGCATTGACATGTCATTTTAATCACATTTCAGAATGAAGTTTCCATAGTTTCAGTTTTGGCCACCGGGTCAAATAAGTTTGTAACCATAGAGCAGCAATGGAGACTAGAACTAATTTGGCATTCGCTATTTCCAGTGTTCAACTGAGATGACGTCATTTAATTAATGTACACCATAAAAATGTTTGACAGATGTTTTTGTATCGATAGTTCAATAATTGGTATTGCGTATCGTGGTGATGATCACCCGGTACGTCAAATCCATAGCCACTTCGATTGTCAAACACTTTTTCAAAGTAACTGCTAGAGAGTAGTGTTTTATAGGAATCCGGTGATGGCCACTATTATCCGGCTGAGTTGGAAAGGTAAGAAGAAGTAATACGCAATGAACTACGATTTGAACTTGGAGTTTTAGAAGGTTTATATGATAAATTCAAAGAGACAGTGTACTTTGGTCCTTGCTCTCTTTATAAATTGAAATAGATAATCTATACTATAATATTTAGTATGAAGAGTGGCGCTGTTCTCTGTAGCCTGACTATATACTTATATTAATGTTTATAGTTCCGCTGATAATCTCGGGACTTTAAAGATGAAACGCTATTTAACTTTGCGTGCAGCTGAAAATGGAACTAAATTTGACAGAACAGTGACCAACAAAAATAGTGACAGGGACGCCATACCTAAGTGCAGACTTGTCTTTCGCGCACTCTACCTAACCAAATAAATAAATAATCTAATAGAAAATGAACTTTTTCGGTATAGGGTAAGCTGGTGTAAGAATACAAGAAATGCTATGCTGAAATATATTTTTAAAACACCTAAATTTAACCCTAAACTCTTGGTCATACGGACATATTGAGACCTAAACCTAATCGTGTGTATGCTTACTTGCTGGTGACAATAATACTATACGGCGAATGACTAAATGCCCACATATCCCGGCACATTATTTTTGAGAGAATTATAGACTTTTCTGGTGCTATCGGGTGGATCGATGGCGCTTACATAGCCGTAATTCGGCCAAAGGATGACGAGGAGGATTTTCATAACAGAAAATATCTTTGATATAGTATATAAATGATTTATAACTTTATACAAAACATGAGTTATACAATGTCGTTCAATACGACGCTATTTTAAATTGTAATATTGTATTGTAACTAAAAGTGGTGATCACATTAACAACCCAACTATTTACGACTCGAACTAATGCGATATCAAAGCATAGGTACAGTACAAAAGCATAAGTGCATTACCTTTTCAAGAAAATTTTCTTTTACCGCTACAATAAAATTCACGGCATTTGGTGCAACTTTATCCAAAATCAGTTTACTAAAAAAAGGAAGAATTAGCTGTCCTCTGTGCCTAAAGAACTCGTCCTTTACTCCCGGAGTTTTTTTTTTAAAAACAGTAAAAAAGTGTGTCTGTACATTGAATATATTTACAAAAAAAATATTTAGAGCGATGAAGAAATAGTAATAGAATAAAACGATATCAACGCGGTCGCAGTCGCGTCCAAAAGCTAGTAATAAACAAATAAATAATTTCTGAATGCTATAAACACCGTTTAACAACTGTACTATAGTACAAAGGAATATGATTCTTAAGGTGGTTATGCAATTATGCTCCTGCATTGAACATGGAGGGCATACAATGGAATGGAAAGAGTTGTTGGCTAGGTCTTATTCTTGTTTGGAATGGTTGAGATGCTGCTGGTACAAAGGCTTTTCAGTGGTAACCGTTGAAGGAAGACAGGCGATGCTGCGAACATGACGATCCGTTGCGAACTGTAATTAAGTTGAATACACCCAATTAGGCTTTTATTTTCATTTTAATCCTACTATTCATATTCATGAATTTGATCGTATCAATATAAAGAATGTTATGTTATAGGTACCATTTTCTGTGACACTGAATTCAAACATAGTGCTAGCCGACTGTTTCCATGTATATCTTTAGGCTTGGGCAGGTAGAGCTCAACCTGTAAACCGGACCACAGCCACCTTTTTGACGACCTACTACATTGATATTTTCATCTACCGAATGGCCAATTTTCAACGGCCCGGCAGGCGGCATTCTGAAATTTGCTAAAACAATTCAAATTGCAAATTCAGTTAATAGATAAGTAAGCGCATATCCTTTACTATTACCGAAAATTTCTTCTACATTTACAAACTATTACATATGCCAAACAATAGATATACATAAAGATACTATGCACTTACCCTTAAGAAATATTGAATATTAACATAATTATGATGTTTTGGTTCCACAAAAACCTATTGGTATCTATTTATTTCTAATAATATTTACCTAAAACTATAGATGTGCGATTCTATGTAAACAAACAACATGTCAGTCAGTGACATATAACCGTTCAATTTGAAAATATACACTAAACCCTACTTAGCAAAGGTTGTAAAGTGATATCTAATTTGTTCGCCTAAATTCGATAAAAAATAGAGAGGTCATGTGCTCTACGTGATGGTCACCGTAACGGCACCGTATTCACGGTTGCACCGAAGCGATAGAGAATACCAATTCATGACATCGCCAGTGCTAAGCAAATATTAGTGCTTAGGAATCCGGCGATGGTCACTATTAACCAGCTGAGTTGGAAAGGTAAGAAAATATTATGTATTATACTACGATTTGGGCTTTCAGTTTTATTAGGTTTATATTGTTAAAGAGATGGGTAATATATTTTATCCCGTCTTTGTGTAAATTGAAATAATTAATCTGTGATAAATCTTTCTAATCACTTGTGCATGTCAAGCATACTTTATCAATTTATGACCCGTTGCCATTTCATTAAAAAATTGATTGATTGATTAAATTTCTACAACTTTACTATAAATTATGGCGCGTGCTATGTTGTTGGGGCATGCTGAAGAAGAGAGGAGGAGAGGGCTTCTTCGGCTGGAAAGACACCACTTGCGCGATGCGAGCGATCCACTGCAGCTGCCTGAAAAGGAGTTTGTTGCCAACTATCGGTTGACGAAGGCTGGGTTTCAACTTCTCTTAGAGGAGCTCCGCTCCCACTTACCAGTCACTCGCCGGAGAACTGGTGTTGGCAATGAACTTAAAGTAAGTATTTTCTTTCCAAATTACCTGCCTTAGCTGTTTTAAGTAAGTACCTACTGAGTATAGTAGTCTCATAAATGTTTGCAGGTTCTGGCAGTTTTAAGCTTCTATGCCAGTGGATCGTATCAGCGGATTGTGGGCGCGTCCTCTTTTGCGAGCATGTCCCAACCCACATTTAGCAAATGTCTACATGAGGTTACCGATGCACTCAATTCCCAGGAAATCCTTTTGAAATACATAAAATTCCCTTCATCTATTAATGAAAGAGAAGCTGTTATGAGGGAGTAAGTATACAGTAACTGTATTTATCTTAAAAAATAATATAAGTACATACACAGTACGCCCGTATCCCATAGGGGTAGGCAAGTAACTTTATTATATGCTATTGGACTTCGTTCGCCTGTTGTCCTACCGTTCTATTGAAACAGTGTATCTATTGTTGAAATCCGCATTAAAATCCGTTGCGTAGTTTAAAATATCTAAGTGTATGCAGTGGGACCGACGGCAGGCGACTTTACCGATAGATACATATTAAACTAGTTGGGTCTGGCGCGTTCTTTCTTCACGTGGTGCAACGTCAGACGCCTACCCTACCACTACTCTGCCCGTGCCCTACCATACCACTTTTTTTTCATGTCTTGTCCGGACAAATGAAAATTAGTCAAATAATTGCAGCCGTTCGGAAGTTATGTGCGAACATACATTTGGTAAATTGGTTTTTATTTCTATATATGTTACCTAACTTTTTTCAGTTTTATGGAAAAATTTGGATTTCCTGGGGTAATCGGGTGCATCGATGGCACTCATGTAGCCATAATCCGGCCACACGATCATGAAGAAGCTTTCTTCAACAGAAAGAATTATCATTCTTTGAATGTTCTAATTGTAAGTTGATTGATAAACAGAAATAATTATAAGTAAACAATTAAAGTTAATGGTTTATAAAGATTTTGAGTGATACAAATATGTTTATTACATTACAGATTTGCGATGCTAATTTAAAGATTAGACATGTCTTTTCGGCGTATGGTGGTGCGGCGCATGTCTCGTACGTCTGGAACAACTGTGACATCAAGCCAATCATGGAGCGGAATAGAGAGGGCGGTTGGCTCTTGGGTAGGTACATGCATAAACATTAAGAAATCCTATGTTTCTGGCTTTGTTTTCTTTTTTCTAAATAATAATTACAATTCACAGGTGATTCTGGGTATGCTCAGCGGCCTTGGCTGATGACTTCAATATTGGGTGCGGCTCCGGGATCATCTGAGGAGTTCTACACAGATCTTCACTGTCGCGTCAGGAATACTGTGGAGCGGTGCATAGGGGTATTGAAGGCACGTTGGCGTTGTTTGTTGGCACATAGAGTGCTTCACTATCCCCCAGAAACTGCTGGGAGAATAGTGAATGCATGTGTTGTCCTGCACAACATCGCCAATGAGTTAAATATTTCCTTTCCCGAGACGCAGTATGATGCTGACAGTGGCCAACCGCACCGAAGCCTCCGTGACAGCCTTGACGCAGAGGAGGTTCCAGACGGTACGAGGGAGGCGCTTGTACACAGGCTGTGGAGCGCAAGACATTAAAAAAGGTGCTGGTTTTACAGCGCTATAAGGAACTAACAAGTACTCCGGCCCATCTAATATGAGGGTGGCGCAGCTCAAGCTTATAAATTCCGACGCAAAGAACACTGCCTCCACTTTCTTCCATTCTTTCTCTACTGTCATATCCTTTGGAGTGGGAGACGCTGAAAGAGCTGTTGGTGTCACGGTGCCACTTATGCTATGTATAAGGAACTAACGAGGAATCCGGTCTACATAATGCCTATTGTAGTATCGTATCGTAGGTGCTCATATGGGCACCACTGGAAAGGACTCGAACCACTCGCCAGCCTGCACCCGCAGCGCCACAGACAGCTGTCCGCGCATCGACACTGCGCAAATATCTCCACACGAGCACTTCCACCTAGAAACATTCTGCACCTCGTGTTACCACTGAGAATGAAGAGGGCTTCATTAAGGCCCAAAGAAAGAAGAGTACACGTCGCGGTACGCAGAATCAGTGCGGCACTGCAGAAACCGGGCCCAACCACCGGCAACGACGGTACTCTACCTGTCTCGTCTGCACTACACCGTGTCAGCGAAAGACGAGCACATCTTATAAAATTTGAACACTGTGCGTCTACTTTATTACACTCTTTCATTTCTTATACATCTTGAAACTACGCGTGACCACTTTCCATCACGTAGCCCACTTGTCTGTTTGTCTTGCGTATAACATAAAAAAATAATATAAAATAATATTTTGCTGTGTAACTTGCTCTTTGTAAGAAATAAATATTCAAGCAAATTTTAAATAAACTAATTTATTGTAAATAATTATATTGCTAGATTAAATAATATTTTCTTTCACGAACGTTGCGATCTGTAAATAAATAAACAATAAGATACATTAGTTTTTAATTTACATTGAATCCCTAATAAGTAACTACTTAGTGAATGTAACTGAAGACAGTTCGAATGAGAGGAAATCTAGTAGGAATACGGACTCTGGCATAAGCCGCGGTAGACGCTAAGATGATGATGATTGTAAATGATAAAAGTTTGACATCGTAGTTCCCGAACGGATGGACCAATTTCGCTACTGTTTTTTATTTGCAAGTAAGCCAATTTAATAGAAATCGTTCATAGCCTCGCTTCATTAAAATCCGTTTGGCAGTTAGAGTAATATTTAAGCACCTACGTGTCGAAGGTTTCCGACATCTGACTATAAGGTTAGTTACGACACTCATACAGCAAGGCAATGTGCTGATACCCGCCATCAGGTTTGTGTTTGGTGATGAAAATAGAGATGAAAATCTAAATAAAAGACCTAGTGTTGCCGCCTGACGCCGTCTCGGAGTTCCGCTAATATGAGGACCGTGTCCTCCTGCGCAGCGGCTATTCGCTCCATTAAAGCAGCATGTTGCTGATGCGAAGCAACAAGCTGATGCATAGCAGCAGCTTGCTGCTCCTGCGCAGCAGCATGCTGCTCCATCGCAGCCGCTATCCTCTCCTCAGCCGCAATATGCCTCTCCTCAAGTAGAACAGCCCACCGAGGAGGACCAGCATCACGGACTGCAATTATAAAAATTGATCTTATTAACGACTAGAAGCATTTATGGAGTTGCATCTGAAAACATACTGACTATATGAGTTAATAAAAATGGCAAGTGTCATAGAAAGTATGATGATGAGCTATGTTATAGATAACATTTACTTACAGCGCCTTGGCGGCCTTTGCGGTCTCGTCTGCCTCGGTTCCTGTTCATTTAGAGGAGCTGAAAACAAAACAAAATAATTAGCATTTTGTTAATTATCCCTACATTTAAAGAATGCTAAAATATAACTATATGACCGCACCGGGCATCGGCTGAGAAGAGCCTGCTATTGGTGGAGTTGCCCGAGGTGTGATGGCTTGTGCTGGCCGGGGGCTTGCCCGCTCGTGCTCGGAAGAGGGCGGTGGAATGGGCGAGCAGTCCTCCTCTTCCAGCCACTCCTCGTCCATCTCCACTTCTGAAGGAGTGGCTGAAGGAACAGACGCAGCAAGAGGAGGAGCTGTTGATGGTATCTGCACAAAATGTTAAGAATTCCTAAATATTAATATTTAATGATTTTTCCTTCAAATTTGGAATTGTAAAAGAAAAATTAAGTAAAGACTTACATTAATAGGTATTCGTACACCTCGTAAGCCCTCTACCGCCACCCGACCGATCACGGCCAGCACCCGGTCCTCGAGCTCGCTCAGTGGCGCAACTCTTGACGGCCCTGCACCAGTGGCGGATGCACTCCGTCTAGAGTCCGCAGCCTTAGACTTCGTCTTGGCCTTGAACTCTATCCAGTACTTCACAAGCAAAATGTTAAAATTAGAATTACAAAAACATGCAATGGGATGGTTAGGGATTAATATTAGGTATCAAATTAAGAGTTTGAAATCGTATTAGCATTTACATGCGTTCAAAGCAAAAAAAAAATGTAATCTAATATAGTATACTACTAAGTACTTACTCTCCGCCACTGGGCCACCGACTTCGAAGCGCCTTGCGCCACTGAGTTGAGGCGCAGCGCGAGCTGCTCCCAAGCCTGCCTAACCGTCTGGGCAGCTAGAGCTCCGCCTGTGAACCGGCCCAATGCCACCATTCTGTGCTCCTCGGCCCACTCCACCAGTAATTCTAACTGCCGTACAGAAATTCGACGACCCGGCATTCTAAAATTTGTCAAAATAATTTACATTCGCAGATTCAAATACTATGTAAATATTAAGCAAAAATATTCTTCAATAATAGTTATATATGTAGTCACTACGCACTTACACTTAAGAAAGGGTATATTGAATACTTACGTGTAATAATAAAAACCACACAATTTATTTATTTTATTTGTAGCAGTTATATGTAGTAACTTCAAAATTCGTGCCAAAACAAGATGGCGGTGACATATCACCCTTCAATTTGAAAAGTCGATAAAAAATAGAGATGTCATAATGGCTACTTGATAGTCACGTAGTATATCTATTTAGTCTATGGTAGCACCGTGAATTGCAGTGGATCCACCGTGAATAGTTGTACACTGAAGAGATAGACAATACCAATTCCATGACAGTGCCAGTGTTCAACTTATGTGAGTGTACAACTAATTTGAGTTGACAACTGAGATAGCCAATAGCCCCGAGGTCGTCAAAACCAGGCCAACAGATGACCATTAGGGGGGGGGTATAGACTGAACGCGGATGAATCCGGGGGACCGGTAGAGACCGGTACACAGCGGAAAATACCTCCTATTCTAGAATGCTTTTAAAAATAGAATATCATCAAAAATGTTGTTATGTAAAAATTCGCCAAGTCATGAGTGACTCGCCCGTTAAAATCTAAAATATAAAAGAGATCTAAAATGGAGAGCCAAGTCTGACAGCAGGTATTTTTTTTTAATATTCTGCAAATTCTGCACCGTAGTTCTCTTTTAAACATATTGAGGAAATAGGTATAAATACCTTAACTTATAATCAATTTATTGTATGCATCTTTCTTGCCTAAAACTTAATTTGATCTCATTTATTCAGATATTTTTCTGACGTGGCAATCACGAAATTGTATGTATATTCTTGCACATTGTGTTTAAGCTTTATTTCATTATGTCAAAACAAATAAATAAATGTCAACATTATTTATTTATTAGTTTAAAACTAAAACTAAACATCAGTAAGTACAATACTTCATCTTAACTTAAATTGGAAGTCCCACCCTTTGCCATTCTCGGTGCAAATGTACTTATAACACTAGCGGAATTGCAACTCTGTATGGCGATGAACAGCCTTTGCAACAGGAACATCTTGCCTGGCTAATATTTTTCGTATTACATTACATAGACAATGCAATATAAAATTCAGGCAGTTTCTTTAATTCCTAACATAGATATAAAAAGCTCGAAAATGCGTAAGTTACTTAGAGAAAAGCGTGTAGATTCATATTAGAATGCCCCAATGTTATCTGCGGGGCTATTGGCTAACTCAGTTGACAACTGTACACCACGTCATCTACGTTGAAAACTGGCAATAGCGTCTACCAAATTAGAGTAGTGTCAGATTTTTTTATGTTAAATTCAGTTGTCCACTGAGATAGCCGATAGGCCCTCAGATCCGGTAGCCAATACCAAGCGACGCTATTTTGAACTGTCATGTCAATGTCAACAATAGCGACGCTGCAGATGAGTTTGTAACAAATTAATATGAATCATATCAGTGTTTTCTTTGGACTATGACATGGGATCGTTCAAGAGGTATATTAGAGGTCTCTTCAGAGGCGGACAACGCATTGGTGTCTCCCCTGGTGTTGCTGATGTCCATAGGCGGCGGTGACCACTTTCCATCAGTAGCCGTATTCACAATGATTCGAAACCGTTTCCGAACGATTCGACACGAAATTCGTGAGCGGCAAATCCGTGTCCATCGATTCGAAAACTGTTATTCAGAATTCCGATAGATTCCACGGAAACTCTACTCTCTATAACATAAGAAAATTTCATCAAAATTAACTAAAACCACATTTTCCTAAGAACTTTTGCGGTGTCCTTTGTTGATTCCGTATCCGAATCCGATTTCCGAGCCATTGTGAATACGGCTACAGGTGGCCCGCTTGCCTGTTTGTCTGCCGTATAAGATAAAAAATATATATATTATGAAGCGCTAATGTAGCCTTTTTTCTGCTCGACTTGGCGCGACTTGGCTGGGGCACCGCCGTGCCCCTTATTCTAAATTTGAACAGCGACGGCTTCACCCAATAGGAATGTAGTAAACAACTTATTTTTGCGCGCAAATTAGATGGTCCGTCCATTTCTGTACGAATTGTACCTATGACTTAAAATAGAATAGTAGATGCTAGTCTGAATGTGTAACCATGATCCAATATGGTCAGGTTCCCCTGGTAGCAGGGTCTTGGAGGTCAGATAGGAGTCGCTCCACTGTAATTACCTGATCTGCCAAATACTGAATCATGGTCAAGGACTCCGGGCCTTCGTGCGCAAGAGCACAACCGGGACATTAATAAAAAATAAATAAATAATCGTGGACAAATTCACACAGCGCCATCTAGCCCCAAAGTAAGCCAAGATGATAATTTTTTTTAGTAGTGCTTGTCTTTTATTCTTTACTAGCTTATTCCTGCGACTTCGTCCGCGTGGAGATCGTTTATAGAGCAATTTATCTTTTTCTCAATGGACCATTTTAAATGACCTCCCTAATGTTTGAAAGCTAGTACTACGGACAGGTCAAGCTGTATCTATGGTTCTACCCAACCGAATTAGATGAAACATGCTCTAGATTTTATGTTGGACTCCAAACTACCAAATCGTCAAAATCCCATCAAAATCAATTCAGTGCTATTCCCATATTACTTATAGTTTAGCTGGCCTATTACGGTTCTACATCAGGTGTTCCAGTTTCCAAAATCAATTAAATCCTATATGTTTCCCAGGCTTAATAGCCACACAACAAAAAAGTTTAGTATCGAAAAGTTTCGGCATCAAAGAAAATCGTAGAAAAAAAAAATTCAACAAGGGGGAAGAAAATACCTAGCCATAAAAGTACCGAATCGAAATTCCAAATTCGAATATGCGTCATCGTGTTCACGTAAACCCACATCCTTCCAGTACAAGATGAGCCATCATCTCCATGCACACCAATAGCAATTTTAGTTCCTTTTATACTGGTTTTCGTTAGTATTTTGCAAACCCACAATTACCAGTACAAGATGAGCCATCATCTCCATCGACACCAATAGCAATATTAGATCCCTTTATACTGGTTGCGTTAGTATTATGCTTTGCCAGAGAGTGCGATGGACGATTTGTCATGCGCATTGGTGACGCGCAGCGCGTATGTGTGACGTCAGCAAGAGTTGTGATACGCAAGACTGGGTATAGTATACGTAAGTGTTTCCTAGAATAGAAATAATTATTTAAGGAAGCCATGATGCTGAACGGGGCGCGCCCACAACGTAAGGTATCTGGAATGACGTAAATTGATTGATTTTTACTCGGGCTTCTGATCGTTGATTTGCTGGAGCAGCAGTGGAGTTTGTTTACGAAACGGGTAATTTAAATTTTTATATCAATTACCTTTCTTGAAGAAAGTGGTGGAAAGGATTTTAAGGGGTCGCCAACGCGTGGGTGATGCCTCTGGTATTGCAAACGGCCATAGGCTGCGGTGACTGCTTACCATTAGGCGGGCCGTAAGCTTGTTTTCCACCTTAGTGGTATAAAAAAATATTGCTATTTCGTTTTCGGCATATCAGACAAAATTTGCTTCGCTCAAAAGGTTTTCAGACTTCTGGCGGCAACACTGATACTTGTTCGAACCACAGTATAAATTTTTATATCGAACCAAAGAAGTTGGACATTGGATCGAACTGACATTGCTAGAAATCTACAGAGTTGTATATAGGCAGTACGTCATAGCGAAAGCCACAACCTAAAAAAAAGTCGCCTGACGGCTGACCCCAAAAAATGTTTGTTAGAACGCAGCATCGTACGGTGCTGCGGAAAACGCATCCACGCGCGTGGCTGCGGATCTGCATGATCACTGTACGTTTTAGACAACTTCCATACAAATCTCTCAAACGCGCTCTTTGTATAGATTTATGTGGAATCTATACAAATTCTTCCTTATCTACGACAAAAACAGTGCTTTGATAATAATAAGGTTTATTTTAGGTTTCTTTGATTATCCGCCTCCGCCACGTCTCTTTTGTTAAATTCTTTATTTAAGACTTTGTCTATACGACTATATCGCTCAACGCCGCGTCACTTCTGTACAAACCGCGTCTTGGTTTTTTTTTGCGCCCAACCCAATGGGCACCCTCCGGTAGCGATTGGGAGGGAGGAGGTGGACTCTCATAGAGTTCTGGTTGCACAACTCGCCAAAATGAACCTAGGCGCCCAACGTGCTAAAAACCGCCTGGAAGCATCTGTAGCCGGGAAGGCTACGGCTGTCATCGGAAGGGACACCCCATGGGGATATTGGGATGGGATGTGCACGCGTCTAAGTGCGATCAGACAGAAGGCGGCAACACGATAGAGATTTCCGTGTTCGCGTTCCGCGATCGTTGCGTTGTACGTTACATGGATATTACCCATACAGCAGGCATTCTGACCGGCAGGCAACACGTTCCATTGCTTAGCCGTACGCATTATAAGGGTCGAGCCAAAGCCGCTCGTGCGCATAGGCGTAGGAAGGGGGGAGCCGGATGGGCCGTGCCCACCCCACTAGCCGTATTCACAATGATTCGAAACCGTTTCCAAACGATTCGACACGAAATTCGTGAGCGGCGAATCCGTGTCGATCGATTCGAAAACTGTTATTCAGAATCCCGATAGATTCCACGGAAACTCTACTATCTATAACATATGAAAATTTCATCAAAATTAACTGAAACCACATTTTCCTAAGAACTTTTGCGGGGTCCTTTGTCGATTCCGTATCCGAATCAGATTTCCGAGCCATTGTGAATACGGCTACAGGATCGGGTGCTCACTGGCTGCACATTGGCGATTGACTCGGCTTCATCGGCCACCTCAGAGGCCAGCCCGCCCCCTGGAAAATAGCCTTAGATACGCTAATGCTCGTGCAGATAGCTGGAAGATCCACGACATAAGGATGAAGCACTCGCCCGGACCGCGTCTCCCGAGTGCGGTAAGTAAATGAGCAACTTCATTTTAAGTGAATATTTAGTGTTTACAAGAGTCAGCATCCAAAATGAATAGGGCGGTTGAGTATCCAACTCGTAAGCGAGAGGTACCGGGTTCGAATCCCGCTGCGGCCATGTATACTAACCGATGCTCTTACGGTGAAGGAAAACATCGTGATGAAACCTGCAAATTCAGGCAACTGAATTTGTAACCATGATCCAATCTAGTCAAGTTTCCCTGGTAGCAGGGTCACGGAGGTCAGATGGTAGTCGCTCCACTGTTTTTACCTGATCGCCAAATCCTGGAGCATGGTCAAGGCGGACCCCGGGCCCTCGTTGTCGTGAGCACAACCGGGACATTAACGCCAAGATGATTATTATATTCTTATTTATTGTTTACACGGTGTAAGTGTTATGCAGTAAGTAGCCAGTGTTGTACCACGTGTAAACAGCACTAGACTGTGTACCCCGAATCCAAGCGATACTTTTACCCTGGAGCAGCGTCTGTTGCTATTACAAGCAAGTGTGCCCACATAGGTATTAATATTGCTCCCATCTTTGAGCCGGTGAAACTGCCGACCTGCTTAATCCAGGAACTATTTGATCTGTAGCCGTATTCACAATGATTCGAAACCGTTTCCGAACGATTCGACACGAAATTCGTAAGCGGCGAATCCGTGTCGATCGATTCGAAAACTGTTATTCAGAATCCCGATAGATTCCACGGAAACTACTCTCTATAACATATGAAAATTTCATCAAAATTAACTGAAACCACATTTTCCTAAGAACTTTTGCGGGGTCCTTTGTCGATTCCGTATCCGAATCCGATTTCCGAGCCATTGTGAATACGGCTACAGATCAAATCTGGTGCTCACAGCACCACCCGCAGCGGATTGGGTGCTCGTCTACAATATCTACTTACCTAGACGTTTTGTTGGTGACCACGCGATAGTTCGAAATAACGTTTCTCGCTGGTCTTATTCCGATGTGGAACGATCCACCTTTTTTCCCTTCGGATACTCTTTGGCTTTCCGAAACGGAACGTATCGCCAAACTTGACTGTCCCAGTAACGGCGTCGCTGTTGTTGACAATGAAATGGCATTTCGAAATGGCGACACTTAGTTCCAGTTTTAGCCACGGGGCAGTGTTTAAGTTGGTAGTACTATAGTTATTCCGCGCTCGCCAGTGGCTGGGTGGCGCCGAGCGGGGTGACCAGAAAACAAGATTACTACTTTTGTAATATTCTTTATAATATCGTACAAAACTTAATTGACCTAGCCAGATAATATGTTGCCATTCGCCTTGAGCTCAAACATTTGTTACCAACATATTAATAATAAAAAAGCATATGTTTCTACACAAAAGTCTATTTTATGTATGGGTTTTTGTATTGAAAAGGCAATAAAAAGAGCACATGACTGAACTTTTGTACGGACTATACATATAGTATTTTATATATAGTCGATTTTGGTTATACATATATATAAGTTGGACAGCCATGTCAAAAACAAAAAAAGTTAAATATAAAAATTATGACCGGAAAAGAGACTTGTGAGTTTATGCCGCCAACGAGCTAGCAACTAGTGGCAACACCAATCGCTTCACACTCTCAGTGACAGAAGATGGCGTCATATCGGTACGTGCTTGTTCCAAATTATTATACTCGATAAATACTTGTAACTTACCTATTACCGTTTCAATTTTATGTTCTATTCCAACCTCACGATTTGTTTACATTATATTCTTGCGAGATTGCGTTGAAATTTTAATAAATAAAGTGAATCGAATGTTTGTTTTAGTGACGGAAGATCCCGAACCAGCTCAGCTTGGGAACATTTTGAGATAAGTGACGCCGAGGCGTTTATTGCTAAATGCAATTACTGCTTGGAGTTGTTTTCGTACAGAACCTCTGTCACTAATTTGAAGAAACATGTTATTACCAAGCATCCAGATGTTCTGGGCAACACGGAAGGAGATGAAAACGCGGAAGAGGTTGAAGAAATTGCGAGGTTAGTGTTGTGGTATTTTTACTATCCGTAAAGTACATTTTTAGGTTATGTTTACGTTTTGTTGAAGGTTGTTTACACTGAGTAATTAATTAAAGATGACTCTGAATATCTTTATTTCGTACAAATCGTGGACATATCTTTTATAATACATACGCACAATTACATGTGGCGTTTCATCTTAGGATTGGAGTACAGCTATGGGGGCGCTAAGAATTTTTTTTCTAGTTATTTTTAATTGCTCCCTTTGGTATCCTCTAACCCATCTTAGTCCTCACAGTGACAACGCGTTTATTATCATATACCTGCTGTTCTGCATTTTTGTTGTCTGCAACCAAAATGCATGAATCGTAGATGTTATGGGCGACAGTTACTGCTTACTATCAGGTGGCTGCCTGATAAAATGTAAAAAAAAAATACCATGCCATCACGGGGTGCCATGCCAATGTCCAACCAGTCTCAAGGTGCCCAGCGGATGGGTTAACCTCGCTTTGTCAATCTGATCACACAAAATTTTGGATTTACCTATTTATAAACTCTGCAAAGACAACGTAACAGCCTCTACCAATTACTATGCAGAATTTTCTCAATACGTACCCCTGGTATGCTTTTAACTTAAGTCATTCTTGCAGCGATACCCATAAGCCTAAATACTATCGGACCGGAGTATGGGAGTACTACGACATCAAGGACCCGGTAGCCAAACTAGCAGAGTGTAGACTCTGTGAAGACGGCTCCGTACTGTCATACAAGACAACATCCGCTAATCTATCAAAGCATCTTCTCCGAAAGCATAAGATTGAGTTTGTCGTCAAGTCGGAGGTGACTACCGAAGATAATGATGAGGAGATTCCAATAGAGAGGTTGGAGAGTGAGGAAGATCATGATGATGAAGAGAAAGGACAAGTTATGTGAGTACGATGTTTGGCTTATTCTGATTAACGCTTTTCTAAATGTGCTGTTTTTTTACTTTAATATGAAGAGCTTTCTCTAAATTGGTAATTTATACTATAATTACTATAATATTGTTACTTTGTGTCTTTGTGTTATTCACCATGTGGCTAAAACAATGAAGGCATTATTTCTAGGTACCTTTTTTTACTCAAAGATTATATAGTTGATTCATGCACATCTTTTTTAAAGGCACCATTTTTTAAATCATCATATTGTATGCCTTTCTTGTTAGTTTGTGTGTTTTACACTAATATGCAAAGAAATCTAGCTAAAGACAGAATATTGGTAAATACTGGACACATGACATATCATTACAGCCCATAACAGTCAACTGTAGGACTAAGTGCCTGTCCCACGAAAGGGGAGGTTATTGCCATAATCTCCACTCTTTTCTGGCAGGTTTGAGATCGCAGTGTTATAAATATAACAATGGAAATTCTGCTGCCCTTTGTCCAGCTTACGGAGACTAGATCTCTTGCCTCGATAACATTAGTCGCCCTGTACGACCCCCAAGAGTGTAAGGGGTTAGTGCTATTCTACTCTGCCGGACACCACACGGCCATGACCTAACAAAACCCGAACATTGCAGCCTCCACTCCAGCCGACCAAAGTCCAGCATAGCATGGGAGCACTTCGACATACAGGACGATATCCAGAAGATAGCCTCGTGCAAACTCTGTGGGGCGATCTGCTCATACCGTACCTCCGTGTCCAATCTGCTGAAGCATACTCGCAGAAAACATGGTGATGTCGTCAGTTGGGAGCGGTTGGAGATGGACGATGATTCGTAAGTTGTATTTTGGTATTTTTTCTTTGCAAGGAACACTGAGTTTTGACAAGATTTGCAAGGTGCGGGAAAACATTGTGATGAAACCTGCACATTCAGGCAACTGAATTTGTAACCATTATCCAATCTGGTCAGGTTCCCCTTGTAGCAGGGTCACGGAGGTCAGATGGTAGTCGCTTCGCTGCTGTAATTACCTGATCGCCAAATCCTGGATTATGGTCAAGGCGGACCCCGGGCCCTCGCGTTCGAGAGCACAACCGGGATATTAACGCCAAGATAATTTTTTTATGTAATGTAGAAGCTAATTTGATATTTGATAATTGTACGAGCCATGTTTCATCTAATATGGGTAGAACCAAAGAAACAGCTTGACCTCTCTAGAGGATTTTTTAAAATGGCCGCCCGGGAAAAAGTGAACTGCCATGACATAAAAACTGTTTCCACAGGAACGGAGGAGTCGCGGGAAAAATATAGTAGTTGTTTAATATTTAGTCAAAAAAAGTTTTGATAATTAGTAAATCACATCAGAAGATAAGTCATTGCAATCAGTTCGAGCGAAGTCGCGGGCGAAAGCTTAATAGCTTTTAGTGGTTATGTTCCCCACAAAATAATAAAAAATTCTAATATTATTTTCCAACTTGCGGAGTGACCAGGGCCGGATTTGGTATGAGGGGTCGACTTTTAAAGCAATTTTTGGGTCACTATCAAACTATCCACGTTGTTAGATATTTAGTTCGTTGTTAGATTTCATGTCCGATTTTTTACTAGCAACAAATTTAACTACACTTTACGGTCACTTCCCGTTAGTTAATAGGTTCCCGGTGGAAACCACATTGAATTTCGGGATAAATTAAAGCCTATACGCTATTATGGACTGTAAGCTATATTGCTGCAAAATTGCATGAAAATCCGTTCAGTAGTTTTAGCGTAAGGGAGGAACATCCAAACATCCTCACAAACTTTCGCATTTATAATTATAGTAGGATTACTAGGGATATAGAAGCCTCAGACAGCAGAGCTGACCACGACACCTCTCCCCAGGAAATCCCTTCGAAGCCGTCTGCTGAAAGGCAGGTCGATAGTGTGGCTCTACTTCAAATGCGTAGACTCAGAAAGAGAGATCTCGGAATGCCTGCTGTGTCAGACGAGGATCGGTCACGGCACCGGCTCGCACAATCTGAAGAGGCACCTGGCTAGACGGCATCCGAATGTTGAGATTCCTGGGCGCGAAGATGGGGTGAGTGATTCCTTTTTTAATTTATTAATAGGTTTACACAGCTTTCACAGCCAGATATCTGTAATAGACCGGCGTGGTGCAGAAACACATCCCTTACACTTTTTTTTTTATGTTATACTGTGTGACTGAATCTGTCTTTCCCTTGTTGGCCTCTTCAGCCATCAGAGAAAGTGCCGCACTATTAACAGTGACGCTGTTTAAATCATCTATAACAGATGTCGAAGGTCAATGATGATGATACGGTATACAAACAGGGAAGCGGACCACCCGGTGGAAAGTAGTCACTGTAAGGACTGCTAGAACATCAGCAACACTACCTCAGAACAAATTTAATATATGCCCCCGCAACCGATCGCTCGTGAGCGCACTAGGACTAGTGCAACTCGGGCCCTCGGCACCGCGCCAGGAGCTGTTTTTATGGATATTTTATTTAGGTAGCATTTTTCGCTAACAATCCGTAAATTAAGGTTTTTACGGGGTTGGCAACGCGTGGGTGATGCCCCTGGTATTGCAAACGTCCATAGGCCGCGGTGACTGCTTACCATCAGGCCGTAAGCTTGTTTGCCACCTCAATGGTATAACAAAAAAAGCCCTGGATACGACATTTTAATAGCACATTAATCGATATCTCGTTGAAAAAGTGATGTTATGTTTGCCTAATAGAAGTAAATTGTAACAATAACTTCTTTTCTTGCAGAGCAAAAGGATTTTATTGTCATCCGGGGGAGAGTTGTACGAAGTACAGACTACCGACAAGGAGACCGATGGGCAAGATGTACGTACTTGATATTACGGCTATGTGATACTTTAACTTTAAGTTATATGTTTTTTATTCTACGCAGTGACGAATGAGCAATCAGCTCACCTGGTGGTAAGCGGTAACTGTCGCCCATAATATCTAGGATTCATGCATTTAGGTTGGTCAGGAGTACGCTCAACCAGCGTATGTATGTAAATGTATGAATGGAGAAGAGTCAAAAGAGGCGTGTGAATGAACTTCTGATATATTCCGGTCATTCTTTCCAGAATGACGGCGAGATGGATACGGTGTATCTTGAAGACTTTGATACCCTGGAAGAGCCTCCCGCCAAAAGGAAGAAATTCGAAGACCTTGATGATGTCAGAAACGTAGACGACAGCAGCTCCGACGACGAAGTGACATTCTTCAACAAGTACAAGAAGAAGAAACAGGACAGCACGGATTTATTCGGAAAATATGTGGCGTCTCTACTAAAACAGTTGCCCACGGAAGTCTCTCTGAGGCTACAGAGCGATTTCGTGAAGCAAATTCTGAATGCTCAGAGTGCTGCCACTGAAGTCGCGACAGCTAGTGCAGTAAACACTGTCACAGATAACACGTACACCATTAGTGCAGGGAACAACGAGTACGTTACCAGTACGGAGGGGAGTGCGTACTCGATAACTATTACGGCTGAGAAGCCTGATGAAAAGATTGCCGTTTTAGGCATTGAAGAGACTGATGCAGTGTGTTAGTAAATGAATAAATGGTTTCGATTATTAAAGTTTTGTGTTTATTTTTTATCCTATCTGAGGAAAAAGGCTATAATGTAACGGGAGAAATTATTGTACTTGCATTTTCTTCCTGCTTCATAGGTATATCTTCATTTATCACATAGATAAATCTAAGACTTTGAGCTTATATGATGACTGAGCGCTAGAATTATGTCACAATTATAAACAAAATATGAAAATGCTCTTAAAGCGTACAAAAATAGCGAACGACCATAACTAAAACTTTTGACAATAAATAAAATTGCTTTTAACTAGCTAACTAACTTTTAAAAGAGATCTTTCAGATCTCATGATCTTAAAGATTAATCTTCTCTATTATGCTAGAAGAAGATTTCACCAATCAAAACTTGAGCAGGTGGTTGAGCCACGAAGAGCACTAACATCCAAAAACCGTTTTATTAGCAGCTAAAATAAATTGCATCGAAATAAAGTTAAATCAATATCATACGGAACGGATCCGAAACATAGATACCGATTTTACGCAGATCTAGTCGCGCGCAAAAAACCTTATACACCTGTGGGCCTAGCACAAGTGTGTCCGCGACAAAGCTCGCGCCGCGAGAGAGCGTTTGTCTCTTTCCTCTCAATACTAAGACGAAAGAGATAGCAATACCTAGGTCGCGCTTTTTCTCGCTTATCGCGCGCGAGATCAACTTGTGCTAGGCCCGCGAGAAAAAATTTTAACATACATAATTTTGTTTGTTTCTAATGGATAAACTTTTTATTGGCAATAACCTTGCATTAACTCAAAAACTGCTTACTGAATCGATTTTAAAAACTCTTTCTCACATTCGAAACTATATAGTAAGCTACATTATCAGCAAATAACATAGGTTATATTTAATCTTAAAAAAAAATTTGAGCTTCATAAATTTTTTTAACAATTCTTAATAAATGCTGACCCCCCACCCCCCACCTAGATACGGACCTGTGGGAGTACTTCGAACGGACCGAGGACGGCGCCAAATGCAAGATCTGCGACGTGTCCATAGACCACGACGATGAAGCACTGAAGGCGCACATTCAGACATCGCATGGGGCTTTGGTTGTTGAGCAAGTAAGTGCAGCCATTTCCCAATGACGACAGGTCGTTTTTTAAGAGGACGGCTTACTTATCTACTGTAGTAAGGGTAGGGGTCCGGACCTCACTCCGCGGGACCCGCGGAAGACCAGCGCCGCAACTTTGGCCACGGCTCATGCTGAGTGCGGTCCTTTTATCAACCGGGAGGGCCAAAGCACGGCAATGCCAAGTTGTTTATTGGAAGAATTATGTGATTTTTAATTTTTTTGTTGTATGATTGTGTGTGTTGAAATATGTATGTTATTCTTTGTATAAATGTTGTGTTGCAGGGCCGGATTTAGAGGTCCAGAGGCCTCAGGGCAACGAAGGAGCGGAGGCCCCCTCGCCCCAAATTATTTTCCAAATAAAGTGAAAACATTTTTAAGTCGAGTTTTTCAATAAATAATTTATTGTGAAACCAAGTAGATTCTCCTATGAAAAGATGTGCACTAGTGTTTACTAATTAGAATTTGAAAGATTTTTTTTTCCGAAGTCTATTGTGGGGGCTTTCGCCCAGGTTGCCCTCCCCTAAATCCGGCCCTGTTGTTAATAAATGATGTATTTATTTTATTTATTTATTTATTTATAGTGGGTATCAATATTCTATGCTACTTTCAAATAATGCGTAGATTGCTCTTCTATAAACAGTATAAAACATAGTCGCTTCCCGCCGTCTGTCCCTGTGTATTTGCTTAGATCTTTTAAACTACGCAACGGATTTCACTGCGGTTTTCAACAATAGATAGAATGGTTCAAGAGGAAAATAAACGGTAGGTAGTTTTAAAGTGGGTGTGCACGAACAAAGTCGAGCCGGGTCCACTAGTTTGATATGTAAAAAGGGTGACGTACCTATATGCCCAAAAAAAGAACTAGCCTAAGCATCATAGTATCGTGCGCGCGCGAGTTCATGTCCATCGGGCCTGAGCGTATGTATCTATGTAAACTCTATTGCAACAAGGGAGCTTATCCCACAACGGGATCTGTTCCAGCTAAGCTTAGACAAGCTGAAAGGAGGACCGTGTTATTCGAATTATAAATGGAACAAATCATTTGTTTACGATCACAGTCAGACAGTGATATTGCGATTTATCATTTGTGCGACTCACTGCGACTGCGAGAATCATGTCAGAGCGAGCGAGACGCTGTCATTCACTCAGTATGAGTGCGAGCAGCGCGTCCGATCGGACGCGACACCGTCTCTAGATCAATGTTGACATCCTAAAATAAACTTAAAGAAGGTTGGAATAAGATCGTGGTTTAAAAACGGATTGTTTTGTTGCTACTTTTTCCTTAAATGACATTTCATGTCACTGCCCGCCGATCGCAGTTACTTATAGCAATGTTGGACGCGGGAGCGCGCGGCTTGGTTAAAAATATAACGGAGTAGTGACCATTTTGCGAAGCATTTTGTAATTACATTTTGTTTGAAACTCTAAATTGTATATTTGGACAAGATCACCGGGTGCGACATTGTCCGTGTCGTAGTTTCGCCATTTTGTTTTGTTTCCCTCCTTGTAAAATAATATGTTAACGACGCCATTTTGTGCTGTTTTCGTTCTTGTAAAATAATAAATAACCACGAATAGTGTCATGGTGAAGCCTGTAACTTCAACTTTGTGGAAGTACTTTGATAAAATACCAGACAAAACCGAAGCGATTTGCAAGATCTGCAAGAAATTGTACTCGTACAAAACGTCTATTACTAACCTCAAAAGGCATTTGAATTCGAAACATATTGGTGTTTACCAAGAATGGGGGGATAGTGAACTTACACTGTCAAGACTGAAGGTTGAGAATCGTGTAAATCAAGGAGCACGACATGAAACGAAGTCGTCCTCCAACGACGACGAAAACCGTCTTTTGAAAAGAAGAATAAGACGTCCTAGGTCTTCTGATGATACCGTAAGAAATATTCTCGACGCGTCAGTAAAGACAGGAGTTAGGCGGTATCCTAATTGGCAACGGTTAGGTTATCGGTCGGGCGACGTCCGATTTTAAAGCGCACTCCACTGCGCTTTACGGGCACTGTAATTATAAAATCATTCATGATGAATGATCTCGATCATAATTTTATATTGTCGTAGATGTTATAAGAAGTAGCAGTAACGTTTTTTCTATACATAGGGAAAAAGAAAGTCGCTTCCCGCCCTCTGTCCCTCCCTATGTTTCTATGTACGCTTAGATCTTTTAAACTGCGCAATTGATTTTAATGCGGTTTTCAACAATAGATAGAGTGATTCAAGAGGGTAAAGTAGGTACTAAAGTGATTTCACTGTCATTGAAATAGAAATCATTATGTCTAAATATAGAAAAAGTGGCAACATTAAAATCATTCATGATGAAAAACCATTTTATATGTATAAAACATTCTCAATGAAACATAGCAGTGATTTCACTGTGATAACAATAGTTAAATATGATTTCTAATTATAGAAATAGTAGCAACATTACAATCATTCGTGATGAAAATCACGATGATCACGTCGACACGAGTTTCTAACAAATAAAAATATATTTTGAAGCTAAATATACTATCGGAAATGGAAAATTTTATTCAAAATCGTTCTTTAGTTATCCTTAAATGATTCCAAAAGACGTATCTAACGACACCCAACATAATGAAAAAAACTCATCCCCCCTTTACATATAGGTACAGTCAGCTCCAGTGTGAATTTATCCCTAACAAACATTTAATGTATAGTAGGGGGATCAGTCCTCTCTGTAGCTGACTAAGGGTATTTAAAAAATATTTTATTATCTATCAACTTTGTCGGCGTGAATAACATTACCAAAACTTTCAGCTCTCTAGTAGATACCAATAGCTTCTTAAATGAATCGCGGACAGACGGATACGAAAGTCTAGGGGACCTTACGGAACCTTAAAAATATGAAAAGCGATTGAGGACTAGAACATACTCGTGTATGAAGAAGTTCTGACTCATCCTGCCATGTCCAGCTAACTTTAAAATTCGTTCCCAGTCCGATTCTGAAACTGAAAAAGCCGACGACGAATTCTTCACGGAGGTCGTCTATCTTGATGATGAGAAGCCCAAGCGAGCGCCTAAAGGCGTCAGCAGGGTCCTGACGAAAGCGCAGACCAGGAAGAGCTTCAGCAGACAGCCAATCAAGGTCGAAAGGATGGATTTCAGGTGAGGTGGTTTCACATAGGTGGCAAACAAGCTTACGGCCTGACTGATGATAAGGAGTCACCGCAGCCTATGGACGTTTGCAATACCAGGGCGTCACCCACGCGTTGCCGCCCCGTAAAAACCTTTTCCCCCCTTTTTACTTTGTGGTCACCTTGGCGTTGATGTCCCGGTTGTGCTAGCGCGCGAGGGTCCGGGTCGCTTTGACCATGATCCAGGATTTGGCACATCAGGTAAATACAGTGGAGCAACTGCAATCGGACCTCCGTGACCGTGACAGGGGAACCAGACCAGATTGAATCATGGTTACACATTCAGTCGTCTAAATATGCAGGTTTCATCACGATGTTTTCCCTCTTACGGTGTCAGAAAAGAGTCATTGTTACATGGCCCCAGTGTGATTTGGTACCTCTCGCTGATGAGTTAGATACCTTAACCACTCGGCCACCCATACTCCTAGTCCCTTGTTACACTAATACACTTGTTCCGTTGGTCCTCCAGCATTACAGTAGCCTCCAGGATTAAATTCGATCCAGCTCCTGTAAAACACTGTTGCACTCCGGGATATCACCTTGATTGTCAGAAAAATGTTTCCTACTTGAATATTCCTTTAATTTTGGGCCAACAGGCACCTTTTTATAAGGTGGAAGGGCCATGTAGGACTCTGACAAGCCTGAGGAGTCCGCCTGAGTACCACCGCCTTATCTATTTCTGCTGCCAGGCAACGATGCTTGCATTGTCGTGTTCCGGTTTAAGGATGCGGCACCCAGCGCAATTACAGGCATGAGGCTTTATCATCTTCGCACCGCTCGCCACCGACAGGGAGTTCATCCTCACACCTTGGAGCCAAATTGTGGTCGCGAACTTTGCGCTTCCAAAGGAATTTTCTTCTACGCACACTAAGGTTGTGGAATGAACTACCTGGAGTGGTTTCGCTGGAGAGTACAACATGGAGTTCTTGAAGAAAGGGGGGAAACGGTTTTTATGGGGTCGGCAACGCGTGGGTGATGCCCCTGGTGTTGCGAACGTCCATAGGCTGCGGTGACTGCTTACCATCACGGGGTGCCAATCGGCCCCCGAAACTGTTCAACCAGTCTCAGGGTCCTCAGCGGAAGATCTTGGTATCCTCGCTTCGCCAACGGCATTAGGAGGCACACCTAACGAGTGGCGAGCTCGTTGCGGTTCTGAACGTTCGACTAGCCTCAAAGTACGAAACGGTCACCCATCCTGTTACCGGCATTGGTAGCGTTGCTTAACTTTTGTTATCGATCTGGTGACAATTTCGTTGCGGTGTTGAAGTCCGATAAGTGAAAGCACGAAACGGTCACCCATCCTGTTACCGGCATCGGTATACGTTGCTTAACTTTTGTTATCGATCTCGTGTTAGAGCCTCAAAGCACGAAACGGTCACCCATCCTGTTACCGGCATCGGTAGCGTTGCTTAACTTTTGCTATCGATCTCGCGATTAGCTCGTTGCGGTGTTGAAATCCGAAGCCTCAAAGCTATCGATTGCTTCTTATATGTATTGACTTCGAGCTATTCTAACCATCACAGGAAAAGCAGCTTATCCTCAGACGAAGCATCATCAGCGCAGAAAATAATTGACCTCACACCAGCAAAGAGGCCGCGTACCACCACAGCAGTAGCTGATACAACAGACGAGCTGGACAGCTTTTTGGTGTACATCAAATCTTTACTTAGAACAGTCCCGAAGGAGTCCTCAACTAGGCTGCAAATGGAGATCATCAACTTAATAATGGCGGAGAAGTTCAGACAAACGGCTGGTCAGAGTACGGGTCCCCTTGATCCTGAGATTGTCGACGTGAAGTCCACGTCTGCGTCCAGTAGGGAAATGTCAGAGGGTAACCTGACGTTGCAAGTTTATGAGGCGTAGTTAAGACTAGAAAGTATGTTTTGGATTGTACAAAATAGGCGTTTGTCTAAGTTTCTAAAATGACATGTTTAGTGGGGTTGTAATGGAGACATTCTAAGCGGAGGCGATAGCGGATGCGCGGATAAAGAGGTTATCGGAGGCGGAGGTGGAAAGTGCAAATGGAAAAATTTGTAATTCATGGTTTATTGACATAATAGAAAGTCAAAAATCTTTATTTCAAACAGGTACAGTCATAGTAAACTTTTTAAGGGTATGTTCCGGGTTTCCTACCGCGTAGAGCTCGTCTAATCTAAAATGACGCGCCCCACTATCGCATTAACGCACACAAGCAAGTTTAAAATATGGACGCAATACATATACAAATGCCGTTGTAATTGGTCATTCAGTTGCCGGTGAGACTCGTTCACGTTGCACGCGTCGTTCGATTGGAGCAGTCGACGCTCCCACACAGATGAAGTGTCGTTATTAATATTTGCACTCACTCATCGAAATCAACTAACTAAGTAGTGGGGCGCGTCATTTTAGACTAGACGAGCTCTACCTTTGTTGACGAGTAGCCTGAAATTCCGACGCAGTTGCATCGTGGTCACGGAATGCCTGAAACCCGGAACATACCCTTACAATGTGTGATAATAACCGCTATAGTTTAAAACATTATGTTTATAGTAAACTTTCTTAAAAATACAAACATATACAAAATAGTAATCAAAATTAAAGAGAGGCTCGTTGTATTATGACATAAATATACCTCCGTTACAACTCCGCAAAAGTTTAGCGGAGGTGTGATTTCTTGCGGAACTTCCGCTGTAACAGAGGCGGAGGTGAAGTTCCGTTACAACCCTGATGTATAAGTCGCAGCCAGATGGTTAAATTAGCCGGTTAACTAAACGGGTAGCTATTTAAGCAGTTATTTAATTGAAAATTAGCCAAATTCATGAACTTTGAAAGTAAAGTCAAATGAACAATATTGCCTCGAGTTTACGGAGCTCTTCCATTCATTGTCATAATGCTAACCTAAACTAACCGAATAGAAACTTAATGCAAACTATTATTATACTTTGAAGTTATTGTGGGTAGGTTAGCATTGGAACAATGTGTGAAAGAGCTGCGTAAACTCGAGGCAATATCGTTCTTTCAACATCACTTTAAAATCTTATGAAACTGGCAAATTTTCAACTAAATAATTGCTCAAAAAGCTAGCCGTTTAGTTAACCGGCTAATTTAACCATCCGGCTGCGACATATATACTAAATTGGTCATCTTGGCGTTAATGCCCCGGTTATGCGAGGGCCTGGGGTCCGCCTTGACCATGATGCAAGGCTTGGCAGATCAGGTAATTATAGTGGAGCGACTGCCATCTGTAGGCTTATTACGAAACGCGTACGCTGTTGCCAACAATTCTCTAATTTTAATTATTGAAATTGTCACTTTTGCGATTCCGTATCACCGATTTAATGGGTTCAGTTACTAACAAAGTTCCATTGCAATAAAATGAAACGATTAAATCGATCATATGTAATCGCAGAGGTAACAATTTCAATCAATTGTTTCAATTGAATTGTTGGCAACAGAGTTACACAATTAGCCCGTAATTACCTCCGTGATCCTGGTCCGATTGGATCACGGTTACACATTCAGTCATTCAGATTTGGTTAAAAAGTTGTATTAGGTATTCGTAAGTTCCGAACTTCCGAAATATTATTGCTATCAAAAATGAATTGTTGTAATAGGTTGTAAGTTATTAATATTATTGATAGACAATAAATCGAAATATATTATTTCAGTAACAACAGAATTTATTCATTTAAAAAAACCTACCTACGCTATAGCGTTCTGGCTCTGCCTGGCATTGTCGAGCACGGTTCGGTCGTGGTTGGCGAGGGATACGTTTATCTACGGCCAAAGGGCGGTCAGCGTGTCACTCTGTGTTTCCTTCCTACTTTCCTACCCTCCTTTTTGACGATTGAAAGAGATATTTAATATTTGTTTCAAACTAAACTCGCGTTCTTTACACATATTATTATATTAGACGGGACTTGGACGCGACGTACCTTTATGATTTGTTTTCCCGACGGTGGTCACGATACGACTGCCGTGGAGAGGTGACAGCTGCGGTGATGCGCTAGTAGACTCCTACCCTCACATAAAATTGTCAATTTGTTGTTGATTCGGAACTGCACGACACACAACACTCACGATATCCACGGATGCGTCCGACGATAACTCTTGTGTCTTACGGTTATTTATTTTGCACACCGCTGGATTCCACGACGCCGAAAGCTTATATCCATCTTCCCGATTGAAAGTTTTGTACTTTTTAATTTCAATCGATTTCCGAACCACAAACAAAACCATAAACAAACCACCGGAAAACAAATCATAAAGGTACGTCGCGTCCAAGTCCCGTCTAATATAATAATATGAGATATTTAATGTCCTAATCAATAAAGAAATTTTGAATTTTGAATTTTTGAATTTTACACTTCAAGCTTGTCACTCGTTAAAGATCCCCAAGGTTATACTGACCGGGGAACACTGATGCAGGCAGAGTTCCAGACCGAAAAGTGGATGCAAATTATGATGGTGGGACGCCTACCATATACTTGACGGTAAGCGGTAAAAAAAAATCATCATGACGTTAATGTCCCGGTTGTGCTATGCGCACGAGGGCCCGGGGTCCGCTTTAAACATGATCAAGGAATTGGCAGATCAGGTAGTTACAGTGGAGCGATTTCCATCTGACTGTAACACTATTATCAGGGGAACATGACCACATTGAATCATAGTTATACTCGTCTGAATGTGCAGTTTGCTTCACGATGTTTTCCCTCACCGTAAGAGTATCACTTAGATGTAAATAACTCAGAAAATAACCATTGGTACATGGCCGCAGTGGGATTCGAACCCGGGACTTCTCGCTTACGAGTCGGACCCCGTAACGACTAGGCTACCGGTGGTCCTCGTCATGGACTTCCTAATACCTCATTGGAGAATAACGTTTTATTTGTGTTTGGCGTCCGGCAGAGTAGAATAGCACCAACCCTTTACACTCGTGGGTGTCGTACAAGGCGACTAATGTGTTCGAGGCAAAATATCTAGTCTCCGTAGGCTGGAAAATGGGCAGCAGCGTTTTCCATTGTTACATTTAGAACACTGCGATCTCCAGCCCGCCTGCCAAGCGTGGAGATAATGACCTCCCCTTTCGTGGGAGTGGCCCTAAGTCCTGCAGTGGATTGTTATGGACTGTAGTGACGAAGTAAAGATAGAGTTGACGACTTTGTAAGTTGGTTTGTATTTATTTCTTTACACGAATCGACACGAACTCGGTTAGGCACACTTTATTAGTGCTAAATTACGGATTAATGTTCATGTATTTCCGCAATCCTCTGCACCTATAAAATACCTACATACCTATTAAATCCTATATGGTATTTTGGTTAAGGAAATGATACGTTAAAATACCGATTGATTTTGGGCGGAAACGCGGTTTGTCGCCTTCTTTGTGTTGCGTCACACAATGTGTTATAGCTATTATTTCGTCACGAACTTCCTTATGATAAAAATAATCATCTTGACGTTAATTCCTGGTTGTGCCCACGCGCACGAGGGCCCGGGGTCCGCCTTGACCATCGTCCAGAATTTGGCAGATCCGTTACATATACAGTCGTCTGAATGTGCAGGTTTCATCGCGATTTTTTCCCTCACCGTAAGAGCATCGGTTAGCCCTCAACTAACGTTCATAACTCAGAAAACAGTCATTGGTACATGGTCGCAGCGGGATTCGAACCCGATACTTCTCGCTTATGTGTCGGATACCTTAACCATTTGGCCACCGACGCTCATTCTCATCATCACAGCCCATAACAGTCCACTGCAGGACTAAGGGCCTCTCCCTCGAAAGGGGAGGTTATTGCCATAATCTCCACGCTTGGCCGGCGGGTTGGAGATCGCAGAGTTGGAATATTACAATGGAAAACGCTGCTGCCCATTTTCCAGTTCACGGAGACGCTTAGATCATTTGCCTCGAAAACATTAGTCGCCTTGTACGACACCCACGAGAGTAAGGGGTTGGTGCTATTCTACTCTGCCGGTCACCACGCGGCCAATTCTATGGGAATATTATTTTATTATTACTTTATTCAGAACACCAGCAGCCAGAATATTGAAGAAGACTATATAAATATATCTATACCTGCGATGGAAGAGCATGCTATCCCTCATGCATCTTTTTACAACCCAGACACGGGGACAAAATGTCTGCCCGCCTACCTACTACAAGAAATACGTAATTTTTTACTTTATTTTATACAGCGTAAGGATTAGTATCGACTGCAACTGACGGTTGGTCGGCTCCAGCCAAAACGGAGCGTCTGTTATAACTAGTGTCATGTAAGAAGAGACTTGGCGGGTCACGTGGTTCGACTTGCGCAGTAGGCGATTACCTGCGCGAAATCTACTACCCTCTACTGCCATTTGACAAGTCTCTTCTTTCATGACGCGGATTATACTAGTTATAAGCTCTCTGCCCCGCGCCCCCGCTTTCAGCCCCGGAACAACCCTAAAACATCCCCCCTCCCGCTTACCTCGCCGCGGGCGATACACCAGTAGAGCTTGTCTAAGGTGAAATGACGCGCCCCACTACTTAATTAGTTGATTTCGATGTGTGAGTGCAAATATTAATAACGACACTTCAGCTGTCCAACTGACTGCTCCAATCGAACGACGCGTGCTTCTCACCGGCAACTGAATGACCAATTACAACGGCATTTGTATGTGCATTGCGTCCATATTTTAAACTTGCTTGTGTGCGTTAATGCGATAGTGGGGCGCGGCATTTTAGATTAGACGAGCTCTAGTAGGCTTATTACGTACGAATAACTTGTTATAGTTTTTGTATGTCATAGGTAAGCGGGCCACCTGATGAAAAATGGTCACCACTGCCTGAAGACATAAGCAACACCAAGAGTATCGCCAATGCGTTGCCCACCTCTATAACACGTTGCTCTGGCAGCAAAAAGGCAAATGCCCCTCCACTGCCAAAGCCACGGTTCCCCAAATCCCCACCCCATGGAGCACTGGAGACCTTACTCACCGGCAGAAATACAATACTATTTAGAGGAGTATTATTTAGCTGCGGAAAAAGTATTATTTAGGTTCTATAAGGTGGACGTACTTCCCCAGTCGTGCGGCTCCAATTCGACCGGGATAGTCTTAAACAATTAAACAAATAGTTACCACAATTGTAGCAAATTATATTATTTAGGTACACAGTATTGTAGCTGCTTATATACCATTTGTAAATTACATATAGGAATTTATAGGTCTATTTAAATATCTCAATGAATTTGTAAAACTAGTTGGAAGACTGTTTGTTTCTAAATAAAAGAAAACGAGAATTCTCTGATTTCAATTATCGAAATTGTTAGATACTTTTACGATTCCGTTCCATCGATTTCATGGGTTCAGTTGCTAACAAAGATCCATTGCAATAAACTGGAACTAGTAACAATTTCAATCATTGAAATCAGATAAGTAATTGTTAGCAAGAGAGTTACGTAACTAACCTACAGTGCCTACAGTTGTGTTGTCAATCTATAGAACAATTTGCCTGCGCACTCCTAAAACAAATTTGTTTACGTAGCTAGAAGCACTTCTAGAAACGAGTAGAACATTGGAGCAGAACTCGACGCTCGTTAATCGACAAACCATTTGCTGGTGGCCGAAATCGGAACTAAAAAATGAGCAGGCACCAGTGCAGTAATGTTTTCCGACAGCGCCGCCAGAGGTTGGATTCGGTTTTGTTTACTACGTAACGCAGCGTCACACTATCATGGCATCAATGCCTTGAGGTGTAGGTAGGTACGGTATGGGAACTGGAATTGAAATATTTTTTTGTAGATAATATCTTTAATTTCTGTTAATTGCTCTCCAAACCAGAGGGTTGACTGGTAGAAAAAGCTACGTAGCTTTAAGTCCGCCTTTGTACTGTAATGTGCATGAAGTTTTAAATAAATAAATAATATATGGGATGAAGCTTAGAAAACACTTGTGATATGTTTGACGACGTGAGTGGTTCAGTTGGTTAAAATACCGGTCTGCCACGCAGGGGTCCCGGGCTCGATTCCCGGCCGTGCAGAAATTTTTATTATGAATTTTAATTTCTGTTACGGGTCTGGGTGTAGTATGTTTAAAAAAAAAACGATATAAGCAGATTATCAGTTACCTAACACCCATAACACAAGCTTTGCTCACTTTGGGGCTAGATGGCGCTGAGTGAATTTGTTCTAGCGTATTTATTATTATTATTATTATAGAGTATATCATTTTTTCTATAAATCTTTTTCCTTTAACTTATATACAAAGTGAGAGTCAGATATATTACGCAATGACTAGACCAAAAAACATTTCATGATATTGACAAACTTATAAGTTATGATTGTTTAACTATTTTGTGGGTCACTGTTCGACACCTCACCCTACTCACGAGACACGAGAACACCCGTACGAAGACGACGGGTCGCTGTACCACTGGTATGCAAAAAACACATACCTACCTACACTCTACATTAAGATATTAGGTCAAGCCAACCAACGCATCATCTCAATTCGTTACGTAGTGCCCCTACCGTGCCACAGCCTACACCGTGCGCTATTCACACTGCGTTGGCGGCCATTTGCTGGGAGGTCAGTGAGGCCGCTGTCGGAATAAAATTGGCGTTAGTTTTCGTAGTTCTATTCGGAAACTTGTATTACTTTCCTTAAATACTTGCTAGTGGACCCGGCGCGACTTCGTTCGCGTAGGTGTCACCATCTTTACCCCTAGGTACGCTATTTTTCTAGCTTAAAAACTTTCCACTCGAATCACTCGTGACTATAGTTGAAAACCGTTTTTTTTTTTTTTTGTAATTCTATGTGCAATAAAGAGTGTATCTGTCGCAGCCGGATGGTTAAATTAGCCGGTTAACTAAACGGCTAGCTTTTTGAGCAATTATTTAGTTGAAAATTTGCCAGTTTTATAAGATTTTAAAGTGATGTTGAAAGAACGATATTGCCTCGAGTTTACGCAGCTCTTCCACACATTGTTCCAATGCTAACCTACCCACAATAACTTCAAAGTATAATAATAGTTTGCATTAGGTTTCTATTCGGTTAGTTTAGGTTAGCATTATGACAATGAATGGAAGAGCTCCGTAAACTCGAGGCAATATCGTTCATTTGACTTTACTTTCAAAGTTCATGAATTTGGCCAATTTTCAATTAAATAACTGCTTAAATAGCTAGCCGTTTAATTAACCGGCTAATTTAACCATTTGGCTGCGACATATCTATCTATACAGGATGTTACATAATATATGTATGAAGCCGTGAACCGGATGGAGTGCTAAATATATGAAAACAACAGGTACAAAAATTCCACGTACGACAGAAATTATTGTACTATCGTTTTAATATGTTTAGCACTCCATCCAGTTCACGGCTTCATACATATATTATGTAAAACCCTGTATATCTAAAATCGGTTGCGTGGTTTAAAACATCTAAGAGTAGGGTGAGGTGTCGAACAGTGACCCACAAAAAAGTTAAACAATCATTACTTATTAAAGTAAGACAGACGGCGGGAAGCGACTTTGTTTTATACTAAATCTGTCCAGACCTTGTCTTATTTGGTTATGGAAATTATGTATTTAAATGGAAAATTCACGTTCATTGTGTTACTTATATAATTCAAGACATCTATACACAGTGTACGTAGCGTGATTGATACGGCAAGGCGGGATTTTGGGTAGGTATTGTTTGTTCACAAAACAAGATAAGTCAGCCTGGACAGATAAACTGACAATATGTTTCATTTTCAAAATCTGAAATAAATATATTGAAAAATTCTTAAGTGGTTCCTTTAGAAATTTGTTGCACAAAGCATTTGCTTTATCTTTCTAGTCAAAGTGTAACCTACTTCCTACTAATATTAAAATTGCGTAAGTTTGTAAGGATGGATGTCGTTTGTCACTCATTCACGCAAAAACTACTGAACGGATTTTGATGAAATTTGGCAGTAATATAGCTTACAGGCCAGAATTATCCCGAAATTCAAAGTGGTTGCCGCGGAAACGGAACGTTATAAGTAACCGAAAATAAGTAATAATGTAGGTAAATAAATTCATTAATTATATTAAAAGATGTATTTTCAATATTTACATAAGTAATACAAAAATATAGTAACAAGTATATGTATATAGAATAAAAAGAGCATACACAAAACTAAACTTATTAAAAAGAAAATTAATTAATAAATAAGTAAAATGTTTGAAACAGATATCAGTAGAAATAAATTATGGGAACTTGGCTGTGTAGTTTCGAGCCTAGCGAATGGGGTCAATGGGGTGACATCAACCCCAAATATCAGACAAAGGAATTTAGACCCGCGGGAGAGGACAGCCATACACGGACAGACGATTATGTTGGCTTTATATAGGGTGTATTATAAAGGGTGTTTTAGAGGCGAAGAAATCAATATTTTATGCTACTCTGTGATAAGTGAGCAGACAGCCCACCTGATGGCAAGTGGTAACTGTCGCCCATTACATCTACGATTCTTACATTTAGGTCGCAGGTAACAAAAACGCAAAACCGCAGGTGCGTTGTCACTGTGAGGACTAAGATGAAATGCCTCATGCCTGTAATTTCGCTGTAAATTGCGTTTTCTGTTGAATTGTTCAACACTGCGATCTCCAATACGCCTGCTAATCGTAGATTATGGCAATTCCTACCACTTACTACATACCTTTATATATTATTATAGTATATATTAGTAGTAGTTAGTATAATCTACCTTCGTAAATATCACTTAGTATATAGGCTCCAAAAACGTAGGTAAGCCTTTGAAAATGCTCTTGCCTATATGGATGATAAAGTAATATTGGTGATCATCTCGTCATGGCTTAGATACTCGTATTAATGTTATCATCATCCTCATTGTTAATTGAATGCGTAATAAATACCACTTCACTGGGAAGTTTTAAATAAGTTGTTATGTACCCAGCAGGTACTGAAAGGTTCCTATACCTGTTTCGCTTCCGTCATGCCGTCGTGTGTTTATAATCATTCCACCAAAAGTGAGCTCAATCGTGGAACAAAATGAACATGCGAGCTGTTAGCGAAATATTGCGATATTGTTGCGAAAAATGTATGAAAATAGGATATCCAGATTGAGTCATCTACGCGTCAGTCACGGCAGCCACATTGCCGAATGCATCATCATCACAGCCGGTAACAGTCCACTGCAGGACTTAGGGCCTCTCCCACGAAAGGGGAGGTTATTGCCATAATCTCCACGCTTGGCAGGCGGGTTGGAGATCGCAGTGTTTAAATAATACAATGAAAAATGCTGCTGCCCATTTTCCACACTACGGAGACTCTTGATCTTTTGCCTCGAAAACATTAGTCGCCTTGTACGACACCCACGAGTGTAAGGGGTTGGTGCTATTCTACTCTGCTATACCACACGGCCGAATGCATATTCAAACATTAACGCCATAAAATCATCTTTCCAATAAAGCTAGTTTTACTAAACACTTTTTTCTTTGAGTTATTTCAGTTTAAAGTTCTCCGCCTCTAAAAAACATCCTCTGCATATAAACCTTCCAGAAGAAATTCTCAGTCGCTTCCCGACGTATCGATATACGCTTAGATCTTTCAAACAACGCAACGAATTTTAATGCGGTTCATCATCGAAAATCATCAATAGAGTTATTTAAGAGGAAGGTTTAAAGCAAGAAAAATAATGGTAGGTAGGGATAAAGTAGGTGTAAGGGTAGGGTAGGTTGGATAGGACGCCACGTGAACAAAGTCGCGCCAGCAACCGTATTCACAATGATTCGAAACCGTTTCCGAACGATTCGACACGAAATTCGTGAGCGGCGAATCCGTGTCGATCGATTCGAAAACTGTTATTCAGAATCCCGATAGATTCCACGGAAACTCTACTCTCTATAACATATGAAAAATCCATCAAAATTAACTGAAACCACATTTTCCTAAGAACTTTTGCGGGGTCCTTTGTCGATTCCGTATCCGAATCCGATTTCCGAGCCATTGTAAATACGGCTACAGGACCGCTAGTTTCGATCGCGCAATGAGACTCCGAGCATTGCCCTTTGCTTTGCCCCTCCAAAAACTCCCCCTGTTAATATGTAAAGCGGAGACATTAAATTCGCTTTCTATAGTGAGTAGAAACGTAAGGCCATCACTATTGTACACTGAAGTAAGGACACCGTTCTATCTTCAGTAACGACGGTTGTAACGAACCAAGTCAAGGCTTCACGACGACATAAACAAGTACATGTTACGCATGTAAAACATAAATTGCGATGTATGTTTTTCGCAACATCCGATGGTGGTAGGGTTGCCAGCCCAATATTATAGTATCCTACTGTTTAAGATAAATAAATAAATAAATAAATATTCGTGGACAAATTGACACAGCGCCATCTAGCCCCAAACTAAGCAAAGCTTGTACTATGGGTGCTAGATAACTGATATACTACTTACATACTTTTTTTTTTTAAATACATACTTATTATACATAGACCCGTAACATAAATTAAAATTCATCATTTCAATTTCTGCCCGGCCGGGAATCGAACCCGGGACCTTTTGCGTGGCAGACCGGCTATTGACCACCACTCAGGTCGTCATGTCCGCCTACAATTATTTTAAAATTTGAATAAAAGAAAATGATAATCATCTTAGCGTTAATGTCCCGGTTGTGCTCTCGCGCACGGAAGCCGGGGTGCGCCTTGACCATGATACATTTGGCAGATCAGGTAATTACAGTGGAGCGACTGCCGTCTGACCGCCCCGTGACCCTGCTACCAGAGAATTCATATTGGATCATGGTTACACATTCAATCGCCTGAATGTGCAGGTTTCATCACGATGTTTCCCCTCACCGTAAGAGCATCGGTTAGTGTTCAACTAATGTGCATAACACAGAAAAGAGTCATTGGTACATGGCCGCAGCGGGATTCGAACCCGGTACCTCTCGCTTACAAGTCCGATACCCTAACGGCTCGGCCACCGACGCTCCTCGAACCGAAAATACTTGTTCTTAAAAAAGATGGCAACCCTATGGTGGTTACGTCAAAATGTCATTGTACCGGTGACTCAGTGGTTACACATAAGAAACCGTTGTCACTATGTCTGAGTATGTATGAGTTTTTTTTATACCATGCTCTGACAAACGAGCAGACAGCACACCTGATGGTAAACGGTAACTGTCGCCCATAACATCTACGCTTCATTTAGGTTGCAGGCAACGTAAATGCAGAACCGCAGTTTGTCGCTGTGAGGACTCAAATGATATGCCTCCATGCCCGTGATTGCGCTGGCTACCTTATCTTTCTAACCGGAACACAACAGTTCAAGCGTTATTGCTTGGCGGCAGAAATAGATAAGGCGGTGGTGCCCACCCAAGCGGACTAATATTGGCTTATAATAATGTTGTTGTTGACTTTATAATGTAGAAAGGTAATTTAAATCATCGCTAGAACTTGATCTAGAGAGGATAAATGAAAATTACATTGTAATGTGATAATGTTTGTCAAAAATAATGAAAAACACAATCGGCGAAGGGAAACCTAACCAGTAGCCTAATAAGCGTAACGCTGTTGCCAACAATTCTCTGATTGAAATGATTGAAATTGTTACTTTTGCGAATCCGTATCATCGATTTCATGGTTTCAGGTGCTAACAAAGTTATTTTGCAATAAACTAACAATTCCATCATTGAAATTAGAGAATTGTTGGCAACAAATTACGTAATTAGTCTACAAGTCAGATCAAGAGCGTCCAAACCCTACGTTCTTGTATGAAAAGGTCAATATGAAAACAGCGAGTGATTTGTCAGGACCGTAGCAACAGGAATTATGTGGTCTTTGTCTAATCATTTATGTACAAAACCTTGAACATTGTTCTCATTCCGAATAGCCAGAGTATAACGAAGAGCTGATATGGAATGTCGAAAATAACTGATAACTCCGCCCGACATATCAAATAGGTCAGACTTGTTTTCGCTCATTTTAATGCAATTTAATACCTAACTTGTGTTTCGTAACTGATATTATAATTATACGGCTTAGTAACGTGGTCATTTGTCGAATGAGCCCTCCCGAAGTCCTTTGCACTAGGTACCTATAACATGGGTGTGTAATACATGGCATGTTTTGTTTGCTTGATTACCACTAATGCCCTACGCAAAATATGGACAAGGCCAAGAAGATCAGGGGTAATCTGAAAAACAGAAAATCTGAAAAGTCGTTCCGGGTGTTTGCTGCGCGTCTGTGGAACGCACTACCGGAAGACATACAGAATTCTCGGGCATCATGCTCCTTCAAGGATCGTTTGAAGAAGCACTTCCTGAGTATTCAATAGAGCTTTATTTTATTTTTAACTATTATATAGTTATAGTATGTTAGGTATATAGTATACATATAGTATTATAGTTTATGGTATAGTATATTTATGTGGTATATAGTATTCAACATTATAGTTATATTTAAATTTGCACAAAACTCGATATTGCTACCACCGCTCGTTAAATAGCTCATTTCGGACTATCCAAGGTAAGGTTAGCTGGAAGAAATCCCATTGTGAGATAAGCTCGCCTTTGCAATGTATATTTATTTTCTTTTGTTATTGTTCTTATACGCAATAAAGAGTTTACATACATACATACAGTGCTGCAGGGCTTCAGCCCTCAGCGTACACTGAGATTTTGCTCTTTCACACTTATGTATCTATTGTTATTAGTTATAAGTTATTATTTTTATAAAACTATGTTTCTCGTGTATGTCTCCTAATATGTTTGTGGGGAACAAATGAATTTGAATTTGAGTTTGAACATGAGGTTCTTCAAAAGGCATGTTTAATACTTTATCTCGAATGATGTTACTTCGATGGTACATTTCATCGATAGGTCAATACGTCGAAATGTCAGTACCTCGATGGTTCTATATATTTTTCTGGTTTTAATAATAAATAATGATGGTAAGTACTAATTATATTTTACTATACTTTTTGAGGTAAGGACCCATCGATAGAATGTACCATCGAAGTAGATTCATCGAGGTAACGTCAGTATTTAACCCGTCTATAGGTGCCTCAAAGGCCGGCACCGCATCCGCTCCCCTGTCGGTTGCAGATGTCCTGGACGACGGTGGCCGCACACCATCAGGTGAACCGTCCGTCCGTGTGCCTCCATAGGAAATAATATAAAAAAAATCGTTGCACCACAGTATCACAGGCCGTAAGCTTGTTTGCCACCTTAGTGGTACAAAAAAATCTAATATGGCAACTCCGGAACGTTATGAAAAGGACTTTTGACGCGAATGAAGCTTATTCACGGACTAAAGTTCCTCATATCATAGACTAATATGGTACATCGAGCTATACAGAACCAGTATAAAATGAGCTTACATTGCTACGCGTGTCTATAGAGACGCTAGCGCATCTAATACTGGTTAATGGTAGGTCGATAATATGCTGTTGACTGTACCTGCTTACTACACACACTGTAGCAAGACAGTTGTTTACAGGAAATAACTGCAATAAAAACCCAATCTAATCAGTATCACTGTTAACAAACGCTATTTCATTCATTCGTCATACCTGAAATTGTACTCAAGCCATTTGCCTTATCACGACTTATCCATGCCTTATCATCCTGCGATTACTTGGCAAACATACAATCTGATGATTCCGTCTAGTCTGTTCTGTCATCATCATCATGACTTTGTAACCCTTGACGAAAGACGGGAGCTTTGACGTGTGTATCTGAGCTCTGGTTTTTTTTATGTCATACGGTAGGCAAACAGGCAAGCGGGCCACCTGATGGAAAGTGGTCACCACTGCCTATAGACATTAGCAATACCAAGAGTATCGCCAATGCGTTGCCCACCTCTATAACACGTTGCTCTGGCAGCAAAAAGGCAAATGCCACTGGCACTGCCAAAGCCACGGTTCCCCAAGTCCTCACCCCATGGAGCACTGGAGACTTTTCTCACCGGCAGAAACACAATACTATTTAAAAGAGTATTATTTAGCTGCGATGTTCTGTAAGGTGGAGGTGGATATGTGTGGAGGTGTGTGCCTGTCTGTGACATCGTAGCAACCGAACGGATGGACCGATTTGGATGCGGTTTTCTCTATTCGAAAGCCAGTTTAATCGAGATGGTTCTAAGCTTTGTTTCATTAAAATCGGTCCAGTAGTTTAGAAAATCTCTGTCACCTACCGATCTACCTATCCATGAAAAGGTCTTGTGTCCGGAAAGCCCTGCAAATCTGCACTATAATGCAATCGCATACAATACCGCACGAGTGCACAGAAAACATGCGGGCAAAGTGGTAGAGACCATAATGAGCCAAAAAATCGGTGCAAAAATGGCTTTTTTTATACAATGAGGCCGAAGGTCATAGAGAAAATATTTACTAAAGTAATAGAGGAGTCACCGCAAGTCTTTTCTTTGAACCACGCTTTGCGGTCCATGGACAACAGTGGCCGCAGTCAGTTCTGAGACATTGCGCGACGCGGACCAATCTGACAGTGGCTTGGATATTCGAAAAAACGCCATCTTGTGCATTAAAAACTGTACGAACCATTCGAGGGCCAAAAATAAAGAAAATGATAACATTTCATCGGTCATTCTATGACTTAGCAGCCTCCCCCCGCACCTCCCGCACGTGACAGGTTGGTACAATCTTTTTGTTTGTGATGGCTGCTCTATTACGTTAGTAAATATTTTCTCTATGCCGAAGATGAACCATACCATTCAATTTAGCCTTGAAGGTGTCCAGAATATAATGATCTGGGAACACACTCGCAGGCAACGTGTTCCAATCATTAGCCGTAAGCATTATAAAGGTTGAATTTAACAGTCTTTGACTAGCTCGGTTACCAACGTGTTATCGTAACTCTGTACAATTTATCCAAAATAAATATTTGTATTTGTTTCTTTTGGAGGTCTTCTCATTTAAAATTTCTTTGCCAAGCGTCTTCGTCACCCGGAATGGTGAAAAAAAAATATCCATGAATACTTTTTGCTTCTATGACCTCCTTTCGATCGATTTCCGCGAGCTCTGTGAGACGCGAGACGAGACTTATAAAAAGCAATCTCCAGAAGTTCTAGAACTTCTGGAGATTGCTTTTTATAACTATACGTAGACTAGTACCGTTCTCCTAGCTTTCAAAACTCTTATTACCCGACTGCCAAGGAAGGATTATGATTTATGTTTGCCGGTCTTTTACCGTTTGTGAAATTTATTTTATTTATTTATCGTATGGCTTTTAAGTTCCTACTGCTACTTAAATTTTCAATTTACATTTCGTCAAGTAGGCGAGAGCTTCGGCCGAAAGGGACTAAAAATCTTCCGCTTGCCCGCGTTTGTGAAAACCTAGCCTGAATAAACGAATATTATTTATTTATTTATTTATTTAATCCTTACAATATTTCGTACATTCTGTCTTACTTATAGTTACCCTGCCAAACTGCATAACAGTTTGTTGGCAATGGTGTTTCTCTCGTAATAAGTACAATCCGGATAACGCTTACAACTGGTTAACAAATTCATCACTTAGTTTTACTTATGATTTAATATATCTGTCTTTTAAGATGCAGAAAATGATAATTGTAGGCCTGCTGGAAGAGATTTCTTTCTAGAGATAAACAGTGCCTGTTGTCTCTTAAACATTTGTAACATAACGTGTATGTTTTATCTTGTGAACAATAACCTGTTAAATAAAATAAATTTTAGAAAGCCGGGTGCAGCTTTCATCACGATGTTTACCCTCACCGTTTACATTTCCTCTAATGATTATAGCGTATAACTATAAAGTTTCCTACCTATTTCCTTACCTTATCAGCCAAAATTATTTAGTTATCAATTTAGAGCACGCAAATTAGAAACTGTTACCATTAAACAAGTACTAATAAACCATCTATGACGCACAATTGCTACCTCATTGTGATTCACGCGTTCGCAAAAAACAACCGTAGTTTCACATTATTATAACAGGGAAACCGGATCGCGGTTTTGTCCTTGAATCTTGAATAGCTAGTGCGGAGCCGTAACAATAACTACGTTTGATAAATTGACCGGTTTTACCGATTTAGAAAATATGGAAAATAGGGGTTCTTGTTATGCTACGCAGTGACAAAAACAAGAGACCAAACAGCCCCCCTGACGGCAAGCGGTAAATATGGCCCATAACATCTACGATCCGTTTAAACTGACTTGTCTTATTTGGTGAACAAACAATGCCCAAAATCACGACTTGCCGTATCGATCACGCTACGTATATTGTGAATAGATGTCGAGAATTATAGAGGAAACACATAGAATGTGAATTTCAAGCAATACTGCTGCACATTATCCATTTAAATACATAATTTCCTCAACCAAATAAGACAAGTCAGTTTGGACAGATTATACTTAATACATTGTAGGTTGCAGGCAACGGTCCGTTTATGCTTTAGGTCCAAGCGTGTATAACCGTTTGCCAAGTGCTATCAGAAATGCTGCCTCCCTTAACAGTTTTAAAAATAAGCTACAAAACTGGCTCCATACTGAACTTTTCTATGAGTTTGACGAATTATTGAAATTGCCCGAATATAATGACATTTAATATACATCTACAAATTAATATTTTGACATTTATTCCTGCATTTTTATATTTTTGACATTATTTTTATATTATTTTGTGACATATCGTAATAAACATTGTAATAACATTGATATATTGACATTTATATTTACAAATTTTATACTAGTGACATTAATATCGTTGCAATTATTTCATTTTATGTTGTGACATATTGGAATTAATATTTAGTTAATGCGAAATTGATTAATGTAACGGAAATTTGTTCTATGCAAAACATTTTAGACTTGTAACCAGAGTTATTAATCAATATTATCTTATCTTATCTTATCAACAAAAATACAGAACCCCAGCGTTCTACGTAGTGACAAACAAGCATAACGACTCATTGTAAGTTGTGGGCAACATATATGCAGAACCGCAGCTGCCACTGTGAGGACTAAGATGAAATGCCTCATGCCTGTAATTGCGCTGGCTACGTTATCCTTCAAACCGGAACCACGGATCACAGAAAGCCAATTATCCTTCAAACCGAAACACGACAATGCAAGCATTGTTGCTTGGCAGCAGTAGATAAGGCGGTGGTTCTCATCCAGGCGGACTCCTCGGTATTTTCGTGTACTATTACTAATGACTTGATTGAATTGTAATTGGATCGCAAACGCAGCTCAATGGCGGCTTTACGCGTTTTTGGTATTCTGCAATAATTAAAATTGCATGACAAGTAAATTAGCGGTCTCGATCTTTCAAGAAGAACATGACTACACTTCGTCATAGAGAAAAACGTCGGAAACTCCCCGACCAAGAACTACTGAACCGATGATAATGAAACAATGAAAACCGCATCGAAATCGGTCCATCCGTGCAGGAACAACGATGCCATAGACAGACACAAATCTCTATATATGTCGCAGCCGGATGGTTAAATTAGCCAGTTAATTAAACGGCTAGCTTCATATGCTATTATTTAATTGAAAAATTGCCAATTTCAAGAATTTTTAAAGTAATGTGTAAAGAACGAAATTGACCCGAGTTTACTGAGCTCTTCCAAATATTTTGGTACAATGCTAACTTATTGACAATAATCTCAAACAATAATAATAGTTTGCATTAGGTTTTAATTCGGTTGGGTTAGGTTAATGTTGTGACAATGCATGGATGAGCTCCGTAAACTCGGGGCAATATCGTTCGTTAGACGTAACTTTCAAAGTTCATGAATTTGGCAAATAATTTATTTATTTAACCATTTATTGTACACAAGATTGTTACAAAAAGTACATTACATGATATATTTTAATTAATGAAATAATTGCTTAAAAAGCTAGCCATTTAATTAACCGGCTAATTTAACCATCCGGCTGCGACATATATATACAGACCCACAATACACAAAGTAACATCCCTATTTTTTCGCCGATATCAGTAAAGAGATACTGCCGTACGCCTAGCGCCTCAACCTGCCAGTATCAGATCAGAGGTGCCGGGGGGAGAAGAAGCGATGGATTGTCGGCATAGTTGAGGAAGAGGGGGAGCTGGGTGGGCCTTGCCCACCCCAGAATAAATAAATAAAATAAATAAATATTCGTGGACAAATTCACACAGCGCCATCTAGCCCCAAACTAAGCAAAGCTTGTACTATGGGTGCTCGATAACTGATATACTACTTAAATATTTTTAAATACATACTTATAGAACATAGAACACCCAGACCCGTAACAGAAATTAAAATTCATTCATTCATCATTTCAATTTCTGCCCGGCCGGGAATCGAACTCGGGACTTGGTTTCATCGGCGACCTCAGGGGCCAGGAAAATAGCCCTAGTTACGCCAATGCTCAGGTGATTCACTGAAATTATTCTGTGAATTGAGCATACATATACATTGAGGATACTCAAGCCTTCAATAAAAGACTTCATTTTTGCTAATTGACTAGATACATAATAAGGCGGAAGGAAATTTGCTTACTCGGTACTTAAATACGTACGTATCAGGCAAAACGTGTTATTTATTACGTAGGAAGCTACTTATGTTTAGGTAACTGACACGTTATGAATAGAACCGGCCAAATGTGAAACTGTAGTAAGGCGATGTCCTAATTGGAAACGGTCGTGGGTACGTGGCCGTGCGACGGACGTCGCTCGAAAAATAGACCTCAAAACCGACCGTCGCACGTACGTGGTCGCACGACCTTTGTCAATTAGTACAGCGCCTTAAATAAGAATAATGTAAAAAAAGAAATAATATTAACCTTGGCGTGAATGTCTCGGTTGTGCTCTAGCACACGAGGGCCCGGGGTCCGCTTGACCATGATCCAGGATTTGGCAAATCAGTAATTACAGAAGACTGCCATCCGAGCTCTGTGACCTTTTTAACATGCCAGCCAGACTTACAAAGTCTAACCAGATTGGATCATGGTAACACATTCAGGTTTCATCACGATATTTTCCCTCACCTTAAGAGCATCGGTTAGTGTTCATCTAATGTACATAACTCAGAAAAGAGTCCAATGTCTCGAATCCCAGTGCATCCATATACCCGAACCCGATACCTCTCACTTACGAGTTGGATACCTTAACCACTTAGCCACCGGCGCCGCCGAAAATTAAAAAATAAAATAATGATAAATATTTCTTTAACTCCATATCTATGGAAGTCCATACAAATCCGAATTCACTACTTCATCATTTTATACATCTCGATTAAACTACTTTCAAAAGAAAAACACGTCGAAATCGGTCCATCTGTTGCCTTTGGTCGGACACTACATCGACCTACCAAAAACCAGAATAAGACGATCTAGCGTCTCTATAGACGCACATAGCAATGTTCGCTCCTTTTATACTGGTTTATGGTAAGTCGATATTCTGTCATCTGTACCTATAAAACATACTACTACTACTCACCAAATTACTTCTGACGTTTTCGAAATCTTTTCTTTGAGCCGTAAAGAAAAAGTCAGTTAGGGAATTTCAATATTGCTTCGCTTCTTGCTGTAGGTATTCTTGCATATATAGGTTTTAAGACTTTCGTAGTTATTCACTACACTGTCACTACACATATTATCGGGTTTGTTGTCATTCTTGCATATACAGTTCTTCAACGACAAAGTACACCATGAAATCTTGGCCTGTCTTGAATTTCTTGCATATTCTTCCAGCTGTAAAGGACCGTATAACTATTCACCTTTGATTATAGCTATATGCACTGTTTGGTAGGATCGTTTCAGAAATGTGGTTGTTAAAGAAATTCTAGGACGGATGGGAAACTAAAAAGGGTCAGATGGGAATTTATTTTGTATGTCTAACAGGGCAAGTGCACTTGATGTGTGGATCGCTGCCTATGGACATAAGCAGACCAGAGGGTCTGAAAAGGCCACAGCGTTTCATAATATGATTAATATTAATTTGTCACTTACTTGTCTGCAGCGGCGGTGATGTTGACAATTAAAAATGGAGAACTTAGTTCCAGTATTGAAATGAAATTTTATTGAATATGGAATTTGGAATTTTATTGAATATGAGTTGCAGAGAGCACCAAATTCCTACTTTTTCAGGCGTATATCCATAATTAATTAATCTACATTTTCTAATATGTCAAGATATGATAATAATACTTATTGAATTAAGAAAATATCAAAATAAATAATATCATATTGGCCACAGTATCAGATAAGTTTGCGACACTCTTATAAGAATCATATTATGAAACACATGTGGCCTTATTAGACCCCGGGTGTCTTATCTGTCGGGTGTTTATATTATATTTATTATATTTTATTTGAGAAGATAAAGTATTTTAGTATGTATTCTATATCGCGCACGTCGATCTGCTTTACTTATCTCATCTCTCTTCTGTAGGCCTGCTGGAAGAAATTTCTTTTAGAAATAAGTAGTGCCTGTTGTGTCGTCTATATGTATGATGTTTCTCTATGTATTTTACTGTGTGCCATAAAATGTTAAATAAATAATGCATTGGGTACGGTCCAGGCCCCTCCACCCATTGCCAAAGCCTTTCTTTTTTAGAATAGAAGTTTCTTGAGAATTCTGCTTTCTTCTAAGTTCACTGCTGAAAAAGAAAGCGTCTTGATATGAATATGGGGACAGTTGGGAATGTCTTGAATTTCGAATTTCTTGAACAGTTCTTCGGGTTTCTTTTGGAGCAGATGTTAGGGCGTTTTTATTTCTTGAAACTGAAGTATTCTTCTTTTTTCTACCTTATGACATATAGCTATGGAAGGTAGCTTTGCGTATTTGGTTGGTTATGCGTATAAAGTCTTGAAACTTGGTGAACCATTTGGCGGGTCCAATTGGACCCTGGGACGGATGGGAAACAGGATAGGGTCAGGTGGGACAATCGGGAATATCTTGAATTTCGGATTTCTTGAACAGTCTTCGGGTTTCTTTTGGAGTTTTTATTTCTTGAAACTGAAACATTCTTCTGTCTTCCTACGACAAGGCTGTGGAAAGAACCTCTCCACTCTTGAAGAGGGAGTTTGCGTATTTGGTTTGGCGTATAAAGTCGAAAAACTTGGTGAACCATTTGGCGGATCCAATTGGACCCTGGGACGGATGGGAAAACAGGATAGGGTCAGGTGGGACAGTCGGGAATATCTTGAATTTCGGATTTCTTGAAAAGTTCTTCGGGTTTCTGGAGCAGATCTTGGGATTATTTATTTCTTGAAACTGGAGTATTCTTGCTTCTAGACTGGAAGGGACGTCTCCGCTCTTGAAGCGGGAGCTTTGGGTATTCGGTTGTGCGTATAAGTCGAAAAACTTGGTGAAATATCTGGCGAGTCCTGATGGACCCTGGGATGGGAGGGATCAGGGAAGGGTAGGGGGGAAAATGGGGGGTGCTGCGGGACAGTCTTCAGCTTGAGGCCGCAACCACCTTTGCTTATAAGTATATTTATACCAACTAATGTAAAAAACTTGTAAATCTCCATATATCTCATTTTTTTGTACATATCAAAGCTCCTACTTACTTATGCTATGATTTTACCATAACTTCGATAGGAACGCAGGGGGCCATGCTTGACAGGGTTCAGATAGTTACAAATTGATGACCCGGCACACCAAGCGTTGTAATCAACCGTCTACCCCTCTTCCACCACTAGAGTGGGAAAGAGATGCCTTGATGCTGATTATAACGCTTGGCCTATAAGTTACCTATGGCACTTTTAAGATTTAAGTATTAATCTGAGAGCAAGATATGGTAAATTGACTTTACATCCATTGCTATCAGATTATTACAACGGATACCTAAAGATGCCACACATAACCGTCATCAAGTTGAAAATCCCACGAACCGTTTCAAAAGACTGAACTAAACTAGATGACGCATCATTTAGTTTAGGTCAGCCGATCAAAACGGCTCGCTACATCTGAACCCCAGCATTTACAGAATGCCTCAGTTTGATCCGAATAAACATGCAGCACATAGAAAGAAACTTGTAGTTTCCTTCGCAATACATAGCCGGACGTGTGCAGTGGATATGAGGATAAACAGATAGCGTTTCGTCAACACAACCCCCTGTCTATAATAAAATATGTATAATAGAGCTACGATAACCAGTTGATAATAGAAAAACCTCCACATGTATTACTAGCACGACTGAATGTTTGACAGAGTGGCCCCATATTGATAAACAAATAAAAAAATGCTCAGTTGGAGTGCCAAACTGTCAAAGCAAACAATCAGTACAACAGCCGCAGTGAACACGGGATGACTCAAGACGGATTGGCCAACCGTTCTTATAGAAAAATAAAGACTAAACGGTTGTTTGATTATCGAGCCATCCGGTCGTTCAAAGAGGCCGTTTTAATGTTACAAATCACATTTTCATCGTTCACATTAATTGACGCTCTCCAAAGGTTTACAAAATGGTCTAGCAATGTTTGATAGACTCGTTACATTCGCATACAAATTTCATAAAAGGAAGCAGTATTAAAAATATATTTATTTGAAGATTCAGACATCTCGAGTAGAAGAGTCATTAGAAAGATCGTACATTTTATATACCTTTTATGTTACTGTAAGTCGAAATTTGGCCGTCAATCGTCTTATGACACACAATTTTCTTAAACAAATGATAATATCTGCCTAAACTATTAAATTTTTGATGATAATAATTTTTTTTTATACAATAATACATATTCCTCACGTAGAATTTAAAAGATACAAAAAATAATTTAAATTCTCACTTGCAAGAAACCATGCTATAAAAAACTATATACAAATATTTGACAATCAGTTAACTGAATCAATCAAATCTTTATACATAATAATTCTAAATAATTATATCGTTCTTTGCAGTTGTTAGAATACAATTCTAACAAACTGTATTGCACATCTTCTTAAACATCATGAAAAGGCAGACACTTAGTACTCTAAGACTGAGCTTTTAATATTACCACTGGCATGGCAGCCGTGTTAGAGTCTGACAATGGAGACCGAGAGGTTATGCTTTGCCTTCGGAATGTCAAGCTATCGGCTAGTATTTAAAGGCAGCCTAGCAACCTCACAAGCTCCACTCACCAGACTCTGACACAAATTAAGTTTAGATATAGTAAACAAGTTAGAAATTACAAATTTTTCTTAAAAGCATTCTTAGAACGCCGCTAAATGGCAGAACCATAACAGCAGACACGGAACGGTGGTCGACGGCACTGAAATTTATAAAATGCAAGTGCCGTCCAAGGAATATAGGTCTGCGGTTATCGTTCTGCGCAGAAGTCGATGTTTGTACATAAATTCAATGATAAGTGTTTACTATATACCGCTATAGTAAAGTCACAGCACAAGTCTCGAGGCTGCAGACGCCCGCAGCTGAGATCTATAATTAAAAACTAAGTAATCAATATATGTACAAACATATATATTTTCCAATCATTAACAGTCGGTTTACACAATACCGTATCGTTAAATTTTAAAATCTACAACTAGAATTAGGAACGGCGAGCCGCGGCCGCTGACATTATTTTTTAAAGCTATGCGTTCGTGAGGTCTCTAGCACGCGGTGTGCGGCGTGCGGCGCTGCGCTCTCACGCGGCGCGGCCGCCGTCGTCAAATAAAATACATTGGTCTCAAGATAAATAAAACGATACGACTAGCGGAGAGACTCCGAGCCCGTACCGGCGGCCCCGCGCCGCGGACAACGCGAGGCGGGGCCGCCGGGCCGGGCGCCGCGGCGCCCCGGGCGTCGCCGGCGCCGCGCGCGTCGCTCCCTCGACATTTTTTTGTGTTTTTCTCATTAATTTTAACAAGGGAGTCGACGCCCGCGCCCCCGATGGCGCCCGCAGCGCCCCAGCACACTTAACTACTAAAATTTTCACAAAATAATACCTAACGCCGGAATTTGGGCGGACGCGGCTACCCGGCGGCTGCCCGCCGCGCCGCGCCCGGGCGCGTCGCGTTACAAAATAAAAAACTTAGCACGAGAGAAGCGATGGCGCACCGCGGGCGCACCGCGAACGGTGTCCGGCCGCGCTGCGCCGCCGCGCACTAACATTAAAGTCCTCCGGAGGCCAGCGGGGCTACGCCACGTTGAGAAGCAGCTTGAGCGGTAGCGCACGGTCGGGTTCGGGCCGACAGCGGCCGTCGCGGCGCCAGTGCGTAGGCGGCGGCGGTAGCGCGGCGGCGGCGGGCGCGGAGCCCCACTTACTGGCGGCGTAGCGCTCTCCACCGCGCTCCTCGCAGCGCTCGCGCTCGCGCCGAGCCAGCCCGGGCCCGTGCGGGACCAGCGGACCGGCCGCGGGCCGCACGCTGCGTCGCCGACCGCGCTGCTGTTGGCAGTTCATCTCGCCTCGGTGCGGCTGGGCGTCGCGCGTCTGACGGCTGACGCTGACAATGACGAAACTCTCTCTCTTTGCGCTCACTCGGTCACGATTACCACTGAGTAGCGGCGCTGCGCTCTGGGCACGGTCACGGGTCGGATACACGACGGGCCGTCGCGGCCTCGATGCCGATGTCGATCTACACGGATGACACGTCGAAACACTGCACTGGCTCACTTTCACGACTGTTCGTCGGCGGTCGCGCTGCTAGCTCCGATGATAATCGATTTTTGGGACATAACATAGACGCCACCTCTCCATTATTCACACATTCACCTCTCGATTTCGACTACGTGACGTCGATGGCCGCCGGGGTATATATACCCTAATGGCGGCTGCGCGCGGCCTATGCGCGGTGGGGATAAAGCGTCCTACTCACGCCACCCAACATTTTCGTATAACAAAGAAATTAACGTTATTGATGTACTTAATAGATTATTATTTTAAAGTTTAAAGCGTTTTTTATATATTGATTTAATAGTAATATTTAAAATATTATTTAAATGAAATATAGCGTGTTAACAACGACTTGGTTGGAGATCGCAGTGTTTAAATACATACATATGCACATACATTATTATAATTACAATGCAATACAACATAAATTTAATCAAATTATTCATCGTTCGAAAGTGTCCCTCGTTAGACAATCTAGTAGCCTCTCACACATTAGCCACAGTTAGCAATGAATGAGTAATTAGAAACATACCACGCTAATTTTTTCAAAAGAACCTAGCTAGTATGCACATACATTATTTTAATTACAATGCAATTAAATAATTTTAATCAAATCATTTATCGTATGAAAGTGTGAAAGTATGAAAGTGTCCTTTGGGAGACAAGCTGGTGGGCTGTCACACATTAGCCCCATTTAGCAATGAATGAGTAATTAGAAAAATACCACGTTAGCAAAAGACCACACTACTATAAACCCACCTAAATACATAAAAACCTGAAGGTGGCAATTTTGAGATATAAAATACAAATATCTTGGATCTTATGAAAGGGCGCTTAAGACATACTTTTGTCAGAAGAACCTAGCTAGGATGTACATCCATTGTATGTACATACATTCTTTTAATTACTTCATTTTTATGATTCATTTTCGAAGGATAAATGATTTAATGTTTATTAAATGATATATAATTCGAGAGTATCCCTTGGGAGACCATCTGGTGGGCTCTCACACATTAGTCTCAGTTAGCAATGAAATTAGAAAAATACCACGTTAGCAAAATACCACACTACTTTAACACACCTAAATACATAAAAAATCTGAAGGTGGCAATTTTGAGATATAAATAAAAATATCTTGGATCTTATGAAAGGGCACTTAAGACATACTTTTGTCAGAAGAACCCAGCTAGGATGTACATACATTATTTTAATTACTTCATTTTTATGATTCATATTTGAATGATAAATGATTTAATTTTTATTAAATGATATATAATTCGAGAGTGTCCCTTGGGAGACCATCTGGTGGGCTCTCACACATTAGTCTCAGTTAGCAATGAAATTAGAAAAATACCACGTTAGCAAAAGACCACACTACTTTAACACACCTAAATGCATAAAAAACCTGAAGGTGGTAATTATAAGATATAATATACAAATGTCTTGGATCTTATGAAAGGCATACTTTTTTCAGAAGAACCTAGCTAGTATGCACATTGCACATACATTATTGTAATTACAATTCAATACAACATAATTTTAATAAAATCATTTATCATTTGATAGTGTCCCTTGGGAGACCATATGGTGTGCTCTCACAAATTAGCCCCAGATAGCAATGAATGAGTGATTAGCAAAATGCCACATTAGCAAAACACTACCGAAAGAGCACACTTGCAGAATGACACACTAGAGTAATTCCAAAATGTCTTACTCATAGCCTCCTTTATTTGACAAGCCATGCTGTAGAAAAGAACGGCAACGTCGCTATGAACTCATTGTTTACCAACATGTCAATGCAGGAAAATTTTAAATTTTATGATTATGATTATTTATTAATATTACGCGATTATTACATAAATTAAAATATATTGATAAAACTGAAAATCACCGTCTACCAAGGTACATAATATTAAAAATATTTATAAATAGGATTCAAAAAACAATTCTCGATGTTATTTTTTTAATTATTCATCATTAAAGTTATGTTTTATACTCATAATCTTTCTTTAACAGATGCTTAGGAGTTGTAGCATTTTAAAACTGCAAATTACATTAAACTTTAAAAAAGGGAAAGAAGGTGTGCTGACCTTTTCCTTTTCGAAATATGTAATTTCAAAATGGTTTTCTGGTAGTGCCCGAGCATGTTGGAGTTCCACCGTAGGTGGAGCCGTTCCTTCATTTGTTTACAGCAAACATTTTAGTATAGTGAGCGTTATCACAACTACTTTAAACCACGATCTTTGATTTCCACGATGATGGCAGCGTTGAAAAAGTAGATCGGTACCATAAGTAAGTAGTTCGTTTTTACATACTTATATAAAAACGTATGAAAATTTCACTTAATAATAAATAATTTGGGCATTATTTTTGATGGTATAGGTTATTTGATTTTCTATACCATTTCCTTTCCAGGAAGAGATCACTCTAGTGATAACACCGCGCTTTATTCTGCTTACTATAATATATTTTATTACATGTATATATCCTGTAGTGTGCAAATAAATAGTATTTTTTCGTAATGCATGCTATATAACTGACAAGTTTCAATAAAATCCGTTTAGTAGTTTTTGCGTGAAGGAGTAACAAACATCAATTACGTACAAAAGCAAACATATATTATATTTCGCATTTATAATATTATAGTAGGATTGGATAATACAATTAAAAATGGGTAGATAGGTACATCTTACAGGCATCTATCCAATTTTAAATATTATTTTATTCGGGTAATGTTCATATATAATTTATATGACACTAGTTATAATACAATTACGTTTCATATTATCTAACTAATGCTTATACTTATTAATATAATCAATTAAATAGTAATAACATTAAACGGTGACGACAGCGATGAAGTATTTCCAGTAATTTTTAGGTTGACTAATAATAAAAAATGGACGTTGTCATTATGTGTAGGTATTGCTTGCAAAATGAAGGAGGCGCTAGCAATCGCAAGGACCAATTTCAAATTCTAAACTTGAAATATTATAAGTTAGGTACTCTTAAGTACTTACAGCTCATACAAGCTTTTGTCCAGTTTTTAGATTAATTGAGCTAATTGTGTCTTCGATCCGGTGAGAGGCGGGAGGGGAGGCGGCGCATGCGGACCTGGAATCTATCCTATCTTGGACCTACTGGGAAATTCCGATTCAGCGTGTAAGTCATCTTGGTGTTAATTGTCGGCGGTGGTCTCGCACGCTAGGGCCCGGGGTCTGCCCTGACCATGCTCCAGGATTGATCAGCGGGTATTGAGCGGCAAATCTGCCAGCCAGGTTCCGCCATTCTACTAGAAAAGCGCTGGATAGAAATAAAGCAAAACGCTTCCTTTGAATATCACCTCTGAAACCCTATATAGTCTTTAAGCCTGTCCTTAGAGCGACAATACTTGTTTTCCGTCGCTGTGCGATTTTTATTTATTAATATTAGAAATGTCAACTAAATCTACCGAAAGTACTATTTGTGACATCACCGACACTGTGCTGGTTCTGAAAGATAAGGTGGCATCCCTGGAGGCGCTTGTTATTGAACAAAATAACGTGATTGAGAAAGAAAATAAATAACATGAGTGCCCCTAGGCAATAGTGATAATCAACTATCTGCTGGTGACATTTACAACACGAAGGGTTAGGGCTTATACACGGGGAAAGCTGGCTACCAGCGCCGATCTACTGGTACACTCAGATAACCTTTTCATAAAGGATAGAAGCAGAGGCTGCCTGAGTAGCTTGCAAAAGATCGAGCTAATTAGACGAATATATTTTTCTGCTAGAAAATGTGTTTCTCAAAAAGCGTAAACAAATTAAAATGTCATATCCATTTTTAACACCAATACTGTGATGTGTTCCCTTGCAAATTTGGCAGGAAATGGCGGCCTACTGCTGATCGGAGCAGGTCGAAGCTCGTCGGCGACGTTCGGCGCTTATCAGTTCTGATATGGCACAAAGTATAGAGACTGCCTGCACCGACTACCTGCGCGGGCCGGTTCCGAAAAGTGCTGGCTGTAAAGCGAGGACACATCTTTTTTTTTATTTATACTTTTTGTTTGTAATTTTTTTTTATTGACAATAGGCTTTCATTGTCCGCTCTCACAACGTAGGCGGCGCCTGCAATGGCGGCCCGCCCCGTTGCAACATCGATTGGTCTATTCGGACTACTCCCAGTGCCAGTGCACTGGTCACGTCACTACAATTGGTGGAATGCGTTATTGCAGCCGACAATAATAATCTGGATGTAGATGCGGACAGTGACTGAATGGAAGTCACTAGAAAGACGCGATTGCGGCGGTCGCCTGCGAATATAACACGCGACACAGCTGTCCCGGGGTCGAGTTTACTATGTGCAGCCGAACGGAAGTCGTATCTTCATTTGTATTGTAGAAGCCTCGAAACCGCGCGGAGATTACGCGTCTTTCAAACTAACTTTCCCTATTAAAAACTTAAATACCTATCTATCGCCAAAACATTGGGCGCAAGAAATCTATATAAAGCCGTGGCGTAATGGATTACGCAAATCAGTGCAACACTCAGAGTAACAAGTTAAAATACAAGTCTTTTTCTTGTGTACCAGAACGTTAGAGGTTTGCGCACATAATTAGACATTTGTAAGAAAACAGTGCCTGTTGTGTCTTATACTTCTGTAACATAACGTGTATGTTTTATCTTGTGAACAATAAATTGTTAAATAATAATAATAAATAAAGGAATCTTAAATTAATCAGCTGCTTGGTTTGCAATTAGTTAAACATTTTTACTGAGTAGGGTATGTAGTAATGCGCAAAGACCGATCTGGTGACACGAGTTACGGCCGTTCGTAATCACTACAAAGTACAGCAAATCAACAATATTTATGGCAACTACACGCATGTCGATGTAGTAATGGCGATTGTTACCTTAAAACATAAAAGCATTTTATTTTGTGTAGTCTATATTGCACCTGGGTCGAAGAATTATAAGTATTTAGCTACGTTTCAACTTTTAGAGAACGCTGTCGATAAATATCGTAAGATGGATGTCATAATAGTCGGTGACTACAATCTTAACCCATGTATTTCCAATGTTTTTCCACTGTTCAATTACTTAATATGAGCTAGTCAATGTGTTAGATCTTGTACCTAGGTACTTAGTAAGTGTGTAAGTGTGTTTGGAGATATTGACCCAGTAGTCCCCACGGATGCGTATCACCGCATCAGTATTAGTGTTAAAGTGAAGGACCCCGTCAAACGCGGTACCCAGCGTGGAATTTTAGGAAAGTGGAGGATATACGTCTATTGCCGAAATTAAATGGGATGACATAGTGGAATGCAATTGTCTTAACGAGTACAATTCAAAACTTTGTTAACACCGTAATTGAGAATTTCATTTAAAAATTCCGTCTAGCTAGTTTTCCGACAACTCTAGTGGATACAGACAAATATATTTATAGAAACATAGTCCTGATTACCACAAAAAATCACATAAAACAGCAAAAGTAAATATTTCATACACGCGGCAATTAAATTTGTTGTATTAAATGCATAAAAGGTAGTTAAATAACTTCAATTTTAAATCCGATTTGGTCAGATGAAACTACGGTGAATAGCAAGCTTTATCCCCACTCAGCCTATCAAGCGACGTAAAAAAATTACAAAACAAGGAGGTTCAGAACATAATCCGCCCATGTTGCGTAGGTCACAAATACAAAGGATTTCATTAGAACATGGCGACATATATATTTGATGGCGTTATACTAAGATGGCCGACGGTGTGTTTCGTTCGTGTTCTATTTTGGTTCACGGCTTCGATTGGAAGCCTGTTTGTTTTGAAGCAGTTGTTTAATCTGCAATAAAAATGCTTTACCAATTTAATTACCACAGTAGGTACGTTGGCTGATTAGAATTACGAATTACGCTATTAAGCGGTGTTGACACGATTCTGTTATCGAACATTGCGTAGATGCGACAAATTGCAAATGTCCACCGTCTCCTTTCTTTGTTCTAAACTATATACAGAGTGTAATATTTCGAAGCGAGATATTAAATAAATTTTTACTTTTCTTTTAATATTAAAAAAAACACAATTGTCTATATTAAGATTCTAACCCAGGCTACTGGAGTTTAAGGAAAAGGCACAGTCCACTTTGGCACCGAGCGCTTTAAATTTTACTTAGAAATGTATTACCACTTATTACACATATCACAATCTATGCGTAAGAAAGAGATAAAGAGTGGAAGATGTATCGGCAAGTATTCAAAATTGTTTTGATTTAAAAAAAAAATTATTAATTGATTTTCTTTTTTATTAATTTATTTTTAAATTTCTAATGTATTAAACATTGACATTGGGAAATTGTTTTATTTTATGTATTCAGAAACAAAAGAAACGTCGATTATGAATTTTTATTTAACATTAGATTTTTTTTTATGATTGACATTATTATTATTTGAAATATGTATATATTTTTTAAATTTATTATTTATTATTGGACCTAATACTAACGAAATTTATAATGAACATTTTTTATGACAATTTGAATTTGATTACATACCTAATATTTTTTTTTAAACGTGGACATTTTATTTTTTATTATTTTTTAAATTATATTGCTTCAAAAGATTCTTAATTATCTACTGACATTATTATTGTATTGTATTGTATTTAATTAAATAATTTTTTTTTTTTTTAATAATTAATATTTGTGTTCATTTAATTTCGTATACCGTGAGGCCCATTGTAGAGGCGCTACTCATATTTGTATCCACCTATTATACCTATGATGACAAAATAAATATTGATTAATTGAAAACATGAGAGTAGATCTTAGAACAATCAAGTAGACGACTCAGTGTCCGGGGTAGATAATAAAGGTGAATGGGGAAGGATGCTACACATACGATATTTACCGCGATACGAATCGTCGACACTGATCGTGGATTTCTGTTTACTAGAAATCCTGTGATCCGTATCACGATCCGTGGGTCCTACACACTCTCATAAATATCCAGGATCGTAATCCACGCACCACGATAAATATCATGTGTGTAGCATTCGCCAATGTGATTTAAGAATATTTCTTTCTATTCAGAAGAAATAAAGGTGCTGCAAGTTACTTTGATTAAATTCGGGCTGTGTGGAAGCGTACCCAAGATGCTGACAGCATTACCTCTCTGCATAGCCATGTTTATTCTCTGCGCGAGGTAGCTGAAAGCTCTTCGCTGTAGTGACGGACGACCAATTTCTTGGAAAGTTCTCTGTACAAAGAGAACGCCCTAGGGCCCTACGGACCCAGGGTCTCGACACCAATACAACAAAGTTATATTGGGTGGCAATATCCCGGTATTTTAAAACTTTATGCCTTTTGTTTTAGCAGTCTCTGCCGCTGCGCCAGCCTTTTGTCTGAAATAATTTTTTATTTCCAATCTCTTTTAATGACCCTTTTTTTTAGAATGAATGAATGATGAATTTTAGTGTTTTTCTTAAGGCTGAGATGATTGTTATTTGAGAACAAGAGCATGGTTTTAAGAGAATTGTGCGAGACTTAGATGTGTCGGTAAGTCAGAATTATAGTCATAGCATTAATACTGGCTATTAAATAGCAATTACCTGCCTGCTTAAAATTAGTATTTACCGTACCGTTTTATGTACAGTCGTCATTCATCCCTATCAATGCCCAATACTTTCTACCTAAGTAGGTACTGTAACACCAGGGGACGTTGATTTCTATTGTTGATTCCAAGTAAAAGATATAAATTGCTTAATTGAAACTATATTGTCGAAAGTATAATGAAGAATGCCATAAAATAGAAAAGATGCCTTACTTCTAATTAAAATGAAACACATTTGAATTCCTACCTAGCCAGTGCTGTGTGCTTAAAGAAGCAGCTAATAGACCTACGTTATACTTGCTCCAACCTACTTAAGCCTACAGACGTACATCCTACTTGCTCCTACCTATCTTAGAGCCCGTCCTTACCTACACACACATGCTACAGTACATTCACAAGGCAGGTTACATGTGCCCTAAAAATATTGCTAAGTTTTTATTTAACTGGGCAAGGACCTACTAGAAACTTACTTAGAAAATTTATAGCTAGGTATAACCCGCGTCACGAAAGAAGAGACATGTCAAATGGCAGTGGAGGGGATTTCGCGCGGGTAATCGTATGCAGCGCAAGTCGAACCACGTGACCCGCCAAGTCTCTTCTTACATGACACTAGCTATAAGTACTTATAATTATTCGATTAGATATGATCAAATGAATCACGTTATTGTCTGTAGTCACGTAAGTACCTATCTACTTATTAGGTAGTCACGGTGGAACAAAATGGCTACCTACTTACTTACCTATGGCCTGCAGCGGCACCGCCGATCACCAATCGCACGATACCACCCCCTGGAATGACGTCACAGAATATCCGAAATGCATGTTGTGACGTCATCCCAGAGGGGTGGTATCATGCGATTGGAGATGGGCGGTGCCGTTCCTGTACTGTTTTATCTAGCTAAATGGTGTAGGATGTGGTATTTATTTTGCTATCGTGGTATTTTTGCAGACTTTTATTTAACTTGCACTGTTCGTATGTAGGTAAGTTGTCCGTAAAAATTTGCAAACAATATTTCGACCATTTGTTGGTATTTGATTAGCTGTTTGGTGTACCTATGTAACTTGGATGACAAAGTATTAATATAGTACCATGGAGCTGGTCTGATGATGGAGTCGGTGGCCATAGGAACTAATGAACGCAATAAGATAACACCATCGTGATTGGGCTTTTTGGTATGGTCTTGAGGAGTAGGTACTATACCGCGCGATAATATAATTATTTGTCATTTGAGAACTTGTTGTACTTTAATGTGGCATTTTATGAATATGATATGTATTTTAGAATCTAAAGCGGAGAGCATTTAAATTTTTTTTTTCTAATTTTTTAACGAGGCTTTAGCCATCCATTTAACAAATCCAATGAATACTAGAAGTACGTAGCGATTCAGGTCATTCAGGGTTAAATAATAATAATGATTGTCTTGGCGTTGATGTCCCGGTTGTACTCTCGCGAGCGAGGGTCCGGGATCCGCCTTTTCCATGATCCACTATTTGTAAGTTTTTTTTTTTTTTTTTTTTTTTAACAAGGCAGGCATTTGGCCGCCATCTCATCTGTCAGATAATTACAATGGAGCGACTGCTATCTGATCTTCGTGATCTGACCAGGGTCGTCCTGCTATCACTTTGAGGAGAGCGTTGGTACTGCCCCGCACTCTGACCAGCATGACGCTACTCGCTACTTGGCTGATCAAGTAATTACAGTGGAGCGACTGCCACCTCTGCCACCTCCATGACTCTGCTACCAGGGGAACTTGACCAGATTGGAAAATGGTTACACGATGTTTTCGTTCACCATAAGAGCAACGGTTAGCATTTAACTAATGTACATTACTCAGAAAACAATTGTGAACGTGAATTAAAAGGAATTGGGCAGGTACTTTAATAATTTTGGAATTAATGGCTGTTAACAAAGTAGGCGATTAACGTAACGTAAAGCATCTAATTACATTATACCAGTCCATTGGTAGACTTGAAATCAATGGCAGCCATGACGTAAGAGACATCACGGACAAGATGCCTCGAGAAGAAGTCGAGCCTCTTCAGGCTCGGCTGCGCTGAATTGGCCACGTGCTGCGTAAGCCCCACGGATACGTGGGAAACAGGTGTCTAAACCGGTATTAGGAAAGAGATCCCGTGGGAGGCCATGAAGTGATGGATTGACATTGTCGGCTTACGACAGCTGCGGAGGCAGCTGAAGGCCGGGAGAAGTTGGAAAGCGTACCCTTGTATAAGCTGGGATAAAGGCTATTTTAAATGACTGCTTGAGATTGGCAATCGCAGTAGATTGAAATACCTGCCTACAAAACAGAAAACGTTAGGTACCTATTTATAGGTGTTTACCGCAACAAGAAAGCCTGGTTATTTTGCATCATAGCATAAAAAGCGATAGCACAGCACTTACAAGTACTTACCTTACCTACCTATACATAAATGAAGTCTCTCATTTCACAAGCGGTATGACTTTTATCATAGATTTTTGCTGTACGATTATCGTAAAAGAAACATGTTTGGGTGCGAAAACATTACGTCCAGCAGCGATATCCAACGTGGTTTTCTTATTTGGTTAAGAATGTCCTTGTTAAATAACATAAATAAATAACAATAATATAACATACACTAATACATATAAATTTATTGAAGTCATAAAAATAAAATAATACAATGTCAAAATTACATGTCAAAACAACTTTAACAAACTTAATTCTAAATTATATACTCACTTAAAATTAAAAAAGTCGTTCACATCGCTGCCCGTCGGAATGGTGCCCAGAAAGCTAGCATTGCCTCGTTGAATGGCGATGCTAATCCGTTGCCCGAGGTACGAGCCAGCTCTCCAGCACTTATAAGATACTTATTATACATAAGTACTGCAGTCGACCCGTAAAAGAAATGAAATCATTAAAAGTCTAACAGTCATCCAGATTTTTACCATGCTGAAAACATAGTACACACAGAGAGTTGAATGAGTTTTGTGTGTGTGTGTGATTTTTAATGATTTACGTATCTACTCTTCGAATCAGCTTGCTTCGGCACAAAGGACCAACTTAAAGTCCACGTGCGGAAAAAGGAGTCCATTAGGGTTTTATTTTATTTTTTTATTTTAGACTATCCAGGCATTTGACCGCCATCTCACCTGGTGGTAAGTGACGATGCGGCCGAAGATGGAGCATGCCTGTCTAGGAACAGCCTATTCACTCTAGCCTTGAAGGCGTCCAGATTATAGTGATCAGGGAACACACTCGCAGCTGATAAGAGAGATAAGTTTATAAAGGAAGAAGACGTATTACAATACTGTAGGTCTTTATCTTATACATACATAAAGCTCACGTCTGTGTCTCACAGGTAGGGTAGGCTGAGACTATGTACATTTATCTTATATTCGGTGATAAATAGCTAGTTAGTTTCCAGGTACCTGCCTACATAGTTATCTTCATAAAGATCTGTTTATTTGATACCAACAACAATGCCCTAGACAACCGGCAACAATAACATAAACTGAAGTATCTAAGTGATAAGAAAGCGAACAAAGAATTTTTTATTTTTCTCGGGCAGTAGGTACCTAGACTAAGCCTAGACCTTACCTGTCCATAAACTGCTTTTTGTGTTATGTATCACTATAGAAACCATTCTTAATTGCCCCAAAAACTTGAAAGGAAACTTGGCATTCTGTTTCCGAAGCTTTGTGCGGAGTAATACAAAAAAATTATAGGGCACACATGTGCGTCTATTAAAGCAACCTGTATCCCACCCGTATGGGAACAGCTGATGCATTCCAGTTACTAAACGCCGTCTCTCTCTTGCGTATACGTAATTACATGGCCAGGAGAGGGACAGGATATCTACCTACCTACCTTGGTTTTTGCGTCCTACGTTTTTGTTCTTGTTGGAGCGAGGGAGTTGAATTTTGAAAAGAGGATTATGTGTTGTGCGTTTTATGGAATTTTAAAGCTACACGTCATCTTTGGTATCTCTGAGGCTGTACGTGTGTATAGCATTACTCAAATCAAATCAAATCAAATACTTTTATTGTGACACACAGGTTGGTATACATATAAATAATATACAGGTGTTAAGTGAATACAGAGAGCTCTGTGGTCTGCCCACGGACGTACAATAATTCAGTTTTAGTTCCTTAAAATAAAATTAAATATATCTACGCACATGTCAAATTGTTATTAAATAATAATGTCAAATTTATTTTATTACTAAGCATATATTTTATTTAAGTACATTACTAAGCATAAGTCATTAAATTACATTTTTATTTCCAATATTTGCAGTTATTTCCTAATTACGCCGGCCCCTTTCCGCCATCGGGAGACGCGAAAGGTGCATTCGTAAATCACATTGGCTTTCATTATCTACCGCAGATACGTTTACTTGATTGTTCTGAGATCTACCCGAATGTTTTGTCAATCAAAACCATTAGAGCAAGAGCCCATGAGGGCCAGACCTTCCTATTGTTCGTAAGTATGAAAGTTTTTCCATGTGTGTCCCCAACACAGGTAAGAATGATCCCCACCCATGAAACCTGGATCGTGGTTCCTTTGGCAGGTAACAGGTAACAAAGGTGTATAAAATCTTATCTCCAATTTCTTAAGTTAGCAAGCTCAATTTTTTTGTATTTTATTCGTAACAGCATTAATACTCACGATGCTCATTGCCAGACACATAGTATGGTTACAACCCTCCGCCGGACACCCCTAAACTATAATTCTCTGTAATTATACTTACCTTATATTAGGAAAGCTGAATTTTATAAATGTTATTCAGAGAATTATTAAACTGAGTTTTCTCAGTAGCCAGACAGTTTTTTGGGTTCTATAATCCTGCCAGACGCATTAAAAGTGTAATAGTTGCGAGAGTGGGGCTCATATACAACAACTGGTGCGAGTGAGACAGAGCGCTCGGTTCGGTGCGATCTTTTACTGCGCATCAGCTGTCGTCTATACTAATATTATAAAAAGGAAATGTTTGATTTTTTGTTTGTTTGTTTGTTTGTTTTTATTGAACAGGCTTCGAAACTACTGGTCCTATTTCAAAAATTCTTTTACCGTTGGGAAGCTACACTATCCCCGGGTGACCATCTTGGCGTTAATGTCCCGGTTGTGCTCTCGCGCACGAGGGCCCGGGGTCCGCCTTGACCATGATCCAGGATTTGGCAGGTCAGGTAATTACAGTGGAGCGACTGCCGTCTGACCTCCATGACCCTGCTAACAAGGGAAACTGACCAGATTGGATCATGGTTACACATCCAGTCGCCTGAATGTGCAGGTTTCATCACGATGTTTTCCCTCACCGTAAGAGCATCGGTTAGTATTCAACTAATGTACATAACTCAAAAAACAGTCATTGGTACATGGCCGGAGCGGGAGCGTAATTTTCTAAAAAATTACGGTTCATTAATAAAACTCCAATAATGTAACCCAACGTGTAAAAAAATACCCAAAAAATTCCTTACATCGCGTGTGCTGCGAAAACTATTGATGATAGAACAAAATAAAGTACCACGACTTTGCAGAACACATCATTATCTATAAAAAGTGTCACGACAGTATATATCTAACTATTATAGTTATGTCACATGTATGCATGTGTTCTTTTATTTTCAAAATTTAATTGAAATGCCGCCGCTAAAAAACGCTATTTATTGGTACTTTGCTATTAATCCTTATCAAAATCAATTACTTCATATTCACGACTGCTTCAATACCTTTATATAACTTTTTGAATTATGCAATTCAGACATTCCATTCGAGAGATATCACGAGTTTAAAAATGTGAATATTAGAAAAAATTTACTGATTAAATGTGAATATTAGAAAATTTTTACTGATTATAGATTAAAAAATTTATTATTCTGACTGTAATAATTTTATTTTATTAAATTTCTTGAAGAATTATAAAAAAAAATCACTAAACAATTTGGAATAAACGATAGTATATGTTTAGCATAACATTGCAATGAACTGAGCGCTCTGTCTCACTCGCACCAGTTGTTGCATATGAGACACTTTTTATGCGTCTGGCAGGATTATAGAACCCATAAAACTGTCTGGCTACTAAGATAACTCAGTTTAATAATTATCTGAATAACATTTATAAAATTCAGCTTTCCAAATATAAGGTAAGTATAATTACAGAGAATTATAGTTTAGGGGTGTCCGGCGGAGGGTTGTAACCATACTATGTGTCTGGCAATGAGCATCGTGAGTATTAATGCTGTTACGAATAAAATACAAAAAAATTGAGCTTGCTAACTTAAGAAATTGGTGATAAGATTTTATACACCTTTGTTACCTGTTACCTGCCAAAGGAACCACGATCCAGGTTTCATGGGTGGGGATCATTCTTACCTGTGTTGGGGACACACATGGAAAAACTTTCATACTTACGAACAATAGGAAGGTCTGGCCCTCATGGGCTCTTAGACTACATACTGAATGCTTACTGATATATCTTTCACTCTCTCTCTTTCTAGACACAAATTTCGACGTGACTCGTAGAGCGCTCGGTGCCCAAGTGGATAGTGACTTTGCCTCAGACCCCGGTAGTCTGGGATCGAATCCTAGTAGTGAGATAATTGTGTTTTTCGCGGTGTTTTTTTAAGTTTATTTTAGAAATATGAATGTAATAGCACTAAAATGTTGAAAATGCAAATAGTGCAGCAATCGACAATGACACATTCAGGTACAGTGCCTTGGTAGCCCTACCCAGGCACTGTCACCAAGAAAAAACACGTCGTACGAAGAAAAAAGACAAATCTTTATGACCACGTGCTATGAGATACCAGAGGTGACTGATATGGCATGAATAATAATAATAAAGTTTTTGTAAACAGAAGGGATAATTAACACAATGTGAACTTGGAAAATCGATTAATTATTTTATCACAAGGTTTATCAGCACGAGAATATAGATCGACTCCTTGGCGCTCTAAACCCAATCAAGCTCCACTGTGTCACCACAACACGATACCTGCTGTTTTGTCGAAAAATAATCAAACATAATTCCACATGAACCCTCAAATAAATCAACATAATACTTCTTTATCTAATATTCCAATTAAACTAATCAATGATCGATTTTATGAGACAGCTCAGCTCAGCAATTAATTAATTCAGCACAGCATATAAACAGTACAACTCAGCATTTCTATCAGCCCAGCCCGGATCAGCTTGTCACAGCTCAACGTAGTCCAGCTTGGCTCAGCTCGGCTTCCCTGTCCCCTCAAGGCAGCTCAGCGGAACAGCTCACTCTCTTTCCCTTACATTTTATTAAATCTTGGGAAATGAATTTTTGTGATCTTAAAATATCTATTAGCGGATTCTGATGACCATAGCCCACACAATATCTTAGCATTAAGAAAAACACTTAAATTCATAATTCTTTCATTCTAAATCAGGGTTATTGCATTTGAACACAAAATTAATAAAAGTAGGTAAATAAAATAAAAATAATAATCTTGGCGTTAATATCTCGGTCGTCTTCTCGAGCACGAGGGACGGAGGTAAATCACGTTAACTTTTATTATCTATTCCTAACATTGAATCGTCTACTAAGTAGACTTCTCAACAATCAAATCTTGATTGTTCTGAGATCTACCCTTATGTTTTGTCAATCAAAACAGTATTGACAGCTTGCTGATACATCTTTCACTCTCTGTCTTTCTAGTCACAAATTTCGACGTGACACGTAAAGCGCTCGGTGCCCAAGTGGATAGTGCCTTTGCCTCAGACCCCGGTAGTCTGGGTTCGAATCTTAGTAGTAAGAAAATCGTGTTTGTCGTTGTTTTTTTTTATTTATTTTAGAAATATGAATGTAATAGCACTAAAATGTTGAAAATGCAAATAGTGCGGCAATCGGAGAACGGTCGAGGGCCACCAAAGTATAATGACACATTCAGGTACAGTGCCTTTGTAGCCCTACCCAGACAGTATCACCAAGAAAAAACACATGTTACCATTCTTGGTAAACGACAAACATTTAGGACCACGTGCTATGGAGATACCAGAGGTGACTGATATGGCATTAATAATAATAATAAAGTTTTATTAAATCTTGTGAAATGAATTTTTGAAATCTTAAAATAGCTATTAGCGGATTTTGATGACCATATGGCCCACACGCCACGCATACTATTCGCCCATCATGCTTTATCTTGAGCTTGATGTTTAAATGGTGTGGTATTTTAAATAAAAGTGAAGACACAAGTTTTTATATATACTATTAAACGTGCGACTTGCTAGGTGTAGGTACTCGAACGAAGTCGCGCCTTGTCCGCTAGTTTATCACGCAACGTGCTTGTACAAATTCACACAACGCCATCTAGCCCCAAAGTAAGCAAAGTTTATGGGTGGTAGATGACTGGTACACTGCGTAAAGCTTGACCGGCCACAGAGGTGACCTGACAATGGTGGCTCTAGTTTTGCGTTTTATGTAGCAACACCGGAAGCATGTAGTTAGTATTGTATGACAAAATTCAAATGCTACCAACAATGCGACATGAATAATAAGGAACGCGACGAAAAATAAACTAACATGGCCCTATTGTAAAATTAGAATAATGACGTTTCAGAAAAAGACCTAGCGCCCTGCTTCATGGAATTATAATTAATGTCAAAGTTATACATTAAAAATAGAGATGAAACGGATAGTGGTTTGGCCGTATACCGGATACCGGATATCCGGCCAGCCTCATAGCCGGTTCGCCGGATATCCGGATATCCGGCGGCCGAATATTCGCATGAGCTTAGTCTCTGAACAACTTTGTGCAAGCAGTAATCGTGGGGTGGGACTTTAGAAGACTGCAAGTGTTTACGTGATTTCAAGTCTTCCTTCAATGAGAATAATTTGAACGTTGTACTTACTGAACAATTCTTTCGACCTCGAAAGGATTCGGAGTTTTAAAAATACGGGCTTACACATGCCCCCAGCATATCAGAGGACAAACGACATCGTATATTACCTCTAAATATAGAGAAATTTGTATTTTATCCAGTACTAGTGGACCCGGCGCGACTTCGTTCACGTACACCTACCCACCCTCTACCCATTTTTCTTGCTTATAAACCTTCCTCTTGAATCACTCTATCTATTAAAAAAAACCGCATCAAAATCCGTTGCGTAGTTTCAAAGATTTAAGCATACAAAGGGACATAGGGACAGAGAAAGCGACTTTGTTTTATACTATGTAGTGATGATATAAAAACCTTGATTGACTTTGGAATTTTTTTTATACTAAACAACACTTCTTAAAACAACACACGACAGAAATGCGTATTTTTCACGCTGGTTAGCAGGTGTCATCCTGTTGGGAAAAGTACGTATCTAATGTCCACCCTCGTGGAAGTTACAAAGTCTCATATACAAATCCTAGAGAAAATTAGAGAACGCCGAATGCGATGGTATGGGCATGTGCTCTGTCACTCGAAATACAACTATGGTGCAAGTAGCCCGAAATTGGTCGACGACGACTGCTCAGGGAAATGAAGGAAGCTGATGAACAAAATCATTTTTATAAATTTTTTAGTATCCGGTATCCGGCCGGATAGTAAATTAAAACCGCATAGGCCGGATACCGGATAGCAACCCGATATCCGTTTCATCTCTAATTATAAACCAATTAATTCTAAACGATATACAATAATTAAGGCGGTTTATTAAGGTAATAGAATGCTCAATGGCGTCGAGTTATATTTCCTCTATAGTGTAGTTTATTATTGCCAGTAAAATAAATTTAGTGTACTCGTTTTTCCGCAATGTGTCAAAGTAAACTGAAGTCGTTGTACCTACCCCTAATTATACTTTTTTCTTTTTAAATTAGACTAATTATACATACTACACCCAGACCTGTAAAAGAAAATAAAATTCATTATTTCAATTTCCGCTCGGTCGGTAATCGAACTTGTCCCGGGTTCTCTTTCTGCTTTTGGTGACCAGAATGTAAACCAAAACCAAACCTTTTTCAGCGTAGGACGTTATTTTTTCTTGGCTGGATGGATGGGTAGTACGAAGGCTACAAAGGGACTGTACCTGAACGCGTTATTTTACTTTGATCCCCTGAGCCCTGTACGGCCTTCTATTTGTTCGACCCAACCCTCATCTAGATGGGTTCCTGCCTTTTCTCTTTCTTCAGTTCTTGTTCGCTATTTCTAACACAGCTTTAAAATGACAAGCAAAAAATGTTATGGGTGACTATTACCGCTTCTCACTAGGTAGACGGTCTGTGTGTCACTGAATAGGGTAGTGCGACGTACGGACTGTGGACTTACAGACGTTATATTAGGTCCTTACCTATGAAATTGGCGTTTAGAATGGCGAAAATGACGGAAACTGTAATTTTCTTACAAGCAAATTTTTCGATTGCTTGTAAATGACAAATCCGTTATTTTAACACTTTCGCTGCGGCCGACGCTACAATTGAAATTTGCGCTACTCGTGTGCGGCTGCCGTGTCGGCGGTGTGTCACCGTGCGCCGGTCGTATGCGTGCCGGTCGCCACGTAGAGATGCCGGGTTCGAAATTGAAATCATCATCACAGCCCATAACAGTCCACTGCAGGACTTAGGGCCTCTCTCACGAAAGGGGAGGTTATTGCCATAATCTCCACGCTTGGCAGGCGGGTTGGAGATCGCAGAATTGAAATATAACATTGAATAATGCTGCTGCCCATTTTCCAGACCACGGCGACTCTTAATATTTTGCCTCGAAAACATTAGTCACCTTGTACGACACCCATGAGAGCGTAAGGGGTTGGTGCTATACTACTATGCCGGACACCACACCGAAATTGAAATGATGATTTTTTATTTCTGTTACGGGTTGGGTGTAGTATGTATAATAAGTAAGTATTTAAAAATCTATATAATTAGTTTATCAGTTATCCAACACCCATAACACCAGCTTTGCTTACTTTGGGGGTAGATGGTGCTGTGTGAATTTGACCCATGCATATTTTCAGCGACCGCAGACGAGTAGGGTAAGTTTCGGACGCAATTGTTGCGTCGGCCGCAGCGAAAGTGTTAAAATAGCGGATTTGACAATTTTCAAGAAATCGAAAAATTAGCTTGTAAGAAAATTACAGTTTCCGTCATTTTCGTCATACAAATTGCCAATTCCATAGGTATGGACCTCATATAACGTCTTTGAGTCCGCAGTCCGTACTTCCGTACCCTATTCAGTGACACACAGACCGTCTACCTGGCGAGAAGCGATAATAGTAACTGACTCAGGGGATCAAAGTAAAATGACGCGCCTCATAACCTGACCATATTGGATCATGGTTACACATTAAGTTTTGTGAATTTGCAGATTTTATCACGATATTTTCGAGATGGCCGCAGCGGGATTCGAACCCGATACCTCTCGCTTACAGGTTCGATACCTCAGCCGCTCGGCCACGGACGTCCAAAATTTTATAAAAGTAGGTAACGAGCAGCAACTTTGTTTCTTCTTTATTCAAAAGAAACAAAATTACTGTTGATGTTGTTGAATATTTCTTTCTATTGAAAAAAGTATTCGTAAAACACGTTCGCTTTTATTATCTACTCCTTTGAATCCACATTAAATCATTTACTTCATTGTTCTGAGATCTACCCTCATGTTTTGTCAATCAAAACAATATGGAATGCTTGCTGATACATCTTTCCCTCTCTTTCTATCTGGTCACAAATTTCGACGTGACACTCAAAGCGCTCGGTGCTCAAGTGGATAGTGCGCTTGCCTCAGACCCTGGTAGTCTGGATTCGAATCCTTGTAGTATCATCATATCAGCCAGAAGACGCCCACTGCTGGGCATAGGCCTCCCCCAGAGATCTCCACAAAGACCGGTCCTGTGCTTTCCGCATCCAGCTGGTACCTGCGATTCTTACCAGGTCGTCGGTCCACCTTGTAGGAGGCCTGCCCACGCTGCGTCTACCGGTACGTGGTCGCCACTCGACACGCCTTGTAGTATGGACATTATGAATTTTGTTGTTGTTTAAGTTTATTTTAGAAATATTATGAACGTAGTAGCACTAAAATGTTGAAAATGCAAATAGTGCGGCAATCGGAGAACGGTCGAGGGCCACCAAAGTAAAATGACACATTCAGGTACAGTGCCTTTGTAGCCCTACCCAGGCACCGTCACCATGAAAAACACGTCGTACGAAGAAAAAAGACAAATCTTTATGACCACGTGCTATGAGATACCCGAGGTGACTGATATGGCATGAATAAATAATAATAAAGTTTTTGTAAACAGAAGGGATAATTAACACAATGTGAACTTGGAAAATCGATTAACTTTTATCACAACTTTATCAGCACGCGAATATAGATCGACTCCTTGGCGCTCTAAACTCAATCAAGCTCCACTGTGTCACCACAACACGATACCTGCTATTTTGACGAAACATAATCAAACATAATTCCACATGAACCCTCAAATAAATCAACATAATACTTCTTTATCTAATATTCCAATTAAACTAATCATTCGCGCAATTAATGATAGATTTTATGGCACAGCTCAGCTCAGCAATTAATTAATTCAGCACAGCATATAAACAGTACAACTCAGCATTTCTATCAGCCCAGCCCGGATCAGCTTGTCACAGCTCAACGTAGTCCAGCTTGGCTCAGCTCGGCTTCCCTGTCCCCTCAAGGCAGCTCAGCGGAACAGCTCACTCTCTTTCCCTTACATTTTATTAAATCTTGTGAAATGAATTTTTGTGATCTTAAAATAGCTATTAGCGGATTTTAATGACCATATGGCCCACACGCCACGCATACTATTCGCCCATCATGCTTTTTCTTGAGCCTGATGTTTAAATGGTGTGGTATTTCAAATAATAATTAAAACACAATTTTTTATTTACGACTAAATGCGGCGGGTCCACTAGGTTTTAACGTAACGTGCTTGGACCAATTCACAAAGCGCCATCTGGCCCCAAAGTAAGCAAAGCTTGAGTTATGGGTGATAAATAACTGGTAAACTACCTACTACTTCTACACTTTACACCCATAAGGTCATAAGGTGCGTATACTTTTTTTGAATACATACTTTTTTACATACTACACCCAGAGCCGAAACAGATATTAAAATTCATCTTTCAATTTCTGCTCGGCCGGGAATCGAATCCGGGACCGCTGCGTGGCGACCGTGAACCACTCAGCTCGTCTAAAATAATGTTATGACTATAATTTTTACTTACCGATACATCTAGGTCTCGCGCGATTCTCTTAATACCATGTTTTTGTTCCCAAAGAAAAATATCTTTAGCCTTTAGGAAATCACTTAAATTCATCATTCATTAGCCAAAGTCTACAAATCATTTATGGGTCAACGTGTACGCTTTTATAATGAGGTTCCAACAGATATTCAGAATTTACCATTGAATAAATTTAAAGTCGCTATAAAAAACAAATTATGTCCAAAAAGTTATTATAGTACATCTGAATATGTAAATGACAACAGTCCATGGGACTAAACTGCTGTTCTATATAGGTACATATTTACTTTTAAGATCGTATATAGGACAAATAATGTATTAGTACATAAGACATGTTTTAAAAAACAAAACGAACCTAGGCTCTGTGGGTTTCTTGCCGTTTCTTTCCCCCACGGAGAACCACCTTAGAAGCGGCGTTAATTTTCCTTCCTATCCCACACATGGTGTCTCCTGTCTGCGGTAGGGTAGGGATAGGGTAGTAGTTAGAGTAGAAGTAGGGTAGGCTAGGAGTAAGATAGGGGTAGGGTAGGGGTAAGGTAGTGATAGGGTAGGGTAGGCTAGGAGTGAGATAGGGGTAGGGTAGGGGTAAGGTAGTGATATGATAGGGTAGGGGTAAGGTAGCGGTAGGGTAGGGATAGGATAGAGTAGAGTGGGAGCGATTACCTATCACATGCAGCATGTGTGATGCACGCTCACTTAAAAGTCTGTCTGGCGGTGGCGTGGGGGCCGGGTCGCTCTTTTTCCTCAAATATGATTGAATTGGACGATGGCTGGGCCCTGCGTTATACTCGTGAACGGGTGCTGCCTTGGTGGACTGGCTTGCTCTTGCTGTAGTTTTAGGTGGTTTTTCTTAATTATATTAGACACACCTATATAATATATCGAGCGCGGTCCGGCTCTGCCTGTCATTGTCGAGCACGGTCCGGTCGTGGTTAGCGTGGGGTGGGTTTGCTGCGGCCATATTCCTGCGGTCAGCGTGTATCTGTGTCTTTCCTTCCTACTTTCCTACCCCTCTTTTTAGACGATTGAATAAGATATTTAATGTCCTAATCAATAAAGAAATTTTGAATTTTGACATTCACCCTAAATCAGGGTTATTTGGATAAATCAGGGTGCATTTGAAAACAAATTTTATTAAAAGTAGGTAACGAGCAGCAACTTTGTTTCTTCTGAATTGAAAGAAGTATTTATAAATCACATTCGCTTTTATTATCTACCCCAGATGCTGAATCGTTTACTTCATTGTTCTGAGATCTACCCTCATGTTTTATCAATCAAAACAATACTGAATGCTTGCTGATACATTTTTCACTCTCTCTCTTTTTAGTCACAAATTTCGACGTGACTCGTAAAGCGCTCGGTGCCCAAGTGGATAGTGCCTTTGCCTCACACCCCGGTAGTCTGGAAATCGAATCCTAGTGGTAGGGAAATTGTGTTTTTCGTTGTCTTTTTTAAGTTTATTTTAGAAATATGAATGTAATAGCACTAAAATGTTGAAAATGCAAATAGTGCGGCAATCGGAGAACGGTCAAGGGCCACCAAAGTAAAATGACACATTCAGGTACAGTGCCTTGGTAGCCCTACCCAGACAGTATCACCAAGAAAAAACACATGTTACAATTCTTGGTAAACGACAAACATTTAGGACCACGTGCTATGGAGATACCAGAGGTGACTGGTAGGGTACGAATAAAAAGAATAAAGTTTTATTAAATATTGTAAAATGAATTTTTGAAATATCTATTAGCAGATTCTGATGTCCATAGCCCACACGCCACGCATACTATTCGCCCATCATGCTTTATCTTGAGCTTGATGTTTAAATGGTGTGGTATTTTAAATAATAATTAAGACAACATTTTTTTTATTTACGGTTAAACGCGGCGGGTCCACTAGTTTTTAACGTAACGTGATGGACAAATTCACACAGCGCCATCTAGCCCCAAAGTAAGCAAAGCTTGAGTTATGGGTCATATATAACTGGTAAACTACCGACTACTACTACACTTTACACCTATAAGGTGATAAAGTGCGTATACTTTTTTTAAAATACATACTTTTTTACATACTACACCCAGAGCCGTAACAGATATTAAAATCCATCTTTCAATTTCTGCTCGGCCGGGAATCGAATCCGGGACCTCTGCGTGGCGACCACTCAGATCGTCAGTTATAATGTTATGACTATAGTTCTGACTTACCGACACATCTAGGTCTCGCGCAATTCTCGTAATACAATGTTTTAGTTCCCAAAGATAAGATTCTTTAGCCTTTAGGAAATCATTTAAATTCATCTTTCATTAGCCAAAGTCCACAAATCATTTATGGGTCAACGTGTTTTATAATGCGGTTCCAACAGATATTCAGAATTTACCATTGAATAAATTTAAGGTCGCTATAAAAAACAAATTATGTCAAAAAAGTTAAAATAGTACATCTGAATATGTAAATGACAAAAGTCCATGGGACTGAACTGCTGTTCTATACAGGTATTTACTTTTAAGATAGTATATAGGACAAATAATGAATTAGTACATAAGAATTGTTAAAAAAAAAATGAACGTAGGCTCTGTGGGTTTCTTGCTGTTTCTTTCCCCCACGGAGAACCTTCTTAGAAGCGGCGTTAATTTTCCTTCCTATCCCACACATGGTGTCTCCTGTCTGCGGTAGGGTAGTGGTAGGGCAGTAGGTAGAGTAGGGGTAGGGTAGGCTAGGAGTAAGATAGGGGTAGGGTAGGGGTAAGGTAGTGATAGGGTAGGGTAGGCTAAGAGTGATATAGTGGTAGGGTAGGGTTAAGGTAGTGGTAGGATAGGGTATGGGTAAGGTAGCGGTAGGGTAAGGATAGGATAGAGTAGGGTGGGAGCGACTACCTATCACATGCAGCATGTGTGATGCACGCTCACTTAAAAGTCTGTCTGGCGATGGCGTGAGGGCCGAATCGCTCTTTTTCCTCAAATATGATTGAATTGGACGATGGCTAGGCCCTGCGTTATACTCGTGAACGGGTGCTGCCTTGGTGGACTGGCTTGCTCTTGCTGTAGTTTTAGGTGGTTTATCTTAATTATACTAGACATACCTATATAATATATCGAGCGCGGTCCGGCTCTGCCTGTCATTGTCGAGCACGGTCCGGTCGTGGTTGGCGTGGGATGGGTTTGCTGCGGCCATATTCCTGCGGTCAGCGTGTAACTGTGTCTTTCCTTCCTACTTTCCTACCCCCCTTTTTTTTGACAATTGAATAAAATACTTTATGTCCTAATCAATAAAGAAATTTTGTATTTTGACATTCACCCTAAATCAGCGTTATTGCATTTGAAAACAAATTTTAATAAAAGTAGGTAACGAGCAGCAACTTTGTTTCTTCTGAATTGAAAGAAGTATTTATAAATCACATTTGCTTTTATTATCTACCCCAGATGCTGAATCGTTTACTTGATTGTTCTGAGATCTACCCTCATGTTTTGTCAATCAAAACAATATTGAATGCTTGCTGATACATCTTTCACTCTCTCTCTTTTTAGTCACAAATTTCGACGTTACTCGTAAAGCGCTCGGTGTCCAAGTGGATAGTGCGTTTGCCTCAGACCCCGGTAGTCTGGGTTCGAATCCTAGTAGTAGGAAAATTGTGTTTTTCGTTGTGTTTTTTAAGTTTATTTTAGAAATATGAATGTAATCATAATCATAATCATAATCATAATCATTTATTCAGTCATCACAGGTACATAAAGGTGGTAAATAGTAATAGTAGCGGCTCCATGATGCGCCTTAAAGCATACTAAATATTACAAGTTTCACATGAACTTGATTGTTTATAATACAATTAAAAAGTAAATTAAATAAATGTCAAATCACTAAACATTATTATGTCAAATAATTAAAATTGAATGTCTTAAGTTAAAACAATTAAATTATAATGACAAATAATAATAATTCAAATGTACTAATTATTTCATAAAATGTCAATAAAATATAAAATGTCAAGTAATAATAATTCAAATTTAATAGTTATTCCATAAAGTGTCACTAAAAAAATGTCAATCTGAATTATTAAAATAATGTCATCGCCCTTAAAAAAATAAAAATAAAATGTATTCCTACCAAATAGAATGCTAAAATATCCAAATGTCAAAGTTTTCTTAAATTGATGTCACTAAGGTAATCATTAATATTATAATAGCATTTATCAATTAGCAAATTAGTTAAAAATACTTTGAAATTTTTAACATCTAGAGATTTTGCACATTCTGGTAGTTTGTTATAGAGTTTGGGACCCATTTCAGTAATATTTTTACTCATCATTGCTGTTTTGCAGCAATGTGTCTCAATTGTAATGTTTCTGGGTCTAAGCTTAATGGAGTCAACTACAGGCTTCTTTTTAAATATGTTTGGGTTGCAATGCACGAATATGCAACACTCCAAAATGTACAGGCACGGAAATGTTAATAATTTCATTGATTTAAAATGGGGCTGGCAGGAGTCCACAGGTTTGATGCCACACATTGCCCTAATACACCTTTTTTGAGCCCTAAACACAGTTTCCCTCTCTGAAGAGTTGCCCCAAAAAATTATGCCATATCGCAAAGTTGCAATCACAAATCCATGATATGACGTTAGGACTGTTTGCCGGTCTGCTACTTTGGATAATTTATATAAGGCAAATGAGAACTTAAATAATTTTTTACAAACGTCCTGTGAATGTGTTACCCATGTCATATTGTTATCTACATAGAGCCCTAGAAATTTAACTGTTTGTGTTTCGGCTATTGTTTGATTTTTATGTATAATTTTTAGCGTGTCGGTCTTTTTTCTTTGTGTAAATTGCATTATATTAGTTTTTTCAATATTAATTTTTAGATTGTTCATGTCAAGCCAGTTTATTACATTATTTAAAGTATTATTTATTTCTAATTGATAATCAATGTCATTATTGTGGTCAAAAAATATTGTATTGTCATCGGCAAAAAGTGTCATTTGATATTTACTTGATTTTACAATGTCATTAATAAATATTAAAAATAATAAAGGTCCAAGAACACTACCTTGAGGAACTCCATATTTAATGGTCTGGCTGTCAGAAATATAAGTTTCTTCCTCTTTGGAATCTATTTATACTACACCCAGAGCCGTAACAGATATTAAAATTCATCTTTCAATTTCTGCTCGGCCGGAATCGAATTCCAAAGAAAAATATTGTAGCCTTAAAGAAAAACACCTAAATTCATCATTCATTCATTCTAAATCAGGGTTATTGCATTTGAACATAAAGGAGACTGGGCAAAAGTGGTCTATGAACCAGCAGCATTACGGTGATGACCAATAGGTTGAGGTGCCTCAGCTGCATATTTGCATAAAATGGCATTAAAATCGGTCCCGGCAGTTCCGAAAAAAAAAACATTTATTTGTCACATTTGTGGTATTCTTTGAACCAGCAGTGACATGAATACGGAGTATAGTTTACGCTATGTTCTTATGTCGCACGACATCAAAATCGGTCACGGCAGTTTCGAGAAAAATTTATATCTTTCGCACATTTGTATGACAAGTGACGTATTCTTTGAACCAACAGCGACATGGTTACTGAGTATAGGTTGAGCACCCTTAACTATATTCTTATGCCACACGACATCAAAATCCGTTAATTGTTCTAAGATCTACCCTCATGTTTTGTCAATCAAAACAATATTGAATGCTTGCTGATACATCTTTCACTCTCTCTCTTTGTAGTCACAAATTTCTAAGTGGCTCGTAAAGCGCTCGGTGCCCAAGTGGATAGTGCCTTTGCCTCAGAGCCTGGTAGTCTGGGTTCAAATTCTAGTAGTAGAAAAATTGTGTTTTTCGTTGGGTTTTTTTGAGTTTATTTTAGAAATATAAATGTAACAGCACTAAAATGTTGAAAATGCAAATAGTGCGGCAATCGGAGAACGGTCGAGGGCCACCAAAGTAAAATGACACATTCAGGTACAGTGCCTTTGTAGCCCTACCCAGGCACTGTCACCAAGAAAAAACACGTCGTACTAAGAAAAAAGACAAATCTTTAGGACCACGTGCTATGAGATACCAGAGGTGACTGATATTGATATGGCATGAATAATAATAATAAAGTTTTATTAAATCTTGTGAAATGAATTTTTGTGATCTTAAAATATCTGTTAGCAGATTCTGATGAGCATAGGCCCACACGCCACGCCCATCATGCTTTTTTTTGAGCCTGATGTTTAAATGGTGCGGGTCCACTAGGTTTTAACGGAACTTGCTTGGACAAATTCACACAACGCCATCTAGCTCCAAAGTAAGCAAAGATTGAGTTATGGGTGATAGATTACTGGTAAACTACCGACTACTACTACACTTTACATCCATAAGGTCAAAAGGTGCGTATACTTTTTTTAAATACATACTTTTTTACGTACTACACGTAGCCGTTACAGATATTAAAATTAATCTTTCAATTTCTGCTCGGCCGGAATCGAATCCCAAAGAAAAATATCTTAGCCTTATGAAAAACACCTAAATTCATCATTCATTCATTCTAAATCAGGGTTATTGCATTTGAACATAAAGGAGACTAGGCAAAAGTGGTCTATGAACCAGCAGCATTACGGTGATGACCAATAGGTTGAGGTGCCTCAGCTGCATATTTGCACAAAATGGCATTAAAATCGGTCCCGGCAGTTCCGAAAAAAAAACTTTAATTGTCGCATTTGTGGTATTCTTTGAACCAGCAGTGACATGGTTACGGAGTATAGGGTGAGTACCTTACGCTATGTTCTTATGCCGCACGACATCAAAATCGGTCTCGGCAGTTTCGAGAAAAATGGATATCTTTCGTACATTTGTATGACAAGTGACATATTCTTGGAACCAGCAGCGACATGGTTACGGAGTATAGGTAGAGCACCATCAATTATGTTCTTATGCCGCACAACACCAAAATCGGTCCTGGCAGTTCCGAGAAAAAAGCATTTATTTGTCACATGCTTGTATGGCAATTTCCGTATTCTTTGAACCAGCAGCGACTTGATTAATGAGTATAGGTTGAGGACCTTACGCTTTGTTCTTATGCCGCACGACATCAAAATCGGTCACAGCAGTTTCGAGAAAAATTGATATCTTTCGCACATTTGTATGACAAGTGACGTATTCTTTGAACCAGCAGCGACATGGTTACTGAGTATAGGTTGAGCACCCTCAACTATATTCTTATGCCACACGACATAAAAATCCGTTGATTGTTCTAAGATCTACCCTCATGTTTTGTCAATCAAAACAATATTGAATGCATGCTGATACATCTTTCACTCTCTCTCTATCTGGTCACAAATTTCGACGTGACACTCAAAGCGCTCGGTGCCTAAGTGGATAGTGCCTTTGCCTCAGACCCCGGTAGTCTGAATTCGAATCCTAGCAGTATGGACATTGTGAATTTTGTTGTTTTATAAGTATATTTTAGAAATATGAATGTAATAGCACTAACATGTTGAAAATGCAAATAGTGCGGCAATCGGAGAACGGTCGAGGGCCACCAAAGTAAAATGACACATTCAGGTACAGTGCCTTTGTAGCCCTACCCAGACACTGTCACCAAGAAAAAAGACAAATCATTAGGACCACGTGCTATGAGATACCAGAGGTGACTGATATGGCATGAATAATAATAACAAAGTTTTATTAATTAATTAATTATTTTAGATGTAGGTGTTAGTGTATATTGTTATTATATTTGTATTGTAACTGTTAATATATAATCTTTTGAAATGAATTTTTGTGATCTTAAAATATCTATTAGCGGATTATGATGACCACGCCACGCATACTATTCGCCCATCATGCTTTATCTTGAGCCTGATGTTTTAATGGTGTGGTATTTTAAATAATTATTAAGACACAATTTTTTTTTTCGACTAAACGTAGCGGGTCCACTAGTTTTTAACGTAACGTGCTTGGAGAAATTCACACAGCGCCATCTAGCCCCAAATTAAGCAAAGCTTTAGTAATGGGTCATATATAACTGGTAAACTACCGACTACTATTACTACACTTTACACCCATAAGGTCATAAGGTGCGTATACTTTTTTTAAATACATACTTTTTTACATACTACACCCAGAGCCGTAACAGATATTAAAATTCATCTTTTAATTTCTGCTCAGCCGGAATCGAATCCCAAAGAAAAATATCTTAGCCTTAAGAAAAACACCTAAATTCATCATTCATTCATTCTAAATCAGGGTTATTGCATTTGAACATAAAGGAGACTGGGCAAAAGTGGTCTATGAACCAGCAGCATTACGGTGATGACCAATAGGTTAAGGTGCCTCAGCTGCATATTTGCTCAAAATGGCATTAAAATCGGTCCCGGCAGTTCCGAGAAAAAAACATTTATTTGTCACATTTGTATGACAGGTGCGGTATTCTTTGAACCAGCAGTGACATGGTTACGGAGTATAGGTAGAGCACTATTAATTATGTTCTTATGCCGCACAACATCAAAATCGGTACTGGCAGTTTCGAGAAATAAGTATTTATTTGTCACATGCTTGTATGGCAATTTCCGTATTCTTTGAACCAGCAGCGACATGGTTACGGAGTATAGGTTGAGGACCTTACGCTTTGTTCTTATGCAGCACGACATTAAAATCGGTAGTGGCAGTTTCGAGAAAAATGGATATCTTTCGTACATTTGTATGACAAGTGACATATTCTTGGAAACAGCAGCGACATGGTTACGGAGTATAGGTAGAGCACCATCAATTATGTTCTTATGCCGCACAACACCAAAATCGGTCCTGGCAGTTTCGAGACAAAAGCATTTATTTGTCACATGCTTGTATGGCAATTTCCATATTCTTTGAACCAGCAGCGACTTGATTAATGTGTATAGTTTGAGCACCTTACGCTTTGTTCTTATGCCGCACGACATCAAAATCGGTCACGGCAGTTTCGAGAACAATGGATCTCTTTCGTACATTTGTATGACAAGTGGCATATTCTTAGAGCCAGCAGCGACATGGTTACGGAGTATAGGTAGAGCGCCATCAATTATGTTCTTATGCCGCACAACACCAAAATCGGTCTTGGCAGTTTCGAGAAAAAAGCATTTATTTGTCACATGCTTGTATGGCAATTTCCGTATTCTTTGAACCAGCAGCGACTTGATTAATGAGTATAGTTTGAGGACCTTACGCTTTGTTCTTATGCCGCACGACATCAAAATCGGTCACGGCAGTTTCGCGAAAAATGTATATCTTTCGCACATTTGTATGACAAGTGATGTATTCTTTGAACCAGCAGCGACATGGTTACTGAGTATAGGTTGAGCACCCTCAACTATATTCTTATGCCACACGACATAAAAATCCGTTGATTGTTCTAAGATCTACCCTCATGTTTTGTCAATCAAAACAATATTGACAGCTTGCTGATACTCTCTCTTTCTAGTCACAATTTTCGACGTGACTCGTAAAGCGCTCGGTGCCCAAGTGGATAGTGCCTTTGCCTCCGACCCCGGTAGTCTGGGTTCGTATCCTAGTAGTATGGAAATTGTGAATTTTGTTGCTTTTTAAGTATATTTTAGAAATATGAATGTAATAGCACTAACATGTTGAAAATGCAAATAGTGCGGCAATCGGAGAACGGTCGAGGGCCACCAAAGTATAATGACACATTCAGGTACAGTGCCTTTGTAGCCCTACCCAGACAGTATCACCAAGAAAAAACACATGCTACCATTCTTGGTAAACGACAAACATTTAGGACCACGTGCTATGGAGATACCAGACGTGACTGGTAATAATAAGAATGAAGTTTTATTAAATCATGTGAAATGAATTTTTGTGATCTTAAAATATCGATTAGCTGATTCTGATGACCATAGCCCACACGCCACGCATACTATTCGCCCATCATGCTTTATCTTGAGCCTGATGTTTTAATGGTGTGATATTTTAAATAATAATTAAGACACATTTTTTTATTTACGATTAAACGCGTTTTTAACATAACGTGCTTTGACAAATTCACACAGCGCCATCTAGCCCTAAAGTAAGCAAAGTTTATGGGTGATAGATAACTGGTAAACTACGTAAAGCTTGACCGGCCCCAGAGGTGACCTGACAATGGTGGCTCTAGTTCTGCGTTTTATGTAGCAACACCGGAAGAATGTAGTTAGTATTCTATGACAGAATTTTCAATGCCACCAACAATGCGACATGGATAATAAGGAACGCGACGGAAAAAGAAACTAACATGGGCCATGTTAGTTTCTTTTTCCGTCGCGTATTGTAAAATTAGAATAATGACGTTTCAGAAAAAGACCTAGCGCCCTCCTTCATGGAATTATAATTCATGTCAAAGTTATACATTAAAAATAGAGATGAAATGGATATTGGTTTGGCCGGATACCGGATACCGGATATCCGGCGGCCGAATATACGCCTGAACTTAGTCTCTGAACAAGTTTGTGCAAGCTGTAATCGTGAGGTGGGACTTTAGAAGAGTGCATGTGTTTACGTGATTTCAAGTCTTCCTTCAATGAGAATAATTTGAACGTTGTACTGAACAATTCTTTCGACCTCGAAAGGATTCGGAGTTTCAAAATACGGGCATACACATGCCCCCAGCATATCGGAGGACAAACGACATCGTATATTACCTCTAAATATAGAGAAATTTGTATTTTATCCAGTATATAAAAACCTTGATTGACTTTGGAATTTTTTTATACTAAACAACACTTCTTAAAACAACACACGACAGAAATGCGTATTTCTCACGCTGGTTAGCATATTGTGTCATCCTGTTGGGAAAAGTACTTATCTAATGTCCCCCTCGTGGAAGTTACAAAGTCTCATATACCTATCCTAGAGAAAATTAGAGAACACCGAATGCGATGGTATGGGCATGTGCTCTGTCACTCGAAATACAACTATGGTGTAAGTAGCCCGAAATTTGTCGACGATGACTGCTCAGGGAAATGAAGGAAGCTGATGAGCGAAATCATTTTTATAAATTTTTTAGTATCCGGTGTCCGGCCGAATATTAACGTATTATCCGGTATCCGGCCGGATAGTAAATTAAGGCCGGATACCGGATAGCAACCCGATATCCGTTTCATCTCTAATTATAAACCAACTAATTCTAAATTGTGTACACTAATTAAGGTGGTTTATTATGGTTATAGAATACTCAATGGCGTCGAGTTATATTTCCTCTATAGTATAGTTTATTATTGCCAGTAAAATAAATTTAGTGTACTCGTTTTTCCGCAATGTCGAAGTAGTCTGAAGTCGTGGTACCCCTATATGCATACTTTTTTTTTTATTATACATTATACACCCAGACCTGTAAAAGAAAATAAAATTCATTATTTCAATTTCCGCTCGGTCGGCAATCGAACCCGTCCCGGGTTCTCTCTCTGCTTTTGGTGACCAGCGGGGCTATTGGCTAACTCAGTTGACAACTGTATTTGACACTAGATAATTCTACACCACGTCATCTACGTTGAAAACTGGCAATAGCGTCTACCAAATTAGAGTAGTGTCAGATTTATTTATGTCAAATTCAGTTGTCCACTGAGATAGCCGATAGGCCCTCAGAATGTAAACCAAAGCCAAACTTTTTTCAGCGTAGGACGTTATATTTTCTTGGTTGTAATAGATGGGTAGTACGAAGGCTACAAAGGGACTGTACCTGAACGCGTTATTTTACTTTGATCCCCTGAGCCCTGTACGGCCTTTTATTTGTTCGACCCAACCCTCATCTAGATGGGTTCTTGCCTTTTCTCTTGCTTCAGTTCTTGTTCGCTATTTCTAATACAGCTCTAAAATGACAAGCAAAAAATGTTATGGGTGACTATTACCGCTTCTCATCAGGTAGACGGTCTGTGTGTCACTGAATAGGGTAGTGCGACGTACGGAATGTGGACTTAAAGACTTTAAATTAGGTCCTTACCTATGAAATTGGCGTTTGGAATGGCTAAAATGACGGAAACTGTTATTTTCTTACAAGCAAATTTTTCGATTTCTTGTAAATGGCAAATCCGCTGTTTTAACACTTTCGCTGCGGCCGACGCCCGAAAGTTGCGCTACTCGTGTACGGCCGCCGTGTCGGCGGTGTGTCACCGTGTCGCCGGTCGTATGCGTGCCGGTCGCCACGCAGAGATACCGGGTTCGAAATTGAAATCATCATCACAGCCGGTAACAGTCCACTTAGGGCCTCTCCCACGAAAGGGGAGGTTATTGCCATAATCTCCACGCTTGGCAGGCGGGTTGGAGATCGCAGTAGATATATAAATAGAAAATGCTGCTACCCATTTTCCAGACTACGGAGACTCTTGATCTTTTGCCTCGAAAACATTAGTCGCCTTGTACGACACCCATGAGAGCGTAAGGGGTTGGTGCTATTCTACTTTGCCGGACACCACACCGAAATTGAAATGATGATTTTTTATTTCTGTTACGTTTCTGGGTGTAGTATGTATAATAAGTAGGTATATAAAAATCTATATAATTAGTTTATCAGTTACCTAACACCCATAACACAAGCTTTGCTTACTTTGGGGGTGGCGCTGTGTGAATTTGACCCATGCATATTTTCGGCGATCGCACACGAGTAGCGCAAATTTCGGACGCAATTGTTGCGTCGGCCGCAGCGAAAGTGTTAAAATAGCGGATTTGCCATTTCCAAGAAATCGAAAAATTAGCTTGTAAGAAAATTACAGTTTCCGTCATTTTCGCCATACAAATTGTCAATTTCATAGGTATGGACCTCATATAACGTCTTTGAGTCCGCAGTCCGTACTTCCGTACCCTATTCAGTGACACACAGACCGTCTACCTGGCGAGAAGCGATAACAGTCACCCATAACACTTTTTCTTGTCATTTTAGAGCTGCGTTTGAATAAAAATAGCGAACAAGAACTGAACCAAGAGAAAAGGCAATGAACTCACCGCATCGGATGAGGGTTGAGACGAATAAATAGAAGGCTATGCATGACTCAGGGGATCAAAGTAAAATGACGCGTTCAGGTACAGACCCTTTGTAGCCCGCACTATCCAGACACTACCACCAACAAAAAACACGTCCAATGAAAAAAAAAAGAGAAATCTTTAGTACCACCTGCTATGAGATATAGAATATATAGAAGAAGGGCTAAGCAAAGTAACTATGAATAGGTTCTTATAATAAAGTTGTATTTATAAGTTACGCATGTAAATATGTACCTACTCATAATTTGTCTATATTAGTATTAGGTGCCATACCAACCCTATACACGCTGTATATAAAATTATTTTGACCAAAATAATTATAGTTGATTAATGATCAATATTAAGTCATCGGTAGGTAACATAAAACATTTTTAAGCAATGTAATTTTTGCGGGCTACATTTTATTTTCAAGCTACAAAAAAGCCACATTATATTCTCTTTGAGTACCACTTCTCAGATAGATTAAAATCACATGGTACCACTCCCACTGACATTTGGCTACCTGTGTAGAGAGTTGAGCATCGTGCAACAGTGACAACGCTATACAGTTGCGTATCTTGTATCACACCGTTGTCATTAAAAATAGTTGTTAGCAAAAACAAAAAGCGCTTATTTTGTAAATTTTTGGCGTTACATATTTTTCACGACCATTTCAGTGGAAGATAAATAGAAATGCGTAGAGAATTCATAATAATTTTATTAAGCATAATATGTATTTCGACTTTGTCGTCATTTTTGAGCGGTTACGTGCAGACGGAGTCAGAAAAAGTGCTTCTTGATACGGTTGTTGGTGTAGTGGGTGCTGGTAACTTTTCATATTGGCAGTTGGGGCATACAGGGCCTTTATTAGTGGAACTAACGTCTCTATCTGGTGATGCGGACTTGTACGTGTCAGATAACATCAGGTTTGTACATAATCAAAATGTTTTCATTAAATTCTGATGAGGAATACTTTTGAGGTTAGGTGTCATTTTTAACCCTGGAACCCTACACTGTCTTGCGCATACAGTATTCCTACACTGGGGTGATGAAGCACCCCAACATTAAATGGTCTATAAACTAAATAAATAAAAAGAGATTTAGATAATCATACTTATTTTTATATTAATTAGCACAAAGAGAAAACGAAGCAGTCTTATATTTTTGATTATTATAACAATTTAAGCAAGTTTGGCATATTTTAATTTGGTGATCCAAACATATCGGAATTTTGCACTTAGTGCACCTCATCTTGCTCTTCCGATCCCTTTTTCGTAGGCAGAAACCACAACGCCCCTGTGAGTGTTCTATAGACCCGGGAGGATCGACAGGCATAGGTTCTTTATGTATCGCCAATATACTTTCCTTTATATCCCGCCTCAAATTTGGCTATGGGATTATGTCCCAATTCCTTTAGAAAAGTGCGACGATGCTTCATATCAGGCTTATAAGATGCTTTTGAGCATTTGTAGAGAACCCAGGTATTTATACCAATCCCATTTAATAATCCATAAAAAATGCACATTGGCCAGCGTTTGGTTTTTCTCAGGACAGAGTACTTTTTTGACATTTCAGCAAAAACGTCCACTCCTCCCTTTGTCTTCTTATAGAAATGCACAATTTCTGAAAGCTCGTCTTCATTGTTATTGTCTGGGGAGTCGTGGAGCGTCGACCACATGATGACCACTTTCTTCTTTGTAGATTTCGGTGGGTAATGGGACAAAAGCGTGAGACGTCCATCGTATGCAAACATAGCGTTGTTTTTTACTCTGCCTGTCAAATCTAAAAAGGACTCTGGTATTTCACCTTTGTTCTTTCGCGTCGTACCAACCATGGTTAACTCCTTTTCAATTAAATGTTTGGCTAACGGTATGCTGGTAAACCAGTTTTCCATGGTTATGTTGTTTAAAAAACTTACATTATTCCTACACTGGGGTGCTGGAGCACCCCACGACACACGTGCACGCGTCTACGATGTCCAGCCGTCGCCGCGTCACTGGCCAATTCGTAGCACGCGATCTCAAAGTAAAATACGCGGGACGTCAAATCTGTACAATATAAACCACCAAAATAAATTAAGAAACAAAAGTCTGTGGGGTGCTCCAGCACCCCGAGTAGGGTTCCAGGGTTAAGGTTCTAAGGGTTAAAGGAACCCCATAACTAAGCTTCCTCTACCTGTATGTACCGTTCGTCTGTCTGTCTCCTCAAATTCAAATACTTTTTTACACTAATAAATGTTCTAGCATCTTGGAACTAAAAATACAAATTGTTTCTAAGTGCAGCCTTAGTTATAGGTTACCACGACAATAAATGTGGACAACATCGGTTTTTATTCAGTTGTGGTTGGTTTACAACACTTTTATATGTATCAATCCTCAATCCACTACAATCCACTGCCATGCTGCGACCTGTGGATCGAATAAGCACTCGGGGACCTATCAGACAGAAAGTGGTCACTAATTCGAGCATCCTGCTTTCTCGTTCTGTGTTCAGTTATTTAACAGCATGTAACATTGTCGCCAGAATGTGCAGGTTTCATCATGATGTTTACCCTGACTGTAAGAGCATCGGATATTGTTCAACTAATGTACATAACTCAGAAAAGAGTCATTGGTACATTGCGGCAGTGAGAATTGAACCCGGTATCTCTCGCTTGCGAGTCAAATACCTTTACCACTAGGCCACCGACACTCCAATAAAACTATAATAACCTCGTATAATAACTATGTTTCAGACCCAGCTATGAGATAGACAAAAACAACTTCAGCTCCGTGACGTGCGGTGCCGATTTGGTGAACATACCTCCTGAGTTCCCGAGACCTTTGGGTAAGTTGACTCTGTCCCACTGTGCTTCTTGCATTGGCAGATTGATAATTACAGTGGAGCGACTACCATCTGACCTCTGAGACCCTGTTAACAGGGGAACCTAACCTGATTGGATCATGGTTATAATGTGCAGGGTTAGGTGCGTATGAATTAGAGCGGCTCATATCGAGGCATGCTTGCCTTGCGCGGCGAGGCTGCTCAGTTGCGCATTTGTTTGTGCATTGAGGCAACGTGCTCGCGGCGAACCAAAAAGGCGTCGCACGTGGTTACAGTTGATGCGGCTTTTATCACAATTCATCGCATTGTTTAAGTAATTTTCGTTTTTTGGATCCCATTACTTTTTCTGCTCATATAATTATATTAATAAAATACATTTGTTCATGATCCGCACCATATACTTTAAAAATTATTAAATTAAACTAGTAAACCCTAAAAGAATTATTTCTTTTGTCTTGTGTCAATTAACAATATGTGCGCATTCGTACTTCTTTTCGAAGCTTGGATACACGTCCAAACTCGAGAGGCACGCACGCCGAGGCAACTTTGAGCATGGACAGAAACTGAAAGTCGGCGGCTCGCGGCACACGTGTTCACGGTGCGTCGCGAGCTGCACGTGAGGCACATACGAATTTGAGCAAATGGGCGAGCCGTGCGTGCCTCAATTTGGCTGCCTCTAATTCGTACGCACCTTTTCATCATGACGTTTTCTCTCACCGTAAGAAAAGAAAAGAAACGAAAAGAGCCATTGGTATAACTAGTATGACACTAGTTATACCAATGGCTCTTTTCGTTTCGTAAGAAGAGACTTGGCGGGTCACGTGGTTCGACTTGCGCAGTAGACGATTACCTGCGCGAAATCCCCTCTACTGCCATTAAACAAATCTCTTCTTTCATGACGCGCATTATACATGGCGGCGCTGGGGTTCAATCCCAGTGCCTCGGTGTATGAGTCGTTACTCATATTCAATGTGGCACACTTAAATAATTTTTTCTGACCAACAACGCAAAATAAGAGGTGTTATAAATTGTAAGTGTGTATGTGCTGTCTGTAGCATTATATCACCCTAACGACTGGACTAATTTTGATGCTGTTTCTTTAATTTGGAAGCCAGTTTAATCAGCACGTTTGAGAAGCATGGCTCGGTTCAGTACTTTCCATCAACTTTGTGGGCGTTTTCTGGCATCTGTCTATTAGGTTACTCACTCAAACTTCTGGACAGGTTCCCCTGTTACTTGGGTCACGGAGGTCAGATGGCAGTCGCTTCACTGTAATTCTATCCTGGACTATGCTCTAGACGAACTGAGGGCACTCTCACGCCAGAGCACAACCGGCATGTTAAAGAAAGAAAGAAAGAAAACACATTTATTTCACATAGTACAAGGAGTACACCATAACACAATAACAGTTACATAGATGGCAAAGAAAAGATTACTATAGGAATAACAGTTAAAGTAATAAGTAATCTCCCATGCCACTGTCAGTGCCACGTCGACCAACATATTTGATACCTACTCAGCATGTGCTGCTAGGCGCAAGAAGCATCCAACAGCTCTTGTATTCTTTTGGCTCATTTAACACCAAGATGATTTTTTAATTTTATTTTCCTAACCAACAGGCATTGGTGTCTTTGGCCACTGGTCGCATGCGGTCTCCGAGTACAGCATACAGGTGTTCATGGACGCGGCGGGGGGCGCGCGAGCCGGTTCTGGGCGAGGCGCCGATTTGGCTGGTGAGTGCATATTACATTATTTTTTATACCACTAAGGTGGCAAACAAGCTTACGGCCTGCCTGATGGTAAGCAGTCACCGCAGCCTATAGACGTTTGCAATACCAGGGGCATCACCCACGCGTTGCCGACCCTGTAAATACCTTTTAACCCCTTTCTTGAAGTACTTCATTAAAAATGTAATGTAACTCAAGAGCGACTTAACCAATTTTAAAAATTATTTCACCTATAGAAAGCCATATTGTCAGTGAGTAACATAGGCTATATTGATTCTTCAAAAATGCCTGCACCAATTTAACTACACTTCTCGCAAAAATTAAAGGAACAAAAAAATTTTCGAAATTTTTAGGCAATTTTCAACAGGCTGTATTTCAGTGAAAAATAGTCGTACAGGAAATAAAAAAATATAGCTTTTGAAGCTTGAAGACTCGTTTTCGAATTCTTTGGTTAACAATTTTTTTGTGCACCGGTAGCCATGCAATTCTTGGATAAAGCACAAAGAAAAACAATTCAAAATTTTTAAACATTTTTTTTCGCTCTACGGGTATGAAAAAAATTTTTCGAGCTGAACCAATGCATAGGTCGCATAGCCTGTTCATTCAGCCTCAATTTGCTTTTTGCGGAAGTCAGATACGACCATTTGTCTAGATATATCGAATTTTGAATGCAAAAGGATCCTTTTTCATTCAACTGCCGATATCTCTGAAACTACTGGCCATTACGCGTTACAAAACAGTTTTGTTGTGTTTGTAATTGTCAGGGCAATATTTGTATGTTAGAAACAAGGGTAGTAGGGTAGGTTTAAAGTAGTTGTAGAGTAGGGTAGGCGTAGAACGCGAATGAAGTCGCGCCGGGTCCACTAGCTAGATTTTATAATGAGGGTAGTTACCCTCGCATGCCCCTGTTAACAGCTGAACCTGCCGTGCGCCTAAATGTGCCGTACTGCATACTGCATTGCGTATACAGTCTCTCTACTGTGACTAAATTACCTTTCATATCCTGATTCATGGTGAAGGCGGACACCAGCTCCTCGCGCGTGTCATGTTGAAGCTACGCCGGGCTTATTTGCGGTCCAGACAGAGTGCAGTGTTAACAGTGCTGTGCAATCTTAAATTTATCACTTCGTAAAACGCAATACGAGCCCTTGCGTGCCTTCCTCACTCATCAATCGAACGGGTCGGACACTGTAGTTTGTAATATTTTAATTAATTAATTCCTAGCTTATAATATTTTAATTAATAAATACCTAGCTTATAATATTATGATTAATAAATTCCCAGTTTATAGTCTGTTTGTATTTTTTAAAAGATCCTCCACCGCCGCTTAGGTCTGATTCGCGCGGCAGCCCAAACGGGATATTGGGACCATGGATGAACAGTATTGGTACCGACGTAAAACATTTGACCTTACGACAAAGGATGACTGAAAGAGACGAGTAAAAATGTAACTTGAAAGTTAAAAGTCCATTGACGACGATCATAGGTCTATAGTTTTTTTTATGGTAAAACCTTTATACCTGATGAAAGTGTATACCCAGCAGTGCCCTGTAACATGCTGTTTTTAGCTACCAACTGAAAAAGAGGGTTGTTATAAGCTTGAGCTGTGTGTCTGGGTATCTGAGGAGATGTGTGTCTGCCTGCGTAACGTAGCTCCCGAACGGATGGACCGATTTGAATGGGGTTTTCTTTATATGAAAGGCAATTTAGTCAAGGTGGTTTATTTATAACACTTTATTGTACGTTAAAGGAGACGGTCTTACGGTGAGGGAAAACATCGTGATGAAACCGGCACATTCAGGCGACTGGATGTGTAACCATGATCCAATCTGGTCAGGCTCCCGTGGTAGCAGGGTCATGGAGGTCAGACGGCAGTCGCTCCACTATAATTACCTGACCTGCCAAATCCTGGATCATGGTCAAGGCGGACCCCGGGCCCTCGTGCGCGAGAGCACAACTGGGACATTAACGCCAAGATGATTGTACGTTAAAGGAGATTGTAAAAAATACAGTTTAAAACAATATAGGTACAAGGGCGGCCTTACCGCTGAGAGCGATCTCTTCCAGGCAACCATTAATGTTTCTTACATTACATTACATTCTTCGTTTCATTAAAATCGGTTCAGCGGTTTAGAAGATATTTGTGTAATATTTGAGAATTTATTAAAAATAAATATTTACTATGACAGCTGTAAATAATATAATACTAATTAGGCGAAAAAATCTAAATTAGAAAATAAAATTTACAAACAAAAGCTTGCCCCAAGTCCCCTGTGGAAGGAATTGTTGAATAATTTAGTAAATTTAAAGTAAAAGAGAGGTAGGGCATAGCGGGGTATCTCGTTCGAATTGGAGCCGCCCGACTGGCGAAGTACCTCCACCTTACAGAATACCGCAGCTAAATAATACTCTTTTAAATAGTATTGTGTTTCTGCCGGTGAGTAAGGTTTCCAGTGCTCCATGGGGTGGGGATTTGGGAACCGTGGCTTTGGCAGTAGAGTGGCATTTTCCATCAGGTGGCCCGCTTGCCTGTTTGACTACCGTATGACACAAAAAACAATTGTAAACTTAGCGGGGGGATTTCCGACGATTTTCTCTCGGTTAGGTAATTTGAGAACCTTTCAATCTTTGCAGACATCGACCGCCGTGTGAAGGACAAGCATGCAGCATCCCGCAAGGGCGACGAGGACGGCAAGCCGCGGTTCCTGAAGCTGCTCAACATCCTGGACATGATATTTGAGATGTTCGTTTTCTGAAATCCAGAGAAAGATGAGGAGAGAGGAAGAGAGAAGGCTTTGCGGCATTCGCGTTGGGTACTGTTCGACCATGGGTTAAATCTCGTATGGTAGGATGATAATCCTGGGTTTAATCTCTTGTGGTAATGTGAGAACATTATATCTGCCAGAAGAATGTGAGAACCCTGGATTCAATCTCGTGTGGTAGGGTAAGAACCCTGGGTTCAAACTCGTGTGGTAGAGAGAGAACCCTGGGTTCAATCTGGTTTGGTAGGGTGAGAACCCTGGGTTCAATCTCGTGTTGTAGAGAGAGAACCCTGGGTTCAATCTGGTTTGGTAGGGTAAGAACCCTGGGTTCAATCTCTTGTGGTGGAATTAGAAACCTGGGTTCAATCTCGTATGGGTATAGTGAGAACCCTGAGTTCAATCTCCTGTGGTGGAGTAAAAACCCTGGGGTCAATCTCGTGTGGTAGGGTCAGAACCCTGGGTTAAACTTCGTGTAGTATTGTGAGGACCCTGGATTCAATCTCGTGTGGAGGGTGAGGACCCTGGGTTAAATCTCGTCTGGTAGAGTGAGAACCCTGGGTTCAATCCCGTGTGCTAGGGTGAGAACCTTGGGTTCAATCTCATCTGGTAATGTGAGAACCTTGGCTTCAATCTCATCTGGTAATGTGAGAACCCTGGGTTTAATCTCATGTGCTAGGGTGAGAACCCTGGGTTCAATCTCATGTGATAAAGTGTGATGGCGTTACACTATTGTACAGTGGAAAGAGAGAGGTAGCTATTGACTATGTTTGTTGGTTTTCGAAGCCGCTAGATGGCGCTGATATGATATTGTACACTTGTATTGTGTAGAACTTGTAGAACTGTATACATTGTTAGTTTTAATGTACAAACACTTATATAGAAATTGTATCTAGACTACATTAGTAGCATTTTTATTTACTACAGGCGTTTGGCCACTATCTCAGCTAGTAGTGGTAAGTGACGATGCGGCCGATGATGGAGCATGCCTGTCTAGGAACAGCCTATTCACTCTAGCCTTGAAGGCATCCAGATTATAATAATCAGGGAACACACTCGCAGGCAACGCGTCCCATTCCTTAGCCGTACGCACTGTAAATTTTGAACCAAAGCGACAAAAGGATGGAACGTCTGCCCGGATCGCGTCTCCTGATGGATGGTCAGGGGCTGGCGAAATGTGAATATCATCATCATTATCATCATATCAGCCGAAAGACGCCCACTGCTGGGCATAGGCCTCCCCAGAGATCTCCACGGCGGTCGGTCCCGTGCCTTTCGCATCTAGCTGGGACCTGCGATCTTTACCAGGTCGTCGGTCCACCTTGCGGGAGGCCTACCCATGCTGCGTCAATGTGAATATATGATACAATAATTTATAGGACTTTTTAATTACAAGTTTATTATACATTACGCTAGATGTCGCTGAAATAGCAGTGCCTTTTGCCCCATGTTTAATTCTGATGCCTTATTTTAACTAGGACAATGTACTTTGACAGCCGATAGAGACAAAATAGTTCAAATAATCGTAATAAATGGCTTTGATAATATACCTAATATATAATTAAAGGATTTTTTTTAAATACAAAGGTAATCAGTCTTATTGGCTATCAAACCGCTGTAACCTAATTAAAATTGATTAAGTATTTAAGAAGTTAGACTGATTTGTAACGCCAGCAATGTATGAGCGTGTATGGAGAAATATGGTGTGGTCGATATTTAAGCTCGTAGGTGTTGAATGTAAATACATGGGTTTATGTATGATGTAATTAAATTATACTATAAAATGTACTATAGCTCAATTATTTGTTCTAGTCATTATAATATGTCTTTTTTCAATTCTGAAGAGTTGTTTTTCTTTATCATCCATCCTTTTTCTTTATGTGCTGTCAAAAATAATCTTGGCGTTAATGTCCTGGTTATGCTCTCGCGCACGAGGGCTCGGGGTCCGCCTTGACCATGATCCAGGATATTGGCAGATCAGATAATTACATTGGAGCGACTGCCATCTGACCTCCATGACCCTGCTACCAGGGGAACGTAACCAAATTGTATTATGGTCACACATTCAGTCGCCTGAATGTGCAGGTTTCATCACGATGTTTTCCCTCACCGTAAGAGCATCGGTTAGTATTCAACTAATGTACATCACTCAGAAAAGAGTCATTGGTACATGGCCGCAGCGGGATTCGAACCCGGTACCTCTGGCTTACGAGTTGGATACTCAACCGCCCGGCTACCGACGCTCTTTGGCTGATATGAAGATTTTTGTTTCATTGGTCGTCTTTCGGCCGAGACAGAAATAAAAAAATTGTTCTCAATCATAATAATATATTTTAACTTCAATATCTTTGGTATTCATTTCAAACTTCATACATTAGTGCGTACGTAATAACTAATAACTTATATATACCAGCGAAAGGGGTTCTTTTTGGATAGCGGGGTCACATTGGTCACTTTTCCCTATGAAGTTCATAAGGATCTTTCAAATACATGAGCACGCAGTTGGCAACCATCGCACCTAGATGGCGTTGATCAAGGCCGTCTATACAAATCTTAATTTCCCATATAAGCCTACATCGCGTTAGAAAAATGTTCCGACAAATGACAATCATATATTTTAGTGTGATAATTTTGAAAGTCGCCGACTGTGAGGGCGCCGTAGGTTATCCTACGTCATCGAATACAAGAAAAATTCCACTTTGTAGCACTTTGTAAAGTCACTTTTTTTTTTGAGAACTACAAAGTAACTGTTCGAATCGAGGCGAGCGCTCGCCTTCTTATGCTTGTCTTTTCTATCTCTAGCAAGTTACCACGAGTGTGAAAGAGATAGGTAGCGCACGCGAAGGCTCGCGTGGAGAGGTTTTAAAAATAAGGCCCTTGGATTCAAGTCCTTTTGAGTCACAATGTGATGATGTTGTCCACTTATCATGATGGAGGCTTTTGTATACATAAAAATAACTCTTGATTAATAGAACATAGAGAGCCCAATGTCACCCCGCGATTCAACCAACCCCGGTACTTTTAAATAGCATTTTATATAATGTTATACAACTATGTATTGTATATAAACATATTATGGACGAATTGCAGTGATAAACTAAAAAGATTTCGTCGACATGCCTTAAAAATCGAATAGATATATGATACAAAACATTGTATGTGATAAATGGAGATTTAAAGTCAAATGTCATAACTTACTACTATATTCAGAAGCAAAAAGCGTGAGAGCAGATCGAAGTGAAACGTATTGTTCATAAAGTAAGGTCCATTTTTGTATCACGGGGTTTGAGAAGCGTAGCGACAACATAATTTAAGTTATAGAAAAATGGGCCTTACTCCATGAGCAATATGATCCACTTTCGTTTGCTCTCACGCCTTTTGCTCTGAATTTAGGCTACTGAATTCAGTTATTTACTCTTTCTTCTTATTTTACAGTTTCTGAATTTAGTTAGTCACTTGACTGAATTTAGGGCCGATTTTTCAATCCTCAGTTAAAATTTATCTGCCCAATAAAGTAATATACATCCAAATTAAAACAAACTATAATCTTTCACTTATTTAAGAAGTAATGACAATTTTTTTTTAGTCGCACAATATCGCACTGATATGTTTTATCTGAGGATTGAAAAATCGGCCCTTAGTCAAATGTAATCAGCGCATAAGATAACTTTCTCTATGACAATATTGCCAGAAACATCTTTCATGATTGGCAAGACATTCAGACATATTGTTTTTTGTATGTCAGTATGTCAATCTGTAGTAGATATAGCTCAATTACGAAAGAAACTCCTTTTAAGAGGACAGCACGGCTAGCACAAATGTGCTCTCGCAAGCGAGAAAGGTATACCGTATACATAAACATGCCTGTAAATGAAAATGGCTATCCCTAAAAATAACTATCATAAGAACTAGATTTCTCTGCATTAATTAGTCCGTGCATCATACACACAATATGGCGAACAGGCCTGTCATCGCCATACAAATTAAATCTTAATAATTTGTAACGTAACGATATTATGGTGGATGTCCACGATGTGAATATTATTTTAAATCCTACCCTCATTAACAAATGCATCCCACACCTACTATTTTCTACATTTAATTTCATATGTTTATGTTTTAAAGAATCAGTCAAAGAAATTAGTCAAATGCAGAATCGGTCAAAAGTAGACAATGATGTCAAAAGTAGAATCAATCAAATGTAGACTAAACGACCTGGGAGAGGAGGCATGCAGGGGCCTTTTTTGTTGTAGAGGCTCCTCTAGTAAATGTTCGATATATTATTTTAAAAAGGTTGAACCTGAATCAGAAAGAAAGACATATTTTACTGATTATTTGACTTATTACTTTCAATATACAGGGTGTTACATAATATATGTATGAAGCCGTGAACCGGATGGAGTGCTAAATGTATGAAAACGATAGGTACAAAAATTCCACGTACGACAGAAATAATTGTACCTATCGTTTTAATATGTTTAGCACTCCATCCAGTTCACGGCTTCATACATATATTATGTAAAACCCTGTATGTATGTATTCTTTATTGTATTCAATAGAAATTACGGTAATGGTGCTATAGAAAGAGTCTCCCAATACATGTCCCTTTCATGCCACCTCTCCCCTATATCGTGGACGTCCACGATAATATCGTCGCGTTACAAATTACAAAAGCGCCCATTAGAGTAAGAAGTTTCTTTCGTCATTGGTTCAAATACACATTATTACTTAATAATAAATTATCACACAAAAACAAGATCATAAGAATCACAGTGAGATTCCTAAGTCTAAAAATTAAGCTTAAAAAAAAACACAAACCGGAAACACAACCAAACAAATCCAAAATACAATAAAAAGTCTTATAATTTGATCATCGTGTAAAAACATTTACGAAAGCGTGATATCGAGGGAAAATGTGTTATATTAATTTTAAAACCTATCTACTATTCTCTGAATCATAATATATATTCTTCATAAGTAAGTATTTGATCTTAGCTAATGGCATTTAGGGAATTTAAACTTTCAGCGGTGAAACGAAATCTCAGGATTATTACAGCACGCCTTAAGGAATTTGGGACTAAGTAACCCGCAACTAGGAACTATGGGAGTATTAAAATGCTAAACTTTCAATTTCTCAAATAATCGTGAGATTCCGGTCGAGCTTTACTATTTAATTTATTGTTATATTATATCGATTTATTGTTAAAAATCGATGCTGAGTGCGCTATGGTCTACGGTAGGTAGGATCATAGGCGTAGGAAGAGGGGGGGCCGGGTGGGCCGTGCCCACCCCGGAATGGTCGAGTGCCCACCCCAGGATCGGGTGCTCACTGACTTTATATTGGCGATTGGGGCCAGGTCAGGGGCCAGGCCCCCCCTGGAAAATAGCCCTAGATACGCTAATGGGTAGGATAGTCCAAGATATATCGCCCCGGCATGGTCACCCTAGTGAACGGATCTTCTGTCCAATGCACACCAAAACTGTCACATTTTAGTTTAGTTGTCATTAAACTAGACAAGCATTTGACCGCCATCTCACCTGGTGGTAAGTGACGATGCGGCCGATGATGGAGCATGCCTGTCTAGGAACAGTCTATTCACTCTAGCCTTGAAGGCGTCCAGATTATATTGATCAGGGAACACACTCGCAGGCAACATGTTCTATTTCTTAGCTATACGTTTTATAAAGGTCGAACCAATGAGCAGTTTTCCAATAGGTATCTAAAGCATTCCTAACCACTCACTAGATGGCGCCCCGACAATTTTGGTAATTGATAATCGCTTGAAATAGGTTCTTAGCAAACAGGATATAAACATTGGGTACGTTGTATTGGATAATATTGTATTTGTCAATAGTTTTCAACCATTTTAGAGGTTGTAATAATAATGGAACATAGTGCCAACTTCTATAAATATTTCTTTTTACACTTCGTTCAACCTTTAACAGTTATGTTTATATTAATAAACATTTTATTTTTAAGTTTAGTATAATTTGGCTGCATGAAATCACTGCCACCATTATACAGATTATAAAAAGATTACCAAAATTTTAGGAGCGCCATCTATTGATGCTTTTTGAAACCAACTATCAATACCTACTGGAAAACTCCTCATTGGGTTAGTGTACATTTTAATATTACATCAATCAATACAAATAAGTATATAAGTAGTTTATCAGTTATCTAGCACCCATAACACACGCTTTGCTTACTTTGGGGCTAGATAGCGCTGTGTAAATATGTCCAAGCATATTAAATTATTTATTCATTGCTTATTTTAGGAGTCAAGTTACGCTACGTTTGTTTATTTATATACCACTAAGGTGGCAAACAACCGTACGGTCAGAGGGCCTATCGGCTATCTCAGTGGACAACTGAATTTGACATAAAAAAATCTGACACTACTCTAATTTGGTAGACGCTATTGCCAGTTTTCAACGTAGATGACGTGGTGTAGAATTATCTAGTGTCAAATACAGTTGTCAACTGAGATAGCCAATAGCCCCGCTGGTCTGCCTGATGGTAAGCACTTATTTAAATAGATTGCGATCGGCTTTGCTGTGTAGAGCCAATGTAGGGTGACCACGAATTTTGTGGACTTTATTTTTCCATGATAATTTTTTTCTTCCCTTTCTGAATTGCCAGTTTGTTGTAAATCCAGGTTGACATGTGATGTAACTAGTCCGGGAGCCATCGCTGGGTGCGCCACAGTAAGCAGTATGGGCCGCTGTACTGGGAAGAGTTGGTCGAATTGTTCTGTGGAAGAATATTTGTCAATTAGTGACTATTCTGGAGAAGTGACTTTATCCGAATAAATAAATAATCGTGGACATATTATACGATTGTAAAATGAGTTATTGAATGTCTCAATTAATGAAGAATGATTTTATATCAATGAAAAACCCCCAAAAATTTACAAAAATAAAACAATTTCAATTTGGTACAAAACTCTGAACAAGTCATTGGTACATAGCCCGCACTAGCGATCCGCCCCCAGCCATTAAGCCGACATTCCGATGATGATAATAGATGATGACGACGCCCATATCCTCACCTGGTTAGGAGTGAACCGCTGCACGAGCGGGCGATAAGTGCTGCCCAGGGAGACCAGCATCGGCTCCTGGGAACCGTGGCGTGGCAGCGGGATGAGACAGGACACCTGGATGGAGAAATTATAGTATTTTTAATGCTACACAGTGACAAATTAGCAGACAGCCCACCTGATTGAACGCGGTAACTGTCGTTCATAACATCTAGATGAGCCGTGTGGCCGTGTGCAACCATAGGCTTTAAAAAAGGGGTATGACACTTAGGCTTGTCAGATTTTGGTTCTGTAAGGGACAAATGCCTAATTGACAAAAAAGGGATTTCAAATTTTTGCCTCGGACAAAACAAAAACATTAAAGGAGATTGGCACTCGTGGGCCTAAAAGTTATCAAAATGAAAGGCATACAAAAAAATCGGTTCTATTTTTCTAATGAAACTCGCAAAATATGGTACCATTTTACAATACAGAAATCAAGAAAACTAAGAATTTGTTTTAATAATTATATAATCGGCTTAAAGTGAACTCGATTTATAATCTGAGTATAAAAAAATCGTTAAAATATATGAAAATAGTGAATCGATATAATCGTTTACTTAAAAATCTATTAATTATTTTACTGTTGGCAACACTAGACACAGAATGACAGTGACAACTGACAAAGACAAAATCGCCACTCGGTTCGTTTTCTTCGCTCGGAGTGTGCTTATTTTTCATGATTCTCGTTTTTCTTACGACTTTGGCTTTACCACGGACTATTAGATTTATCTTGCAATTGTGAATTACCTGGCTTTGCATTTTGGACTACCGAACACGCCTAACAATTGATTTGACGACATGGATCACTGTGTAAATTGCAACATTGCTACTACCCGTTGTAATACAATTGGTAGAAGAGTTTTGGATAATGAAGCGATTTTAACGGTTATTAGTCAGTGGTGTGCACCTCAACCTGTAAGTACCTACCTTGCAGCATATAACTGCCGTAAAAATGTAGTAATAACCTTGCAATTCCATCAAACAATATAAGTAGCCTGCATGCACCGCAGACATATTATGCTGCTGCAGTGCCAGCATAATATGTCTGCGGTCAATTTGTTCTTACGCTATTACGCTACCTAGAATTTAGGGTCTCTTTCCCAGATTCAATGTTTTAATAACAGTTAAGGCGCTCGGGACCCTAATTAGAACAATCTTACGGCTATTGCAATAAGGCGCTTCCAAAAATACTCCTCAGACATCATTTAAAAATAGCCATTTTAACATAACCTCACTTTTACTATATTTCAAATATCTTGATTTCTGGATTGCCTAATTTTCCCATATTTTTTGTGACGAATTGTCATTATGAGTCCTTTCAAAAAAGGTAACTTTGATTTGTATAATACTTAGGCCCACGAATGTATGGAACGGTTCCAATCTCCTTTAAAAAACACATAATGTGGATTTTATTGAGTATAATTATATTATAAAGAATATATGCTTCATTTTCGGCCGCATCGTCACTTACCAACAGGTGAGATGGCGGTCAAATGCCTGTCTTGTCTGTTAAAAAAAACGACTGCTGTCCCTCGCCCCGGTCCCGCCGACCCTACCTGTCCCTCGTAGGGCCGGAACACGGTGAGCGGGCGCAGCGAGCCGGCGTCGGCGAGCAGCACGCAGCCGCGCGCCGTGCCCGCCGCCCCCACGCTGTCACTATCCCCCTACGACTGCTGTCCCTCGCCCCGGTCCCGCCGACCCTACCTGTCCCTCGTAGGGCCGGAACACGGTGAGCGGGCGCAGCGAGCCGGCGTCGGCGAGCAGCACGCAGCCGCGCGCCGTGCCCGCCGCCCCCACGCTGTCACTATCCCCCTACGACTGCTGTCCCTCGCCCCGGTCCCGCCGACCCTACCTGTCCCTCGTAGGGCCGGAACACGGTGAGCGGGCGCAGCGAGCCGGCGTCGGCGAGCAGCACGCAGCCGCGCGCCGTGCCCGCCGCCCCCACGCTGTCACTATCCCCCTACGACTGCTGTCCCTCGCCCCGGTCCCGCCGACCCTACCTGTCCCTCGTAGGGCCGGAACACGGTGAGCGGGCGCAGCGAGCCGGCGTCGGCGAGCAGCACGCAGCCGCGCGCCGTGCCCGCCGCCCCCACGCTGTCACTATCCCCCTACGACTGCTGTCCCTCGCCCCGGTCCCGCCGACCCTACCTGTCCCTCGTAGGGCCGGAACACGGTGAGCGGGCGCAGCGAGCCGGCGTCGGCGAGCAGCACGCAGCCGCGCGCCGTGCCCGCCGCCCCCACGCTGTCACTATCCCCCTACGACTGCTGTCCCTCGGCCCGGTCCCGCCGACCCTACCTGTCCCTCGTAGGGCCGGAACACGGTGAGCGGGCGCAGCGAGCCGGCGTCGGCGAGCAGCACGCAGCCGCGCGCCGTGCCCGCCGCCCCCACGCTGTCACTATCCCCCTACGACTGCTGTCCCTCGGCCCGGTCCCGCCGACCCTACCTGTCCCTCGTAGGGCCGGAACACGGTGAGCGGGCGCAGCGAGCCGGCGTCGGCGAGCAGCACGCAGCCGCGCGCCGTGCCCGCCGCCCCCACGCTGTCACTATCCCCCTACGACTGCTGTCCCTCGGCCCGGTCCCGCCGACCCTACCTGTCCCTCGTAGGGCCGGAACACGGTGAGCGGGCGCAGCGAGCCGGCGTCGGCGAGCAGCACGCAGCCGCGCGCCGTGCCCGCCGCCCCCACGCTGTCACTATCCCCCTACGACTGCTGTCCCTCGCCCCGGTCCCGCCGACCCTACCTGTCCCTCGTAGGGCCGGAACACGGTGAGCGGGCGCAGCGAGCCGGCGTCGGCGAGCAGCACGCAGCCGCGCGCCGTGCCCGCCGCCACCACGCCGCGAACCGCGCAGAGAGAGGTTATCTGGTGGGCGGATGTTGGGGGTGATTCTCGTGCTTTCGACATTAGAATTCGATATTTTATCTAAACAAAAATATCTATCATAAAGCCAATGAAACTCTGCTGCAAGCAAAAAAACTTATTCTCAACGATTTTTGCTAATTTTTTATTATCGAAGATCGTTATAAATTACATTTTAATATAGATATTTAGTAAGAAAAAATGTCGAATTCGAGATGTCACAGTGCGAAAATTAGGCCTAAGGGTTTTATTTTGACATCAGACCTCACGTCTCAGCAGCATGAAATCGTGAAATCCCTCATTCGGAGCAGAACATAATCATTGGTATCCCAGCAAAGCGTAAATACTGTAATTTCTCGTCGTTGTGTCATGGGATAATTGTGTCAAAGCAGCGCTGTGTCAAAGCGCTATTCAACTCGGATGGCCATCATGTCATAGCACCGTCGTCAGGAGTGACATGCGTGCCAACGGACTCACCTCTAAGGATGCCATAGACCGAGCAAAGTGAACTAAGAAAACAAGGAAGGCGGACCCCGGTTCTCGCATGTCGCACGGGGCTGCAACCGGGTTTTAACGCCAAGATGATGATGATGTGTCATAGAAACATTATGTCTTAGCAGCACTGTGTCAAAGCGGCATTCAACTCGAAGCGCCACCATGTCATAGCGTCATTGTCAACACATTGTATCAAGGCCTCACTTTGTCAGAGCGCCATTGTGTCATGGCCTCACTTTGTCAGAGTGTCATGTGTCATGGCCTCACTTTGTCAGAGTGTCATTGCGTCATGGCCTTATTTTGTCAGAGCGCCATTGTCATGGCCTCACTTTGTCAGAGTGCCATTGCTTTATGGCCTCACTTTGTCAGAGCGCCATTCTGTCATGGCCTCACTTTGTCAGAGTGTCATTGCGTCATGGCCTTATTTTGTCAGAGCGCCATTGTCATGGCCTCACTTTGTCAGAGTGCCATTGCTTTATGGCCTCACTTTGTCAGAGCGCCATTGTGTCATGGCCTCACTTTGTCAGAGTGTCATTGCGTCATGGCCTTATTTTGTCAGAGCGCCATTGTCATGGCCTCACTTTGTCAGAGTGCCATTGCTTTATGGCCTCACTTTGTCAGAGCGCCATTGTGTCATGGCCTCACTTTGTCAGAGTGTCATTGCGTCATGGCCTTATTTTGTCAGAGCGCCATTGTCATGGCCTCACTTTGTCAGAGTGCCATTGCGTCATGGCCTCACTTTATCAGAGCGCCATTGTGTCATGGGCTCACTTTGTCAGAGCGCCATCGTGTCAGCGCCACAGTCAACTTGGAGTGTCACTGTGTCAGTGCACCAGACATCACACAGTCAATGTACTAGAGCCTCAGTATTATAGTATCACTGTGTCAAAGCGCACTTGTGTCAGAATGTCATTGTATCGCCGCCATTGTGCCATATCATTGTGCGCAAATGTACCTTAATGATATCCAGTTACAATCTAAAGAGTCGATTTGTAATGCTTTTGAGGAAAATTTTTCTTCTGACTATGTTGATGACTCTTCTACAATTGATGAGATTTTTTCATACAAGGCTTTGACGTCCAATTGCCTGTGGTCGTTTGATACTAGCCCAAAAGCAATAGTGAAAGCTATAAAAAAAAATTATGATAGACACCCTGTCTCCAGATGGAATCCCGGCAGTATTTTTTAGAAATTGTGCTGATACTATTTCCTATCCACTCTCTATTATTTACGGGTTCTCACTTAGGTCAGGTGTTTTCCCATCCAAATGGAAAATTGCCAATATTATTCCGATACCTAAAGGTGGTAATGCGAATGACATTAAAAATTACAGACCAATTTCGCTTTTGTCGGTCGTTGCCAAGATCTTTGAGTCGCTGTTTTGTCCTGTTCTAGTGCATCACCTAAGACATTTAATTGTACCAGAGCAACATGATTTTCGGCAAAATATGTCCACACAATCTAACCTGGCTTGTTTTAGCGCCGACTTGGCTGACGCTGTCGACGCTGGTGATCAAGTCGATGCCATCTACACCGACATCAGCAAGGCCTTCGATCGGGTTACTCACTCACGGTTGCTTCAGAAGCTTTGTAATTTTGGATGCAGTGGAACGTTAATGAAATAGCTAGCCTCTTACTTATCAGGCAGAGTACAGAAAGTAGTAGTTTGTGGTCATGAGTCTAGAACATTTGGGGCATGTTCAGGCGTTCCTCAAGGTTCCCATTTGGGGCCAGTTCATTTCCTAATTTTTATTAATTATTTAGCCACTAAAATCTGTCATTCTAAATTATATTTTTTTGCGGATGACTTAAAGATATTTAAGATTATTCGGTCGCCAGTGGATTCTATTCTTCTGCAGAGAGACCTAGGTGCTATTTCCGATTGGTCACTTGAGAACGGGCTACCTCTCAACATTGATAAATGTAAGCATATTAAGTTCACTAAAAAGAAGTCCCCGCTTAGAACTTTATATTCAATAAATGGCCATGTTCTGGAAGAGGTTAGTCAAATAAAGGATCTTGGTATTGTAATTGATTCTAAACTATCATTCAATCCACATATCGATGTTATTATTAATAGATCGTTTCGAATGTTGGGATTTGTTTGGAGGAACTGCAAGGGTTTTAAAAGTATTTCTGCGCTTATATATGTCTACAACGCGTTGGTACGTAGCATCTTGGAATATTGTTCTTGTGTCTGGAATCCTCAATACGAAAACCATATATCCAGAATTGAGAGAATACAGAAACGTTTCATGTTCTTCTTAACGGTCCACCAGGGGAAATTGTCACAGCTTACCTCGTACAAGAAGCGATTGTCTCCGGGATCGTCGATGGATGTCAGACCAAATATTTCTTTTTAAAATTGTAAGGGGGTTAATCGACTGCCCATACTTGTTGAACATGGTATCTTTCTCTGTGCCTAGACGCAATGCCAGATTACTTAATTTTAGACCGTTCGCACTTAAAAGTGTCGGAACGAATGTAGGTAGTAATGAAATAGTTTATAGACTGTGCAGGGAACATAACAAACTATGTAACTTCGAAAATTGTGCTGACATACTGCACTGTTCTTTATTACAATATAAAAAATATTTGTATAAAATACTAAATACGTCTTCTTGCCATTCACACTAACAATCATTATTTAGTTGTTGAATTTAAGTGGTGGTAGACATAAATTTATTTTTTTAATTAAGAGCGATCGATTCTACTGTGAACGTAAGTTTGCCTGTTATTGGATTTACATTTAAGTGTTTACTATTTTTCATGTAATATTTAATGTACCAAAAAGTGTAAATCTGTTGGCAAATAAATAAATAAAATAAAATAAATATCGTCATTATGTGGTAGCGCCATTGTATCAAAGCATCACTGTCTCAGAACGCCATTAAAACATGAGCTCGCTGTGTAAGAGCGTCATTGAATCAAGACCTCACTGTGTCATAGCGCCATTGTGTCAATGTAACAGTGTCGACGTGCGACTGCGCCAGTTCTGACACATTGACTTATGCAAACGTGTCGGGAACATACCCGGCACCCCCCCGCCGGCAGCCCGTCCTCCACCGCGCTGGACTGCAGGCTCCTGGAGCACGGCGCCAGCTTGCTGCAGTCGAGGCAGCTCGGGGCACCATCGGGTTATAGCGACAATGTGGCACAATTGTGTCATAGCGCCATTGTGTCAGAGCGTCATTGTGTCAGCGTCCCTGTGTCGACGCCATTGTGTCAAAGCATCACTGTGTCAAACAGAGCACCATTGTCAATTCGGAGTGTCACTGTGTCAGATTGTCATTGTCTCAAAATGTAACAGTCAACTCGGAGAGTCACTGTGTCAGAGTCACTATAATTATGTGGTAGCGCCATTGTGTCAAAGCATCACTGTGTCAGAACGCCATTGAATCATGACCTCACTGTGTCATTGTGTCAGAATGTCATTGTGTCACAGCGTCATTGTGTCAAGGCATCATTGTGTCATTGTGTCAGCGTTACTGTGTTGACAGCACCATTGTATCAGTGACACGCGTCGGGAACATACCCGGCACCCCCCCGCGGGCAGCCCGTCCTCGACGGCGCTGGACTGCAGGCTCTCGGAGCACGGCGCCAGCTTGCTGCAGTCGAGGCGGGCGGCGGCCGCGCGCGTGCGCACGCAGTACTGGTATATGCAGGTGCCTGGCCGAGAGAATTCAGATTCAAATGAAACATTCTTTATTGAGTAGGACATTACATATCTCTTTTAATCGTCAAAGAGGAGGGGGTAGGAAAGTAGGAAGGAAACAAGCAGTGACATGTTGGCCACCCCAGGACTAGAGCACACCCACCCCACGCTGACAACGGCCGGACCGGGTCCGAAAATAACAGACATTGCCTGTCAGTGCCCGACAATGCCAAGCAGTGCCGGACCGGATTTGGACTCTATTAGTTAGATCATCATACAGTGACAAGAAATTACTCGACAGTGGCGCACAAAAACGGTTGCCCTCATTTATTTTATTTATTATTTACTAGTGGATCCAGCGCGACTTCGTTTGTGTACACCTAGTTTACCCTTACCTACCCTCTTTATTTGCTTATAAACCTTACACTAGAATCACTCCATCTATTGATGAAAACCGCATTAAAATCGTTTGCGTAGTTTAAAAACTCTGAACGTACATAGAATATACATAAATACATACATACATACCTAAGGACAAATGGCGAGAAGCGACTTTGTTTTATAAAATGTACAAATTAAATCATTTATTCTCAGTTAACGAGGCACATAGGCACATAACATACAAGTTGTAAATATATTAAACTAATATAAATAAATATCTATACATAAATGTATGGCCGTGTGGTGACCGGCAGAGTAGAATAGCACCAACCCATTACACTCGTGGGTGTCGGACAAGGCGACTAATGTTTTCGAGGCAAAAGATCAAGAGTCTCCGTAGTCTGGATAATGGGCAGCAGCATTTTCCATTGTTATATTTAAACAATGCGATCTCCAACCCGCCGGCCGAGCGTGGAGATTATGGCAATAACCTCCCCTTTCGTGGGAGAGGCCCAAAGTCCTGCAGTGGACTGTTACGGGCTGTGATGATGAAATGTATAATAAGTAGGTAATATTAAAGTAACTAATAGGTTATAAAAAAGTATAAAAATAAATCTTAAAAACTACACACACAACAACTTGTCTAGTTAGTACACTCAACACTCAGGACACCTGCAATCCCGCAGTCCGCAGTTGTTCTATCTTTCTCAATTGAAACATGCTTTCACCAAGATTCAAGCAATATAATAACATTGTAGTTACTCACCAGGCTCAAAGCAAACGATGACATAGGGCTCCTCATCCGCAGCAGCCAGCAACGTGACCCGCGCCGCCGCCGCCACGCCCTCGGCCGCCGCCACCGCCTCCGCACCGCACACGCCCCCGTTCGATATCGAGTACGCAGTGAGGCTGTCACCGCCCGCCCATACTTCGAAACTGGGGGTGGGAAGGGGGGGAATTCGAAATGACAAGGTGCATAATCCATTTAGACGAGTTTATTTATGAGCAAAAACCCTTTTGTGCCCTTGCCCTTGTTACCCCGTGAATCTCCCTGCTTCCCCTTGCGTCCCCATGCCCTTATCACCCCGTGAATTCCCCTGCTTCCCCTTGCGTCCCTATGCCCATGTTTCCCCGTGAATCCCCCTGCTTCCCCTTACGTCCCCAAGCCCTTGTTTCCCCGTGAATGCCCCTGCTTCCCCTTACGTCCCCAAGCCCTTGTTTCCCCGTGAATGCCCCTGCTTCCCCCTGCGTCCCCAAGCCCTTGTTTCCCCGTGAATCCCCCTGCTTCCCCTTGCGTCCCCAAGCCCTTGTTTCCCCGTGAATCCCCCTGCTTCCCCTTGCGTCCCCAAGCCCTTGTTTCCCCGTGAATCCCCCTGCTTCCCCTTACGTCCCCAAGCCCTTGTTTCCCCGTGAATCCCCCTGCTTCCCCTTGCGTCCCCAAGCCCTTGTTTCCCCGTGAATCCCCCTGCTTCCCCTTGCGTCCCCAAGCCCTTGTTTCCCCGTGAATCCCCCTGCTTACCCTTGCGTCCCCAAGCCCTTGTTTCCCCGTGAATCCCCCTGCTTCCCCTTGCGTCCCCAAGCCCTTGTTTCCCCGTGAATCCCCCTGCTTCCCCTTACGTCCCCAAGCCCTTGTTTCCCCGTGAATCCCCCTGCTTCCCCTTACGTCCCCAAGCCCTTGTTTCCCCGTGAATCCCCCTGCTTCCCCTTACGTCCCCAAGCCCTTGTTTCCCCGTGAATCCCCCTGCTTCCCCTTACGTCCCCAAGCCCTTGTTTCCCCGTGAATCCCCCTGCTTCCCCTTACGTCCCCAAGCCCTTGTTTCCCCGTGAATGCCCCTGCTTCCCCTTCCGTCCCCAAGCCCTTGTTTCCCCGTGAATGCCCCTGCTTCCCCTTGCGTCCCCAAGCCCTTGTTTCCCCGTGAATCCCCCTGCTTCCCCTTGCGTCCCCAAGCCCTTGTTTCCCCGTGAATGCCCCTGCTTCCCCTTGCGTCCCCATGCCCATGTTTCCCCGTGAATCCCCCTGCTTCCCCTTGCGTCCCCATGCCCATGTTTCCCCGTGAATGCCCCTGCTTCCCCTTACGTCCCCAAGCCCTTGTTTCCCCGTGAATCCCCCTGCTTCCCCTTGCGTCCCCATGCCCTTGTTACCCCGTGAATCCCCTTGCCTCTCCATGGATTTAAAAAACCAGACATGAAAAATTTTGTCACTGGTCAAAGTTTTCACCTCTCAAGTAAGAATTTCTTAATTCGCTATTCAATCGCTCTTGCCTCCCGTGGAGATTTGCGTTCCCTTGCGTCCGTGTGGAGACTTGCATCTGCAGACGCATTTATACGACTTTAAGCATAATTGACGCCCCGTGCTTCCCCGTGCATCCCCGTGCATCCCCGTGCGTGCCCGTGCACTTACCCCTTGGGCGTGGGCACGGCGGCGAGGCAACGCAGGTCGGTGGCGGTGCCGAGCTCGGTCAGTACGAACCCGCCCTCCAGCGCTGGACGGGAAGATGTTACCAGGAACATTCTGTGGGGTGGAGATTGTGTTAAGACAGCTTTTTGTTTACCATGTAGTATTTTCCGTTTTCGTTCGGGTGTTGTTTAAATATGGGGAAGGAAGAGGTGTCAGTCTGGTAGTGGGTGATGGGCAAGGGCAAGGTTTTAAATTTAGTTTGTAACAGGTGCCTCATTCTTTTTTTGAAACAGTTCAATGTCTCACTATATGGGGAAGGAAGAGGTGTCAGTCAGTCAGGAATGTAAGGTCACGATCGTGGCTTCAAGTTTAAGTGTCTTGTGATACTCGATAGTCTCTTTGCCTGTTGCCTACACCTATGGGATACGGACAAACGAACGTGTGAATGAAATGAATGAATGTAGTAAGTGTGTGTCAGGATCGTAGCGTATGGCGATGGCTAGCATTCGATAGTCTCGTACGTCTCAGGATCGTAGCTTGTGGCTGGCGCCTAGCATACTGCGCTGCCTAGCCCTATGGAACACTAGCAAGCGTGACTATTATGTGTGTATGTGTATGTATGTATGTGTGGCCATACTATAACCTACATTATACAATACTAGATAGCGCTGCGTGTACTTAAGATCGTGCTATCGAGGTCTACCTTCCAATTTATATGGGGTATTCACCGGTGTTGGATATTGGAGTGTTTTTGAGATTGTATGTATAGCTATAGAGCGAATTGCGATTGTGTTTATGACGTATGGTTTTCGTTAGAGTGTCATTTAAATATTTATTTATTTATTTATTTGTAGGAGTACCAACAGCCGTATATTACAATGTATAAAATTCTAATATTAGACAGTAAGCCAATTATAGGTCCTCGCCAATAAAGACAGCATATGTAGAAAGCTACACAAACACACAAACACGCAGTAGCGCGTACAATAGGCAACAAGGTAAATTATTAAATAGATTAAAAACATGAAACTAGTATAAAAATAAAGAAGTACATATTAAATTACAATATGATGAAGAAAGATGTGTCAGTCAGGCAGGACTATCAGGTCAGGATCGTGGCTAGGCTTCAAGTGTCTTGCTTGTGGCACTGGATCGATCAATAGTCTCTTTGCCAGCTGCCTACATCTATGGGATACGGGTGTGTGTGTGTGTGTGTGTGTATGAATGAATGGAGTATGTGTCAGGATCGTAGCTTCTGGCTAGCGCCTAGCACACTTCGCCGCCTAGCCCTATGGACCACGAGCGAGCGTGTGTGTCTATGTGTGTGTGCCATACCTGCCGCAAGCCAAGGCGAGCGCCACCCGCCTGGCAGCGGGTAGATGCTGTAATGCAGCCACCCGCGAGCGCGCGCCGCCCACTGCCTCGCGGGGTAACTTAAGTAATACAATACTAGATGGCGCTGCGTGTACTTTAGATCGCGCTATCGAGGCTTACCTTTCAATTTATATGGGGTATTCACCGGTGTTGGATCTTGGAGTGGTTTTGAGATTGTATGTATAGCTATAGGGCGAATTGCGAAAATGTTTATTATGAAGTGTTTTCGTTCGAGTGTTCTTTAAATATGGAGAGGAAAGAGGTATCTGTCAGGACTGTCAGGTCAAGGTCGGGATTGTGGCGTGGTTTCTGCCTTGACACTCTTCGACTCTTGTGGCACCCAGTCGATCGATAGTCTCTTTACCAGCTGCCTGCGCCTACATTTGGTATACAGAAAAGCGAGGGAGTATAATTAAATGTACGTATGTAATGTGTATGTGTCAGGATCGTAGCTTGTGGCTAGGATACGATGTCTCTATAAATGTGTGTGCGAAAGTATGTATGTGTACAAGCGTGTCTGGGTGTATGTGTGTGTGCCATACCTGCCGCAAGCCAAGGCGAGCGCCACCCGCCTGGCAGCGGGTAGATGCTGCAGCGCGGCCACCCGCGAGCGCGCGCCGCCCACCGCCTCGCGGGGACGCGCGCGCCAGGACAGTTGGCAGGTTGATGCGCTGGGAGTGGATAGAAAAAAAAATGTTTTCTATTTTTTGGACTAGTCAAAAAATTTTGAAAAGTACAGTGGTGAGGCCGTCTCTGCCCACAATGTTTAGAAAGACTTATTAAATTGAATTTTCTTTCTTGTATTTTGTGTGCAATGAAGAGTTACTCTAGCTATCTATCTAATGCGCTTATTACACATTCCTAAATTCAGTGACTGTATTCAGAAACAAAAAGCGTGAGAGCAAATCAAAGTGGAATGTATTGCTCATAGAATAAGGTTCATTTTTGTATCACTTATATTAAGTCACGCGTCGCTCCGCTTTTCAAAAATCCGAGATACAAAAATGGACCTTATTCCAAAGCAATACATTCCACTTTCATTTGCTCTCACGCTTTTTGTATTTGAATTCAGTCACTGAATTTAGGAATGTGAAATAAGCGCTTAACTATGAATACTCTAATTTTACACAATAATAGCTGGTCAGCGCAATTTCGTTCGCGTGTTGTCCTACGCCGTAAACCTTCTACTTAAATCACTCCATCTTTTGTTGAAAACCGCATTGAAATCCGTTGCATACTTTAAAAGATCTTAGCGTACATAGACACATAGGGACAGACGGCGCGAAGTGACTTTGTTTTATAATGTACTAGTGAATCGGACGCGACACAGTAACCATAGGCGTAGGAAGAGGGGGGGCCGTGCCAACCCCAGAAAGATCTGGTGCCCACCCCATGATGTAAAGATTTAATCAGGCTGTTTCGTGTTCACTGACTGCACATTATCGATCGACTTGGCTTCATCGGCCACCTCAGGGGCCAGGAAAATCGCCCCCCCCTGGAAAATAGCCCTAGATACGCCAATGACACTGACCTTGACCTTGATTATGATGACCTTTAATTCACCTTATAAATCACGCCGTAACTAACGGAAGATTTCCTTTTAGGCATTTTTATTGTGATTTCTAATTTATTCTTAAAAATAAATTAAAACTTATGTATCGTGTGCTATAAGGCCGAGCACTAAAGAGCAAATGACGAAACATTGGCGGTAGCCGATGGATGACATGATGTCTGTCTACCCACAATATATAATTTTTTATTTCTAAACTAAATCGTGCTATTGGCCTAAGCGCATACACATAAGCATATTTCTGTAGCGACATTTATCGCTCCAATAGGGAAACTCAACAGTACTCACACTACGAGTACACGAACACAAGGATGGCAAGCATCCGCATAAAGATGGCGCTGACCGTCCTACATCGCGCTAGAGAAGTGTGCCAACATCCACGGCGTAAACGAGTATACTACTTTCGACGATCAACTGTCGGACCCCTGGTCTCTTGGTCACAAAACCCGGCCAGGTGGGTAATTACCCTTTTCCACCTTCCACAACTTCGCTTACCAACAGTGGCGGCTTCCTTGTACCCTTTTCGCCAAATACCTATCACATTTGCTAATCTAGAGGATCAAGTTAAGTATAATATATCAACCAGGCTAGCAGGGGTCCGACAGTTGATCTTCGGGAGTAGTATTTCTGCTGTGGAAGTAGGCTCACTGCTCTAGCGCGATGTAGTACGGTCAGCGCCATCTATGTGCGGATGCTTGCCAACCTTGTGTTCGTGTATTCGTAATGTGAGTATCGATGAGTTTTCCTATTAGAGCGATAGATGTCGCTACAGTACTCCCTCCGGAGTCTGGAGGTCGATACCGAAGCGAGAAACGCTGAAGCTGACGTATGCTTGAGGTTGCGCTGTGAGCTATGCCTACAGTGCGTCGAGACTGGGTGACATGGCTGCAATGGGATTCGAACTTGGTACCTCTCGCTTATGACTTGGATACCTTAACTTATCGGCCACCGACGCTCCGATACTATGTATAGATGTTTGACAGTTATCACAAGGCCAGTAGAACCCAACTCACCAGTACACCAGTACCCGGCCCGCCGAGTCTCCCACCCATACTTTATTTCCCACGCGGCAGATCGCCGTCGCCGACACCGCCTCCGAGGTGTCTAGAACGTGATACGTTAATAGTAGAGGTTATCAGATGGCCTGTAATTTGTGGGGTACCCCGTTTCTCTGGCTATTGCGATTATTACATCTCACTACATTTAGTAGCCCAGATTCAGAAGCAAAACACGTGAGAGCAAATCAAAATGGACTGTATTGCTCATACAATAATGTTCAAAGTATCACTTATATTGTGTCACACGTTGCTTCGCTTTACAAAAGCAGTGTGGTTTTTGGAATGGAATGGGGTGGAATGGGATGGAAGGGGGTGGAATGGGATGGAATGCGATGGAATGGGGTGGAATGGGATGGAATGGGGTGGAATGGAATTGAAAGCAATCGGATGAAATGGGATGGGATGGCATGGGATGGAAAGAGATAGAAAGAAATAGAATGGGATGGAAGTAAGTGTAATGGGATGGACTGGAATGGAACAGAAGCGCAACGCTGAATGCATTGCGCATGTATTATATTAATCTTAGCGAAGAACTCCCTATACGTAAATATTCGTGGACAAATTCACACAGCGCCATCTAGCCCCAAACTAAGCAAAGCTTGTACTATGTGTGTTAGATAAACACCCATAGTACTTAAATACTACTTAAATACTTTTTAAATACATACTTATTATACATAGAACACCCAGACCCGTAACAGAAATTAAAATTCATTATTTCAATTTCTGCCCGGCCGGGAATCGAACCCGGGACCACTTGCGTGGCAGACCGGCGGCATGTTGACCACTGAACCACTAAGGTCGTCAGGTATGGTAGTGAAATCCGCATAACAATCCGATGCATGTTTTAGGAGGAGTTAGCTCTCATAGCATCACATACATACAGCCCGATTTTATACTATTTATAAAGAAATGGACACTCACCCTCATCGACAGGCAACGTGACGCTGTGATGATGCTTCAGCCTATCAGGAGCTGTCAGCAAGGCGTGGACGCGACCAGGCTCCCCGCCGTACCACACCTCCCACGCTTCCGTCGAGTCCTCTGTGAAAGAACGAACCCTGTATAAATGTAAAAATATAGTTCCCAGGTCTGCCGCTAGATGGCGCTGCCGTGAAACATTGTAATATGCTACATCGCGGTGGCGAAATGTTTTGTTAAAATTTACACGTTTTAGAAGTCGATTCCTATTGTGTTGATTTATTTACACTATTTACCCTAGATTACCTAGCTTTTAGGGTTCTAGCAAATGTGCTAAGTTTGTTCAAACCCTGTAGGCTAATTACGTAACTTTGTTGCTAACAATTCAATCATTCAAATTGTTACTTTTGCGATTAATCGTCAATTTCATGGGTTCAGTTGCTAACAAAGTTCCATAGCAATAAACTGAAACTATTAAATCGATCATACGTGATCGCAAAATAACAATTTCAATCATTGAAATCTGAGATTGCTAGCAATAAGGTTACGTAATTAGCCTACTAGTTTTGAAGCATCGGTGATGCTAAAAGTAAAGGAACAATCGGCACCATATAAAGACCAAAATCACAAACACCTTAGACAAACCAAAATTACATATTAATAAGGTCGAACGGGCACGTCAACAGCCACGGCAGTGGGTAGATGATGAAGCATCAGCGATGCTAAAATTAGTGCTTCGAGCCTACATAGAACCATGGCACAATCATTTTTACATACCAAAATAGGTCTTACAGAAGTCACAATATCTTTCTTAAGCAAAATGGGCCTCATCATTTACAAATAAGGTACATTCTCGCTAAAATCTCATACTCTTGCGCGAAAATAACCCTTTGGCGGTAATGTGGAGGAGAGAATTCCAACCGCCAATGTTGGCAAGCGAAGATGGAGAAGGTGGAAAAGGGTAATTACCCACCTGGCCGAGTTGCTGTGACCAGGGGACCGAAGTCCAATGGACGCTCTTTGGATCTTGTATATAAGCGTTGTAGATGGAACACTCCGTTAGCGCGATGTAGATTTGACAGTTGCTGTCATGCTGATTTGTCTTGCCAACTCGTGTGTGCGAGCTCTCTTTGGTTCACTATGGAGATCGCTACAACCCTTATCCCCATAGCAACAAGGTCTACCCACCGTCGGCCAGCACTGGTACTCCCACCGCTGCTGCGGCGCCGTGGCAGCCGGCGGCGTCCTGCAGGGCTGCGTACTCGGGCGCCGCGGCCAGGCTGGCGAGGGCAGCGGCGGAGGGCCGCGCGCCGGGGGCGGAGTGCCAGCACCGACGCATTGTCTCTAGGATGCAGCAGGGATAGTGGAGTTCCTGGGGTAGGGGAAAAATTAGAACTTTAAAATCATACATATCAAATGTTTTCTCTATAAAATACAGTTCTAAAACGCTAAGGCACATTAGATTGAAGTTATGGTACGAGCAGCAGCATGCCGTACAAGCTCAGTTTGGTTTAATGGTATTCGGCTTTCGACCTTATTTTTAATAACATAAGGCTCATTTTGGTTTAGAACGTTGATTGTGACTTTGGTCTTTATGGCGGTTTACAGCTCTGGTTTCTGAAGCTCGAAACACTCGTTTCACCGATGGTTCAACTACCTGCTGTTGAGGCTGAGGCGTGCCTTTACACCTTTAGCCCTTAATATGTCTATTCATTCAAGGGTCATTTTTGTGTGACAGCTGGATGCCGATGATATGCGATTTTAGCGAGTTTCTGCCGTATTAGTAGGCAGATAACACTCATGTTCCTGAGCGCTGGTCTCGCGCCGTCCAGCACGGCCTCCTTGACCGCCTTGTGGCCCTCGAACGGCTGCCTCAGGGCCACTACCTCGTACAGTAGCATGCCGTACGAGAACCTCATATTGGTTTTATGGCATTCGACTTTCGACCTTATTTCTAAACCTTTAAGGCCCATTTTGGTTTAGAACGTTGATTGTGACTTATGTCTTCATGGCGGTTTACGGCGATGGTTTTGCAACACTAAACACTACTGTTAGAGCCACCAATGCTTGCTTCAATTACCCGTTATCGTGGCTGATGGCGTGCCCATTCCACCTTACTCCTTCCATTCCTTTGTTATTTTGGTGCAACAATGTTCTATTTTTAGCAGAAATAAGACGATTTTGGCGAGTTTCTACTGTATTTGTTCGAAAAAATTCATTTTGACACGGTTCCAAGTAGGCTTGAAGCACTAATTTTAACGCCGATGCGTCAACTACTAAACTTACTTCTGATTTCGACCATATCTTAAGAGAATTAAGGCTCACTTTACCTTGGAGCTGAGCGGGGGCCTGGCGCCGTCCAGCACGGCCTCCTTGACGGCTTCGTGACCTTCGAAGGGCTGCCTCAGGGCCACTATCTCGTAGAGAAGCATGCCGTACGAAAAGCAGTCCACCTGTGGAGGAAATGAATGGACGTTAGGGTTATTTTTCGCTTGAAGACGCCATTTTCAACTTTATTATTTTCCTTTTATCCACTCACAAGTCCACGGGAAGCGTCATACCCAAAAAAAAAATCTCAACCGTCCAAGGGCACTACAGTCCCAAAGTCAGTTTGTTACCTGTTGACCGTTTTGACAGCTGTCATTGGTTATACAAAATGTCAATATAATGGTTTTGTATTAAATTATTAATCCATGATGGTACAGAGATCACTATATAAGTGGCGATATAAGAAATTTTTCATTTAAGGTAATATTTGTTTATCTCGAAAATGCGCGGCCGAATAGCGTTACTATTCAGCGCGCGGACGTGTGAGAATAGGTACAGTCAAGTTCATTAATATGTGAGCATTGCCAAGGCTTTAAATATAAATGTACATGGAAGGGTACCTATATATCAGAGCAGATGTACATATGTTTGATTGATGAATCTGCTCAGATATATAAATACCCTTCCATGTACATTTATATTAGAAGCCTTGGTAATGCTCACATAATAATGAACTCGACTATACGTTGCGCCCCGGACGCTTGAGTGGATATAACCCCGACGAAAAAAGGGATGTTTATGTTTGACATGTTGTTACAAGATTCCATCCAGCCAACCAAATAGACTGCATATTCTGAGCCCTATAAGAATTATTATTTGTGGTATTTTCGGGTGCTTTCTGATGAACTTTTAGTTACTACCGATACTTCTATAAATTAATATTTACATAAAATTTGACATGTATTTTATTATTCATGATAAATACTTGTTACTTTTTAAGGTTATACTACGAACGAATTAATTAATTAGTTAGTATGTCAACTCGGGTGAGATGTCTGACAAAAAGTGTAGTAGTTACTTTCATATGAAGTTTATCCCTCATAGAAGAGTTTTAAACCAAATAATACAATGAGCAGTTTTCCAATAGGTATCTAAAGCATTCCTAACCATTCACTAGATGGCGCCCCGACAATTTTGATAATTGATAATGGCTTGGAATAGGTTTTTAGCAAACAGGATATAAACACTGGGTACGTTGTATTGGGTAATATTGTATTTGTCAATAGTTTTCAACCATTTTAGAGGTTGTAAAAATAATGGAACATAGTGCCAACTTCTAGAAATATTTCTTTTTATATTTCATTCAACCTTTTACAGATATGTTTAAATTAATAAACAATATATTTTTAAGTTTAGTATTAGTTGGCTGCATGAAATCACTGCCACCATCATACAGATTAAAAAAAGATTACCAAAATTGTAGGAGCGCCATCTATTGATGCTTTTTGAAACCAACTGACAATACCTACTGGAAAACTCCTCATTAGATTGGGAAATACAAAACATACCGAGATCACTCTAGTCGTTTATTTAAACTTTCCGTCCCGTCTTATACCTTCTCCTTTTTCTGTCGTTTATGTAATTTCAAGCTTTATTTAACTTGCAGTGTTTGTATGTTTGGGTCAAATCTTGCGACCCCAATTTGACCCACTCTCCGTAGCTTGACAAGCTTACGGTATGCGTGATGGAAAAAGCAGGCAGATTTAAAGCATTATTTTCTCTATCTACTAAACTGTTGTTGATGACTAAGATGGTACGTTACCTTCTCATTGTACTCCTCCTCGCCGTTGTATCTCATGATCTCGGGCGCCATGAAGCCCTCGGTGCCTCCAAATCCCTTGGTGCCAGAGGGCGGCGTGAGCCGGCTTATGCCTGTAATAATGAGCTTTAATGAGATTTTAATCGTACGAATTTTATTCAAAACGTTGACACAAGTTTTAGTTAAAAATAAATTTGAGATATTAGAGTTACTAGAGAAAGGAAACCGAAAATATTTTTTATTACACAAGCATTACGAGTATCTATTGCCAAAAGTAAAAAAAATAAAAGCAATGCAACAGTTAAGCGTGATGCGGCGAGCGTTACTCGAGCACACTTTAAAACTATAGCACTTTTATATGTGTTATGAGTTTGTTACACCACATGTGTTATGAGTTTAAGCTCTTGCCTCTATGCCTCTTGTCCTACACCGCCTTATCTATTTCTGCCGCCTAGCAACAATGCTTGCATTATGTTCCGGTTTGAAGGATAAGGTAGCCAGAAAATTACAGTCACGAGGCATTTTATCTTAGTCCTCACAGTGACAACGCACCTGCGATTCGGCATTTTTGTTACCTGCGACCTAAATATGTGAACTGTACATGTTATGGGCGATAGTTACCACTTACCATCAGGTGGGGTGTCTGCTCGTTTGTCGCAGAGTAGCATATAAATATTGCTTTTATGGGTAGAAAATAAAAATATTACCAAAATCAACCGCACCGCGGTAGTAAACATACTAAGACTAGATTATGTCACCACTGACCATAGTCGCCAAGCTTGATGTGAACGTCCATCGGCTTAGCGCTGAGCTCTGCGGCGCGCGCCTGCGCCGGCGGCGGCATCGCCCACACCAGCACGTTCTCGCTCTGTTGGAGGGTACCGCAATGTAAAGTATCCTCACGGTTTAAGCTTTGTTAGATAAAAACGAAGGGACCTAAGATCGACCCTTGTGGGACTCTCACGAAAACGAACACTTGAATAGGCCCAAAACCGAACCCTGTGGGAGCCCCATGAACACGAATGGATGGAGAGGCCCAAAATCCCTGTGAGACTCCCAAGACTATAAATGTTATATTTGTGGTCTTGGGAGTCCCATAGGGGTTTTGGGTCCATCAATATATTGGTGTTCGTGGGAGTCCCACAGGGATCGGTCTTGGGTCCCTCAATATTTTGTTGTTCGTGGCATACATTTTTATAGGGATATTATATTTGTAGTCTTGGGAGTCCATAAGACAGCTGTGCACGTCCATTGGCTTAGCGCTGAGCTCTGCGGCGCGCGCCTGCGTCGGCGGCGGCATCGCCCACCCCAGCACGTTCTCGTTCTGTTGTGGGGTACCATCTTATATAGAATCCTCACGGTTATATAAAAACGAAAGGACTTAAACCTGATCCCTGTAGCTGATCCCTGGCTCTGTGAATGTACTGGGTTTGACAGATTTTTCAAAAGAACGGCGCGAAAACTGACCCATGTGGGAGTCCCAGGCGTCGCCCACACCAGCATGTTATCTCTATGTGAAGGTACTGTCGTATGTTAATGTCGCATGTCGATGTCACATGTCGACATTGTACGTTATCGTATGTCAATGTCATATGTCGACGTTTTATCCCAGAATTCCGACCCATGTCGATGTCGACGTCTCTAATCCTGACCCACCTTCAGGTCCCGGTAGAAGACCCTGTGAGCGTGCAGGTACTCGAGCGAGCGCGCGGCCTGCAGCCCGTGCAGCCTGGCCGTGCCGGTAGTAGAAGGGGCCTAAGACTGAACCTTGTGGGACTCCCAAGACGATCATATATAATGGGATCCAAAACCGATCCCTGTGGGACTCCCACGATCACAAATATATGGAGGGACCCAAAACCGAACCCTGTGGGACTCCCACGATCACAAATATATGGAGGGATCCAAAACTCACCCCTGTGGGACTCCTACGAACACAAATATATGAAGGGAGGAACCCAAAATAATACCTGCCACTGTGGAACTCCCAAGACCATGAAATAAGGCTAAGGTGCTTCTAGTTCCTTAGAAAAAAAAGATAGGTAAACATGGATCAAGATTCATTCAAGTGTTAATTGTACGATTGTGCAACTAGCTGGCCGTTAGTAAATATGTATGTTGATGTCGTATGTTAACATCGTATGTTGACCCACCTTCAGATCCCGGTAGACGACTCTCTTAGCGTGCAGGTACTCGAGCGCGCGCTCGCCCACAGACCGGTAGGCGCGGAGCACGCCTAAGACTGAACCTTGTGGGACTCCCAAGACGACCTTGTATCCCATATATGAAGGGATTCAAAACCGATCCCTGTGGGACTCCGACGATCACAGATATATGGAGGGACCCAAAACAGAACCCTGTGGGACTCCCAAGACGCGTGCCGACGCGCTCACCCGCCGACCGAGAAGACCGGAGCACGCTGTCTAGTGCGCCCCCATACGTCGATTTCTTATGTCGATACCGTACGTCAAAGTCATATGTCGATGTCGTATGTCGATGTCGTCGATGTCGCATGTCGACATAATATATCGATGTCGTATGTCGACATCCTCCACCTACCTTCAGATCCCGGTAGACGACTCTCTTAGCGTGCAGGTACTCGAGCGCTCGCGCGGCCTGCAGCGCGAGCAGCCGGGCCGCGCGCGCGCCCACGCGCTCGCCCGCCGACCGGTAGGAGCGGAGCACGCCGTCTAGGGCGCCCTGGGGGGAGATTGTTTGGGGTTAGGGGTGTTTTTATAGGGGCAGAGAACTTTAAATTGATAAAAAATAAATAAGAAAGAGGAGCACGCCGTCTAGGGCACCCTGGGGGAGATTGTTTGGGGTTAGTAGAGGGTGTTTTTATAGAGGCAGAGAAGTTTAAATTGATAAAAAATCAAGAAGAAAGAGGAGCACGCCGTCTAGGGCACCCTGGGGGAGATTGTTTGGGGTTAGTAGAGGCAGAGAACTTTACATTGATATAAAATAAAGAAAATAGACTTTTTATGTCAGTAAAACTAGCTTTATTGGAAACTTAAAAAAAAAAAGTTTATTAAATCTTGTGAAATACATTTCAATTTTAGATGTAAACACGTAAAAGGTAAAAATAAAACATATTTTTTGTCTGAGCTAGGATAATATGATACCCTGTGTTTCAGGCGAGAAATTACAGATAATTTTATGCCTTATATGGCTTGGTGATATTTCGGCAATGTGGTGCGCCGTGACTGGCGCATAGATGGCCCGATCTGGATATCCTATTCTCATATACTTTTAAAAGAATTGCGGCCGTATTTCGCTAATAACTCACCGAATTACGTGTTTGATCGTCTCTGGTTTCTCGGTGTAGAAAAGTAACTTAACATATCTCCTATGATTTACCAAGGAAAATAATGTATTTGAGTTGGATCACACAATGCAAGCTAAATTCGACCTTATCGTCTATAAAATACGGGCGACTCACCATCAGCACCCAAGCGAATAGGAGATCAAGTAAAGCAGCACACAGGGCGACGCTTGATTTATCAGCGAGCTAAATTCGATCTTATTACCTACAAAATAAAAGGAACTCTCCATCGGCACCAAAGCCAGTGGAGCAGCACACACGGCGACGCTTGCTTCATCGCAAGCTAAATTCGACCTTATCACCTACAAAATAAAAGCGACTCACCATCGGCGCCAAAGCCAGCAACAGAGCCAGCGGAGCAGAGCACACAGCGACCAAAGGCGCGACGTGTGCATGCTTCAACTGCCTCAGCACAGTCAGCTCTTGACGAAGACCGCAGTAGGCGCGACACGCGGCCGTTAGCGGTTCGCGCTCCCAGCGGGATAGGGCGGCCTGGGGAATGGACAGGGTTTAAAAATTAAAAATTAAATTAAATGTCATTTATTTCAGGTACATAGGTCCCATAAATACACAATTAATAATGTCACATATACCACAATAATAATAATGTCACACACGCAAGAATAACATATGTTACAAAGAGCAATTACAATTAAATGTACAAATAATTAAAAATGTCTAGATGTAAAATTCACAATGTCAACCAAGAAAAATTACAATTAAATGTAATTAAAATTAAAATGTCAAGATATAAAATTCACAGTGTCAACCAAGAAAAATTACAAAAATGTAATTAAAATTAAAATATCTAGATGTAAAATTCACAATGTCAATGTTAAATTACTAATGGTAAATCACATTAGACTAAAAAATATATGAGCACTTTATTGCATAAGTATAGAATACAGAATAATAATAAACAATATAACAAAGCTTCCGCTAGTGGCACGCGTACCCATCGAGATAGAGCTGCCTGGGGAACGGATAGGGATAACATAGATAGATAGATAGATGAAAACTTTATTGCATAAGTATAGAATATACAATAGTAATAAAATAATATAAAAGAGGTTGAGGGATGAATTACCTGCGGGGCTATTGTCTGAATCCGTTGGCAACTGATTTCGACATTAAATAATTTTACACTACGTCATGTACGTTGTCCACTGGCTATAGCGTTTATCAAATTAAAGTAGTGTAAGATTATAATATGTCAAATACAGTTGTCCACTGAGATAACCAATAGCCCCGCTGAAGAGGTTTTCCCTGGAGAGTAGGTACATTTCTTTACGAAAGGGGTGAAAGGGTTTTTACGGAGACGGCAACCCCTGGGATTGCAAACGGCCATAGGCTGACTGTGACGGCCAACTCTCTCTATAAATGAGTGATGACGAAGGGGTCCCTTAAGGTAGCATTTTGGGACTCTCCACTATTCACCTTATAGACGTCCGTGTTGGCGAGCTTTCTTCTCTTTGGAGGCGACACGAGCCTTTACTGCGACCGGCACGTTTGTACGTTGCTTTACATAAGGCATTTAACACTGTTTCTCTTCCCCAATCTTGTAAGCTTATAACGATGTGGTATCAGGGGTATACCGTTAGACTTGCTAGATGACTACCTACAGAATAGTAGCCAAAAGGTCAGACTAGGAAACTGCGTGAGTGAAGAAATGGATGGACTTCCCTCAAGGCTGTATTTTAAGACCACCTCCCCGCCACCTAGGGGGTTCCTCTAGGAAGCGTTTTGGGACCAACTCACCGTTACCCATGGAATCCCCAAGGCAGCATTTTGGGACCAACTTTCCGCTACCCATAGAACCACCAAGGCAGTATTTTGGAACCGCCCCTCCGCTACCCATGGGGTCCCTCAAGACAGCATATTAGGATCACCTCTCCGCTACCCATGGGGTCCCACAAGGCAACATTTTAGGACCGCCTCTCCGCTATCCATGGGGTCCCTCAAGGCAGGGTTTTGGGACCGAGTCCCCGCTATCCATGGGGTCCCTCAAGGCAGGGTTTTGGGACCCCACTACCTACCTTATAGGCGTGCGTATCGGTGAGCTCGCCCCCCTTTGGCGGCGGTACGGGTTGAAGCGCCTTCACGGCGACCGGCGCGCGGCGCCACGTACCCGATAGTACCTGGTACGTCAAATTGAACATTGAGCCATACGTCATATATACATATACAGAGCTCACGCCTTTGTACGATGGGAGAGGTATGTAAGGCCATGCATCAAATTAGGTATTTATACTAAAAATATAAAAATAAAAAGTTTGTTCGTTTGTGAGTTTGTACGGTGGGAGTAATCTCTTTAGAACAGGAAGATACAATCCCATGTGTCACGGGGTAATTTCGTCCCGGAAAAATAAAGGGATGCGGCGGGATATACTGCGTAGTGTAAAAAAAAACTGTACTAACCGTGCCGAAGGCGCCTCGACCTGCCACCGAGTGCAGGGAGACAGAGCTCCAGCGCGCCAGGTGGGACTCCGGTACGTCTAGCAGAAGCTGTGGGGGAGGGGTGGGATAAATGTTATAAAAATAGACATTATTTATTTTGACAGGATAAAAATCCAGAAGCGTTTACATATTAATGTAATTTTAAAACACTTCAATGCTAAACTAAAACTGTGAGAGTATCGTAGGTTATCTTCATGCTTGCTTAACCCTCATCACACTTACATCAACCTGTCACAGATGCCACAGAACCGTTATCGGACTAGCCTCAAACCCCGTTACACTTGCGTCAAAAAGTGTTATACTTGCGTCAATACCTATCATATTAACGACAACCCTTGTCACACTTGCCGTCAAACCCTACCACAGCGGCATTCAGTCTTGTCGCACTAGCCTCAATCTATGCATTTACTTATTTTTATTAACTTGACTTAATCGTACTTACTTTTGGGAAATAAATGAAATATAAACGTAAGTCTACATAGTTACATCAAACTCAGTCACTTTTTCGCAAAAATCTATCACAACTGGTGTCAACTGGCGTCAACCCCTATCACACTTGCGTCAACTTACGTCAACCCCTGTCACACTTGCGTCAACTTACGTCAACCCCTGTCACACTTGCGTCAACTTACGTCACCCCCTGTCACACTTGCGTGAACTTACGTCAAACCCTATCACACTTGCTTACGTCAGCCCCTGTCACACTTGCGTCAACTTACGTCAACCCCTATCACACTTGTGTCAACTTACGTCAACCCCTGTCACACTTGTGTCAACTTACGTCACCCCCTGTCACACTTGCGTGAACTTACGTCAAACCCTATCACACTTGCTTACGTCAGCCCCTGTCACACTTGCGTCAACTTACGTCGACCCCTATCACACTTGTGTCAACTTACGTCAACCCCTGTCACACTTGTGTCAACTTACGTCAACCCCTGTCACACTTGTGTCAACTTACGTAAACTCCTGTCACACTTGCGTCAACTTACGTCAACCCCTGTCACACTTGCGGCAACTTACGTCACCCCCTGTCACACTTGCGTGAACTTACGTCAAACTCAATCACACTTGCTTACGTCAGCCCCTGTCACACTTGCGTCAACTTAAGTAAACCCCTGTAACACTTGCGTGAACTTACGTCAACCCCTTTCACACTTGCGTAAACTTACGTAAACCCCTGTCGCACTTGCGTGAACTTACGTTGCGTGAACTTACTTCAACCCCTATCACACTTGCGTCAACTTACGTCAACCCCTATCACACTTGCGTTAACTTACGTAAACCCCTGTCACACTTGCGTCAACTTACGTTGCGTGAACTTACGTCAACCCCTTTCACACTTGCGTCAACTTACGTAAACCCCTGTCACACTTGCGTGAACTTACGTTGCGTGAACTTACGTCAACCCCTTTCACACTTGCGTAAACTTACGTAAACCCCTGTCGCACTTGCGTGAACTTACGTTGCGTGAACTTACTTCAACCCCTATCACACTTGCGTCAACTTACGTCAACCCCTATCACACTTGCGTCAACTTACGTAAACCCCTGTCACACTTGCGTCAACTTACGTTGCGTGAACTTACGTCAACCCCTTTCACACTTGCGTCAACTTACGTAAACCCCTATCACACTTGCGTGAACTTACGGTGCGTGAACTTACTTCAACCCCTATCACACTTGCGTCAACTTACGTCAACCCTGTCACACTTGCGTCAACTTGAGTCCTCCCCGTCACCACTGCGTCAACCGCTGTCACCCTCGCGTCAACTGTCATCCCGATCCCGACCCCAACTCACAGTGTCAGGCGCGACGTCTCTCAGCCTAGCGTCGGCGCCGTGCCGCGGACAGCGCAGCGTCTGCGCAGTGCACGAGCCTAGGATGCATTCCTCCACCTAGGATAGGATTTCAAACATTTATTTGTAAGAGATGGGTATTACTGAGGTTTTCAGTAATCTTAATAAATTATAATAATTTTAAATATGCTTGGACCAAGCTTTCCATCCGTTACGATGCCAAAGTTAAACACACACATAACAAATATATATGTGTATTTGATCACAAACATAAAATTTTAGTTTTGTTTTTTAAGTTGACATGTCAATAGACTAAATTATTATTTAATTTTATATTTTTGTACTTTTATAACAAGCTACTTGCTTACTTGTAATAATTGTATATTGGTACTATAAAATAGTCTGAAATAAATATTATTATTATAATAATAATTTGAAATTGTTCTATTTAAATTTTAACATAAGTAGGTACTTTAAAATTTAACGATGTAATTTTAGACTTAAGTTTCTTGAATAAAATTATTATTTATTATATTTTTTTCGTCGGACGTTTAAAATAACACAACTTATCATATACTAACCGTCCACGCGTGGGCGACGCGCCGCGGCGGGTCCGCGCCGGCGCCTTCCACGGATCCGATGCGAGACGACGCTACGGGTACGAGAAAGGACGTATGTAATGTTTAAGTAGATGCAGGGAGGACAAATTCGTCTTAATTCAGAAGTAAAAAGATCAAGATCAAAACGGAACGTGTCTGAATACAGAATCAAATTAAAATGGCTGCCTATACGGCGACGGAGAGAGTGCCACATATTAGGATTATTACACAACGTTCTTTTTAATCCCACAGCCCCTGTGTACCTCCGCGAGATGTTCCATTTTCTTCCGTCGGCAAATCCTCGTTTGCGCCCACGCAGGGAACTCCAACTGGCAATTCCCACTTATAGTTCAGCCGCCTATGGGAAATCTTTTCGAGTATATGCTGCGTGCCTGTGGAACTCTCTGCCAGATGACATTCATAATGCTCGAACACAGTCATCCTTCAGAGAACTTCTGAAAAAGCACTTTCTCACCAGTCAATAGAGCTTGATGTTATGTATAAATATGTATTTATATATATAGTATTATATTTATTTATATAGTATAGGTATAGTGTTATATTGTTGTATATTTAGGGGACTACTAATGTACTTAATTAAACATAAGGCAATGTTCAAATAATTAGTTGTAGTAATAATAATTAGTAGATAATATAATTTAAGTAGTAGTAATTTAATTTAAGACCTCATTATTGCCTCCACCGCTTCTTGAATGTCCTTTCAGATTGTTTAAGGTTGGCTGGAAGAAATCCCATTGTGGGATAAGCCCGCCTTTGCTTTGTAAAATTATTTTTGTATTTCCTGTATTTATTAAGCAATAAAGAGTTTACATACATACATACATACGGAATGTATTGCTCTTAGAATAAGGTCCATTTTTGTATTACTTATATTATGGTGTAAGCATGATTCAATCTGCGGGGCTATTGGCTATCTCAGTGGACAACTGAATTTGACATACCTATAATAATCTTACACCACTCTAATTTGGTAGACGCTTTAGCCAGTAGTAAACGTAAATGACGTAGTGTAGAATTATATAATGTCAAATTCAATTGCCAACTGAGTTACACAATAGCCCCGCTGGTCTGCTTTCCCTGGAAACAGGGTCACTGAGGTCAGATGGCAGTCGCTCCACTGTACTTACCCTCATCGTGAGCACAACCGGGACATTAACGCCAAGACGATTTTTTTTGTATTACATTACGAAAAGCCATCCATCTCACCATTGCTCTCGGCCCCCACGCCGCTGTCGCCGTCCGAAGTTCTGGACTCCTCCGATACTCGCGCGCGCCGCGGCTCCGGCTGCGCTAGCTCCAGACGGTTCAACGCCTGGTGGGTGGAATGGAGATATATTAGATAGATATGATTATAAATAATAAAACAGTAAAAAAGTGTTAGCATATATATACAAATAATAATTTTGGGTGATGAAGAAATAGCAATAGTAATTATAGAATTTATAAAATTTTTGAGTGTTTGTGTTTGACACGCTATTCTCCGGAACTACTGGATGGATTTTAATGTAACTTTTTTTGTTGTGTAGCTATTACGCTTGTGCAAGATAAAGGGTCTAACTTAAAAACTAGGCCATATTTCATTCAATTCGGTTGGGTAAAAACATTGAAAGAGCTTGACTTCTCCGTAGTAATAGCTTTCATACATTTATGAGGTCATTTGAAATGATCGCTCGGGAAAAACTAAACTGCCTTAAAAACTATTTCTACGTTGACGAAGTCGCGGACTAAAGCTAGTTAATTTCTAGCTAGGTATTAATCATTTTGAAAGATTTACATACATAGGCAGCTCCCCCACCTTACTTTACTCCTACCCAAACCCTACCCTACCCCCACTATACCCTGCCTTACTCCTACCCTACCCATACCGCAGCCTACGCAGAGCAGGCGCCCCCAGCCCCGTCATTCCGAGGTGTCACACGACTCCCAAGACAGATGAGCAAGACAGAGAAAAAAGGATAGGTAGGGGAGAGGAAGAAGAGAGAGAGAGAGAGATAACTTGTGAACTAAGTATTAACGCTCGTTTCGCATCAAACTTCTTCAAAAGAGCAAAGCCGCGGCAAACATACGATATCATTTTCCATACATAATGGCATACTTGGGACTTTTAAATGAAAGAAGATTTCCATTATAGACGACCTGAGTGGTTCAATGGTCAACATGCCGGTCTGCCACGCAAGAGGTCCTGGGTTCGATTCCCGGCCGGGCAGAAATTGAAATGATGAATTTCTGTTACGGGTTTGGGTGTTCTACGAGTATGTATAATAAGTATGTATTTAAAAAGTGTTTAAGTAGTATATCAGTTATCTAGCACCCATTGTACAAGCTTTGCTTAGTTTGGGGCTAGATGGCGCTGTGTGAATTTGTCCACAAATATTTATTTATTATTTATTTATTATCCATTTCAACATCGACCCGCCCGGCAACGAACTGTCGAGCGCCCTAAACCTCCTCCTGGAGGCCCAGGACGTTTCGACAAAGCCCCTCCCTGCCGTTTCAGCGGCCCCCGGAGGCCCCCAATCCCAAACCACAGCAGCGGGACTCCCTTCTGGGGTCTCGCTATAATTTCTCCAGCGTATGCCCCGTAATCGTTACACGATTACAAGGCACATAGCTCGAAGAACAGATGGCCGATGGGACAGTAAAGTTCTCGAGTGGCGAGTGGGTAGGCCTCCTACAAGGTGGACCGACGACCTGGTAAGGATCGCAGGTACCAGCTGGATGCGGAAAGCACAGGACCGGTCTTTGTGAAGATCTCTGGGGGAGGCCTATGCCCAGCAACGGGCGTCTTTTGGCTGATATGATGATGATGATTATGATGCCCCGTAAGGAGTGACGTTGAGCGCACCCCGTCCCTACGGGGTGTCGCATCCGATGAAACCTGGAAAGCCCTTTCAGCTACAGGTGCTCCCAGGGGGTGTTTACCACGTATGCGCCTAGGTTTTTCTGGCGAGTCGTGCATAACCAGTCCGGCCGGCCGGCTGGGCTCATGACAGTTCACCTCCTCCCTCCCAAACCGCTATACCGGAGGGTGCCCATTTCCTTTGCGGTAGGCGCATAAAAAAAAATCTCGCCCGGCAGATGAATTGAATTAATTGGACGACGGCTGGGCCCTGCGTCATACTCGTGAACGGGTGCTGCCTTGGTGGACTGGCTTACTCTTGCTGTAGTTTTAGGTGGATTTTCTTAATTTTACTAGACATATTTATACAATATATTGAGCGCGGTCCGGCTTTGCCTGGCATTGCCGGACACGGTCCGGTCGTGGCTGGCGTGGGGTGGGTTTGCTGCGTCCATGGGGCGGCCAGCGCGTCACTGTGTGTTTCCTTCCTACTTTCCTACCCCCCTCCTTTTTGACGATTGAAAGAGATATTGAATGTCCTAATCAATAAATAAATGTTGAATTTTGCAGTCCCCCATTCGCCCATACCTGTGCGAGTTCCCCCGCCTGTTCGCCGGGCCTGTCGGCGTCGCTGGCGTCGCGCAGGCAGGCGGGGCAGGGAACTAGCCGCGTGATGAGACAGCGCCCTTCCGAGGTGTGGACGAAACGGGTGCCTGGGGGGAAAAGAGGGGGGAGGGGAAGTTATAATATGAAAACAAAAAACATTATTTTTAACATAATGTTTTAAACTATCGCGGTTATTATCACACATTTTAGGGTATATCGAAATAAGACTAAAAAGTTAGTGGTGATACGGTCCGTGTAGTGTGCCGTTACTTCGAGTTCCAGTAGTAGCAGACAACTTTTGCGAAAGCGGGTAGATCGACTTCGGCCGCTTTATCGCTAACCAACATCGTCCGGCGCTCGCACCTCTCCAGTCGTCCCGTGACCATGATGCATGCAACTGCGTCGAAATATCGGGCTACTCGTCACCAAAGGTACGCGGTAGGAAACTGTTAGACTGTAGAAAGGTATCATTATTTTTATTATATATATTGTGCACGTCGTATCTGCGTTTCTTTTATAACATCTCGCTTCTGTAGGCCTGCTGGAAGATATTTCTTTTTTGTGTCGTTTATAATTGTGTTGTTTCTTTATTTTTTGTTGTGTACAATAAAAAGTTAATAAATAAAATCATTACACACGTTAACAGGGTAGACGGAGTATAAAACAAAGTCGTTTCCCGCCGTTTGTGCCTCTGTGTATATATGTACGCCTAGATCTTTTAAACTACGCAACGGATTTTAATGTGGTTTTCAACAATAGATAGAGTGATTCAAGAGGAAGATTTATAAGCTAAAAAAAATGGTGGAGTAGTGTAAGACGGGTGTAGGGTAGGGTAAAACAGACGGTAGGAAATGACTTTGTTTCATACTATGTATAGATTACAAATATACATACCCAACGATGGATACCAGTCCTCGAGCAACAAATCGACGTGGTCAGCGAGCAAAGCCAGGAGGCGCGCCAGCGTCTCTGGGTGTGGTTCCAGGCTTATGCTCTGAGGAAGAACACAACAGGAATAAGCATTGGTCATCTAGGCGTTAATGTCCCGGTTGTGCTCTCACGCACGAGGGCCCGGGGTCCGCCTTGACCATGATCCGAGATTTGGCAGATCAGCTAATTACAGTGGAGTGACTGCCGTCTGACCTCCGTGGGGGACCTGACCAGATTGGATCATGGTTACACATTCAGTCGCAGCAGCAGGTTTCATCACGATGTTTTCCCTCGCCGTAAGAGCGTCGGTTAGAATTCAACTAATGTACATAACTCAGAAAAGAGACATTGGTATATGGCGGCAGTGAGATTCTCTCACAATTGGAATAAGCCTTATAAGTCAGTAATATACGATTTACATAAGTGAATGACATCGGCAAGTTGTAAATGCATGTAGCGACATCTATCGCTCCATTAGGGAAACTCAACAACACTCACATTACGAGTACCACACGTAGATGGCGCTGACAGTTCCTACATCGCGCTAGAGAAGTGTTCCTGCTTCCGCGACATAAATACTACGATGATAACCTGTCGGACCCCTGGTCCCCTGGTCAGAACACCCGGCCAGGTGGGTAATTACCCAGTACAGTTCCTTTTCTCTGTCGATATTGACGAAAGTGCCGTATGAGTGTACCGAACGTGACAGGTTATGCACGGACAGAACTTCTAATTTCACCTCACCACACGGCCAAATACAATGTTTACAAAGTGGCATATTCATTTTGTTCTTTATTTATTTACAAAACTTCATTGCACATAACATACGATTTTTTATAAAAATAAGCGGATTTGAGCTTTACGAACGTCTTCAGGGATTTCGTTCCAAAAACGAGCCGCTTGCACAGTGAAGGAATGACTAAAAATTCGTGTAATAGGGTGGAATATCAAGACGCAAGTTATACGTTATATTTCTTGTACCCAATGACGTAGGACCGTGTGGTGTCCGGCAGAGTAGAATAGCACCAACCCCTTACACTCGTGGGTGTCGTATAAGGCGACTCATGTTTTCGTGGCAAAAGATCTAAGCGTCTCCGTAGCCTGGAAAATGGGCAGCAGCGTTTTCTATCGTTATATTATAATACTGCGATCTGCAACCCGCCTGCTAAGCGTGGAGATTATGGCAATAACCTCCCCTCTCGCGGGAGAGGCCCTAAGTCCTGCAGTGTACTGTCCTGGGCTGTGATGATGATAACGTAGTATACCATGCCCTCCCATCTTACCTGGTACCCCCCAATAGGCAGTCCATCCTGCCTCCTCAGCACAGCCACCAACGCTGGTAGTTCCAACTCGACGCTAGCACCCCTCGAGGGCGACAGCAGCGACCAGGCTCCCTCCAACATTACTCGGAACCTACACAGAGATGGAGAGAAGTTGACAAGAGAACAGAGAAAACGGCCCTGCCAACAGGAGAGGGAGAAGGGATGAAAAGAGAAAAGATAAATTGGCCGACATGTTACGTTAGGTTGTGGTCATGTTGGTGTGACCTTAAAAATGATTCAGGATTCAGTAGATCTCAGTGAATTATTAAGTAATAAATATAAATGTGATTGGACAAATTCACACAGCGCCGTCTACGCCCAAACTAAGCAAAGCTTGTGTTATGGGTGTTAGATAACTGATAAAAAACTTATATACCTTTTTATATAATTCCATACTTATTATACACACTATACACCCAGACCCGTAAAAGAAATCAAAATTTATCATTTCAATTTCTACCCGGCCGGGAATCGAACCCGGTATGTTTACGTGGCACACAGGGAAAAATGGCACGCTTTGGGGGGCATAGATCACGTTCAGCAGTGGGCGGCGATCGTCTAATCAATAAATCTCTTTCTTCGCACCTTATTTTATTAATTTATTTATTTCACAGTCTTACAGCAATGTACATTTGTATTTTTGAGGGTTCTACATCACTATCTTGTGTGCGTTCTTTTGTGTGCCTGTGTGCGTGTCTGTGTGCGTGTCTGTGTGCGTGTGTGCGAGTGTGCGCTAGAATTTAAAGAATTTCATTCCCAGTCTAAAAATAGTAATATAATATTCATAATAAATCTACCTATGTGCCTCTGTGTGTGCATGTGTGTGCGTCGATGCGTGTAAGTTTCTCTTTAACTCTCTCACTCTCCCTTTCTTTCTCACTCTCTCCACAACCTACCTGACCCCCCGATACGGATGCTCCCTATCATCATTAGGGTCCTCATCGATCCCCAGCACGGGGTCAGCCAAGGCTGGCAGCTCCCTCAACACGGCCATGGTGAACCCCCCGCAGGCGAGGCGGAGGCCCGTCCGCCAGAGCTTCCAGCGCCACGGCAGCTCCAGGGCTTTGGAGAGGGAGCACGGCTTTTGTGTGCATGTATCTCTCTTACTCCCTTTCTTGCTCCACCACCTACTTGATCCCTGTGTACGTGTGCATGTGCGTGATTGTATATCTCTCTCTTTTTCATTCCACCACCTACTGTATCTCTGTGTACGTGTGTGTGTGTGTGTGTGCGCATCTATCTTAATCTCTCTCTCTCTCTCTCTCTCTTTCTCTCTCTCTCTCCACCACGAACTTGATCCCTGTGTACGCGTGTGTGTGTGCGCGCGCTCACCTATCTCTCTTACTCTCTGACTCAGTGGACGGAGACACTTACCTGACCCCCCGATAAGGATGCTCCCTATCATCATTAGGGTCCTCATCGATCCCCAGCACGGGGTCAGCCAAGGCCGGCAGCTCTCTCAGCACGGCCATGGTGAACCCCCCGCAGGCGAGCCGGAGTCCCGTCCGCCAGAGCTTCCAGCGCCACGGGAGCTCCAGCGCTTTGGAGAGGGAGTCGTCTACTTCCACCTTAAGAGATACAAATACGTAGAAATAAAGCCTGTGGTGTCTGATATATTCTGTCATGTAGTTTTGTTACAATCTTGGTTACAACAAATGGTTAAAAAAATAAAAATAACCATCTTGGCGTTAATGTCGCGTGCTCAAGCAAGCGAGGGTCGCAGTCCACCTTGATCGAATTGGCAGCTCGGGTTATTAGTTATTGCTTATAGAATAAGGTCAATTTTTGTATCCCTACAGGTAGAGACTTGTAATTGGCTTCCTGTTAACTGTATAAGATATTAATTGCAATGTAACAGCTGTAGGTTGTCCGAAAATAAATAAATAAATATTATGTTACACGTCGCTCACCTTCTCCACAGCCATGATACAAAACGAGTAAGCGTAACATAATATAAGTGATGCAAAAATTTACCTTATTTTATAAATAATACGTTCCACTTTGATTTGCTCACACGATATTTGCTTCAGAATTTAGACCACAAATTTCTCCCGCATTTGTAGGCGGGTTAGAGATCAGAGTCGGTAATACTCAACAGAAAACTCTGCTGCCAATTTCTGGTTTTACGGAGGTAAAATAAACCCTGTTGTAAAAAGAACGGGCACGAGCAATTTTCATACAATCGAGACAATTTGGAGACTTTGGATCTCCCCCTAAGAACTTTCTGGGTGCAATATGATTATGCACATCTAGAGCTAAGATAGAGGAAGTCTAAGAGTTCCTAAGGCACCTAACCGATTAAAAATGCTGTATACGATTTGAATTAGAAATTCTGACCCAAATTTTCCCTCCTCCATCCATGCTATAGATATGCATAACCAGATTGCATCCAGTAACTTCTCAGGGGGAGATCCAAGGTCTCCAAGTTGAAATATTGTATGGAAATAGCCCATGCATAACAAGCACATAGACACAAAAACACAGTTAAACAGTGACCAGCTTACCTCAGCAGGCGGCCGGTACAGCCCCGCCGCGGCTTCAGCCAAGGCGTTGTCGGCCAACACCCGGGTGCAGAGCCGTGGCCAGAACCCGCACGGCACGTACGACAGCAGCAGCAGCCGCCGGACCGCCGGCGCGCCGCTGCGGCCCGCTATCGAGATGCCGGGCAGCGGCTCCTCTGGGGGAGGGGGAGCGAGAGAATTCAGAATCAGCAATGGACCATAGAAATTCGAGCATCTAATATCGAGAATAAGACGATCGTGAATAGATAATCCACAATCAACAATAAAAACTCGACAATCGAGGATCGGAAATTGAGAATTGAGAACAAGAATCAAAATCGAGAATCGATAATCTAGAATTGATAATCTAAGATCGATAATCTAGAATCGAAAATCGAAGGGTGAAAGCCGAAAATCGACAATCCGCAATCGAAATCGACTTTTGACTGTCAACAACCCAGAATCCTGAAATGAGCATCGAAAATCAAGAATCAAGAATCATGAATGTAGAATAAGTCGCTCAGCTTTGTACTGGCCTAACTCAATTCAAATCAAACTCGATCGAGAGTGGAGAGTCGAGGATCTAAAATCGAGAGTGGAGAATTGAGAATCGAGGATCGAAATCGAAATCGAGAATCGAGGATCGGGGATCGAGAAACGAGGATTACCTCAGGCGCGCCGTAAGCTTGATTGCCATCTTTTTGTTTGTTTTTTAGGAGCCATCGTTATACCACTGCAGGGCAAAGGTGTCTCTCCCATTTTTCCACTTAGACGTATTGCCATCTTTTTCGAGTCCCACCACGACATCTTTTTACCTTAGTGGTATAAATAGGCCGTGTTGTGCTAGCCGTGCTTATACTTCTTTTGTAAATTAAATTTTTAATTCTTTTGAATGTATATTTGGACCAAATAAACATTTATGTCTAATGTTTATTGATTTATTTCTGTAATGTTTTATTATGCGTATCTGCAACAATTCATCTGCCAACCGGCGCAACAATAACAACTTCTTCTTATCGAGTCTTACACTTTATTCACCCAGTATTCGGCGACGCATACAGCGTTTGAACTGGCCTCGAACAAGTTTTAGGGCACGCCGAGCATGAAACGAGGTGGTCCATGGTTTGCGGAGATATGCCACAGTCGCACTGAGAACTGTCATTTGTATATCCCCACCTAAAGAGATTCTCTTTACATCGGCCCACCAGTAGGCCAAGCACATGTTGCTCTCGCGCGCAATAAGCGAGAAAAAGCCGACATAGGTATTGATATCTCTTTCGTCTTAGTATTAAGAGAAAGAGACAGACGCTCTATCGCGGTGCGAGCTTTGTCGCGGACACACTTGTGCTAGGGCCACTGGGTTTGCAGCCTATTTGACGCCTTCCAGGTCGGCCACGGAAGTTTGTTTCCGGGTGGGAGCTTTTCAGTAGGAGAGATAAAGGTCGGATGGGAAAATTTATCTTTTATTCTTCTGGCTGTGGAGGCGTCACTTTCGCAGGCAGTGGTGGTCGCCAAGAAACGATCGGCTTTTCGATCCAAATCGTTTTCATAACAACTGTACATTACCTATGCTGATGAATAGATGATATTCAAATTCAAATTGAAAGATATGTCTATATAAATGTCTATATATCACGCAACTCACGTATAAGCGTAGGCGAGTCCGTCCCGTGGGCGTGGTCGAGCGCAGGTGCGAGCGGGACGGCCGCGGCCGCCGCGGAGGCGGGTGCGAGCGAGATGGCTGCAGGCACCACCCGGCGGGGGGTGCGGGGGGCGCCCCAGGGCCGGTTGCGGAGGGTGAGCTGGGAAGAGAAGTGAAAAGGGTAGTGATATGGATGTATATATTACTTACTTACTTATTTCCTTTGGGGCTAGGTGGCCCCAAATTGGCTGGATTGTCGGCATTATTTATAATGCCCGGGCAACATGAGTAGACAATGTGATAGGTGGTTTTGGCACTCGCCTATCACATTGTCTACTCATATTGCCCAGGCATTATAAATAAAGCCCTATTAATCACATTGTCCATAACATTGAATATATAATCATCATCATATCTGGCAGAAGACGCCCACTGCTGGGCGTAGGCCTCCCCCAGAGATCTCCACGAAGGCCGGTCCCGTGCCTTCCGCATCCAGCCATGTGGGAGGCCTACCCACGCTAAGTCTTCACGGTACGTGGAATTCGACATTGTTCCTAGCCACATATCTCCATTAATAATGACATTGAAATGTCTATTGCAGTCAAAAAATATTTTCCTAACTATCTTCGACAGTCATACAATATCGAAGATAAATTTCAGTGACGTTTTAATACAGTTTTTTGGGTAGAGAAAATGACGAATTTGAGATATCACAGCGCGAGAATCGCCCCCCTGCAAGTACCAGGTCTAAAGATAGCTCTAATCTCTATTTATCTAAGATCTGCATTTAATGTATAACCTGTATGTCACAATAAACATATTAGATTAATTAATAGCGCGATGTAAAATACAAGCAACGCCATCTACCGTCACCGACACTTACCTGTCCCTCCTTAGGCTCTGCCACAGGCAGCAATGGCGGCACCAGAAGCACTCGGGCATCCCAGCACAGTGCCAGCTCGAACTTTCCCAGCAGGGAGACTCCCAGAGCGCTGGCCTCCTCACCAGTGCCTCGCGAGAGCTGGGGTGAGGCCTTGAACACGTGGGCTAGGTCTTCGAGCTTCATTATGCCTGTTGGATATGGGAGTTAGATAATAAAGAGTGTTTTTTTATGCGAAGAACTTTAAATTGAAATAAAACAAAGAAAAAAGTTCAGTGAAATGTTCATTTATTTCCCCATACAAAATTTTGTTCGGCGATGAAGCTCACTTTTGGTTGAAAGTTACGAAACACACGACGGCGGTCATTTTCAGACATAAATGACATAAAATTATCTTCGTTTTATTTCAATTTAAAGTTTTCCGCCTCTAAATAACAACCTTTATTAGTACGTAACAGAATACTGCTGCCAAATAAGACAATTTTAAAAAGTATTGTATATCTGCCGGTGAGTACGTCGCCAGTGCTCCATGGGTTTGGGATTTGGGGAACCGTGGCTTTGGCAGTGGAGGGGCATTCAGGATGAAAAAGGAAAGAAGGACAGGGGAATGGGAGAGAGGGACAAAAGAAGGAGAGTAAAAGACGGACGGGGCAGTATGGGAAAACAAAAATCGCCAAAAGGAGGCAAGACTGACAGGGGGGAAAGGTAGACAGGAAAAACCCTACGTAGACTGCTAGAAGCAATAATGAGGTGCGGAAGGGGAGAGGAGAGTTTCAGACGTTATATAGGCTATAAGGCTTCCAATCGCAAGAAGGGATGTTGTCTAGAAGGTCAAGCGTGGGGAAGGGTTATTTAACAGTTATTATCATAACATATTTTTGTAACCTATGGAATCATCATCATCACAACCCGTACCAGTCCACTGCAGGACTTAGGTCCTCTCCCACGGAAGGGGAGGTCATTGCCATAATCTCCACGCTTGGCAGGCGGGTTGGAGATCGCAGTGTTTAAATATAACAATGTAAAATGCTGCTGCCCATTTTCCAGACTACGGAGACTCTTGATCTTTTGCCTCGAAAACATTAGTCGCCTTGTACGACACCCACGAGTGTAAGGGGTTGGTGCTATTCTACTCTGCCGGACACCACACAGCCATCCACACATGGGTCATGGATGATGACATGGGTCTAGAGGGTCTACTAGCATGGGTGAAGTTGTGTGTTTGCGTGTGTGGGTATGTGTGTATGTTTGGGAGGGTGGGGTGGTGACCTTTTATACTCACCGTTCTGTGCGAATGGATTGATCTCCCTGACGGTGACGACGTGTGCCAGCACATCGCACAGCCACTGCGGCCGGAGGAAGTACAGCTCTTTGAGGGTCGCGTCGTCGTAGTGGAGTAATACGCCTATGGGAGAAAGGTAATATCTATTTCCACTTCAACAGCATAGACATAGTCGTATCTTTATTTGGTCCAATAACACATTCAAAAAACTTAAAACTAACAGAATAAGTACATAATAAGAAAGCAGGGCGATGCGTTCTCGGGCCATATTGGACCAGCCTCAAAACTCAGCAGCGGGAAAAGTGCGCTTCTGATGCGTGAAAACACGCAGTAAAATTGATTTTGCCGTGAGCCACTTCTGGACTATGACATGGGATCGTTCAAGAGGTATATTATAGGTTTCCTTAGAGGCGGGCAACGCATTGGCAGCGCCCCTGGTGTTGCTGATGTCCATAGGCGGCGGTGACCACGCACCATCAGGTGGCCTTCTTGCTTGTTTGTCAGCTGTATTACATAAAAAAAAAAGAGTAAAAAATATATTTGTAAACCCTAGGTCCACAGTTTGTTAGTTAAGAGTCATCTTGGCGTTAATGGTCCAGTGTTTTTAGGCTACGCAGTGACAAACGAATAGACTGCCCACCTGATGGTAAACGGTAACTGTCGCTCATGACATCAACAATACATGTCAACAAATATGCAGAAGCGTTGTGAGAGGACTAACATGTAATGCTTCATGCCTGTAATTGCGCTGGCTACCTTATCCTTCACACCGGAACACAACAATGCAAGCATCGTCTCTTGGCGGCTGAAATAGATAAGGCGGTGGTACTCACCCAGGCGGACTCCTCAGGCTTGACAGAGTCCTACCACCTGATGACTTGAGGGAGTAGGACTCTGAATTAAGGGAGACCTGCTTGAGCCACTGATCAGTATATGCTGACGCTGACAACTAAACTGACCATTCTCATGCAGGAACATGGTGGCCTGATGCAGCTCAGCTGCATCTCGGAACATGCGCAGGTTCTTCTGTTGCATGTACTGCGTCACCTGTGGCGAGCATAAGGAATGACTTCAAATCAAATAACATATTTTAATTTACATCTATATTTGTATGACTGTTTGTTCCTAAATAAATGAAAAAAAAAAGTATTGGACGTAGGTACAATAAGAACTTACACATATTGAGTTAAATAATATGGATCACTAAGTCCTGCAGGGCACACGAAATATTATAGTCAACGATTATCATTATCAATAGTATTTTATGCAACTCGCATATAAAAGTTGTCCGTGTGGTGTCCGGCAGAGTAGAATAGCACCAACCCCTTACACTCGTGGGTGTCGTGCGAAGCGACTTATGTTTTCGAGGGAAAGATCTTTAGTCTCAGTAGACTAGAAAATAGGCAGCAGGGTTTCTCACCGCTACATTTACAACACTGCGATCTCCAACTCGCCTGCCTAGCGTGGAGATTATGGCAATAACCTTCACGCTGGGCTGTGATGATGATGATATAAAAGTGGAAATCAAACACGAGTGCCTGTTTATCATACAAGGCGCAACCGAGTCAGTTTTTTTATACCTACGCGTCGAGAATATCAAGCGGCCGGTAATTCACTTTTTTTTTTTATTAATAATAGGCTTTCGTTTGACCTCAACTCACCTGATGGAAAGCGACGATGAGGTCGAAGATGTAGCATGCGTGCCTAGAAGATACCTATGAGTATGATGAGTATACTTCACTACTATGCTTACCAAGGCCTTGTACCGGTCGTGTCTCAGGACCGGCTCGTCCGCAGCCAGGGCGGTCACGCACTCTTCCAGAGCTAGGTAGGTCGCTGGAACTAGCTGTTCTAGGAGAGGTTCCTTGCTGCCTGTTGGGAGATATGGTAGGAGAATTTATAACAATGATATCATAACACATACAATAGTATTGTGTTTCTGCCGGCGAGTAAGGTTTCCAGTGCTCTATGGGGTGGGGATTTGGGGAACCGGGGCTTTGGCAGTGGAGTGGCATTTGCTTTTTGCTGCCAGAGCAACGTGTTATAGAGGTGGGCAGCGCATTAGCGATACTCTTGGTTTTGCTAATGTCTATAGGTGACCACTTTCCATCAGGTGGCCCGCTTGCCTGTTTGCCTACCGTATGACATAAAAAAACATACAAGACATCATTCACGTGTTATAGTATATTTTGGAAGAAAATCTTAAAGTAAAAAAAGTCATCTTGGCGTTAATGTCCCGGTTCCGGTCTCACGCACGAGGGCCCGGTTACCGCCTTGGCCATGATATTTGAATAAGACTGAACGAATCACCGACCGTATGAATGATCATCAGAGCGTATACACTACACGGGGATTTATTTATTCATTTATTGGAGTACCAACAGCTTATAAAACACATTACATACTATGAGTAGATACAGTTAAGCCAATTAAAGGTACTCGCTGATAACCACTGACAAAAATATGGATACCATATATAGAAGATATTTCCTCATCAATCATAATTAAATCCCTGACAATGATTACATATACTCAAATATTCCCTAAACTACGGAATCGACATTAATGAAACAAAGCTAGGAACTACCGCGAATAAACTGGCTTCAAAATAAAAGAATCGCATCGAAATCGGTACAGTCGATAGACAGATACGTCGATGCCACAGATAAATAAATAAATAATAATAAATAAATAAATAATCGTGGACAAAGTAACACAGCGCCATCTAGCCCCAAAGTAAGCAAAGCTTGTGTTATGGGTGCAAGATAACTGATAAACTACTTATATACTTTTAAATACATACTTATAATACATAGAACACCCAGACCCGTAACAGAAATTAAAATTCATCATTTCAATTTCAGCCCGGCCGGGAATCGAACCCGGGACCTCTTGCGTGGTATACTGGCATGTCGACCACTGAACCACTCAGGTCGTCATACTCAGATAGATACCCGTAATACGCTCCTTTTTTGCGTCGGGCCTTAAAAAGAGAGGAAAAGAGACACTTACCTGGTGGCTTAACGCTGAACGCGACAGAGTATATGATGTCGGCGAGCAGCCGGATGTTGTGGCGGGTGCTGCACGACACCTGGCAGACAAATAGACAGAAAATGTTAGTAGGAGCAAATTACTATAAAATCTGTCCAAAAAGTAGAGACGCTACGGGTCTTCCAAAGGCCCAAAAGTTCGACTCCCGAAGGATAAAAATTTAAATCCTGCGGGACTCCCAAAGGACCAAAAGATGAACCCTGCGGGACTCCCAAAGGGCCAAAAAGTGAACCCTCTTGGACTCCTAAAGGACAATAAGTGAACCCTGCGGGACACCTAAAGTACCAAAAAGTTAACCCTGTGGGACTCCCAAAGGGCCAAAAAGTTAACCCTGCGGGACTCCCGATGAACCCAAAACTGACACCTGTGGAACTCCCAAAGGACGAAAAGTGAACACTGCGGGACTTCCAAAGGACCAAAAAGTGACCCCTGCGGGTCTCCCAAAGGGCCAAAACGTGAACCCTCTTGGACTCCTAAAGGACCAAAAAGTGAACCCTGCGGGACTTCCAAAGGACCAAAAAGTGAACCCTGCGGGACTCCCAAAGGACCAAAAAGTGAATCCTGCGGGACTCCCAAAGGGCCAAAACGTGAACCCTCTTGGACTCCTAAAGGACCAAAAAGTGAACCCTGCGGGTCTCCCAAACAGCAAAAAAATGAACCCTGTGGGACTCCCAAAGAACCAAAGTGAAGCCCAAAGGGCCAAAAACCTTGGCCTTGGACCGTGTTGCACTAGGACCCACAGAAAATCAGGGCTGTGAGACACCTCGCGGTTCACAGCATAAGCTTAGTGGGATTCTTTTGCACTGGCTGCTGCGACATTACTTACCTATATAATTGTTGTTTCCTTTTTTATTTGTATAATTATTTTAAACTTTGTATACTCGTATATGTTGTGTCGTGGTGTCTTGTGGCAATAAATGTCTTTTTTCTTATTCCATTCTTATTCTTAAGTACCAACCTCCAAAGAGTCGACGACCCTGGGCAGCCCCAGCTTGTCGGCGTCGGGCGCGCCCATCACCGCCGAGCGGATCAGCCGCTGCAGCGCCTCCGGACTCTCGCTCTCCGGGAGGTTGCTCTGTGATATCATTATCAGAATCAGAGGGATGAGTGTAAGTTAAATTATTACCAAAATAAATGCCTGGAAGAGATCGCTTGTAGCGATAAGGCCGTTCGCTCATATGTGTTCCTTGTTACTGTATGTGATTGGTATTGTCAGTTTTATGAGCAATAAAGTTTTTATCTATCTATTTATCTAATAATATTAGTTAATATAAGAATTATAGTAGTATAGTTAATAATGATTAAATTAATTTGTGAATAATAAATATCATGTATTGTTAAACTATGTAGGTACATTGTTGGTAGAATAAAACGACTTAAAGCAGAACTTACGACAGTTTACCGTAAGATGGGTGTACAAATATCAAATTGTAATTTTACGATTACAATGTTGCAATTTAATAATGTCATAATAATATTTAAATAATGTCTGTAATAACATTTTGAATATAAGTTTTATTTCAGATAGCACATAAAATTCCATAAAAATACAATAATACAAAGTCATCAATACAATGTCAAAACTTAATACTAATTTTAACAATATATCTATGTCTGTAATTGAAATGCTCATTTAATCTATAAAATTCTCTCTCAATTAACCATTTAATTTATTTAAAATTAAGAGTATGTTCAACCAGTCTCAGGGTCTCCAGCGGAAGACTGGTCAGCCTCGCTTCGCCAACGGCATCAGGAGGCACACCTAACGAGTGGCGAGCTCGTTGCGGTGCTGAACGTTCTACTAGCCTCGAAGTACGATTCTTCGGACTTCGCGAGCGTTGCTTAACCTTGGTTATTGGTCTGCACGCTACAACTAGTCCAAAGCGAAGTTGATCAAAATTGCGAATTTTTGACAAACTATGTTCTTTTTTTTGTTGCACAGGGATGTAATTCCTAATTTTGAAATAGCTTACTAACCTCGTCTAAGACGTTCTCGCAAATTTTGCACACTATAAAAAATGGGACACCTCCAGCTATCGCGTCCGCTGAGTCCACTATTAACGTTTCAGACTTGCAGCAAATCAAAGTGAAACCCACTCACATTAGCGACTTGATCGTAGTGCGTGGCGACCATTATGACGGACGAGCCCGGGGCGCGGGCTTGTATCGATCTGAAAAGGTGCAATTGGGATTGAATAAAACGTTGTAGTAAGTCCTGGGCTGTGGCGGCCTGAGGGGGTGGCAAACAGGACAACCGATAAGGGCTTCGCGCTCACAGGGGCTTCACGCAACAACGCAAGTAGAAAATAGTTGTATCCTTTTGGATTGGAGAGGGCGCCACTGGCCCGGAGTATACATCCTCATTAGTAAAATTTATTAAAATTGACAAACTGTAAATATTATTGTGAAAATAGTATAATTGTTATAATTAGTGCGTGAAGAGTCTGTGAAAGTGAAGACAATTTAATTAAATGATGGCATATTGAGTAAAATCACGTAAAGTGCTAATTGAAATTTATGATCGGTTGCATCCTTGTGTTGTGGTCGTTGTAAGTTGTTGTGTTGTATTGGCTTGTTGTAAGTTGTGTGTTGCGATAGTGACGCCTCTGCTTTAAAATAAATGTCAAGAATTCAAGGCTAGCATGAATAGACAGGCATGCTCCATTTAATAGATATTTTTATGAAGTTATTCATAATATTGTTTGTCATAAGTACTATCATTTAAGTAAACACATTATCATCATCATCATATATTTAAGAGTATGACTTGTCGGTGGAGCAATCACTAAAAATATTATATTAATAAATTGTTAATTTTAATAAATGTAAGAATGCCATTAGGGTATCATTTATGTTTGACGATCTCGTTACATCGTATATATCGTTTTGTATTCTATATAAAATTTTACGTGAAAATTGTATCTGAGAAATAAATGAATCTAATCTGAATCGAATCTATATCTGTGTGATGTGCGTGTGCCATGTGTGTATGGTGCTCAAACCTCAGCCACTCCAGCGCGCCAGCCAGTCCCTTCTTCCCGTCGGTGACCTTCCACACGACGAGGTACAACGAACGCCGCGATAGAAAGTACTGGTGGGTTGCGTAGTACCTGTTGGAAACATTTAATTAATTATAGAGTCTTCATCATCTTGGCGTCAATATTCCAGTTGTGCTCTCGTGCGAGCAAAGGCCTAGGGTCTGCCTTGACCATGATACAAGATTTGACAGATCAGGTAATCACAGTGGAGCGACTGCCGCCTAACCCCCGCGACCCTGTTAACAAGGAAACCCGACCAGATTGGATCACAGTTACACATTCAGTCGCTTGGATATGCAGGTTTCCTCGCGATGTTTTCGGCGAGCTAGACCAAGGTCTTCCGTTGGGGACCCTGAGACTGTACTGTACTGAGTACCACTAAATATAGTCGGAGAATGCCGGGATATATCTAGGTATACCACGTGAAAGAAGAACCGAAGTTGTGGTCGATTTTAAAGTATGTGTGGTAGATTATAGGGTTTGTGGTCGGTTGTAGGGTATGTAGTCGGTTGTAGTGTAGGTGGTCAGTTGTAACATCCGTGGTCGGTTGTACGGTTAGTGGTCGATTAAATAACCTACCATAAAAACCACAACCGCCGACCATAAATCTTCCTAAGGTTATGTTTAAGAAACACGGGTTAGTAAGGTTACTCACTCATGCTGGCCGCCAAAGTCCCAAGTCCTGAAGGTGACGGGTCCGCGCGCCGAGCGCTGCTTCTCGTAGACCCAGGCGCCGATGTCCACGCCCACCGTGGACACGTTGCGCTTCGAGGACTTGTTGCCCATGCGGCGGGCCCAGTGCTGGGGGGAAAGGCCATGGTAATAAAAGAAAAGTAGTATACAAGACCGAGACGGGAGACGCAATCCGGGTGAGCGCTTCATCCTTATGTAGTGGATCTTCCAGCTATCCACACGAGCCGCTTTAGTTCAACCTTTATAATGCGTACGGCCAAGGAATGGAACACATTATCAGCGAGAGTGTTCCCTGATCATTACAATATAGACGGCCACAGTGAATAGGCTGTTCCTAGAGAGGCATGCTCCATCATCGGCCGCATCGTCACTTACCACCAGGTGAGACGGCGGTCAAATGCCTGGCTAATCCAAATATAAAAATAAAGACCTCGGTAAGTCCGAACGGCTTATTAAAAAAAAATATATATAAAAATCTCTGTATCGCAACTTATGCCAAGATTTTTATCCGTCATAGAACGTCATTCATAAAAGTCATAACATACAATTTGATTTCTGTAGGATTGTTTATTTTCGTGAGTAATGAAAAATATTATTAAAAAATGAGTAAACCAATTAAAAAGGAAGTGCGGGAGATAATTTTCAGCATGATTAAAAATTTAGATAAACTAAAAGTACAAGTTCAAGCTAATCGTGACCAAATAACTGAATGTTTACAAGAAGGACTGACAAGGGCAGATTATCCCCAGATTATTGCCATATCCACACTTTATAATTTTTACTACTGTCAGTCAATACGGACTTATTGTGGTCCTATTATAACACCGAACATAGGTACATCGTGCTGCTTACATAGGGTGACCTTAGCCTTTGGACAAATAATGAAACCCTGTTTAAGACTGCTACTCAGCAGCATCATAAAATAGGTCTTTCTTTAATTAGACAAAAAAACATGAAACTATTTTTTGTAACTTAATCCGCAACAATTACAACATACTGTATCACGATCATCACGTATCTGGCGTGGAGTTCTAATGCATTTCAAAAGAGTTTGCAATGTTTCAAATACTTCCTAGACCATGCAACTACATACAGGCTGTTCCTGAGTGATAAATTTAAAATCGCACACGCACACCACACGCCCACGCCCGCGCAAAACACACACACACGCGCATTCCATTTTTTACTGTATGCAACGTCTTATACGACGAGATTAGTAAGCTTTATCAAAATTAGGAAATACATCCCTGTGATACGTACTTGAAATTAAATTTTTTTTATTAAAAATATATAATTTCTTTAAAGTATGTAACTTTTTGTATCGGTTACGTTTCTAGTGTAAGTGCGTTTGGGAACTTGGAAAATTCACGTAATTCATAATTCACTATTTATGCCTTTTCATTTATAATATTTATCAATCGGGTTCGATTCCCGGCCGAGCAGAAATTGATGAATTTAACTTCTGTTACGGGTCTGGGTGTGTATTATGTTAAATAAATATGTATTTAAATAAAAAATATATAAGTAGTTTATCAGCTGGTATTTAACACCCATAACACAAGCTTTGCTTGCTTTGGGGCTAGGTGGCGTTGTGTGAATGTGTCCAAGGATATTTATTATAATATTTGATTATGGATAACCACTTTTGCAATGTACTCGTATTTTTTAAATTCATTTATTCATGTCAATTCAATACTTTATTTGGGTTTAATATGGTAGGAAGCGACATGCAAATATACTATGTTTATTATACAAAATAAATTTAGGTATACTTACAAAATTAATTCTAAACAGGCCTCTCATGTTCAAAAAATTCTTTAACTGTATAAAATACATGCTTCATCAACTAGTTATTCAGAGCTCATTTGCATTTAAGTATCGGTAATTTTCCAGGTGTTTTATTATGAATTTGTATTCACATAATATGACAATTTTTTAAGAATAGTGTTCTAATATATATATATCAATATAGAAACAAGCGGTTTCAGTATACCTAGCGAATCGCAACGAATAAGAGACAACTACACCTGTCATCTTTTCAATATAAAAACATGTAACAATTGCTGGTGAGCGGGCACGAAAGTAATATTTTTAAAAACTAATTTGACGTTTGACGATTGAAAGAGATATTTAATGTCCTAATCAATAAATACATTTTGAATTTAACCACTGTCGTTTGTATTCACTTTGTTTTCGAAGACTATTTTAGAAATACCTAAGTTAAGTAAATTTAATTTAATTTTCTTTTTTCAACTCAAATGTGTGCTAAGTCTATGTAGATACCTACCTACTCTGTCATACGTAGAATTTAGACACCTTTTAATATTTAAAATAATATTTGGATAATGGTGTTGGTTGCAGGGTTAAATGTGGTGTAATTTTTAGTATTTAAAACATTACCACGCAACTGTTAATTACCCCAAATAAAGATAAATAAAATAAAAATATAGGCATGCTAGCAGTAGTATATAAAATTTTATAAATAAGCGTTTACAAGACTCGTATGGTGCCATATTGTAAATAGCCCTCACGCATTTCTTTTGTGCTAAGAAAACCTTTTCGAAATCCGGGCAACAGCCCCAGATAATAATCCTATACCGCAAAATTGAGTGAACATACCCATAATAAGCCAATTTGCAAGTTGCTATACTAGATACCCGTTTTAGTTTGTATATAGGATAAGCAAAATTAATTTTTGTACATATATTCTCTTCGTGTTGTTTTCGATTTAGATATTTATCAATTGTCACATCAATTTTTTTTATATATTCTGCCTCCCTAAGGATTTGTCCGTTACAATTAATTTTTCCAACTTTCATTCCAATTACTAGTGTAAATTTTAAAATTAAAAGTTTAATTTATTATGCGGCCGTGTGGTGTCCGGCAGAGTAGAATAGCACCAACCCCTTACACTCGTGGGTATCGTACAAGGCGACTAATGTATTCGAGGCAAAAGATCAAGTCGCCGTCGTCTGGAAAATGGGCAGCAGCATTTTCCATTGTTATATTTAAACACTGCGATCTCCAACCCGCCTGCCGAGCGTGGAGGTTATGGCAATGACCTCCCCTTTCGTGAGAGAGACCCTCAGTCCTGCAGTGGACTGTTACGGGCTGTGATGATGGTGATGATATTATGTCTTTTTTAAATTTACTTTCAATTGACAATGAATTTCAATGTATTATTTATGTCATCCCTATGCGAATCTAATTCTATTATTTTTATTTGTTGTCACTGTTTATAAAATTTTATTTACATTGAAAAAAAAAACATGAAAAAGGTTATTTACATTGAAAAAAAAACATAAAAAGCACTATACATACGCCTTAAAAATTTAAAATGTCGTTTACACCGCTGCCCCCCGGAATTGTGCTCAGAAAGCTGGCTGCGTTATCTCCGTTGAATAGCAATGCTTATTCTCTGCCTAGTCAAATTTCGGAAAATAACTTTTGAGCACTTTAGGGCCCCACGGCCCCAACGTCTCGACCCCAAACGGCTGAAATATGAAATCTTGGACTAGGCAATCACAATGTCACTGTTTTTTTTTTATGACATACGGTATGCAAACAGGCAAGCAGACCACCAGGCAAGAAAAGTAACGGACCAAGTACACTTTCTTATGAGACCTCGTTGCTGTGACAGTTTTGTTACAGTCAATACAAACTAAGAAAAGTAACGGACAAAGTACACTTCCTTGTGGGACCCCGTTGCTGTGACAGTTTTGTTACAGTCAATACAAACTAAGAAAAGTAACGGACCAAGTACCCTTCCTTGTGGGACCCCGTTGCTGTGACAGTTTTGTTACAGTCAATACAAACTAAGAAAAGTAACGGACCAAGTACACTTCCTTGTGGGACCCCGTTGCTGTGACAGTTTTGTTACAGTCAAGTATGATAATTTCCTCACATTGCTGTCTTTTGGATAAATAAGATTCAACCCATTTTCGAGCTGGACCTCTAATTCCATACCTTTCTAATTTATCAAGTAGGATACCATGTCTTACTATATCAAAAGCCTTTGTTTCCTCTATTCTAAAAGTCTATTTCCGCTCTAGAGGAATAATTTAACACTTACATCAGTCGGTTTCCTTCTGTGCTGTATAGAAGATTCCTGCCTCAGACATTCCAGAAGACTCGTCTTGCCCAGGCCCTGAAATGTGAAGGGATACCAAATGTTCAGTAAGCTAATTAAGTAACTCTATTGCTAACAATTATCTGATTTTAAGGGTTCAGTTGCTTACAACGTTCCATTGCAATAAACTGGACCTATTAAATCGATCATACGTAATTGCAAAGTAACGGTTTCAATAATTGAAATCAGGGAATTGTTAGCATTAGAGTTAAGTAATTACCATACAGGTTAGTTTGACAGATTGCTAAAAACTGTGTATACTAAACTTATTTTACTGGCAATATTAAAAAAAGAATGGGTAGGAAATCAGACCCTGGTAGTGGCCGATGATGATGATGATGAATAAAAAAATCAAAATTTCTTTATTGATTAGGACATTAAATATCTCTTTATCCCCGGTTAGATCCCGCGGAAGGCCCCAGAAGCGATGCACTTAAGTTGCTTCTTAACACAAAAACAGACCTACCTGCAACCCAACAACCATCAGCTTGCACCTAGCATAAGGCCGAGCCTCCTGAAGCACGGACAGCAGGTACCCGACGATGTCCATGCTCTTGTATCGGCCCGAGGACACCATGGACCGGAGCGGCTCGTTCAGCGAACAGCCCACCGTGTTCAGGTTCCAGAGACGGGAGAGCAAACCCATTTGGGGGGGCAGGTCCGTTATTTCTGAAAAGGGGGGCGGTTTGTTTAGTCAATACCACACACACATAGACATAATGTACCTTATAACCGGTCAAATACACTATGATCGACCATGAACACTACGTCAGATCAAAAACCCTACAATCGACCAAAACCCCAAGAACCGACCACAAACACCACGACCGACATATCTGACAACCAATAAACGACACTATAGTCGACCATAAACCCTATAACCGACCACTAACCCTACAACCACCGACCAGAAACACACTGAGACCGATAAAATATGGGATAACCGACATAATTTTCGACTTTTTTTTATGCCACTCAGGTGGAAAACAAGCTCACGGCCTGTCTGATGATAAGCAGTTCCTGCAGCCTAGGGATGTTTACAATACCAGGTGTATCACCCACGTGCTGCCGACCCTCAAAATCTACCATAAAGAGTATTAGCAACCCAAACCTCAATACGCGACCATATACCATTCTTCTTCTTCGTCGAGTAAATTTTTCGAAAACCCTAGATCTGGCATTCCCAGCAGTTGGCCACGGTAACGGCATTATGAGTCGCCAGGAACAGTTCCTCCCTAGTGCAGGTAGCAGGACAAAGAGGACAAGAAAGCAGATGCTCCATGGTTTGGGATGGAGCTCCACAGTCGCATCGCTGCTGTGACTGGTCAATGAAGCCCCACTTAGCCAGAGTCTAAGTCTTTGCAGCGGCCAACCTGCGTCCGTAAACGGTTGAGTGACTTCCAAGTTGGCCACTGCAGCTCGTGTCCTGGTGGCAGGGATTCACTGGGTGCGACGGATTATACCATTAATCAAACAGTAAACTCTTTAATAGATCACAAAAAATAACACATCAGTACACATGTGGCAGTTGTGCTCTCGCGCACGAGGGCCCGGGGTCAACATCGTGATGAAACCTGCACGTTCAGGCGGCTGAATGTGTAACCATGATCCAATCTGGTCAGGTTCCCCTGTTAGCAGGGTCACGGAGGTCAGCTCATGGATCTAGTCTGGATCATGTTCAAGGCGGACCCCGGGTCTTTGTACGCGAGAGCACAACCATCTCGTGTATAACAGTGAGAGAGATTTACCATTACCCGTTGAGACATAATTTACCGCTAGCATAAGGAGAAGTATGGTGTCCGGCTGAGTAGAATAGCACCAACCCCTTACGCTCATGGGTATCGTACAAGGCGACTAATGTTTTCGAGACAAAAGATCAAGAGTCTCCGTAGTCTGGAAAATGGACAGCAGCATTTTCCATTGTTATATTTAAACACTGCGATCTCCAACCCGCCTGCCAAGCGTGGAGATTATGGCAATAACCTCCCCATTCGTGAGAGGCCCTAAGCCCTACAGTGGACTGTTACGGGCTGTGATAATGATGATAAGGAGAAGTAACAGGTAAAGACTGTTGAAATGGGAGTCCCACAGGGTTCAATTATGGCCCTTTGGGAGTCCCACAGGGTTAAATTTATGGTCCTTTGGGAGTCCAATACAGTAAAGGCACTTACCCTTATTCCCGCTGATATTGAGCACGGCCAAGCTGGTCAGCTCGTGTATGGCGGGCGGTACGGCCCGCAGCAGATTGCACGACACGTCCAGCATCGACAGCAGCGGAAAAAGGAGCCGGCCCTTGTGGGGGAGGCCCGCGCCCTGGGAAGGGAAAGTTCCCAATTATTATTAAATATATTAATAACAGAATTGTATAAAATATATCCGTGTGGTGTCCGGCAGAGTAGAATAGCACCAACCCCTTACACTCGCGGGTGTCGTACAAGGCGACTCATGATTTCGAGGTACAAAATCTAAAAGTCTCCGTAGGCTGGAAAATGGGCAGCAGCGTTTTTCATTGCTGTATAACACTGCGATCATCCCGCCTGCCGAGCGTGGAGATTATGGCAGTAGCCTCCCCTTTGTGGGGGAGGCCCGAAGTCCTGCAGGGGAGTGTTATGGGCTGTGAGGAACGGAGGGAGGGGATAAAATATAGTTACTTATAAAATTTTAATGTCTTTATCATACTATTATGGAGGTTTAGAATCGCCGCAGGTGGCGGCAACGTGGGAGTGGACGTCGTCGTCATCGTGGTCAACGTCGTTTTAGTCATGACGTTGTTGAAAACATCGTCGGCGTCGATGTCGTCGTCGTCATCATCGTGGCCGACATCGTCGTTATCATATCATATCACTATCATCTTCGTTTGGTCTACCTCTATGACATTAGTCATATTGTATGTCACCGCAAGCCTAAGGGGTTGGCGTTACTCTGCCAGATACCACACTGCCAAAACCACTATAGTGGACCAACAAAATAAGTAAGCAGATTAGAACAAGCAAGTGAAAACCACTGGCTAACAGAAAGAAGAATTTAGCTCCCTAAGTGCATAGGCGTCGCGAAGGGGGGGTTCAACCCCCCCCCCCCCTTCCCCCCGAAATCATTTCATACCGCCTGCGCCGCGTGATCAATACGAATTTGTACCGCCAAAATATCAAAAAAATATCCAAAAAAAACTGCACTCCTTCAGTCATTACTGTTCATTAATGTTACATTTATCATGTTCACCCCGGGTCTTTTGAGACAAAATCCGAAAAAATTCGAACTCGCTACGCTCGCTCATTTTTCAATTTAACTTACTTTTATTACGAACATCCTAAGTCCCAGTATATGAATTCGGTTGTTTTTTTACGATTACCTCATCTTTCAAGAGGGGGGTATTATGTCGTGATCTTGAACCCCCTCCAAAACCAAAACCTGGCCCGTGCCTATGTGTGTCCTACCGGCTGTGGAACGCCGGGTTCTACCGGGTGTAATAAGAAACGCTAATGTGGCCTTTTCAGACCCCCTGCTACTGTCTACCGATTGATATAAAAAGCTGTCACAAATGGAACACCACGCACCCATTCGTCGTCATCGTCGTCGCCGGTGCTCGTCTCGGGCGTCGCGAGTCCGTCGTCGTCCGTCGTCAGCTGGATGCGCGTCAGCATGTTGTTCGACAGGATCTGGAAGTGGATACCGGTTGTAAGGCTGGTTCATCGTCTTCAGTACTATTTGGCGGGAATTTATGGAGTTAAGTTATGATTCTTGACAGTACACTTAAATACTGCGTTGGAAATAGTTTACTGTGTATCTAGTAGAGCTCGTCTAGTCTAAAATGATGCGCCCCACTACTTAGTTAGTTGATTTCGATGTGTGAGTGCAAATATTGATAACGACACTTCATCTGTGTGGGAGCCAATGAACGACGCGTTCCTACGTTTGAATCTCACCGGCAACTGAATGACCAATTACAACGGCATTTGTATATGTATTGCGTCCATATTTTAAACTTGCTTGTGTGCGTTAATGCGATAGTGGGGCGCGGCATTTTAGATTAGACGAGCTCTACCTGTGAATGTGTATAGTGATAGAAAAATGCAAAATAAGCATGGAACTGCAATAGAAAAGTCGCAATAGTTCCTGCAACATCATTACTATCGAGCTATTGTGGGGGACTCGAGGTCACTCAAGAAATAGCTACGGCCTTGAAATAATCGTCTTGGAACGTTATTTTTCAGCTGTCCCTAAAGCTGGGACGTATTAATAAGTTACGGTTCATAATTGAAGACTTGGATGTATGGGCTAGATTTTGTTGCCAGTCCAGTGAGGTACATTCAGATACATTCTCAGGGGGGACATCATCATTCTAGCGGCTGTGTATTGCGGCAGCCCCAGCAGGCGGCTAGTAAGGCCCGGCGCGGCAGGCCTTACTGCTTCACGAGATTCCAACGGAACATACATATCTTTATAATTACTTCAAACCTCAAACCATCCTTCGACCTCGATTTCCGGTCCCGGTCTCGATTAGTGTAAAATGACAGCGGCGATCTAAAAAATGTCTGCGTCAACCTAGAAAATGTATGCGTCAATCTAGAAAACGCCTACGAAATCCCATCGTCCAACTCACCAGCGTCCTCCCTCAGCCCTTCAAGCCGTAGGTGGGTCCTGGCTTGGCACGCGGCGCCGAGCAGCACCCCTATTAAATTCAAGTACCCGCACCAATAGCGCGATGTAAAATACAAGCAGCGCCATCTAGCGTCAACGTCACGAACGTTTGACAGTAACTCACCAGCGTCCGCAGCCCCTCGAGCCGTAGGTGTGTCCTGGCCGGGCACGCGGCGCCGAGCAGCACCCCTAATAAATTCAAGTACCCGCACCAATAGCGCGATGTAAAATACAAGCAGCGCCATCTAGCGTCAACGTCACGAACGTTTGACAGTCACTCACCAGCGTCCTCAGCCCTTCAAGCCGTAGGTGTGTCCTGGCCGGGCACGCGGCGCCCAGCAGGCGGCGGCGCGCGGGCCCGCGGCGGGGCGCGCGGGGGGGCGGCCCCCCCGGGCAGTGGCAGGCCAGCGGGTCGCCCGCCGCCGCGCCTAGGTTGTCCAGCTGGGGGGAGGGGGGGCTTTGAGATTGACGTGGGTGTTTACTACACTATCATAATATCATAATCTTTTTACTTTTTCTTTACCCTTTATCTCCTGGTTGACTGGTAGATAAGGCTATTTTAGCTTTAAGTCCGCCTTTGTACTATTTTGTGCATGAAGATTTAATAAATTAATAAATAAATAATCTCCACGCTTGGCAGGCTGGTAGGATATCGCAGTCCTATAAGTTTCATACCAACTGCGCCGCGTGATTAATCCGGAATTTAACAGCAACAATACCAAAAATTTTGAGCTTGCTGCGCTCGCTCATTTAATTGTATTTTTTAATGTATTCGAAAAATTTCAAGCTCGCTCCGCTCGCTTATTTGGTTTTGGATTTTAAGACTCTAATAGGTATACCAAAAAGTCCGAGCCGAGCTCGGTCATTGATTTATGTTACATTTAGGTATCTTGTTCACGATGATTGATGAATGAATGACTCGGTCATTTGAGCCAAAATTGGAAAAGATTCGAGCTCGCTATGCTACACACTAACCTAAATTTTCAAGCTCGCTGTGCTCACTCTTTTTACAAATATCCCCACCGTTCGCGGCGTATAATCAATTCGGATTTTAGGAACCAATATACCAATTATTCGGAGCGGAGGTCGCTGCGCTCACTCAGTTATTGGATTATGTTACATTGATCATATTAATTTCGCATCTTTTGAGTAAAAATTCAAAAACTTCGAGCTCGGTACTCTCGGTCATATTTAGAATGTTGCAATGCACAGCGCCTGCGCCTAAAGGCGTGTCCAAACATAGAGCGGCACGTGCGCGGCAGCAACACGCGGCATGTCCAGAAAACAATTCTGCCGCGCTCTAGTTAGGACTATTGACGAATGTTTGCGCGGCAATATTGCGCGGCACTTGCGAGACACGCCGCGCATTTGAATTCAGTCTGAACCAAAACTACAATGAAGGCGGTCCGTGTTTTAGCTCTGCTTAAAATTCGAATTTGCTTATCATTTCTGTTGAGGATCCCACAACTCATTATATGAGCCATATATTTCAATCAATCTAATTTATGTTTCATTGTCCATTTTTGAGAAGCGCAAATACGCCCAGACAGGTATACGGACGAGCGATAACTGCCTGTACAAACACAACGCGGCACGCCGCGCGCGGCAGCCGCGCACACTTGCCGCTCTATGTTTGGACACACCTTAATAATCGATGCGGATTTTAACGGCCAATATACCCAAAATTCGAGGTGCATCTCGCTGCGCTTATTCAGTAATTGGGTGATTTTACATTTAACATGTTCACCTCGGGTTTTTTGAGCCAAAATTCGAAATGCTTCTGCTCTTTTTTCAATTTCGATTACTTTTATTACAATTACCACATCTCTTAAGAGAGGGTGGGAATAATGTCCGAACATTGCACATTACTCTTGAATCCCTTCAAAACCTGGCTACGCCCGTGTGATGGACAATAATGTGAGAAAGGGCTTTTGAAATTGAAATTTTTCATTTCAGACCGATACATCCATAGTGTTAGTAGAGCTCGTCTAGTCTAAAATGACGCGCCCCACTACTTAGTTAGTTGATTTCGATGTGTGAGTGCAAATATTGATAACGACACTTCATCTGTGTGGGAGCCGATGAACGACGCGTGCTCCTACGTTTGAATCTCACCGGCAACTGAATGACCAATTACAACGGCATTTGTATATGTATTGCGTCCATATTTTAAACTTGCTTGTGTGCGTTAATGCGATAGTGGGGCGCGGCATTTTGGATTAGACGAGCTCTAACAATCTGTCTTACATACTAGTGTTAGTAGTTATTGTATATGACGTAAATTAGTGTTCGGTGTGGAGCTTTATTAAGCTTATAAAAAAAAGTAGCGACATCTACGGTTCCTATAGAGAACCTCAACAATCATCATTACGGCTGCACGAGCCCGAAATGTTGGCAAGCATTTCGAATAGATGGCGCAGCTTAAGGCCTTCCATACAATATGCTGAGCGAGGTCCCTTTATCAACTGGGAGGGCCACAGCACGGCAATGCCCGACATTTTTATAATGGCAAAAATTTGTTTGTAATTTGATGTGTTGATGTATGTCTTTTTCTTTTTTTGTTTATGTTGTGTTGTGACGTTTCTAGTTATAATAAATGAGTTATTATTATTATTATTATTAATATCAAAGTTTTCACACGATCCTACATCGCGCAATCCAAATGTTCCCAACTTGCGCTATATAAATACTACTTCCAATGATCATCTGCGGGACCTTTGGCCACCTAGCCACAACACTCAGCCAGGTTATCCTATTCCAAACTCCCCATCTTCACTTCATCATCACAGCCCATAACAGTCCACTGCAGGACCCAGGGCCTCTCCCACAAAAAGGGAGGTTATTGCCATAATCTCCACGCTTGGCAGGCGGGTTGGAGATCGCAGTATTATAATATAACAATCGAAAATGCTGCTGCCCATTTTCCAGTCTACGGAGGCGCTTAGATCTTTTGCCTCGAAAACATTAGTCGCCTTGTACGACATCCACGAATGTAAGGGGTTGGTGCTATTCTACTCTGCCGGACACCACACGGCCGCCATCTTCACTTGCAGCTACCATATCCCCTTCCGCCAAAATGCTAATGCTCTAAGAAAGTGGATGTATCGATGGAGATTTAGATAGATAGATAGATTAACTCTTTATTGCACACAAAATTACAGGAAAGAACATTTAACAGGACTATTTAAACATTATTTACTGTTTTACTCAAAAATCGCTAGACCTATTTTTGAAACCGCTCGCATCCACGCGACCGCTCGCGTAAGCTACCTGTCTCTTTAACATTTGTGGTAAGCGTCGTGGTAATATCTAATAGATGGCGTTGTACACGTTTGCGTACTTATTCTACATCGCTGTAGCGAGTTGTCGCCGTTGAAATGATATAGTGTTTTGGAAATATTTGTTTAGTATCCTACTTTTTGAGGAGTAAACTATTGTTCAAGTTCACCCTTGGTAGTTGGACACCTTCAATGGTGTGAGGGTTTTACATTGCTAGAGATAGAAAAGACAAGCATTTGAAGGCGAGCGCTCGCGTGGACGCGAGCGGTTCAATAATAGGGCCTCTGATTTTGATGAAATTTCTTTATGTTGCACCTTTCACAAAAAACACAATAGCAGTCTATAATTTATCCCGAAATTCCATTCAGTTCCAGCAGTAACAAGACACACCTGTAGACTAATTACGTAACTCTGTTGCTAACGATTCTCTAATTTCAATTATTGAAATTATGGCTTGCGATTCCGTATCATCGTTTTGCCAATTAAGTTCCATTGCAATAAACTAAAACTATAACCTACTACTACAATTATCAACAAGGTATGTTTTTGTCGGAACTTATTAATGTAATTATTCTTATGTAAGCAATAAATTATTTCTATCTATCTATTAAATGGATCATACGTAATTGCAAAAGTAACCATTTTAATATTGAAATCAGATGATTGATAGCAACAAAGTTACGTAATTAGCCTTTGCGCGTACGAAATCTCAATTCAAGATAGCACAACCTCTTCCTCTCCCACTCTTTCTCACTCTCAACCATCCCCATCCCACTCTTACCTGTGGCAGGCTCGGCCAGCAAGTGATCTCGTTGTGACTCAGGTCCAGTTGCCTCAGAGACGTCGGGTACGATGTCACGTACGACATTGTCCTGTTGGCGGAAAGAGGTATAGGTAAAATGTGACGTCACGTATGAGATTGTGCTGTTGGCAGGAAGATGTTAAGAGAGGTAGGGCATAGCGGGGTATCCCGTTCGAATTGGAGCCGCCCGACTGGGGAAGTACCTCCACCTTACAGAATACCGCAGCTAAACAATACTCTTTTAAATAGTTTTGTGTTTCTGCCGGTGAGTAAGGTCTCCAGTGCTCCATGGGGTGGGGATTTGGGGAACCGTGGCTTTGGCTGTGGAGGGATATTTGCCTTTTTGCTGCCAGAGTAACGTGTTATAGAGGTGGGCAACGCATTGGCGATAGTCTCGGTGTTGCTAATGTCTATAGGCAGTGGTGACCACTTTCCATCAGGTGGCCCGCTTGCCTGTTTGCCTATCGTATGACATAAAAAAAAAGATGTAGACGTTTCTAACTCGACATCTTCTATATGACGTCACTTTTGACATTGTCATGTTGGCAGAAAAAGGTAGAATTAGAATGTGACGTCACGTTTAAGATTGTCTTGTTTGCAGAAAGAGGTAAAGGTAGAATGTGACGTCACGTATGGCAGGTTTTTGGTCCTACGCGTCAAGATTTTTGGTCTTTCGAGTCAAGCTTTTCTGTCCTTTGACTCAAGTGTCTGGTACAACGCGTCAAGTTTTTTGGTCCTTCGAGCCAAGTTTTTTCCTTCCACTCAAGTATTATATTGTATTTATTTAAGTTTTATATTCTTGTATTAAAAGCTGTTGGGTTTCCATGTAAATAAAAAAAAAATTAAGTTTTTTTATTCTTCTAGTCGAGGTTTTTAGTTCTTCGAGTGAAGTTTCTTGCTCGTTCAAGTCAAGTCTTTTGGTAATTGGCGTAAAGTTTTTTTTGGTCCTTCAACCTAAATCATTTGGTCCATCGAGCCGAATCGTCTGGTCCGTCGAATCCTTTGCTATTTAAAGACTATAATTAAAAACTACCCTCACCTGAGCGAATTATACGCCATATTGAGCTTCTGCAGCGCCGGCGCTCTGCAAGCCAATGCAGCCGGGATCGCAGTGAACTGGTTGTGGGAGAGGTTGAGAGAGGCCAGCGGGGAGCCCCAATGGGGGAAGGGGGGACCCAATTGTTTGGTCAATAGTGTAATTTAAACCCAATTTCGTTTCTCCAGTAAACCAAATTATTCGGTCCTTCGCGTCAAGTTTCTGGACTTTCTGTATGTTTCCGAGATAACAATGTTGTAAAATTTGACTTTAAGTCAAATTGTTTGGTCCTTCGAGCCAAGATTCTTGGTTCTTCAAGTCAAGTTTTAATCCTTCCAGTCAAGCTTTTGGTCCACTTGTAAGTTTTTTTACCTTTGTGTCAAGTTTTTTGGTCCTTCGAGTCAAGCTTTATGGTCCTTCGAGTCAAGTTTCTTGGTTGTTCAAGTCAAGTTTTTTATCCTTCCAGTCAAGCTTTTGGTCCACTAGTAAGTTTGTTTACCTTTGTTCAAGTTTTTTGGTCCTTCGAGTCAAGTTTAATGGTCCTTCGAGTCAAGTTTTTTGGTCCCTCGAAACGAATTTTTAATTTTAAGTAGAACACAATTATTCTACACAGACATACGGAAAAAACACTATAATAAAAATATCCTCACCTGAGCGAATTATACGCCATATTGAGCCTCTGCAGCGCCGGCGCCCGACACGCCAATGCAGCAGGAATCGCAGTGAACTGGTTGTGGGAGAGGTTGAGAGATACCAGCGGGGTGCCCCCCCGGGGGGGAGGGGGCGGCGGGGGGGCGTCGCGCCAGGGGTGGGCCCGACGGGTTTCCGTACAGCTGGGGGGGGAAGGTTATTATTATATTCTTTGAGTCTATGAGGCTTTAGTCTTAAAAAGTTATGGGAGGTAGTGTCGTGAAAAAATGAGATGAAATGCATTTTGGAGGGTAGAATTTCAGAGATCAGTGAATGAGTTATGTGTCACTTAGTTCTCTTCTCTCTCTCTCTCTCTCTCTCTCTCTCTCTCTCTCTCTCTCTCTCTCTCTCTCTCTCTCTCTCTCTCTCTCTCTCATATACACACACACTTAGATATACACAGACCGAACATTAGAATTGTTATAAAAATTTTTTGTAATAGTAACTTTTTATTTATAATTTACTTCTATAGAGTAAGAATCTGGTATTGGCTTTCTGTTATTTGCGAATATCTGATTTAAAGTTTTAAGAGCTGTTGATTCTATAACAATTTTTTATTTGTAAATGTTTGTAGAAAATTTTAAGCTTGCTAAAATATAGTTCTAAAAAACATTATTCATAAACGCATAATTTTACAACACTCAATAACGTTTTCATGACGTATAAGATAGGGATCAGCCATCCCTCCTATAAACCTCTGATAAACCTATATTAGTGATAAACATGGCCGCCGTCACACGGAACAGCTGATTTTATTCGCTTAGTGAAGCCGGGTCCGCTGTGTCCGCATTACGTACAAAAATATTACATGCACAGCGGACCCGGCTTGATTGATTGTGATTGGCTCGTGACTCCTTTCATGACCTTCATTCTGAAGGGGATTTTCCTTGGAAGTCCGTTTTGAAAGCACTTAGCGCATATTAAACTTTTTTTACACTTGACTACAAGTGATTTTAAGTGTTTGGCTTTAAATTCATCAGAGCGACAACATGATGATGTCAATCTGTATTTTTTCAGATCTTTAGTTATGAGAGGTTTATGGAGCGTTTATGAACATGGACTATTAAAATAGGTTTTAAAGGCCTAATGCGTGTTGTAGCTAATTAACGTTTTAAACCTACTATAAATAAATAAAAATAAATATTCGTGGACAAATTCACACAGCGCCATCTAGCCCCAAACTAAGCAAAGCTTGTACTATGGGTGCTAGATAACTGATATACTACTTAAATACTTTTTTTTTTAAATAAATACTTATTATTCATAGAACACCCAGACCCGTAACAGAAATTAAAATTCATCATTTCAATTTCTGCCCGGCCGGGAATCGAACCCGGGACCTCTTGCGTGGCAGACCATTGGACATGGAATGTTGACCATTGAACCACTTAGGTCGTCAAAGTACTTTTATGAATAACACCGTTAGAATATTGAAGTTGTATTTTGCATTGAATTTAACTGTCATCATCATAATTCAGCCGGAAGATGCCCACTGCTGGGCATAGGCCTCCCCCAGAGATCTCCACAAAGGCCGGTCCCGTGCCTTCCGCATCCAGCCGGCACCTGCGACCCTTACCAGGTCGTCGGTCCACCTTGCGGGTGGCCTACCCACGCTGCGTCTATCGGTACGCGGTCGCCACTCGAGAACTTTACTGCTCTATCGTCCATCTGTTCTGCGAGCTATGTGCTCTGCCCACTGCCATTTAAGCTTGGCAATCCTTACAATATGACCAAGTAACTTAGGAAACAGCAAAGTACATACAAAATAAATAATTGAATTTAACTATATGTGTAAAACAGCACTCACACAGCATGCCCAGCCCTGCTGCCCAGCGTTGGGATCGCGTCGTCGTCGTCAAGAATCTCGGAGCTCTCGCTGCGCTCGATGGATGGGCTTCGGGAAGAATTCTGAAAAAAAAAAACAGCTTTTTTGGATTTTTTTATCGCATTCTATGACATTGATGTATATGGGCTTTGCCCCACCACTTATTCCCAGCGCTACAACTCCTGTGTAGCCAGGATCCGCAGCGGCGACCACACACAGCTAGACCTCGTCTTATTTAAAATGACGCGCCGCTATCGCATTAACGCACACAAGCAAGTTTAAAATATGGACGCAATACATATACAAATGCCGTTATAATTGGTCATTCAGTTGCCGGTGAGATTCAAACGTAGGAGCACGCGTCGTTCATTGGCTCCCACACAGATGAAGTGTCGTTATTAATATTAGCACTCACACATCGAAATCAACTAACTAAGTAGTGGGGCGCGTCATCTTAGACTAGACGAGCTCTACTAAGTTTTGACACTCAGGCGCGCTTGAGGACAAGATAATATTGTCTTGGAACAAGCAACAAATTTATGGCATTGTTTGGTCTTAATTACAAGCATTTATTTAATTTGCACTGTATGTAAGTTGTCCATCAAAATTTGCAAACCATTTTTCGACCCTTTGTTGGTAATCGATCGAGCTGCAATTTGGTATACCTATGTAACTTGGATGACAATTAATTGATATGGTACCGTGGAGCTGGTCTGATGATGGAGTCGGAAGGTGGTCATAGGAACTAATGAACGCCATAATATAACACCAGCGTTGGGCTTTTTGAAATTGTCTTGTTACTTTACTTGAGTACTGTATCGCGCGATAAAAGTTGTTATTTCCGATCTTGTATTCCGTCTCATGCTTTTACAGCCCAAAATATCAAAATTTCGAGTTCCAGTTTCGAGTTTCAAAATTTTATTGATCACCCCAGCTTTTAAAACCAAAATTTTCCGAACTCGCTCATTCATTTATTGATCACCCCACTAAATAGGCGAAATATTTTTTAGCTCAATACGCCCTTTATACACTTAAATACACTTTAGTTGATAGAGCTCGTCTAATCTAAAATGACGCGCCCCACTATCGCATTAACGCACGCAAGCAAGTTTAAAATATGGACGCAATACATATACAAATGCCGTTGTAATTGGTCATTCAGTTGCCGGTGAGACACCAACGTAGGAGCTCGCGTCGTTCATTGGCTCCCACACAGATGAAGTGTCGTTATCAATATTCGCACTCACACATCGAAATCAACTAACTAAGTAGTGGGGCGCGTCATTTTAGACTAGACGAGCTCTACCTATATTTTTACGTTGGCCCTCCTCCCCCCCTGAACCAAATCCTGGAGTCGCGCCTGATTCTATGTGTTACATGTATATGTTATAATACTTACTGTATTCTGCGCCGTAAAGACGAACTGTGACGAACCGTTGGCCGGCGAGGCGGCCGGCTGCGGAGACTCGGACAGCGACGACTGGCTCGGGCTGGACTGCGGACGGTTCTGATGGGAGAACATTATCACATCTGTTACGGATAGAGGATAAAACGTAACGTTATTCTATTAAAAAATATTATGTTATTGTTAACGTTATAATCATCATCATCACAGCCCATAACAGTCCACTGCAGGACTTAAGGCCTCTTCCACGAAAGGGACGGTTCTTGCCATAATCTCCACGCTTGGTAGGCGGGTTGGTGATCGCAGTGTTGTAAATATAACAATGGAAAATGCTGCTGCCCATTTTCCAGACTACGGAGACTCTAAGATCTTTTACCTCGAAAACATTAGTCGCCTTGTACGACACCCACGAGTGTAAGGGGTTGGTGCTATTCTACTCTGCCGGACAGCACACGGCCAACGTTAAAATATAACACCCTAATATAATATTTTGTATCGTATAACGGTCGCCGTTTTTCTGTTTGTATTATTATTTACAGTTGATTTAGTACCTTGGGGAACAGAATCGTATATAAAAATGTATTATTAATCGATATATTTGTATAACCACGTACAAACATTAGTTTTGCGACTTTCGACGACATTAATCGCATAGTTAACAGAATATAACAGAAAAAAATAACACAACAATATTATGGTTATCTTGTGTTATAATATATTAGTAGCAGAAAATATTATGTATTAACATTAGGTGTTATAAGTATATTTTTATAAAGTTATAATATACCCGTTATCTAATACAACGAACACCTCTATTGTTACGGATGGCTGTTTGGAGACTGCGCTCCTTTGCGTAACGCTTATCCTTTTAAAACAAACCTATTTCCGGGACGTGACAAGTTTTCTTCTTTATTCTACTCAATGACAAACGGCACAATACAGCAATTTCAAACCAATTCCGATCTGTTGTATCATTCTACCGGAGCCAACAGTACCCTGAGGTGTTCGTAACACATCTTACCTGGACCTCAAGTCCGCTTATTTATTATCGATTGACATGTAATGAGCAGTTTTCAATTAGGTATCTAAAGCATTCCTAACCACTCACTAGATGGCGGCCCGACAATTTTGGTAATTGATAATCGCTTCAAAAAATTCAAAATTTAAAATTTCTTTATTGATTAGGACATTAAATATCTCTTTCAATCGTCAAAAAGGAGGGGGGTAGGAAAGTAGGAAGGAAACACACAGTGACACGCTGACCGCCCTATGGCCGTAGATAAACGTATCCCTCGCCAACCACGACCGAACCGGGCTCGACAATGCCAGGCAGAGCCGGAACGCTATATTATATAATATAAGTAAGCTTGAAATAGGTTCTTAGCAAACAGGATATAAACACTGGATACGTTGTATTGAATAATATTGTATTTGTCAATAGTTTTCTACCATTTTAGAGGTTGTAAAAATAATGGAACATAGTGGCAATTTCTATATATATTTATTTTTATATTAATAAACATTTAATTATTTAGTTTAGTATTAGTTTGTTGCATAAAATCACTGCCACCATCATACAGATTAAAAAAAGATTACCAAAATTGTAGGAGCGCCATCTATTGATGCTTTTTGAAACCAACTGACAATACCTACTGGAAAACTCCTCATTGGATCGCAATTACGGCTCAATGGCAGTTTTACTCGGTATTCTGCTACTATTAGTAATAGCGTGATTGAGTTGCCGCCAAGCAAGCATTGTTGTGTTTCCGTTTGAAAGATAAGGCAGCCAGCGCAATTACAGGCATGAGGCATTTCATCTTCTGTTCTCTTTCTGTTCAGTTCTGCGTTTTTGTTGACCGCAACCTAAATGCATCGTAGATGTTGTGGGCATCAGTTAACTCTTACCACCAGGTGGGTTGTCTGTTCGTTTGTGTGTATAAACGTCACTGTGTAGAATAAAAAGCTCAATAATAATGAAACTTACCTCGCTCCCAGTAGGCAGATCCTTCAAATGGTTCAGCGCAGCACTCAAGTCTCTCAGCGCTGGAGCCGTCCACATAGTATCGGGCAACGCTCGCAGCTTGTTGTTCGAAACGTCCAGCGTGGTTAGAGAGGGAAGCGAGAATAGCGATGGTGGGAGGTCTTCTAGGCGGTTGTCCTGTGAGAGAGGGCAGAGAGAGGAAGCTTTTTATGTTATACGGCGGTTAAACAGACAAGCGAGCCACCTGATGGTGCGTGGTCACCGCCGCCTATGGACATCGGCAACACCAGGGGAGTCACCAATGCGTTGCCTCTGAAGAGACCTCTAATATACCTCTTGAACGATCCCATGTTATAGTCCAAAGAAAACACTATAGCTGGGAGTTCTTTCCACATCTGACTCGTGGTAATCGGTGGGGAGAAAAGCAAGAGGGTAACCTGATGATGCTTGGACATCAGCAACATCAGGGGTATCGCTATTGCGCTGTCCAGACTCTACTATACAAATACTATACGGACAGACGGTCCCTAATAGGAAGTGGCCACCATCGACCAGTAGACTAATTACATAACTCTGTTGCTAACAATTATCTGATTTAAATAATTGAAATTGTTACTTTTGCGATTACGCATCATCGATTTAATAGATGTGGCGTCCTACTAGCCTACCCTACACTACACCTGCCCTACACCTACCCTAAACTGAATTTATCACTACCTACCCTCCTTTTTCTTTCTATAAACATTCCTCTTGAATCACTCTATCTATTAATAAAAACCGCATTAAAATCCGTTGCGTAGTTTAAAAGATCTAAGCGTACATAGACACATAGGGACAGACGGCGGGAAGCGACTTTGTTTTATACTATGTATAGATAGATAGAAGACAGCTATCATGATCATCATCATTGGCCTGTGACATCTATTGTAATATTGTGATCCTTTCTGAATAAATTGATAAACAACACGGAAAAGACGGATTATATGATCATCACAAATACTTTTTAAAAACATTGTTTAACACCGGAATATCGAATGACAGCTGAAACGTCACTTGTCAAATGATAAATGTCAGTTGATAAAGTCATCTGTCATACAGACTGGTCTAGCTGATCGGTGACCGAGACGTTCGATGTTCGGTGGTAGGGGAAACGGCTTTATATATCGAAGCTGTCGCAAATATCGGGGCTTATTCTCCTGTGACTGGGAGGCAAAGTGAACGTGCTTACGTATATTTGTACTGTGCATAATCTGGTTGATTGTAACAACTGAGTTGGTGAACAATATATTACTTATTGAAGTTTATTCTGATTGGTTTTATTTCACTATTAAAGATTATTTAAACAGCGTCACTGATAATGGTACGGCACTTTATCTGATGACTTTAGAGGCCAACACGGGAAAGACAGATTCGGTCACACAGATCTTAAAAACTATACTATTTAGGGCCGATTGTTCCATCCTCAGATAAAATATATCAGTCTGATAAATTATTATTCGACTAAAATAAAAACGTACCTATCTTCATGTATAAGTGAAGGATAACTGCTTGTTTTAATTTGGCAGTATATTATTTTATTAGACAGATAAATGTTATCTGAGGATTGAAAAATCGGCCCTTAGGACAGGACTTATACAGATTATTTTGGTTATGTTGCTGGTTTTTCTTTACCCATTGCTATGACGTTAACTTATTTACTAACCGCATTTTGGACGAAGCATTATTGTGAATTACATTGTGTTGACGGTTGTATTATTTATAGGTAGTACATTTATTTAATGATATTGACATTTATTGACAATAATTTATTTTATAATTATGTATTACTTCGTCGTGTGCTTGAATAAAGATAGGTATACATATTTCTATTTAGGACAATACCTTACCTGCAAATATAACTCTTGCAATACAGGCGCGCTGTAAACTTCAAGGCGTGACTTCTTTCCCCTCTTTATCTTGCGTCCTTTACTGTCTATTTCGTCCTCGAACGGATCGGAGGGGGACGGAAGACGCTCCAGCTTATTCTGGGCCGCGTTCAGGTGTCTGAAGTACAAGGTTTTTAGTTAATTTCCTTTTTTCGTGACTGGGATAGACTTGTACGTATGTGGATTGTGGGTGCTGTTTAAAATTATCCTACGAGACGAGCAGTGTCTTCATGTCATTGTGTAATTGTGTCTTCAGAGTCAAATCAAATCAAATCAAGTATATTTGCACCCATGCAGAGCTCGTCTAATTTAAAATGACGCGCCCCACTATCGCATTAACGCACACAAGCAAGTTTAAAATATGGACGCAATACATATACAAATGCCGTTGTAATTGGTCATTGAGTTGCCGGTAAGATTCAAACGTGTCAAGTGCCGTTATCAATATTTGCACTCACACGTCGAAATCAACTAACTAAGTAGTGGGGCGCGTCATCTTAGACTAGACGAGCTCTACAGATCTTCGAAGGTATCAAGGTACTCAATAAGTGGGTGCTAGATTGCGTCATTGTATCATTGCATCATTGCGTCATTGCATGATTGTCTTCAAAAAGTCAATGAGTGAGTGCAACATTGAGTCAATGCGTCAATAAGCTCACACAGATACACAAGAAAAACCCTTCATTTTCCTGAATGAATCTTGTCTAGACATCCTTCAGAAGGTATATAGACTCACCTGAGACTCAGCATTGTGAACACATCCTTCGGAAGGTATATAGACTCACCTGAGATTCAGCAAAGTAAAGAGCTCAGCGGGTAAAGCTCTTAGCTCGTTGTTGGCGATGTCGAGCCTTGTTATCGCATGGAGGGCACCGCCGCCGCTGCTTACTTGCGGGTTGGAGTTCACTTCATTGACACAATGATGCTCTGACTGTGTCAATGAAGTGTGTCGTTGCGTCATTGTGTCGTTGCGTCATTGTGTCAATGAGTCATTTTGTCAATGCGTCATTTGTGTAAATGTGTCATTGTGTCAACGTGTAATTGTGTCTTTGCGTAATTGCGTTTTTTTGTCATTGTGTTGTTGGTCATTGTATCATTTTTCATTGCGTAGTTGCGTCAATGTATCATTGTGTCATTGCGTCAGTATCAATATTAACGCAATAATTTGTGTTTTCAAAGAGTCAATAAGTGAGCCCACACAGATACACACCTCAAATCTCTTTCAGTTTCCTTTCTATTCTGCTGTCCATCGCGAAAATATAACAGATCTTGACTAGACATCTTGTGGAAGGTATATAGACTCACCTGAGACTCAGCAAAGTGAAGAGCTCAGCAGGTAAAGCTCTTAGCTCGTTGTTGGCGATGTCGAGCCGAGTAATCGCATGGAGGGCACCGCCGCCGCTGCTTAGCTTGCTGTTCACTCGGAGGGAGGCTTGCCGGAGCCAGGACATTCTGCGGGAAGAAGATATCAGTATAATTATCTATGCGATATAGTATAAAACAAAGTCCCACGCCGCGTCTGTCTGTCTATCTGTTCGCAATAAACTCAAAAATACTGAACGGATTTTTAGCGAGCTCTTGTTCAACTTGTACGTTAGGCCAGTAAGTAAATAACTGATACTATAATTAAATAGTTTAGTCATTATGTACTGTGTCAGCAAGTCGCTATTGCTTCAAAAGGTGAGCGTTTCACCCAATGTGCATATTCGTCATTGAGTCAATACGTCACTGGAACAATGAGTAAATATATCATACTACTAAGACACTGTGTCATTACTTTTCACGTCAGTGGGTCATTCGGCCAGTGAATCTTTGTGTCAAAGCGTCAATTAGTCAGTACGGAATTGGGTCTGAGGGTCAATGAGTCAGTGTAATTGGGTCAGTGCCACATTGTGTCATGGCAAAGCCAAGGCACATAATTGTATCATCATTGTGTCAGTGCGTCATTAAGTCAGTGCAGCATGGAGTCAGTGCGTCACTGAGTCAGTACGTCATTGTGTCATCATTGTGTCAGTGCGTCATTGAGTCAGTGCGTCAATGTATAATAATTATGTCATTGTGTCATTGAGTCAGTGCATCATTGTATTATAATTGCGTCAATGTGTCAATACGCCATTGGGTCAAACCCACATTGTGTCAGTGCGCCATTCCGACCGCGTCACCCACCTCAGCGTCACCAATCTCGCGTCGAGTCCCCGCCACGCGACCGCGACGGGCGCGGCGGGACACACCGCGCTGTATGTCAGCGCTGCGTCGCCATCTCGACGTGAGACCGCGAAGACGGATTCGCTTAGCGAGCTCTTGTTGAGCTTGTAGTCTGGGTCTGGATAGGCCTGGAAGGGGAGTTATCATCATCGCAACGTTAATGTCACGGTTGTGCTCTCGTGCAGGGTGTCCGCCTTGACGATGATCCAGGATTTGGCTGATCAGCTGGTCTAGCCATCTTTGACAGCTCCGCTTGCGTGATGCGTGTATGGTAGAAAATTGACAGCTCGAAGTTCGACTATTTCCACCAACATCTACATTGACTCTGATTGTGTAGGATCTTCCCCCATCCGCCTCCTTTGTACACCGAAAGTACATGAATTGTCTATGGGCCAAGAATTTCTACCACAAACAGCTTATGTCAGATAACGTTAGCTTATGCCAAATCCCATAAATTTTTTCTACCACAAACGATTGTACATTAACGCAACCTCTTGGCTAAGGCCGCAGGTAATTACAGTGGAGCGACTGTTGTCTGACCTCCGTGAACAAGGGACTAAGGGTCCGATAGATACTCTCGTAAAGATAAGTGTTTATTGCCCCTGGCACTAAAACATCCATAGGCTGCGGTGACTGCTTTCCATTAGGCAGGCCGTAAGCCACCTTAGTGGTCCAAAAAAAAAGCTTCTCTATTGAAGCGATAGATCTCCCCACTTAGAGCTCGTCTAATCTAAGATGCCGCGCCCCACTATCGCATTAACGCACACAAGCAAGTTTAAAATATGGACGCAATACATATACAAATGCCGTTGTAATTGGTCATTCAGTTGCCGGTGAGATTCAAACGTAGGAGCACGCGTCGTTCATTGGCTCCCACACAGATGAAATGTCGTTATCAATATTTGCACTCACACATCGAAATCAACTAACTAAGTAGTGGGGCGCGTCATTTTAGACTAGACGAGCTCTACCTTAGTTGCCAATATAGCCGCCAACTACAAATTATTATATAGGAACATAACCGCCACCTCGATAGCGCGATGTAAAATACAAGCAGCGCCATCTAGCGACACTCTGCTATTTCTGTCTTTCCTCAGAAAATTATGATGATGAGTGAATGTCAACTGTGGACCGTAGACATCCAGTTACGTGTATGTGTGTGTGTTTGGCGGATAAACGGCGAAAGGGGGGCTAAAGGAGACCTTGTCATATTGTTGAGCTTCCCTATTTGAGCGATAGATCTCGCTACATATCTCCCCACCTACCTTAGTAGCCAATATGGCCGCCATAAGGTCAGTTACGAGCGAGTTTTTGAACTGCCACCTCGATAGCGCGATGTAAACTAGACGCAGCGCCATCTAGCGACGCTCTGCCGTTACTACGCTTCATAGACACCTACCTTAGTAGCCAATATGGCCGCCATGAGATCCGTCAATCCATGGCGGGCGCACTCTCTCAACGCCCGTCCGTGCGGATCAGTAGCTCCGTGTTGGAGTAACGCCTCTGCCGTGGCGATGTCTTTGGCTCTGGCTGCTAGAGCTAAAGCCGACCAGGGCGCGTCACCTGGAATGACGGAGGCGAGTTATTGACGCAAGTCATAATAAAAAGTACAAAGTAGTTTATCAGTTATCTATAGCATCCATAACGCAAGCTTTGCTTACTTTGGAAATAGAATGTGAATTGTACAGTCATACTAATTTAACTCATTGACGCTCTGACACAATGGTGGACGTACTGAATGGACGGACGTGACGACCGGAGTGGTTCAGTAGTCTGCCACGCAAGAGGTCCCGGGTTCGATTCCCGGCCGGGCAGAAATTGAAATGATGAATTTTAATTTCTGTTACGGGTCTGGGTGTACTATGTATAATAAGTATGTATTTAAAAAGTATTAAAGTAGTTTATCAGTTATCTAGCACCCATAACACAAGCTTTGCTTACTCTTAGGCTAGATGGCGTTGTGTGAATTTGTCCAAGATTTTTTTTTTACTGACTCAAGGGGGCTCTGACACAATGTGGCAATGACTCAATGACGGACTCATGGGGGCTCTGAATGACCTAGTGACACAGTTCATACAGTTTCTTAATAAAACAATAGTATGACACATTTACTAACACTTCCAGTGACGTATTGACCCAATGATAATAAACCGTAATACAAGGGATACAATATCATTATCTTGGCTTAATATCTCGGTTGTGTTCTCACGCGCGAAGACCCGTTGTCCGCCATGACAATGATCCAGGATTTAGCAGTCGCTCTAATGTAATTACCTGATATGCCAAAACCTGGATCATGGAGAGAACACCGGGGACTCGCGCGCAAGAACACAACAGGGATATTGACGCCAAGCTGATTTTGGGCAGTGTATAAATTTATTGGTCTTCTTCACTCACATGTCAGGAATACCCTCAACCTGATGCATGAATGTAGAAGTGGCAAAAGAGGTATGTCAGGATCTTAGCTTGTGGCGCTCGAATTCTCAAGCTACCTCTGTAGAATACGGGGGTGAATGTGTATGTATATATGTATGTATGTGTATATTAATTTTAATTCCCCGCTCCTGGATCTTCTAAGTGACGGACGTGTTTATTGCTGTTTATTCTAATTTTAAACAAAAATTAAATTAAATTAAAATATTGAATAATCCACAAGTATACCAGGCGAACAGAAGTGTAAGAAGGTGCAAATCCAGCTACCTACCCAGTGAGTGAGACCAACTGCATTGACAACTATACCTCCGTCATACCCGTTCAATACCTAACCTGTGCAAAATCACCAATGACAGGCTGCTGACCTACAAGCCCCGCCCCTCAAGTGACAGCATTTCTTTTTATTAGGCCACGCCTCTTTTACCTATTCATTTGCCGACGGCGCCCGCGCACTTATTTAGGCCTAGAGGAACGAAATATTATAACTCCGAGATGTCAACGCAAAGAACTCCACCGCCGGCATCGAATTTGGTTACACCTACTAACTTACAACACGCTCATTCAGACCCCACACTGAGCTCACTACCTAGTGAAGCGGATAAAAAGGACCCTGGTGTAAAGACACGTAGGGCGCGACGACAATTGGAAGCAGACTCGCACGATAATCCCAACAACGACCCCGCTTTACTTATGTCTGAAATGACTAAATTATTTGCGAAGTTCGAGCGCACTCAAAACTTAAAATTCGAGGCTCTTAATTCCTCAATGAATAATTTACTGGATCAAAACTCTAAAATCCAGGAGTCTATTACGTTCTTCTCACAAAAATACGATGAGCTAGTTGAGCGGCTGGACGCATCGGAAAGAGAATATTCCAACCTAAAAACTCGCATTAACCAGCTGGAAAATAGGATGGACAATTTGGAATGTCAGTCGCGATCTGCTATGATAGAAATTAACAACTTGCCTCCTTCCGAACCCGAAAACTGGGAGATCCTTAGTTCCAAACTCACCACGATTGGAGATATTATAAATCAACCTATTCGACCCACGGAAATCAAAAATATTTATAGGAAAAAGCCTAGCAAAGACCGTTCCTCTGTCGGCACGGTTGTAGTGGAATTTACCTCGGTTGTACTTAAGGAAAATGTCATGAAAGCCAGTAGGTCTTTCAACAAACTGAACAAGAAGGCACAACTATCTTCTTCACACCTCAAATTGGACGGATTACCCACACCGATCTACATCGCGGAATCACTGTCCGCCCAAGGAAAACACCTTTATTACCTTGGTCGAAATTTACAAAAACAAGATAAGTGCAACAGCTGTTGGACGTACCGTGGCAAGGTTTTCATTAAGAAAACGGCAGAATCGTCGCCAACTTGGATAAAAACTGAACTGGATCTTAAAAAAGTTACGAAAACACAATGACTAGATTTAAATTATTATCATAATATTGTTAATGTCTTATTACACGTATATATTTCCAAATTGAGAGGTAACCCATATCCAACACATTACACCCCATACACATCTTACGTCATTTCTTACACACATACAAGCTCACACTGCCATTATCGCAACTCTTCGGACGGCCACTCAGCTAACTATTTCGCAATATTAGCAAGCAGTAACATAATTTTTGGCCTAAAAAACATGCATCCAGTAATCAATAAAATTTCTAATTTAATGTTATTCTACCCACAATATAAAATTCAAGTTGTAATTTTGAACCATAGTCACAGAATAATGATACTAACTCGCAGCTATAATGTATCTTTCGTACAAGTATTTTTAGTGCAAACTACCCTACACTTAAACGTAAACAAACTTAGTTATCTGCCGATATCCGACCTACACATTGGAATTCCATAATCTCGACGATATAAACATGGAACTTGATGACCTTAGGGTGGCTAAGTCTGCTACGTGTACGATCGAGGACTGTAAAAGGTTATCAATAACGCACCGTTCATCTTTAAAACTTATATGTCAAAATATTAGAAGTATTAATTGCAACTTTAACGGATTTCTTACGCTTCTGGACAGGAGTGATACGGTGTGGGACGTGATAGTGCTTACCGAGTGCTGGTTGGCGAATTCTCCCCCCATTCCCCCACTCGATGGATACAGCTTTACTGCTACATCACAGCATTCCACGCAAAAAGAAGGTGTAGTGGTGTACTATCGCAGCCATAATTGTGTTACCGTTGTTGAGTCAAAGATAAAGGACGCTAACTGTATCACTATGATCTTAGGTACAGACACGGTCTTAATATCTATCTATCGCCCACCTAGTAATCGTAATATTAATGATTTTCTGGTCACATTAAATGAACATTTAAACATATATTCTTCATATAAAAATATAATATTGACAGGCGACATGAACATTGATATCTCTGAAAACGTGTGCGACTCTCGGTCTACGGAATACCTAACTCTTATTTCCTGTCACGGCATGCTTCCTGCGCACACATTGGCCACACGTAACAATCAATCTTGCTTGGACCATATCATTTTAAAAACAAAATGTCCGGCGTTTGCCTTTGTGGCCGATACAACTGTAACAGATCACGACACGGTAATGCTCTATTTATATACCTCTAACTATAAAAAAAATAATGCATTGCCCAAACTCAAAACTCTTAAAATAATCGACTATGACTCAATAGAACGAGAACTTCAAAAAACTAATTTTAGTCCTTTGTACAATATGTCGGATATAAATGAAGCCACTAATTTTTTTACTAATGCTCTTAATGGAATTGTTACTGCCAATACCACCTTAAAAGCAGCTTCAAACCGACGTTCATTAAGAAAGCCTTGGATGACTACAGGACTTTTAAAATGCTTGCGAAACAGGGATAAACTACATACTAAATTAAAAAAATCGCCTGATGATATAATACTTAGGACAACATTTACCAGGTATAGAAATTTCTGTAACGCCCTACTCAGGAAAACAAAAATGGAAAATGATAGAGCGTTGATTCAGGATTCACAAGGTAATAATAAACGTCTTTGGAGCGCTATAAAAAATATAACTTATACCGCTAAACAGAAATCTAGTGCAGATTCCCTTATTTCGACTCGAGATCCAGACCGCAGTATTAATGGGGTTAATCACTTTTTTGCGAACATAGGAAGAATACTGGCTGAAAAGATAAAACCAACTGGCGACTTGCGACAGCGGGCAGGTGTCATTCAGTCTTGTCCATATTCTTTTGCACTCCTGGACACTAATGAGGCTGAAGTAGGAAGCTTAATTGCAAATCTTCGAGACAACTGCGCGACTGGTCTAGATGGATTGTCAACCGCATTCCTTAAAAGATACAGGGAAGTTCTGACCCCTCCCATTACCTTTCTCTGCAATCGTGCTTTCTCGTCGGGTTCTTTTCCTGACGCTTTCAAAGTGGCAGTTGTCACGCCAATATTTAAGAGTGGTGACAGAGACAGTGTCACTAATTATAGACCAATTTCAATCTTACCCAGTCTCTCTAAAATCTTGGAAAGACTAATAAACAACAGACTAGTAAAATATTTGGAAAAAAATAAAATTTTGTCACCTTCACAATATGGCTTTCGTTCTGGAATTTCTGCTAGTGATGCGGTACTGAAAATTACTACCAACATTGTTACACACCTGGATAGTAAAAAAAAAGTGGTAGGTATATTCCTTGACTTGGCGAAGGCATTTGACACTGTCTCTGTACCAACACTTATTTCCAAACTTGAGTCAATTGGTATCAGAGGCTCTCAGCTTGAACTTTTAGGAGTTATCTCTCGAATAGACGGCAACGTGTCAGGATTGGAGATAGGTTAAGTAATGAGCTGGGGATCTCCTGCGGTGTGCCTCAGGGTAGTGTACTCGGTCCTACATTATTTTTAATCTACATTAACGACCTATGTCAGTTTAGGCTGAGTGGTGGCTCCATTTTTGCGTACGCCGACGATACTGCGCTGATATTCTACGGTGAAACTTGGGAGTCGGCATTCAACTGTGCTCAGACTGGGTTCAACTCTGTACGGGACTGGTTAGACGAGAATCTGCTGACTTTAAACGTAGACAAGACGAAGTTTATGACGTTTTCTTTGTCGAATAGGAGTTTGCCTGCACCTCACGAATTCTCCCTATTTTCTCACTCCTGTTCAGATCTATCAATAAACAGGCTGTGCGGTTGTCCTGAGCTCTCTAGTGTTAGGTCAATTAAGTACCTAGGGGTCAGCCTTGATAACCTTCTTTCCTTCCACACGCATATTGACGGGCTAGCAGCCAGAATACGTAAATTAATATTTATATTTAAAACACTTCGTGATATCGCTAAGTCAAGGTACTAAGAACGGTGTACCTCGCCCTCGCACAGTCTTTAATCTCTTACTGTGTTGACTCATGGGGTGGATGTGATAAAACCTATTTACTAAAGCTTGAACGCGCCCAGAGGGCGCTTCTAAAGGTGGGCTGGAAACTGCCATACCGGTTCCCTACATTTGAACTTTACAGAAAATGTAACGTTCTCTCAGTGCGTCAACTTTTTATACTTCAGCTTACTCTGCGGACTCATTGTCATGTCCCCTATGACCTATCTAATCCGCCCACCTCACGCCGGTCTTACACCGTCTGTTCCACTGTATCGACCAGTTCCAGCTTGGCCCAACGTACATTTTATTTCCTCGGGAGCTACATCTACAACAAAATAAATAAAATTCTAAACATATATCCAAAGTGTATATTGGAGTGTAGGAGAATTGTGACATCGTGGCTGAGGAATCTTGATTATGATTCTACAGAAAAAATTATCGCAATTGTATCCTGAGATAAACATATATAGACAGACAAACAAACACCAAAAAACACCACACACACACACACACATACACACACACATACACATACACATACACACACACATACACACACACTGGGTTTTCATTTTCTACTATTTTTTTTTTATTTTTTTACTGTTGTTTTATTTTCTCGATCATCATAAGATTGTTTGCTTAAACATTGCTCTGATTACATTATCGAAAATATTTAATTGTAAGGGATGCAGGAGTTTGGGAGCCTGGAGATCTGTAACACAGGTTTTCATTAACCTACTACAGACTCCAGCTCTCAATAAGGATTTGAATGCTATGTACAATGTATAAAGTGTATATATAACAATGTAACCTAATGCCTTTTTGAGAGAAATAAATGATTTTTGTATTGTATTTGTATTGTATTGTTGTAATTTATTTATTTATTAAAGCTTTATGCACAAAAGTACAGTGGCGGACTTAAAGCTAGAATAACCTTATCTACCAGTCAACCGGGATAATCTAAGCCCGAGAAAGGTAGGCGGTGCAGGAAAAGAAAGACAAAAAAATACAAAACTACTTGAGTAAAAAGGAGGAGGGATATACATTTATGCAACTATAGTCCGGAAGCACATACTAAATACATATACAAAACCATAAAATAAACATATGAACTTAAAACTGGATACAATATATAAGTGAAACCAAAGGTATATGTGTATGTGTATATGTGTATGTGTATATGTGTATGTGTATATGTCAACTCACCACCCCCCCTGGCAGGCGAAGGCGAGCTGGAAGCCCGGCTGGCCGCGCTGGCGCTGCGCGAGCGCCGCCGGTCGCGCGGGGAGGGAGGCTGGGGACAAGGGGTACACTGTGTCAGAATATAGTGGGACAACTAGCTAGAAAGAACAGGTCTAAAACGGCCATAATATGATTGATATTAATTTGTCACAAACTTATCTGCAAAGTCGCTGTTGTTGACATTGACATGACAATTCAAAATGGCGTCGCTTAGTTCCAGTATTGGAAACCGGATCAGATAAAATTGTGACTCACAGTTAGAACCCCAAAACAGCTGATTTATTGCGACGAATTTTTTTAATTATTAAAATCCCTGTTTCACCTCTCCAGCACGAAAAGGTGACTTTTGATGCGGTAAAACTCGTTAAAAAAATTAATGCAACTGCTACTGAAGCTGCTGCTGTGCTACGAGTTCTTGTGCTCTACGTGGGATAGGTGAAATAGTTTTTTTATTATACAAGAGAGCAAGTTATTTTTTGTTACGAACTCGGCAGTTTAAATCACTAGCTAGCGAAGTAGTCTAGAATTGAATCACGAGCGTAGCGAGTAATTATAATAGAAAAAGAAACATGAGGTGAGGTGGGGATCAAATGCCAATTCTCAATCAAAAATCAAAGATCGAAAATTCGCTAACGTGTATATCTTACCTGATTACTGTCATAATCACAGAAAATAAGCGTTTTTGCTGCCGGTTTTCATGTAGAAAACGCGCCAAAGTATGTTTCACACGAGAGTTAATAATTCAATTCTAGGCTACTTCGCTAGTTCGTTATTTAACCAAGCCGGAAGCTGGACAGAGAACTCCTCAACGACCAACAGCAGACATATCGAGTTTGGTGTCATTTGAAAGCTCTTGGACCAGTCTACCCCCTTATTGCCTTCCCTCTCTAACTCCCCCATCTTACCTCATCATCGTTTAATTTTTTGTGTCAATTTGTTTACACTTTTAATCTTTAATTTCATCTCCAAGTATAGACTAGTATATGACCGTATTTCACCTGATGGTAAGTGACGATGAGGCCTAGGATGGAGCCTGTCCAGAAATAGCCTATTCACTCTGGCCTTGTAGGAGACCAGGGGGCTTACCATGAGCTCTGATAGCAGGACCCAAACAGAACTGCCCTGCTTAGAACGAGATAGCACTATACGTGTCACATAAGTTTGTCGCGTTCTAAGCAGGGCAGTTCTGTTTAGGTCCTGCTATAAGAGCTCACGGTAAGCCCCCAGATTAGGAGCCCACGTTACGAAGGTTGATCCAAAGGTTCGTCCGAATACCTGATACACCTTACTTCATCATCAGGAGCCCTGGCAGGCGCATCAGGCGGGGCTCCGGCTGCTAGAAGCCGCATCGCCACCACGCCGTCACCGTAAAATAGAGTAAACCTGGACACACTAGCAACCCTAAGCCAGAAGGTGGACATGGAACTCCTCAACGATCAACAGCAGACATATCGAGTTTGGCTCAACTTGACGTGGACTCCTAATATGGTTCTTCAAGGCTAGAGTGAATAGGCTGTTCCTTGACAGGCATGCTCCATCTTCGGCCGCATCGTCACTTACCACCAGCTGAAATGGCGGTCAAATGGAGTCAATCTCGACACACTAGCGACAATAGCCAGAAGTTGGACATGGAACTCCTCAACGACCAACAGCAGACATATCGAGTTTGGTGTCATTCATAAGCTCTCGGCCAACACTGTAGCCTTGTCACCTACCTTTGCCAAACTCTCCCATCTCACTTTATCATTCGGCGACCTGACTTATTTTGACCGTAGTCAGACCATGGACAGGGAACTCCTCAACGACCAACAGCAGACCCATCGAATTTAGTGTCATTTGAAAGCTCTTGGTCCAGTTTATCTCCTCGTTGCCTTCCCTTTCCAACTTATCCTACCTTACCTCATCATCCACCGTCCTGACATATTTCAACCATAGACAGAGAACTCCTCAACGACCAACAGCAGTCATATCGAGTTTGGTGTCATTTGAAAGCTCTTGGCCATATCTATCCCCTCCTTACCTTCCCCCATCTACCCCCTCACCTTACCTCATCATCAGGAGCCCTGGCAGGCGCATCAGGCGGGGCCCCGGCTGCCAACAGTCTCCTGGCCACCCTGGCGTGTCCGGCGCGCACGGCGCACGCCACCACGCCGTCGCCACCGTGGAGGAGGTCCAGGCGGACGGGGCGTACGTGGTGTTCGCGGTCAGATTGCTCCTGGGGGGAATAATAAATAAACAATAATAATAGTAATAATAAATGGCCGTGTGGTGTCCGGCAGAGTAGAATAGCACCAACCCCTTACACTCGTGGGTGACGTGACGTACAAGGCGACTAATGTTTAGAGGCAAAAGATCTAGTCTCCTTAGGCTTGAAAATGGGCAGCAGCGTTTTCCATTGTTATATTAATAACACTGCGATCTCCAACCCGCCTGCCAAGCGTGGAGATTACGGCAATAACCTCCCCTTTCGTGGGAGAGGCCCTAAGTCCTGCGGTGGACTGTTACGGGCTGTGATGATGATGTATGATGACTTATGAGATAGTGATTCATTTACTATATTATTTCGAGCATCGCTGGCCGAGCGGTTACGGTATCCGACTCGTAAGCGAGAGGTACCGGGTTCGAATCCCGTTGCGGCCATGTACCAATGACTCTTTTCTGAGTTATGTACATTAGTTGAATGCTAATCGATGCTCTTACGGTGAGGGAAGACATCGTGATGTAACCTGCACAGTGGTAGCGCCCCCGGTGTTGCCGATGTCAATACGCGGCGGTGACCACGTACCATCAGGTGGCCTGTGTGCCTGTTTGCCTGCCGTATTACATAAAAACATTCAGTCGCCTGAATGTGCAGGTTTCATTACGATGTTTTCCCTCACCGTAAGAGCATCGGTTAGTATTCAACGAATGTACATAACTCAGAAAACAGTCATTGGTACATGGCTGGAGCGGGATTCGAACCAGGGACCTCTGGCTTACGAGTTGCATACTGTAACCGCTCGGCCACCGACGCTCTACAGCAATAATAAACATACGATATACTTAATAATAAGGATAACAATTTCTATGAAAGAAAAGAACATTGAAACACTTTTAAATAGTATGATGATATAATTGTTTGAGTTATTTCAACCTCGGTCAAGGATACATTCCGTGTCAAAAAACATGTTAGCACACAATTGCTTAACAACCGGTTTATCACAGAACATATCCAGACTAGAAGAGAAAAAAATACACATTTTAAGGGTACGTTCCGGGGTTTCCTACCGCGTACCTTTGCTGACGAGTACATACCCTTAAAATGTGTAATAATAACCGCAATAGTTAAAAACATTTAGTTAAAATTCAAAAATTGCCTTAATAATAACAACTGTTACTCACGGCCTTCCCACCAGTGAGCTTGGAGACGATGGCGTGTATCCCGAGAGATATCCCCGCGCGGTGCGGCGACAGCACCGCCGCCGGCGATAGCGGGGGCTGACGAAGATAGGTTATATAAAATAAAAAATATTGGAAATAAAAAATGTAATTTAATGACTTATGCTTAGTAATGTAAATAAAATATATGCTTAGCAATAAAATAAATTTGACATTATTATTTAATAACAATTTGACATGTGCGTAGATATATTTAATTTTATTTTAAGGAACTAAAACTGAATTATTGTACGTCCGTGGGCAGACCACAGAGCTCTCTGTATTCACTTAACACCTGTATATTATTTATATGTATACCAACCAGTGTGTCACAATAAAAGTATTTGATTTGATTTGATTTGATAAAGTTCTTAAATGAAAATGTATGTAATGTTATAAACAGAAAATAATAAATATTCGTGGACAAATTCACACAGCGCCATCTAGCCCCAAACTAAGCAAAGCTTGTGCTATGGGTGCTAGATAACTGATATACTACTTAAATACTTTTAAATACATACTTATTATACATAGAACACCCAGACCCGTAACAGAAATTAAAATTCATCATTTCAATTTCTGCCCGGCCGGGAATCGAACCCGGGACCTCTTGCGTGGCAGACCGGCCGTGTTGACCATTGAACCACTCAGGTCGTCAGGTCGTTATGTGTTATACATGATACATGTCTTTTTCTTTTTCGTTTATGTTGTGTTGTGTCGTTTCTAGTGATAATAAATAAGTTATTTATTTATTTTAAAATATTTTATATCTCGATTTAACTGGCTTTCAAATAAAGAAAACCGCATTGTTCGCGTAATGAAAAGCTACGAACCATCACGATTAAACTGGTTATATCTATATCATCATCATATCAGCCAGAAGACGCCCACTGCTGGGCATAGGCCTCCCCCAGAGATCTCCACAAAGGCCGGTCCTATGCTTTCCGCATCCAGCTGGCACCTGTGATCCTTAACAGGTCGTCGGTCCACCTTGTAGGAGGCCTACCCACGCTGCGTCTACCGTATATCCGCGTATATCTATAACTGGCTATCAAATAGAGAAGCCGCATCCAAATCGGTCCATCCGTTCGGGAACTACGATGTCACAGACAGACACACACATACACAGAGCCACTGACAAACTGTATCTGCACATTTCAAAATTATAACATCCCCCTTTTTTGTTGTGAGTGTTGTGCTGGGATGGAGAAGATGTTGTATTTGAATAGAGGTGTTGTGTTGTCTGTCTCGTAATACCTGCGTCCCCTCAACAGGCGTCCCCACCACGCTGAACGCAAGCAGCGCCTCCACAGCCGGGAGGGCGCCGAGCGCGCACGCCGCGTGCAAAGCGCTCTGGCCGCTCGCGTCGCGCGCGTTCACGTCGAACGCGAGCCGGTACGTGTAGCGGCCGCTTGAGTCGCTGGGGGGGAAGAGTGTGTTAAAGGTGAAAAGGTTTTTACGTGGTCGACAACACGTGGGTGTTACCGCTGGTATTGTAAGCGCCCATAGACTGCGGCGACTGCTTACCATCAGGCGGACTGCTTACCAACTTAGTTGTTTAAAAAAAATGGGACACTTATAGACAAAGCCTATTTTTGTAATTAATATCTTCGAATCGAATCCAAAATTCCTCCAGCAGTCTGTCGAAAACTCCCCTGAACTTCCCAGTTTACCCCAAAATTCCCTAAGACTCCGCAGTCCACACTGAAACTCCTCAAGCCTCCCCAATCTACGCCAGCACTCCCAATTCTGCCCCAAAACACCCCAGACTCACGTGTAAGTGGTAAGCAAGTTCTCCGGGTAGGGGAACTCAAGGATATGCGTGACGAGAGCCGCGTGGCCGCCGATGCAAGCCGCGTGGAGAGGCAGCCACTTCTCCACTGTCTCTTGCTGGGGAAAAGGGAGAGGGAGTACTGATTAGCGAGGCGTAGTATGCGGCGTCAGTACAAGAGTATAATTAGACCTGTGATGCTCTATGGCTGCGAGACATGGCCAGCGCTGACGAAACTCGCGAACTTTACGCTAAGGAAATGAAAATGTTGCGGTGGATGTGCGGAGTTACGCGACTCGATCGAGTACATCCGTGGCAGCCTTGGCGTAAGGGATATCCCAGATAAAATCGAGGAGACTCGCTTACACTGGTTTGGTCACGTGTTGCGTAAGCCTATACCTGGTGCCTGAACCTGCCGGTATCAGGAAAGAGGCCCCGTGGGCGACCCAACAAGCGATGGATTGACATCGATGTGTCGGATGCGAGAGCCAATGGCTTACGAAGAATAAGAAGGAAAGCAGACCCTGGCAGAAGCCGGGATAAGCGCTAGGACGATTATAAATATTGCGACGGTGTCAGTATGTTGTTCACAGGGATCTTCTATATTTATTTCTTTAAGTTATCCAAACAAACCCTCACCTGCACAGCCTCAGGGAACTGCTGCATCAGCAGCTTGGCCACCTCCAGATGCCCGCGGTAGCAGGCCGCGTGCAACGGAGCATACTTGGTAGCGGGATGGGCGCGCCCGTCAGCGCCCGCGTCCAGGAGTGCTGCTACGGCTGTCGCGAGGCCCGCTTCTGAGGCCCTAGTGAGGGGGAATGGAGGATGTTTATTTTCACGGACATTCAGGGTTTGAGTTCGAGTAATGATGATGGTTGTGCCACACTAAGAGAGCCTGGAGAGTTTAAAAAGGGATGAAAAGGTTTTCACGGGGTCGGCAGCACGTAGGTTATGCTCCTAAGCTGCGATAACTGCTTACCATCAGGCAGGCCGTAAGCTTGTTTGCCACCTTAGGGCATAAAAAGATGATGATGATCTTCAACACCGTGAACTCCAACCCAACTATCAGCGAAGAGTTATCAGGAATATTCAACCAACAGACTACTAACATGGGCATTTACTAAGACAGATGACTCAGGCAACTGAATGTGTAACTGGTCAGGTTCCCCTGGTAGCAGGGTCACGGAGGTCAGATGGCAGTCGCTCCACTGTCACATGGTACCTGATCTGCCCACCTGGAACATGGTCAAGCCGGACCCCAGGCCGATAACAACCGGGACATAACGCCAAGATTACACGCACACCATGGTTAGATCTTGGATCCCGGACCCTCGCGTGCGACAACACAACCGGGACATTAACGCCAAGATGACTAAGACTAGTGGACTCACATATACAGAAGCGTGTTGCCCCCAGCCGGCGTGAGGTTTACAATCAGACCAGCGGCAGGCCCGAGCGCCGCCAGCCGGCCCCGCAGCGGCTGCGCCTCCCCCCGGGCCACCAGCTCCCGCAGCTGCTTATGCTGGGAGGCCCGCTCCCGCTCCTGAGCATCTGGGGGTGATGGGGGGATCCTTCAATTTCATTTGCAAGGGGACATGCATTGGCCGTGTGGTGTGCGGCAGAGTAGAATAGCACCAAGCTCTTACACGCGTGGGTGTCGTACAAGGCGACTAATGTTTTCGAAGCAAAAGATCTAGTCCCCGTAGGCTGGAAAATTGGTAGCAGCGTGATGATGACGCATTAGGCATCCTCGACTGGTCGGAGACGAGGTGGCAATCTCTCACGACGCTGCGACGCTAGAAGGATGGGGGAAGGTGGTAAGCTTGAAGTCAACATGATTCTGTATATAAGAGATACAGAAGCAAGCCAGCGGCAGGCGCGAGCGCCACCAGACGGCTCCGCAGCAGCTGTGCCTCCCCCAGCCCAACCAGGTCCCGTAGCTGCATATGTTAGGAGCCACGCTCGCGCTCCTGAGCATGGGGGTGATGAAGAAACCGTGTCATGATGGAAGGATCCTTCATTTTTAACGCCCCGACAAAAGACGTCGAAAAACCCCCAACCAAGTTTACTTATACTCAAATATTTTCTAAACTACTAAACCGATTTTAATGAAACAAAGCTAAGAAGCATCTAGATTATACTGGCTTTCAAACACAGAAAGCCCCATCCAAATAGGTCCATCCATTTGGGAGCTACGATGCTAATATATTGTATATTTCCATAATGATTAAGTATTCGTTTCCACCTATATTAAAATGGGGCCCCTACAGCTTTCAAGTTTAAACTAAACTAACATGTGCACTATAAAAACCAAATTACTTCCAACATTCGGCTTTTAACAAACAACAAACAAAATATGGTTCTGTGCACTTGTTGTAAACATACTATTGTAAACTGTTGCCTAAAATAAAGATTATATTATATTATCATCATATATTTAAGAGTATGACTCTTGTCGGTGGAGCAATCGCCACTCTTCTCTCCTGTCTGCCAACCTCTTGATCTCTTTATAATCCTCGGCGCTCACAGAATTGAAATAAGTGAAGGAGAAGTGAAATTTATTGAAAGTTATTGAGAACAGAAGGGGGGAAATGCTAGGGACATTTAATAAGACATGACAACTTTTTGAGAGTTATAATTGTAGGCAAAGTTGAGGGAAAGAGAAGAAGAGGAAGGCCAAGATTTGAATATTATATTATTTTATACTTTTAATTTTAATAATAGCAGTCGGGGTCTCTAGTTTTTGAACTACTTTTTCCAAAGAAAGTTCAGAAAACGAAGCTCAAAATCTAGTATACAGTGGCGAGGTTATCACTAAAAGAGAGTTCCAGCCAACCCATTTTTAATTTATTCATATTTATTTTTAGTTTAAATTAAACTAGCCAGGCATTTGACCGCCATCTCACCTGGTAGTAAATGACGATGCGGCCGAAGACGGAGCATGCTTGTCTAGAACCTATTCGCTCTAGCCTTGGGCGTCTAGATTATAATGATCAAGAAACACCTGCCATAAAAGCCGCCATCACAGCCCCTGTGAAAGCGATATCAAAGAGAAAGCCCTCACCTTCAACCCTCCAAGGATCAAAGATGTCGTCCACGAAGTACTGGGTGGCTTCAAAGGCTGTATCAGGCTGGATACTGTCCAAGGCTTCGCTGCGAGGTCTTGAGCGGCGACGCGAGCGCCGCTCCGGCGGATTGCGGAGTCGGAGAGAACTAATGCGATGCAGCATTGTAAAATTTCGATATCACTTCACTTGCTCAGTTTGTCACGCTTTACACAAGCTTTGCTTACTTTGGGGCTAGGTGGCGCTGTGTAAATTTGTCCAAGCATTTTTTGTCACTTATTCATTCCTAGTTTCTCACTGTCACTTTAATTTCTTCTAAAGCGTATAGAGAACCGACGACGCGTTGAATACTAACCGATGCTCTTTCGGTAAAGGGAAAACATGGTTATACATTCAGACAACTAAATGTGTAACCATGATCCAATCAGGACAGGTTGACCTGCGGGGCTATTGGCTAACTCAGTTGACAACTGTATTTGACACTAGATAATTCTACACCACGTCATCTACATTGAAAACTGGCAATAGCGTCTACCAAATTAGAGTAGTGTCAGATTTTTTTATGTCAAATTCAGTTGTCCACTGAGATAGCCGATACGCTCTCAGGTAGCAGTGTCACGGAGGTCAGTGGCGCTATTTTTGAACCGCTCTCATCCACGCGATCGCTCGCGTGTCGGGCAATTCGCCATCCAAGATACGCGGTCTAAATTGTCCAGACAACACAAAATTTAAAATGTTTGTTTTGGAGATTGCTTTGCCTCCTTGCACTCTTTCACAAGGGGTCCGATCGCCGAGTGTGCTGCGAGCAAGATGAAGTCGCAAATGCTATTGCAGAGCTAACTCTCCGCATACCTTAGTATGCGGTAGGGCCCCAGTTATTTGTGTTTAATGCTTGCGAATATTCCGAATAAACTGGATTCATAACAGCCAGATCGGAGCGTTGATATATTTACGATGCAGTTATGGATTGCGCCCCACAAGAAATATAAATAAACTTTGTTATTATTCAGTATTTGCACTACCTAGTTCCCTGATGGCCTAGTTGTTAAAATATCCGGCTCTTAAGCGAGAGGTACCGGGTTCGAATCCCACTGCGGCAATATACCAATGATTCTTCTGAGTTACGTACATAAGTTTAATGCTAACCGATGCTCTTACGGTGAAGGAAAACATTGCGACGAAAGCTGCACATTCAGGCGACTGAATGAGTAACCGTGATCCAATCTGGTCATGTTTCCCTGGTAGTATGTTTTCGGTTGGTTTCCACAGTGTCCCGGAGGTCAGGGGCGCTATTTTTGCACCGCTCGCGTCCACACGAGCGCTCGCGTCGCATACCTGTCTCTTTCACATTCGTGATAAATTGTTAGAGATAGAAAAGAGATACAATTTTTTAATATTATTCACGCTTTGTGAATAATATGTAATAAACCAGTTTCATAGCAGCGAGACCAGAGCGGTGATTGATTTATGGTGCGGCACAAGTAATTTAAATAAACTAAACTTCGTTATTATTCAGTATTTGCTCTATCTAGTTAGTGGAACTGGATCCTAATATCAAGGTCTGACGTCGTATCATCGTCTGTCTAGCGAAGTTAACAGACGTACAGACTCAATTTCGCTTGCGTGTTCGTATGGAATATAATGCATTAGTGGACTCGACGCGAATTCGTTCGCGTGCCGTCTTGCCCCTACCCTATCCTACACCTACCCTACACCGAATAGTAAAGTCACTTTACTATTCGGTGTAGTCACTTTACTTACTCACCTACTGACTTATTTATACTCAAACCAATGTATATTTCAGTTCTAACACACACACACACACACACACACACTCACACGCACGCACGCGCGCACACACACACACACACACACACACACATACACACACACACACGCACGCACGCACGCACGCACGCACGCACGCACGCACGCACGCACGCACGTACTTATCACACCTGCCATTTTAACATGTACCTTACTGTATTTTATATAAATAAAGAGAGTATAGAGAGTATTACTTTTCCCATTTATGTTGGCTAAAAACCCTAAGTTCATGGATCGTAGATGTTACGGGCGACAGTCACCGCTTACCCTCAGGTGGGCTCTCTGCTCGGTTGTCACTGCGTGTGCCCTATATCAGGCGTCCATTCGGCTCGACAGGTATGCCGCCGGCGCCGCGTAACCTAATACCTGCGCATGCGCAATTCTCACTGGCACTACTCCGATGGCTGCCGTGCGAGCGTTTCACAGTGCACGACACGACGGACGGAGGGGCCTCGGTATATAAGTCACAGCATGGTTACAAGACCCATAATCAAAGTTAAGCAACGCACGCAGAATACGGAAACTGGATAGATGACCATTTGAGGCCGGTCAAACTTAAGTACCGCAGTGAGAACTAACATAAGCGACAGGTCCCTGTCTTCAAGGCCGTGTAGGCGGCGGCAACAGATATCCTCCCAAAGGAACATACACAGCGGGGCACGACACACAAAAGAACATACACAGCGGGGCACGACACACAAAATTATGCTCGAGCTTGTACCCGGGGTATGTTAGGTATAATGTATCAGCCGGGCAGGATATCTGTGTCTCCGTCAGAAAAAGAAGGGCCGGCTGCGCAGACTCAAGGTGTTGATGGACTGCGTTGATATTACTATGAAGACCCCTAATATTGCAAATATCCACCTTCAGAGTAAATGGGGTTGCCGCTGTTAAAACGATTATCATTTTTTTCTTGGCTCTGTAGAAAGAAAATCGTGTCGTGTCTTGTAAAGACTTCTCGACAATCCTACGCCATTTTGCGGTTTACTCTTGTGTAACGATATTAATTAGCGAAGAGAATGTCGGTGCTTCGAGAATTTAGACTTTGTCTGTATGTAGATTAGGTTCATATTTTACTGGACCGACCAATAAAAATGAAACGTAATATGTTTGTTTACTAACACTCTAAAGTTGTACACTAACCGATGCTCTTACGGTGAGGGAAAACATCGTGATGAAACCTGCACATTCAGCCGACGGAATGTGTAACGATGATCCAATCTGGTCAGGTTTCCCTGGTAGCAGGGTCACGGAGGTCAGGAGGGGGAATTCGCGCCAGATCAACTAGTAATACTATAAATTCGAAAGTTTGTGTGTGTATGTTTGTTTACTCTTCACGACTAAACGGATATGAACAGGGTTTGGAAGGTAGCTAGATTAGGGTCTGGAATACATATGTAACTTTTTACCCTAACTCATGGTGACCTTTACTCTAACTGATGGTGAAAACGGCATCAGAATCCGTTGCGTGGTTTAGAAGTTAGCGTGAATACACACACAGACGCGGAAAGAGATTTTAATTTATACTATGTATAGAATACCGTGTGGCCGTGTGGTGTCCGGCAGAGTAGAATAGCACCAACCCCTTACACCCATGGGTGTCGTACAAGGCGACTAATGTTTTCGAGGCAAAAGATCAAGAGTCTCCGTAGTCTGGAAAATGGGCAGCAGCATTTTCCATTGTTATATTTAAATACTGCGATCTCCAACTCGCCTGCCAAGCGTGGAGATTATGGCAATAACCTCCCCTTTCGTGGGAGAGGCCCTAAGTCCTGCAGTGGACTGTTACGGGCTGTGGTGATGATGATAGAATACAGAATACTGGACATCCTGGGAAGAAGAGGTAGCAATCTCTGGTGTCGGAGGCCAAAACCCACTAAGGGTCGCTTAGCCAGCGCAGTAAGTAAGTAAGTATAGAATACAGACGATTGTTTTCACGGCCGACATTCATGTATGTAAACATAGTTTGTTATGTCAGTTTTATCTTAATAATAATTCTGCACTATCATAGCAAGTGAGTCAGAATTTCAAGTTCGTTCACAGATAAGACGGTTTCTAGGCAGCTTTTAACCCCGGTTGTGCTCTCGCGCAAGGGCCTGGGGTCCGCCTTGACGACAAACTACGGACCTCGTATGATTGAAATCCGGCCTGCGGTCATCAAATAAAACATTCTGAGTGTTCAAAGAGTGGTCAGGCATAAAATTTTATGCAGAATTTAAAGACAACCCAAATTAAAAAAAAATCAAGGTTATCCTCAATTGTAATAAACGAGTTCTTTGCAGTTTTCAGGTTTTAAACTGGCTCGATATTTCTCTAAAAAAAAATGCAAATACATAATGAGTCTCGACAATCGACACCAACAATTATTTGTGCGAACAAACTATGATTGAAACTTAGAAAAAAAAATTCACTATAAGATTTCGGATGACCGCCTTATTTACGAAATTATGCAAAAACAAAAACACTTCTTATTCTTCTGACCATTGTGTGTTTCAGAAAATGAGTACCAACATTTTTATTTCCTTAATCCTGGATAATGGCCTTTGACCATAATCCAGCATTTGGCAGATTAGGTAACTGCAGTTGAGCGACTGCCATTTGACCTCTGTGGCCCTGTTAACAGGAGAACCTGACCAGATTGGATCATGCAGCAGGCATGTCCGCTGTTTTCCCTCACCGTAAAAGCATCGGCTGGTGTTAAACTAAAGTACACAACTCAGAAAGTCATTAGCTGAGGATCGAACCCGGTACGTCTCGCTTACAAGTCCGACCTGCATATTATAAAGGTCAATTAGATAGCTTAGTCTATAGTTTTAGTTTTATTAATTCTCAAAGATACAATTTTCACATAAAATTATTACATAATATATAAAACTATGTAACGAGATGGTCATTATTATATAAATACCCTATTGGTATTCATTACTATCATTTAAGTAAATAAAATCATTCATATGTCATTAACAATTATTTAAATAATGAAAATTTTAAATAGGGTACCTATTTAAATTACAAATATGAACATAAAAATGTTTAAATTTAATTATTAGTGTCAAAATAAATTTAAAATTTCGGCTTTTATTAATTATATAATGTCAATTTCATTTAAAAAATAAACATTCTTTCAATTATTATCAATTAATGTCAATATTTCAAAATATCAACATCGAAAACATACATACATGTTATATAAAGGTTAATTAGGACATAAGTCAGTTTCGTCCAACTGTAGGTACTCAGCCGGACGCAACACACAAAACAACAAAATGTTATTGTGCACGGGCAGACCAACGCTTTGTGAGTCTCCTAAACGTCTACAGTCATTACAAAGTGGATTTTTTCTTGTGCTCGATGACGCAGGATAATCTAAGACACCCTCATTGTTTATCTATACTAATACTAATATTATAAAGAGGAAAGGTTTGATTTTTTGTTTGTTTGTTTGTATTGAATAGGCTTCGAAACTACTGGACCGATTTCAAAAATTCTTTCACCGTTGGGAAGCTACACTATCCCCGGGTGACATAGGCTATATTATATTTTCTAAAAAATTACGGATCATTAATAAAACTCCAATAATGTAACCCAAGGTGTAAAAAAATACCCAAAAAATTCCTTACATCGCGTGTGCTGCGAAAACTATTGATGATAGAACAAAATAATGTACTACGACTTTGCAGAACACATCATTATCTACAAAAAGTTTCGCGACAGTATATGTCTAACTATTATAGTTATGTCGCAATAAGTGTTATTTTATTTTCGAAATTTAATAGAAATGCCGACGCTAAAAATCGCGCTTTATTTGTACCTTGGTATTAATCCTTATAAATCAATAACTCCATATTCACGACTGCTTCAATACCTTTATATAACTTTTTGAATTATTCAATTCAGACATTCCATTCGAAAGATATCACGAGTTTAAAAATGTGAACGCGAACGAAGTCGCGCCAAGCCCACTAGTGAGTTATAGATCTAACTATCACGAGGCGCCAGTCGGCTACCGAGACTGTTCATCCTGCTCAGGGTCTCCAGCCAAAGACCTGGTCAACCTCGCTTCGCCAACGGCATTAGGAGGCACACCTAACGAGCGGCGAGCTTGCGGTGCTGAACGTTCGACTAGCCTCAAAGTAACGGTCACCCATCCAGATCCCGGACTCCAAGCGTTGTTTAACTTTGGTTTTTTTTTTAATATTACACAGCAGACAAACAGGCAAACGGGCCACCTGATGGAACGTGGTCACCGCCGCCTATGGACATCAGCAACACCAGGGGAGTCACCAATGCGTTGCCCGCCTCTAAAGAGACCTCTAATATGCCTAATATATCACACTTAATGCACAAAACAGTACAAACGTGGACTTAAAGCTTTGTAGCTCTATCTACCAGTCTCCACCAGGTTATCCGTCTCGCAGGCACGCTGCCGCTTCTTCAACTGTACAATGATCAATTACTGGACGTTTCTGCTGACAGGATGGTCCAATAATACGGATCAATTATCTGACTCGATACGTTCAGATACAGGGTGCTTGTTTTTATACTACGCAGTGACAAACGAGCACACAGCTGACCTGATAGTAAGTGGTAACTGTCGCCCATAACATCTACGATTCATGCATTTAGGTTGCAGACAACAAAGATGCAGAACCGCAGATGCGTTGTCACTGTGAGGACTAAGATGAAATGCCTCGTGCCTGTAGTTGCGCTGGCTACCTTATCCTTCAAACCAGAAGACAACAATGCAAGCATTGTTGTTTAGCGGCAGGTATTGATAAGGCGGTGGTACTCACCCAGGGGGACTCCTCATGCTTGACAGAGCCCTACCATCCGTTGACTGATAGCATTTGATCTAGGTCAATCTAGGGATATTAATGTAGCATTTAAATGCAAGAATCATTTCTGTTTCTCATACCGAAATACTTCTGTTCTGCAAATTATTAACTTAACCACAAGGTCTACAATATCTCAAATATTTCCTAAACTACTTAACCGATTTTAATTCAACAAATATAAAAACCATAACGATTAAACTGGTTACCAAATTTAGAAATGTCACATCGAAATCGGTCCATTCTTACGGGAGCTACGACGCCAAAGACAGACAGACACACACTTCAACCTACCTTCCTTTTGGGTCCGCCTTGACCATGATCCAGGATTTTTTTAATACCTCCTAACAAACAAAAAGGCAAACAAGGTTACGGCCTGTGACGGTAAGCAGTCACCGCAGCCTATGGACGTTTGCAATACCAGGGACATCACCCACCCGTTCAAGTTAGTTTAGAGTAGTCTATTAAACTTGTTATAAATTTAATTACAGTGGAGCGACTGCCATCTAACCTCCATGACCCTGACAGGGGAACCTAACCAGATAGGAACATGTTTACACAGTCGCCTGAACGTGAAGGTTTCATCACGATGTTTTCCCTCACCGTAAGAGCATCGGTTAGTGTTCAACTAATACATAACTCAGAAAAGAGTAATTGGTACATCGCCGCACTGGGGTTGACTTATACAATTCGTCAAGACTGATGATAGCCGTGTGGTGTCCGGCAGAGTAGAATAGCACCAACAGTAAGCGAGTAGTGTATTACAAGGCCACAAATGTTTCCGAGGCAAAAACTTCTAATTGGTAGCTTTTTCTAATTGTCAAACGTATTTTTACCGACCTTTTTGTTTTCAATTTTTGTTTTCGAACCCTGTATTTCTCGCTATCGAGTCGCACTCCTTAACTATTAGGCCACCGACGCTTCCGAAGTAAGCACCACTTTTTTCGCAACTTCTTTAACACACAGTAACAGAAACAAAGCACGTCTCTTCATCACTAAAGCGGCTTGCACTGCACATTTTCTTTACACGTATTCTTTATAAATAAAAAAAATAAAAAAAACATGCATGCTTGGACATTCACACAGCGCCACCTAGCGCCAAAAACTGTATTAACTGTGCCAGAAAACTGATAAACTACTTACACATTTTCTAAATACATACTCATTACACACACAATACCCAGAACCGTAACACAAATTAAAATTCATCATTTAAATTTCTGCCCGGCCGTGAATCGAACCCTGTCTGCGTGGCAGACCGGTTGACCAACTGAACCACTCAGGTCGTCGCCCCAATAACAATGTACATTTACTTAAATTTCGTAATACTTTACTTATACGCTCTCTTACGTAACACGCGCGCGCCGTAAGACAGCTACATGAGAACTGAAGCATACTTCCAGCGGTTTCTAAATAATGTGATACCACATAATCCATACAGCGATAGGTACTGTATTTGGCATCGGCGTATATGTGTATTAATACGTTGAAAATGTACAAATGTTGAAGACACTAAGGTGTGTCTGGATCTTAGCTTTTCACTGCGATAGACACTACCTACTAAGTAGTCATCTTGGCGTTAATGTCCCGCTTGTGCTCCCGCGCGCGAGGGTTCGATGTCCGCCTTCACCATTATACTTACAGGTAATTACAATGGAGTGACCGCCATCTGACCTCCACGACCCTGCTACCAGGGGAACCTGACCAGATTGGATCATGGTTACACATTCAGTCGCCTGAATATGCAGGTTTCATAATGATATATATTATATAATATAGCGTTCCGGCTCTGCCTGGCATTGTCGAGCACGGTTCGGTTGGCGAGGGATACGTTTATCTACGGCCATAGGGCGGTCAGCGTGTCACTGTGTGTTTCCTTCCTACTTTCCTATCCCCCTCCTTTTTGACGATTGAAAGAGATATATTTTGAATTTTGAATTTTGATCACTACATAACCAGAAACGAGTTATTAGTACATGGCAACACTGGGTTTCGAACCCAAAATCTCTCGCTTACGACTAAGGCCACAGACGCACTGGTCTGATTTAGCACCGGGGGCGGCGTAAATATGTATAAATATGGCCGACTATATAAATACCGTAGAGACTGAGGTGTGGATTATGGCTTGGCCCTTGATAGACTATACCTAAGTGTGGAGTCTGTCTAAATAGTCGGCATGGGGGGATAATGTTGCGAATTGTTTTTACCGCTAGACTGGCGAATAAGCTTGCGGCCCGCCTGATGGTAAGCAGTCACCGCAGCCTATGGACGTTACCTGATAAAACCTAATAAAACGGACCCTGTAAACCCTGTAAAAAAGTTGTACAAAACGTTTACGCAGACGTGTCGTCGACATGATGTAAACCAGGACACAGTTCATTATTAGCGAACAAAGTATCGTCTCTCAAAGCCGATAACGTAATCCCATTATGGAAGGATCGGACGCTATTCGTCGACGTCTATCTATCTATAGATACCGTTAATTTGTCTATCTATTGCATAACAAACTATACGTTGATTGGTGTTGTTATGTTTTATGGGCAATAAACTGTTTAACTATCTATCTATCTACGTTTGCTCTTTAAGCCCCGATGAAAAAAAGAGGGTGTGTTACAAGTTTGACGTGTGTATCTGTGGCGTTGTGTGTCTGTCTGTGGCACCGTAGCTCCCGAACGGATGGACCGATTTGGATGCGGTTTTCTCTATTTGAAAGCCAGTTTAATCGAGATGGTTCCTAGCTTTGTTTCATTAAAATCGGTTCGGTAGTTTAGAAAATATTTGAGTTTAAGTAAACTTGGCTTTAAGCGATAAGGCCGCCGGTTGCTTTTATTTGTTTATTTTTTTTCCTATGTTTTTGTTTTATTCTATGTATAAGCAATAAAGAATTTTTCATTCATTCTTGGTCGGGGGATTTCCGACGTTTTAAACCCAACATATTAATGTGGGAGGCAACATGGAGTTCTTCAAGAAAGGGGTAAAAAGATTTTTACGAGGTCGGCAACGCGTGGGTGATGCCCCTGGTATTGCAAACGGCCATAGGCTGCGGTGACTGCTTACTATCGGGCGAGCCGCAAGCTTGTTTGCCACCTTAGTGGTATAAAAAAAGGCAAAGGAGTGTATCAAGATCGTAGCTTGTGGGATACGGGCGTATGTCTTTTTATCGGACTGGCCAGGCATATGACCGCCATCTTAGCTGGTGGTAAGTGACGATGCGGCCGAAGATGGAGCATGCCTGTCTAGGAACAGCCTATTCACTCCAGCCTTAAAGGCTTCCAGATTATAATGATTAAGGAACACACTCGCAAGCATCGTGTTCTATTGGAATTGTATTACAAACGATACGTTGGCTTCTATGTAGTCTAGTGAACTTGTTATACATTAACTACATACATACACACTCACATCCGTATCCCATAGGGGTAGGCAGAGACATTGATAGGAGTCATATCATAAGACGCACCGTCGCCCATCTTTTGTTTATGCATGACGCAACAAAAATTAGAATATCATTATGTACTTGAAAAGGCGACTTACGACCTTTGCTAATGTGTATTTTTATAAATCTTGATGACCTGAGTGGTTTGGTTAACAGAGGTCCCGGGTTCGATTCCTGGTCGGGCAGACATTGAAATGATGAATTTTTATGTGGCGGTTTGTAAATGGGTCATAGATAAGCTATTATTTTATGCATATGTATTACAGCTGTAAACCACCCAAATAAAAAAAATAAAAATAAAAAATTGTTATGGGTCTGAGTGTTGTATGTATAAGTATGTATTTAAAAAATATATAAGTAGTTTATGAGTCTTCTGGCACCCATAATACAAGCTTTGTTTACTTTACTTTACTTACTGGGCTAGATGGCGCTGTGTGAATTGTCCAAGCATTTTTATATGTATTTTACGAAGATTTTGACTACACAAGGATATTGAAGCTTTTTTCGTGAATTACAGGAAATCTCAACAATTAAGCCAAAATTCGTCTACACGAATTTTAGCTCTCATGTTCTCATTAATAGTCTTTATTTGATATACCTATCGCTAGCGTCCACCCCGCAACAGTCCAGTGCAGGACTTAGGGCCTCTCCCACGAAAGGGGAGGTTATTGCCATAATCTCCACGCTTGGCAGGCGGGTTGGAGATCGCAGTGTTTAAATATAACAATGGAAAATGCTGCTGCCCATTTTCCAGACTACGGAGACTATTGATCTTTTGCCTCGAAAACATTAGTCGCCTTGTACGACACCCACGAGTGTAAGGGGTTGGCGCTATTCTACTCTGCCGGACACCACACGGCCTTAACAAAGATAATAATAATAAATAAACGTTTATTTTCTCCCATTGATTTACTGTTCACAATTTCCATTCTATTTAAACTCTTATGGGAGACTGATGCCTAAGCTAGGCAAGAAGCCTGTGTTCCAGGTCACCAGGCCCCCCCCTCGCACTACCGTACATAATATAATGTATGCAATGTTATGTTAGGGAATAATATATTATAGATATATTCAAACTGATATAAACATATAACTCAATTAATCGTGTTTTCTGAGTTACGTACATTAGTTAAATACTAACCGATGCTCTTACGGTGAGGGAAAACATCGTGACGAAACCTGCACATTCAGGCGACTGGATGTGTAACCATGATCCAATCTGGTCAGGTTCCCCTGGTAGCAGGGTCATGGAGGTCAGATGGCAGTCGCTCCACTGTAATTACCTGACCTGCCAAATCCTGGATCATGGTCAAGGCGGACCCCGGGCCCTCGTGCGCGAGAGCACAACCGGGACATTAACGCCAAGATGTTTGTTTTTTTTAATCGTGTTTTTCGATACGTATACGAATATCCGAAACGTTTCAGGAATCACATACTGAAACGTGTCTAAATACTACCTCAGAATCTATGTTCGAAAACTGTAAAAATATGAAAGCGTCCTCATGGTAGTAGGGCTTCTTTGTGATAATCTGTAAGCAATATTAAAAGCAAGCGCAGGCCAACTGATGGCGCGTGGCAGCCAATGGACTTAATTTTTTAAGATTCAATCTATTTTTGTCTATTTTTATAAAATATTTAAAAAAACTGGTCCAGTTTTATGTCGCGCAGTCTGGTCAGTCTGGAGGTCGAGCCGCAAAATAAAAAAAGAACAAGTTTAATTTATCTTTTCACATAAGATAGCTAATGGTACGAGTTTCATTTGAATTTCTTGTTTTGATTTTGTTATCGTAGATAACGAACCTAACCTTATAACAAACTGGTTTCCATTTTCATTATTATTACGCTAGTGGACCCGGCGTGACCTGATGTAGCTGCCACGACTATCACTTGATGTAGATGTCGCAGCCGGATGGTTAAATTAGCCAGTAAACTAAACGGCTAGTTTTTTGAGCAATTATTTAGTTGAAAACTTGCCAGTTTCATAAGATTTTAAAGTGATGTTGAAAGAACGATATTGCCTCGAGTTTACGCAGCTCTTCCACACATTGTTCCAATGCTAACCTACCCACAATAACATCAAAGTATAATAATAGTTTGCGTTAGGTTTCTATTCGGTTAGTTTAGGTTAGCATTATGACAATGATTGGAAGAGCTCCGTAAACTCGAGGCAATATCGTCCATTAGACTTTACTTTCAAAGTTCATGAAAATGGCCAATTTTCAATTAAATAATTGCCTAAAAAGCTAGCCGATTAATTAAACGGCTAATTTAACCATTTGGCTGCGACATAGATACACTGGGGGACTGAGGGTCCCCCTGGTGGACTTGTTAAACAGTCTCGGGAACCGATTGGCGTCCCGTGACGGTTTCTGTATACTGGGTATACTAGTCCTTAAATAGAATCTTGGCACCTTACTGCTTGACACAATATTACTGAAAGTTTACCGCAATGTGAGAGCACAATACAGCCAAGTGAGTGCTAAGCCAGCTTACCGCGTGTAGAAGTACACACCAAGGTCCGCTTTCCACTCCCCCTGCTTCTAAAAACCACTAACTCCACCTTAAAATAATTCTATAGATAGCAAGATAGCACTCACCCTGTGCCTCCCTCAGCCAGCGCCAGTGCCGTGTCTCCAGCCGCGTCGAGCACATGTAGAAATACAAACATCATGCTGCCAGGGTCCACTTTCCTGCTCCTTAAAAACACTAACTAGCTAGGTATCAGGGCACTCACCCCGTGCCTCCCTCAGCGCCTGCGCGGCATGCCGCCTGCGCGCGCGCTCAGCTAATGCCAGTGCTGTGTCTCCAGCCGCATCGAGGACGTTCAGCGAAGCGCCGCGGGAGACCAGAACTAGGACGTTCTCCACGTGGCCGCGCTCCGCTGCTATGTGGAGAGCCGTCTGGGGGGCAGAGGGATGCGTGATGAAAGTTATTCGTTACCCGTACAAAAATTCTCATACCATTCTTATCGTTTGAGTGTGTAGCAACTGTATTATGGTTCATATGTCGTGGTCGCCCTCCTGCCAGAGGAGTGACGATTGGCTGCGGGTGGATGCAGGATGCGGCAAGCCGATGACAGGATTAATTGGCGCTCATTGCAGGAGGCCTATGTCCAGCACTGGACTAGTAAATAGGCTGATGATGATGACGACCAGGCTGTTGAACGAGGTTCCTGCGGTGGTGTTTACTGACCATTACGACATTCGAAACCTTCAAGGAACAAGCCTATGCCTATCTCAACATCGGCAACGCTTTTGTGACTCCCCGGGTTACGGGAACGTAAACTTTAAAAACCTTACACTTTTGTGTTAGGTACGACAGAACTGTTACATCTCCACCACTCTAGTAGTGGTACACAATATTAAGGCATCCCTTTCACACGTCTACAAATGAAAACACTTATTTCTTTGCTGGCCTATGCCAACAGTGGACAGATTGGAAGATTTACAACGCCTGGATATTCCAAAAGGAAAGAAATTCGCGGTGGAGGAGTTCCTACAAGAGTTTCGGGGAAAACAGCAGGAACTTATTTATATGATCGCGTGACTCACCAAAAGTAACAAGGCTAGAAAACTAAACTTTAAAAGCTCCCTCTCAATGAAATCGCAAGTACTTTATAGGTATAAAACCTAAAAAAAATATTTTTTTTATGACATACGATAGGCAAACAGGCAAGCGGGCCACCTGATGGGAAGTAGTTACCACTGTCTATAGACATTAGCAACACCAAGAGTATCGCCAATGCGTTGCCCACCTCTATAACACGTTGCTCTGGCAGCAAAAAGGCAAAAGCCACTCCACTGCCAAAGCCACGGTTCCCCAAATCCACACCCCATGGAGCCTCACCGGCAGAAACACAATACTAGTTAAAAGAGTATTATTTAGCTGCGATATTCTGTAAGGTGGAGGTACTTCCCCAGTCGGGCGGCTCCAATTCGAACGAGATACCCCGCTATGCCCTACCTCACTTAATCTTAATCGTATCTTTTCACACCAGAACCTTTTAGGCGCTTGATATGTACGGTTAGGAAATCTGTAGCGGCAGCACTAATGGACGGCGGTGATCATTTCCCATTAGGTGACCCACTAGCTCGTGCCCCTCCTCCTGCTATAAACAAAAATCCTCATCTTCCACTCACCTTCCCACCAGTCCGCTCGTCACTCCTAGCATCGACATCAACACCAGCGTCTATCAACGCAGCAAGACACCTGCTGCGTTCTTGTTACAAAAAACAATCCTCATCTTCCACGCACCTTGCCACCAGTCCGCTCGTCACTCCTTGCGTCGACATCAGCACCAGCGTCTATCAGCGCAGCAAGACACCTGCTTCGCTCAGCCAAAGCCGCGGCGTGTAAGGCGCTGCGTCGGGACGCGTCCCGGGAGTCGGCGCTGGCGCCGGTGGCCAGCAGCTCTTGCAGGAGCTCCAGGTTGTCCCAGAGGGCGGCCTGGGGGCAGATGATTTAACAATAAAAACAATGGCGCTTTCCGCCGCATCCATGTACGCTTAAATCGTTTTAACTACGCAACAGATTTTAATGTGGTTTTCAATAATAGATAGAGAGATTCAAGAGGACGGTTTATAAGCAAGAAAAAAGTGTAGGTAGGGGTAAAGCAGGCGTACGCGAACGAATTCGCGCCGGGTCTACTATTACACACGTACAGGTGACAGCGTCGGTTGGTAGGCGGCCTAACGGTTAAGGGGTGCGGCTCGGCGGTACGTAAGAGGTACCAGGTTCGAACCCTTGCGCCAGCATGTACAAATGACTCTTTTCTGAGTTATGAGATGCTCTTACGGTGAGGGAAAATATCGTGTTGAAACCTGTGCATTCAGGCGACTGAATGTGTTACCATGATCCAATCTGGTCAGGTTCCCCTGGTAGCAGGGTCACGGAGGTCAGACGGCAGTCGCTCCACTGTAATAGTCTGATCTGTCAAATCCTGGATTTTGGTCAAAGCGGTACTCGGTACCTCGTGCGCTAGATCACATCCGGGATATTAACGCCAAGATGATTATTTTTTATTTATTAGGTATACAAAAAGTTGAGTGCGTCGGTGACCTAATGGTTAAGGGGTCCGACTCGTAACCGAGAGGTACCGGGTTCGATCGGCCGAGGCCGACGTCAGAGGATTGCAGTGAGTGGTAGTGACTGGTATAGGACACTGTGAATCACAGGGATACTGTAGGTCACTGGGACACTGTAGGTCACTGGGACTCTGTGGGTCACTAGGACACTGTGGCTTACTAGGACACTGTAGGTAACTTGAACACTGTGGGTCACTGTGACACTTGGGTCACTGAGATACTGTGGGTCACTGAGATACTGTGGGTCACTGGGACACTGTGGGTCACTGACACCCTGTGGGTCACTGGGATACTTTGTCAATGGAACATTGTGTGACCATGAAAACTTCACACAACAACATGTATGGCTATATTGAGTAACAAACCACAGCCACCGTGCATCGGTAGACACCAATTAACATGGAAAAAATTTGTGCAATTAATATTACTACAACTAATTAATGTGTTTGCATCTTCACGTTCACGGTGAAGTCATTGTTTGTCGAAAGTTTTCCTTATGAGTAATAATTTCTTGCGTAGTTAGGTTTCTTTACCATTATGGTGACATAATTACAGAAGAGAATTTAGTTCTTCCCCGCCGAAATGTAAAAATATATTGTTTGGTTTTAGCATGAGGTAAAGATTACAATCTTTATACCATAATATCTAGCCATCGGCTAAACCGATTTGATAACATTTTCAAGCAATCTTCAGATTAGGGTGTTAGTTATTAGTGCAAAGCCAGAGTGGGTAGTTAATAAACAATTTCCTACTGCTATAAAAAGTTTTTAAAGTCTGCTTAAATAACTATACAAAATTGGTGTAGAAATTAATCTTATTGGAACAAACAATCTAGGCTGTGTACAGAGTACATACTAATCATCATTGAAAGTGGAAAACTAGGAATGTTTTCTACATATGATAGGTCAGGTGGTAGTACTCTGTATTAAGTGGTAAGGCTCTGTCTAGCCTGAAGAGTCCACCTGGGTGAGTACCACCGTTCTGCCGCAAAGCAGCAATGCTTGCATTGTTATTCTGATTTGAAGGATAAGGTAGCTAGCGGAATTACAGGTCTGAGGCATTTTATCTTAGCACTCACTGTAATGGCTAACAAACCATACACCAGCAGTTCTGCATTTTTGATGCCTGCAAGTCCTGCAAACTAAATGCATGAATTGTAGATGTTATGGGCGACAGTTACCGCTTACCATCAGGGCTGTCTGCTCGTTTGTCACTGAGTAGCCATAAAAGAAAATTCAGGCCAGGCCAGCTCATTCATACAATAAGCTGTTCCACAAAAACTCTAACAACACATTGTAGAGGCATTGTTAAGCCTCTCACACGACCTCGAGGACACTTCTCGCTCGCTAAGCATATTGTTGTGTGGAAATATTGCGTTGTAACCGCAATTATAATCTAATTTGTATGCTCACAAATTACCACATGAAAACCAGTGTATTTCACCAACCTGATGCAGCAGCCGGCCCTGGAAGTTGTCGTCATCTGGCGACAGATCCATTTTAAAGCATTTCACCAAATATTTGCAGTAAAGACACTAGTTTCCGGGTGAAACTGATGCGAAGCGGAACGAAGTTTACTTTCGCGCATTATAGCGATTTATACCACTTTACAACACTACAATGACTAGGGAGGCACAGTTTTTATAATTCTAATTCACTTCAATGCGTAAATACAATCAACAACTCTTAGAAAACTAAAGAAAACAGTGAATTTCCATTGAAAAACACACGATCGATCTTACTTTGCCATTATTTTTGAAATGACAGCTGTAGCTACAGTTTTTGTAGCAAACTTGCTATTGGCCGGATATAGCACCACTGAAAAATAAGGAAAGCGCTAACTCTAATAAGAAGGCAATGTTGTGGTGTGGATTCAATCTCGAAACTGCTACAAAAACACAACTACAGTGACATTGACAGCTGTCACCCACAGTGGTACTATGGAAGAGATGGGCGTGGAAATGGTTACTATGATTACTCGCCGACTTTCCAAACAGTGCCAAACACTGATGATGAATTGAAGACAAAACATTTCCTATTTTAGTTATAATTAACATAACGTTGTACTCTGAAGTAATAATACACTAATTGGAAAATATCAATCACCAAAGTAAAGAGGCGGTAATTTTTATAAATCGTTCCTACCCTCAACTCAATCAAAACAAAGTCGACTTAAAAAGTTTCTTCAATGTGTTTTCACAGTGAATTTCCTTCGGTAATAATATTATGCTGAGATACGATTGGGAGTACGAGTGGAAGTGTTACTGGGAACGCCGCACAGATTTGGTCCACGGATTATTTATAGAACCACCGCGTAAGTGACTCTCATTCATTATTCCACGTTTCCAATGTGATTTCAAGTACAGAAGGCAGCATATCAACCTACTCATCACCAATATAAAATTAGTTAGAATCACTAAACCAAACGGTTAGAGGATACCAAAGGGTGCAACTCAAAAAGGTTCGAAATTTTACAAGTCTTTTTTCCTCAGCGCCCCCTTTGTTACACTCCAACCAACCAAACCGGAGACCGGACACGGTCCAAGTCCATAGTTTAAGTAAAGGATAGGTTGAGGTGCTGTCCTCTATACCTACTAATCCTACTATGCTCGTAATTTATTACGACGAATCTCTGCGATTCCAAAATTCCTTAATTGTGTAGAAGAAACTTTAATATATTTAGTTCTATTAAATTTTGGGTGACACCACCATATCGTCAATAACGCCTACAAAATTTGTTTTGGCAATTTTATTTCTGTTGGTTTACAGTAAAGGAATTATTCAGGCGCTGTAATAGTAATTACAATTGGTAATTTATTTATTCACTTCGACGTCCACTGTTGGACTTGAGCCTCCTCCATATCAGTGGAGGGTATTGTTATAATCTCCACGCTTGGCAGGCGGGTTGAAGATCGCAGTTTTTAAAACACACATCAGAAATCTTTGTGTAATTTTACTGGATCTTCCAGCTTTGGGTCAACCTTTACAATGCGTACGGCTAAGGTATAGAACACGTTGCTTGCAAGTGTATTCCCTGATCATTATAATCTAGACGCCTTCAAGGCTAGAGTGAACAGGCTGTTCCTACACAGGCATGCTCCATCTTCACAGGCTAGTCTAATAAAGATAAAAATAAGGGAGGATATTCTCCTTCTACTTTCTCGACTACCTGCCACCATTGGCTGCCTTCTGCCGCTCAGTTTAGTGCGGCGCTGATAAGTACTTAGGTATTTCTAACTCTTACCGGATCCGATTACGAGAACCTACCATCGTTTCGGACTTGTGCCTCTATCATAAATAAATAAAAATATTTAAATATGCTTAGACTTACGTACGTACTTATTATATACACTACACCCAGACCCGTAACAGAAATTAAAACTCATCATTTCAATTTCTGCTCGGCCGGGAATCGAACCCGGGACCACTGGGTGGCAGACAGACGTGTTAACAAACTAAACCACTCAGGCATAAAAACTAGACAGCTAATCATACTGATAGGTGCGTAGATAAGGATGACGTTAATGTTGCAGCACTCAGTCCGATACCAGAGCATCAGGAGCCAGAAGAAGCAGCACCAGCATTCCGCAGGGAGCTATACAGTCCTCCTGGCCCCTTGATAATAAGAAGAGAAACCAAAAGGAACAAGCACGACGAATCAGAAGAATTCTATACCGAACTGCGGCGTAAAATGAAGAAGTACTATCGAAAGTTATTCGAAAACGCCGCAGACGTCAGCAGCGATGAATTTGATGATGAAATCTATCGTTATAACCCTGATTTTGATGAATCATCCAATACTAGTGAAGATGTGGATGTGGTACCTCAAGATGTGGGGATATATGCAGGTGGGGATATAAATGCCCGTGTCTTAAGCGATGATTCACTAGAAGACATGGTATTGACGCAAGTTGTGGAAGCGCAAATAAACGAACCAAGAAATCCTTTTCGAGACATCTCAAATGTTTCTGGCGCATTCGATTCGAATGAATTAAAAACTTCGCCAGGAAACACATTTAACATAAGTGAGACACGGCAATCTGTATTACCACAAAAGGATTCCGATGCTCATAGAACAGTGGTGATTATCAGTGACGGTAATGAAAAAGTGAAGAGTATAAACTCAAATGATGAAAATGTCGTAGACAATTCGGAGTCAAGTAATAATACTAAAAGTAACACAGTTGATAATGATACCCGAACAGACAATCAAGCGCTTCATTACAGAAGAGAAGAATTCTACAATAATTATTCTGATAAAGATAAGTCCAATATGAAACATGTAGAAGATCTAAGTAAAAATGTTGAAGACAATCAAATCACGTCCAATAGTATAGATTGTACTCAGGACAGCAATAATGAGAATGGAGATACTAAAACTGATGTGGAAGAAGAAGATGCAGAAGAACCGTCAAATGCCTTTGAAGAGTCCACAAGCGAATTTCCAGAGCGTCTAGATACCATCGAGGAAGTAGATAACGAAACAGAACGTAAATCGAGTACGCGAATTTGGGGCAAGTATTAATTATTTTAAGACAAATGAACAGACAACCGATAAATTGCCATATCTTCCGGGAAAACAGGGACGTCGGTGGCTTAGTGATTAAGGTCTCGTAAGTGGATGTGGTGGAAGGGATCCGACTCGTAAGTGGGAGCTACCGGGGTCGAATCCCACTACCGCACTGTACTAATGACTGTTTTCTGAGTTATGTACGTTAGTTTAACACTAACCGATGCTCTTACGGTGAGGGAAAACATCGCGATGACTCCTGTACATTCAGGCAATTGAATTTGTAACCATGATTCAATCTGGTTAGGTTCCCCTGTTAACAGGGTCACGGAGGTCAGATGGCAGTCGCTCCACTGTAATTACCTAGTAGCTACGAAGTAATCTACACAAATACACAGAGCCCCAGACACACAGAACACCCTTCTTTTTCGTCGGGGTTAACAAACTCCTCAAATGAATACTCCGTAACATTGACTTCGTTTTGCAGATTCTAAGGATCCTGACACCGATGACCACAACGAAGCCACCAACTATACTTTTCGTCAAGAAAATAGTGGTAAGAGATGTTATATCACCCGCGGGGGGTAGGCGGGAGGGGAGACTCTTCCTTTTTCGGATTGTTTCGGGGCTGAACGCGGGAGCGCGAGGCATGGAGCTCAAGTGTTTTTCCGAGAAACGTCATCAAGTGACGTTTCGCGGAAAAAATTGCTCCGTGCCTGGCGCCCCCGCGCCCGTCAAAACATCAACAGCCCTCCACTCTTGCCCCACAGGCGATATAGCAAAAAATAAAAAAAAATAATGTGGTTTTATGGCTTTTTACGTGTGGCGACGGCCATCTCACCCGTACAACCGCCAGAGCGTCGTCTGTCCATCAGCAGGGGGGCCGACGGACGAGGCAGTACGGTGGCAGGGCCATACTTAACCCCCACAAACAACCTGAAATTCAAAATTCAAAATTTGTTAATTTATATATCTGTTTCAAACGTCAAAGAGGTAGGAAAGTAGGAAACACGCAGTGACATATTGGCCGCCGACTCTATCCTATCCTAAATCCTAATAATTAATATATTTAATAGTACAAAACAAAGTCGGTTCCTGTCGTCTATATCTATTTAAGCTATGCAAACGCAGTTTTTAACAATAGATTGAGTGATTCAAGAGGAAGGTTAATAGAATACAACAAGTGATAAGTGGGATATTGATTGTGGGATAAGTTCGTCTTTGCTTTGTAAGTGATTTCTTTTGTAATGTTCTATATTATTGCAATAAAGAGTTTCCATACATACATACATAGGTACACGTGAACGATGTCGCGGAGGACTAGATAAATATAATTGTAAATGCGAAAATTTGTAGGGATGTTTGTAACCCCTCCACCAAAAACTACTGACCAGATTCTGATGAAATTCTGCAGCAATATAGCCTATAGCCCAGAATAGCAAATAGGCTATAATTTATCCCGAAATTAAATGTAGTTCCCGCGGCAACAAGTTCGGAACGTAATAACCTAGTTTAATTTTAACATTCTCCTCCTTCATCTATTCTAGGTGTTATCGCGGTTGTGCTCTCGCACGCGAGGGCCCGGGGCCTCCTTAACCATGATCCAGGATTTGGCAGATCAGGTTATTACAGTAGAGCGACTGCCTTCTGTTAACAGGGGAACCTGACCAGATTGGATCATGGTTATACATTCAGTGATTACACATTCAGGGAAGTGAATAATTGAAACATTGCATATACCAATTTTACACCCCGGCGGACCCCGGGCCCTCACGTACCGCGGGAGCGCAATCGGGACATAACGCCGAGATGATGATGATTTACCAATTTTACAGACGACCGAAGTAGTGACCCTGGCACCGATGAACAAAATCAAAATCCTGAAGAAAGTACTGGTCAAGAGAATCCTGGTAAGTAAATAGAAAATTATCAGAATTTTGTCTGTAATAAGCCTCTCTCTCTATCTCTGCAGTCGGTCCCTCATGACTGAGGATCGTGCACATCTTCGAGCGCACAAAATGTCTCCAACTGGTCCTATCCATCGCCAGCCTCACCGCGTCGCAGAATCTGTTGGATGGCGCAACCTTCAACTGATCGGTCCATCTGGTTGGTGGCCATCCTCTTAACCTCTTGCCATTAACACTGCCCACTATGACAAGCTTTTCCAGACTGTCATTACTCCGTCTCATTAAATGACCAAAATATGCAAGGATCCGTTGGAGGCAGATGGTTGATAACCTCGTTTTGATTTTCAACTGATCGAGAATTGACATATTTGTGCGCTTGGCGGTCCAGGGAATCCTTAGCATTCTCCTCCAACACCATATCTCGAACGCTTCAATTCTCTGCCTTTCTCGTGCTTTTATGGTCTAAGTTTCAACTCCATACAGAAATATTGGAAACACTAGAGCTCGGACTAGACGCAATAAGCCTACTATACCTATTATTCATCTATACATGTATAAATCAGGGATTCTCAAACTTATGGCTCCACGCACCCCTGTCAGAGTTTCCAGATGTCAGCGAACCGCTCTTCCATCCCCCAAAAATAAATAATCCATAAAGTTTTTCTGTATAATTCAGTAGAGTAACCCCGAGAAAACCCGTGCGAAGCCAGGGCGGGTCGTGAGGAATTAAGAAATTGTTTATTTGATATGTTTTTACAGATGAAAGCAACTATCCTGTTCCACCCAGTGAAGAAAATCGAATTTCTGAACATATATTTCGTCAAGAAAACGTTGGTAAGGAAATAGCTTTCTTACATATACCTTACCATCAGGTGAGTTAAGGTCAAATGCAAGCCTATTGACAATAAAAAAAACCTATAAGGAAAGGAGAGATTATAGGTCCAAAGCCAACCTCACCTGCACGTGGCCCCCCTACTAACAGACCCCTCCCCCCCCTAACATATTATTCACATAAAAATATTGACATGTCATGTTTTTACAGATGAAGGTAGCCGCCCTGCTGCTGAACAAAACCGGATCGCTGAACAAATATCTCGTCAAGAAAATGCTGGTAAGAAAATATTAAATGGCCGTTTAACTTTACTCTCTGGAAGAGATTTCTTTTCAGAAAAAAATAATACATCATCATGGCATCATTATCCCGGCTGTGCTTCGGACGACCTTGACCGCGATCTAGGACTTAGCAGATCATGTAACTACAGTGGAGGTACTGCCATCTGACCTCCGTGACCCTGTTAACACCGGGCGTTCAACTACTGTACATAACTCAGAAAAAATCATTGGTTAGGTTACGTGAAGGCGCGGGGATCGAACTCAGTATTTCTGGCTTACGAGTCGGATCCTAACCAGTGGCCACTTTAGGAAATATACTGAATAATACCGAATATACAAGTGGCATCATAACACTTTGTAATACTTATCATTTTACATTCTTGTGTAGAATATAATGTTCAATCTAGATGATATAGGTACATACTATTATTATTTGTTTGTTTATTTTATTTTATCACAGTCACTTAGTGTGACCGGTGATATGAGTGACGCCCACGGGATTACTATTATTATTATTATTAATCATTTATTTCAGACCATACAAATATTATTTTTAACAGTCCATATTATATTGTGTTAGTTAAATTACTTATAATATATTGTTAAAATCATTACATAGTATAAAATATATCAATAAAGTCGCTTTCTGCGTCCGTCTGTCTGTCTGTATGTTAAGGAATGGAACCCGTTGCCTGCGGGTGTGTTCCCTGATCATAATAATCTGGACACCTTCAAGGCTAAATAGTCTGTTCCTATGGCATGCTCCATCTTCGGCCGCATCGTCACCACCCCCAGGTGAGATTGCGGTCAACTGCCTGGCTATAATCTAGTCTAGTCTATTATAGTCGGTACCGAATTTATTTACATTTTAAATTACATTACAATTATTAACATTTCAAAAAAGTCTGACTCTAACATCAAAAACCTTAATTCTAACTAAACTAAAGATAAAAAACTTGACCCAGGTCCCCCGAATGTGGAAAGAAGGCTGGCCGCGTTGCCCCGCTGAATAGCGAGGCTTAAACGCTGACCCAAGAAGAGGCCAGCCTTCTGGTGATTTGTAATTTGGACCAGGCGCTTAGATAACTCCTGAAACAAGGAATGTGCGCCTGGTCCCCACGGTCCAAGAGAATTATAGTCTAATTATATTAGTCTAATATTAAAAAAAAACTTATTTGCGCTTACTCCTCCTAAACCATGCAACGGATTTCGATACGGTTTTCATCATCAGTTAGATAATTTCTTCCGTAAGGTTTACATGTAGGTATAATACATGCTTATTATAGTCAAGAAAGCTAGCAGCGTCGCTACTGTACAATAGTTATCTTCCCCCCGCGATTATCCACTAGGTGGGTATCGGCAGTGTTGTGTGTGCACAATGTTTAAATAAACATAGTTAATATTAAAAACTCCTCTCTGCAGTGCAGTGTTTTCGCAGCGTTTGTTCCCAGCAGGAACCCTTCTCGTCTAGTCTAAAATGAAGCGCCCCACTACTTAGTTAGTTGATTTCGATGTGTGAGTGCAAATATTGATAACGACACTTCATCTGTGTGGGAGCCAATGAACGACGCGTGCTCCTGCGTTTGAATTTCACCGGCAACTGAATGACCAATTACAACGGCATTTGTATATGTATTGAGTCCATATTTTAAACTTGCTTGTGTGCGTTAATGCGAAAGTGGGGCGCGTCATTTTAGATTAGACGAGCTCTACCTATGTATCTCCAACCCGCAAGCCAAGCGTGAGGAAACCAGACACTGATGCAGAGGAGTATTAGCTGTTTTTACAACTTAGCTACTCAGCATCCATTTGACCGCCACCTCACCTGTTGGAATGCGACAATGCGGCGAAGATGGAGCATGCTTGTACATTCACTCTGCCGTTGGATGACGCCAGGTTGTTGAAAAACACAGCTGTGACCGATGGAAAAATGTATTAAATCATTATTTACTTTTTTATCAGTTTATTGTGCACAATAACAGGTATACAATGTTGACATTAAGAAAAACAACACAACAGTAATATTTGGTATAAGTCCAAAAGCTTATCTGACCCGGCGAAAAAACCTTTTTTTTAATAATTCCAACAACAGTAACCCTTTAAAAGTAAAGTAAAGGCTTTCAACCGCGCGCAGTTCGGATCTCTGTAAACAACCAACTCTCTCCCGGAAACCTATTATTTTCCCGGGATAAAAAGTACCATAAGTTACTCAGTGATAATGTAGCATTTTATTAGTGAAATAATTTTTTTAAATCAGTCCTGTAACAAACGAAACACTGTTTCCTTTGGACTATGTCATGGGATCGTCCAAGAAGAGGTCTCTTCAGAGGCGACCAACGCATTAGTAGCGCGTCAGGCGGCGTTGACCACTTTCTATCAGGTGGCTCGCTTGCCTGTTTGTCTACAGTATACCATAATAAATCAAAATTTTAATCTTTATTATATTAGTATAGATAAGTAAGTCTGTGTTGACTGTTGACGATAACGCATGTTTTTCAGATGACGTATCAAGAAGTGCTACAAACGAGATTGAGACGGTTATGTCCCAAATTCCACAACCGTTGACTGTTTCACTAGAGAATGCAGCCAGAGAAGAATCTCCAAGTCCTGTCTTCGACGTTAGACCACGGGATCTTTACAAGACTTATCAAATTGAGAATCAAGACTCACACGAACACAATCAAACGCCTGAAGAAAGTTTGTTGGCAAATGTGTCTGTAGACGATTTTGATATTTCAATCAGAAAGTCAACTCCACAAAATATGTTAGTAGAACCGAGAAGAGCATTGAAAAGGACTTTCAGTGATCCCTGTCCTGCGGCCAGAGGCAAGAGGTTAAAGTTTTTCAAGGCAACAGCTACACAGACTGCCGAAAGAAATCCTGAAGCCGAAAGGGACCGTAATACTCGACAAAGAGAACAAAATAAAGAAATCGGGACACAGACAGATTTAGATAGAGGAAGCGAGGAGAACTGCTTTATGTTTCGCGAAGGCGCAAAGAATTTTTATTTCTTGTTTTGTTAGTTTTTAAGATAATAACTACCTATAAAGGTAGACAACTGTACCCAATTAGGTACCGCTATTGATGTAGTGCCATACAGAACTAAGTGTTATGTCCTTGTTAGTAAATAATAATTCATATGTCATAGAATGATCATTTATAAGTATTTCTTAAGAATTAAATAAATTCTGTAGGTAATACGAATGGCTCTATATTTGAACTTTGTAATGATTATACGCCTTAGATTGCTTAATACGCTTTGTTTCATTTGCCAATAATAATGTAGATATGTGTATATACTATAATTAATAACTTATTTCCTTTTTCAATGTTATCCTTGTGCAGTTTATGTACCTAGTTTATTAATACCTACTTACACTAACGACATTACGTATTTCCTATAACAAACTTGCATTCATGTAAGTTCAGCTTATTCAGTTCAGCAACACATAAATTCCGTAAAGGAGGACAAAAGTGCAGTAATAATACCAACAACGAGAGTAAATTGAGTGAAAGTGCCTCTTGTGTCATCTAAAATAGCTTCACGAAATAATCACGCTTAGCAGAGGCGCCATGGTTTGAAATAATCGTTCGTATATAACCATCTCTTTCCAACTGCCCCGCTAGGAAAGAGAAACCAATCGTGTCATGTTATCGTGACTAACTTCACACTCTACATTATAATAACAATGGGCGGGGTCTTCTGATACGAACGCGTTTAAGCGCTTTATTATTAGTGCTATGGTTAGACGATCAAATTCTATGGGCTTTATTCAAGCGCTCAATGCTGAATAGCAAACGCATTACGAGTTGTGTAAACTTTTTTTATTGAGGCTTGCGTATCGTGACTCTCGTGTCGTCCGGACGGGGCGCATAGCGGTCCAATTTAACAGAGATATTTCACATTTTCCTATAGATTTTTGGTGTTAAAACGTTTATTTTATGCTTTAAAACCTTCGGACTTGTGTTTTAGTGTGCAAAAAGTGTGAATTAGAGAGCTGTGCGTCAGCCCGTGACGACGACGAGATTGGCTTCTGATTCACATTAATTATGTGAACGGTGACGAACCATTTTAAGTGCGCGATAACACGCCCTTCCAGTGTTCTTTGCATAATGCATAGTGCTCTTGGCTCGTGTAAAATTTATAACATCGCGTGTGTACCGCTAATATAAAATCAATACTCGCTACTCTTAATCCGATCTGCGCCGAACATTTAGCACAGACGAGCCTCAGTTCTCCGCAAACAGTTCAATTAGCATTTTCGCCCGCAATAGAGTGCTGTGAAAAACGTATTCGCACTAAAAACTACTAAGAAATAAAAAATAAATAACATTTCGCGGTCGTTTTTGAACGTGTCGCTAAAAAAGTAGAGGTCGCTGACGTGCGCGCTTGCGCGAAGTGGGGACTAGCTCACGCGAACTTCGCGTCGCTGCAGTCGAAATCAAAACTCTGCTGGGGTTGCGTCGTATCTAGTGAAGTCAAAATAGAAAATAGTGTTATTATAGTTGACGAGAGTGTCGCAGTGCAGTGTTGGAGTATAATTGTTGTGCGTGCGAGTGTGGTGACGGCGCGAGCTCGCCGACAGGCAGTGGATCGATATAGTGCGCGTGTGTTATGGCGTACTAGGAATGAGTCAAGGAGGTTCCCGACGACCGTACTCCCGTGGCGGGCCCAGATGGCAGCCCCGCTACAAAGAGTACTGGGATTATGAACAGAACTATAGGTACGTACCCCTTTCAGCCCCCCCGCTGTGGTAACAGCGTAGAATTACCAGTAAAATCACCAAGTCACTTTCATTAGATGACGTAAAGACGTTACGCCAGCGTTCTTGCTCGTGGCTGACACAAATTTTGTGTTTATCATTGTCGGACGGGTGTGCGGGCCGAGTTTCCGCTGTGGCTGATAAAACTGTACATGTCGCACTGTTTTGCGTGCTAGGCCACGCTTTGGTGCTAGCCCTACATTGTAATTCCCAAGTTATGTAACGACCAAGTTTTGTAAGCTGCCAAGCGGTATTTTGTCGTGTGCTGACTGCAATATCGCATGATAACTAATGTATTTATAGACTGCAGTTATGTGTGTGGACGAGAAAGTCCGGAAATCGTTCCTGGTTTGTAAATAAACAAACATAAAATGTGTAGGTATCAACACTGTGCTGTAAACACCTGAGTAGAGACCTAAACCTGTTTGTATTATGAACTAGGTAGGTATTTGTATAATGCTAGCTTAAGGCATACATTATGCATGAACAGTGTTGTTCTGTTTTACTCCAAAGAGTTGGTTGGATAAGATTTAGAGCTAAAATGTTTATAGGTTCCTTTTTTTCCAATTGGAATTGGAATCACTGATTGATTTGAAGTGGTTTTATTAATGTTGCAAAAATTTGTTTATTATTATTGTTATTTTGGTTTGTTGCTACCTTGTTATGGAATGTAATTATTATGTACTTTGTATTTATGTAGCACTTGCACTTAATTTGAAAACTTTTATAGTGGGTTTCTTATAAGATTTGAAGTTGATTTTTTTGTCTTAGAGAACAATTCACTCTTGAATGCTGGGTATGACGTTTCGAAAAATAGAGCTAAATATTTGGAAAGAATTAATTTTTAAAATGCATATCAGTAATAAATTTCAAACAATATACATTGTGTTTGGGGTAGATTGGTAAAGAACCTTCTCTTAGGAAAAAAATATTTCATGCAGTTTCAGTGGATTTTTTTTATCATTATTATTATTTTCAGTGGAGTATCTTCTGCTATCTGAAAGTTAGAATTTATGGAATATCCCAGGAGATATCTTATTGGCAGAATAAAATATTAATATATTTTCTGCTAAACTGGCTTAATCATCATTAATTCTGTTTTATGCAGTAATTAAATGACTAAACTACCACAGAGGTACTTATATCAGATGGTATGTAGATACCAAAAGCTATGCAATTTTTTTTCAAAATCAGCAGCTTAGATAAAAACTTTTAATTATAAATAAAAAGTTACCTTTACAAAAAAAAGGTTGCAACAATTCTAATCTTCTTTCTGTGTATGTGTGAGTGTGTGTGTGAGAGAGAGGAGAGAAGGAAGTGGCACATTACTCATTCACCTATTTCTAAAATTCTACCCTCCAAAATGCATTTTATCTTATTTTGGCACAATACTTTACTGTGACCTAATAAATCAACTGAAGAGAAATCTTGTTAGTTTCGAGGTGAAGTAAGTTTTTGACACAACCGACCATCTATTTTGACACAACTTTTTTAATAATAATACCTCATTCTGTCAAGCCGGAGGAGTCCACCTGTGTGGATACCACCACCTTATCTATTCCTGGCACCAAGCAACAATGCTTGCATTGTTGTGTACCGGTTTGAAGGATAAGGTAGCCAGCGCAATCACAGGCATGAGGCATTTCATCCTAGTCCTCACCTCACAGGGGCAATGCACCTGCTGTTCCACATTTTTGTTGCTTGTTACCTAAATGTATGAATTGTAGATGTTATGTTTAACATTCACTGCTTACCAGCAGGCTGTCTGCTTGCATTTATGCTGGTTATTGCATATAATTAAAAAAATACAGTTTACCTTAGCGTTTTTGCAATCTCCAACCTGCTATTGGTTGAAATATAATGCAAAACCCTCCACTGATGTGGACAAGTCTCAGGTCCCCACCAGCAGATTTATAATGTTCTTATTAGATACTCATAGGGGTTGGCAGGGACTATCCTCATGGGATAGGGGTGTGCCGTGTGTTTCATATGTATCATACTCATTAATTTTTATTTTATTAGATAGATTATTGTACAGTCTAGCTCATAAGTGCATTTACCAATTTTAGAGGATAGACTGGACATTATTTATTAGTAACTTTTCATTAGACGTCATTTAATTATTATAATAATCCAAATATTTATCTTAATTAAATGAATGAATGAATTACCATTTTAAATTATATAATAAATAAAATGTGATACAAAGTTGTATTAACTAATAGAATTACTCATTATAATTAATAAATGTCAAGATTATAAACGAGCATATTATTCAAAATGGCAATACAATAGTAGTTCTATCTAGCTAATAAAAGTAGGTACAAAATGTCATTCAATAATAATTATAATGTCATTCGTAATAAATAAATAAATAATCCCTATTCAATAATTCATTATAAATCATCAGTAATTAATTAATATTGTAATGAATAGATATTAGGTGCACCACAAACGATTGTGGTGTGAAAGTTATGGAATGAACGGCAACCGGACCAAAGTAAGCTTTTCGAACTAACTACTATATTGGTGAAAAGTAAATATTTACAGTAAAGGTGGAGCTGTTTCTGTGTCTCCGCACACCAAGTAAGTTACATTGGAAATATTGGGCTAACGTGAGATGACAGACGGAGAACAGATGGGTCTGTTTATCCCACTGCCCTCCCCTATCCCAGGCTCATTTTACAGGGTCAGTGAAGAGGGTGTGATACCCGCAGTGTGATAGCGCCCTGATATTGCAAACTAAGGACCATAAAGATAGCTCTCTCCGCCTTGGTTATTCTCTTATTCTCAGCTAAAAATCCAGCCTATATCTCGGTCTCGGTTCTCCTCTAAAATCGGCCGAGATTCCTGCTGAGACGATAGTCACCAAAAAGTAACTTTAATGTGGTGAAAAGCGAAAAAATATAATGTTGGGTCATATAAAATCTCAGGTGCCTACCGGTCTTCCTTATTGCAAACGGTCACAGGCTGCGGTAATTAGTAACTGCTTACCATCAGACAGACGGTAAGCTCGTTAGTGATATAATAAAAAAAAACTGATACTGCAGCGTGACGTCATCGCCCAGTCACGCTGCCCGCATCCGTACCGTATATTCAGGGCCACATATTTGTAACATGGCTAGAGATATGTTTGTTGCTTGGGGGCACCATGGATCTTGAAACTATTTATATTTTTTCTATGTAATACGGCAGACAAACAGGCATGCGAGCCACCTGATTGTGCGTGGTCACCGCCGCATATGGACGTCAGCAACACCAGGGGTGCTACCAATGTATTACCCGCCTCTAAGGAGACCTCTAATATACCTCTTGAACAATCCCATGTCATAGTCCAAAGGAAACACTGTGGCTGGGAGCTCATTCCACATCCGAATCGTACGTGCGAGAAACGTTCTTTCCAATCTTCGTATGGACACCACTAGAGAGTCCACGTAATGAGGATGAGTACCCAGCCCGCGGCGGGTGGTGCGATGGCGGAAGGCTGTGAGCACCAGATCAAATAATTCCTCAGAACACTCCCCATTGTACAGCCGGTAGAACACACAGGGAGACAAAGCTATTATATAGTGTAAGAAATAACAACACTGTCACCAATTTGAAGAGTATTTATTTGCTTTTTAACAAAAATATATGGAAAAGCACATGCACTATGAACACTACAAACTAGGGTTGCCAACTTTTTTAAGACCAAATATAGTATTTTCGGGTTCAGTAGCCATAAAAATATAGAAGACAGGGAATTCATTAGAAATTGATCTTCAGTGAGTAGCTGGTCTATGATGGTTTTTAACTGAGTTATTTCGAATTCTTAACATTAAAATTCAGAATGCATACCGTTTTACGGTTAGTGATACTGATAAGCGACATTGCTGATAAAATATAGTATTTATTTATTTAACCATTTATTGTGCACAAAGAAAGTAACAATAATATGAACATAAAGATAACAATCACAAAAGGTACAGCTTATTTCTAATAGAAATGTCTTACAGCAGACCTACCGAAGAGAGAGGGCTAGAATAGAGAGGCAGATATGACGTGCACCCAAATACATAATATAATTGAATTACTTACATAGGCCTCTGGCCATCTGGCATTTTTTTGGGTCAGCGTTTAAGCCTCGCTATTCAGCGGGGCAACGCGGCCAGTCTTCTGGGGACTTTTCCAAATTCGGGGGACCTGGGTCAAGTTTAGTTTAGTTAGAATTAAGGTTGGTGTTAGAGTATTTTTTTTTTTTTAAATAATAATTGTAAATTGTAATTTAAACTGTAAATAAATGATTATTCCTCATAGGTATCTATAATATATTTAATAGTAATATATATAGTATACAGTAGTTTCGCCTACTATATTAAAATGTTAAAATAAAAGTAGGCGGACACCAAAAACAGTAGTATACTATATTAAATAGTAGGGTTAGCAACCCAACTACAAACACACCAGCTTTTGGCTATCTGTCACTGTCACTTTATTCGGGGAAACCGCGACAAAAGCTCCCATTGGACGGTCCGGTGATCTTCTCAAGGTTCGTTCGGGAATTGTAACACGTTCGGAAATGCTATATTTAGCAATGTTGCTAACGATAGGGGAACGATTATGAATGTGTCTATCATCATCATCAATTTGAGAGCCTCGCTCCTGTTGATGGAACAAGCACCATGACATTCAATTGTCCGCTTTTGATCACTAGATCTTGACTTTTATAGATGTTATGTTAACATTGATATTTGCACCTCGGTACGAGTAGCAACTGCGGTGAGGGGAAACATAGGGAGGACATCTGCACACTCAGGGGTCTGAATCCAATGGGGAGTGATCCAATCCGGTCATGTTCCGCTATTAACATGGTAACGAGGGTCAGACGGCAGTCACTCCTCTGTCATATCCTGGATCATTGTCAAGGGCTTTTACGGTGAGCGAAATGATGATGGATCCAATCTGGTCAGGTTCCCTGTTAACGGCTCACGGAGGTCAGTCGCTCCACTGTAATTACCTGATCTGCTAAAACCAAGACATTAACGCCAAGACCACGCGTACCTGCCAGCTCCCCGTCCCTCCCGTCTCCCCGCCTCGCAGTTGAGTTGTGACGTCACTGCCATGCCAGCCGCGTATATTTAGGGGCGAGGTCGATGACCCCGAAGGTCGCTACCTGGGCTGCGCCGGCGCAGAGTTGCGTCCGGGTTGCGGCTGGCTCGTTCGGTCTGTTTTTCTTTCCTTTTATTATGTGAGTTACAGAATGCCGAGCGGCACTAGTCTAGTGGGAAGGTTGAGCAATGCTCGCAATGTCCGGGAGTTGGATGGGTGACCAAACTCAAACTCAAATTTCTTCATTGATTAGATAATTAAATATCTCTCTCAATCGTCAAAAAGGAAGGGGTTAAGTTAAGAAAAGTAGGAAGAACACACGATACAATACAAAACTCTTTATTGCACACCAGAGAACACAAGTACACATACAAAAAATATGGTAGGTAGTACAAAGGGCAGTCTTATCACTAATGTGATCTCTTCCAGACAGCCTTGGTATGGAGAAAAGCACAGGATTATAACAACAGACAGGTAGTGCACGTTGGCCGAACCCCACGCCGACCACATCCGGACCGTTCCGTAGTCTGAGGCTAGTCAGACGTTCAGCACCACAACGAGATCACCACTCGTTTGGTGTACCTCCTAATGCTGTTGGCGAAGCGAGGTCGGCCGCTGGAGACCCTGAGACTGGTTGTACAGACTCGGGCTGGACAGGCACAACGTCACGATATTTTTAGAAAAGGAGATTGCAATTTATATAAAAAAAAAAGAACTACCGACAAATTAACAATTTAGATTTAGACTGGTGGCGCCCCCTGCGTGGGAGAACGCAGCTAACAGTATATTTAAATAAAATGGTTAATATTCAAGTGGTGAGCTAGTAACGGAGTAAGAACTGTATAGTGATTGCGTGACGTATTTTAAATAGTATTGTGTTCCTGCCTCTGAGTAGGGTCTCCGGTGCTCCATGGGGCGGGGATTTGGGGAACCGTGGCTTTGGCAGTGGAGAGCCATTTGCTTTTTGCTGGCAGAGCAACGTGTTATAGAGGAGGGCAAAGCATTGGCGATACCCCTGATATTGCTAATGTCTGTAGATAAGCAGCGGCGGCCAGTCACCATCATATGGTTTGCTTGTAAGAGTATTGTGTTTCTGCCTGAGGTATCCGGTGCTCCATGGGGCGGGGATTTGGAGAACCGTCGCTTTGGCAGTGGACAGGCATTTGCTTTTTTGGTCCCAGACCAACGTGTTGTAGAGGTGGGCAACGTATTACCGATACCCCTGGTGCTGCTAATGTCTGTAGAAATGCAGCGATGACTACGCACCATCAGGGGGCTTACCATGAGCTCTTATAGCAGGACCTAAACAGAACTGCCCTGCTTAGAACGAGACAGCGCTATACGTGTCACATAAGCTTGTCTCGTTCAAACCGACAGCAATTCTGTGTAGGTCCTGCTATAAGAGTTCATGGTAAGCCCCCTGGTGGTTTGCTTACATCGCATTAAAATCTGTTGCGTAGTTTGAAAGATCTAAGCATAAAAAGACACATACATAGGGACAGACGGCGGGAACCGACTTTGATAAAAAAGAAAGAAAATATCTTAAGACGACACGATGTTACAAAAACGTTGTTAAAAAACATTATCATTATGTTCACACTTCTTACATGTTCCCGTTTGATACAAAATAATAGTCCAGATCCATACATATGTTCTATACAAGCAAAGATGCACAACTTTGTAAAGTGTTATTATACTCGTAAGTGGAAGTAGAATCCGATTCAATGTCGCACGTTGGCTACGAACGAATGTGTGTTTTTCATTGTAATCTAGACGCGGCAGTGTACTGTGCTATTTCTAGACAGGCATGTTCTATCTTTAATCGCCTTGCTTGACACTTTATCAGACGCGGACGGAGTCGCTTGCAACGGCCACTTACTTTGATAGATAGATAGATAGATAAATTCTTTATTGCTCACACAAGAATCGGGGGGTTCAAACCCCCTTCGAAATCATTTCATACCGCCAATCCATTAATCAATCCAGATTTTTACAGCCAAAATACCAAATTTTCCGAGCTCGCTGCGCTCGCTAATTCATAACTTGTATTTAATAAGTTTGCTACAGCTCTTTTTAACCAAAAATTTGAAAATTTCGAGCTCGCTGCGCTCGTTCATTCATTAAATATTCACACCAATTGCGCCGCATACTTATTTTTGATTTCAAGAGCCAATATATATAGTACAATAGTAGGTATACCAAAAAATTTGGAGCCGAGCTTGCTGCGCACACAAATTCACACAGCGCCATATAGGCCCAAAGTATGCAAACCTTGTGTTATGGGTGTTAGATAACTGATAAACTACTTATATACTTTTTTTAATACATAGTTTACCCAGACCCGTAACAGAAATTAAAATTCATCATTTCAATTTCTGCTCAGCCGGGAATCGAACCCGGGACTTCTGCGTGGTAGACCCGGCATGTTAACCAACTGAACGACTCAGGTCGTCACTTCACCTAAAAGCAACTGAAAGCGGTCTGCCACGCAAGAGGTCCCGGGTCCGATTCCCGGCCGGGCAGAAATTGAAATGATGAATTTTAATTTCTGTTACGGGTCTGGGTGTTCTATTTATAATAAGTATGTATTTAAAAAGTATTTAAGTAGTATATCAGTTATCTAGCACCAATAATACAAGCATTGCTTAGTTTGGGGCTAGATGGCGCTGTGTGAATTTGTCCACGAATATTTATTATTTATTATCTTAAATGCTGGCTTCTCACTTTTTACGATGCACCTACCCATACATACATCCTATGGTTATGTACCTACCTATAGTTACCACATAAAAACACACCAACCCAGCTGGCACTGCCCGGGAATCGAAACCGGGCACCTGGCACCACAGGTGCGCCGTGTGAACGTCCTGCGTTGAATGGCCCTTTTTTTGCCCGATCACACGCGAGGGAGGGTTATGGGCACTTCCCGGTTGGGGTCGATGGCTTGTAGTACGGCTGTGGGGTGCAATGGGTATATGTACCTTGATGATGCTTGTGTGGACAGCTTTTGAACTTACATATGTATAACGACATATGAGCGTTGGTGGGCTAGTGGTTGAGGTGTCCGAGTCCGAGAGAGTACCGAGTGCGGCCATGTATCAATGACTCTTTTCTGAGATAAGTACATTACCTAGGTTAAGGTTAATGGGCTCCTCTTTCCGCACTTGAACTCAAACTTGGTCCTTTGTTCGTAGTTAAGGCGTGCTAATTTAGCCAGCCCAGCTCCCTCCAGAAGTCCAGCAGTCTCTTCGGACGCTCGCAGATCTCTCGGAGGGACCCCGTTCCTAATGCGACTTTTACCCTGTGGTCCTTTAGTCCCTCAAGGACCACATGGGCCGCTGTTTCCTCGCCTACTAGGCATCCCCTGCATAAAGGGCTGTCTGTAGCTCCTATTGTGAAAAGTACATTACCTAGTTAAACACTATATGTTTTTACGGCGAGGGAAAACGTCGTGATGAAACCTGCAAATTCAAGCAACTGAATTTGCAACCATGATCCAATCTGGTCAGGTTCCCCTGGTAGCAGGGTCACGGAGGTCAGATGGTAGTCGCTCCACTGTAATTATCTGATCCATGGTTATGGCGGACCCCGGGCCCTCGTTCTCGAGAGCATAAACAGGATGATGATGAAAGAGTCAAAATTGACGACAACTGAAAATGGATATCAAACCGAAATCAAGTATTAATTTTGATATGTTATGTACAATTACAAATATATGTATAAGCAAATATATACTTGCGAAAAAAACGTCAATTTCATAGGTAAGGATCCAATATTTTATTTTTATTTTATTTAATTATGCCTGCGAATCGAGCCCCGCCAGTGCAGTCACCTCGCCGGTGACCAGTGGACCACCTTGGGACACCTGTTTCGCATTATCACCTTAATCACTATTGTGGGTGATGTTTGCATACTTGCGCAGTCGGGCCATTAACATCTCATGTTTACGTCGTAGGTAAACAGCACGAGCATATTATAATTTTGTTTTTTTATGAGTTGTATTTAAATCGTATGATTCGGATGTGGAATGAGCTCCATGGGGTGGGGATTTGGGGAACCGTGGCTTTGGCAGTGGAGTGGCATTTGCTTTTTGCTGCCAGAGCAACGTGTTATAGAGGTGGGCAACGCATTAGCGATACTCTTGGTGTTGCTAATGTCTATAGGCAGTGGTGACCACTTTCCATCAGGTGGCCCGCTTGCCTGTTTGCTTACCGGATGACATAAAAAATAAAAATAAAAAAAATTGAATGATTAACAATGGAAAACGCTGCTGCCCATTTTCTAGCCTGCGGAGACTAGGTATTTTGCCTCGAAATATCTAGTCTCCGTAGACTCCGCAGTCCGTCTCTGCTAGGTGTTGTCGGGCACTGACCGGCTCTATCTGGTATTGTCGGACACGGTCCGGCCGTTGTCGGCGGGGGGTGGGTGTGCTGCGGCCATGGGGCGGCTAACATATCACTGTGTGTTTCCTTCCTACTTTCCTTTCCCCTCCTCTTTGACGATTGAAAGAGAAGATATGTAATGTCCTAATACTATCACGATTGTTAATTTGAAGCAATTAATTTAAATGACCTGTAAATTATTTTATCAATAAATCAATGTCTAATCAATAAAGAAATTTTGACTTTTGAAAACTTAAGTCGCCTTGTACGACACCCGCAAGTGTAATGGGTTGGTGCTATTCTGCTCTGCCGGACACCACACGACCACAGGATCTACGTCCTAGTTAGTAAAGAATTAATCAAGAAAGGAGTGAAAAGTTTTTTTCGGGGTCGGCAACGCGTGGGTGATGCCCCCGGTATTGCAAACGTCCATAGGCTGCGGTGACTGCTTACCATCAGCTGCATTATCAAAAATATAATTTAACCGCCTAGTACACACTGCAGTTCAACAACCGGCGTCACCCGCCTCGCCCCATGCAACCTTAGCGAGAGGGCCAGATGTCGTACGGCTTCTTGAGTGCAGCTGCTATGCTTCTGTCGTATCGTAGGCGACGCTTACGATGTGTGTTTCTAGAGGAGTGTCCACCGAGCGGTCCATACAAACTGAGGTTTATTCATCATCACAGCCCATAACAGTCCACTACAGGACTTTGGGCCTCTCCCGCAAAAGGGGAGGTTATTGCCATAATCTCCACGCTTGGCAGGCGGGTTGGAGATCGCAGTGTTGCAAACATAACAATGAAAAACGCTGTTGCCCATTTTCCAGTTTATGGAGACTAGATATTTTGCCTCTAAACGTTAGTCGCCTTGTACGACACCCACGAGTGTAAGGGGTTGGTGCTATTCTACTCTACCGGTCACCACACGGCTAAGAGGTTGAGGTGAGGTTTATTATAATTTCAATATTTCTTAATACGTTACCCTGGCCCACCGGAGGACCTGATCACCCTTAGTGACGAAGCGATAAAATGGCTGACTTTGCTTGATTTAAATTTGTAGTTGAATGTGTTTCTCGTATATTGTATTTTTGCCATACGAATAAATAAAATATTTCTTAATACACACGGTAAATTCTACATGGTAAATTATATCTTCGAATGATTTAGATTTAAGATTTCATTTATTTCCCAAAAGTAAATACAATGAAGCGTACTCATAAAATATCGATCGAATCACTTTCAAGTTCATTTGACCGTCTGTATCTATGTACGCTTAGATCTTTTACACTACGCAACGGATTTTAATGCGGTTTTCAACAATAGATAGAGGGATAGGAGGAGGAGGAAAAAGAGTAGGTAGGGGTAAAGTAGGTGTGCGCATATGAAGTCGCGCCGGATCCACTAGTAATAAATAAATAATAAATATGCTTGGACAAATTCACACAGCGCCATCTAGCCCCAAAGTAAGCAAAGCTTATGTTGGGGGTGTTAGGTAACTGATAAACTACTTACATACTTTTTTAAATACATACTTATTATACATGTAACACCCAAACCTGTAACAGACATTAAAATTCATCATTTCAATTTCCGCTCGGCCGGTAATCAAACCCGAGACCTCTGCGTGGCGACCGGCATGCTAACCAACTGAACCACTCAGGTCGTCAAAATCGATTAAAAAGCAATCGCTTATGCCCAATTTATATTGGTCAGGAACAGTAGCAAGTGACAACGACAGTGTATGGTCAAGGCGGACTCCGGGCCCTCGCGTGCGATACCACAACCGGCATACCGACGCCACCATGATTATTTATCAAATAGAATACCACACGGCCAATGGTAAATAATAATATTAAAACTACGCCAGCCCAAAGCGATCGAATTCCACCGTTCAGTTCTGCTCTCGAAGTTTTTGCCCCCTGTAGCAGGTATCTGAAGTAAAAGGTGTTTGAACAAAATACCCGATTTTGTGCCCCGATTGCCGGAAAAAATGGGGCAGCGCGAGTCTGACTCGCGTAGGCAGGGTTCCGTGTCGGGCTACAATCATCAAGAGTTCATATTATTATATTAGACGAGACTTACACGGGAGGTACCTTTTCGATTTGTTTTCCCGGCGTTTCGGTAGGGCTATACCTAGCGTGGTCACGAGAAGACTGCAGTGGAGAGGTGACAGCTGCGGTGATGTGCGGGTAGACTTCCTACCCTGCCGAAACTTCGGGGAAACAAACGAAATGGTACGTCGCGTGTGAGTCGCGTTTAATATAATGATGTGTGTAAAGAACGCGAGTTTAGTTTGAAACAATAATCAAGAGTTCATTGCGTAACTTGAGTCTCCTACACATTTGTGAAGGGGTTTACCGAAATTCCACGCTTGGCAGGCGGATGGAGATCGCTGAGTTCAAAATACACAACAGTAACCACTGGTGCCCGTTTTTTCTGGTCTTAGGTAGACCTTGATTTTGCAATATACTAGGCAAGAGCCCCGCTGGCCGAGTGGTTACGGTATCCGACTCGTAAGCGGAGAGGTACCGAGTTCGAATGCCGCCGCCGGCATATACCGACATGTATGGACACCAGGCGGTCGTGCGCAAGAGCACAACCGGGACATGAACGCCAAGATAATGATTTTATGTTAATAATGAATGAATGGAAAACATTTTCACGATATATCTTAAACCAGAGAAGATAAACGCGCTAAAACACTGTGATTTTAACATGTCTGATGACGCCATTCGACACATTGGTGAGCCTTACGCAACACGCAATAAAGCGCACATTTCGTTGCGCTTGACATTTCCTTCAAACCCATATATAATATTAATAAAAAAATGTTTATTTCCACAAAAATCACAATTTCAGTACAATTATCAGTATATACAATGTATGTATAACTTAGGCATTTCAAAATGGACTCAAATGAATTCAGATTTTATCATATATCATCAAAAACCTGTAATGGATGGATTCTTATTGGATTTGATGGCTGAACCCTAAAAGGGACCGTCATGTCTGGAGTCCCTTTTTTGTGGACGCCACGGGTAGTTTAAGTGCATTCGGGTCGAACAGAGCCCTCCAATGTTCAATGTCTGCTAGCGTGAATGCAAGTTCATTCTATTGAAGGCATAAGAATGTCTATTCTTATGCCAGGAGAGCGAACGAGCATTGCTTTCCAATTTCTTTTATTAATATTCGGGTATTTTTATTCCGCTGCATTGTTACTGGCGGGCATTATTATTCCCCTGCATGGCAAGCTCCACTAGTTCCCACCGCTGTAACACATGTTTTCCTTATTAGACTAGCTAGGCTAGGCTAGAACTGTTTGACATGATGCCTACAGCTACATTCTTTCATCGCACCGCTCGCCATCGACAGGGAGTTCATCCTCACACCTTGGAGCCGAATTGGTCGCGAACTGTGCGGTTCCAAAGAAACTTTCACCCACGCACACTAAGGTTGTGGAATGAACTACCTGGAGAGGTTTTCCCTGGAGAGTACAACATGGAGTTCTTCAAGAAAGGGGTTAAAAGGTTTTTACGGGGTCGGCAACGCGTGGGTGATGCCCCTGGTATTGCAAACGTCCATAGGCTGCGGTGACCGCTTACCATCAGGCAGGCCGCAAGCTTGTTTGCCACCTTAGTGGTATTAAAAAAAAAAAAAAAACTGACCGCCATCTTAGCTGGTGGTAAGTGACGATGCGGCCGAAGATGGAGCATGCCTGTCTAGGAACAGCTTAACTGGAGCGACAGATTAGATAATAGGATTTGGATAGAGCAGATAAGATTTTGGTTGGAGTTTTCCATCATGTCGGTTATTAAAAGAACTGGTTTGCAAGTCTTCAAACGTGGCCGCTCTGCTCTGACCTCATAAGCAGCCAAGGCCAGAGGTTTCAAGGTTGAGGCTTGACCTTTGCGAAACTGCAACCGAGTTATGTCAACAGAAGCATGGTAACTAAATAAAACTGATACCATCACAGGGCGCCAATCCCAAGACTGTTCAACCAGTCTCAGTATCGCCAGCGGCAGAGCTGGATGCGTGGGTCATGGCTTATTGTCTGAAATGTCTCTATTTTAACTTCCGACGATATAACCTGTGGCCCGTGTGTCCTACCACCAGATAAACATGAGGTTGTCGTGCGTTGGCTACTGACAGATTATTTTTTATCCCCGACAAAAAAAACGTGTGTATCTGTATGTCTGCCTGTCGCTAGCATCGTAGCTCCGATCACCTAGTAGATTATTAGTAGGATAGACCGATTTAGGTGTCGAGTACATCCGTGGCAGCCTTGATATGATCGAAGAGGCACGGTTGCGCTGGTATGGTCACATGTTGCGCAAGCCCCAGGGATACGTGGGAAATAGGTGCCTGAACCTGCCTGTATCAGGAAAGAGGTCCCGCGGGAAACCTAAGAAGCGATGGGTTGACATCGCCGAGTCGAACGCGAGAGCCAACGGCTTACGTCGTGAGGATGCCGGAGATCGGGCAAAGTGGAGGAAGCAAAGCAGGAAAGCGGACCCTGGCAGTAGCCGGGATTCACCCGATGATGATGATGATGAGACCGATTTAGTTGCGGTTTCCTCTATTTGAAAGCCAGCTTAATCGAGATGGTTTTTAGAATTGTTTCTTCAAAATCGGTTCAATATAAAGTGGCGATGATAATGAAGGAAAGAATCATGCAAATTTGGAACAGTTTATTTACAAGAAAGATGAATATTTACAAAAGATAAGGTAAAATAAAACAGAAATTGATCAATTTTAATAATGGGAAAATATTGCGTATGCGATGTAATTCGCTTTTTACATGTGGCTAAATCCAGCGCTCTAAATTCAAAAACGAAAAGCGTGAAAGCATTTATTAAAGTGGAATGCATTGCTCATAGAATAAGGTCCTTTGTAAGAGTCTTTTGAAAAGCGGAGCGACGCCTAACATAATATCAGTGATACAAAAATTGACCTTATTCTGAGAGCAATACATTCCACTTTGATTTGCTCTCACGCTTTTTTGCTTCTCAATTTAGTCGGCTGAACTTAGCCAGGTGTAGCCCATAAGATACAGAAAATCGGGCGGACGACGTTGACAAAGGTGCCTTTTATAATGTTGCAATTGGAATCTTGGATAATAAATCCAAGGTTCCAAGCCACGACTATGTACCCAGCAGGTACACAAATAGTTCAGAAAATATTTGAACAAATGTAAAATTTGTGGGGTTGTCCGACTTTTTCTGTCTGTCAGGTTATTTTGGGGCTGTTTGTTAGGGATTCATTATCTGGAATTTGTACCAGGATATTCTTATTTTTACAAGATTTTATTTAACTTGCACTGTCCGCCTAAATAATGCAAAAAAATCGACAATTTGTTGGTATCCGATTGAGCTGAAATTTGGTATAACTGTGTAACTTGGATGACAATGCATTCTACGGTAGAGCTCGTCTAATCTAAAATGACGCGCCCCACTATCGCATTACCGCACACAAGCAAGTTTAAAATATGGACGCAATACATATACAAATGCCGTTGTAATTGGTCATTCAGTTGCCGGTGATATTCAAACGTAGCAGCACGCGTCGTTCATTGGCTCTCACACAGATGAAGTGTCGTAATCAATATTTGCACTCACACATCGAAATCAACTAACTAAGTAGTGGGGCGCGTCATTTTAGACTAGACGAGCTCTACCATGGAGCTGGTCTGATGATGGAGGCGCAAGGTGGTCGTGGGAACTAATAAACGCAATTTGATAACCCCATCGTGTTTAGGCTCTTTGGAATGGTCTTGCTAAGTAGGTAGAGCTAGTCTAGTCTAAAATGACGCGCCCCACTACTTAGTTAGTTGATTTCGATGTGTGAGTGCAAATATTGATAACGACACTTCATCTGTGTGGGAGCCAATGAACGACGCGTGCTCCGACGTTTGAATCTCACCGGCAACTGAATGACCAATTACAACGGCATTTGTATATGTGTTTTGCTCCATATTTTAAACTTGCTTGTGTGCGTTAATGCGATAGTAGGGCGCGTCATTTTAAATTAGACGAGCTCTACCGCGCAATAAAAACTTTTTAAATTTTTTTTTTATATCTTATTTTTATTCGCTCGTTCGTTGCCTCCCAACAACTGATACCCTGGTACAGGCTCTGGTGACTGCTTACCACCAATGGAGCCATATTATTTGCCACCTACCACAAAAAACCGTCCACCACCATTGTGTGTTATAAAGTGCTGTCGCCGTGCGACCTCGCGAATGCGAATACAATGCGCCGTGCAATAGTCCGCTCAGCCGCCGCGGCTCAACCAATCCGGCGTTGGACACGTCACGCGGAAGCCTGCAGCCAAGGTTGGGCGAGAATGGCGTAGTTGTTTGAGTGTGGATTTTCGAGGCTTCCTGCGAGTTTTTCTTTGAGGTGCGGATGGATGATCTGCTGGTGGTTGATCAATCGATTGATCATTTTATTTGCTACAACGCTCTGCGGCCTTAGCCAAGAGGTTTCGTTAATCAACAATCGTTTGTGGTAGAAAAAATGTATGGGATTTGACATAAGCTAACGTTATCTGATATAAGCTAACGTTATCTGACATAAGCTAACGTTATCTGACATAAGCTGTTTGTGGTAGAAATTCTTGGTAAATAGACAATTCACGTACTTTCGGTGTACAAAGGAGGCGGATTGGCGGATGATCCTACACAATCAGAGTCAATGTAGATTTTGGTAGAAGACAAAGATGAGCTAGACCGGCTGTTGCTTTTAACGTATACATGGGACCTATTTTTGAAACCGCTCGCATCCATACGAAGGAAGCCTGCAGCCAAGGTTGGGCGAGAGTGGCGTAGTTGTTTGAGTGTGGATTTTCGATGCTTCCTGCGAGTTTTTCCTTGTGGTTTGTGTTTGTGGATGGATGATCTGATGGTGGATGATCAATCGATTGATCATTTTATTTGCTAAAATGACGACCTGAGTGGTTCAGCTGGTTAACATGTCGGTCGCCACGCAGAGGTCCCAGGTTCGATTTACGGTCGGGCAGAAATTGAAGTTATGAATTTTAGTTTCTGTTACGAGTCTGGGTGTAGTATGTGTAATGAGTATGTTTTAAAAAAAAATTATAGGTTTATCAGTTACATATACAAGCTTTGCTTACTTTGGGGCTAGATGGCGCCGTGTGTATTGTCCAGGCTTATTTATTTCATCACTTATTATTATTTACAATACTCTGTTGCTTTGTACAAGTACAGGACTTAAAAATTTGTTAGCCCAGTGGCGTATCCAACCTTATAAAGCGTCCAATTATTATTAAATAGAATTAATGTCGTATAAAATCATTAAATTATAATTTAAAAATTAGTGTGTCAAATAATCAGTGTTGTGTCTTAATCTTCTGTTACATAACTGTATGCTCTATCTTGTGAACAATAAACTGTTAAATAAATAATAATAATAATAAATCATTAGCGCAAAAATGTAGCCGAGCTATTAGCTATTACAAATTAATCCCAAATGTCAAGTTATTGAAATTATAAAATATAAATTATGTCAAAATGTCAATTGGATTAAACTACTAAAAAAGGTAATCAAATCAATCAACCATAGGCTGCGGTGACTGCTTACCATCAGGCAGGCCGTAATCTTGTTCGCCACCTTTATGGTATAAAAAGAAAATCAACGCTGTAAGCGACATAACATCAACGTTTCATGCACATGGCACTCACATAACAAAAATGTAGAACTGCAGCTGCGTTGCCGATGTTGCGTCATGCCTGTTATTGCACTGGTTACCTTATCCTTCAAGCCGGAACACAACAATGCAGGCGTTGTTGCTTGGCGACAGAAATAGGCGGTGGTACTCACCTAGACGGACTTCTGAGGCTTGACAGAGTCCTACTACCTGATAAACTTGAGGTTGTCGTGCGATGGCTACTGACAGATCTTCTTTCTTTTAACCTCCGACAAAAACGAGAGATAAACTTTGACGTGTGTATGTTTATGACGTCGTAGCTCCCGAACGAATGGACCGATTTCGATGCGGTTTTCTCTGTGTGAAAGCCAGTTTAATCGAGATTGTGCTTAGCTTCGTTTTATTAAAATCGGTTCAGTAGTTTAGAAAATATTTGACTACTTATATATAAAATAAGCAGTCACCGCAGCCTATGGACGTTTGCAATACCAAGGGCATTATCTGTAGATTTTTGCGTAATCGAGAAACAAATATCCGATAATCTAACGTCACTTATGCGTATGACTAGCTTTTTCCCGCAACTTCGCATAAAATGGGAATAATGAAAATAATGATGCTCATTAGTCAATGTGGTAGGCGCAAATAAAAAAGTGCCGGAATCCCATTTTTCGAGTATATTGTGGATTTTACCTGATAATTACCTAATCGCCAAATCCTGGATCATGGTCAAGCTGCACCCCGGGCCCTCGTTCTCGAGAGCACAACCGGGACATTAACGCCAAGGTGATGATGAATGCCCATTAGTCGATGCGATGAGCGCAAAATGAAGAGCCGGGATCATATTCTTCTAGAATATTGTGGAAGCACTAGGCATAACATTCCTACCAATTTGAGACCTTCAGACTCAGCAAGCTAGTACATCCAGCCACCAATTTGCCAGCATTACACACTTCCTATGGTGGATAGGATATCCTGCGTTATTGATCTGATTTGTACAGATGTTCTCTATTATGTACAGATTATGTACTTTGCTACGTATTATGCAGCAATTTGTTTTCTGAACGAACTAATGATGATCGTTCTTAATCTGGGTGCTATGTACTTATCGTTAGTTTTAAGTTTTTGAATGTGTTATTGGACCTAATAAAAATACGTCTATGTCTATGTCCCGGTTGCGCTCCCGCGCTGTACGGGAGGCCTTGGATTTCAAAATTCAAAATTTCTTTATTGATTAGGACATTAAATATCTCTTTCAATCGTCAAAAAGGAGGGGGGTAGGAAAGTAGGAAGGAAGCACACAGTGACACGCTGACCGCCCTATGGCCGTAGATAAACGTATCCCTCGCCAACCACGACCGAACCGTGCTCGACAATGCCAGGCAGAGCCGGAACGCTATATTATATTATATAAGTATGTCTAGTATAATTAAGAAAAAACACCTAAAACTACAGCAAGAGTAAGCCAGTCCACCAAGGCAGCACCCGTTCACGAGTATTTCGCCGTCTGTTTAGTGACTTTTCCTTTAGTTGATATCTGTGATACCATGATGATGACATGAATTACTGAAGGATTTTTCTCGATATCTCTTAAACCAGTGGCCCTAGCACAAGTGTGTTCGCGACAAAGCTCGCGCCGCGAGAAAGCGTTTGTCTCTTTCTCTCAATACCAAGACGAAAGAGATAGCAATACCTATGTCGCGCGTTTTCTCGCTTATCGCGCGCAAGAGCAACTTGTTCTAGGCCTACTGAGCAGATACATGCGCTAAAACACTGATTTTCTCATGTCTGATGACGTCATTCGATACCCGAGTAAACCTTACGGAACACGTAATAAAGAACATATTTCATTGCGCTTAAGATTTCCGGCTCATATACCTTGGACATTTCAAAATGGACTGTAAAAATTCTTTCACCGAGTTTCATTGCTATGAAAATGCGTTCAAATTTCATCAACAAACCTAAAAATTCTACCATTTAATTGATTCTCATTCAGTGGTCTAAATTTAGAACCAAAAAGCAAGGGAGTAAGATCAAGAGTGACCATCGGAACTTTGGTTCAACCTTTATAAGGCAGTGAATGGAACACGTTGCCTGCGAGTGTGTTCCCTGATCATTACAACCTGTACGCCTTCAAGGCTAGAGTAACTAGGCTGATCCTAGACAATCATCTTCAGCCGCATCGTCACAGCCAAGATGGCGGCCAAATGCCTAGCTCATCTTTTAAAAACAGCATTCCAACCATCATTGTATCAAACGGAGTCAAGACCATAGAATCGGGGGCACTGTGCCACTTTTTGCCTGCGGGGCTCCGCTAGCGGCCAGGGTCGCTTCGCCCCGCTGCGCTCCGGCCCTCGAGGAAATCGCACGCAGCGACAAGGTCGGATCTTGTGTGTACATGGTAAATAAATAAATGTGCTTGGACAATTCACACAGCGTCACCTAGCCCCGAAGTAAGCAAAGCTTGTGTAATGGGTGCCAGAAAACTGATAAATCTACTATATAAAAATAAGTCGGCTTTTCCTTCCTGACGCTATAACTCCAGAACGCACGAACCGATTTCCACGGTTTTGCATTCGTTGGAAAGGTCTCGGGCTCCGTGAGGTTTATAGCAAAGAAAATTCTGGAAAAATTTGAAAAGAAAAGCGGGAAAATCGTGTAGGGTAGGTGTAGGGTAGGTGTAGGGTAGGTGTAGGGTAGGTGTAAGGTAGGTGTAGGGTAGGTGTAGGGTAGGTGTAAGGTAGGTGTAGGGTAGGTGTAGGGTAAGTGTACGGTAGGTGTAGGGAAGGGTAGAACTAGAGGTAGGGTTAGAACGCTACGCGAACGAAGTCGCGCCGGGTCCACTAGTTACTTATATTTTTTAAATGTCGCGGGCCTACTGTTAGCCGTCCGAAGACATGCCTGAAGAACCCCATGTGGTAGTGCAGCGGAAAGACTTCGGAACGAAGCTCATTCCGTATCAAAAACGTGCTTGGGGAAAAGGCTCGTGATGCCTGTACGTTAGTTGGTTGCCAGATATCTAAATCACATCACTGCCCATAACCGCCCATTAAATAAATAAATAAAATAAATATTCGTGGACAAATTCACACAGCGCCATCTAGCCCCAAACTAAGCAAAGCTTGTACTATGGGTGCTAGATAACTGATATACTAATTAAATACTTTTTTTTTTTTTTTTTTTAAATACATACTTATTATACATAGAACACCCAGACCCGTCACAGAAATTAAAATTCATCATTCCAATTTCTGCCCGGCCGGGAATCGAACCCGGGACCTCTTGCGTGGCAGACCGGCATGTTGACCATTGCACCACTGAGGTCGTCATTGCAGGACTTAAGCCCTCTTCCACAAGAGGGAAGGTTATTGCCATAATCTCCGCACTTGGCAGGCGGGCTTGCCATCACAGTCTTATAAATATAACAATGGAAAACGCTGCTGCTCATTTTCCACCCTACAGAGGCTAGATCTTTTGCCTCGAAAACATTAGTCGCCTTGACACCCACGAGTGTAAGGGGTTGGTGCTATTCTACTCTGCCGGACACCGCATACCATGGCATCTTGATGATGTGGACGAAATCTATCCCATACTTTGCCTGCCTCTATAAAAATGAATTAACCAAAACACAACGTACGCGGAAACCTTCCTAACCTCGACGACGACGTCACACGACACACATAAAAGCGGAAATTCGCGCCAACCAAGTAGCCGCTAATTACCGTCGCCACCGTATTGTACAACGTTGCAAAAACCGTGCATCTGCGCGCGCGCAACCGCTCGGCCTTGTGCCGGTTGCTGATTGGAGGGGCGAGGGGGGAAGTCGCCATTGACACCGAATGGCTGGAGCGTGCTGGCTGATTCGTCGGAGGCGTGCAGGCGTGAATCAGCGGTTTTCATAGAGGGAGCTTCGTTTGGGGATCTTTGCAAAAAGCGAGTAAGGTTTCCAGTGCTCCATGGGGTGGGGATTTGGGGAACCGTGGCTTTGGCAGTGGAGTGGCATTTTCCTTTTTGCTGCCAGAGCAACGTGTAATAGAGGTGGGCAGCGCATTAGCGATACTCTTGGTTTTGCTAATGTCTATAGGCAGTGGTGACCACTTCCCATCAGGTGGCCCGCTTGCCTGTTTGCCTACAGTATGACATAAAAAAAGGGGGGGAAATATCGTGATGAAACCTGCACATTCAGGCGACTGAATGTGTGACCGTGGAGGCCAGATGGCAGTCGCTGATCTGCCAAATCCGGGGTCATGGTCAAGGCGCACCCGAGCCCTTGTGCGCGAGAGCACAACCGGGACATTAACGCCAAGATGATTAGCTGTTTTCATCACGATGTTTTCCCTCATCGTAAGAGCTCGGTTAGTATTCAACAATGTACTACATAGCTCAGAAAAGAGTCATTGGTACTAGCCGCAGCGGGATTCGAACCCGGTACCTCTCGCTTACGAGTCGTATACCCTAACCGCTCGGCCACCAACGCTCTATCTAAATCTTCGTATACTTCAGTAAATATTTACTTGCAAAACTGCGTTTCACAAAACGCCAGCATTTCGTGAATGGCTCAGCACTTGCTGCAATACTCATAATGACGCCCACACACTACTGTAGGCCTATTATAAGGCTGCCCACAAACCCTGATTGTGCAGTAATAGGGTCACTCAGTAGGTGGTTTTTTGCACTGGTTTGCTCGCAATCAGCACCACAGGCCAAGGGCACGATGGCTCACAGTTGCGGTTTGTCTATGACACGAATAGACTAAAAAATTGTGCCTAGGTCGCTGGTTGCTCAAGTAGGTTTAGGTTTCTCTAAGTGTGGTGTAAGGTTTGGGTCGATGGGACCAGATTTCCGCACTTATACTCTAATTTGGAGCTGTGATGTAAGTAGGATGTGCTGATTCAGCCAGCTCAGCTCACTCTAGAAGTCTATTAGCCTCTTCGGACCTCAGACCTTCGCGGCCTCGAGGCCTTCGCAGACCTCTTGGAGGCATCTCAATAACAGACATGATCAAAAAGTAACATTGGCCGTCGTGGGGTATCCGGCAGAGTAGCATAGCACCAAACCCCTTACACTAGCAGGTGTCGTAAAAGGTGACTAATGTATTCAAGGTAAAATACCTAGTCTCCGTACACTGGTAAATGGGCAGCAGCGTTTTTCCATTGTTTTCACAACACTGCGACCTCCAACCCGCCTGCCAAGCGTGGAGATTAGGGCAACAACCTCCCCTCTCGTGGAAAAGGCCCTAAGTCCTACAGTGGACTGCTATGGGCTGTGATGATGATGAATCAAAAACTAATAGTAGTAATAGTATTGTGTTTCTGCCGGTGAGTAAGGTTTCCAGAGCTCCATGGGGTGGGATTTGGGGAACCGGGGCTTTAGCAGTGGAGGGATATTTGCCTTTTTGCTGCCAGAGTAACGTGTTATAGAGGTGGGCAACGCATTGACGATAGTCTCGGTGTTGCCAATGTCTATAGGCAGTGGTGACCACTTTCCATCAGGTGGCCCGCTTGCCTGTTTGCCTACCGTATGACATAAAAAAAATAAAAAAAAGAAGTAAATAAAGCGAAAAGTAAATACTAGAGCATCGCTTGCATGTCATTGGAATTCTTCTTATCGAGTCGGTGGACTAAACTCAGACTTACACTTTATTCGCCCAGTATTCGGTGACGCATACAGCGTTTGAACTGGCCTCGAACAAGTTCTTCATTGTGCAAGTTTATTGAGCTTATAAACCAGTGCCAAAGGGACTATTTCCCCAAGGCACTGCTGGTAGTGACACGTGGTTGTGCCAGAGTAAGAAACACAGTGAAGCGATTGATTCACCGCTCTTACAGAATATATAATAGTAGTTCTGTAGTTCGATTCGCCATCCCGTTCGAGAGGCTCCGAACGGGCTCTAAACAAAGCGGAGTGCTCACTTTCGTTGGCGGGGGGCGGCGCGGGGGGGAGGTAGGGTGGCCATGATGGTTGCGAGAATGTGAACTGCTGAATTGATAATCGTCAAACTGTAATCGATCCTGCCTGACGTTGCCTGCGAGTGTTTACTGATCGTTATAATTTGGTCGCCTTCGAGGCTAGAGTGAGTTCCTAGACAGACATGCGACATCTTCGGCCGCATCGTCACTTACCACCAGCTGAGATGGCGGTCAAATGCCTGTCTAGTCTTATATAAAAAAAGGTCCTGATTGTGAAGTGTCAAATAGCATGGACTTATTATTTCTGTGGTATTGTCGATGGATCACATACGTAAGAGAGAGAAAGAAATATTAAAATATTTAGTTAGAGGCGTATAGGTATACAAAAATGTCACAGACTAACTCGCGACTTTATTGTTTGACATTCTAAAATTTTATTTCCACCGCGTTTGACGTTTACAATAAGTTCAAAGTCATTTATTTGCAAGCTTATGTGACACGTATAGCGCTGTCTCGTTCTAAGCAGGGCAGTTCTGTTTAGGTCCTGCTCTAAGAGCTCATGGTGAGCCTCCAGCAACTGTTAGAATGTGCCATAGATATGTTAGTATTACAGTCGGTCGGTGAAATCATAGGCGTTGCGGGGGTCTGCAATCTTGGTGCTCTTCATACTAGCGCTTACAGAGGAACATAATTTATAAGACTAAATGAGAATAGATAAGGGCTATTAGAGCTATTGGTAAGCCCCCTGTCATGTAGTACAGTGTTATGAGTCAATGCGATAAACCCAGCTAAGCAATTAGACATGCCGTCAACAGGGAAACTGCTGAACAAAAGATAATGACGATGGGCGACTCACGTTCAGTACTTACTTCTCGATATTGTTAATTACTAAGAATAAGATAAAGGCATTTATTGCCACAAGACACCACGACACGACAAAAAAATAATAATACAAAAAAGGAGTAAACAAAAACAACATAGTCCTAAGATATGTAATATCGCGGCGGCCAGTGCAAAAGGGTCCCACTCAGCTTGTGCTGTGAACCGCGAGGCGTCTCACAGCGCTGGTTTTCTGTGGGCTCTAGTGCGACACGGGCGCTGTACCACCTTCATCCACGTTACCTACTTTCTATAAAGGTCTTGTAGATTTTATACTATTGAAAAGGTCTTTGAAACCTGCACATTCAGGTGACTGAATGTGTAACCATGATCCAATACGGTCAGGTTCCCCTGCTAGGGGCAGGTTAGATGGCCGTCGCTCCACTGTAATTACCTGATCTTCCAAATCCTGGATCATGGTCAAGGCGAATCCCGGGCCCTCGTGCGAGAGAGCACAACCAGACCATTAACGCCAAGATGATTTTTTTTTATTTAAAAGATTTTTGCAGAGGTGGTTCTCGGTGTTCGTTCAAAGTAGATTACAAAACAAATTTACAATTAATGAGCTTGTTGTTGTAAAACACTTCTTCTGTAGAAAAGATTATCCTATATTAAATTATTAGGAATCCTATTGAAGGGCATGACGTCACAAGCCGGTTGTCATACTGATTTCGTGTAAGATAACTGTACTTCAGTTCTCGTATATAATATTTTTTGTTGATTTGACTTTAAATGAAATCAATGATACGTAATTTTTGCGCAATTTTTAGAAACCGACGCAAGAACAGGGTCTGTTTTGTTTTAAATCCGTCAAATTTAAAATGTGTTTTAACAGTACTTCTTTTGTACTACGTTTGCTGATTTGACTTTGAGTGAAATCAATGACTCGTGCGCTATTTTTAGAAACCGACGCAAGAAGAGGGTTTTATATTCGTTTGCTCCCATCCCTGGCCCTGACCTTGACCAGTAGGTAGGCGAAACTCAACTCACGAAATAAATAGGAAAACAGCTTGTGTTTCATTGAAAACTAGACCCACAAACAAATACACCATGAACACTAGACTAGTCAGCCATTTGACCGCTATCTCATCTAAGTAAGTGTCGAATTGACGATGCATCCGAAGAACAGAGTCTAAGAACAACCTATTTACTTCAGCTTTGAAGGCGTCCAGAGGGCCTATCGGCCCATCGGTCAAATACAGTTGTCAACTGAGTTAGCCAATAGCCCCGCAGATTATAATGATCAGGGAACGCACTCGCAGGCGTACGCATTATAAAGGTTGAACCAAACTTTAAAAGTATTCACTGGTTTTCATACTGCGTACTTTGGTCTACGAGTAGCCCGATATTTCGAAGCAGCTGTATGCATCATTGTCACGTGAAACTGCTACTAAAACTCCATACAAAATACAATTGAGACTAAGTTTAATGAAACTTTGGCGGTGAAGGGTAAGATAGCCGCCAATGTTGGCAAGCGAAAAAGGGGAGAAGGTAGAAAAGGGTAATTACCCACCTGGCCGGGTGTCGTGACCAGGGGACCAAGGGTCCGACGGTTGATCGTCGGAAGTTGTATTTATGCCGTGGAAGTTGGCACATTTCTCTAGCGCGATGTAGGATTGTTAGCGCCATCTATGTGCGGATGCTTGCCAACCTTGTGTCCGTGTACTCGTAATGTGAGTATCGTTGAGTTTCCCTAGTGGAGCGATAGATGTCGCTACAAAACAAAGCTAGGAACAATCTCGATTAAATTGGCTTTCTTTTACAAAAAAACGCTTCGAAATCGATCTGTGCGTTCGTGAGCTACAATGCCACAGACAGACCTCTATTTTTTCGTCAAAGGACGAACGTTTTGCAGACGTAGCGTAATGTCCGAATAACACAGCTCCGTATGGCGACCCCAGTGAACAGCAGTCAATGAAAGTGCTCGACTTTCAGTGCGGAATTGCGAGCGTCTAACTCGCTGGGTTGTTAGCGGCTGCAAATTGCGTTAGGTGCATACCGTGCAGTGCTAGGTGATGTTGAGTTTCACCATCGGCCTATAGGGTTCCTACTGTCTTAAACTGTAGGCAAATTACGAAGAGATAGAGGAGGGAGCTAAGGAGTATGGCAGCTGGCCGACGGAGCAGGAGTGTGTATTGTGACGTCAGCCCGCTATGGGAGAGTGCGTATGGAACAACTGGATTTGTGGGTGTCAAGAAGTGCGCACGCCCAAAGAGCCACCGGCCAGTAAGCGTGCGCGTCACCCGTGATTAGGTCTGACGCGGCCCGTATGGCCGAGAGGTCGATAGGACCCTGGGTGGAGGTGGGTGTTGTAGGGTAATTACGCAACGCTGTTGCCATCAATTCTCTGATTTCAATGATTGAAATTGTTACTTTTGCGATGACGTATGATCGATTTAATAGTTTTAGTTTATTACAATGGAACTTTGTTAGCAACTGAACCCATGAAACCGATAACACGGAATCGAAAAGTAACAATTTCAATAATTGAAATCAGAGAATTGTTGGCAACAGAGTTACGTAAGTTAACCTCCTCTCTCTACCCAAAACTTGGATTTGGACGTTTTGGACCATTGGATTTGACGTCAAAAAACCGAGTGTGACATCATGCTTGGTATGTCGACGCCCGCAGGTCTGCAGAGTGAACTTTTTTTTTATGTTGCACGGCAGACAAATAGGCAAGCGAGCTACCTGAGGGTGCGTGGTCACCGCCGCCTATGGACATCAGCAAGACAAGGGGCGCGACAAATGCGTTAATCTCCGATTAACAGGGCCAAAGACCTTTACGAAGGGCACGTCTCCACTACTCTCGACATTTTTTATTTGAGCCGTGTACAATTTACAAAAGGCGTTTTGGGATATCTCCGATCGCAGTGATGGGGTTTTATTTTTATTTTATTTAGGAAAACACAAATACACACACACAAACGCACAAACTCTCACACGCCAGTGTACATGTATATACCTTGTTTTTTTATTTGTTTTTATTGTTCTTTTTGTTTGTCAATTTGGGTATCTATCTGCTAAGCTGCTTAGTGGCTACATAACAAAATTTTAAAATGCAGTTTTGTCATTGGCATTTCAACCATAATGTACCCATATTTTATATGTATTTAATTGCTGTTAAACTGTGAAATGAACTAATAAATAAATAAAATGCGTTACCCGCCTCTGAATATACCCCTCGAACGATCCCATGTCACAGTCCAAACGAAACACTGTGGCTGGGAGCTCATTCCACGCACGAATCGTGCGAACTGTCCGAGAACAAAACAAAACACCGTCTGAAGGCCGGTTTCGACGTTCTTTTGTTTTTCACGTTGTTGCTATGCTGGGTTTTAGATGTATTTGAGTGAACTGGAAGTAAGTATTATTAAGACTGTGAGGGCGCCGTAGGTTATCATACGTCATCGAGTAGAAAATAAATCACTTTGGATCGATAGTAGACGTTTGGAAGACTCACAGAGCGTTGGCCTGCCTGTGCTCAACCTGTCGATAAAAAAGTGTTTTTATTTTTAAAAATTTCGACTTATCGTAGCGATAGTAGAGCTCGTCTAGTCTAAAATGCGCGCCCCACTACTTAGTTAGTTGATTTCGATGTGTGAGTGCAAATATTAATAACGACACTTCATCTGTGTGGGAGCGTCGACTGCTCCAATCGAACGACGCGAGCTCCTACGTTGGTGTCTCACCGGCAACAAAATGACCAATTACAACGGCATTTGTATATGTATTGCGTCCATATTTTAAACTTGCTTGTGTGCGTTAATGCGATAGTGGGGCGCGTCATTTTAGATTAGACGAGCTATACTTACATATCCTCCTGTGTGGAATCTAGAAGTAAAAAGCAACTGTTCGGCATCACATTTTCTTGGCAGTCTCGCTTTTCAGACACATAGTCACCGAACAGAAAAGTGGCTTTGTTTTCCCCTCTATGGCGCCGGCCCCACTGCGCGCGGTCAGCGGTCAGGGTTCCGAGTTCTGCGTTCTGCGGTCCGCGTTCTCTGTAATCGTACACACACAAAAGCGGTCAGACCGCAACGGTCACGCATAGATTACAGAGAACTGTGACCGCTGACCGCGGCTGACCGCTGGCCGCGACCTATGTCCTACCTCTCTAAAATATATTACTAATAATATTAAAATATATACTTATTAAAGAGTTGTGGATATATGTAAGACTAGGAAGTTGTGTCAGGACAGAGCAAAGTGGCGGTCCATAGTCTCTGCCTACCCCACCTGCGGGACAGAGGCGTGAGTTTTATGTATGTAATACTTATAACTAACTTGCATTTTTTTGTCTTGTTCACAGGTACGTAACGCAGACGACAGATGGCGCTGTCGGGTTAAAAAGCAGGTTACCCTACACACTTTAATCTCCAGAATTCCAGATCGATGTGAAAAGGTTTTAGCGGTAACACGTATTATAATAAATCGTCTACACCACCATCACAGCCCGTAACAGTCCACTGCAGGACTTAGGGCCTCTCCCACGAAAGGAGAGGTTATTGCCATAATCTCCACGCTTGGCAGGCGGGTTGGAGATCGCAGTGTTTAAATAATACAATGGAAAATGCTGCTGCCCATTTTCTAAACTACGGAGACTCTTGATCTTTTGCCTCGAAAACATTAGTCGCCTTGTACTACACCCATGCGTGTAAGGGGTTGGTGCTATTCTACTCTGCCGGACACCATACGGCAGCATTACGTAAATCTCGTCCCGAACCCCCTACCGTGGAAGGGCGAACCACTAGCCTGAGCTAGAGGTTTATCAGGATCATAGCAAGTGGAACAATGTGGTATCTGTCTACCTCTACAGGAAAAAGACGTGACATCTTGTATGGTCATCTTTGCGTTAATGTCCCGGTTGTGCTCTCGCGCGCTATTGCCGTTTGACCTCCGTGAACCTGGTTACAGGGGAATCTGACTAGATTCGATCATGGTAACACATTCGCCTGAACGTGCAGGTTTCCTCGCGATGTCTTCCCTCACCGTAAGAGCATCGGTCGGTGTTCAACTAACTTAAATCAGAGAAAATTTGTATGTGAAACATTGTAATTTAAAAAAAAAAAAAAAGTATGTAAGTAGTATATCAGTTTTCTAGCACCCATAGTACAAGCTTTGCTTAGTTTGGGGCTAGATGGCGCTGTGTGAATTAGTCCACGAATATTTATTATTATTGTATGTGGCGGCGCTGGGGATCGAACCGCTAGCCCATTACGCCATCGCCGTTCTCTCGTGCGTCATACCTCATGTGCCTCGATCCCAACTCCACAGAGGCAGAACTTGAAAGTTCAATTTACAACATGCGAAACTGTACCTACTTCAAGACAGCGCCCTGAAACCGGCTGTGGCGGCTTTCACGTATTAAGAATGTGCGTGTGCGCCGAAATTGCATCGCATTTTCGATTAATGTCTTGCATAGGGCTGTCGATCGATTGTATACTATATTATATAGTTGTATATTCTGATACTCAGCAATGCTATGCTCTTACGGTGAGGGAAAACATCGTGATGAAACCTGCACATTCAGGCGACTGAATCTGTAACCATGGTCCAATCTGTTCAATCAAATCAAATTACGAAATTTCTTTATTGAGTAGGTAATTACATATCTCTTTCATTCGTCAAAGAGGCCCTCCTCTAGGTAGGAAAGTAGGAAGGAAACATACAGTGACATGTTAGCCACCCAAGCCCGGAGCACATCCACCCCACGGAGGTCACGGAGGTCAGACGGCCGTACCTGATCTTCCAAATCCTGGATCGTGGCAAGGCGGGCCCTTACACGCGAGAGCACAACCGGGACATTAACGCCACATTGTTCCACTTCCTACGTTCGCTTTGGTTCAACCTTTACAATGCGTACGGCTAAGGAATGGAACGCGTTGTCTGCGAGTGTGTTTCCTGATAATTGTAATCTCAACGCCTTCAAGGCTAGAGTGAATAGGCTGATCCATCATCCGCCGCATCGTCACTTACCACCAGGCGAGATGGTGATCAAATGCCTGGCTTGTCTAACTATATAAAAAGATGTGACCTTTTAATACATGCTACACTGGTGTAGGGTACTCTTGACCCACTATCTCTTGATTGGGGATTATTGGACTGACCCATTATTGTCGTGAGGCAGGCCACAGCAATAGTGAGAGGCCTCAGTGAATGTTGTCCGCTCCACCATTAATTGGCGAGACTGCAGACTTTCGCCTGCTGAGTTGCGTAGTAAATCTGTAGGTTTTTTATACCAAGGTGGAAAACGAATTAAGGTCACCGACATAGCCTGAAAGATTGCTAAGCTTAAATGGCATTGGGCATATAGAAAGCAGTGGATGAACTACCTGGAGAGGTTTTTCCTAAAGAGTACAACATGGAGTTCTTCAAGAAAGGGGTGAAAATGTTTTTACGGGGTCAGCAACGCGTGGGTGATGCCTCTGGTATTGCAAACGGCCATAGGCTGCGGTGACTGCTTACCATCAGGCGGGCCGTAAGCTTGTTGGCCACCTTAGTAGTATACAAAAAAACAGCTCGCAGAACAGATGGCCGATGAGGCAGTTCGCGAATGGCCACCGTAGGAGTACAGTAACGAGTTTCTTTGATAACATCTTGCCTAACACCACATCGAAACATACATATAATTAAACGCAGATAAAAGATAGGTAGGTACATGTGGTTGGTCGTGTGGTGTCCGGCAGAGTAGAATAGCACCAACCCCTTACACTCGTGGGTGTCGTACAAGGCGACTATTGTTTTCGAGGCAAAAGATCTGGAATCTCCTTATTTATTTTATTTTTATTTTATTTATAAAACTGCTATCTCCAACCCGCCTGCTAAGCGTGGAGATAATGGACATAACCTCCCCTTTTGCGGGAGAGGCACTTAGTTATGGCCGCTGATGATGATGATGATGAAAAGATAGGTACATCAGTCTATCCGTTCGGGACAGAATGAACTACATAGGCCGATTTTACCACAATTCAATGTAAAATCGGTCTGTAAAATCGATTCTCTCCCGAACGGATGGACCGATTTTAATGCGGTTTACTTTATTTGAAAACCAGTTTGTGATTGTCGGAATATCCCTTCTCGGAGATTTCTTTCAAAGACCTAGCAGTGCAATTACAGTAAGTAATTTGCAAAAAGTCGCGCGCCTACTAGTCGTAGAACTTAGTAAGTACTTTATTTATTTATTCTTACGACAGAATAAAAAAACATATTACAATTCTATTTTATTTAAAAGCCACGTGACGGCTTCGTCATAGTACAACATAATAATACCGATGCACAACATACCCAGTACGTACAAATACTACAAATACAAAGCCAGACGACCGAGAGAGGAAACCTGACATTATACACAGCTAACCAAACCAAGTGGACCGACTCGGTTCTACAATACATACATAATAGTACCTACGTAGCCATACATATACACAGCGAGTGAGAGTGACGACGCTATATACTTTAATATAGCACCCGTCTCGCTCGCACCCGTTCACGTGCGGCCCCGGGCACGTGTGAGCTGCGCGCATGCGTCGTGACGTCACGCTGTTTGTAAACCGAGAGTCGACAGCTGACGTCCTCGAGGCTATGCGAGCCTGGTACTCGGGCCGGCGACAGGAAGGCTTTGGAGGCGGTCTGTGCGGCTTTTTCGGATTGTTTCAGGCGGTTTTCAGGGTTTTTTTGTTTAGTTTACACGGACGGTGGTAGATTCGTGTAAGTGAAAAATAAAAACGAAATAAATGTTCATATGTGAAGTCTATGAGAGTTGGTAAGAATAGACGTTTGGATGGACAGATATTGAAAAGTTGTACCTTCATGTAGAGCGCAAGAATAATCTTTCGTTCTCTGTGTTTGGATGGATGTTTGTAACGAATATCCTAACACGCAACTGCTGAACGAATTTTTATAAATATTGCTGTGCTGTAGCTTACATTACGACCAGAATAACGCCTTGGCTAAATATTTTTGATGAGTTCTCATCTTTGCACTAGGATCACTGATCACAAAGTAAAAATGAACTCTATTCATGGTATGATGACGATCGCAGTCCGAAAAAAAAATATTTTTTTCAAGGTCCTTCCTTCTGTTTTTTAATGTTTGTTGCAAACTGCCTGTTATCTTTACCAGGCTTTTTTTTGGCACTGTTTCACGCGGGAGTAATACACAGGTGCTGTATAAGCTCTTTATCCCAATATTCAATTAATTCCCACAGGACCACACCATTATCGAACTTTAAGTCGTGCAAGAAAAATTCTACGGCGCCCTTACAGTCTGTAAGTAGAGTGCTTTACGTACAGAGTAAGGACTTTCTTTCTACATTCAGGGTCTCCCGCACAGTTGCACAGCCGACTCGAGCGCGAGATATCTACTTGCATACTAACGACATCCATGAGGCTGCGACAATTCGAACGCAGGACTATTTTTGCAGGTTACCAGGGGTGGTAAGTGAAATAGTTTGTCTGCTACGTTTTCGCGGCTAAACCACTGCACCGATTTTGATTAAATTCAAAATTGAGATAGCTTATCATCTGGAAATGGATATATTATTATGCTACTTATTTATTTCCACTGGTAAGCTCACAAGATACAGGTAGAAAAAAATCTACAATAATCCATGCGGGCGGAAAGCTAGTCTTACTCTATAATACTAATACTATGAAGACAAAATATTTGTATTTTTGTTTGTATTTAATAAACTCAAAAATTACTACCGATTTTAACAATTCTTACACCTGTAGAAAGCTACATTGTCAGCAAGTAACATAGAGACAAAAAACAAGAGATCCCTAGAAAAATTTGAATTGGCATATTCGCAAATAATTTCAGAACGCCTGCACCTATAAAACTAATTTTGTTGTTGAATTTGTAATTATCAGGACAACGTTTATATGTAAGAAAAAAGGGTAGGTGGGGTAGTTGTAGGGGTGGGGTAGAAGTAGGATTCTAAGCGAACAAAGTCGCTCCAACTATCTTTCACAAGCGTCCACGTCCTCAAATCCGATACCGACTCCAAAACCAGACCAAAAACCGCCTCGTCTGAACGCCTTTCGTTACCGAAATACCTGCAAAAAAAGAACAGTCGACACGAGACACGTAAAAGTGGACCGTAACGGGCTGTGGAACCGGCCCCGGCCCTTCGAATGGCTGTCGCTGGGCCGGTTTGGCACCGTCCCGTTGGTCGCCATGCCGCCATGTTGCCATATCGCCGATGGTTTGCCGAGAGCTGCCGATTCCGATGTGTGCTCGGTATGTCCTGCGTGTAGAGCTCGTCTAATTTAAAATGACGCGCCCCACTATCGCATTAACGCACACAAGCAAGTTTAAAAATATGGACGCAATACATATACAAATGCCGTTGTAATTGGTCATTCAGTTGGCGGTGAAATTCAAACGTAGCAGCACGCGTCGTTCATTGGCTCCCACACAGATGAAGTGTCGTTATCAATATTTGCACTCACACATCGAAATCAACTAACTAAGTAGTGGGGCGCGTCATTTTAGACTAGACGAGCTCTACCCCGCTTAATGATGAAGCCTTCGCGTATTCTGTGAGTCGCTAAAGTTGTTGCAATCCTACTGCAGTGTAAGATTGCAACAGCTTTAGTAAGTTACAGAATCCGCGGGCGAAGGTTTTATCCTTATGTCGTGGATTCCATCTATCCGTACGAGCCGCTTTGGTGAACCAAAAGAGCTACGTTCTTATTTTTGCCACCCAGCTCCGCCTGTGCAAAATACTGTACTGAATTGGAACTAGCACCTAATTAGGAAACCAACCTAGATGGGAACCAACTTTCAGTTTTATGTAAGAAACCTTAACAATGCGTACGGCTAAGGAATGGAACGCGTTGCCTGCGAGTGTGTTACCTGATCATTGTAATGTGGATGCCTTCAAGGCTGGAGCGAATAGGCTGTTCCTAGACAGGCATGCTCCATCTTCGGCCGCATCGTCACTTACCACCAGCTCAGATGGCGGTCAATTGCGGGCCTAGTCTGTAATTAGGGCTATATTCTTTAAGACTTACTTATTCACTACACTTACGTAACAAACCCGATAATATGTGTTGTGAAAGTGTAATTAGGGCTGTTTATGTTACGTCATGCGGTGTATACCTACATCCAAGTTAGTTCACCTCAATTACCCTGATCCAATCTGGTCCCTTCCCTGTTAACAGGGCTACGGAGGTCAGATGGAGGCGACTGCTCTAATGTAATTACCCCACCTGATTTGCCAAATCCTGGATCATGGTCAAGGCGGACTACGGGCCGCCCTCGCGCGCGAGTGCACTAAATATGTTGACGCCAAGATGATTATTATACCTCAATCCGTGAATGTATATGCTGTTAGGTTGTTCGAAATGTTCAGCCAGTCATAGCCTACTAGTTTTATTGGATCTACGCTATGGCACGTGTTCTGCTGGATAAACTCAAAAAATATTTAATATTTCTTTCACCTAGTAGTAAAGTAAAGTAAAGTAAAGTAAAACACATTTATTACACTCAAACACACAGCACAAAATTCTTAGAATTAAATTTAAAAAATATAATCAAACACAGACAATAACAAAACAAGAAAAAGAAAAAAGATACTCTAATCTCGTTACTTGTGCCATGTGGAGAGTGCAATAGGGGCCACACTCAGCATATGCCACGACAGTTGCCGTGACGCTGGTTTTCAGTGGGCCCCCTAGTGAAGCACGGACAAAAGTGCCACAAGAAATAAATAAATAAATATTATTTGTTTAAATACATAATACTATATATGAGTGTACATAGGTGATATATCGTGTGAAGTGTGAACCTATAGAAACCTACATTATCAGCGACTAACGTCTATAGCCTATAATTTTTCCCGAAATTAAATATGGTTCCAATGCGAAACCGAAAAGGTCTGGATCGTAGTAACCGAATTTTATGCGGACAAAGTCGCGGGTAAAAACCTAGTCTAATAAATAATCATGGACAATTTCACACAGTGCCATCTAGCCCTTAACTAAGGAAAGCTTGTACTATGGGTGATAGGTAACTGATATACTACTTCATCATCACAGCCCGTAACAGTCCACTGCAGGACTTAGGGCCTCTCCCACGAAAGGGAAGTTATTGCCATAATCTCCACGCTTGGCAGGCGGGTTGGAGATCGCAGTGTTTAAATATGACAATGGAAAATGCTGCTGCCCATTTTCCAGACTACGGAGACTGTTGTTCTTTTGCCTCGAAAACTTATTAGTCGCCTCGTACGACACCCATGAGTGTAAGGGGTTGGTGCTATTCTACTCTGCCGGACACCACACGGCCCATATATATACTACTTATATACGTTTAAATACACACAATCACATAGAACACCCAGACCCGTAACGAAATTTAAAATTTATCATTTCAATTTCTGCCTGGCCCGAATCGAACCCGGGACCTCTTGCGTAGCAGACCGGCATGTTAACCACTGAACCACTTAGACATCTATTCAATAGATAGACAACCAACCGATTCACATAAAACGGAACGAACATGCGGTCAAAAGGGAAACTATACTGAAGAAAAGACATCTGACGCCCCTTCACGGTTGTAAGTATCTTTGTTCTACACAAATTGTTTTCTTTTGAAACATTGTTTAGTAGAAAGCGTCACAAGTGCCGTGCGTATTTATTACTTAGACTTAGGTATTGTTAGAGTCTTACGTCCGCGAGAGATTCGTTATTAATGGGCATTAAGAGAGCCTTATGTTCCAGTGGCATCCTGATCATCATAATCGTCCTAGCGCTTATCCCGGCCTCTGCCAGGGTCCGCTTTCCTACCCATTCTTCTCCACTTCGCCCGGTCTCCGGCATCCTCTCGTCGTAAGCCGTTGGCTCTCGCATCCGACTCGGCGATGTCAATCCATCGATTCTTGGGGCCTCTTTCCTGATACCGGCAGGTTCAGGCACCTATTTCCCACGTATCCCTGAGGCTTTCGCAACACGTGACTAAACCAGCGCAGGCGAGCCTCCTCGATCTTGTCTGCGGTATCCTGTATTGCGAAGTTCAAAATACTTCGAATGTCTCAATTCATACTTTTTCGAAGTTCCGTACGATCGAGGTGATGAACACTCTCATTTGAGTAATACATATTTCTGAACATAGTACATCGCTATTTTCAACTTCGAGATTCAGTAACACTCTTCTGTACGTCGCCATATTATCACATTGCCAAATTGTATCCATAAACGTCCTCATGAGTCACTGTCTATTGGTGAAGAGCTAAGCATAATTATATGTTTAGCAGTTAGTCGACAAATACGCATTTATAATATTACTTTGCATGTTTTAGTCCTTCCTTATTTTAACATAACTAGTCACTACATGTGGTGTACATAGTGGTGTGTGGTGCCGCCACCTCAAAGAATAGCACCACCCCATCTCTTCCCGTGGGTGTCGTAAGAGGCGACTAAGGGACAAATCCGAAAGGTGGGCAGCAGCATCTTTCTGGGTAGATTTACATCAACTGCACTGCGATCTCCAACCCGCCTGCCAAGCGTGGAGATTATGGCAATGACCTCCCCTTTCGTGGGAGAGGCCCGAAGTCCTGCAGTGGACTGTTATGGGCTGTGATGATGATGAGTCACTACATATTATATAATCTAATCGAAAAAGCCGGGTAACCTCCGACCAAGTTTACTTACACCCAAATAATTTTTAAACTACCAAACCGATTTTAATGAAACAAAGCTAAGAAACGTCTCGATTAATCTGGCTTTCAAACCGCAGACAGAACCGCGCCACAGACAGATAGACAAAGCCACAGATCATCATCACAGCCCGTAACAGTCCACTGCAGGACTTAGGGCCTCTGCCACGAAAGGGGAGGCTATTGCCATAACCTCCACGCTTGGCAGGCGGGTTGGAGAACGCAGTGTTTAAATATAACAATGGAAAATGCTGCTGCCCATTTTCCAGACTACGGAGACTCTTGATCTTTTGCCTCGAAAACATTAGTCGCCTTGTACGACACCCATGAGTGTAAGGGGTCAGTGCTATTCTACTCTGCCGGACACCACACGGCCAAAGATAGCCACAGATACAGACGTCAAATTTATAACACCGCTCTTTTTTCGTCGGGGAATTAAAACAAAATTCCACTCTGAGTCTGTCTGTCTGTTCGCGATAAACTCAAAAACTACTTAACGGAATTACATGTGGTTTTCACCAATAGACAGAGTGATTCATGAGGAAGGTTTATGTGTATAATACATACATATTTAAATAGAGTTACCCCGGAGAAAAGCCGCAGCCGGTGCGTCACAACGGATTTTGATGGGGTTTTCACTGTCATTTAGAGGATTTGTTCCGCAACGGTTATGTATAAAATACACGCATCTTTAGAGAAAACCCAGAGAACACTTCTTGTAATTAAGAATCTATCATCTCGGCGTTAATATACCGGTTGTGCTCTCGAGCACGAGGGCCCTGGGGCCTTGACCATGATCCAGGGTTTGGCGATCAGGTAACCAAATACAAATTCTTAGTACTTAAATGATACGTTTGGCGGTGTATTGTAAATAAACTAAAAGAACATTGTTTTTGTCTGCCTCAAAAGTTGCTACGACCTCGATTAATTCCAAAAACGACTATAAACCTCGCTTTTGGCTCGCTCCGTATCGCGCGTGTGACGAACTCGCTTCTGTTGTCTCTCTCACACTCGTACAAACTCATACTATATGCGTCTCTCTCCGCCGCGGGCAACGTGGTTGCGGGAAATCGGGTGTTTTTCCTCTTTTTCGCTCTTGCGAGTTACGCTGTGAGGGACAGAGAGGCCAATACGCCTTGAGAGTCGAGACAGCCACTTCTTTGTGCCGCAATCTCGAGGCTGCTGCGCAGTTTTTCAGTGCTAACTGTGAACCTTATGTACTCCTACATAAGGCACACAGTCGACACCTTTTCAAACTTGTGCGGAGGCTTTAAAAATCGGTTCTGTTTTTCGATTTTCCTTCGTAACTTTTCCGCGGTAAGGTTTGAAATTGTCTGCGCACGTTCATTATCCAATCGACAAAGGAGCGTAAGCCAATACGCTAAAGAAATGAGTATAACAATGCGTCCCACTGCTGGGCAAGTGGGCATGAAGACAAGGCATATTTGAATAGGTGTGGAAGCGTGCTGGGCCCATAACCTATTAAACAAAATACTTGGAGTAAGATTTCTAAGTAGAAAATAATTAATTTAAACACAACGTATCACTGTAACAGTTTCAGCACAAGAGACAGCCACCTGACATAGTGGCCAAAGTACAAACTAATTTTACTTTTAAGAACAGTGGTTAAACGAACACTTTTTATACAGCCACGCCTTTCTTTTTATTTATAAATCAGCAGTATGCACAGAGTATATAATATCGTCAAGTGACAGTCTCAGTGCACTCTGATAAAGACTGTGTAGGTTTTTGCGTTATATCAGTTATTCCAGTAAATTTCTTTTTGCGATGCCGCTCGGATCGCTCGCTCAGAGTTCTTGTTCTGAGAGTCTGATAACGAATCATAAACGACCGGCCTGTGCCGACTGTTTACAAGCCGCGTGACGTCATCGGCCGCTGTGCGGGAAGATGATGTCAAAACAATATACAGTTTGGATTGTCGTTTCGACGTGCTTTTGTTTTTGACACTGACTATGCTGGGTTTCGGGTGAAAATCTAATATCTGATAACGAAACGCAAACGACCGGCCTGCGCCGACTGTTTACAAGCCGCGTGACGTCATCGGCGGCTGTACGGAAGATGAGGTCAAAACAAAACACAGTCTGAAGGGACGTTTCGACGTGCTTTTGTTTTTGACGCTGTGAAGCTGTTACTGTGATGGGTTTTGTGTGATGCAGTAGGACCCTTTATAATATAATATAGCGTTCCGGCTCTGCCTGGCATTGTCGAGCACGGTTCGGTCGTGGTTGGCGAGGGATACGTTTATCTACGACCATACCACGGCGGTCAGCGTGTCACTGTGTGTTTCCTTCCTACTTTCCTACCCCCCTCCTTTTTGACGATTGAAAGAGATATTTAATGTCCTAATCAATAAAGTAATTTGGAATTTTTGAATTTTGGAACACAGGTATCTGTGACACTCGTGTCTTGAAAGTCGGATATAGGACAAATGAGACAGCAAATGAGTCACAGCTTTGTGCTTCTTACGACCGCTGTACGGTCAAAGCAAAACACAGTCTGAAGGCTGGATTCGACATTCTTTTGTTTTTGGCGCTGTGACGCTGTTGCTATGCTGAGTTTCGGGTGGTGCGGTAGGATTTGAAACAGTTTTTTTAATACCAAAACCTTCTCACACCTTTGTTGAAGAACTCCATGTTGTACTCTCCAGGGAGAACCTCTTCAGGTAGTATAGGTATCTGTAACGTGGTCACTCATGTCTTGAGAATCGGATATAGGACAGATGAGCTGGGCGACTGTTTATAAGCCGTATGACGTCACAGCTTTGTGCTCCTTGCGGCCGGAGCGGCTTGCGGGAGGATGACATCGAAACAAAACACAGTCTGAAGGCTGCTTTCGACGTTCTTTTGTTTTCTGTTTGGATTTGAACAAATGACAGCAAAAAGGCGATTATTCTATCAAAAAATCGATTATCCAGTAACTCATATTTTATTTATTTATTTATTAATTAAATCTTTATGCACTAAAGGTACATTGGCGGACTTAAAGCTAAAGTAGCCTCATCTACCAGTCAACCGTGACAAAAAAATATCGAAAACAGTAGACGGTGCGGGATAAACAATACGATAAGGTGAAGGAAGGGATACTTTACATCAATAAATGCTAAATTTATACAATTTTACAAAGATACAAGAAATAGTTAAACAACAAATACATACTAAAGATAGGTACATAGCATAATACATAGGAGTAAATAATAGGCATCTCTCTCAGTATCGGATACAGCCAAAGAAATTTGTCATAGAGACAGATACAGCACAAACAAGATGCCGGCTGTTTCCAAGCCACATGACGTCACCGCTTTGTACTCTCTACGACCGCTGTACGAGGCGAATACAAAACAGAACACAGTCTGAAGGCTGGATTCGACGTTCTTTTGTATATGACGCTGTTGCTATGCTGGTGAATGCGTGATGCATTGAACCACATAAATTAGAGAATGATGCATTGAACCTTGGCCTTTCGTACTTTTTGGATGAACTCTACCCAGGACTTAGGGCCTCTCCCACAAAAAGAGAGGTTATTGCCATAATCTCCACGCTTGGCAGGCGGGTTGGAGATCGCAGTGTTATAATATAACAATGGAAAATGCTGCTGCCCATTTTCCAGTCTACGGAGGCGCTTAGATCTTTTGCCTCGAAAACATTAGTCGCCTTGTACGACACCCACGAGTGTAAGGGGTTGGTGTTATTCTACTCTGCCGGACACCACATGGCCAACTCTCAACCAACCCTAACCCTGCAGATATAATAATATCCTTAGACAAATTCACACAGCGCCATCTAGCCCCAAAGTAAGCAAAGCTGTGTTATGGATATTAGATAACTGATAAACTACTTATATCCTTTTTTTTTTGAATTCATACTTATTTTACATACAGATATGTTAGTTATGCCGATGGGATGGGACATAATGTCCTTGAGAAACTCCCGCGCTTGTCTGTCTATTGCACTTCCAGATAAAACTGCTTGGACTAATGCCACATTAAAAAAGCGATCTCATCTAGTATTTGGTGACTCAAAATTCCATGTACATAGGTGATCATATATAGTATTTAGTGACATAGAAATGCATCTACATAGGTACCTATATAAAATACACACCCTTTTATCTCTTTTTTTTTCAAATAAACAAAAAAATCCTAGCCACGTTTCATAATCAAGCGAAATTCGACCTTATTGCGGCGTAAGTGGGATTTAACGCGCAGTTTTTGGCATTTTAAGTGCCAGTGACGTCACACACCCCAAAGCCGGAGGTCGTTGAACCCTCGCGGTCCCCTCGACGCTTGGGAAAGGGGCCACGTTGCGAGATTCCATAGAGCTGTGTGATAGTGTGAAATTGTGAGATGGGATGATTTTTTGACGTGAAAATTGTGTGTAATGTGCTGGCGAGACCGATAACAGAAGTTAAGCAAGACGGCCGAGATGGTAACCGGATGGGTGACCGTTTTGTAGTTTGACGCTGGTCGAAGTTCAACAACGAGCTCGCCCTAATTGTGACAGCGTGCATGAGAGACCGCTAATGAAACTTAAGCATCGCACGTAGTTAGGGAAGTGGATGGGTGACCGTTTTGTACTTCAAGGCTAATCGAGATAACAAAAGTTAAGCAACACGACTTCGCCGGTAACAGTGGTCCTTCCGTTACCTTTGGCGAAGCGAGGTTGAACTCTCAGTGGGAACCATGAGAGTTTAAGAAACAAGCCTACTCCTTAAAGCCTACACCTTTTCTGTGATCATTTATCATCAGGTTTTCTCAAAGCTCCGTGGGGTGAGGATTTGGGTAACCGTAGCTTCGGCACTAGATTGGCATATGCTGTTTTGCTGCCAGAGCAACGTGTTGGCAACGTTTTTTCGATACCCCTGGTGTTGCTAACGTCTATAGTCAGCGGTGACCATTTTCCATCAGTTGCCCGCTTGCCTGTTTCCCTACCGTAGGACATACAAAAAGATGACCTGCAGCAGGCATCCGACTCCGCAGCCTTCCCACTCGCATTGACTCACAATTCAGCACTCTGTGGCGTAAACTCAGAACCTCCTAGCGACTGGCGGCCATTGCGTCACCGCCCCACTGACACACTTGCGCTTTCGAATGTCGACCTTGGGTGCGGGCGGTAGGGCGCACTGTCCTTTGGCAAGGTCGCGGTGCAGCTACGGCTCCTTTGTTGGCGACGATGGTCCTTGTGATACTTGTATGGTGTTTAGACGAAGTTGCTTTGTATGGGTTTGGTTAAATCCGTTGAGAAATTCGGTACAAAAAGTACCTCATCATACGACCTGAGACGATTGACGACCTGAGTGGTTCAATGGTCTGCCACACAAGAGGTCCCGGGGTCGTTTCCCGGCCGGGCAGAAATTGAAGTTGTGAAGTTTAATTTGTGTTACGGGTCTGGGTGCTATATCTGTTTGGATGTCGCATTACATGCACTGCAATGCTTGGAATTCGCGAAATTGTGTGTAGAGAAAGTGGCTAGCAATTCCGGTGTCTGATCAGAATGTCGACAATGGCTTAGTTGACTATTATTAGGAATTGTGATCAACAAGTTGCCACGACAGATTGAGCTATTCGTGGCTAGGTATGCTCAGAATTACTGACAAAAAGTAGCGCGATGCTCGGAATTGTCGCACGTGATATTTCAAGATGAGAAACAAAGATATGTTCCAGTATTTAGCGAGACTAAGGTTGTGAAATGAACTACCTGGAGTGGTTTTCCCTGGGAGTTCTTCAAGAAAGGGGTGAAAATGTTTTTACGGTGTCGGCAACGCGTGGGTGATGCCCCTGGTATTGCAAACGGCCATAGACTGCGGTGACTGCTTACCATCAGGTAGGCAGTCCGTAAACTTGTTTGCCACCTTTGTGGTATAAAAAAAACTAAGGACCTAGTATTATAGAAGTCTTTGCTAAGGACCGACATTGGTGTTAGAATCGTAACACCGAAATAAATTAGTCCATAGTCTCTGCCTACCCCACCTGTGGGACACAGGCGTGAGCTTTATGTATGTATGTATGTATGTATGAAATAAATTAGATAATTATAAATATGCTTAGACTAATTCACACAGCTCTATCTAGGCCCAAAGTAAGCAAAGCTTGTGTTGTAGATGTTGGATCTATAAACACAAGCTGTCTCTTTGTATCTTTTAAACTACGCAATGGATCTTTTGTTTTTAGCAATAGATAGAGTGATTCAAAAAGGTTTATAAGCAAGAAAAAAGGGCAGGTAGGGAAAAAGTATGTGTACATATTCTTGGACTAAAAAAAAAAAAAAAAAGGTATTTATTTAGCATTTAGCTCAGAAATATAAAAAAAAAATTACATAAAATTAAAATACATAAAACAAGGCAAAAAAATGAGAGAAAAAAAAACATAAACACTAAACGCTAAAGAGGCCAAAGCTCAGTTCCGCAGATACGCGAAGCTATTCTGCCTTGGCCTACAAAATTACACAGAATAAAATTTGTTATATACACAGACACTATAAATAAATAAATTAACTAATTCACACAGCCCTAGCCATCTAGCCCCAAAGTAAGCAAAGCTTGTGTTATGGATGCTAGAAAACTGATAAACTACTTATATATTTTTTTAGCATACTTATTATACATACAACACCCAGACCCGTAATAGAAATTAAAATTCATCAATTCAATTTCTGCCCGGCCGGGAATCGAACCCGGAAATCGACTGACCGAGTCAGGTCGTCAAATGTATGTACGTATATGTATGCAAAATCTGTCCAGACTGACTTGTTTTATTTGGTTAAGGAAATTATGTATTTAAATGGATAACATGCAGCAGTATTAGTTGAAAACGTGTTTTTATATAATTCAAGACATATTATAATCTATACACAGTGTGGCCGTGTGGTGTCCGGCAGAGTAGAATAGCACCAGTCCCTTACACTCGTGGGTGTCGTACAAGGCGACTAATGTTTTCGAGGCAAAATATCTAAAGGTGTGTCCAAACATAGAGCGGCAAGTGTGCGCGGCTGCCGCGCGCGGCGTGCCGCGCTGTGTTTGTACAGGCAGTTATCGTTCGTCCGTAATCCTGTCTAGACGTGTTTGCGCTTCTCAAAAATTAACAATGAAACTAGATTGATTGAAATATATGGCTCATATAATGAGTTGTGGGATCCTCAACAGAAATGATAAGCAAATTCGAATAATAAGCAGAGCTAAAACACTGACCGCCTTCATTGTAGTTTTGGTTCAGACTGAATTCAAATGCGCGGCGTGTCTCGCAAGTGCCGCGCAATATTGCCGCGCAAACATTCGTCAATAGTCCTAACTAAAGCGCGGCAGAATTGTTTCCTGGACATGCCGCGTGTTGCTGCCGCGCACGTGCCGCTCTATGTTTGGACACGCCTTAAGAGTCTCCGTAGGCTGGAAAATGAGCGGCAGCGTTTTCCATTGTCATATAGATAACACTGCGATCTCCAACCCGCCTGCCAAGCGTGGAGATTATGGCAATGACCTCTCTTTTCGTGGGAGAGGCCCTTAGTCCTGCTGTGGACTGTTATGGGCTGTGATGATACACAGGCAAGTCGTGATTTTGGGTATTGTTTGTTCACCAAATAAGACAAGTCAGGCTGGGTAGCTCAAAACTCAAAAGTCATTTCTTTATTGAGTAGGACATTACATATTTCTTTCAATCGTCAAAGAGGAGGATAGGAAAGTAGGAAGGAAAGGCACAATGACATGGTGGCCGCCCTAGTACTGGAGCACATTTACCCCACGCCGACAACGGCCGGACCGGGTCCGATAATACCAGACAGAGGCGGTCAGTGCCCGACAATGCCAAGCAGAGTCGGACCGCGCCCGATATAATATATAAGAACCTATACTTAAGAAAAACCATCTAAAACTACAGCAAGAGTAACCCAGTCCACCAAGGCAGCACCCGTTCACGAGTATGACGCAGGGCCCAGCCATCGTCCATTTCAACCATATTTGACGACCTGAGTGGTTCAATGGTCAACAACCGGTCGTTCAATGGTCAGCCACGCAAGAGGTCCCGGGTTCGATTCCCGGCCGGGCAGAAATTGAAATGATGAATTTTAATTTCTGTTACGGGTCTGGGTGTTCTATGTATAATAAGTATGTATTTAAAAAAAAAAAAAAGTATGTAAGTAAGTAGTATATCAGTTATCTAGCACCCATAGTACAAGCTTTGCTTAGTTTGGGGCTAGATGGCGCTGTGTGAATTAGTCCACAAATATTTATTTATTTATTATTTATTTGAGGGAAAAGGGCGACCCGGCCACGCCACCGCCAGACAGACCTTTAAGCGAGCATGCATCACAGATGCTGCATGTGATAGGTAGCTGCTTCCACCCTACCCTCACGGACATCAAACATAAAAAACTTATCCGGATATCTTCTTAGATAGTCGTATATGTTGACGAATTGTCCTTTCTTACAGCGATCGGCTAAATAAGGGTGAACCCACCACTGTTTCTTTTTTCTCTTGAACTCTCTTTTCCTACGTACATACAGCAGTAGTGCTGTCTCTTCAAGGTCCATTTTGATACTGTCTCAGTGTGGTGTGGCGACTCTGGTGTCTGTATGGTGTCTACTTTGGTAGCTTACGGACACCACGGTGGCGCAACTGGTTGCGCCGCCATGGTGTCCTGGTGAAATATAGCCCTTACCCTGCCCGCAGCCAACTCCTAATCGTACGTACATTGCTACATGTACGTGTCTGCCCTGTCTGTGTATTAAACACACTTCACACGCTATCGCTGTACGTGCGCGCGAGCCAACGTACAAGCGGCGCAGGCGCACAAAAGGACAATACCTCGTTCTTTATCTGTTCGAAACGTGTGTTGTAATGTCTCAGACAACGGCATGAGTTTTTTTTTCGTCTTATCGTGAGACGTATGCAATCAGTGGCAATGTCCAAGGCGGTGAGCGAACGAACGATTGTTCCGAGTCGGCTCGAAACACTAATATTAGCGTCGGTGAGGCTTCAACCGGTGCTGTTCAGAGAGGTTTTTGATGCGAAACAAGTCCCAATATATTATAGACTGTGAGGGTGACGTAGGTTATGCTAACTCATGGAGTACAAGAAAAATTCCACTTTGTACCGATAGTAGAGGTTTGGGAGACACACAAAACGATGGTCTGCCTGTTCACGAACCGGCACGAAAATATTTTATTTTATTTACAGCCACGTTAATGTCACTTTTCTTTTGGACTATATTGTGGCTGAAAAGGGAAACTGTCAGGGGGGTGTGAGTCAGACTGGTTATTTTTACTTCTGGAACCCACACGATAGGTATATAAAAGTTCTATCGTTACGGAATATAGGAAGTCGAAAAAAATTCTTTTTTATTCCGAGTTGTACATGAGCATGCCAACGTTTTGTGGGTTTCCCAAGCGTCTGCTGTCGCCACAAAGTGAAATATTACTTGTACTCGATGACGTAGGATAACCTACGGCGCCCTACTGGTCAATTATGACGTGGATCTTCCAGAAAAAAATAATTCTTAATTAAATTAATTAATTCTTGCACTACTTACTAGTTCTTGTGAAACATTACCTCTTCCCAAAGGTTGTCTGGGAGAGATCGCTTAAAGCGATAAGACCGCCTTTGCGCGCATGTATATTATGCTGATTTTTGTATATTGTCTTATAATATGTGTGCAATAAAGAGTTTTACTTTACTTACTTTACTTTTTTCCGACCTGCCACTTTCTGTTGTGAGAGAACTACAACATTTTGCTATACGTTGTAGCGCAGCAAATTATGGCGCACCTTTACTAGTCCCCGATTTCATAACAGCGACAATATTTTGACGCGTCACTCCGCTGCATTCAGCGCATCCGCCACAGCACCAGGAAAAGCCTTGTACCGCGTTTCCGCTGAGGTATCAACATAGCCGTCATGAACATCATTGTCGTCCGACAATGGACAATTTCTGACTAATGAGTGTGATGATGATGATGAACTACTAAGGCAAATTCTCTACGCAATGAGGAGTTTTCCAATGGGTATTTAAAGCATTCCTGACCACTCACTAGATGGCGCCCCGACAATTTTAGTAATTGATAATCGCTTGAAATAGGTTCTTAGCAAACAGGATATACACACTGGGTACGTTGTATTGGATAATATTGTATTTGTCAATAGTTTTCAACCATTTTAGAGGTTGTAATAATAATGGAACATAGTGCTAACTTCTATAAATATTTCTTTTTACACTTCGTTCAACCTTTGACAGTTATGTTTATATTAATAAATATTTTATTTATAAGTTTAGTATTAGTTGGCTGCATGAAATCACTGCCACCATCATACAGATTAAAAAAAGATTACCAAAATTGTAGGAGCGCCATCTATTGATGCTTTTTAAAACCAACTATCTATACCTACTGGAAAACTCCTCATTCCGTAGCACGCCGACGCGTCCCAGCGCGGCAACGGCGCGGTAGTTTCACAAGTGGCGGGTTTCTTTTGTTTCCGAGCAGCTTGCGACACTGAGGCTGCGAGGGAGCTGTGGGGGACACGTGATGGATGACGCTCGGTGTAAGACCGCCTACCTGGTATTGCGAGAGTGTTTTCGGAAGTTTTATACCCGATTTAGATCAAGTGTTTAGCAAAGTACGATAAAAAATGTTATTCCGTATTTAGATTGGTCGAGTGTTTAGCAATGGACGATAAAAATACGATATCAGAGGCTCGGTTTTTGTATCGCTTGCCGCGAGAACGGTTTTCAATTTTGATTATCGGCAAGAAAAATTCAGTATTTTTTAAATTATGTTGGCGACACCGGAATTGTGCTGTTCTAAAATGGGAAATATTGGCGCCTTGCGTCGAAATATTGAATTACTTACTTACTGCGCTGGCTCAGCGACCCCCCACCACCAGAGATCGCCACATCTTCCTAATCTGCGCTATCTCCTGCCTAGTGCGTGTAGATATTTTAGAACTTGCTTCATCCTGCGATATCTGGGTCGGGTGGGGTGGGAAATATTGAATTAGCTCTAATAAAAATGAATAACTCCATGCTTTATTCTGCCTTTATTTTTCTAAAACAACCTTCAACGCATCATACCTATTTCAAACTTTATTTGAATGGTGTAAGAGATCACGCACACTAAGATTGCGCACTACTTAGAGAGGTTTTCGTTGGTTTTGGTTGGATGGCGTTCTGTTTGCCACTTTAGTAACATAAAAAAAAAATCAGCCATCTTTGTGCGTACGACAGTAACTAAGACAAACACAGATCACCGTCTCTAAATATCTGACAAAGAGCAGTTTGGCAAAGCGTTCTCGTGGATTCTATTGCGCGGTAACGCCAAAGTCGCGGCGTAGTACGGATTATGACATCATGAAGGGCCTGAGGGCCTACCGGTAATGACGATCCGAATTACAATACAATACAATACAAAAACTCTTTATTTGCACACTAGATACATACATGGGATAAAATACATAATAAAAAGCAGTACAAAGGGCGGTCTTATCACTAGCGTGATCTCTTCCAGACAACCTTGGTATGGAAAGTGAATTTGGGAAACAAATGTAGTAGACTGTGAGGGCGCCGTAGGTTATTCTACGTCTTCGAATACAAGAAAAAGTCCACTTTGTAGCGATTATTAGAGGTTTAGGGAGACCCACAAGACGTTGGTCTGTCCGTGCAGAATATGACACCAAAAGTTTTTTTTTTTCATGTTATACGGTAGGCAAACAGGCAAGCGGGCCACCTGATGGAAAGTGGTCACCACTGCCTATAGACATTAGCAACACCAAGAGTATCGCTAATGCGTTGCCCACCTCTATAACACGTTGCTCTGGCAGCAAAAAGCAAATGCCACTCCACTGCCAAAGCCACGGTTCCCCAAATCCCCACCCCATGGAGCACTGGAAACCTTACTCACCGGCAGAAACACAATACTATTTAAAAGAGTATTATTTAGCTGCGATATTCTGTAAGGTGGAGGTACTTCCCCAGTCGGGCGGCTCCAATTCGAACGAGATACCGCGCTATGCCCTACCTCTCTTCTCATTCTTCTTATTTTTTATTGACCCAAACTAAAGTCAGTTCTCTCCTGATTCATATTCATTCGTCACAAACTTGCCTGCAGCGTTGCTGTTGTTGACATTGATATGACAATTCAACATGGCGTCACTAAGATCCAGTATTGGCCACCGGATCAGTTAAGTTTTGCCAGTCTAATATGAGACGCTAATGTGGCCTTTTTAGACCTCTCGTACTCGTGGACTCTTGTACTCGTGGAATCTATTGCGCGTAAATGCCAATGTCGGTGCGTAGAACACGGATAATGACGTCATGAAGGGCCTGAGGGCTTAAGCTTGGGGCCTTGGTTTGTTTATAAGTCGAATTAGTTATTTTGGGGAGAGTAGACTTAGAGTTAGGTAGCGTAGAAGAAAAATACTAAAACACGCCTACGGATAATAACGGCCTATGAAAAGTACGCTGCATAAAATTTTTTTTAGGAATCGTCTGTTTCACTGCAGGGCTAAGGCCTCTCTCTCCCATTTTTCCACTTAGACTTAACAAAAAACACAAGTATATATACTTCAATATATGATTAGGATGTTTAGATGAATCAGTGGTCAAATGCCATCTTGTCCTAGGTTTTGTAAAACCTAGTCGTTCAAGGGTACCGGTTATAATGATAGGTTCATAAACCTCCTTTTTTCTTTGCCATAGTCGGATAAAAATGTCACGTAAAGCTGGAGAGCTAGGTGTTTTTATTATTTGAACGCCAGCTTACTCTACATGGTACTTAACTTTGTTTCATTAAAATCTGTTCAGTAGTTTGGAAAATAATTGAGTATATGTTAACTTGCTTGTTATCCAACTTTTCTGGCGGTTATTTCTTTCTTTCAATATGGAACTGAGACACATTCAACCCCGCCTGTCCGCGCTTTATCTAACCCGACACCTAAACACTAGAACATGATGAAAGTTGTGTCAACGTCGGCGCGTGCCTTGCGATAATACGTATTTTTCCACGCAAGCGGCGCCGCAGATAATGGAACGTACCCATACTATGTGACCTATTTAACCCCATAAGGCATAAGAGGAGTCAAATGGGACTGGAAGACCTATAGTCAGCTAGTACGAATGGACAGAGAAGGCGTCAAATGGGACTGGAAGACCTATAGACATAGACATTATTTATTTTGACATCACAATACTCATAATACAGAACTCATGGAGCAAGTTACATTTGTATATCTAAATTTAACATAAGTATATATATTTACAACCTATTCAAATAAAGCGATTCGAATATGGAGTAATACCATGTCAAAAAGGGCCCGGACTCAGCAGACCTATAGTCAACTAGTAGCCGGCAGAGTAGAACAGCACCAACCCCTTACACTCGTGGGTGTCGTACAACGCAACTAATGTTTTCGAGGCAAAGGATCTTAGAGTCTCCGTAGGCTGGAAAATGCGCAGCAGCGTTTTCCATTGTTGTACTTATAACATTGCGATCACCAACCCGCCAGCCAAGCGTGGAGATTAGGGTAATGAGCTCCCCCACTCATGGGAGAGGCCCTAAGTCCTGCAGTGGACTGTGTGTGTGATGATGATGATTGAAGTAGTGTATCTGTGTAAAAATAGGAGGTAAATCGATTTGCTTGTTTGCGAGTAGTTTGCTAACACGCTTACTAATCCATAAAGAGCTTAAAGACTTAAACAAGTAACAGACGTTCCGTTTTGGCTGGCGCCGACTAACCGTCGCAGTTGACACTAATCCTTACGCAGTATAAAATAAAGTCGCTTTTGGGTGCGGGGGACGTGGTCGGACGTCCGACCAAGATCGGCACGCCCGCGCATTCGAATTAATCCAAAAGCGACTTTATTTTATACGGCGTAAAGATTAGTATCGACTGCAACTGACGGTTGGTCGGCTCCAGCCAAAACGGAGCGTCTGCTACTAGTAAAATACTTAAGACCATTCACAAAGACAGCTGTACACATATGCATAACACTACACTCTGTCCCCGGCGAGTACCGACACGCAATCTGCGCCGGCGCAGCCGACGGCGATACCGCCCGCGAGATAAACCGCGCTCTCGTGTGGAAATGGTTCGTTTCGAGATAGTGCACGAGTGTAGTTTTAAAATGGTACGGCCATTTCTATACGTACGTAGTGTAAAACAAAGTCGCCTTAAGTCGTCTGTCCCTTTGTTTGTACGGAACAGGAACAGACGGCTCCATGTTAATACTCATTATATAATTTTGTAATACATTTGTAAAACATGTGGAATGCTAAATAAATTGAAATTGATTCAAGAGAAGGGTTTAAAAGTAATATAAAGGGTAGGCAGAGGTAAAGTAGGCGTAGGGTAGGTGTAGAATAGTTGTAGGCTAGGATTAGATTAGATTAGATTTATTTATTTATCTATGAAAATTACCTTATATTATTATACATTTCATAACATAAGTAACTCACAAGGATATCGTCTTAAATTTGAATATAACAATGTCATGGTAAATATACAAATATTAGTAGCATGTCAAATTATAAATCATTATATAATAAAATAAAAATTCGATACAATATGATAAGTGAGTAGGTATACAAACAATACCTAATAATCAATCAAAATATTTAAATTGTCAAACGTTAATCAAAATAAAAAATATAAATTATAAGTAGGTATACTAACAATGTACCTAGTTTAGAAATAACAAGTCAATTAAAATATTAAAAATAGTACCGATACGGGTACAATAATGTCGAATCAACCACAATAATAAATTAAATAATGTCAAAATTTTCATTATATTCTTTTATAGAATAAAGAGGATTAGATAATAAGAGGTCTCTCATAATTAGGGATAGGGTAGAGTAGGGGTCCACTAACACATAGTATAAAACGAAAGTCGCTTGTCACCGTCTGTCCCAATATATACGCTTAGATCTTTTAAACTCCACAACGGAGTTGAATACGGTTTACAACAATAGATAGACTGATTCAAGATGAAGGGTAGGGTAGGACAACACGCGAACGAAGTGGCGCCGTGTCCACTTATCTGTACATAACATAGTATAAAACAAAGTCGAAGATCTTTTAAAGTAGACAATGCATTTTAATGCGGCTTTCCACGATACATGGAGTGATTCATGAGGAACGTTTATAAATAAATTAAAGGGTAGGTTTAGGGTCGTTGTATAGGGTAGAGTAGGGGTAGGGTAATGTAGGGTAGGGAAGGGGTAAAATCCAAGTCGCGCCGGGTCCACTAGTGTTTTATATAACAGTAGGTATTCGTAAGTGACCAACCCAGCTCCAGTCGTTCCGATGGACGCAGTGAACGCACTTTTTATTGCCCAGAGGCATTCGGTCAAATTATCCACCAGGAGAGTACAACATGGAGTTCTGCAAGAAAGGGGTGTTCTGAAGAGGCTTTCACGGGATCGTGGCAACGCGTGTGTGACGCCCCTGGTATTGCAAACGTCCATAGGCTGCAGTGACTGCTTGCCATCAGCCAGGCCGTAAGCTTGTCTGCCACCTTAGTGGTAAAAAATATAATCTAAAAAGGTGTTAGCCCCAGGGACAAACTCTCCACCAACCCATGCTCCTGCCCACCTCTCGGTATACGGAGCGAATCACGAGAGGTGCGCGCTGTACTTGCCCTATTCACTCTAGCCTTGAAGGCATCCAGATTATTTTGATCAGGGAACACACTCGCAGGCAACGCGTTAAAGGTCGAGTTAAAGCGGCTCGTGCGGATAGCTGGAAGATCCACGACATAAAGAAGAAGCATTTGCCCAGATCGCGTCTCCCGATTTCTCCCCGAATGGGACGTATAATGTACAAAGAACTAACCAAGTCCCTCCTCTTTCCAGCGATGGCAGCAGCGCCGGCAGCCCGAAGGAAGCGTGCGCGGCGCAGTCGCCGCCGCCGCACGCGCGCGCCGCGCCCGCCAAGCGGGAGCTGCGAGAGCTGAGGCATCCGCACCACGACCAGAGACGGCTTAGCATCGGTAAGGGTTCATCAGCAGGTTACTCCAACGGTGACTCAGCACTTTCCTTAGTAGAGATTCTGTCGCGCTAAGTCAGGTATTTCGATAACTCTAAGGTGCTGTCCTAATTGGCATCGGTCGTGCGACCATGGTCGTACGGCGGATGTCACCCGACCAATAGGAGACCTCACAACCGCCCAATTAGGACAGCACCCAAGACTGTTATTCACGGTTAGTCAGCACTTTCCTTAGTAGAGATTCTGCCGCGCCCGCCAAGCGGGATCTGCGCGAGCTGAGGCATCCGCACCACGACCAGAGGAGGCTCAGTATCGGTAAGGGTTCGACGATGACTCAGCAGTTTCCCTAAAAGAGATTCTGCACTTTCCCTAGTAGAGATTTTTGTTACGCAGTCAGGTGTTTCGATAACTCTCAAGACTAATTTCACGGTTAGTCAGCACTTTCCCTAGTAGATATTCTGTTGAGCAAAGTCTGGTATTGCGGTAACTCCAAGACTCGTGCGGATAGCTGGAAGATCCTCAACATAAAGATAAAGCGTTCGCCCGGATCGCGCCTCCCTATGGCGGAAAGGAGCTGGCGGAATGAGGTCGTGCAACTGCTTCGCACACTCTTGTGTCAATATCTCGGTTGGGCCCAGGGTCGGCCATGATCCAGGATTTAGCCGATCAGGTAATTACAGTCGAGCGACTGCCGTCTGACCTCCGTGGCCCAGTTGACAGAGGAACCTGACCAGATTGGATCATGTTTATATACGATGTTTTCCCTCACCGTAAGACCGTCGGTTGTGTTCAACTAATTTACCTACATAACCAATAAGTCACTGGTACATGGCGGCATTGAGGATCGAACTCCATCGAGCTATTCTACCGCTGACGATCCTAGATATTTCATGATGATACATCGTTCTAATGTTGTGTCGTGTCTCTGGGCAGGCGGTAGCGCCGGCGGGTCGCGCAGGGCAGAGCGCCGGGCGGCGCCACCGCCGGAGCGGCGGAGGCCAGGTCAGTGACCAAAGACTAAAATAATCATCATGGCGTTAATATCCTGGTTGTGCTTTCGCGCTAGAGGGCCCGGGGTCCGCCTTGACCGTGATCCAGGGTTTGGCAGATCAGGTAATTACAGTGGAGCCACTGCCATCTGACCTCCGTGAACCAGCTACCGCTACCTGACCAGATTGGATCGTGGATAGACATTCAGTCGCCTGAATGTGCAGGTTTAATCACGATTTTGTGTCACACACAAATGTCAAACAAAAGGACAGAAAACGATGTGTTCTTCACTGATGAGTACGCAAAGTGAGAGTTGAAAACACAGCATGATCCCCAATTACACCCACGAATAGGAATGAATAGGATTCCAACGACCACGTAGTAACAGAAAGTTTTGAGACAATACGAATGGAAATATCGGCTGGCGACAAACGTTTTTTTAAAGAAAACTGTGTGGGGTCTATGCTAATGTGATACACAATCGTGGCCTTTTAGAAATAGTGTGTAGCTGGTGAAATTTCGACCGAAGCCAATGTTTTATACCCCCGACGGACAGAGAAGTGTTGTACGAGTAACGACGACTTGTGTATCTGTGGCTCTGTGTGTCTGTCGGTAGAATCGTAGCTCCCGCACGAATGGACCGATTCGGATGCGGTTTCTGTATTTGAAAGCCAGTTTAACCAAGATGGTTCTTATCTTCATTTGTGGCTTCGAAAATGTGGCTTCATATGGGGGTTATCGACTTTATAATAAACTAGCGGCCCGCCCCGGCTTCGCACGGGTAGTAAACCTTAACAAATTATACACCTGAACCTTCGTCATGAATCACGTTGTCTAAAACCGCACTATGTAGTCTGTGTGTGAATACCGTATGAAAATCCGTTCAGTAGTTCTTGAGTTTATCGCGTACAGACTGACAGTAAGACACGGCGTGGGACTTCGTTTTATAATATGAAGTAATTATATTATACTTAAGTATGTACTGAGTAGTGTCCCGTTACAAACAGGACACCATATTACGATCACAAAAGTTCCAACCGTCTCCTCAACCATTTTAGAGGGAAGGGGCGACACGGCTCCTGACTGCCGTATTTCTTGACATTGACTCCCCCGTACGTACCCCGTGCTGCCTAGATAGCCGAGCGGACTGAGCGGCGAACACGCGACTTTTTTCTAATATTTACATTTTTAAACTCGTGATATCTTTCGAATGGAATGTCTGAATTGAATAATTCAAAAAGTTATATAAAGGTATTGAAGCAGTCATGAATGTGAAGTAATTGATTTTTATAAGGATTAATATCAAGGTACAAATAAAGAGCGTTTTTTAGCGGCGGCATTTTAATTAAATTTTGAAAATAAAAGAACACTTATTGTGACATAACTATAATAGTTAGACATATACTGTCGCGACACTTTTTGTAGATAATGATGTGTTCTGCAAAGTCGTAGTACATTATTTTGTTCTATCATCAATAGTTTTCGCAGCGCACGCGATGTAAGGAATTTTTTGGGTATTTTTTTACACCTTGGGTTACATTATTGGAGTTTTATTAATGATCCGTAATTTTTTAGAAAATATAATATAGCCTATGTCACCCGCGGATAGTGTAGCTTCCTAACGGTGAAAGAATTTTTGAAATCGGTCCAGTAGTTTCGAAGCCTATTCAATACAAACAAACAAACAAACAAAAAATCAAACATTTCCTCTTTATAATATTAGTATAGATAGCCCGTCCCGGCTTCGCACGGGGTAGACAATTATTTATTTTTGGAAATTTGGATATAAAACACTTTTTTTCACAAATATTTTTATTTATTAAAAATTATTATTGATTTATATTGACATTGACTGCTCCCGTACGTACCCCATGCTGCCTAGATAGCCGAGCGGGCTGAGCGGCGAACACGCGACTTTTTTCTAATATTCACATTTTTAAACTCGTGATATCTTTCGAATGGAATGTCTGAATTGAATAATTCGAAAAGTTATATAAAGGTATTGAAGCAGTCGTGAATATGAAGTAATTGATTTTGATAAGGATTAATACCAAAATCAAATAAAGAGCGTTTTTTAGCGGCGGCATTTTAATTAAATTTTGAAAATAAAAGAACACTTATTGTGACATAACTACAATAGTTGGACATATGCTACTGCGGAGTTTTTTGTAGACATTATGATGTTCTTCAATATTGTTGTACATTATTTTGTTCTATCGCTAATAGTTTCGGTAGCGCATTCGACGAAAGACATTTTAAGACTCATTTTTCAACACTTTCGGTTACATTGTTCAAATTTTACCAAGGATCCCTAATTTTTTTCAAAATGAAATGTAGCCTATGTCAAATTGGAAGAATGTAGCATTCTATTGGTGAAAGAATTTTTTAAATCGGCCCAGTACTTTTTGAGCCTATTCATTACAAACGTACAAACATACAAAAATAGGTACAAATCTTTCCTCTTTATAATATTAGTATAGACGTACAAACATACAAAAATAGGTACAAATCTTTCCTCTTTATAATATTAGTATAGATATAGATAAATAAATAAATAAATATTCGTGGACAAATTCACACAGCGCCATCTGGCCCCAAACTAAGCAAAGCTTGTGCTATGGGTGCTAGATAACTGATATACTACTTAAATACTTTTAAATACATACTTATTATACATAGAACACCCAGACCCGTAACAGAAATTGAAATTCATCATTTCAATTTCTGCCCGGCCGGGAATCGAACCCGGGACCTCTTGCGTGGCAGACCGGCATTGACCATTGAACCACTCAGGACGTCAATTCAACTTTTTCTGTCGGTTTGGTTAGGTTAGGTTAATCAGCGATAAACAAGAAGCCAGCCCACCTGACAGTAACCGGTGACTGTCGCCCATAACATCTACGATTCATGCACCTAAAATACAGGCAACAAAAATGTAGAACCGCAAGTGCGTTGTCACTGTTGAGGACTAAGATGAACTTGTTTTGTCAACGACTGCAACGATTTGAATAAAATTTTGTGTGTATATTTGAGTGGTGTGTGGTGCCGCCACCTCTAAGAATAGCACCATTCCATCTCTTCCCGTGGGTGTCGTAAGAGGCGACTAAGGGACAAATCCGAAAGATGGGCAGCAGCATCTTTCTGGGTAGATTTACATCAACTGCACTGCGATCTCCAACCCGCCTGCCAAGCGTGGAGATTATGGCAATGACCTCCCTTTTCGTGGGAGAGGCCCAAAGTCCTGCAGTGGATTGTTATGGGCTGTGATGATGATTTGAGTGGATCCCGGGATGGTTTGGAAATACAATTGAACCCGGTAGATGGCGTCAGATCGCTTTTCATAAAAACACAATTGACAACATTTAATATTTTTGACCGATACTTTAGTAGGGGACGTATAGGAAAATGAAAAAGTATTTATTGAATTAGAATTACGTTAATTAATCTCTTTTCAAAAGTCGAAAATCTAACGGAAAACAAAGGGAAGTTAAGCGAGCTCATCCAGGTAGGGGGCGACGCATGCAGACCGATCAGCGCGTACGAGGGATTACTCCGGCTACTAGGGTCGGCGTAGCATAGGTGTCGGGTAGGGGTAGGGTAGAAGCCACTCTCGAGACCGGCCAGACAGAGAGTCAAGGTTCAGTGGGGCAATTCTGAGATTAGGGGTAGGGTAGGGTAATGGTAGGGTAGGGGTAGGATAGCAGTAAAACACCATGCAAGTGGAACGGGCGCTGCCTTGGTGGATTGGCTTACTCTTGGTGTAGTTTTCTTAAGTACACAGTAATAAGGGGTCGTTAAGTATATGAGTAATTTGGGCTGGGAGCCAGCGTTCTGATATGTTTAGGTAGGGTGTATGGACTGGCTCCTAGGTCCAAATAAAGCCTATACCTAACGACCCAACCTAACTCGATCCTATTAGAGCTCCAGCCACACTGTCGGAGCAAGTACCCATCCTCAAGGCCTACGTATCTTAAAGCCCAGACTAGACTAAAGGTCAGCCAGAACACACATGCCACAATACATACACAGGGGCCTAGCATGTCTATATAATTGTGTTGCCAGAGCAAGAGGTGGGCAACGCATTGGCGATACCCCTGTTGGGACAACAGTGACCACTTTCCATCAGGTGGCCCGCTTGCTTGTCTACTGTAGGACAAAAGATACCACAGATGACAGTTACATGATTACAGCTTCATATCCGCTGGGCCAGCTCTACCGTAAAACAAAAACGCAGCTAAGCAAAGGTTCGGCTGCGCACGCGCACGTATGACGCAACGGCGACGCATGCGCGCGCGCTTGTGTGATCTAGGTTAAGTGATACGCGAGCTTAATGGGTGCTAGTTATCGGGTTTAGCTGTTGTTTTATGTATATTCAACTAGCTGACATCGTTCGCACTCAAATGCAATATTTTGGGTTTTTTTTTTTTTTTATGTCGTACGGTAGACAAACAGGCAAGCGGGCCACCTGATGGAAAGTGGTCACCACTGCCTATAGACATTAGCAACACCAAGAGTATCGCTAATGCGTTGCCCACCTCTATAACACGTTGCTCTGGCAGCAAAAAACAAATGCCACTCCACTGCCAAAGCCACGGTTCCCCAAATCCCCACCCCATGGAGCACTGGAAACCTTACTCACCGGCAGAAACACAATACTATTTAAAAGAGTATTATTTAGCTGCGATATTCTGTAAGGTACTTTATACAGGGTGTTACATAATATGTGTATGAATCCGTGTACTGGATGGAGTGCTAAATGTATTAAAACGATGGTTACAATTATTCCACGTACGACAGAAATAATTGTACCAATCGTTTTCATACGCTGAGTACTCCATCCAGTTCACGGCTTCGTACATATATACAAAGGTTAGCTGGAAGAAATCCCGTTGTGGGATAAGCTCGCCTTTGCATTATAAACTGTATTTTTATTTCCTGTAATGTTATAAATTAATGCAATAAAGAGATAACATACATACATACATACATATATTGTGTAACTTTCTGTATATTAGGACATTAGAATATTTCTTTCAATCGTCAAAAAGGAGAGGGTAGGAAGGAAACACACAGTTACACATTGGCCGCCCCACGCCCGACAATACCAGACAGATCCGGTCAGCGCCCGACAATGCCAGGTAGAGCCGGACCGCGCCCTAGCGTCTGTCTGTCTAGTGTTCTAAAGAAAACAACCTAAACTACACCAAGAGTAAGCCAGTCCATACACCCTACCTAAGCATATCTGAACGCTGGATCCCTAGCCCAATTTACGCATAGGCGTTACGTATAGACCTAACGATCCCCTATATCCCGGTCACACTGTCAGAGCAAAAGCATCCTAAAGGTCTACCTATCCTAAAGCTTAGCCTAGAACTATGACAAAATTATTTTACCTACCTACCATTAACCTATTTTATAAATTATATGTATAGATAGGGTAACATAACGTCATGAATAATATTTAACATACATATTTAATACAACTTTCTTGCCTTTCTTGTCTTTCTTGAATTTTCTTAACCTTCTTAAATTTCTTCTAAATATATTTAATTAAACATTGTTTTCTTTCTTCATTAAAAAATGCCATAATTGCTTCATATCTTCCTTTTTTTCCAATTCTATTCATATTGACGATAAACTTCAATTTTTTAAATTTTTATAATGTAATATTTATCAATTCGTCGATAATGTAGCGCAGCGCTGCCGCGAGGCAGCTCTAGCAGGGTCGCCATGCGATGTGTGGCGAAATGATACGCAACGGATGGGATTTAGTTTTATATTGAATCCTATTACCTAACGCCTTATCCTATATATAGCCTAATGCGGGGTGAGGGGTGTACACACACTACACTATGGCAACATTATATGAATGAATAATGTTTGTCCAAAATAATTAAAAATTGAATCTATAAATTATGACATGTAAATTATTACTTATCAAAATAAATTGAATTGAAGAGCCCCGGCTACACTGTCGAAGCAAGCAAGCTTTACTACCTATAGTAAAGCCCAGCTTATGAAATGAAAATACATTTATTGTTGCCTCAAGATACCACCTCACAAGCTCACAATACAAAATACACATATACTTATAGACAGTAAACAATACACAATAACAAAAGAATTCACAAAATACCTGAAACTACCTACCCAGACACATACCACTCAGCATCGGAACTTCTGTAGTGTGGTACCCCCCGACAAGAAAAGGACCTCACTCAGTGTATGCCATGGCCTGAGCTGCGGCGCTGGTCTTCCGCGAGTCCCGCGACTCTTAGACTTAAGTTTAGATTAAATGTCTGCCAGAACACACACGCCAGTATCAAAACTATCCTCATCACGCCCGTGGTTTGCTCCGTTTAGACTAAAGGTCTGTCAGAACACACACGCCACAGTATCAGAACTATCCTCATCACGCATATCTTTTGCTCCACAGAGATGCGCGTGAGTCCCGGAGCGGGCGCTGGCCCCTCGGTCGAGCCGCCCCACTACAACCACCCGCCGCATCATCACCATATGGTAAGATGTTTGCTTTATTTATTAGTAAGTAATACTCAATACTCAACCGTGTGGTGTCCGGCAGAGTAGAATAGCACCAACCCCTTACACTCGTGGGTGTCGTACAAGGCGACTAATGTTTTCGAGGCAAAAGATCAAGAGTCTCCGTAGTCTGGAAAATGGGCAGCAGCATTTTCCATTGTTATATTTAAACACTGCGATCTCCAACCCGCCTGCCAAGCGTGGAGATTATGGCAGTAACCTTCCCTTTCGTGGGAGAGGCCCGAAGTCCTGCAGTGGACTGTTACGGGCTGTGATGATGAATACTCAATAAGGCTGAGGGAAAATAGCCCGAAGGATTGCCAAGCTTAAGTGGCAGTGGGCAGGGCACATAGCTCGCAGAACAGATGGCCGATGAGGCAGGAAAGTTCTGTAGAGGCGACCACGTACCAGTCTTTGTGGAGATCTCTGGGGGAGGCCAATACCCAGCAGTAGGCGTCTTCCGGCTCAGCGTTTCAAAGAGGATCTTGGCTTCCGACATCATATCGTATATCGTATGATAGATTTACTGTATTTTTTAAATATTATACAAGACAGGCATTTGACAGCCCTGTCAAGGTAGCACCGCAAAATCAGCAGAATTTGATTTAAAAGAAGAAGCAAGAAACGGAAGCAGCAAAAAAATAAAAATTTGAGATGTCTCGCGAATTTTGATCGGTACAGATATGCAAGTATGCGCGAACTAAGTGTGAGCGAACATGAGCGATCTCAATTTTTTTTTTTGCTGCTCACTTTCGCTCACAGTATTTCCATTTCAGCCAGCTACAAATTCCATGGGCTTGTCTCTGCGAAAAAATCGCGTGTCAAGTCAGCATAATACAAATAAAAAAAAATAAAAAAATTAAATACTCGCACTGTACTGACCAAAATTCGCGACTGATTTTTGATTTTTATTTTTTGCTGCTCCTTCGGGTAGAAGTTTACTTAGCAAAAAATTCCAACCTCGATTTTGGTCATTATCACCACGTGTCAAGCTGGCACGAACATCATACTGTAAAATTTACAAACAATATCAATCAAACATTTTTTTTGAATTTTTTTAGCATTGTTCTGCAGCAAATAAGCAACAAATCAGAAGCAAGTCAACAATTCGATAATTGCAATATTTTACATTTTTCTGCTACCTTGACGTCAAGTTAGCAGTAACTCCGATTTCTAAAGATCGGTTTGAGCAAAAAAAAAACGGTTTTTTGGTAAATAATTAGCAAAAAAAAGCAACAAATTCGTAAGTTTTTTGAATCAAATTCTGCTGATTTTACGGTGCTACCTTGACAGAGCTGCATTTGACCGCTATCACACCAGTTGGTAAATGACGCTGCAGCTGAAGATGGAGCATGCCCGTCTTGGAACAGCCTATTCACTCTAGCCTTTTTTTTATGTAATACAGGAATGTAATGCCTATTTAAAACAGGAATGAATGTTATTAGATTAATACTCCAGCTAATGACAGGGCTTTATTTTGACAGCAGATCTCATATCGCAGTAGCACCATCCGGTGGAAAACCCTCATTAAAATTAATTTCTCCACATTTGCGTTTCCAGGACACCAACCCCTTGGAAGGGACAGTGGCGATGGAGGCGCTGGCTACAGCTGCCGGCTCCTCTGATGGCGAGCTCTCCTCGAAGGCTGGGGACTCGCCCAGCAGGAAGAGAAGGCGGATCTCCAGACACCTGTCTTCCGGTGAGGGATATATTATCTGAGTAACTTGTATTGATTCGTCGGAGGCGTGCTGGCATGAGTCAGCGGTTTTCATAGAGGGAGTTTCGTTTGTGGATTTTTTGCAAAAAAGGGGGGAACACCGTGTTGAAACCTGAAAATTCCGGTAGGTTTGACAGCGTTGATTCGTCGAAAGCATGCAGGAGTGAGTCAGCGGTTTTCATAGAGAGAGTTACGTTTGGGGATTTTTTTACAAAAACGGGGGAAACATTCTTATGAAACCTGCACATTCAGGTGACTGAATGTGTAACCATGATCCAGTCCGGTCAGGTTCCTCTGGTAGCAGGGTCACGGAGGTCAGATGGTAGTCGCTCCACTGTAATTGCCTGATCGCTACATCCTGGATCACGGTCAAGGCGGACCCCGGGCCCTCGTTCTCGAGAGCACAACCGGGCATTAACGCCAAGATGATAATTATAACTTGTGCTGTGTGCCTGCTAAGCCTTGACCGTGAGGTGTCCGGCAGAGTAGAATAGCACCAACCCCTTACACTCGCGGGTGTCGTACGAGGCGACTAAAGTCTACGAGGCAAAAGATTTAGAGTCTCCGTAAACTGTAAAATGGGTACCATCTATTTTCATTGTTAAATGTATCTCCAACCCGCCTGTGCCAAGCGTGGAGATGATGGCAATAGCTTCCCCTTGCGTGGGAGAGGCCCCAAGTCCTGCAGTGGACTGTTACGGGCTGTGATGATGATGAATAAGCGTTGATGGACTGTGAGGGCGCTGTAGGTTATCCTAAATCGTCAAGTACAAGAAAAAAATTTCACTTTGTAGCAATTGTAGACGCAACGCATTGGTGTTGCTGTTGTCCATAGGCGGCGGTGACCACTTTCCATCAGGTGGCTCGCTTGTCTGTTTGCCTGCTTTGTAACACAAAAAAAAGATAGGAGACAAACAAAACGTTGGTCTGTCCGTCAAACTGTCACAATTGGTTTTTGGTCAGTGGCTCCAATTTCTACTACTTATATATTGTATGACAGATGGCAGCCGCTCCACTGTAATTGCCTGATCTGCCAAATCTTGGGTCATGGTCAAGACGGGCGGGCTTCGTGACATTAACGCCGAGATGATTATTTTTTGTTGTAGTTAATTATAAAAATGATATTTATACAGGACACGAGAAGTATAATAAACAACACAGATAAGACCAAATTAGACCATCGTATCGAACAATGTTACATGGAAAATGTATTCTGAACATAATAAAACAGCAAAATACATATTTGTATATTTATATAAAAATGGAGGCCAGCGGCTTAATCGCCTGAGAATTTACACAAATGAATCGATTAGAAATCAACTAGATTATACTTAACTCTGCCTGGTAGCCTGGTCGGCAGGTACTTATTTTTTTATTAAAACTTTCGAATTATAAGTATTTTGCTTATAACTCGAAAACGGCGGCCAATAGCATAAAATGCTCTTACACTAAGGTAATCTACATACAATTTTCTACAACTTTTGTTTTATACTCGTACACATAGCAAAACTTTTTTTTATTTTTTATGACATACTATAGGCAAACAGGCAAGCGGGCCACCTGATGGGAAGTAGTCACCACTGCCTACAGACATTAGCAACACCAAGAGTATCGCCAATGCGTTGCCCACCTCTATAACACGTTGCTCTGGCAGCAAAAAGGCAAATGCCACTCCACTGCCAAAGCCACGGTTCCCCAAATCCCCACCCCATGGAGCACTGGAGACCTTACTCACCGGCAGAAACACAATACTATTTAAAAGAGTATTATTTAGCTGCGATATTCTGTAAGGTGGAGCTACTTCCCCAGTCGGGCGGCTCCAATTCGAACGAGATACCCCGCTATGCCCTACCTCTCTTTCAACTGTCACGGTTGTGGTGGTAGGTAAAGTATCCTTTTTAAATTTACAAAACTACATACTAACAAAAAGCTCACGCCTTTGTCCCCAAAAAAGCTGGGGTCCGAAGTGGCATGAATAAAAGGAGATGTATGAAAAGAGTTGTGGATATTTGCGAGGCGAAGGAAGTTAGGACAGAGCAAAGAGGCTGCCCATAGTCTCTGCCTAGGTAATCTTAATCTTAATTCTTAATTCTTATTCTTAATCTAGAAAGTACTGAAATTAATAATCTGTCCTTTTTTAACTCATTAGAACTTCGGGAAAGTTTTGAAAATTTCTAGAATGATCTAGAAAGTACTGAAATTAATAATATCGGTTATTATCATTCTGGAACGTTCCAGAAAGTTCGGTGTATATTTTAACCCGTGAAACGCCGGGTTTCGCAGCTAGTATAGTATATAGTATAAATTACCAATTTAGTTTTTTTCCTTAACTTTGGTAATCTCTTTATTGCATCAATTTATAACATTACAGGAAATAAATACAGTTTATAATGCAAAGGCCAGCTTATCCCACAACGGGATTTCTTCCAGGCAACCTTTGATAAGCCGAGAAGACCTTTGATGAGCGGCGGATGACTTGTGCCGTAAGACCTGGCAGCCGCCTTACTCATCACGCGGTCCTTCTGATTCCAGGTGACAGCAACGTTTCTGTGGCGGCCCCACCTGTCGAGAGGCGGACACCGCGACACCACTACCACCAGCCACCGTGAGTTATCAACCTGTATAGCTAGCTATTTTATTAATTTAGACATAGACATAGCTTTTATTTGGCATTAACTACAAATGTATGACAAGTTGTAATAATATCAACAATAATGGGTATAACATGTTAAGACTAGGGTACATTCAATTAAAATTTATGGTGAATATTGTAGTGTCATGCCAAATTAGAACTCAGCTCAGCATATGCTGTAGATAGGGAAACTACAGCGCTATTTTACCATTTATTGTACACAAGACTGATACCGAGCAAGAGCGGGCCAAAGGATGGTCCTGTTGGAATATTCTTGTTGCGTTATGTGTTCAAATGATCTAGCTCGGTCTGTTCTGGGTATCTCCGATAAGCGTTGTAATTGAATACCTATGCAAGAAAAAATGTTAGCACAAATACTGCTAAATAAATACACACCAGAGGGAAAATTTTGGTAGTCAGGAAACCTGAACTGTCAGTTCCAAGTCTGGTCAGGTGCCTCTGTTAAAAGGGTAACGGAGGTCAGGCGGCAGTCGCTCCACTGTAATTACCTGATCTGCCAAATGCGTCTGCGTGGAACAACCGGGACAACATCACCAAGATGAATAATTGACGTTTTCTCAATCGAATAACAGAGATGAATATTTCGTATTGACAGCGCATTACTCTTTTTTGGCCGAAGCTTCGATCGGACACCTGTTCTTCGAGCTATGCCCCACTGCCACTTTAGCCTGGCAGGACCGGCCTTTGTGGAGATCTCTGGGGGAGGCCTATGCCCAGCAGTGGGCGTCTTTTGGCTGATATTATGATGAAAAGCCGACTCACCCCCCCTCGTCTAATCACTTCTTCCATTCTTCCAGTCGCCGTATGCGCTACATGACCGGCGGTGGGGCCAACGTGTGGCACGACCCGGTACCCCTGGGGGGCCACCAACCCCTGCCCCACCCGCATCCCCACCCGCACCCCCATCCCCACCCGCACGCCCACCCGCACCCGGCGCACTTGCAGCACGCACACCATACGCCGCTGCTGTTGGATATTAATCAGGTAAGTGAGAGATTCCTGTTTGAACTAGTACAACTAGTGGCATGTAAGAAGAGACTTGGCGGGTCACGTGGTACGAGTTGCGCAGTAGGCGATTGCCTGTGCGAAATCCACTCTACTGCCATTTGACAAGTCTCTTCTTTCGTGACGCGGGTTGTAACAGATGATTAAAAATGGGGCGATGGGTTGTGGATTGGCACGCGCAAGCGCACCATACGCCGACGCTGTTGGATATTAATCAGGTTAGTGGGGGTTTTCTGTGTAATTCCACATAGACGGAAGGAGCTGGGCTGGCTATAATAGCCGGCTCTCAGTCACGTATAAAGGACCGAATTTGAGTCGCAAGTTGATAAAGAACGGGTGAAGAGAAGCAGGAGGAGTAGGAAACCGGACCCTGGCAGGAGACGGGGTTGACTGCTCTGATGATGATGATGATGGATGATGGGCGAGTGTGATCGAAACGATTCCTGGCATTGTTTCATTGAAATCGGTTTAGTGGTTTGGGAATCTGAGAACTTATAGTATACTCTGTCGGGGGATATCCGACAGCCGTCGAAGGTTTCCTACAACTATCAGTGATTTTCCGACAACTGTCGGAGGGCTTCCGACAACTGTCGGAGGTAGTCCGACAACTGTCGGAGTTATTCCGACAACTGTCGGTGTTTTCCCGTCAACTGTCGAATGGTTATCGACAACAGTCGGAGATATTCCGACAACTGTCGTTATTTTTCCGACAACCGTTTTAAATTAACCAAAACTAAATATCGCACTTAGCCCACCACACCGGCATAAGTAAGTATCAAATCTCACCATCTCCGTCATGCCGACAGATGTCGTACCGCGGCCGACTGGGCACCCTGGGCGGCGGCGTGGGCTGGCCGCACGCGCATCGCGAGCACGCGCACGCGCAACGCACGCAGGTACGTGCGTTGGAGGTTGGGGGGGCATTCGATGGCAGATAGGGGGGGGTTTAGTAACAGATGTATCCGTTGTGGGGCAACGATTGTGTTGACTACGATTTCTTATGGTGCATCGTAATCGTGTCGGGATCGTTAGGATGATTGAAACTTCCGAATATTGTAATTGCAATAAATAAATTCAAATTTTGGCAAATTTATATAGGTATGAAAAGACAATTGTAAATAGGAAAACAAACAGTGAAATAAAAAAATGTATGATAATATCGATATAATAATGAATATTTTCGAACCGAATTTCAAAAATTTGGCTATCTTCCGGCCGCATCGTCACTTACCAGTTGAGACGGCGGTCGAATGCCTGGCCAGTTTAATAAAAAAAATTGCAAAATTGAATAAATAAAAATTCTGACGATTTTAGTTTTTGCGCTTTTAACTACTAATCGGAAAGAAATAATGGTAATTGCCATTAAGATGCATTGTAATCGAATTTGTATGAAAAACATTTTTTTTTTCTTTTATCCATATATTTTTTATTTAATAATATATTTTTTTACAATCGTTTAATATCTGAACGTTCTAAAACGGAAGCATCTGCTACTAAACCCAACGGGGAATTTACCGCGAGACCTCACTCGCAAAATATACACACACATGCCCAAGAGCGGGTCTTAGCCAAGATGGCGATCGCTTCGTTGCGATATTATTGCGATTGTCGTTCGGATATTTTCGGCTACGTTCGGCAAGCGCTTGTAGATCGGCGAACGCGAAAGCTGCGAAGTTGGCCGAACATGCGCACGGCTAAGGAGTGGAACTATCGTAGGGTTGCTAAATTGTTGTTTTCTTACCTATATAATTAAATCTTCCTTTGTTCGTTTGATTACATTTTAAAACAAAATGTGTAAATCGTTTACAATAAAATATTTCTTTCTCTGTTAGTAGGTATTTGTAAACTATATAGACAGTGGTTACAAACTCACCTTTCGTACTGAGCCCGAGGTATAAAAATAACTATGATACTGAATTTTAACCTTTCGTACTGAGGCCGAGGTATAAAAATAACTATGATACTGAATTTTTTTGCTGTTCATCAACTGTATAAACCGTAAATTGCATCAGACAATTAAATTTCAAAAATTATTTTTTTGTAAAATTAATTAATTAAATTATATTTTACTATCACATTTTAAAGGTCTTCCTAAAATTATGACAAAAAAAACGTAGCCGACAAGTTCCGATCGTCAGTCGCAATAGAATCGCTCCAAATCGCTTAGCATCTTGGCTAGACCCGCAGAGTTTAACATACGGAATGTTATCATGGAAAATTGATTTCCTCTTGTTCTTTCTATCGACACTATAAGGTTCATTTTGCTGTGGAAAGGATGAGACGGATGTAGTTTTTATGAAATTTCGTGTGCTGAACATTTTGTTATTTTCTACGTATTTATTGTGAATTCGTTTAAATTGACTATTGAGTATTATTCGATGCTTCTAAACGACTTAAAAAATATTTTTCATTTTCAAGCTTCATGGAAAAAAAAACTTTATTTTTTCCTTTTGAGAGCTCCTGAGCTTGAATTTTTTGTGATTCTTTAGATCGTTTTTAAGTCCAGAAATAAACAAAACTGTTGCATTGAAGTTGTTTATAAGTATGTTGGATAACACTCATTCGGTGTTTATGCGAATTTACTATCACCATATAGACAGGAAAGCGTATATAGGTAGCGTCAAGATGGTACATGATAGACTATCTTATTGCTACCATAACATATTGATTATGAGGGTATTTGCGTTTTCAAAATCCACCGCGGGCATTTTTCTACTAATGAGGGTAGTTCCCAGCAGGCGAAGTCACATGCCTTCTTTCTTTTACTAAATATCGTGAAAAAGAGACGGCGTGTGACATTCGACTGCGCTGTTAGTAGAATAAGGCCCTAGATGGCGCTACAATCCGTAAGGTCTGTTGTCAGAATAGTGAAACGCAATGAGATGTTTTCAAGATGACATTTAAAAAAAAGGGTTTTTATTTATCGTCAATAGATGGCGTAATTCTGTGCTAATATGTCAAACATACACATGGACTAATAATATTGGATGATTGACTGTTTGGATTTTTTTAAATCGGATTTTTAACGAGGTATTTTTGATGATCATTTAGCAACATAGGCCAGCTTTACGCAATTTACGATGTGACTTGAGTGATATCTCCTCCTGTCTGACTCTTAAAACAAATTTGACATAAGAGTTCAGTACAGCGCCATCTATTTGCAAGGAGATAAAACTTGTTTTTTTTTCTATAACTGTCAAATTGAAAACCTCTTATTCGACATACAAAACAGTCGCAAATTGACGGATAAATTCTAGCCAATGACAGTGCTTTATTTTGGTAGCATATCTTACGCCTCAGTGGCGCCATCCGGTGGTGTATTTGGGAATCGCAGACACCGTCATTGATTATAAATCGTTTATGATATGGTTCACGAGACTGTTCAAACTCAGGCGATTCAAGATTGAGAATTTTGAGTTTGATAAGTTCTTTTTTAAACCTTCAGGTGTGGCTTCGATCAATCACATTGGTGGATATTGTTCAAAGTAATTGTGACTCAGTTTGCAACGCGGATAGGTTCAAAATTAATTGGCCCAAAGATTTGAAGAATTTTAATTTATTTATCAATGGGGTCCAAAGTAAAACGAAAATATTCTTCTGAACGTTTTTTAGAAGGACAATTCTAGTTTTTTCTTCGTTTTGCATTCGCTACCATAGTATTTGATCGAATCAATTTCTTTTGGTGGTAATACCCGAAAAATACGCTGGCGATGTAATGGCGACAGAACGTTTGTCTGAGAATGGTTTTTCTTTATCCTAACTTCAGTATGCAATAGGATCTTCAAACAATAAAGAATGGTCATTCTGCGATGAGTTTTTGAACGAAATTGAGGATCTGTACTCAAAGTTAAACGTCAAAGTGCTGACATCTATCGGTACTGTAGATGGGAAAGGGATAAATTTACCCCAAATCCAAAACAAATATTGATTAAATTATGAAAGGTAGAACGGAGTTATTAATCTCTTTCCCATTGTGGCACTTAAAGTGCTGCCATCTAGTATAATGAGGTGCCAGCTCCTGCAATCTGGTGGCTCTTCATCGAACTAACGTTTTTACGTTGGTTTTGACGTATGTTGTGCGCACAGTGGCGCCCCCACTTTTTGTTTTTTATCTACACCAAGTAACGTCGTATCGGAGTAAATTATAGGTAATAGGAAAGAGATGGACCTATAAAGAGAATAGGTGCATCTCTTTCGACAAGGCAAGGGGCCATATTATTTCTCCGAGGAATTTTTTTACATAGTTTTTTGTTTTTATTACTGGAGAAGGTAACGAATAGCTGAAGGCAGATGGCGCCAGTACAGCGTCGTTTGTGATTGGTCGTTTGATTCGCCATTTTGGTTTTTACTGTCCCCTGATTGGTCGGAAATGTGCTATGTTGGCGCTGAAGCTTTTAGGTACTTTTTTTTTGTCAGTCCATAGTAAGTAAGGTACAGCAATGAAATTATTAATTTAATCTATTTTTTATATTAATAATCCCAGTTATTTTACCACTAGAAGTATTTAGTCAGATGTTGAAGCGACTACCTTAAAATATTATAACGGTCGTGTCCTTTTTTTTTTCGTATTTTTTTTATTTTATTTTTTATTTGAAAAGAATGCATCCAATCTGGGCATTGCATATGACGACTTGTAGGTGCGGGTGTTTTGGGAGAATTTCATCAATTAGGGTTGGTGAAATTCTCGCCATGCTACAAAATTATATTTGTTAGGAATGCGGGATTCTATATATCAAATCCCGGCATAATATATCCCGGATAACGGGAACCCGGCTAGATACTTCAATACATGGACATTGTAACATACAGACAGAATTTATTGTGTAAGTCTACACATTATCTACACAGGCAAGATTAATTCGAACGATATTGTTGCCAAATGGGAAAAATATTAAGCATTACCACAATAAAAAAAATGAATTACTGCAAAAATATTATTTTTTTGTGGTGATGTTTGTATATTTAATTAATTTAAGTATATTATAATATTAAGTTATAGGTGGTCTATTGTAAACATTAGTTTTTAAGTATTTCTGGTCACCGCGGGCGAGCAATCAGTATTACGGCGATTTCTAAAAAAAAAAACATTTAGAAATCTCCATAGTTGCACCCTCCGGTTTAACGCGTGGAGTCTGGAAGTTTTTTTATTATCAAACATTTTATTTATAAAACTGTAATTTATGACGCGTCTCCGATTTTTATAATTTTTTTTTATGCGAAAAAATTTAAATTAAAAAAAAAACTTTTTTTCCAATTTTTTTTTTCCAAAAATTATTTTTTCGTTAACTACTCCACGCGTTAACCGGGCGGCAACTGTCGCCCGCGCGAACGGCCCATGCTCAACGCGAGCCGCAGGTGGGCGTCGGCGTTGGCGTCGCCGGCGAGCTGTGGCCGCACGCCGCGCTGCTGCCGCCGATGCCGCTCAGATACCAGGTACTGGAGGGAGGGGGGTGGGGGGTGCGGCCGGGTGGGGGGCGGTGGGGGGTAGTGGGGCTAGAGGGGGGTCCGATGAGAAAAAATATAAGAGAAAATAATTTTTTTTTCTGTAGTAATTGCGTTGGTTGAATTCCTCGGGTGGGGTTTCGATGAAAAAAAAGGGAAAAGGAAAAAGATTTTGGGATTTTTTCTGTAGTAAATGCGTTGGTTCGAATAGTGGTAAAATTATCAATAAGAAAATTGAAATTATTTTTGGGTATCTTTGAAGTGATTTTTCTTTTGTAAAATGGGTCGTTTGAATTCTGTAGCTAGAATAATAATATGAGGGGTTCATTTGGAATTAAGTATTTTTGGGGGTATATTTAGAAATGGGATAGATTTTTGAATTCGCTTCCGAATCGACCCTCGTTTGAATGAGGTAAGGGGCTATTTGGAGTGTTTTATGCATTTGTTTCAATCTTTGCTGGGTAATGTATTTCACAAAAAAATATATAAAATATAATTTAGCATGTTAAATGACATGTAAATTTTACTCAATAAAACGATTAAATTAAAATTTATGAAATATAACTTCATTACGAGAATTTCACTGTGATCCTCTCAACCTCGTAGGTATTGTGGGTTATGCAAACATAGTTATAATTACACACAGGTCGGTTTATAAGGGTTTTAAAATATAAACATGGGTTTATATTGATTTTATATTTATTTTCTATGAGCGTATTAAAATTAGAAAAGAAATATAGTTCACTCAAATTTTTTATTTTATTTACGTGTACATGGGAAAATAGGGTCAAACCACCGCCCCGCCACCCCGGCCGCCGGTGGCCCCGCGCATTCATGCCAAAGCATGAACCAGCATGTCGGGTCTCGTCGTGGTCCGTTCTGTCGGTTGCATGCCCACTCACAGTTCCCGCACCGCTGAGCTCATCGTCCAATACCTGTGGCGCTGACGGCTTCCTGGCTCCCCTTGCCTGCCCTGCGAGGCACAATGTAGTTAACCGCGGGCCCGGCGGGGCGAGCGGCGGGCGTTGTGAACAGTAGAAAAAAGTGTTTTCATTAGTTTAAAAAAATATATTTTTTTTTGAGTTGTTTTTACAAAAGAAATATTTTTTATTAGTTCGAAAAAAAAAAGAAAAAAAACATTTTGGTATATTGTGTGTGTTCTTGACATTGTGTTTTCGTTTTTATTTTTATTGAAATGTGAAAAATGTACGCCCAAAACCGTGTGGTTGGCGCATCAGAAGGATTTCATTTCGATTATTCCATCAAATGAATTTATGCAAGAATTTAGTATCTTTTTTGTTTCTTATATTTTTTATACTTTATATTGCCAACTTAAAAGGAAAAGAAAACATTTTTTCATTGCTCACAAACGCTCATCCGCTTCTGCATCCCGGCCAATCTTTCTCACGCCGTATAGCGAACTTACATTAGTCGGCGGTATAAAATGCACATCGGCTAAAGTGCGGTCGCTGAGCAGGAGGAAATACGTACATTAACCTGTAACTACCTGCCTCTGTTGTTCCCGCCTAAATATATTGCATCAGGCTCGAGCAGATTCCAGGACTCGAATCTGTGCGAGCGTGATGCATTATACTTGGGAACGACCGAGACAAGTAGTTACAGTAGGCTAATTACGCAACTCTGTTGCTAACAATTCTCTGATTTCAATGATTGCAATTGTTAGTTTTGGGATTACGTATGATCGATTTAATTGTTTCAGTTTATTGCAATGGATTTTTGTGAGCAACTGAACCCATTAAATCGATTATACGGAATCGCTAAAATGATTATTCAATAATTGAAATCAGAGAATTGTTGGCAACAGGGTTACGTAGTTAGCCTAAAAGTCAATGTACGAATTTCTTCCTGTTCCGCGACAGCACTATGGTTTCGGCGTCATATTCGTACACGACGAGACGACGCTGTACGAAGCCGCAATAGCCGATATGCTTTATACCGCTAACATCTGGGGGCCAATCGCTGTAAATTTAAACTTACCAAAGGCAAACCAACGCCGTTGTTACAAGCCGTCTCTTTCTTATGATATGGTGAAAAATAAAGATGGCAGCTGAAATCGGACATGGAGGCATGGAGCGAGCCTACACACAGCTGAAATCACAATCTGTATTTTGTTTCTTTTTCTAATGGAGCATATAACGTGCCCGAAAGGGACGGCTATAAGTTGTCAAATACCCCTCCATAACCACTGCTACTGTCAAATTGGTGGCCTTGGTCATCTTAATGTACTAGCTTTTTGTATGACGTTGCGTCATTTGTATAGAGGTGTGTCAGATAGACAGTGTACACTCTCTATAGGTCGACGCTTCATCTATGTTCTATGTCCAATATCTTTGGCTTTTGGTGAATTTGTACAAAAAAAAACGGCATCGGCAACGCGTGGTGCAGTGGTACCGCCTATCTCCGATTGTACGCCGCCATTTGCAATTGCAATTGAGTGTGGACCAATCGCAGCAAGCCAGAGCTGTCTTGCTGCGATTGGTCTACACTCAATTGCATCAAAATGGCGGCGTGCTATTGAAGATTGGCTGTACGGCTGCTGGTATTGCAAACGTCCATAGGCTGCGGTGACTGCTTTCCATCAGGCAGGCCGTAAGCTTGTTTGCTACTTTAACAGTAAAAAAAAAATTGCGCGTTTGGCCCCCCGTATTTCGCGCTGCGACTTGGGAGACAGTGGCTGGGCCCGCCCCCCGGCGTCCCCTCTAACAAATCATTGTCTGTAGGAAGGTCTTGTGACTAACATTGCAGCTCCCGGCTTGATCGAATCTTACTATTAAATTGTGTCGTGGTAGTGACGTAGTCTGGAAGTGTACTGGTAATGTTTTAACCGCTTTAGGCATCTATTTGCACAGTTTTATTATATTATATATTATTATTATTATATTGGAATAAAATAATAATATTATCGTAATTGTTCTTGATGATTTTTTGACGCAACCTACTACGGGTGTTTGGGGTTGTGACGGAGTTTCAGGCTTTCATAAAAAAAAATAGATTTGATACTGATTAAACATGGCTCTTATTTTGTGTTAGTTATCGACCTGTAAAGTGTAATATAAATTGGATATAATTAATAATTAAAAAAAAGATAATTTTCAAAAGAAAAAATACATAAATTTAATTTAAAATTGCACTCAATATTTTTAACCTTTATGGAGATTTTGAGACATCAATGTATTCAAATACCGTCCCATCTAAACTTCTTACATCTTTAAATCGTCAGTATATAATATTAAAAAAAAACACATCCGTCACGATCCCATCGTATGGAACCCAATCTAGGACTTGTTATAGTGATGTGTGATTCGAGGCCCTCTGTTCATGGATTGGTTAGCTTGAAGGTGGCCGCAGCTAGGAGGGGCCCGTGGCTTTGGTCGGGCGGGTTTACGTAATTTTTTAATTAAGTCCTAGGCTGTATGAGCGCTGTTTCCTTGACCTTAACTTCGGAGTATAACCAAGAAAAGTAACTTTATATAAAAATAACTAGTGGATCTGGCGCGACGTCGTTACCTACCCACCCTTCCCCGTACCCTACACCAACTCTATACCTACTCTTCACCTACGGACACCTACCCTACATCTACTTTACCCCTACCTACCCTCTTTTTCTTGCTCATAAACCTTTCTCTTGAATCATTTTATCTATTGTTGAAAGCGCTTTGAAATCCGTTGCGTATTTTAGAAGGTCTAAGCGTTCATACATAGGAACAGACAGCGGGAAGCGACTTTCTTTTTTTATTCTATGTAAACACAATACCGCCCGACAAGGCCACCGCGTAGCCCCCGCCTTGCTGCGTGTCTGTGGTCATAGCCATAGGTCTGGTCCCGCTTAGTCAATACCACGGTCATAGGTTTGCTGCGTGCTGACTGTAATCGCTGTTTTAATTTTAGTGTTTAATAAATTAATGTGGGTCTAGCTCGATTCTTTTGTGCGGTCGGTAAACTAAAATTTGTTTCTCGTTTTCCACGGTGGTGTTGCCAGCTTTGATTGCCATTTTAGCCGTTTAATTTGTAATTCGTGTCCCTTTGTGTTGATCTTCGATCGTGTCTGTCGACGGTGTTGGCCAGCTACTAATTTTAGTTTATCGAACGCTTCCCTGAATCGGCACTGGTAATGAGCAACTTAATCCGAGTCTGGCTTTCATAGATGTACGATCACGATCGCTTTTGGGCCGGTCTCTGTGGAACAGCTGACGCTTTTTTAATTTGAACTTTTTGTACAAAATCGAGCTGTTAGTGACAAGTGTAAAAATAGCTAGACTGGGTACGTGTTATTACGCTCTATGCTAAGCCGGACTCGATATTGACATACCTACATCGATTACCGAATAGTAACTATTGTATTGCGCGCCATGAATGTTTGTAGTAACACACACCGCATTTTGTGGACGACTGGTCGAGTATGGCACTTGCAATAATATATCTTCAACTATCTTTGCAATCCTTGTTGCTTTTTATGAAATAAATACTGCATTATATAGTATATTGCCTGTCTATTACTGCTGTGAGTTGATTTTCTAAAAATAAACTAAATTTTAATTTACTTTGACACCTGTAACTACTCGGCCCATACGGAACTAGTCGGCCATCATTATTATTTTACCACATGATTTAACCTCAATTATAGTCTTAACAGATTCTTTACTTCATAAGTTTTTAAGTCATGTCTGTCAACATTTATTTCACACTTTAATACTTACCTTTTTTGATGAAACCTATGCGATAGCTCGTATTAACCGCTACAAGTCTATAGCATTGTCTTCCAGCATCTCAGAATAGTTATGTGTATCTAGCTACAACGTCAAGGCAAGCATTGGTACTCCCATTTTTTAATAAGTCACACAAACGCTTCTGTTTTTAATATTATGATTGAAATGAACTCTTTGGGGCGGCGTGTGAGCGAGATCTTCCTTTCAAATCCATCGCTGACGTCATAAGTGTAATCGAGACCGCAATAGCGACTTACAAAGTGAGATTTCGCTCCACCGCTGCCCGTGGCATAGTTTGATACTCTCGATGTCAATCAATTAGCTGGGTACCTACACTAGATGTTAACTCGCGCACATTATATGCATGCCCAGATTATATACTTACATTACATTAAAATGTGGTTTACATACTGTAACGGTGAGGTTAGCTGACTAGCGGCGGCTTCGCCAATCAGAGCGCGTAGTCACGTGGCCGCTGCGATTGGTCTAGACTCTTCTAGAGCCTTCACGTCGGCCAATCAGAGCTGAGAGTGGTTTATGAGCTGGTGACATCTACCAATTAGATTTGACTCTAATTAATTGACAATAAAGTCAACAAATTATTTCTACACTTGGAGTAGGTACAGGTATTTATTACTTACCTACTTCCACAAGGAAGATACATCTTTCCGCTCTGCTTTCTTGCAATCGGAGACTCTGACGTCACTGGCTCCTATTCCAGTATCAATCGGCATGTGACGACGCTCGCTTCTGATTGGTGCGCCGATATGTTTGTCGCTTGTAAAATGCGGGTAGTTGTATTGTACCATAGCATACAGCTCGATCTCCTCTACCGAGAGTCTTTAGCTCTGAAATGCGCTAGATGGCACCACAATGCGCTAAAAGCCTTTCAAAATGCTTGCGTTCCATTGGACAGGACAAGGTCAACGTCGACAGATCTATTGCCAATGGGGCGGCTGCGTTTTGACGGTAGGCGTTTATGAGCGCTATCTATTACATTTTTGGGATAACTAAAGAACCTCAACGGGTTCATTGTGGTGTCCATGTAAGTGAACTAAATTTGACATATCATCTAACCTCAGTTCAAATTTTTTCTTTTTTTTTTGTTATTTGAGAAGGATAGAATCTGCACGAGTTTATTACAGTGAGTTTTAATTTAATGAGTGTTCAAAAACATTTTGGATTATTAATCCTTCTTCGTCTCTTCAAGATTCAGTTTTATGAGTGCCCCTATAAAGTTGAATATCGTTTGTAAGTTTTCAAGCGAGTTACGACTAATGCTAATGTCTATTTAACTTTTCTTCGTAAATTACTTCTTTGACAAAACTCGTAAGTTGATATACCTTTTTAGGAGAAAACCCTAAAAATCTCTCAAACAATAGTTGAGGCTGGGGCAATTACTAAAAAAAATTCTTACCCCAAATATTACAATTCCTTTTTTTTTTTTAATACGTTTATTTGAAGACTCGCTGCATTGTTTTGGCCAATTTAGTTCATATTATGTGAACACCAAACTCTGAGGGCTTTCGCGATTCTGAGAAGTCTGTTTTATGGCGCTGGAAATAAGATCTGTCAAAATACTGTCGTGTTTTCGACATATACAACTCCGTTTAGTCTCAAAATGTCCCAGTTGCAAAATGTCCACTGGTAAAAAAATGTCCAAGTCGCAAAATGTCCAAGTTGCAAAATGTCCAGGTTGCATAATGTCCAAGTTGCAAAATGTCCAGGTTGCAAAATGTCCCGGTTGCAAAATGTCCAGGTCGCAAAATGTCCACATTGTAAAATATCACTATATAAGTCGCTAAATGTTGTACACACTTACTACTCATGAGTTGCCGCTTATATTTATAAAATTCACGATATATTAAGTTTTTTTTTATATCACTAAGGCGGAAAACAAGCTTACGGCCTGCCTGACGGCAAGCAGTCACCGCAGCCTATGGACGTTTACAATACCAGGGGCATCACCCACGCGTTGCCGACCCCGTAAAAACCTTTTTACCCCTTTCTTGAAGAACTCCATGTTGTACTCTCCGGATAGTTCATTCCACAACCTTAGTGTGCGTGAGAAAAAGTTTCTTTGGAACCGCATAGTTCGCGACCAATTTGGCTCCAATGTGTGAGGATGAACTACCTGTCGGTGACGAGCGGTGCGATGATATATTTATTTATCAACGATATCAAACTATACGAAAAAAATTGCTGACTGTGCGGTGTTTCCGGGTGGTTGGTGGGCCCACTGAAAACCAGCGTTGTAGTACATATCAAGCGACCACAACATTATGCCGCTACACGAACTTTAAACAATGCCACTGGGAATAGATAAACTGTAGGTAGGTACATTTATTATTATTCTTCTTTCTTTTTCTTGATTTCCTAACATTATTTTTACCGGTTCCAAAGAAACTTTTTCCCACGCACACTAAGGTTGTGGAATGAACTACCTGGAGAGTACAACATGGAGTTCTTCAAGAAAGGGGTAAAAAGGTTTTTACGAAGTCAGCAACGCGTGAGTGATGCCCCTGGTATTGCAAACGTCCATAGGCTGTGGTGACTGCTGGCCGTAAGCTTGTTTTCCGCCTAAGTGATATAAAATAAATATATAAATACGTAATATATCGTGAATTTTATAAATATAAGCGGCAACTCATGAGTAGTAAGTGTGTACAACATTTAGCGACTTATATAGTGATATTTTACAATGTGGACATTTTGCGACCTGGACATTTTGCGACCTGGACATTTTGCAACCGGGACATTTTGCAACCTGGACATTTTGCAACTTGGACATTATGCAACCTGGACATTTTGCAACTTGGACATTTTGCGACTTGGACATTTTTTTACCAGTGGACATTTTGCAACTGGGACATTTTGAGACTAAACGATACAACTCGTGTGTTTTCGCTGTCACCATTGGCCATACGGTGGACAAATTGATTGAAAAGCAACCTAATTTGCTTCGAATACAGCAAAAAGCAGAGCAAAATAAAATAGTTTTTGTTTTATTTCGCCATGCCAATTTAAGCCGTACGTGGAGGATGTTAGGTCGCATTTTAATCGTCGGTAATAAGTTGAACTGGAATCACGTGACAACTTCTGTAACTTGACAGATGTCTGTGAATGTATAAAAATACCGCCAATCAGCTCCAGAGACAGTTCAACCAGTCACAGGTTCCCCAGTGGAAGACCTCGTCAATGCCACGGCTTTATTTTGACAGCAGATCTGGCGCCATCTAGTGGATGAATTGGAATAACGAAAGTGCCTCTGCGGCACCCGTCTATACTGGACACAGCAATGGTTTAAGGGATTGTCTACCGCTTTCATTTTGTTGATTTACCTGTGCGAGATATGCTGCCCTCGATCCGCTAGATGTCTCTCCACTATTCGATATAATAATATTATATTTCTGTTTTTTTTTTATAAAAACATTTAGATATTTGTTTTACTTATAAATCTGGAAACGTATCTGATGCAGGCAGTGCCGTAAAGAAGTTAAAAATCCTCGATAAATGTGTATGTGTCTATAGCATTGCACAAATTATTTTCAAGCTTTACACTTCACAGCGACTCTCAATCCTATTTTTATCGTCATTTTAGACACTTATTTGTTATTTTACGGGCTCTTCACATCAAAGTCGCTGACCCGCTGATACAACACAATACATACAGTCCACTAAACTTGGGCGACTTTAAAATTGGTGCCTCATGATATTTTTAGGCATTCAGAACACATCACCAATGAAATCTTAAAAATCTTTAAATTTTACTTGTTTCGAAAATATCCGACTGCCACTCAAACACATAACACCTTCGTTAAAAAACCGTTCCATACCAACACTTTTATCGAGGATTTTGAACGATATGTACGGGTAAGCTGATATTATCATAAAATATATAAAATACATAAACATGTTTTTTTAAACAAGTTTGAGTCATAATCTAGGGGTGTTCCAGATTTGTAGATTAGTAGTATACGAGAAAATGTACAAAACAAATCCGTTGTTAATTTCAAACATTTAAAATTATATTCAATAAAAATAAAATGTTTTATAAACTAATTACAATAATTTTGCAATGGATTTTTAAAAATATATTTTCGTTATACTAGACTAGACTGAAATCTGGATAATTCTTAAAAGTCTGGCTCGTTTTTTAAAAGTATAATAATTTCTTTTGATAATTCGTTCAGCGGTTTATGTGGCAATATATCTCCAACCTTCAAATTCATACTTCACTGTTACTTACATATTTAAAAATTTAAGAAGCAATATTTATATATTTCATTTTATTTTTAATTTAAAACGAGTGATTGCGTACCCTGTCTTGCATATAACTTTGTCTCTTTCCCAAAAAATGGAACCGCTTTACATAAAAGCTAGTCTCCTGTGAATGTGTAATAAGTGTACTATGACGTCACCAAGATGGCGGTCGGTTTGTGTTGCCAGCACTGTTTTAAATTTTCGCCGCTAGCAACTCCCAAGCTTTATAACAAGTAGATTGGTTTACGTACAGTGACCAAAAGAGATACAGAAAATATTTTGGCTGGTTGCTTCCTTTAGATAATAGTTGTTTTTTCGAATAAGGTCTGGTGATTGTCGCTCGTACTGTTTTATTATCGCTTAATAATTTTAAAATAATTATTCTAAATTTTTAAAATTTTTATAAAAGGTGTTGGTTAAAAGGAATTAGCGATAAATAGACAAGACGTGAGCGATTGCCACTAAATATGAAATGAGAAATAACATCTTTTTTCTTGTGTTAAATTTTTGTTACCAGTTAAGTTAATGTCTAGTGTTGTTGCGGGTTGCGGTAATATTAACTCGGGTGCTATTTTTCAACTTAATAAATAAAAAATATAAAAATTAAATTTTTTATTAACGGTGATTTTTTTCTACACTATCCTGAGCCGGAATGCGCACTATTTCAGTCATAGCACATTTTTTTTGTTAGTTATTGTAGTGGATCCAAATAATGTCATTGTTTTTTCTTTCTATAAATTTTTTATAATTATAAAATGTCTGCAGTTCGGGTCATGGATAGCAAAAATTCATCGTTTTAATTTAAAAAAAAAGCACTGGGTTTTGTTCTCGTTCTGTTATATTTTTTATAATATTTTATTGTATTATTATGCATATTATTGTTACTCGTTAGACACACGTAGTTATATATTTTTATAAATCGTCAATACACAAATATTATATTTTTTATTTACACTAGATATTGTGCAGTACAGTGGATATGTTTATTTTTCTATAAATTGTACATAATATATTATGTATTTCTTAGTTGTAAACTATTACATCATTTTATTACAATTTATCAAAATGTTTTTTAAGTAGTTTAGTTTTTTTTTTCATTATTGTTTTTTTCGCTTTCCTTTAGTTCTTTTTGTTAATAAAACTCAGGTATATATTTGTACCTAGTACCTACACGCATTTTGTAGGTCCTTATTACATTATTTGTATTTTTTATTTTATTTTTAGTGTATACTTGAGCGCTTTTAAATTGCCAAATATTTATTTATTTATTCATTTTGAGGACGAGATTAGAATCTTACTCGCTTTGTCTCTTTGAACTATGGACGCGCCCATAACAGCTATTCATGTGTTGGTACAAGGTTTTTTCTGTTTAATTTTATAATTTTTGAAAAGTGAATTTTTGTAATAATCGAATACAACACAATTTTTTCAAAAAGTTTTACAAAAACATCGGAAGTTATATGATATGAAGTTGTATCTGATTATTTACGTGGAAAAAGCAGCGATGTCGATGTCGCTGGAGTGGGTGGCTCGTCGACTTCCAATGGGCGTGGGTTAAAAAAAATACGTACATGTCAGCGGAAAGTATGGATCCTATTCTGCTCTGCACTTTGCACTTTGCAAATACAGCTCTTTAAATTGCTGTTTTTAATTATGAAAGCTTTAAAAAAAATTCAAAGTTGTATTTAAAAAAGTATCCAGAGTTATGTCCAAAGCTCCTCAACAGTCTCTGGTTAAAATCGATTACAAACTGTCACCTGACGGGTATTTACTCGCAGGATACCTACGTTTACATAATTTATGGTAGGTATAGGTTACATACGTTAAAAACTGTTAAGTTTTGTTTGACACAAGAAATTGAAAAAAAAAACAAATTGTAATTGTTTAATTTAAAAAGCTCTTTATTATTACAACCTTTGCCTTTTCATAGTGTTTTACGCTGTTAAGTTTTGACATTAAATATCTGCTAACATTTTTTTTTTTAATAATTTAAGTAATATTTGAGATTCAAGAACATTTCACAATTGTTCAAAATTTCACCTCATGTTTACAATCGAACTAAATAAAACCACAATTTTGTAAATTCAAAAAGTGTAAAGCCAGAGTAGTCTAGCCTCCAAACCACGCCCAACGAAGAGTTATCGTAATTCCAGGTGGCGCTACTGCGCCGTAAGGTCTGACGTCAAAAGAAATCCCTATCATTGGCCGAAATTAATCCGTCATTTCACAGATGCTAAAAAATAAATCATCTCGACGTTAATGTCCCGGTTGTGCTCTCACGCACTAGAGCCCGGAATCCGCCTTGACCATGATCCATGACGCCATTTCACAGCTGTTATTACAACTAGTGTCATGTAAGAAGAGACTTGGCGGGTCACGTGGTTCGACTTGCGCAATAGGCGATTACCTGCGCGAAATCCCCTCTACTGCCATTGGCAAATCTCTTCTTTAATTACGCGGATAATATCATCCAATACCGTGTCACTATTTCGTCAGACCTTACGCCTCAACAGCGCCATCTGATAGATAATTAAAATCGCGAAAACTTCGACGAGCCCCCCTCCCAACCCGGCGCCATCTAACGCCCCCTCGTCACCCAGATGGGCGGCGTGTACGCGGGCGTGCCGTACGCGCACGCGGCGCCGTTCCCGCACCCGGCGCACCCCGCGCGGCCACCGTTCGGCTCGCCGCCGCACCCGCACACGCACTACATCAACTCGCAGGTGAGTAAGCGTGGCGGTACTCGTGTGTGAGCAACGGTATTATAGTACAAGTGTGCTCGTGGGCGGTTCTCGTGCATGAGCTACGGGGCACTAGTGTGCTTGTGGCTCAATTCAATTCAATTCAGATCAGATCAGCTCAGATCGTGTCGAGAGCGCACGAGAGGTGAAACAGATCATCATCATAATCTTGGCGTTATAGGGTCCGCCTAGAGAGAGATGGAGTTAGCCAGATCTATACCGCGCCTTTTCTCGCTTGTCGCTCTCGCAGATAATTTTTTTAAGTAAACCATTTTTGTGGTAGAAATGGGTAATGAGTTGGCGATACCTCAGGTGTTGCTATAGGCAACGGTGACCACAAAAAAAAAGTAAAAATTGTCAAGATATTTTTTTATCAATTTATACCAAAAATTCTACAATAAATATCGCTAACTACTAGGAATTGTAATTTTGTCCACAAATCCGCATTGATATTGGAGATATTAGGAAAAAAGTCCATCTGGTAGAGATCAACGATGAAGCTTAACCAAATAAAGTTACATATAGAAAATCAATAGTTAAATACGTCATGTTGGCGTTAATGTCCCGGTTGTGCTCTCGCGAACGAGGGCCCGGGACCGCCTTGACCATGATACAGGATTTGGCAGATCAGGTAATTACATTGGAGCGACTGCCATCTGACCTCCGTGACCCTGCTACCAGGGGATCCTGACCAGATTGTTAAATATGTACTAAGTACTAACTAAATTAGTAATTGTGTCAGTAGGGATTTCTAGAATGACTAAAAATAGAAGATTAGATTGAATCAACCAAATAATAGAAGTGCTATTATGATTTATGATAAGTGTGATTCAATTTTCCACAACTATAAAAATTTCCAAAAAACAATTTGTATTGCTTTGTCAATTATTTTCTACTAGGACAGGTATAAAAATATATTCAATTCCAGCGCCCCGACGGCGGCCGCTACGAGGTCATGGGCGGCGAGGGCGCGTTGTCTCCGCTGCAGACGGCCGCAGACTTGCACCACGCGCCTCTGCTGCTCAATACTGAGGTAATCTTACTATTAACTTTGCTATTTTTTTTTATTATATTTGACAGGCATTTGACCGCCATCTCACCTGGTGGTAAGTGACGATGCGGCCGAAGATGGAGCCCGTCTTGGAACAGCATATTCACTCTAGCCTTGAAGGCATCCGGATTATATTGATCAGGGAACGCACCCGCAGGCAACGCGTTCCATTAATTCGCCGTACGCATTATTAAGTTCTACAGGTACCCCAAAGGTCGGCACCACGTTCGCTCCCTTTGGGTTGCTGATGTCCAAGATGAGATGGACCGAGAGTGGGCGATTCTGGGTCGTCTCTCCAGTGATGTTGAGATTCTTTAGGTCGTTGTTGATGTTGCATAAAAGTTTCTTCCATAAAAGTTTAGCTGGCTTTCATAATTATTCTGATTTAATGTGTGATGATTTCATTTTAGGAAAATGGTTTTATCCTGGAGTAGCATTTTCCATATCTAACCCGTTCTTTCACTCCGCAGCCCCGCGGCGCCGCGCTAGAGCTGATGGCGCCACACCACGCAAGGCATGCGCTACATCACGTAAGTTTCTTTATTCTTTACTAGTGGACCCGACACACAGCTACTTTACCTCAACTTACCCTTTTTTTCTAGCTTATAAACCTTCATCTTAAAAGGAAAAGGTTCACATTTACTCCACTGTATTTATTCCAATTCAGTTTTGCACATTATAATTTCACTTGAAATCAGAGCGGTATTACAATGTAGGCAGTTGAGGTAATTTACTTTCTTATTTCAAAGGTGATTTTAAAATAACTTTATTTTTAAACGTAAATGAAACTTTCTATAAACGAACTTCAAACGTAAACAAACGAAATGTGGAGACAGTTTCAAGACGCGTCAGTCCTCGGCGGCGGTCACGCCAAGAATGGCCGCCACTCGGCCCGAGTCGTGCCGTCGAGACTCTGCCAGCACGCCCCACCAGAGGGCGCACTCCCACTTCCGTTTCCTTCGTCATGAGTCCGTACTATTGACCACATTATTCCATACCATTGACCGTGATCCGTCATATAGATTATCTTAGGTTCATCATCACAGCCCGTAACAGTCCACTGCAGGACTTAGGGCCTCTCCCGCGAAAGAGGAGGTTCTTGCCATAATCTCCACGCAGGCAGGCGGGTTGGAAATCGCAGTGCTTAAATATAACAATGGAAAATGCTGCTGCCCATTTTCCAGACCACGGAGACTCTTGATCTTGTGCCTCGAAAACATAAGTCGCCTTGTCCGACACCCACGAGTGTAAGGGGTTGGTGCTATTCCACTCTGCCGGACACCACACGGCCACGGATATCTTAGGTCTAAGAGACGTAGGGCATAGCGGGGTATCTTGTTCGAATTGGAGCCGCCCGACTGGGGAAGTACCCCCACCTTACAGAATATCGCAGCTAAATAATACTCTTTTAAACAGTATTGTGTTTCTGCCGGTGAGTAAGGTTTCCAGTGCTCCATGGGGTGGGGATTTGGGGAACCGTGGCTTTGGCAGTGGAGGGGCATTTGCCTTTTGCTGCCAGAGCAACGTGTTATAGAAGGTGGGCAACGCATTAGCGATACTCTTGGTGTTGCTAATGTCTATAGGCAGTGGTGGCCACTTTCCATCAGGTGGCCCGCTTGCCTGTTTGCCTACCGTATGACATAAAAAAAAAATGTGTTCGCAAATGCAACTAGAACCACCACCTAACGACACTGTGGCACCCGCAGCGGCGCGGCGTGGCGGGCGTGGCGGGCTCGGCGGCGGCGGGCGGCGTCGCGGCGCGGCCATACTTGCGGCACGCGCCGCGCTGGCCCCACATACACCATATACACACGCAGGTGAGGCTCATACACCATTAAATAATATATATTAAAATAAAATGACTTTTAAATTTCCAATTCAATTTATTTTATTTGTGGTAACACAGGTAAAAAGATGTTACAATATCCTACATTCCGTTCCCACTGCGGCGGCGCAGTATCTCACAGTGCTAGGCACACATGCATTTGTCATTATAATTTCTTTTGTGCTACCCTCATTTACACGAATTTCGCCCCTATCCCCCACACACTGAAGCCCACATTCAGTTCCTAGGGCGGCAACGCAGTATCACCCAGCTCTAGGCACACATATATGTGTAGCTGAGTTTATATAAACAATTTCATGCTACCCTCGTTTACACGAATCTCGCTCCTACCCCCCACACACTGAAGCCCACATTCAGTTCCTAGGGCGGCGACGTATCATCACATAGATCTAGGCACACATACATTTTGTCTTTACCAATATTTCGGTCCTACCCTCATATCCATGTTTCCCCAAGCAACTTTCACCCTTACCCCCCACACACTAAAGCCCATATTCCCCAGGGCGGCGGTGCAGTATCACTCATCATCCTAGCGTTTATCCCGGCTTCTTCCAGGGTCCGCTTTCCTACTCATTCTTCTCCACTTTGCCTGGTGTTCGGCATCTTCTCATCGTAGGCCGTTGCCTTACGAATCCGACTCAGCGATGTCAATCCATCGCTTCTAGGCATACATACGAGTACATGTGTTATTATAAACAATTTCGTGCTACCCTCATTTCCATGTTTCCCCAAGCAACTTTCGCCCCTACCGCCCACACACTAAAGCCTATATTCCCCTGTCAGGGCGGCGGTGCGGTCTCCCACGGCGCGCTCCCAGCGCACGCAGTACCAGCGCAGCTGCACGTGGCGGCGCCACTGTCGCTGCCGCCGCCACCGCCTACGTACCAGGTGAGAGGGTACTTGGGAGCTGTATTGTTGGGCTGGTTTTTTGTGATAAAAGCTACAACCCAAAGTTCCATAGCTCAATGTTCCCGTAACGCTGAAGACCGCAACAAGTGGACATAGGGCGTAGGAAGGGGGGAGCCCGGTGGGCTGAATGATCTGGTGCCCACCCCAGGATAGGGTGCTCACAGACTGTACATTGGCGATTGACTCGGTTTCATCAGCCACCTCAGGGGCCACGCCCCCTGGAAAATAGCCCTAGAAACGCTAATGCAAGTGGAGGGCTGCGTTATCCAGAGAAGACGCATCGTCCACTCTACCAAGAGTGAACGACTGAGGAGGGAGATAGGTTCATCATCATCTTAGCGTTAATGTCCCGGTTGTGCTCTCGCGCACGAGGCCCAGGGTTCCAGGATCCAGGAATTGGCAAATCAGGTTATTACAGTGGAGGGACTGCCGTCTGACCTACGGAGGTCATTACCCTCAAACGGGACCCAAGGGAACCTGACCAGATTGGATTAGGTTACACATTCAGTCGCCTGAATGTGCAGGTTTCATTGGGGTGTTTCGATGAGAATCTTTACTAGGGAAAGTGCTGACTCACCGTGTTTTGGTCATAGCTAAAATTCAGCTATGAAAAGATAATACCTATGTGTCACCGTTGGGTCACGTGCTGCATAAGCTCCGTTTGGAGGGAATAGGTGCAAAAAAGCCTGCCAGTATCAGGACTGCTCCAATGGCGGCGTACGTGCGAGAACCAAGGTTAAGCAATGCTCGCAGAGCCCGGGTACTGGCTGGGCGACACTTGGGTGTGTTAACCAAAGCCTGAAATAGACGAAAATAGTTATTTGTTAGTTATTTTTTGCTACAAGTGCTCACTTTAAATCACGATCTAGTGAAGCAGTTTAGAATTGAGTTTCTGATCGAACCACCGACTAGGTTATTTTTTCCAGCACAAAGTATTTTGTGTACGAAATACAAATAGCCTTTCCTCGTGCATAAAATGCGTTTTTTTCTGTAAGTTTTCACGCAGCAAACGTGTTGGAGAGTTACAAACAATGCTAACCCCCCTTTTCCCCCCCTTTCCATCAGGTGTTCCTGAACCTGCTGGCCATGTTCCCCCTCTCGCCGTCCTGGGAGGCTCGCGAGGCGGACGCCGGCGGCGACTCCTCCGAGACGGAGAACTACGAGGCGCTGCTGTCTCTGGCCGAGCGCCTCGGCGAGGCAAAGCCGCGCGGGCTGGCGAGGCACGAGATCGACCAGCTGCCCAGTTACAAGTACTGCGAGCAGACGCATCAGGGTGAGTCCACTGTTTTTTTATAAGTGTAAGCGATTTTCGGCTCTATTGTCTAGAGAATAGAGGCGACTCTCGCTTGTCAAACGCTGGCGAGGCACGAGATCGATCAGCTGCCCAGTTACAAGTACTGCGAGCAGACGCATCAGGGTGAGTTTGTTTGGGTGTAAGCGATTTTCGACGCTATTGCCTAGGTAATAGAGGCGACTTTCGCTTGGGATGTGCGCGAGGCGGACGCCGGCGGGGACTTCCATCATATACTGAGCAATCTTAGGTAAGAGATTGACCAGCTGACTAGTTACAAGTACTTGGAGCAAACCCACGCCATAACTTCTCGTAACGGTAGAGAAGTAAAAAGTTCCGTACAAAATTTCACCCCCAATCTTACCCCCTTAGGTTACAAATCTCCCAAAACCTCGTACCTACACTTAGACTCTGCGTATTCGTCCAAAAAAACCAGTGCTCCATGGGGTGGGGATTTGGGGAACCGTGGCTTTGGAAGTGGAGGGGCATTTGCCTTTTGCTGCCAGAGCAACGTGTTATAGAGGTGGGCAACGCATTGGCGATACTCTTGGTGTTGCTAATGTCTATGGCCACTGACCGCTTTCCATCAAGTGGCGCGCTTGCCTGTTTGCCTTACGTATGAAAAAAAACCTTTTTTTTCTCCCCCCCCAGGCGAGCAGAGCTCGTGCGTGGTCTGCATGTGCGAGTTCGAGGCGCGGCAGACGATGCGCGTGCTGCCGTGCGCGCACGAGTTCCACGCCAAGTGCGTCGACAAGTGGCTCAGGGTGAGTGCCAGATACGCAGATACACAGATATACAGACACGGAGGAAAACACATTTACACCTATACACACAGCATTCATACCTATACACACAGAGAAAGACATAGGCCACACACACACGCACACTCACACAGACACAAAGAGAGAGATAGAGAGAGAGAGAGAGAGAGAGAAAATCTCATAGACGCATACGGACAGATAAAGTCACATTCAGAGGCTCGCATAAAAGGAAGATAGTTCACACATACTTTCACGCGTACACACACACACAGAGAGAGAGAGAGAGAGAGAGACTCACAGACGCGTACAGACAACACGGACGCTTACACAAAAGAAAGAGACAAGTGGCTGCGCGTGGGTGGAATACACACAGTTACGGCCACAGCCAGATACACACACACACACAGAGAGAGAGAGAGAGAGACGATGCTCATACGGTGAGGGTAAACATCGTGATGAAAACTACACATTCAGTTGAGTAAATGTGCAACGGAGGGTCACGGAGGTCAGACGTCAGTCGCTCCACTGTAATTACCTGATCTGCCAAATCCTGAATGGTCAAGACGGACCCCGGGCCGCGTGCTCCCGGAGAACAAATCCGGGACATTACCGCCAAGATGACCACATTTTTGCAGTCAGCGCCTAGTTCATCTGTTCATCTTTTCACACCAAAACGCAAACTCGATTGAACTATCTAAATTGTCTATTGACATTCGAATTATTATAGTCATTATCTACTGTAATGGTGAAATTTTATAAAGATTTTTCATTATACTAACTTAAAATAAATAATTTATAATCTTATAATTTATAAAATGAAATTATTTCATTAATTTGACATTATTTCAATTCATAATTTTAAATACCAACTTCTGTAAATTTGTATACCACAGGTCACAGAGGACGCTTTTGCTGAAACTGTATAACCAGTGTACCACGAATATTTAATTATGATGATGAACTTCTTCCAGTCAAACCGAACCTGCCCCATATGCCGCGGGAACGCCTCAGAATATTTCACAAACTCCGAGTGACTCCCGCCGTCCCCTCGCCCCGATGAGGGAGCGAACCCGCCTCGCTCGAGAGAGGGAAACTGCTCCGAGGAAGCGAACACTCGCTCCAGAGAGGGAAACTGCTCCGAGGGAGCGAACACTCGCTCCAGAGAGGGAAGCCCGCTGTCCTGATGTTGTCCGCTGTAGTGATCAGTGACTTGTTACCCTGGGTAAGGTTTTTATTGTGAAATTATGGATGTATAGTAACTTTAGTTCTCATATTATTCTGTTTATCCCGAGCACTGGATAGAATGAAATTTTTTCTTGCAACACTGCTTATTTAGAATCCCAACTACGCTTGTATGGGATGTGTGTATGTACATTTATATCGATCGCCAATTGCGTGTAATAATCAAAATATGTCGAGTAGTTACGATGTCTGCAACCGAAGGATCTAAAGACACCGGGAATGGAGTTTTTCTAACTAATTAAGATCCAAAAAATAATGAATATCATAATAATTACAGCTAACCTACAACTATGCTAACCTATCGAAGTACGTCCCAGTCTATGCTAGACTACACTCCAAATCCCCCCAAATCTACCTATCTCCTCCACACTTGTGGTAAGTTGCGACGAGTGTGAAAGAGATAGGTAGATTGGGGGGACAACGGGAATGGTCGTTATTTTTCATTCTTACCGATTTTAATTTCGCAATTTTTAAAAGATATCTTCATATTTTTTGTCAATGGATAGCACATAATCGGTAGCAGTCGTCGTCTCTACTCTTTGCATATAATTATTATTAGCTCTTGGCGATTGAAGACTTGTTGTATCTGAAATTGTACCTGAAACTACACTGTCACGTAACATATTATCGTGTTTGTTACCACGGTAATTATTATTTTTGTTCCAATATTTCGATGCATTTCCATGCGTCATGGTCACGAGTAGACTGACCTCTGCAACTGAGTCGAAATATCGTGGTAAAATTAATACTAATCGTGGTAACAGACCTGATGATATGTGTCATGATAGTGTGGTAAAGACCATGGAAGTCTTAAAAGCTGTAACTAAAATCCTTTAAGCACGTAGGTTCAAATTGGCTTAGTATCCAAGCTGGTCGGAATAAAAGATATAGCCCTGAATAGATACCAATGTAGGATTCTTGCGTGTAATTATTGTTATTATTATTATATATAAGTTTTGTAACAAGTCACTGTTCATATATAGAGGTGTACTTTGAAAGGATTTGGTGTATTTTTGTGAAGGATATGTGCTCTCCCAAAAAATGTTGTTTTTCGCGTGACGCTTCATGCCGTATTAAGCTTTATGAGCGATGCTGTAGAGTTGACTTTCGAGTGTCAGTTTTTAAGCGACTTACGGCTGTTTCATTTTTCGACGAATTATCAACAGAATTCTAAACTGTTTTTGGTATTTATTTCACTAAAGGTAAACATTGGTTAGAAGAATTTTGTCGAAAATGTCGAGAATTTCGGTCGTAAGTCACTTGAATACATACACACGATAAATAACTTTATAACACCACACGTAAAGGTGAAACTGGCATGCGGAGTCATGGGTGAACATATTTTTGGGGGCTCTTAACAACTATAGCACATATCCTGTACATATGTGAGATTGTCTCTCTCTTCACACGTTAGAGCGAGCGAGACAGAGCTACCCCCGGAGCATTTGCCAAAATATCATTCGCGTTTGCATACATTGCGCTTTATTGTGTGTGTCGTTTGTGTGCGTTTCCTTATTCACCACGACCTGTATACCATTTGAGGGCACGAGCGATGGAATTGCGACTCTAATACGCTCCGCGTACAGTTGAAATTCTTTTGTACTCTATTCCACGACGCGAAGAACACAATATAAACAAAGTAAATATATACTTGCTTGGAAAATTCACACAGCGCCAACTAGCCCCAAAGTAAAGCTTGTGTTATGGGTGCTAGATAACTGATTAACTACTTATATACTTTTAAATACATACTTATTATACATACAACACCCAGAAACGAAACTGAAATTAAAATCAATAATTTCAATTTCTGCTCGGCCGGGAATCGAACCCGGGACCTCTGCGTGGCATACCGGTAAACCAACTGAACCAGTCAGCTCGGCAATCTGAAACTACAAACTTCAAAACTCCTTAACTATTAACTTGATTTGGTCGCTTTCATTGTTCAATTCTAATGTCGATTTACTTCCAGGCCACTATTTCTTACCATATCATAAAAATTGTCATTATTTTTGTATTTCACTCACCGCCATTTCTATTTTAATAGACAAGGAACAACGAACGACTGAAATTCGCGTATGCGAATTTCAGTCGTACGCCGAGCGCATTAGGTTGCATTTCCATCGGTCGAACCTTCAGTGTACAGATAGTGTGCAGAAATGGAATCCATGGTTTGTGTATAGGCGGACTCGGGTCGTCCGTGCGATTGTGACATTTTTTTAATTGACAATTTAAAATATCGTCAAAATTTTGGCAACTTGTCAAATTTTTTCTTGTAGGTCAAGGTAGGTCAGGTCAGGAGTCAGTCGGTCAGTCTACTCCGGAAAAATGGGGGTAGATGCAGTCTTTTAAAATGCAGGATGTTGTAATTTTGTGGGTAGTTACATTTTTTTTTGCGACAGCGATCTTGTTTACAAATCGTACGGGCGACACCAGAGACTTGTATTTAAAATAGATATATTAAAAAAAAAAAGATACTAAATACTAAATAATAATTATTTTCTAACTTTTGAATGGAGTTACCCGTGAACGATCCTAAAGTGTACACAACCTTTATATTGTATACTAGAGTAGTCTATACATATATAAGTATTTACGTATCTTAGTTTAAATGTGTATATCATATTTTAGTATTTGATCCGTAAGCGGCGGCCTTAGTTGTGGCGTGTGTGTGTGTGCGTGTGTGCCTGTAAATATTGTGAGATATATATGAAAAAAAAAATGCGTGCGTCCTAGCTGTAGGGTCTTAGTCTAGGCCAGTTTTCGTTTTTCTTTCACTTATCTCTCTCACTCTTCTACACTGTGGAATTTTTTTGTCTCTTTCCGAGGAGTCGTATGTAAGGATAGTGTAACGCTTTGGCTGGAATGTTAGTCGGATGGCAATGGAGTCGATTTCTGTGCACCAGTTTTTGGTTTTTTTCTCTTACTCTTGCTGCATTCGAGTTTATAAAAAATGACATTAGGGCCAGTTCAGCGAAAGCTACCCTCAAAATGTATTTTTTTCTCTTACTCTCGCAGTACGACTAGTACAAGTTGCTCTTGCGCACGATAAGCGACAAAAGACGCGACATAGATACTGCTATCTCCTTCATCTTAGTATTGAGAGAAGGAAGCTAACGCTCTCTCGCGGCGCGAGCTGTGTTGCGGACACACTTGTGTTAACCTTGCAGGATTCGGAGTTTATTAAAAAAGACATTTGGGCAAGTTATTCAAAGACTACCCTCAAAATGTAGCTATAATTGACAGTAATAATTCTACCTACAAAAGAAGCTAGACAACTTTGCTAGTGCTTGGTCAGTGGTCGCCTCAGTTCCTCTCCCTTTTCCTTCATACGTGTGATAAAGATGGATTTTGTAAGGCCACAATGAAAGTTCTGTGTTTGAATTGCTATGTACTGAACTTGACGTTGTCTGGAGCTGTGGCTTGACATACAATGGACGAAACATGGAGCAAGTTCCAAAGGAACTCTCTTAGACACACTAAGGTTGTGGAGCTCCATGGAGAGTACAACATGGAGTTCTTCAAGAAAGGGCAAAATTTGGGGGTAGTCGTCGAGATGGCGATTTTTTCGACATTCGAAGTTATCCTACGCAGCTTGGACTGCATCAACCGTCTTCCAAAGGCATTTAGCGATGTTTCCCCTCCCCCTGTACCTTTTTTTTTGAACATAATCGAGCTTTTTCACTCTCCAGTGGACAAAATGCGTCATGGGATGAAAGGGCTTCCATATTTCGTCCGTAGTACATGTTAAATTCTCCTCTGTTTATTACTTTTGTTTACTTAAAGACAAGAAGCAATACTGAGTGTTGTGTTTAGATTAAATGGGCTGTCAGTGTGACTAGGGTAACCATGGTAACGGCTTAATATCGCGGTCGGCAGGCCATTGGCTTGATTGCCAGCTTCGTGATACAAAAAAATAGTAAACTGACATAAGTGACGGCTATAATATACATATGTACATTTCCACAAGACTTCTTTTGTATATACTCTGAAAAGTCGCTCAAAATAGCTGTTGAATTTCAAATCACTATGATGTGAAACATTTGTTGTGCTTGGAGGTAAGATATTCATTAGTGACTTAAGTATATACTTAAGTCACTAATGAATATCTTACCTCAAAGTGATTTGAAATTCAACAGCTATTTTGAGCGACTTTTCAGAGTAGATACAATAGTTGTCTTGTGGAAATTTACATCATCATCGTCATCCGAGCGGTCAATCCCGATTTATGCCAGGGTTCGCTTTCTTACTCTTTCTTCCCCATTTTCACCGATCTCCGTCGTAAGCCGTTGGCTCTCGCCTCCGACTCGGCGATGTCAATCCATCGCTTCTCAATCTAATCATCAATCCATCCTGTGGAAATTACATCATGTCTTATAATTATGTTTCGATTTTGTCTACCCAAATAAAAAAAACATCTCTACAGGATTCTAAATGATTTTAAAACTTCAATATTAACCCTTTATTGGCTTATAATGATTGTATAATATAGAAAGGTAATTTAAATCATCTCTAGAAGTTGATCTAGAGATGATAAAAAAAATTACCTTGCAATTTATTAGCCAAAAATAATAAAAACCACCTTTTTCGAAACCTTCAGTTTCGGCGGTGGATTTTTAGCCGAAGATGGCCGAAGCGTAGCCGAAGCTTCGGTCGGACACGAACTAGCTCTCGACTCCAAAAGATCCAATCCAACGATCGAAATTTAGGTAAAATACTATCCCATTATTATAGTAATAATGCTCAAGTGTTTACCAATTTTAATTTTATAATGTTCTCAAGTCGCTTCTTTGCATCTTAACTATGCATATTTCACCTTTCAAGCCTCAGGTCTTTGCCACATATAGTTTGTATGCTTTATCTGAAAATTATAATATTTTTTCTGGCCGGCACTTTTAGATTTTCGGTCCAAAATTGTATGAAACAAAAATTATGTCTTTTAGACAGGTTTTAGTATTTGTAATTATTTCTGTCGTACGTAGAATAGTTGTACCTATCGTTTTAATACATTTATCACTCCACCCAGTTCACGGCTTCATACATAAATTATGTAACATCCTGTAGAATAAAAATCCATGGCTAGTGAATTATCCAATTACACAGTCAATTTAAATGTCAGGATTACCCTCAAAGTTGAATCGAGCGTAAGTGACTCAACATACATCCGATTGTATTCCTACCCTCATTATGTCACACTGACAGCCCATCGTTATAGTTTCCTAGTTACCCTCACATATTAATAAAAGTCATAAGTCCGCCTATTCTGTAACGGAGCTATCTGTTACATAATATAGTGTAAATTTCCAATGAAATATCGACGTTTTTGTAATATATAGGTTGATAGACTGCACTTTCAGCGTTTAGGTCTCCACATATCCCTCTCTTTCTGACACATTGTGCCCTCTACCTTCGTCCTTGTCCGGCGTGTAACGGTCTGCTTGTGCAATATATAGTGTATTTTTTTTTGTTTGTTTTTTACTATCGATAGGAAATGGTCAAGTGAGTGTCGTGTTCTGTAGAGGTTTCGTTGGTAGCATAGAGTTGTATGTAACGGAGGCAATATTAATGTATTACTCGGATAAGTGTGGGGGTCTGTACGGCTGTTGCGCTGGCTGTGTCACGGTGGGCTGCGGTCGCGCCTGTAAAAATAGAGAAAAAAAATATTTTCACAGAAATAAAAATATTTTTTTCACAAATATTATTGAAGATTGGATTGAAGAAGAAACATTTTATGGAATTTGCTATCATTTGGTCTTAAAAGTAATTTTTATTTTTCAGTAACAAAATATACACTGCCAAATTAACTATTATTCCGCTGATACTGAAGTGTAACGTTTACTAGACAAGTCAAATTGTTGTGACGAAGTTTCGCGGTTAAATTACCTATATCTGTGTGTCGTATCTTGTCCAGAGTGACAAAAGTCATTTGCGACAAGTCACTTGAGACGAAAGTCATTTGCGACAAGTCACTTGAGACAAAAGTCATTTGCGACAAGTCACTTGAGACAAAAATCACTTACGTGCAACAAAAGTCACTTGTTGACACAAGTCTCCTAGCCTAACCGTAACACAGTGAAAGCGGTGTAATCTGCAGGGATGTCTGTTCGTGTGACGGCTTGTGTGTGGTGGCTTCTTGATCGATGGTTCTCGCTCGGCTTTAATACGTAACTTGTAAGACGATAAATGGATTCATAGGTCACATACATGGGGTTCTCCAAAAGGCAAGTCTACTGGTACCGCATCTGCTCTTAGGTTACAGCTGTCATGAACGACGGTGGCCGCAGACTTTCAGGTGGATCGTTCATCTGTGTGCCTCCCTATGTCTTTTTCCTGTGGGGGTAGGCAGATACCACATTGCAAATTGAGCTCATTAGGATCAATACCATAGAACACAGAAAAGTAGAACGGATACGGTCTGTTCACACAGGGAAGGGGCCATCCATAAATTACGTCACACGAATTTTAGGACTTTTGAGCCCCTCCCCCCGACCTTGTCACAGGTTGTCACAATTTTATAATCCCCCCCTCCTGATGTGACGTCACACATTTCTTAAATTTAACCATGTATTTTAGAATAATTGAAAGAAAACAGCTATCGTCATTTTTCATAGTGAGAATGCGAAATTATTAATAAATATCGATCCAGTTCGTTAAATTTTAAGATTTTTCATTCACATCTAAACGTCGCGTTTGATTATTAATTTTTAACATGTGATGTCACAAAATTTTTGACTCCCCCTGCCCCTTGTCACATTATGTCACATTTCAGTAATACCCTCCCTCCCTATTCAGGTGTGACGTAATTAAGGATGACCCCGAATGTAGAAATAGTAATGGGTGCCAATTGACTCCCAAGACTGTTCAACCAGTCTTAAGGTCTTCAGAAGACCTTGGTCAACTTCAAGTATTAGGAGGCACGTCTAATGAGTGGCGAGCTTATTGCAGTAAATAATGAAAGAGTACAACTTTTATACAAGAAACGTCTCTACGCCTTTCTGTGTTAGCTGTCAGATTTTTTAGAAACGATTGTAGCAGGACCCCGTTGTGTTGATACTTGTTTTTTTTTTATTTTAAATATAGTTTGTTGTGTAGATTTTGATGATGGACTTTTGTGATGCTTTTGGTATTTTTGTGTGTTCGTTCATATTCATAATGAAATGCATTTTTGTTTCGTTGCATATGAAATGGAGATATATTCAGCACCTATTTTATTAGGTACTGATGTAGAGCCTGTGTACGATAGACAAGGATAGGTAGATAGGTTTTGCCATGGGTTAGAGCGAGAGCCACATCGCCGATAGGGTAGTGTTAGAATGCTAGTATGTTCTTGAGTGTTGTTGAGTTTATAATTATTGCCTATTATTCCTTTAACCGACTCGGATATATAGGAGTGTAATGTACATTGCGTAGTACGATGCGGTTTCGAAGAGCATTTTTGTCTAAGTGTGTCTTATTTTTAAATCTTAATCTGTTTATTTTTATTTTCATCAGGTTATTGTATTTTTTAGTAAAAGTTGAAATGCAATGTTGGATTAATAAAATGTTATTACTTTATGTTCTTTCTCACAATCTCCGAGCGATAAGGTATGTTTAAAAATGATAAGGATATACAAATTAAAAATAATATAAAAGAGCAATAAATAAAAATCGAATTCTCTAAGCTTGTGTGAAAAGTAATTTTTTATATAAAAAAAATACTTTTTTTTTTAAATAATATAGTGATTTAGTTCGTCGTATAATGTATTTCTGAGGATTAACAGAACGCAATGCTCAACGTGTACTAACAAAAAAAAGAGAAATATCGCTTTAGCAAAAATGATAGAATTTCGCTTGCGACGAAATACGACTACACAAGGACCAAGCTTTACGCAAAATACGCACCGAAGCTTAAAAAAAAACATTTTTAAATTTATCTACTTATTATTATTATCTTTTAATTATGAATTATGGATCCACTAACTTATCGTTTCAACTCGAAATAGAAAAACTAGACCGTTAATAATAATTTTAAACATATCATTCCTATATACATATAATAATACAATTCGTCGGTCTATCTATACAGTCCAGCTCGTAACCAAGTGCCATGTTAACACTTATATATATTTGTTATTAAAATATCTATATTTGAACCGACAAGGGCCAGCACAAACTCTTTTTTTCTATTCAAAGACGAAAAATCGCCATCTTGTGAAGAAATTCCTGTAAGTGAAGCTGTCAAAATCTGGCAGTTTTACTGAAGCGCCATCTGTTATCACAATAGCAGAAACCTTTGTCGGTTTGCTCTCCACGCGTACATTTAGAGGTTTGCTGTTATTTTTGTGTACCAAAAAATATATAATTATAATTTTTTTTAATGTAGAGATAATGTGCAAGAATTTGCTATTTCTAACTCTTAAAATTATGTTTGTTGACGAATTCGTTCGTGTTTAATAGGTTCATGTTCGTTTAAGTACGTTTTAATACGAAAGGACAAAACAAATAGGGTTTTCACGACTTCAGATGGCGCTAGTGAGGCGTAACACGCTGTCAGAATACAGTCGTGCTATTGGACTGAAACAATCGCTGTGAAATGACGAATTTCATTCAACCAATGGCGGGGCTTTATTTTGACAGACCTTGCGCCACAGTAGCGTAAATAATCGCGAAAGCCCTCATTGAGCAAGACAACTATAATACTGAATGTGGCGTAAAATGGTACTAATACGCGGCCAATACAAACTACACTGCAGAAAAGATAACTAGCGCCTCCTCACGGTCGTTATTATCATTGTCTTGCTCGAATTGTTTAGTATTTTCGTGTTAAACCACATTTTACCGATTCGTTAGATATGGCAGTGTGACAACGCGTGCAATAATGCTGTGTCGAGCCCTTGTCACGGGCTGGGTTGTGTTCCTATTCCTATATTAACACTGTATGTGCCGGCGCCTACAGGAAACACAACTTGTGTGTTGTTGTCTAAAGGAGACAATTCATGGCTCATACAAAAAATACCAAAACGTGAGACTAAAATACTATTCAGTTTTTATGGCACTCTTTGGTGCTTTTTGGATGACGTCCATTCTTGGTGTTCAATCGATTAGTGTCCCTACAGCGCGTCAAGTATAAAGGCGAGTGGCAAAATTGTGAACTTATTTTTCTACGCATATAAAGAGCAGATATGAAGTAGTTGTGCCAACATGACATTGTAAGGGGCGCTGCCATTAGAACGCCAACGCATACTTGACTCCCTGTTTACAAGAGTAAAAGAAAAATAACATGTAACAAAACAACCATTAAACCATACAATTCACCTTTTGTAAAGTGATATTTGTTTCCGAAAAGTATCAAGAACGTTTGCTAACTGACGCGATAGCATAAGATTTCGGATGCTTGTGAATCTTGGACTTGGAGCAAATATAACTATAGTGCAACTACACTGGGATTACTCGCGCGACATTTACGGATGATGATGATTATACAGTGTGACAAGGATGATACTGGCCACGAAGTGTTATTGTGTTGATTTTTATTGTTGTCAATAAAAAATTGTACCGATATTGACAAATCCAGTATGGCGGCGTGTCCCGTTCGTTATCCTTGGCGCTCTGTATTAGTCTTTGGTAATTACTTCGTTGGCTCAGCGACCCGAAGTAGATCTTGGCTTCCGAAAGAAGAATTCGACGGATGTTTGACGGATTGTCAAATGACCCTTTGTACGTCGTATGATTATAATAACGCAAGACCAGAACCCGACTTTTCGGTTCGCATAGAATTGGTTCCACAGCCGTATTTTCCATATAGTTCCCATTTTACTTCATAAATGCGTAGTAAGGGAAGGTATTGCGTTATTTAAGCCAAACATTGTATGTAACATAGCATTAAATTAAGTTCTTGTAAAAAGTGAAGCTGTCAAAACTTTGACAGATTCACGAGAACGCCATCTGTTGTCGCAGCAGTGAATTTAAAACCCCAAACAACCCAGCCTAGTGCAATTTAAAAAAACACTTAAAAAGTGAAGCTGTCAAAACTTGACAGATTCATTACAACGCCATCTGTTATCGCAACTATGAAAACTTTATAACACCAAGCAACCCAGCCTAGTGCAATACCTTTCACGAATATCTAGAGCTTCCGTGTATAACGTTTTAGTTGTAAAAGTATAGACAATTAATAGATAGTTTAGTCTCGCGACGCGAGTGCATTTTACTTGGTACGTTTGTAATAATTATTAATCTACTTTCTTTATTATTATCGCTATTATTGTCGTATGTTTTCACCTACTTATTATTATTATTATTATCGTGTATTACTTTACTTTGGTTTCTGTATGTTTATCGGTTAAGTTTTTGATCTGTAAAACTGGGGTTAGTGTTTTTTCAAGTAAAAAGCTAGTGTTCTAATAAAGCAAATACCATTATAAGATGTGTTTTTTTTGTCTTTCCTACTACTCTGAAATTGTTTCGAGTCATCATCATCACAGCCCATAACAGTCCATTGCAGAACTTAGGGCCTCTCCCATGAGAGGTAAACTTTTTTTTTTTGCGCCCAACGCGAAGGAAATGGGCACCCTCCGGTATAGCGGTTGTGAGGGAGGAGGTGAACTCTCATGAGTACCAGCCGGCCGGCCGGACTGGTTATGCACGACTCAAAAAAAAGAACCTAGGCGCATACGTGCTAAACACCCCCTGGGAGCACCTGTAGCCATAAGGGCTTTTCAGGTTTCATCGGATGCTACACCCCGTAGGGACGGGGTGATGGAGAGGTTAATGCCATAATTTCCACGCTTGGCTGTTGGGTTGGAGATCGCAGTGTTGTAAATATAACTGGAAAACGTTGCTGCCAATTTTGTAGCCTACGGAGACTAGATCTTTGTCTCGAAAACATTAGTCGCCTCGTACGACACCCACGAGTGTAAGGGGTTGGTGCTATTCTACTCTGCCGGACACCACACGACCAAACGGTTTCGAGTAGGTTACCCGTATTACAACTGGTAGTATCACGGGTAATAAAGGTATAGTCTGGCAAGAAAGCCGAGAAATAAATTGACAGCTGAAGTATAGAGCGCCCGCGAGTTCACTTTCATCGGGCCTGACGGCCTAACTCGACCAGATTATACAGCGCCATCTCACTCACTCAAATCGAAACCGAGTGAGATGGCGATGTATCGAGCCTTCAATAATCTACTCGAATTATTTAAACGGTCGTTTCGAGTGCACAGAACTCAGTGTGACAGAATTTCATCATTGCAAGAGCAGTAGTTCTATAGACATAATAAATATAAGTTCCTTTTCAAGAGTTTCTTGCCAGACTGTAATCAATACCCTTTCCACCTGATGTCGGAAAGTCACTGACCAAGTGTACAGTCGAGTTCATTAATATGTGAGCATTACCAAGGCTTCAAATATAAAGGTGCATGGAAGGGTACAAATATATCTGAGCAGATTCATCAATCAAACATATGTACATCTGCTCAGATATATAAGTACCCTTCCATGTACATTTATATTTGAAGCCTTGGCAATGCTCACATATTAATGAATTCGACTGTACGTACACTTATACCATATATATTTCGTAAACCACTGGACCAATTTTAATAAAAAAGAAATCTCGATTATACTGGTTTTCATATGCAAGAAAGCGCATCGAAATCGGTCGAGCAATTCCAACAACACAACAGCGACGCTATCACCGGGTCAGATAAGTATGTTGCACTATACGTATAGCTTGTAGTCCTTTAGGTCCCCTTGTTGACAGGGTCACGGTGGTAAGATGGCAGTCGCTCCACTGTAATTACCTTATCTGTCCGGACATCAACCGGAACATTAACATAAGTCAAACACTTTTTAACGCCAAGATTATTGACGATGATCTTTACTTTCATTGTGCACAATGAATGGTTAAATAAAGAAATAATTATTTTTTATTCTTATTAAAAGACACATGTATTGCATTCGAACCTTTAATAGATTTAAAACCGCCACAGATATTATAATAATGTAGGTAAGTATACTATTGTTATAAATTTAGCATAACATCTTCAACACGGTAAATTTTATACATCATATTATAGGGCTTGATATTACGTAAATATATTAATCACATCCTTAGATCTAAACTATAAAAAGCCAGCATATAGTATTGGAGTAGAAAAAACTACACAACATCAGAAGCAGTCCTGAAGACGCCAAAGAAGAATGGATTCACATTTGCTGGATTGTAGTTCGCTCCAAACCTATGAACGACCTCGATGTTTCCATTCTGGAATATCTGTTCCAAGCCAGCCCTCAATAGGATAGCTTCTTGTAAATTCGGTCTAATATTAGTCCCTTTTTTATTCTTCAAGTAGAAACTGATGTCTTTCTGCGGATCGTCTGATACACGAGGTCTTTCTTTTTTTCCGAAGTAGCTTATAGGTTTCGATGGTTTTTTAACATCTTCCCTGTGGTACTTATCATCTATTTCCTTTTCCCCGACGAGGCTTATATGTTTAGATGGGTTTTTAACATCTGCCCTGTCATACTTATCGTCCCCAAGACTTTTTGATTTGAAGCCATCCTTATACTGATCGAGAAATTCTGATATGTCGTCCTTATCACCATAGGAATTGTGGTTCCGGGAGACGTAGGGAAAATTATTTGATTTTTCTTTCCAATCGTTATTTAGAGGCTTACCTTCGTGGTTTTCATTCTTGTGTTTGAAGAGCTTGCTTTGAATGTAATTTTCAATGCGGTCGCGGTGTGAATGTCCTTTGCGGTAGCCGTGTAGTTCTGAGTGCCGGGGGACGTATGGAAACTGACTATACGGTTCAGTTTTAGATTTTATTCTTTCATCGTTCTTATATTGGCTTGTTTCGTATTCTAGGTTCTTTTCTTTGTGGTCGTCTTGATAAGCAACTTCCCCTGATAAGTCAAATGATTTTTTCCTGGCATCATCCTTATGATTCTTTGTATCGTAGCTTAGGCCCTTTTCTTTGTAATCATCTTGTTCTTCATACCTTGGAGTTTCTGGTTGACCCCTATAAAGGTATGGATCACGATACTTGGAGGCGTAGGGAAATGGATTGTGAGGGTCGATTTTGGGTTTTTTTCTGATATCATTCTTTTTATCATTCCTATTGTAATCTTGGCTCTTTCCTTTGTAATCATCGTCATATTTATCGTGGTTCACAGATATCGGCGATTCGGGTAGAAACCGATTTCTGGCATCATTTTTCTGATACTCTCTTACGTTGCTCTTTTCTTTGTATTCAGTATATTCGTCGTGTTTTGTATTTACTGGTGTTTTTGGCTCCTGATGACCATATCTGTCCTGCTCCTGTGAGTCGTCATAGGTTTTTTTTCTGGCTTCATTCCTTACATCATAGCCTTTACTCTTCCTACGATCTTGAAGTTGGTATTGATTTTTATATCCGAAGTAGGGTGATACTATGTCCGGTGTTTCTAGTCGGCCCTGATAATTATACGGATCTTGGTTCTGTGCGATATATTTAAATATACTTTGAGGTTGCGTCTCAGCGTTAGGATCTATATTAGATTCTGATGCTACAGAACGTTTGTGAACGTGTTTCGCGTGCTTATCAAGTTTCTCGACGTACTTCCTAGCTATGTAGTGGACACCTTTCTTTATCTTGTGTAGAGCTGACTTGATCTTCTCGACTTTGTCCTCAATAGGACTGTGATGGTCATCGTGGTCTGCATGTTCTACGTATCTCGTCTCCCAGATGTGGTCTTCGGATAAGTGTATGGGATGTGGGTGGATTGGGTGTATGGGATGAATGCCATGATTCGCTGAACGTTTTTCGACGGATTTCACTACTGGGTTATCTTTGACAGCTGTCAGATCGTTCTTGACGTGGAATTCCTCGGATTTGCCACTGATATCTGAATAGGGGTTGTCACTTTCCCAGATTTTGGTCTTGGTGTAGTATTTGACGACGTTCAGGAAAGGGTCAGTGTCGATGGATCGTTTTTTGATGGTCTTCGGGAGAATCGCTTCTGAGAGGCGGCTTTCTTGAGCGCTGGGTATTTCCATAACAGACAGTTCTGGCGGTTGCCGCGTTGTGGACGCTTCTGGAATAAGAGTAGGGGAAGTTTTGAATCTCAATTAAATATATGGGGCAAAATTGGGTCATAAATATAATAGCATCCCCATTTTTCTAAATTAGAGGCAGCCAAACGGTAGGCAGGTCACCTGATGGTTAATAACCACCACAATAGTAGGTATAGTAATATTATAAATGCGAAAGTTTGTAAGGATGGATCTTAGACAATCCTTCACGCGAAACACTCTTTTACTAAACGGATTTTGATGAAATTTTGCACTTAACTCCTTAACAGCCCATAACAGTCCACTGCTGGACTTGAGCCCACTCCTCACAAATGGAAGGCATTGCCCTAATCTTCACGCATGGCAGGCGGGGTGGAGGTGGCAACGTTGAAAATACTCGAAGAGAAAATGCAAAATGTCATAGGCCACACCCGGAGATCTCCACAAAGGCCGGTCCTGTGCCTTCCGCATCTAGCTGATACCTGCGATCCGGTCGTCGGTCCACCTTGTGAGAGGTCTACCCACGCTGCGTCTTCCGTTACGTGGTCGCCACTCGAGAACTTTACTGCCCTGTGGGCCATCTGTTCTGCTATGTGCCCTGCCCACTGCCACTTAAGCTTGGTAATCCTTCGGCCTATGTCGGTGACCTAGCTTAAAAGATCTAGCCGTACATAAATACATAGGTACAGACTGCGAGAAGCGTCTTTATACTTAGATTGATAGATGTCCTGGACGACGATGATTTTCCATCAGAGGGAATCGCCTTATCGCGTCTCCTTATACAATAAAAGAACTACATACGCGAATTAAAATTGAAGAAAGCGTTAAGCTGGTCCGTCAGACCATCTGGGATTCGACAGCGGACGTCAGCTGGTATCGATGACTTCTCTTTCAGACAGTTCTGCAGCATGGTCTGGACGCTCTTTGGCACGAACGGGACCAGGGTGAGTGGCGTGACTGATACCACTGGAGCTGAAAGATATAAATAAATATAAGTTCTTGACACTTTGTGTTGTGCATTCATGATGGAACTCCATTATATTATAGATGAAAACACTTTTATACACTAAATATATGCTGGGATGATGATGAATCCCAGAAGATGATGTCCGAATCTGGGCGCAATTAATTAAAAGCTTATAAATTTACTATTATTAGTGGAATTAGTGTATAAAAGTGTTTTAATCTATAATAAATAAATATGCTCGGAACTGTGAATCGAGAATGGACTTGTGAATTGTCATACAGCGCCACCTAGCCATAAAGTAAGCAAAGCTTTTGTATTTCGAAATGTAATTTCAGAATGACGCCAACTACACAGTGACGCCGTCCCCGGGTCAGATAAGTTTGTAGGGCATTCGATTTTTAACGCTTTTATGCCGTACTAGCGAACATTGGCGTATCTAGGGCTATTTTCTAGGGGGGGCCTGGCCCCTGAGGTGGCCGATGAAGCCGAGTCAATCGCCAATGTACAGCCAGTGAACACCCCCTCCTGGGGTGGGCACCAGACCATTCTGGGGTGGGCACGGCCCACCCGGCCCCCTCTTCCTACGCCTATGCTAGCGAACCGTTTTCTCAGTTTTTCTTTATCATTATTATACATATATAATATACATGTATTATACATATATATGCCAGCGAGCGGTAACGTGCAGGCGCGGATCTAGCCCCTAAAAAGGTTGTGGGCATGATCACTTGAAAAATGGATTTTGCTGCAGTCTTGCTATTTGAATAGATAATTATCTATTAACGGCTAATTTATGTTTATAAAATGAAAGAATCAGCTAAATAGTTAATATGGTATGTATGGGTTGGTATGGTAGTAAGTAGTTAGTATGGTATGGTGTAAGTATCTGAATTAAAACAGGCATCTGTGTACTTCATTTTTGTTTATCATAATTATTTAGAGGCCCAAACTTATGTATACTTACTAACATTATGTTAGTAACATGAACGTCGGTTACGGTATCCGATTCGTAAGCGAGAGGTATCATGTTCGAATCCCAAAACGGCCATGTACCAATGACTCTTTTCTGAGTTATGTACATTAGTTGAATTCAAGGTGTGAAGTGAGGGAAAACATCGTAATGAAACCTGCGCATTCAGGCGACCGAATGTGTAGGATCACAGGTGACACCTGATCTGCCAAACACTGAAACATGCTCCAGGCCCTCGTGCGCGAGAGCACAACCGGGACATTAACGCCAACAAGATTATGTTTAGCCGTGACCGACCGATCGGTCCTTAGTTGATGTGGTGATGTGCTCTCACCAGGAGTGCTGGTGGTGCCACGCCTGACGGGTGGGTCGTAGCCGGTAAGCTTCGCCAGCCGCTCGAGAAACCACGCCAGCCGCAGCAGCAGCTCCTTCTCTTCCTCCTCTTCATCATGACTCTGCTGGAAATGGTTTACATATAAATAAATAAATAAATAAATATTCGTGGACAAATTCACAGAGCGCTATCTAGCCCCAAAGTAAGCAAAGCTTGTGTTATGGGTGCTAGATAACTGACAAACTACTTATATACTTTTAAATACATACTTATTATACATAGAACACCCAGACCCGTAACAGAAATTAAAATTCATCTGTTCAATTTCTGCCCGGCCGGGAATCGAACCCGGGACCTCTTGCGTGGCAGACCGGCATGTTGACCATTGAACCACTCAGGTCGTATAGATTAGGTATATCTACAATAGCGTACGTGGGAAGTAGGTGCCTAAACCTTCCGGTATCAGGAAAGAGGTCCCGCGGAAGGCTCAAAGAGACTGATGGGAGAGCCAATGGTTTACGACGCGAGGTAGCACAAGATCGAGCGGAATGGAGGAAAATTAGTCGGAAAGCGGACCCTGGCCGCTGGTTGGTGGCTGACTGCTCGGATGATGATGATTTTTTTTTATGTTATACGGCGGACAAACAGGCAAGCGGGCCATCTGATGGAAAGTGGTCACCGCCGCCTATGGACATCAGCAACACCAGGGGAGTCACTAATGCGTTGCCCGCCTCTGAAGAGACCTCTAATATACCTCTTGAACGATCCCATGTCATAGTCCAAAGGAAACACTGATGATGAGGTATATCTACATTAGCGCTCTTACAGGGAAACTGAATGTTGAGCAGTAATCGTATTCTTGATTTGTTCATATTAGTATTTCTTTTTAATGCTACACAGTGACAAACGAGCAGACAGCCCATCTGATGGTAAGCGGTAACTGTCGCCCATAACATCTACGATCCATGCATTTAGGTTGTAGGCAACAAAAATAAAAGACCGCAGCGTGCGTTGCCACTGTAAGGACTTAAACGTCCATAGGCTGCGGTGACTGTTTACTATCAGGCTCGCCGTAGCTAGTTTGCCACCTTGGTAGCATAAAAAAATGCCTCATGCTTGTAATTGTGCAGGCTACCTTATCCTTCAAACCGGAACACAAAAATGCAAGCATTGTTGCTTGGCGGCGGCAACAGATAAGGCGATGTTACTCATCTAGGCGGACTCCTCAGCCTTGACAAAGTCCTACCTACCACCCAGACTACACCAGACAGAATAGGATAGAGTAATATAGAATAGAATAGTTAGAAATTTAGTAAGCAGTAGAAAGCCATACCTCTTCATATCTATCATGATAGGTGCGATCCTGCAGCTCCCTCGTGGACCAGAGAGCGAGCGCAGCCAACCGTCGCACATATTCGCTGTAGCGAGTGACTCGATCGCACAGTGTGTCGTTCGCTGAAGCGTTGCGGTAGGCGTATGCCTCGTTCTGGGGTAGCCACGTCGAGTTCTGCATCATGAAGGGCTGGAAGAGTGGGGGATTTGTAGAGAGACAACGGGAACTGGGTTTGTTCGGGCGGATCTTCTTTACGTATTTACAAACCAGCGCCACTGCATCAGCCGTGGCATTATGCTGAGTGCGGTCTACTGCAATTCTGCATGGCACGGCTAATGAAAATTAGTGTATTTTTGTTCAAACATTCTTTTATGTTTTATTTTCTTTTTATTATCTTCTTCGTCTTGTATGTTTTGTACTTTATGTGCCTTGGAAGTAAGGGCAACAAAAACATTTTTCATTTACTTTTTAACTTTAAATTTTAGTAAAGCTTGGTATTCACCCAGGCGGACTCCTCAGGCTTGTGGCGTCCTGCCACCTGATAAAACAATCTAAAATCTGTCCAGTATTTAAACGGATAATTTGCATTAGTATTCGTTGAAATTCACTCTAACTCTAACATACTAATTCAAGACATCTATACACAGTGTAGGTACGTAGCGTGATTGATACACCAAGTCGTGATTATGGGATAGTTTGTTCACCAAATAGGACAAATCAGCCAGGACATTGCATAGCCCTAGGACTTAAAAAATTTGTTATAACAAATACTTACCGAACTAAAGTTAAATCCGTCAGCATTAGTCAAGAAAGTCTCGTTGAACCCGGTCATATTAAAGTTGAATCCAGTAATATTGAAGTTATTTGTGAAGTTAAAACGCCTGCAACTTTCCAGAAGGTCGCCATACTGTTCGAGGGCTTGGCTCAGACCTTCCAAGTAAGCGCTGCCTTTGTGCACAATTTCGTGGACCTGTTGGAAAGAAGTTTGATTAGAGTACATTTAATTGGGATTGACTGTAGGGCCATGAGGTGTTAAAAAGGTGTTCCAAGAAGTATGTACCCGGTTAATAGTGGCAACCGGAGACCCACGTGCTGGTACGAACCTCGGACAACATATTAGTTTGGCCATTAACTAGGTAACGCAGCGAGCATTTTGTATACGCTCCCGCTTGGCAGCGATCTAGTAGCCGTATTCACAATTATTCGAAACCGTTTCCGAACGATTCAACACGATATTCGTGAGCGGCGAATCCGTGTTGATCGATTCGAAAACTGTTATTCAGAATCCCGATGGATTCCACGGAAACTATACTCTCTATAACATATGAAAATTTCACCAAAATTAACTGAAACCACATTTTCCTAAGAACTTTTGCGGGGTCCTTTGTCGATTTCGTATCCGAATCCGATTACCGGGCCATTGTGAATACGGCTACTGATACAGTTTTTTTATGCTGATTCGAGCACTGCGGGCCCCCCGCCCTACATACGTGTCGGTTACATATTAGAGAATTTTGTATGTTTGCAACTGACAAACAGTACTTGAGTAGGGGTCGGTCGGCACTACGCATACGACGCGTTTTTGCAAACGGCCACCTGATGGAAAGTCATCCCTGCGACCTATGGTCATCATCAGGGGAGTTACCAAAGCGTTGCCCGCCTCTGAAGAGACCTCTAATATACCTCCTGAACGATCCCATGTCAAAGGAAACACTGTTGCTGATAACTCATTCCACATCCGAATCGTACGAGCGAGAAACGTCCTTTCAAACCTTCGCGTGGTGACCAACAGAGTATCGGCAAAAAATCAACGAAATAGAGCTGTATTGAGCGCAGTGCGTTCACTTAGGAGACGATCATTTTGAAGAGAACACGCTACTTAAACAACTATTGTTCCCAAATACGGGTATAAAGTAAAATCGCATTTTGTTTCACACACGTTCATTGTGCTAGTAAGTGCACAAGGCCAATGGTTAGCGGTAATTAATTGCAACACAAAACCTCGAATATTGCATGTGCGGTATCTATATTGTTATCTAAAGGGTTTCCCTTAGATTGGTGGAGAACCGAAGGTCGATCCGGGTAAATAATAATTGTAGGTAAATATATAAAGATCGAGAGTTTAATTTGTGTTTCCTTCCCATATTTAGATTGAGCGAGTAATTTCTGACTTCTTGGAAAATCGTATTAGGTACCTAAGCTAGTGTTAAGGTAACATATGGCCGGAATTCGTTCGCGTAAAATGCTGTTATTCTATCTTAGATATACCAACCGAGAGATTACTAAACGGATTTTAAAACGGTTTTCAACAATCGATAGACTGAATCAAGAGGTATGTTTATAAGCAATAAACAAGGGTCATCACAGCCCGTAACAGTTCACTGCAGGACTTAGGTCCTCTCCCACGAAAGGGGAAGTTATTGCCATAGTCTCTACGCTTGGGGAGACTCTAGGAGGGGGGGGGGGGGCTGTGATGTACTGATACGAAATTCTGGGCTGGACACCATAGGCGTAGGAAGAGTGGGGGCCGGACCCACCCCAGAATGGTCTGGTGCTCACCCCAGGATGGGGTGCTCACAGGCTGTACATTGGCGATTGACTCGGCTTCATCAGCCACTAGAAAATAGCCCTAGATACGCCAATGCTGGACACATAAAGTACTTCACGCAAATATAATTTCAACGAAATACAACCGAGGAATCCACAAACTTTTTTTGCAAATGAGTGTATACATATATTGTATAGTGGTTGCCTGATTTTTGCTCTTTTCAGGTTGTATCGCATTTTATTGAACGATAAATCGAATTCTGAAAGGAGGACACTTTTTCAAATGCCGACCACATTTCATTACAATTAAATTACAATGAAAGTTAGATTGAGTTATTTTTCTAAAAGTCGGGTAACAAACTTAAGAGAACATTTTTCAGTCCGCCAGTTTGAATATAGTCGAATGTTACCCCGATTGACGGCGAGTGATATTTGCTGACCCAAAAAGTGTCCAGATCGTGGGACAAGACCCTACGCCTCAACCGCCTCAAACGTCCCATCTCCTGATACCGTTTTTTTATGCTGATTCGAGCACTGCGGGCCCCCCGCCCTACGTGTTGGTTACATATTACAACATCACAACTTTATTAAGCAAATTTTAAAAAGAGTATGAATGAACGATCAAATTTTAAAACAATAATGGTAATTTAATTTAAATTACTTATCTATTACACAATTGATCAAATCGTTAAAAATCATTGAGTTCAAAAGAAAGGAGGTCCAGACAACTCAGCCTATATGATCAATAACGTTGAGCGGTATGTCATTAGAAAGGATTTTTTATTTTCTACAACTCGGGAAAAGTAATGGCATATTAAAAAAAACTTAATTTTGTACTGGAAAATTCAGCCTTTATGACCAATAACGTTAAGCAAAATCGCAAAAAATTTCTGTTATCATTAGTGCTGCCCACATAATCAACGCTCAGGTCTTTTGAGAAAAAATCTTAAATAATTTCGATTTTGCTACATTTTTTAAATGTACGCCACTCCAAACGTTGTGAGCTAGTTCATTTATTAGTTTGTATTACAGTTAATGTGTTCCGACTAGTTCTTTTAAGCCAAGATTTATACAATTTGATTAGCGATTTGGCGAATTGGCGATTTATCGGCCACTTCAGGGGCCAGCCCCCCCCTGGAAAATAGCCTTAGATTGATGGGCCGGGCCCCCTAGTTGTTTATAAAAAGCTGTTATCTCTGACATCGAGTTTGGCGATTTATTGAACTACCTATCTGCTTAAAACTTGTTCATATTCCTAGCTCTAAATACTGTAACATTACAAGATAAACTATATGTTTAAGTTTCGCTGGACAGCGCCAGATATGAAGAAAATGATTTTATGGTAGACTAATCTTCAGACTTTCTTTTAGATCTATTTTGTTTTACGTTGTCTCCGATTTCTGAGGAAGGAGGTCGGGAACAGTATATTTCCTACTCCTATTTGTTACTTCTTAATTTAATTTGTTGCGGGTTCCAAGACAGTATAAAACAATAGATCCTGACTACACAGGAGTTGCAGCGGCGGATATGAGTGGTGGGGCAAAGCCCGTTAATCTTCAGACTCCCTCAGGGCAGTATTTTAGGTCCCATGCTGTTTACGATCATACATGTCTATGACCATACACAACACAATAATACCCATCTGTATGGAATTACAAACGTGACTGACTACCATATAACTACTCTATAACCCCGTGTGAAGCTGCATATGGGATTCTAATTAGCATTCAATGAATAAACAACCAATTATAATTGATGAACAAAGAAACCTGTGTAATTTTAACTTGTAATAATAATCATCTTAGCGTCACTATCCCCGTTGTCATTGGTATATGGCGGTACTGGGAATCGAACTTGGTACCTCTCGCTTACGAGGCGGACCACTTAACCATTAGGCCACCAACCCGACGCTCTTTGGACCGCCCGTAATATATTTTAAAAACGCTTTTATAATATTAAATCTAGCTTGCAGACATTTTCATTAAAAGCCCAATGGAGGGAGACCAACTGTTATGTTCCTTCACCGTACTCGAGTTCGTGAGGAGCGAGGAGCGTCGGTGGCCGAGTGGTTAAGGTATCCGACTCGTAAGCGAGAGGTACCGGGTTCTATTCCCACTGCGGCCATGTACAAAAGACTCTTTTCTGAGTTATGTACATTAGTTGAATGCTTACCGATGCTCTTACGGCGAGGAAAAACATCGTGATGAAACCTGCACTTTCAGGTGACTGAATATCCATGTGTCAATGTGTGTGATCCAGGATATGACATTTCAGGTTATAACAGTGGATCGACTTCCATCTGACTTCCGTGACCCTGTTATTCAGGCGCCTGAATGTGCAAGTTTCATCACGAAGTTTTCCCTCACATCTGACCCTATGACATTGTAAGTATTGCTATGGGATATTTGTGAAGGGTAAATAGTGAAGCCAGTGAACTGTGTTCCAAGATTTAATTCAGTAGATACTGGACTTACTGATCGCATTATAGATATTTATCTATTCCGCTTATGGCTCCGTGCTGGCTGACGAAAATACACCTTATAACTATACAACTAAGTACTTACTTTCTTCTCCATGTACGAATGGTATTCGTAGTCGTCAGCATAGTTGCTTCCGTAATGAACGTCGTTATCATCTTCGTAGATATCATGATTCCTATATTTGTAGTCCGTGTTCAGAGGGCTGTTCACATCAATATTGTCGTACGGAACCCTGTCTACGATTTGATTAGTGAAATTCTCCCTGTTGTTCGTATTTAACAATCTCTCTCTATCAACACGAATACTCTCATCATCGACACGTACAACTTTAGACTCGCTGTGTTTGTCGAAGTAGTATCTTCTGATTTCTGGTAAATCGATCGTCCATGACGCCACGTTCGATATCAATACGAAAATTGTTAGTGAAACGAACGTATCTATTTTCAGTCGGGGCATTTTTTCGCGCGCTTTCTATTTTTAGATAAACTTTTTTATTCTATGAAGGAGTATTATTTACTTCACGAATAACTCGATAATTAATTTAGTTATTTAAAATAAATATTACATGTTAATTTATTCACTTTTAGAAGCGTGATTAGACACGAAGATGTTTAAAACGACTGACGTTTGATCGGAAATTGGTTTTGCTAATCACTGGTTTCCCGCGCATTCTGCGTTGTATTGTTTGGTTGCGGATGAAGATGGAGTCTTGCGAAATTTATGCATCCGACTGCATGCAATTAGATATCACGTAAATTATTCGCGATTTGCTAAATAGAGTATGACGTTATGATAGGTGTTATACCTGCGAATAATTTTCTATGTATCTAGTAAAAAGAGAACTGTATTTATACCAAGGACCAATGGTTGGAACGACGACGTAGGGATGAAAATGTGTTTACTTGCGGTATCCTTTACATATTTACTTAAGTGTTTACTTGCTGTTTAATAAAAAAAAATATCTTGGCGTTAATGTCCCGGTTGTGATCGCTCGCGAGGGCCTAGGGTCCGCCTTTGACCAAGATCCAGGATTTGGCAGATCGGTACCTCTCGCTTACGAATCAGATACCTAAGCCACTAACCCACTGACGCTCTTAGCTAGTCTACGTGCTATGTGTTGTGTAAAATTTTTTAAATCAAAAATGTATTTGCAGTAAAAGCGGAAATTTCTTAGGTAAGCCTGGGCATGGATGTTTTTTAAGTTGTGGGTAAGGTAAAACAGTAAAACTAGTAACAGACCTTCTGTTTTGACTGGAGCCGACCATCAGTTGCAGTTAATAAGTACTAATCCTTACGCTGCATAACATAAAGTCGATTTTGGGCGCGGTGGACGTGGTCGGATGGCCGACCCAAGGTCGGCTCGTTCGCGCACCCGAATTAATCCAAAAGCGACTTTATTTTGTATCAAGTAAGGATTAGTATCGACTGCAATGGACGGTTGGGTGGCTTTAGCAAATTCGGAGTCTGTTACTAGTTTAAGGATCACACCACTCTGTAGTATTTCATATTTGCAGTAAAAGTGGCAATTTCATAGGTCAGCCTGGGGGAGGGCGGTAGCTGATTAATTAGCTTCGGCCTAGGCCAGAAATTGACCTTCGGTCGAACACTAGCACTTAGAAGAGCTTGTCTAAGCTGAAATGACGCGCCCCACTACTTAATTAGTTGATTTAGATGTGTAAGTGCAAACATTAATAACGACACTTCATCTGTGTGGGAGCGTCGACTGCTCCGCGAACTATGATCTGTATGCCTACGTCACGGTCGACTAGTCGCGTGATAAATCCACACAGATGCTTGTGTGCGTTAATGCGATAGTGGGGCGCGTCATCTCAGCTTAGGCGAGCTCTAATTCAATTATTATCAACTAGTGGACCTCGCGCGACTTCGTTCGCGTACACCAACTTTACCCTTTTTTTCTTGCTTCTAACCCTTTCTCTTGAATCACACTGAATCTTTCTCTTGAATTGTTGAAAACCACATTATAATCCGTTGCGTAGTTTATAAGATCTAAGCGTATATAAATACAGACGGCGGGAAGCGACTTTGTTTTATACTATGCAAAGATATGTCATCATCATCATCATCATCATCTTGGCGTCATGTCCCGGTTGCGCCCCCCGCAGCACGTGAGGGCCCAGGGTCCGCCTTCCTGCTATTCTTGGCCCACCTCGCTCGGTCTTCAGCATCGCTAGTGGTGAGCTTATTGGCACGCATATCGTTCTTAACTACATCAAGCTATCGCTCCTTGGGCCGGCCTCTCCTTCTCGTGCCCGGCGGGGGCGGCATGGCCAGACACTTGTTCCCATAGGCGTAGGAAGAGGGGGGCCGGGTGGGCCGTGCCCACCCCGGAATGACCTGGTGCCCACCCCAGGATCAAGCCGATTTAATCAGGCTGATTCGTGTTCACTGACTGTACATTATCGATCGTCTCGGCTTCATCGGTCACCTCAGGGGCCAGACCCCCCCAGGAAAATAGTCCTAGATACGCCAATACTTGTTCCCCACATAACTTGCCGGTCTGCGAAAGACGTGGCCATACCATCGAAGGCGGCACTCTTGCAGCTTATCTGCGATGTCACGGACGCCAAGGCTAATGTAAAGATATAAGTAGTTTCTTTAAATCCCGCTGTCATTGAATGCCCAATCGGCACCCGAGACTGTTCAACCGTGTCCCAGGGTCTCCAGCGGAAGATCTAGGTCCACCTCATGTGTCTAAAGGAAGATATCTAGATACGACAGTTACACATAGGAAAGGAACCGTGGCTATAATACAATAGAAACTCAACAGCAATACAATAGTGTGAGCAAAATGAAGGTCGCATATCCTACACGCTTGTCGTCGTGTCAACGTTATTGAGCAGTTTTTAAGGTGAGCTATCTTCTAATTCTCGCAGATAGCGCGTTCTAACGACTTGAAAACAAAGCTGCGTTTTGCAGCCATGCCATTTGGTGAAGCCAACGTCCGTTGCTAGATGACTCAGTTCACAGGCGCCACAAAATGTATCTCAAAATCTCATTGGGTTTAAAACTCATCAGGCATTTACACGTTTTCCGATTGAAAACGCAAGCAACCTGCTTCTAAAAAATCATCTTAGCGGTTGTGCTCTCGCGTACGCGGGCTCGGGGTCCTCCTTGACCATTATCCAGGATTTCGCAAATCAGGTAATTACAGTGGAACAACTGACCTTATTGCAGCAGGCGAACCTGCTACCAGGAGTACCCGACAACATTCAAGCATTGTTGAATTAATGTTTAGGTTTCATCACGATGTTTTCCCTCACCGTAAGAGCATCGGTTAGCATTACCCTATAAGCTTGACCAGCGACAGAGGTGACCTGTCAATGGTGGCGCTAGTTCTGCGTTTTATGCATCAAATCATAGCCTCCTTCATCTTCGTAAGATGAAGGAGGCTATGATCAAATTCATATGACGCTATAAGAATGTCAGATGGACAGTGATGTACCGTACATTTTTACATATCGATATATTTTTTATTGAATAAAACATTGAGTAAGTAATAAATATTAACTATTTATGTTCCCGTATACATACATCCTATCCTACTAATATTATACGGATGGATGTACTTATGTTACTCCATCACGCAACTAATAAATAATTTTGGTAAAATTACTTAATTATGACTTCTTATTATTGATAAAATACATAAAGCTTATAATATGCCCAAAATAGCACGAAGGCTCTAATTAATTGGGAAAAAAATTCCCGCAGGAACGGGTCCGCAATGTAAAACAGAATTCTACGCAGGCGCAAGATGCAGACGCAGATGCGAGTAAAATCTAGTACTGCATATATGTATAGGTTAAATATCAATATCAAAATATAAATTATTCCTTAAACATTTAATCATCATCGTCATAGCGCTTATCCCGGACTCTGCCAGGGTCCGCTTTCCTTACCTTTCATGATGACTGCTTACCATCAGGCGGGCCGTATGCTTGTTTGCCACCTAAGGGGTATAAAAAAATATTTTCTGCACTTCGCCCATTCAACGCCATCCTCGCGTCGTAAGCCCTTGGCTTTCGCATCCGACTCAGCGATGGCAATCCATGGGTTCTTGAGCCGTCCACGGAGTCTCTTTCCTGATATCGGCAGGTTCAGGCACCTTTTCCCCACGTATCCCTGGGGTTTACGCAACCGCAAATTTTTAGCTAAGATGCTATAACTTTTGTAAGTGTAAGTCTTGTTGGTTGTTCTAAATAAATAAATACCAGCGCAGGCGAGCCCCATCGCCCTTATTCGCGGTATCCCTCACGATGATAATATAATTACTTGTCAAAATTATGTCAGGCCCAAAGTCTAGGTGCTATAGACTTTGGGGTACCAGCCATCGGGCACATGACATTCGACATGAAGCAATAAACCCTTCCTTTTCCGGTTATCGACAAAAATATTAAAATTACATTGAATCGATCGATATCGATACTTTTTTAATCTTTGAATCCCTATTAACTTATTTTGACGCTTTAGTAGTGACATTGGCACAATATTATTTTTCCGTTTCCTATTTAAATCGACTAGTTTTAGAAGGTATACCATGACAAAGACGGTGGTAAAGGCTTTAGGCATAGCCTCCTTCATCTTTTTAGGCCATTTAATAATGGCGATGTAGATTTCCTTTACTTTCGTCTATTATTGCCAGTAAAATAACTTTAGTATACTCATTATTTCGCAACCTGTCAAAGTAACCCAAGTCCCTGGTCGACCTATACCTCTCGCTTACGAGTCGGATGCCTTAACCACTCTGCCACCGACGCACATACTTGTATTTCTGCGTTATTATCGCAACTTAACTTCAGGGAACGAACGCAGATGGGAAGTCATCATCACAGCCCATAACAATCCACTGCAGGACTTAGGTCCTCTTCCACGAAAGGGGAGGTTGTCGCCATAATCTCCACGCTCGGCAGGCGGGTTGGAGATCGTAGTGTTACAAATATAACAATGGAAAACGCTGCTGCCAATCTCCAGTCTACGAAGACTGGATCTTTTGGCTCGAAAACATTAGTTGCCGTGTACGACATCTAAGACAGTAAGGGGTTGGTGTTATTCTACTCTGCCGGCCACCACACGGCCGATGGGAACTCACACCCAAATAAAACTCAAAACTAGTAAGTTAATACAATTTATTTATATCTAAAATAACTTATTCTAACCATTTGTGAAAGCTAAAATCAAGGCGTGTTATAAGATCAACAGAGCATCCTTGCCCATCGGCCAGAGCCGTGTAAATATTGTAATCTAGCGAATTCAACATAAATTCATAATACTCTCTTCTAACACAACAAAATTTCACAATACAAAATTGAATGAATGAATTAATGAATACTTTATTGCATAATGACAGGATACAGTCGGTACATATCGGCGGCAACAGAGAAAACAACAGGCGGCCTTATCGGTTAAAGCGATTTCTTCCAGGCAACCTATGTTTATACAGAAACTTAAGAGCATGTTCGATCAGCGAAACGACATGTTGGTGTATATTTAAAAATACAATTAAAACTAAACATACAAATTGTATGTTGTAGTTTGAAATATGAAGATTCAGACTGTTGTTTTGTTGTGTTGTAAAGTGTTGCACAAATTGTAAACTGCAGCATAAATGCAATATCTCAACATCTTAGAAAAATACCCGGAGAAATGCAATCGGGATCCTTATTGTCATTGCAAAGTGTTGTAAGTTATTGTTACAGCGACAATAAATAATCGAGATATAGAAGCGGCCGGCGCATGTTACATAATTAATGTTGTTGCAGTGTTGTACGTTGTTGTAGCGACAACAACTGTAGGTTAATTACGTAACTCTGTTGCCAACAATTCTCTAATTTCAATGATTGAAATTGTTACTTTTGTGATTCTGTTTCATCGATTTCATGGGTTCAATTGCTGAAGTTCTGCAACTATTAGATTATATATCATATCAATCATACGTAATCGCACAAGTAACAATTTCATCATTGAAATCAGAGAATTGTTGGCAACAGCATTAGCCTACTGACCACCCGGATAAATCCAAACAGCTGGCGGCACGTGACAATTATTGTTGCAAAGTGTTGTACATTATTGTTGTAGCGAAAACGGTTTTTGTTACAACAGCATCTGATCATCCGGAGAAATCCAAGCAGCCGGCGGCACGACGGTATTGTATAATTATTGTTGTATGTTGTTGTTGTCTATCCCATGCGCGGGCGTCCCATGCCGCGGCCCGGGGGCGCCATGTCGCCGCCACCACTCTTCACGTTGCGTATGGTCTCGTCCACGCATAGGATCTGGAATTCATCATCATCATCATCATCACAGCCCATAACAGTCCACTGCTGGACTCAGGGCGTCTCCCACGAAAGGGGAGGTAATTGCCATAATCTCCACGCTCGGCAGGCGGGTTGGAGATCGCAGTGATGTAAATAAAACAATGGGAAACGCTGCTGCCCATTTTACAGCCTACTGGAATTAATGTTTGTTGTGAAAAGAGTGACGGTGGGAAGAGAGGTAGATTGCTTAGAAGGCCAGCGGATCTAACTAAGGTTATCCACCGTCGGTGGCTTAATGGTTAAGGAGTCCAACTCGTAAGTGAGGGTTCAAATCCCAGTGCCACTTTGGCGGTGCAGGGATAAGGTTGCCGCCAATGTTGGCAAGCGAAGATGGGGAGAAGGTGGAAAAGGGTAATTACCCACCTGGCCGGGTGTCGTGACCAGGGGACCAAGGGCCCGACAGTTGATTGTCGGAAGTTGTATATATGCCGTGGAAGTTGGCACATTTCTCTAGCGCGATGTAGGACAGTTAGCGCCATCTATATGCGGATGCTTGCCAACCTAGTGTTCGTGTACTCGTAAAGTGAGTATTGTTGAAGTTCCCTGTTGGAGCGATAGATGTCGCTACACCACCATGTACCAATGACGCCTGAGTTATATACAACAGTTGAACACTAACAGATGCTCTTACGGTGAGCGAAAACATCGTGATGAAACCTGCACATTCAGACGACTGAATGTGTAACCATGATCCAATCTGGTCAGGCCCAATCAGGCTCCCCTGTCAACAGAGTCACGGAGATCAGACAGCAGTCGCTCCACTGTAATTACTTGATCTGCCAAATCCTGGATCATGGTCAAGGCGGACCGCGGGCCCCTCAACCGGTACATAAACACCAAGAGGACCCATAACTCCCAGGTGTCATCAGCAAATGTGGCGAGCTGCGAACCGGACGAATGAGCAGTTTTCCAATAGGTATCTAAAGCATTCCTAATCACTCACTAGATGGCGCCCCGACAATTTTGGTAATTGATAATCGCTTGAAATAGGTTCTTAGCAAACAGGATATAAACACTGCGCACGTTGTGTTGGATAATATTGTATTTTTAATAGTTTGTAACCATTTTAGAGGTTGTAATAATAATGGAACATAGTGCCAACCTTTAGCAGTTATGTTTATATTAATAAACATTTTATTTTTAAGTTTAGTATTAGTTGGCTGCATGCAATCATTGCTACCATCATACAGATTTAAAAAAGATTACCAAAATTGTAGGGGCGCCATCTATTGATGCTTTTTGAAACCAACTATCAGTACCTACTGGAAAACTCCTCATTGCTGTGAACTTTCTCTTGTATTGTATGTGTGTGTATGTGTGTATCTGTCTCACCATGGCGGCGGCCTCGCTGGCGGCGGTGATCGCGTTGATCTTGACGACGGCGGGCTCCCAGACGCAGCTCGCGAAATTGTCGGCGATGTCTTCGCGCTGGATGTCGATGCCGTACCAGATGTCGCCTGATGGGAAGGAATGCTTGATTGGTATTACACAGAAATAAGCCTGTCTAGGAGCAGCCTTCAAGAAATATATTAGAGGTCTCCTTAGAGGCGACGCATTGGCAGCGCCCCTGGTGTTGCTGACGTCCATAGGCGGCGGGGACCACGCACCATCAGGTAGCCCGCACGCCTATTTGTCTGACGTATTACATAAAGGTAAATGCTTGCTTATACCAAGATTATATACAGAAATAAGCCTGTCTAGGAACAGTCTATTCACTCCAGGGGGGACGTTTGATTGGTATAACACAGAAATAAGTTCTCAGTCTTGCCTCTAGCGCTAAAGGCGTCCAGATTATAATGATCAGGAAACACACTCGCAGACAACATCGTCTCCTAGTAAGTAAGATATAGATAAATTGAAATTTCTGTTATGGGTCTGGGTGTAGTATTTATAATTTTGTTGTCTTTAAAAATGAATTTAATATTATTACATAAAGGAAATTAGTATATAATTACAATACAATTATGTTATAATTATTCAATTCTAAAAACGTCAACGTATTCATGTATTAAAAGTATATGAGTAGTTTATCAATTGTCTAGCACCCATAACAGAAGCTTTGCTTACTTACGATGCCAGTTGACGCTGTGTGTATTTGTCCAACCATTTTTTGAATTGGATTATCCAGGCATTTGACCGCCACCTCACCTGGTGGTAAGAGACGATGCGGCCGAAGACGGAGCATGCCTGTCTTGGAACAGCCTATTCGATCTAGCCTCGAAGGCGTCCAGATTATATTGATGAAGGAACACACTCGCAAGCAACGCAATCCACTCATTAGCTGTACGCATTATAAAGGTTGAACTAAAGCTCGTGTGGGTAGCTGGAAGATCCACGACATAAGGATGAAGCGCTCGCCTGGATCGCGTCTCCCGATGGCGGAATGAGGTTAAACACTCGTGTCAAACTACTATCACACTCGGCTACATGTTTTAATACCCCTTTTATATGCCAGTTGCATAAACTTACTCTTAAAGACAGGAGAACAATAAACGATTCCCAAAGCCAACTTACCCTGGTGATGCCGCTGCCTAAGCTTATTCAGCAAGTTCGTGGCATCGAACCCGGCGTTCTCGCACAGCTGCCTAGGCACAGCCTCCAATGCCCGGGCCACAGCTGCTAGCAACAGCTGTTCCTTCCCGGCCACGCTCTTGGAGTACTCGCGGAGGTGTTTGGAGAGCTCCATGTCTATGGCGCCGCCGCCTGCAATGGGAAGGATGGTGTGAATGATTGAGAAATTGTATGACCCTTGTATGATCCAGAGAGAGGACCTTGTCTTTTTTATGTACGTACCACTCGCTAACATACACTTATAGTCCTATAGCGGTAAGAAAATAGTGAGTAAAGTGTGTTTTCACAGCGGAGTAAAAATTCAAATATGTATTTTGAAAAAAAATAAAGTTTACTAGTGGATAAAAATCAACTAATTGTCTCAAATTAAACATAAACTCAAGGATATCCCTTTGCTTAGCAGCTAGTCTAGTATTTGCTTTTTTATTATTCCAATCGGCGAAAAATTATAAAAATGCTTTATGCTGTGTCGCTTGCACCTAAGTGCGAGTCCAAAATGTAGTGTATCATTTGTATTAAAGTATATTCTGTGTCTAGCTGTGTCCTTCGTCTGTGTCCCAACGTATCGAATCGTTTATGTCCAAGTGTGTCTTCTGTGTTCGACTGTGTCATTTATGTGTTAGTGTAACGCCCAAATAAATTACAAATGTATTTTTTTTTTTATGTCATACGGTAGGCAAACAGGCAAGCGGGCCACCTGATGGAAAGTGGTCACCACTGCCTATAGACATTAGCAACACCAAGAGTATCGCTAATGCGTTGCCCACCTCTATAACACGTTGCTCTGGCAGCAAAAAGCAAACGCCCCTTCACTGCCAAAGCCACGGTTCCCCAAATCCCCACCCCATCATCATCATCATATCAGCCAGAAGACGCCCACTGCTGGGCATAGGCCTCCCCCAGAGATCTCCACAAAGACCGGTCCTGTGCTTTCCGCATCCAGCTGGTACCTGCGATCCTTACCAGGTCGTCGGTCCACCTTGTAGGAGGCCTACCCACGCTGCGTCTACCGGTACGTGGTCGCCACTCGAGAACTTTACTGCCCCATCGGCCATCTGTTCTTCGAGCTATGTGCCCTGCCCACTGCCACTTTAGTCTGGCAATCCTTAGAGCTATGTCGGTGACCTTGGTTCGCTTACGGATCTCCACATTTCTGACTCGATCGCGCAAAGAAACTCCGAGCATAGCTCTTTCCATTGCCCTTTGGGTAACAGTGAGCTTTCTTATAAGGCCCATAGTGAGTGGCCACGTTTCAGATCCGTAAGTCATCACTGGCAACACACATTGGTCAAAGACCTTCGTCTTGAGACACTGCGGTAATTGGGACGAAAATATGTGGCGTAGCTTCCCGAACGCTGCCCAACCGAGTTGGATTCGTCGATTGACCTCTTTCTCGAAATTGGACCTACCTAGCCGGACTATTTGTCCTAGGTATGTATAGTCGTCAACAACTTCAAGTGGAGTGCCTCCAACTGTCACTGGAGTAGGCACAACATGGACATTCGACATAATTTTCGTCTTGTCCATGTTCATTTTAAGACCTACTTGTTGAGAGGCACTACAGAGGTCATCGAGCATTTTGCCCAAGTCTTCCAGGGTTTCAGCCATGACTACGATATCGTCAGCAAATCTGAGGTGCGTGAGGTACTCGCCGTTAATATTGATGCCAAGTCCGTCCCAGTCCAGAAGCCTAAAGATATCCTCCAGTGCAGCGGTGAACAACTTCGGTGATATGACATCACCTTGTCTAACACCTCGCTGCAGCTGAATAGGTTCTGTGGTCTTGTCCTGGAGACGAACTGACATAGTGGCGTTTTCGTACAAACACTTCAGTGCTTCGATATATCGATAGTCAATTTGGCACCGCTGTAGAGACTGGAGCACCGCCCAAGTTTCGATCGAATCGAAGGCTTTCTCATAGTCCACAAACGCCAAGCATAATGGCCGGTTATACTCTTCGGTCTTCTGTACAACCTGCCGCAGCGTATGTATGTGGTCTATGGTACTAAAACCTTTTCGGAATCCGGCTTGTTCGGGAGGCTGGAAGTCATCAAACCTGCGTGCGAGACGATTCGTAATGACTCTCGAAAACAGCTTATAGACATGGGTCAGCAGCGATATTGGTCTGAAGTTCTTCAAGAGAGCCTTATCACCTTTCTTGAAGAACAATATGACTATGCTTCTGTGCCATGCTTCCGGCGTTTTGCCCTCGAGGATGACGGAATTGAACAGCTTCTGAAGGGTCTTAAGCACAGGTTTGCCACCAGCTTTCAGAAGCTCAGCCGTAATTCCATCATCACCCGGCGCCTTGTTGTTCTTAAGCTGTTTGAGAGCCATACTAATCTCGTACAGGCTGATGTCCGGGATATCTTCGGTGTAGTGTCGGGTCAACTTGGCTCTGGGGTCTTTTGCCATACTGGTAACAGGTGCCCGTGTTGTCGTGTATAACTGTCCATAGAACCTCTCGACTTCCCTCAAAACCTCGGACTTGGTCGAAACAACTCTGCCGTCATCCGTTTTCAGTCTCGTCAACTGGCTCTGTCCAATCGACAGATCTCTCGCAAAGACTTTAGAGCCTTTGTTCCGCTCGATCGCCGCCTCAATATTGGTAGTATTGAAGCGGCGTATGTCGCGAGTCAGAGACTTGGAGATCTGTCGATTAAGTCGCCTAAATTGAGAGACATCATCAGGGGATTGCAGAGTCATTCCGCGCCTTTCTTCGATGAGTTTGAGGGTATCGTCAGAGATTTTGTTTGTTCTGTTTGTACGGCAGGCCTTATAAAACTTTGACCCAACCGTATAGACAGTTTCCACGAACCTGTTATTATAGTCGTCCACGTCGACGCACTCTCCTAGGCACTCGAAGCGATTTTGTAATTCGAGTTGAAAGCTCTCGGGGTTTTGGATTTGGATGGGTATTGGCCGGAGCGTGGACCTCATCAATCTCGATCTTTCCAGCTGGGGATTAATATTCAATGTGCCTCTTACCAAGCGGTGATCACTGCCAATTTTAACGCTATTGATCACCGAGACATTGGGATTTGACCCCACCCCATGGAGCACTGGAAACCTTACTCACCGGCAGAAACACAATACTATTTAAAAGAGTATTATTTAGCTGCGATATTCTGTAAGGTGGAGGTACTTCCCCAGTCGGGCGGCTGCAATTCGAACGAGATACCCCGCTATGCCCTACCTCTCTTAAATGATGGTATCGCCTATGACCAAGTGTGTTGCCTATATTTAACTGTGTTCTCTATGTCCAAGTGTGTCGTGTATGTCCATGTGTGTCGCCTGTATGTAACTGTGTAGCCCATGTCCAATTGCATCCTCTGGGTCCCCCTGTGTTGTTATTGTCCAAATGTGTCGCCTGTGTCGAATTGTGTCGCCTGTCTTCGTCTATGTCTTGTTGTCTATGTCTACTTGTCATACCTGGTACGTTCCAGTCCCCGCTAGGAGTATTTTTTTTTTGTCGCATGGTACCAGTCAAGTGACTAGCTCGAGTCGACGATGCCATTGTATAATACTATTTATATTGATTGTATATTGACATTCATAAGTGTTGTAAGACCTAAACTGAATAAAAATTATTTGATTTGATTTGATTGATTGATATGTCTAAGTGTATTGTTTGTGCCATATTGTGTCACCTATGTTAAAATGTGTCGCCTGTCTTCGTCTATATCCAAACGTGTCATCTATGTCCTATTTATATCATCTATGTGCAAATGTTATACTTGTGTCTACACGTTCCCCCCACTCACCGGCAACAACGGCATCGTTCTTGATGGTGCGTCTCACGATCATGATGGCGTCGTGTAGCGAGCGCTGCGTCTCCTCCAGGAACTGTTCGGCTCCACCGCGCAGGATCAGGGTACAGGTCTTGGCCGCTGGGCATCCTAAAGGAAAGAGGGGACATATGTTAGTAATAATCCAGTAAGGCTGCCGCAAGTGTGTTCCCGCGCGCGAAAAGCGAGAAAATCCCGGCTTCCGCCAGGATAAGCTCTGCTACTTTTGCTCCACCAATTCGCTCTCGTCTTAAGCGTACTGGACAGGTATTATACTCTATATTTACATATATAGAGTATTAATATTATATTTAAAAATATTGACATAGACATAGACATTATTTATTTTGACATCACAATACTCATAATACAAAACTCATGGAGCAAGTTACATTTGTATATCTAAATTTAACATAAGTATATATATTTAAAACCTATTCAATAAAAGCGATTCGAATATGAAGTAATACGATGTCAAAAAGGGCCCGGACTCAGCATTAGCTGCAGCAGAATGATGCAGCGCTGATTTTTGAATATAATTCTGTAAGTACATATATTATTAATAACTGGCCGTGTGGCTTTCGGCAGAGTAGAATATCACCAACCCCTTACACTCATGGGTGTCGTACAAGGCGACTAATGTTTTCGAGATCAAGAGTCTCCGTAGTCTGGAAAATGGGCAGCAGCATTTTCCATTGTTATATTCAAACACTGCGATCTCCAATCCGCCTGCCAAGCGTGGAGATTATGGCAATAACCTCCCCTTTCGTGGGAGAGGCCCCAAGTCCTGCAGTGGACTGTTACGGACTGTGATGATGATTATTAATAAAACAAGTGCCTCCTCTCTACCAGTATGCTGTGCTCGATCGGGGCCATGTTGATACCCATTATATAATTTTGTATTATGTAAAATGACTACCTTTGCAAACACATGGAATGCTAAATAAATTGAAATTGATAATTCTACATATACATGATAATTCTACATAATATAATTTTGGTTTATGTAAAATTACTACCTTTGTAAAACACATGGAATGCTAAATAAATTGAAATTGAAATGGCGCAACCTAGTTACTGCCAACTCTTTCTAGTATTGAAAGGACACAAATGCTCTTTCGCAGCGTGAGCTGTGTCGCGAGCACATTTGGGGTAAAGTGCTGCATGGCTACCGCAAGCGTGTCCGGGATATAGCAAGCGCATGAATGATGAAAAAAGTCATAGAACGAATATGTTTGTTTGTAGAGTTACGGACAATAGTAACGTACACAGTTAGAGTTGGTAAAAGATGGGGGATTCTATTCCTATTCCCTGAATTTCAGTTTATTTATATGGAGAAGTACTCCACAACAATGCAATACCATCTATAAAACAGTGCTACTACGACCCGACGAAACCCCTGATATCCAAGACACAGGTCTCTGACCTACTTTGGTTTCAGAAGTTTCAATGTATTTGACCTCAGTACTATGTGTATTCTCTGTGCTATCTGTATACCTATTACATACATTGTATTTTTATCGCCTGTAAATTTTCGAAATAAATTATGTTATTATTATTATCGCCGACAAACAAATATCGTGTAACTGAAATACTTTACAAATACTGAAAAGGACTCTTAAATTGTAAAGAGTAAACTGTTTGATACAGTAACATTTTCTTTAAAAATCAATAATAATGGGCATCGGCAATCGTATGTAAGAAATGGGCAAACGGTTGAGACTCACTCTTGTTATTAGAAATACCTAAACATAACGTGACATATTTAAATTGCTTAATTATTGACACAAGTATATAAGAAAATTCTTAAGGTAGAATACCTAACTGTACATAGTTGAACAATAAAACGATATTCTATTCTATTCCAACGATCTACGGCTTGTTTTAGTTTTTTGTTTACAATTAAGAATTTATCTGCCAATCTATATCTACTAAGACTACAAAATCTAGTCCATACACTAACAATATACATTGCGTACAAATTACTCCAATTTTCAATAAAAACAGTACAGTACTACTAGAGAAACTTCTTTAAAAAATGTAGACCACAATATAACAAACCTTCAGTACAAGATAGAAACCGAAACTGCTACTGAATTTACTGTTTCTCTACAAACTCACCCTTAGGGGCATCTTTTTTGGAGTATCCTAGGAGGAACAGGAATATGGATCAGGAATATGATAAGGAACATGGAAAGTAGAATGGGAATAGGATTTAAATTTTTATTTATTACACTAGCCAGGCATTTGACCGCCATCTCACCTGTTGGCAAGTGACGATGCGGTCGAAGATGGAGCATGCCTGTCTAGAAACGCCTATTCACTCTAGCCTTGAAGGCGTCCAGATTATAATGATCAGTAAGCTAATAACGTAACGCTGTTGCCAACAATTCTCTGATTTCAATTATTAAAATGGTTACTGTTGCGATTACGCATGATCAATTTAATCGTTTCTGTTTATCGCAAGTGAACTTTGTAAGCAACTGAACCCTCGAAATCAATGGCATTGAATCAGAAAATTAACAATTTCAATAATTGAAATTGTTAGCAACAGTGTTACGTAATTAGCCTACGGGGAACACACTCGCAGGCACCGCGTTCCATTCCTTAGCCGTACGCATTATAAAGGTCGAACCAAAGCGGCTCGTACGGGTAGCTTGAAGATCCACGACATAAGGATGAAGCGTTCGGATCTTGCCTAGACCCGAAATTCTGCTTCTCTGGTACCTATATCACCTCGCTTCACATTTCTTCTACTATAACCAACTCACCAGTGAATATATTAAACCGCTCCCCCCCAATCTGTTTCTCCTCGAATCGGCTGCACGAGCCCAAAGCGTCGGCGGCGAGTTCCCGGACGGAGGTGAGGACGGCGCCTCCGCACGCGCGCTGCGTACGCTTCAAGTCCTCTTCTGGGACGCGGCCCGCGCAGAACATGTCTCTGGGGGGCAAGAAAAATCATTCTTTTACGAACCTCCCTAATAATATAAGATGTATTAGCCAGATTCAACTTTCTGTGTTATTCACTACTTTCCTAGATTCGTTTGTTCACCAAATTACTGTAATACTGTTAATGCTTCTAAATTGTCACAATGTATGTAATTATGGCTCAGAATAAAATTGCTGTTGTATCCAACAACGTGTGTAAATATAGCTCAGAATAAAATTGCTGTTGGATATCCTATAAATAAATAAAACAATAATAAATAAATGATTGTGGACAAATTCACACAACGCCATCAAGCCCCAAACTAAGCAAAGCTTGTACTATGGGTGCTAGATAACTGATAAACCACTTATATACTTTTAAATACATACTTATTATACATAGAACACCCAGACCCGTTATTCACTGCCTGATGATGTGTTGAAACCAGTCCTAATATTAGTAAAAAACATATAGGCTGTCCCTAGACAAGCTTGCTCCAGCTTGGATTGTCTAACTTAAAATATTAAAATATTCTTCTGCCCGAAATTTCGTCCGCGTACAATTTATAGACAATGAGGGCGCCGTAGGTTGTCTACATCATCGAGTGAGAGAAAAGATCTATTTTGGTGCCAGATTTTGGACGGACAGACCAACATTTTGTGGGTCTCTCTAATATCGCTACAAAATTGAATTTTTCTTCTACTCAGTGACGTAGCCCCCGCAGTGTATAAGTCATGACATTCTGAACCACATTAAATTTCAGTATACCATCTACAGGCTACGATACTCGACCACGATTTTACTTAAATCGCTATGGTTTCGGATAATTATTATATTATTAAGCAGGCAAGCAGTTGTGAAAACAACTGATAGATGCCTGTATCTAGCTCTTCTCTACTCATTATCAACCTTTTTTTGGACAGAAAATATAATGTAGCAAGAATCAAGGCAAAAATCACGGCATCCACAGCATGGAGGGAGTTAATCTAGTATTTCTTAAGAGATTTATTTAAGAAGCCTCATTTCTACTATCATAGATCCTCAACATCACATTAGGAAATTGGATCCGTTGTTATAATCATTGGCTTCAATACTATTTCATATTTTAAATGAAATCGACATCTCATACAAAGAGTGGAGCAAAGAACTTGGACTAAAGCTGTAGAATCTCGACTATAACAGTGTAACATTATAAAAAACAGTAGGCTAATTGCAGGCTGTTGCCAACAATTCTCCGATTTCAATGATTGAAATTGATACTTTTGCGATTACGTATAATCGATTTCATGGGTCCAGTTGCTAAGAAAGTTCCATTGCAATGAACTGAAACTGTTAAATCGATCATACGTAATCGAATCCAATTTCAATCATTGAAATCAGTGAATTGTTGGCAACAGAGTTACGCAATTAGCATACAGGTCTGAATATTGTATTTCTATAGCGTTAGTCCAAGGTCTTCGCTAAAGGAGGACCGGCAGAAATGTATGGACCCCAGCCGAATGACCAATAACGTTGAGCAATATATGATTGGAAAGGATTTTTTATAGTCTGCAACTTTTTCTATGGCGACAACTCTCGTATTATTGAGGGAAAAAATTTATGTCATATAGGCCGAATTTTCCAGTACAAAATGTAGTTTATTTTAATTGACCATAACTTCTTTCTCACAGCAATGAGGAGTTTTCCAGTAGGTATTGATAGTTTGTTTCAAAAAGCATCAATAGATGGCGCTCCTACAATTTTGGTAATCTTCTTTAAATCTGTATGATGGTGGCAGTGATTTCATGCAGCCAACTAATACTAAACTTGAAAATAAAGTGTTTATTAATATAAACATAACTGTTAAAGGTTGAACGAAGTGTAAAAAGAAATATTCATAGAAGTTGGCACTATGTTCCATTATTATTACAACCTCTAAAATGGTTGAAATCTATTGACAGATACAATATTATCCAATACAGCGTACCCAGTGTTTATATCCTGTTTGCTAAGAACCTATTTCAAGCGATTATCAATTACCAAAATTGTCGGGGCGCCATCTAGTGAGTGGTTAGGAATGCCTTAAATACCTATTGGTAAACTCCTCATTCGAGTGTTGTCGCCATAGTAAAAGTTGTAGAAAATGAAAAGTTCTTTCTAATGACATAACACAATGTTTTTTTTTTTTTTTTTTTAAGAATAAATAAATAAATAAATAAATATTCGTGGACAAATTCACACAGCGCCATCTAGCCCCAAACTAAGCAACGCTTGTACTATGGGTGCTAAATAACTGATACACTACGTAAATCCTTTTTTTTTTAAATACATACTTATTATACATAGAACACCCAGACCCGTAACAGAAATTAAAATTCATCATTTCAATTTCTGCCCGGCCGGGAATCGAACCCGGGACCTCTTGCGTGGCAGACCGGCCATGTTGACCATTGAACCACTCAGGTCGTCAAATTGGTCATTATTGGTCATATAGGCTGGGTTGGCCGGACCTCCTTTAATGATGAGAGATATTCCCTATTACAACTAGCAAAAAAAGAATCCCCCAACTCACCTGTCAGCAAAGTACTGCGTGGCAACGTCTCCGATGGGCAGCTTGCTCAGCACCACATTGGCCCCGCTCGCGTGCATGGCCTGCAGCTTGTCATACAGTATCTGCCACTCGGCGTCCACCACCTTCTGGTACTCCTTCACGTTGTCCACTCGCACCTGATGGGAGATGGTTTTTTTACACCACAAAGTTGGCAAACAAGCTTACTGCCCGCCTGATGGTGAGCAGTCACCGCAGAAAGTGACGTTTTTATGAGAACTTCTTTTTTTTATGTAATTCGGCAGCCAAACAGGCGGGCCTGATGGTGCGTGGTCACCGCCGCCTATGGACATCAGCAACACCAGTCTGCTAATTACGTGACACTGTTATCAACAATTCACTGATTTCAATGATTGAAATTGTTACTTTTGCGATGATAATGTATGATCAATTTAATAGTGTTATTTTAATGCAATGGAACCTTGTTAGCAACCGAACCTATGAAATCGATGATGATTCGTAACAATTCAATTTCAATCATTGAAATCAGATAATTGTTGGCAACCGAGTCACGTAATCAGCCTACCGGTACCTCTCGCTTAGGACTCAGATACCCTAACCGCTCAGCCACCGCCGCTTCAAAAAAAGTAATTATTGATATAAATTAATGGTTTTACTAAAATCTGAACACTGTCTATTTGTTGTACATATGTTTTTGAATGTGTTATTGGACCAAATAAAGATACGTCTATGTCTATGTAGACTGGCTTACTCTTGCTGTAGTTTTAGGTGGTTTTTCTTAATTATACTAGACATACCTATATAATATAGCGTTCCGGCTCTGCCTCGGTCGTGGTTGGCGAGGGATACGTTTATCTACGGTCATAGGGCGGTCAGCGTGTCACTGTGTGTTTCCTTCCTACTTTCTTACCCCCTCCTTTTTGATGTTTGAAAGAGATATTTAATGTCCTAATCAATAAAGAAATTTTCAATATTGAATTTTTGAATTTTTTGAATTCTATGTATATCCTCACCTCAGCATTATCCCTCTCAGCCTTCAACTCCAGTTCGATATTGAGCAGCGCAATCTTGCAATTCTCGTAGTTCTTCGGCTGCATCTCGAAGCCGGCGTACGAGAACGTCTTCTTGAAGGCCACGCCCGCCACGAGGAACGAGTCTTCGAGGGCGCCGCCTGATACTTTCTTTATGCCTGGGAGGAAGAGTGGTGGGGGTTAGGGTACATTTAATAAAAAATATTATTTCTAAATACCCACACCGACACTTCCTGACCAGCCTAGAACGGGCTACCTGAGGCGGTGATGACCGCAGAGAACACAAACGGATTTAAAAATAGATTAGACAAATTCCTAACATCAGAACAGGAAGAATAATTTTGGTTAGAGAGAAGCCGGATGCAGGCAACCCAACAGTTGTTCACAACTGCCTGCCTGATAAACAATAATAATAATAATTAATATACAATATCACCACTCACGTAGTAAAGAATTCTCCACGCTCCACACGCTCGCACGAATTATCGCATGAACAGTTTCATGTTGCGATCGGCAAAAGGGCATTTAATGATTTACCCGCTGATGAGCGTATTGACATATTTTTCAGTAGCGTTACACAAGTTAGGAACATTATGGTTTTCAACCTTTATTTCTAAGTGCGATATATCTGTCGCAGCCGGATGGTTAATTAGCCAGTTAACTAAATGGCTAGCTTCTTGAGCAATTATTTATGTTAAAAATTTGCCAGTTTCATAAGATTTTAAAGTGATGTTGAAAGAACGATATTGCCTCGAGTTTACGCAGCTCTTCCACACATTGTTCCAATGCTAACCTACCCACAATAACTTCAAAGTATAATAAAAGTTTGCAATAGGTTTTTATTCGGTTAGTTTAGGTTAGCATTATGACAATGAATGGAAGAGCTCCGTAAACTCGAGGCAATATCGTTCATTAGACTTTACTTTCAAAGTTCATGAATTTGGCCAATTTACAATCAAATAATTGCTTAAAAAGTTAGCCGTTTATTTAAACGGCTAATTTAACCATTTGGCTGCGACATATCTACCTAATGTATGTTTAGCACAGTGTTGATTTCGTGTAAGTACACTAAACATTTCAATGTACTAGACCTCTTTATAGACAATTTGTGAAATTTATCTGTGGTGTCTCGTAAATGGCTGATGGAAGCTATGCTATTGTACTTATCTTATTATTGTAAGCTGTGAGACATCCAAATACAATAAAATAAAATAAAATATAGATAAAGATAGCCGCTGCACTCCACCACATACAATCATAAAGCTCACGCCAGTGTCCCACAGGTGGGGTAGGTAGGGACTTTACCGCCACTTTGCTCCACCACATTATCTCTTATCACTATTCTGTATTCTATCTTTCTTTATTCTTTATTGTACACAAAAATAATAAATACAATTTAACAGAATGTAACTTAAGTACAAAGGCGAGCTTAACTCAACAGTTGAGTTTTCTACCAGCAAACCTTGGAGTCAAAGAAGCTGTAAGTCAGCATTTAGGCATAGGAAGCGCACACAAGTAAACTCCATTCATATTTCTTCCATACTTCTCACCGGTCTCATTTCTACTGAATTTATTCTAATGAGTCTGACAGAAATACGTCTGACAACCCCCAACCTAGTTATATTCAAATATTTTCTAAACCAATGAACTCGTTTAAACATACTTTCAAATAAAGAAAATCGCATCGAAAGCGGTCCACCCGTTCTGGTGCTACGATGCCACAGACAAACACCCATACAGATACAAACACTATACACACATTTAAAAACAGCAAACTAATGTTGATAATAAAAAGAAATAAATAGACTCACCAATCATATCCAATGGCAGCAGCGGGGCGTCCAGAGACAGCACAGCATCGACCACCATCTTGGAGAAGTGATCCTTCTGCTGATGGATAAGCTTCGAAGACATGGCGGTGGAAGCACATTTGGTCAGCAGATCCCTGTGAGAGAGACGGTGGATGTGAGAGTGTGCGAGTGTGAGGGAGAAAGATGGTGGGGGGACGGGTGTGGAGAAAGAAGTTGGACTAAAGCTTGGACTAAAGCTATAGAGTTCCGACTAAAATAAAAACAGTGTTGCAGTATTTCTTATTCATATAAAGATATACAAAGTAGTGAGCTGCAGAATGAACTGACTCCCTATTAAAACTTGTGTGAACAGAAATATTGGTAAACATTCATAAAAAAAATTAATGAAAATTATTATTAATACAAGGGCTTTCTCGGGGTTACTCTATAATAATATGCGTCTATTAAACATATAAGCCTTCCGGAAGAAACTCTCTAAATGATAGTGAAATCCCCTGAAAATCCGTACAGTAATTTTGGTGTTTATCGCGAACAGACAGGCAGATAAACAGACTGTCAGACGCGGCGTAGGGCTTTAGTTTTATAATAAAGAGATGGTCGGATCTAAAATCTTAGTCTAGGGAGTCTATAAGCTTTAGTCCAATTTCTTTGGTTGTGCCTCATTCGGGTTGTATCCCCAATGGAGATTCGGTAATTGGATCCGTTGGTTTAATCATTGGCTGTTGTTTTTACCTACTGTTGCGAAAGGAGGGGTGTTACGAGTTTCAAGTGTACGTCTGGGTATCTGTGGCATCGTAGATTCTAAGCCGGTTTAGATGCGGTTTCTTTTTCTAGTCGGTGTGGTAGTTCTTAGTAACGTTTCATTGAAATCAGTGCAACGGGTTAGGTTGGGTTACAAGGTATTTAAAGAATTTGAAGAAGGAAGATGTAGGTAATGAATTGAATATAAAATTCGTGACCCTGAGTGACCGTTAATGATTTCGTTTCCTATCCGTCACTTTCTAATTCTCCCACAAGTATCAGAGTTATCAGACCCACCAAAGGCCACTCACTACATCGTAGGGATCATTAAAAAATTGATATTCTTTTTTGTATAGTAACCAATGGTAACCACACACCAACAGTTAGCTCGTTTGCTTGTCAACCGATCAACATATTAACACAAGTATTTTCTAAACTACTGAACTGATTTCAATGAAACAAAACTATAAACCATCTCGATAAAACTGGCTTATATAGAATAGAGACTTCCAAACACAGAAAACCACACCCAAACCGTTCCATCCATTCGTGACCTGCCATGCCACAAACAGACACACCACCACAAATACACACATAAAACTTAGACGACCCTCCCTCATTTTTGTTGTTGTTTCTTTATCGAAACACCCCTCATGTTTTGCTCGGACAAAAAAAAGCAGCTACATCTCACCTCTGCTCCTCAGGCGATCTGTTATCGATCTTCACGGCCAACTCATTCACCTTGTCCACTGCGAGTCGGGCGGCGGTTCGCACCGCGCGCGCTATGATACGCGGGTGGACACCTGGGGACGGTTTGAGATGGTTAGAAGCTGCTGCTACGCGATATTCGGCTCTATCTGTGCGAGAGTAAAGGTGGATATCGTGTGGACTTGAAAATGAGAATGACCTATGCTGTGCTACGTGGAATCGAAGAGCTAAGTATAAAAATGACTAATTAAAAATAAGGTTAATGAAAACGTCTCTGTAAGCATATAAATTCGTTCTTATTTGTGTTGACCTTATTTGAGAAGCTTACAGTAAAAAATATCAGAACAATCTTTCACAGCATGTTAACTAACTGGCAGAGGTGCTGAGTAGAGAAGGAACCATACGACACAAGAGACCGAAACGAAGTTCACATCGTTATGTACCGACTGTATCCTGTATTTATGCAATAAAGTAGTCATTCATTGACATTTAATATTTATTCCTAAATAAACATTGAAAGTGATTTTTCTGATAATCATTACAAAATATAAACCCGAGAGATGTTTTAGTTTTTTTATGAGAATGTATATTATTATTTATTATTATTATTTATTATACACTAGCAGCTGCAAGCTGATGCGTGTATATCACAATATTTAGTTCTTGTAATGTCTATCCAGTCTATTTTTAAAACAGTTCACTGATGGAGCACTGATCACTGATTCCGGCAATTCATTCCATGCACTGACAACCCTATTTGGCAAAAAGTTGTGTCTGGGGTTACTGGTTCCCTGTGATCTTGACAATTTCAGTGTATGGCCTCTGAGGTTTTTGTTATTATTTAAGTTGTAGATGGTTTCTAGTCCCTTCACATCATAATGATGCTATTATGATGCAGCCTCATGTCTACTATCAAAGATCCTCAAGGCCTTTAGGAAATTGGATCCGTGTGTTATAATCATTGGCTGCACCAGTACCTTTTTGCAAAGACAGGCTTACGCACAAAAGAGATCTCACCTTCTTCCACAAATGGTTTCAGCCTCTTCAGCAGCTCTCCGGCAAGGATCACAACCGATGTGGTGCCGTCTCCTACCTGGAAATTGGCATGATCATCATCATCATCATCTTGTTTTCATGTACACGGTTGTGCTCTCACGCGCGAGGGCCGGCCCGCATTCAACCTTGACGTGAGCCATGGTTTGGCCGATCAGGTAATTACAGTGGAGAGACTGCCATCTGACCTCCGTGACTGTTAACAGGGGAAGCCGACCAGATCGGATCATGGTTACATACTTAGTCGTCGGAATGTGCAGGTTTCCTCACAATGTTTTGCCTCACCATAAGAGCATCGGATAGCGTTCCACTAATGTATAAAAATCAGAAGAGTCATTGGCCGCAGCAGGATTCAAACCCGGTACCACTCTCTTGAGAGTCGAATACCCAACTGCTCGGCCACCGACGCTCGTCCGAACAGACAAGCATCGTAATTTCTTTCTTATTTCCTACAGAATTATTATTGAATCACTCTTCTCACCTCTGCATCCTGAGACTTGGCTATATCCACCAGAGTCTTCGCAGCCGGGTGCACAATGTCCAGCAGCTGTGGGCGAAGAGGACCACCATTAATTCATAAAAAAGGTGCAGTTATTTGCCAGAATGGAGATACAAATGCTCATATCTTATGTGTATCCACAAGGGTGATCGGAAATTGGATCCGTTGTTATAATCATTGCATTGTATGAAAGTACCAAACTTTGTACTTTATTATAACTTATTATACACAACCATCTTTAAGCCGATTGTAATGCCTACCCAGTCTATTTTCAAAACAGTTCACTGATGGTCACTGATTCTGGCTGTTCATTCCATGCACTAACAATCCCATTTGGCAAAAAAATGTTACCTAAAAATATAGTTAGATACATGTTATTATCATTTGAAGTGAGTTAATAGAAAAGCAGGCTAAGGGTGATGTGCCTATATCAATCAAGAAACAGCTCCAAGGCCATAAAGTTCCCTTCATAAGCCTAATTATATGCAGGACACCTTCATAGCTAGAGTAAATACGCTGCTCTCTCCCCTGCACTACAATACAATTGTTGACAACAAAACATACCTTCATAATAGTAGCACCATCATTGGAGATTACCGCTTTGCCAGAATGGTCGACAATCAGCTTGTCCATGCCACGAGGGCCAAGTGTGGTTCGCACCTGTAAAAGATGCAATTATTTTAGTAAATAAGTTATGAGGTGCTGTGATTGTTTTTTTATAGAAAATGGTCAGGTTGACTGCACTCTCAACTGATGTTAGGTGCAGATGCAGTCTACGATGGTGCATACTTGTCTATTAAATACCTACTTACTCTTGTATTAAAGAGAGAGATAAGTTGTAGCACTCAGGGAAAACGTGTTTTTTTTTTATCACATGTCTTTCAAAGTTTCTACTTAAACTTAAATGTATTTATCAGATGGTAGGACTCTGTCAAGCATGAGGAGTCCACCTGGGTGAGTACCACCGCCTTATCTATTTCTGCCGCCAAGCAACAATGCTTGCATTGTTGTGTTCCCATTTGAAGGATGAGGTAGTCAGTGAAATTACAGGCTTGAGGCATTTCATCATAGTCCTCACAGTGACAACGCACCTGTGGTTTTGCATTTTTGTTACCTGCAACCTAAATGTAAGAATCGTAGATGTCATGGGCGACAGTAACCATGTACCGTCAGGCGGGCTGTCAGCTAGCTGGTCCCTGAGCAGCATAAAAAAATGACATGTGAAGATTTAAGTTTACTTACAGCATCGACCACGAGTTGGCAGGCATTTATGTTGGAAACCAGTTGAGGTTTGCCCTGCGACTGGTCTGTCCCCTCCTTCAGCACCAAGATTTGTGGTTGCTGGAAGATTATGAAGTTTTAGTGCACTATTCCGTATCTATATTATTGTTCCTGGTATATAAAAGCCGGAAGATTATGAAGTTATAGTGCACTATTTGGTATCTATGTATATTATCGTTTCTGGTATATAAAAGCCGGAAGATTATGAAGTTATAGTGCACTATTTGGTATCTATATTATCGTTTCTGGTATATAAAAGCCAGGTGTAAGTGGCAGTGGGCAGGGCTTGAAGAACCAAGAACCAGAAGACGCAGCATGGGTAAGCTTCCTACAAGGTGGACAGGCAAACTGGTAAAGATCACAGGTACCAGCTGGATGCAGAAGACACAGTACTGGTCTTTGTAGAGATCTCTGGGGGAGACCTACGCCCAGCGATGGGCGTCTTTCGGCTGATATGATGATGATATAAAATTATCTCCAATTGTCAAGTAGTAGTGTGCTTACGAGACTGATAACCAAGGTTAAGCAACTTTTTCAGACAGAGGGGAACGAAAGGAGTCCCCTTGGTACACTCCAATTGTTTGACTTTCTATGGAATATAATTATGACAGAAATGCTATTAAATTGTGCCGGTATTTCATTGTTTACATTCAGTTCAATATGTATAGTGCATTGTTGGCAATAATTCGGGTCTGCTAAACTAAATAAAAGCGAAATTAGCAGCAGCTGCAGCTTCAAGTCTCATGATGAATCATAGACAAAAGAATATCGCATATAAACACCGCTAACTTTTTCTTCGGAAATACTCAAATAAGTAATTAGAAAGTGCTCTAATGTGTAACTATTATATTAGAATTAATTACAAGTAGTCATAATGGACAAAACAATACGGATAATAAAATATTATAGCTTTTATTCGACAAAAATAACCTACAACTTCAAACCCCATTTTCAATGGGAGGCATACTTTTATCAACAGAAATACTTATTACGACATATTATTTCTACATTAAAGTGTATTATAAATTTATTAAAAGCAATAAATATTTCATGATGATACAGAAAAATACAAATTGAATTACCATTTTGAATTATTTCACAGAAACACAATTCACAGATTCACTTCACGGTGATGAATGACAGCTGTCACTGTCAATCAACAAACGACCACAAACAAACAAAAATCATAAACGTCAAATAAAAAACAGATGTCAAGGTTGCCAGGTGAAATTTAAAGTTTACCTTAAATAGAAGAAATGTTTACCTTGATACTGGTTACAGAGTCTCGGGAGGCGATTGATAACAAGATATTAAAAAAGGGTTGTAGGGAATAACTATACGAAACATTTAATTTTAAAGTACAAGTATGAGGTGTTATTTTTTGTATTATTCCCGAATGTAACAAGCGTATTTTCAAAAACCTTTGAATGCAATTTTATTTCTTTTTAAAAATAAGGGGAATGTTTGCTTTAAGTTTATTTTTCTATCCACAAGATGTAAGTACTTCCTCTCCGTGTGGTATTCCTGTGGGATGCCGTGTATTTTTGTTCTGCAGTGTACATAAACTACGCAAATATGCAAACAGAAAATTACTTGCATTTACTTAACATAAAAAAGGTACTTAAGACTAGCAACATTCTCTTTTCCTTTTTAAAATCATAGATTACAAAGTATGGAATGGCTTCTCTACCGGACTGCCTCTTCGCAAAGGTCGTGACGACTTTCTGTGAAGCCACGTTTCGGATCGTCGGCACTTGGCTTGTGCCAAGCGGCGATCCGAAACGTGGCGGTAACATCAAAGATGAAACGAAGAAGAAAATGCCGAACCTATTCGTCGGCGTTCGTTGGGCCCATAGAAAAAAAATTTAATCTCTGTGGCTGGGCCGAAACAAAATCCCAATTCCCAAACTTAATATTTTCGGGCGATGAATCGATCGATTAAAGCAATCATATCTTGATACTGTACGTCACTATTCCACTACACAATTAAAAAAAAAGAACTATCACTGAAAAGCGGAACGTTTACGTTGCTCGTCTTGTTGTTTTATCTAATTTCATAATATATTTAATTATATGATATCGTTGAAAAACATCAGAAATGAATCGCCAAGTGGACGTAAAAGCTCTAGTTTCGCATATAGTGCGAGGAGATGGGGCTGACAAATGCCGGATTTGCATGGGTGACACAACTGATGGACAAGTGTACCTTGGCGACACGGTTATGATGGACGAGGACAAGCCTGTAACACTGTCTGAGCTGCTGGAAACCGTCACAGGAGTGGAGGTGAGCTGGAGAAAATACTATATTACATTTCAAAAACAAATGTACACGTAATTTCTGTGTAAATCGGAACGCGTCATTCCCGCCTAGTGCGACGCAAAATGGCGTCGCTCCGTTTGACGAAATTAAATGAATCCTCTTTATATTTATTTTTTCCTAAATTTCTGTACACGTTGAAAGGTTGTCCCCATTTTATTTCTAGCATTTTATTTACTATATCGATTTACGATAAGCTAAGTAGTTTTAATTTCGTAGAATTGTAAAATTGCGTTATTGGTTTTATGTAGGTAGGTACTGTAATGGCGTAGATACATCACTTAGGATTCCATTTCAGCCCGAAAATAATAATCCTACTTTTGTCGTGAAAAATCAAATTTTTGTAAAAATATTTGATAAGACCATATCTGTCTCTATGAACAAGCACATTTGCGTTTTGTTCCTACAAAAGTAAAAAATAAAAATATTTTATAATCATCTTTCAAGACAATCAAAGAAAGACTATAAACATTCTTAATAACATGTTAAGTCAGTCCAGATTGTATGGAAAGCAAATGAAAATTTTCATGGCCGTTTGACCAGTCCGGTGGTTGCAGGTACAGGTGCAGGAGAGCTTGCCCACCGGGCTCTGCTCCCAATGCGTTGAGGCTGTACAGGCCGCTGCAGCATTCCGGCAACTCTGCCACGAAGCCTTCAACCATTGGACGTCAACGGTTCAAGCCTTATATCAACTACCGATGGACCAAATCAATGTCACAGACAGAAAGTCGGTTTATTTCATGTTAAGAAATACAGACATTGTCATTCCAATGCCGTCATTAGAGTATGGCATAGTTCCGGTTGATAAGGCTGAAATGAATTCACTGAATTACGAAGGACCCTCAGACACGGACCAGGAGTTAGCAAAACCTGGTAAACATAAATGTCCTGAATGTGGCAAAGTTTGTTTGTCATCCCAACATCTGTATGAGCATCTAATGGATTCTACGGATTACAAGCGGGCATGTTACAACTGTGCAGCTATAATGACAAGGGACGAACTAGTGGAACATATTATGAAGGACCACAATGAGCACCCTTACGATTGTAAAAAATGTCCAGCGTTGTGTCAATCACTGAAATCCTACAAGAAGCACATGATGCAAGTACATTCATCGGGATCCCATTCCTGCGGTGAATGTGGGAGAAGTTTTCGTTCCAAAAATGCTTACCACGGTCACCTGTCCATGCACAATGCTAAAAACTGTCCAGCCTGCGACAAGTTATTCCGAAACCACAGGTGTTATTTGCATCATGTGAAGCGTTGCTGCAATCTGGATAAAACCAGAAGAGCAACGTACAGGACGAAAAGTCAGGTGATGTTTGAGGTTACGAATAGGAAAAGCGAGAAGAAGGTCAAGGTTGGTGTCCGTGGGAGTGCGTTGAAGGAGTGTATTTGCGATTACTGTAAGAAGACTTTCGCTGGCAAAAAGTTTGTGTGCGCTCACATACAAATTGTGCATATGAAGAACACCCACCGGCCGTGTCCGTACTGTGGAAAGCTGCTGGCATCTGCACACATGTCCATCCACCTGAAGAAACATGAGGATAAAAAGCTGTATTCCTGTGGTCATTGCGACAGTGTCATGAAGACCAAACTGGGATACATACAACACATTCGCCTGCATACGGGTGAGAAGCCGTATGCTTGCAAATACTGCCCTGAGACATTCTCAGCATCTTCAAGGAGATCAGAGCATGTGCGAAAAGTACACGAAGTAGGGGGTCATGATGTGCTGAAGCATGCCTGTGAACAGTGCCCGGCCAGGTTCCGTCTCCCATACAGACTTAGGAGGCATATAGCCACAGCGCATGAGCAACATGAGAAAGTGAAAGACGGTTCGCAGTTTGAGTGTTCAGTATGCCATATTAAGTTTGGCACCTGCCGTGGGCTTTTGCACCACAGCCGGTCCCATCAGACATTCCGATTAAAATCTTTGATTGTGGAAGAAGATAAATTAAAAAGTGAAAATTGTGATATTGATGACTTGTAAATTAAGTTAGTGTATTTTACTTACAAATGATTTGAGAGCATTGTAATGTAAAATAAATGTAGTTTCTAATTATGTACATACATTGTTTTAAAATTATTAATATATATAGTATCCAGGCTTCTCGAATACTATTCAAGGCCGTATTACCTTCAATGTAAATAAAATACTCTCAAAACTTTGTTAAAGAGAAAGGGGATGGTATATTTGAATTAATAAATTGAAAATGTTAACCGGGAGTTTCAGTTGGAGTTTCCCTTAGACCAATGCCATGGTGCTATAAGTGAAATGATGTCTCAGTGACGTGGATGTTTGGATGTGGCAAGAAACAGTTATAGCCTGACCCAGATCTAATTGTTTTAGATGGAGACCTCGGCAATCCTGCCGGAAAAGATATGCAGACAGTGCGCGAACAGGGTGACCGCTTTCATGCCCTTCATTGCCCTCTGCAAGAAGTCCGCTAAGATCTGGAACAACGTCGCCGATTACGTCGTCCAAAACGGCTTAACCAGAATTAACAAGAGAGCGCAGAGTCTCTTCGTCGTTGTCGAGGCGACAGATGGGTCAGACGTCACGAGGGTCACCGACAAAGTCAAATATTCGAGACCAAAGAAGAATAGAAAGATTGTCCTGAAGAACTTTCAACTGAGACTGACCAGGGCTAAAGCGATAGAAAGACGCAACGAAAGGGAGAAGCTGGTCACCGGCTCGAATCTCAAATGTCCGGAATGCTCTACGTTCTTCTCGAGTTTGTTCAAGCTGAGACAGCATCTGAAAGACACAGCGTTGAGAGTGTGCAATATTTGCCACAAAGTGGTGCCAAAGAAGTCTGTGAAAGACCATTTAGAAAAGCACCAAGTGACGGTGTACGCTTGTAATGTTTGCGATGACTGCTTCGATGATCCAGTCTCTTACGTGAAGCATGCGAAGAGGTGCCACTCGAAAGGTGGGGCTTTCTGCTCCATATGCACCAGGAGCTTCAGCAACGATACAGCCTTGGCTGCTCACCTGCGGGCTCATAAGGCAGAGGTCTGCAACGGGTGCCGGCAAGTCTTCAAGCACAAGTTATGCTTCATAGCCCATTCCAAGACCTGCCCGAACGCAAAACCAATGCCTTCAAACTATATATGTGATTATTGCACCCGATGTTACGAATTCAAACAGGCCCTGGTCATCCATATACAGAATAGACACGCGGGTGGAGGCCAGCTCTTGTGTTCGTACTGTGACAAACGGTTTGGATCCCAGCAAGGTCTCTTGGAGCACGAGAAGATTCACCAAGAACGGGACAAGTACGTCTGTGACCGCTGCGGTGGGGAGTTTATGACGAGGAGAGGTTATAGAGGTCACATAAAGGGACACGTTTTGGATGGGACCATGACTTTGGAAGAATCCGACCAATACATGAAGCTGAGGGTTTACAATTGTCGTGTGTGCTCGCGCGGCTTCAGACGGATTAATAGCCTTAAAATTCATCTTCAAGCGAAACACAACCTCAAGGTGGACGACCTTATGGAAGTTTCCGTCTGCTGAACGGACGATATGAACTATTTTTGATACGTTTTTAGTTTTAAACTGATATTGATAATTTAGCTTCTCGATTTTTGAACAATAAAATGTTTAGTGCGTAAATTGTTATGGAATTATTTCGTCAAGGGCCTCATTAATATTAAAAGTTGTAAAAAGTAGCTACTGTCAGTTAATAAACTAAAGTGCACGGCCGCGAAGTGTTGGACCTGGACACCGCTATTCAATTTCAAAGTCCTTACCTAACAAATAATATCAATATTCGCAAACAAAAGAACATTACAAAACAAACCAAACACTTTAAAACGAAAATCGAATGACTTGGTTTTCAGAAATCTATGAACGAAATGACGGTATACGTTTAAATCTTAGACTACCCGCTTTCACAAGACGCCATACTTGCATAGCACCTTGTGTTTCACTCGCTCGTACCGCTCTAAGCACATCAAGCACGGAATAGATTATAGTACTAGCGTACTCCAAGCTTGAAGACCATGGGAACGGACTGACGCCCACGTCGGTTTCAGATATGGGAGGAGGAGTATCTGCCACGGGGACTTTGCTGCCTGTGCCTGGAGGGAGCACTCGCGGCAGCCAGCTTCCGCAAACTGGTGGCCAGATCCGCCGCAGAATGGCCCCGGGCGCTGGAGGGGCTCAGCGATGTCCACACCACCTCCCAGGATGGCGCGTTGTACGTCCTATATAACTCGAAAGGAGTCTTCCCAATGGATAAGCCTGTAGAAGAGGAGTCACCCGAGAAGACAGTTAGAGCAAGGAGGAAAAGGAAAAGCGAGCCGCAGACGAAATGTCCGGATTGCGGAAAGAGATTCATCTCGATCGACCAGCTCAATCTCCATCTGAAGAATTCGATAAAAAGGGCCTGTAAAGACTGCGGGATGGTCACGGAGAAGACTGCGATGTCGAGACATGTGTTGGAAGTGCACAATAAAGGGGTCCTGACTTGCGACATATGCGTCCTGGATTTCGACGATATAGCCACAGTGGAGGCTCACTTCGCGAGGTGTCACGACAACAAGAACGACGTCTGCATGATTTGCGGGCACGGATTCGCGAACGCTAGAGCTCTGCGCGCCCATATGTACTCTCATAGCTTGTTTCACTGCACGACTTGTAACTCTAGCTTCGAGAACAGGAAGTGTCTCAAGTACCACCAGAAACTGTGCTCAGTGTCCAAAGCCCCGCTTGAAAAGTTCACTTACTACATGTGCGATCATTGCGGAGGAGTGTACGATAAGAAACCGTCTCTCAGAGTCCATATAGTGCAGAAACACTTGAACGTTCTGCCGTACGTATGCGCGACTTGTGGCAAGCGAGCGTCCACGCTGGCCCATCTTCGTTCCCATCAGCTGATTCACGCGGAACGTGTGCAGTTCCGATGCGGATGTGGCGCCAAATTCCGTACGGAGATCGGTTACCAGCTCCACCAGAGGATTCATACGGGGGAGAAGCCGTACGAATGCAAAGAGTGTGGATTAAGCTTCCTTTCTGCGTCTAGACGTTTGGATCATATCAAGCGAAAGCACAGGAGTGCGAAAGATATGCCGCATGCGTGCGACAAGTGTCCGCAAAGGTTCATAAGGCCTTTCGAGCTGAAGAAGCATTACATGGCGGCCCATTTCTCGACGATTGAAGTGAAGCCGTTGGCCAAGCGACCCAGGAGGATCATGTGAGGGCTTTTTTGGTTCCTAGTTTAGGTTGAGTATTACTAACTGGGCCCTCGTAGCTTCGTTCGCTTGGAGTCCTACCCCTACCCTATCCTATCCTACCCTTTCCCAGTCCCTATCCTATCCTACCCTACTCTATCCTTACCATACCGCTAGGCTACCCTACCCTACATCTACCTACCCCCTTGTTTATCTTAGAATATATATAGCATACAAACCTTGTACTGACACGTAAATAAAAATAATTAGTCAAATAGGTGCTGCCGTTCAAAAATTATACGCGAACATACATGAAACTAAAGGTATACTATAAAATCTTCCTACTCTAGGGTTCTTTGCCGACTTTTTGATAAATATTGTTATTTATATCTGCTGTCCAGCTTAGTTCAATATTTATTTGTTTATTACAATTAAATATCTTACTTTCGCGGCGGTGGATTTGTTCACCACGCGCGCTAGGCGAATTAGCACTGCTTCAGACGCTGATATTTAGGTTGGCACGTATTAAACGTCAAATAGACAGGAAAGGAAAACACAGATTCATTTGCTTCCAGAACCAGAGCACACTTACACTGGTGATGTTGATGGCCATAGGCGGCGATGACCACTTTCAATCAGGTGGCCCGCATGTGGCCAGCTTTCTAGAAAGTCCCAGAGATGGCGCTCTCTAAACACAAAACATTATTACCATCTTTTTGCTATAGCCTCATCTATTGTTGTTATATGGCACACCGTATGTGTCAGTACAAATGAAACAGCGTTAAAATGCTACCATTCTATACTAAAGTTGAGTCCTAATTGCATTTTCATCGATCTAAAATATATTTTAAATAGCCAAGATGTTGAAGTCCTTAGAGAGCGCCATCTATGGGATTTTTAGGAAGCTGGTCTGGAAAATGGCTCATTGGAGGATTAGATGGCCAACGTTATCACAGGCAATGACACATGTCCGCTTAGTCCTCTACTTGAACTAAATAGTTGGCATGGCATTGAAGCATCTGACGTGTTACGGTAGTAATCGCAGCGTGGGGATGGCCCCGCACGACATGGACGGACCTCTTAAATGACGTAGGGGCCCGATGGCTGCAATAGGCACAGAGTCGATCGGTATGGGAGACGTGAGGAGAGGCCTTTGGTTAAGATGATATTAATTATGCTATTAGACAGGGAGGGTAAAGGTTTTATCAGGTGGTAGGACTCTAAGCCTGAGGAGTCCGCCTGGGTGAGTACCACCGTGTTATCTATTTCTGTCGCCAAGCAACAATGCTTGCATTTGTGTTCCGGTTTGAAGGATAGGTAGCCAGCGCAATTAGGCATTTCACACAGTTACCGCTTACGACCAGGTGGGTTATCTGCTCGTTTATCACTACGTAGAAAAAAACAGGGTCTACATGTAAGGGAGGGACTGCATTCTAGCCATTCTTCTTATCATCATCATCCTGGCCTGAGAAAGAACTGATGCGTGAAAGAGAGATCCTTCGATCAGCCTTTATTAAGCGAAGTTCAGTAACGCAGTGCCCAGTGATCCCATATTTATTTAACTGTTACACTGGGCAACCACAATTCACTAGATGACGCTACTGACGAGTAAAGTCCGTTGTCAAAATACCTCGCGCTATTGGCGAGAATCAATCGCTCCAAGTTGACAGTGGATTTGGTAAGAACGGTGTTATTTTAACAGTGACAACACCTTGCTCGACAGTGGCGCCCACTATTGAGCACAAAAATGGCTGCCGTCAGTCCGTCATCATATGCACGTATTCACGCAGGATATCTAGACTTATCAGTATTTCATCTTTTACCGTGGCATTATCTTGACAAATTAATCATGGGCAACGCCGTCTAGTGCGACCTACCTGGCCACACTATTCTTTTTGACAAAGCCGTTAGAAAATCGCCTATCTATATGCTCTGTAGCAATCACAACTGACCCCTCCCAAATTTTCTTTTCCAGATGCTAGAAGAACCCGTTTGTCCTCTCGGCATATGCGTCACGTGCACCAGCGCAGCCGTAGCCGCCCAACAGTACCGACTCCTCGTCCAGAACTCCACTAAACTCTGGATTAGAGCCGTCGAAAACCTGGAGACGATACCCCAGCCAGTCATCGCATCGCAGAAGTCTTTATACGTCTTCGTGTGCCAAGAGACCCTTCAAGTACAGGCGCTCAAAGACTTCAGTGGAGACGACACCAAGACAGTTCTAAACAGACTTGCGGGGAAGGGTCCAAAGAAGAGAGAACCTAGTGGTAACAAAAGCAAGAAGCCCAGAGCACCGAGGACCGGACCAACATGTGTGTGCAACGATTGTGGTCAACAGTTCCCTGGGCCATATTACCTTAATGCCCACTTGAAGAACAGTGGACAGAAAGAAGCTTGTGTCATTTGTGGTACGGTGTTGATACGTGGGCGCGAAATGAAGGACCACCTCGCGTCCATACATGGAGAAATCACCTTCCTGTGTCCTCAATGTCCTTTGCTGTTCAATCGGGAACTGGAGCTGAAGAAACACTTGAAGAATGCGCATAAACCTGGTGTCCTCACGTGTGGGGACTGCGGCAGAACCTTCCCCAGGTCGGGGGCATTCGAAGCCCACTCTCAAATGCACGCAGTGAGAACTTGCAGGACTTGTGGTATACAGTTCACCAACAGAGGATGCTACAGGAAACATAGGTCACAGTGTGAGCCCGATGCTAAACCTGATAAGCAGACTATTCCTCGGAATAGGAGATCAAACATCCGAGATCCGGCTAAATTTATATGTGACTACTGCAACAAGGAGTACAGATCGCGCCCTCAGTTGAAGAACCATATAATTTGGATACACATGGACGTGCGACCACATCAGTGCCAATGGTGTGGAAAGAGGTTCTATACGGCTGGGAGGCTGTCGGAGCATAAAGTGGTCCATACTAGGGAGAGAAACTTCGAGTGCGACATTTGTGGTCTGAAACTGGTTTCGAAGATGGCTGCTGTGTATCATAGGAGGCGGCATACGGGTGAGAGGCCGTATAAGTGTGAGGATTGCGACGAGAGGTTCATATCGGCTTCTAGAAGGTCGGAGCACGCGAAACGGCGGCATAATAAAGGCTTCAGGTTCCCGTGCACTCAATGTCCTTCGACGTTCGTTAGAGGTCATGAGTTGAAGAAACATGTCGCTAGGGCCCATAGCTTGTGCTCGGCTGTGCTGAAGTTTAAAGACGAACAGAGTGAAGGGTGGCGGTTGACACAAGTATGAAGGAGTCATGGCGTTACGTCGTTTCTTTTGACACGATTGCGTCAGGAGGGTTATGTTTTTCGAGCGTATGTCAGTGAGTATGTATATTTCTTTGGCATGGGCTACAGCCCTAACGGCTCAATGGATTTTCAAATATGAGATGTTGTTAGACTCGCCTTGGTCGCGTAAGTGACACTGGGTACATTAAAATTTGAGAAATTCAAAATGGCGGGTTTTAGTGGCTGTCGAAATTATTTTTTCTCTAAAACCAATCGAATAGGGTATCAGAATGAAGGTCTTAAAGGCGATTTCAAAAATATATACAAATTATAGTCATAGGTACATTTAAAATAATTTTTTGCTTTAAATTTTTTTTAATTGACAGGTTTGACTGCTATCACAACTGATTTTAAGTGTGGATGCAATGTCGAAAGAAACGCCTGCTAAGAGAAAGTAAGCTATCAAATATTAAGAACTCATGCATTTTTTTCATATTTTTTGAACACAAATTCTGAGCTAGCTATATGATTCAGACACATGAATTATAGTATTCGTATAGACAAAATCACGAGTTTTTAAATGACATATATTTGACATATTTTAAATTTACTGTTTAATCGCTACTAAGACACGTACTCATTGGTTGACCGGCGGTCAAAGCTGACGTTCGCTATGTCAATCAACATGTATGGGCAAAGAATTTGACATATTACAATATGAATATGTATAATGGGAGAGTTTCCGAGAGCCGATTAAAAAGAGAAAATAGTTTTAACTCTGATTGATAATGAGTGTAGAAAAGCCGGATATAGGCATCAATCAGTAGCCGTATTCACAATGGCTCGGAAATCGGATTCGGATACGGAATCGACAAAGGACCCCGCAAAAGTTCTTAGGAAAATGTGGTTTCAGATAATTTTGATGTAATTTTCATATGTTATAGAGAGTAGAGTTTCCGTGGAATCTATCGGGATTCAGAATAACCGTTTTCGAATCGATCGACACGGATTCGCCGCCCACGAATTTCGTGTCGAATCGTTCGGAAACGGTTTGGAATCATTGTGAATACGGCTACAGATAATTGACAACTGTTTGTCTGCATAATAATAATAAATAATTGTAATAGATGGCGTTAATAAGACACGATTCTCAAAAAATTATCAAAACAAGACCGTTTGATGTAAAAAAATATAAACATTTTGCGCTTTCTTCTCATAAAAGGTACTAAAACTGAGTATCTTTTCACGAAACGCCTTTCCGAGCAACTGCGGTTGCCAAATTCAATACTTGAGAATCCTATCGAAGCAGCGCCATCTAGTGAGGCACGCCGAACTACAGTTTTTACTTTTTAAAGTCCCCATCAGTCTGTGTTCATGGGTGACATGACGTAGGTATATGAACTCTTATAGCAGGACCTAAACAGAACTGTCCTGCTTAGAACGAGACAAGCTTATGTGACACGTATAGCGCTGTCTCGTTCTGAGCAGGGCAGTTCTGATTTGGTCCTGCTATAAGAGCTTATGGTAAGCCCCCTGAAGTATTGTACATAGGTACATTGTTATTGATATATCTACGCCTGACCGCCGGTCACACACTGAATAGGTAGTTTATTATCAAAAAATCTTTTTTTTTATCAGTTCGATTGAAAATCAGTAGAAGTGGGAGGAAACCTACGAATGTATGTTATGTACAGAACTTATTTACTGCGAGTCTTAAATAAATAACTTATTAGTTAGAAAAGCAATTATCTACTTAGTTTAAACAATTAAAAGACTGTAAATTGTATTAAATTGTAAATTAGTACAATAAGGTTTGACCTTTAATATTATACTTAATATAAATTTGTAATATGTCTATTCATTTTTCTAATTTTACGACTTCGAAGCTATACCTACCTATATTTACATATCAGCCGAAGACATGAGCATTTTCCCATAATCTCCATGCTTGGCAGGCAGGTTAGATATCGAAAAATCTAAAATACGCAGCAGAGGAAAATTGTCTGTCTTCCAGAGAGAATGGGCGTAGTCGAGACGTTATTAGGATCATCATCATTATCATATCAGCCGAAAGACGCCCACTGCTGGGCATAGGCCTCCCCCAGAGATCTCCACGGCGGCCGGTTCTGTGCTTTCCGCATCCAGCTGGTACCTGTGATCTTTTACCAGGTCGTCGGGAGGCCTACCCACGCTGCGTCTCAAGATCAGATTGTTTAAAATTCCCACAGATGGCGCGCTCTTACTACTCAAACAATAATCTTGACTGTATGGGGCTATTGTTGTTCTTGCGTGGCAAAGCATACATGTGACTTTGGTTATTTTCTAATGTGCTACCATTATATTTTATAGTTGAGACCCAAGGAGCACTAACATCCAAAAACCATTGAAATATCTCAAATAAATTGCATCGAAACAAAGATATCAATACCATACAGCCGTCCAACAGAATCGTTAGAGCGCGCCACCTATGGGAATTTTCAGGAAGCTGATCTTGAAAACGTTTGCAATAGGAACACATCAATAACGATAAGCTCAGGTGGTACCGCAGGAATGTGCAGGTTTCATCACGTTTTCCCTCATCGTTAGAGCATCGGTTTGTGTTCGAATAATGTAGAGCTCGTCTAATCTAAAATGACGCGCCCCACTATCGCATTAACGCACACAAGCAAGTTTAAAATATGAACGCAATACATATACAAATAATAATAATAAATAAATATTTTATTTCATTTTAACAATTTCTGTATCACTAGTGGCAGATGTCTCCTTTTAGGCTAGGCCTGTGTTAGAAGACACCGCTCTTCTATGGTAACAATGTAGTTGCTCTATCTCTACTTATATTAGATATTAATAGGAAAAGAAACAATAACAAAACATGAACATATGAAAGTTTGAATGTGTGTATGTGTATGTGTGTGTGTGTGTGTGAGAGAGAGAGAGAGAGTATGTGTGTATGTGTGTGGTGTGTGTATGTAAGTTAGTTCTCAAGTAGAAGCTCAATTTCGTCATATGTTTTTAATGTAAGCCAGTTTTGTACGGCTTTTTTACATTCGTGGTAAGTTTTAGAATTAACGTCAAAAAGTTTATTTAGTGCGTTATATAGTTTGGCAGAGCGTCTAGGATGTTGTCTACAAGCAAAAGTGGTGTTTACTTCCGGCAGAGGCACTACAGTGTCTTTCCTTCGTCTTTTTATAAGATTAGGGTCAAATGCCATTGTAATTGGTCATTTAGTTGCCGGTGAGACACCAACGTAGCTCTACCTATACAGGGTGTTTCATAATACATGTATAAAGCCGAAAGGGTGTTAAAGTAGAGCTTTCAAAGAGTGCACTGGCGACTTCATTTTATCCGGACATTGAATTTTAATTTTAATAAAAAAAATTAATTTTTATAGATAAATAACCATATCGACTACGTTGAAGCGCAGCTCTATTTCAAGTTGATGATCATATAAAAAACAGGTTAATAACCTCGTGCGACCCCTATCGAAACAAAGCAACCTCCTCAAGCCTACTACCAGGAGCCTAATGCTGCGTACACACCGGGCGATGTGTGACGCGCACCCGTTTCGGCTAACGATTGTCCGTTGGCGTGTGCCAGCCGGCAATCCGCAGTGCAGCGTGGCGGTAACATCAAACGGATAGAAGTAATCATCCAATCGCAGTTTGGGCGGATACCGAAGGCCAACAAACAAACGTGCAAATACGAGCCCGAATCGGTTCCCAAAACTCCCAAAGATCGTTTGCTTGACCACGAAATGCAAGTATTAGACCTTAGAAGTCCAAATAATTCGGCCGACAGCCCTTCGTTGGCGTACGTTGAGTGTGTACACACCATAAGGACGAGTAATAACCTCGTGCCATTCATATCAAAACAAACCAACCTCCTTCATCTTACTACCAGGCGTCGTACTAAATGTTACCTACTTATCTACATGAAAAGGCTCTACCAAATTAACTAGGAACTTGCCTACACTAATTATTTTCGATAGGTAGGTATGCTTAAATAGTCGGAGCGTCGGTGGCCTAAGGTTGCGGTATCCGACTCGTACGCGTGAGGTACCGGGTTCGAATCCCACTGCCGCCATGTACCACTAACTCTTTTCTAAGTTATGCACAGTAGCTGAATACTAACCGATGCTTTTACGGTGAGGGAAATCATCGTGATGAAACTTACACATTCAGTTCAGACGACTGAATGTGTAAGTAACCATGATCCAATCTGGTCAGGTTCCCTTGGTAGCAGGGTTAGGAGCCAGGAATGTCAGATGGCAGTCGCTCCACTGCAATTAATTACCTAATCTGCCAAATCCTAGATCATGGACCATAGTCAAGGCGGACCACGGGCACGGAAAATAATTTTGTGGAGAGAAAAGAATTTGTTACAGTGGAGCGACTACCATCTGACCTCCATGACCCTGCTACCAGGGGAACCTGACTCGATTGGATCATGGTTACAATTTCAGTTGCCAGAATTTGCAGATTTCATCATGATGTTTCCCTCACCATAGGAGCATCGGTTAATTTCAACTAATGTACATAACTCAGAAAAGAGTCATTGGTATATTGCCACAGCGGGATTCGAACCCGGCACCTCTCTCGCTTACGAGTCGGATACTCAACCGCCCAGCCACCAACGTTCTTGAAAAACATACTTAAGATAGCTACATAACTAAAACAGAATTCGTTCAATTGATAAATCGTTCTACACAAATAAGTAGGTACTATGTCCTACTAAAATGGTTCACTTATCTAGGGACCTACGTAGCGTAGGGAACCACTTATGAGACTAGTTTTGTTGAAACAGATTACAGACAGGTTTTACTAAATACCTACATGTTTTCATGAACAGATAAAAGCGTTGTCTTTTCTGCCTATTTCCCGTCGGAAAAGAACCTCCTAACGTTACGATTAGGTACTAGCTAGGTAGCATATCTTAAAGTCTAGCTAGAACCTAGACCTTTAAAGCATGTAGGTACGTACCTTTTTAAAGTTATTTTATGAAAACAAACAACGTCAGGTGCCATACTTTCTTGCTTTCTTGTAGCTCGGATGACTGATAGGTATTAACTATCAAGTAAGCTTGCACTCGTATCGTAGCGTAGCTAGGTAGGTACACTCCATACACACAGATACACAACACTACGCAGGCTCTGGTTGCTATGCAATACGTAAATAGGTAGGTACCATGGTGTTTGGCCTACTGCTAGCTTGCATTCATACACAGAATAATGATTATCACAATACTTAAACGTTGAACGCTGAACACAGACAAGACTACGTTAATACTGGTACCTGAAGCTATAAATCATTCGTTCACATCGTTAACACTCTTATCACAGTTATCTTCACAATAGGTACTTAGGTATCCTACAACTACAACGCAACAATCATTTCGGTCATGCGAAAAGCTGAAAACTGAATGAACGAATACGACGCGAAAGTAGGCAAATTTCGTCAATGGAAGTCGCGCCGTGGGTCAAACCACAAAATAAAGAACGGCCCGCCAAAGTATTCTATTTTTAGATTTTGTAGTTTTCAGTTTCTATTTTGATGTCAAAAGCGCCGCCACAGCTCCGGCGCCGGCCTTGAACTTGACGGCACGTGCAAAAGGATTCGTACTTAGGGATCCGTGTTTTAGGGGTCTAACTTATTTCGCCTTTTATGTTCTCCTGGTAGTTGCACCATAATGTTGTTTTTTTTTTAATTTTTTAAAGTGAGTCTCAAGCGAATCCAACTGTGGGCTTAATAATAATCCTTATGGCGATGGCCTACATTTGCTTATCACGATTTTATCGGGTAGTTTGGTACAATGACAGTAACCTAGACAGTAATTTCTAAAATTGTGTTTGGGTCCGTGCTCCACCTAGGTGACCTAGGTTCTCCAATTGGGTGAAGCATGGGATATTTACAGATAAAGCTCCATCAACTAAGAATCATTAAGTTAATTTTAGTTCATAAGAAATGTTCGTGAAAACGATAGGTACGATTACCTACGCGACACTGAAACATGACTGACAGACATGACATGAGAAAGCAAACTCGTAAAAAGACAAAGATGTTACATTAATTAGAGTTTGCTACATTAATATGCTACAGTAATTTGAATAAGACTACTTTGCTATTAGTTAGGTGGTGGTGCACTTTCGTGAAAACTATGAATTAACCTTTTGAATTAAAATCATAATTGATTACAATATTTTTTTGTACAGAACCCTCGAAACCAAAAAATACAAAACGGATAATTTAGACCTCCTTAATATTGCGCCTAGTACGTGGGGTGTCCATAAAATAAGCCAGTGCAAATACAGGCATGACGCATTTCATCTTAGTCCTTACAGTGACAACGCATCTGCTGTTCTGCATGTTTGTTGCCTGCAACCTAAATGCTTAAATCCTAGTACGTAAATAGTGTTGCTAGGCATTTTTTCAGCTATTCAAATTTAATATTCACCTTCTTGAATTCAAACATGAGTAGAATTTAATAATTACTATTAGATAGGTACTAAAATGACATCTTTCCTTATTTCGGAGCTGGCGGAAAAGTTCAACGAGAAATGCATAAACTTGTGCCAAGACTCACCACATGCATTCAACAGGATGTAGACTGAGTGAAAAAATAGACAAAAAAGTATAACAACAATATCGTGTAGTTTTGATGCACTTTCCAAAAATATTAAAATCTAGTGAATGTACTTTATGGACACCCTGTGATATCAGTATCCCGTACATAGTCCACCTGCTTCAGTCATGACTGCCTAGTACAATAGAAGATATGGCGCAGACGCGAAATCAAGCTGTAACTTTTTTGCCTACTAATGTTTATTGTGTTTTCGCAATTAGTTTGAAGACTATGTACCTAGGTGCAACATTGTGTTGAAGGCAACAAAAAACAAATAAATTAAAGTAGAAACAAACATCGAAATGTCTTGTTTTTGTGCCGGACTGCTCACGAGCTGCTTGTAATAATAATTTTATTAACCAGCCACTTGAGGTATTGATCGTAGTGATCTTTAGATTGAATTTTAAAACTCATATGAAACGGTAGGTAGAAAAGACTTAAAGGCACAAAACCTATATCCTATCTGTAACTGGTAAAATTGTATTATTCAGTTGATTGACCTGATTATGAACTTGAGTGATCTATTACAACTGATTTCTAGAGATGCGGTCTTTCGTTTTCAAAATGTGATTATCGACATTGAAAAAGAAAAAGTTCGATATTAATTTTCTCGGTAACTATTCCACGCACGAAAAAAATAATTGTACCTATCGTTTTAATACGTTTAGCACTCCATCCAGTTCACGGCTTTATACATGTATTATGAAACACCCTGTATAACTCGGAAAAGAGTTATTAACACTGGGCATCATATAAAGAATTAAACCACAAATCAAAAGCCAACTCATTTATTTACAAAACATATACATCAAATAAACTATACTGAACACATGACTTGTAAATGCAATTCATGCATGGCACCTAAATCTCGTAACAAAGAATATAAAAAGAAATCCATCAGATCATCCTCAACATTTTTTCTTAACACTATGTCATTAGTCACTGCACACTAAAAACTATAAAATATTTAGTAAATTAATTACTCTTACGCACATTATGTGCTCTATCAAATATAGAATAAAGCTATGGTGGTTCGAAACTCATACAAAATTTCTTGTCATTTTTTTTTCGTAAAAGTGTATGTATTCAATGGTGCGCAAAATGGGCTTCTATAGCTTCATGATTCAGTTTTGGCGGTGAAGGGATAAGGCAGCCGCCAATGTTGGCTCGCGAAGATGTGGAGAAGGTAGAAAAGGGTAATTACCCATCTGGCCGGATGTTGTGACCAGGGGACCAGGGGTTCGACAGTTAATCGTCGGAAGTTATGCCGCGGAAATTGGCACACTTCTCTAGCGCGATGTAGGACGGCCAGCGCCATCTATGTGCGGCTTGCCAACCTTGTGTTCGTGTACTGGTAATATGAGTATCGTTGAGTTTCCCTATTGGAGCGATAGATGACGCTACAAAGTAAAATAGTCGCCGCTAGGTGGCGTTGTTTTGTTATTTCATTATTTTTCTTTTTCATTGCTTTGTTTTATATTTTTTAACATGTATAAATCCATTTCGCGCTCAATTCGATACATTTACTATCGGCCAATTGCACAAACATAACAGAAGAAGAGCATAAGTGCATTACCACTTCAAGAAAATTTTCATTTGCCGCTACAGCAACATTCATGGCATTTGGTGCATCTTTAGCCAAAATCAGTTCGCCAAAAGAAGGGAGCATTAGCTGTCCCTTATGCCGAAAGGACTTGTTCTTTACCTCCAGGGTATAAGATGGTGATTCTTTTTTTTTATACCACTAAGGTGGCAATCAAGCTTGTCACCGCAGCCTATGGACGTTTGCAATACCAGGGGCATCCACGCGTTGCCGACCCCGTAAAAACCTTTTCACCCCTTTCTTGAAGAACTCCATGTTCATGATCATGCTCTTATACCCTTGTATTGTACATTAAAAACGTCAAACCCTTGAAGGAAAGTCGATCATAAAAGCTTTTTCCGAAATTCAATGTAGTTCCCACGGAAACGGCCAAACAACCTAGTAACAAATAATTCACTATCTGCCGACTGTACGTACATAAGCTTATGTGAAAGTCTTAAAACTATTATTTTTTGGCGTGAACTGTGCATTAGACAAAATAAAATAAAATCCTAGTATTTATTCAGGCATAATATAGGTATAAAGTTTAATTCTCTCCGGTTGTTCTTACTATTCTGGACAGTAGCTGTAGTGCTGCACGTACCCATATCGTTTGTACAGTAGGATGTAACGCGGTCCTAACAATTATCTGATTGCAATTATTGAAATTGTTACTTATGCGATTACGTATCATGAATTTCATGGGTTCAGTTGCTAACAAAGTTCTAAACGAAAGCTTAAGAAACTATTATTGAGAATTGTTAGCAACAGAGATACGTAATTAGCCTACAGAAAACGGCAAATCAACGTACCCTATAGTTCATTCGCGATAAGAAAATAGTGAGTCATCGTAGTCCGGCGGCCTAGCCAATCGACCAATCGGGTCGCGACAAATTAGAAAGCTAAGTTCACAGTGACCGGTTGACGGCAGAAAATAATAAAAATGGTTAAAACAAAGCAAATGCTAGACTGGTTGCTTAGCAAAGGGATATCCTTGACTTTATCACGTTGAAGCTCCAGTATCTGGTTCTATAATTTTAGTTGGTATTATATTAAAATTAGGGGGTTATGGACTTTTACAAGTTGCTTTGAATGTGAGACAATTAAGTTGATTTCCATAAATTAACAAACATAATCTTTCTTTTTTTATAATTTGTTTAAATCTTTACTCCACTGTGTAAACACCTTTACTCACTATTTTCTTAACACGAATGAGCTATAGCTCATTTTACACTGGTGGCTAGGTAAGTTGATATACTGCTTTTACTGATAGCTGAACTTTGAAACTGCATCCAAACACCTGTTGACACGGTTCAAACACACTCCGTTCCAGTCCCTCATCTTCCCCCACTCCTCTCCATCTCTTACTCCCTTCTACTCCTCCTTCTGCCTCTTGGAGGCCACAGCTGCTAGTCTCTCCTTGCACTCCTGGTAGATACCGTCCAGGTCGAAGGCGGCTTTCACGTTGTCTTTGGAGAACAGGAATCTGAAGATAGGAAAGAGGGTATAAGATGTGAGATGAGTATGGTTTGTATGGGTAATGGTGTACAATAACATCTACGACCAGATAAGTCCGTATTGACTGACAGTAGTAAAAATTATAAAGTGTGGATATGGCAATAATCTGGGGATAATCTGTCCTTGTCAGTCCTTCTTGTAATCATTCAGTTATTTGGTCACTATTAACTTGAACTTTTGTTTAATTTATTAATCGTTTTGAACATTATTTAATAATATTTTTCTCACGAAAATAAACAATCCTACAGAAATCAAATGTTCAAAAAGTTGCCATACAGAGATTTTTATTTCGGACTTCGCGTGGTCTTATTATAATTACGTAACTCTCTCTCTAATAATTCTCTCATTTCAATGATTGTAATTGTTACTTTTGCGATAACGTAACATTGATTTAATGGGTTCACTAGATAACAAAGTTCCGTTGCAATAAAATGAAACTATAAAATCGATGATATGTAATCGAAAAAGTAACAATTTGAATCATAGAAATCAAAGAATTGTTAGCAACAGAGTTGCGTAATTAGACTTCTGGTCTTTCACTTAGGTTGCGTTAAAAGCGTCGATTACAAGACCTGACTATCAAGCAGATCAAAGTGGGATGTATCACGACACTTGTCCTGAGATCTCAGGATATTTAATCTATTTTCCGGATAATTTTGAAATTTTTGAAATTTCAGTGTAATAGAGAGTGTTTTATATAAAATTTCAAGACATAATCTTCTTTATCAACAATAAATTCTCAGGATTAATTGAAGGAAATCACGCGTTTGCTCCAGACTTTTAAATTTGTAAACTTTAACTATTTTTTCGAGGCAAAAGGTGTCGTCTCCGTAAGCTGGAAAATGGGCAACAGCGTTTTCCATTGTTATCTATATTTGCTATACAATACTGCGATCTCTAAGCATCTCCAGCGTGGAGATTATGGCAATAACCTCCCTTTTCGTGGGTGAGGCCCTTAGTCCTGCAGTGGACTGTTATGGGCTGTGATGATGCTGAAACAGAAACTAACTTCTTAAGCTTCCCCGTGTGGTCTGGCTCTGGGCGGCGCGCGCGTTCCCCGTCCTTGAGGACTAGCAGAGTCGGCAGCTGCCTTGATGTGGCCCCGTCATTGACACGGTACTGCTTCGCTGCTTCTGGATACCTGGGGAGAGTTATCGTCATCATCATCAGCACAAGCTGACCCAGGAGATAGTTGACGAGCCAGCAACCAATAGAGTCAAAAATAGACTCGTATAGTGTTAAAAAGTGAACTCAAGAACAGGCGCGGATCCAGCCCCTTGAAAATGTTGTGGGCACCACCACCTATATTTTACTCTGGCACCTTCTGGGTCCACCACGCTTAACCACCGACGCTCTTATTTATTTGTACTTCAATATTAACGGTAAAATGCATTATTATAGTGTATTATGAAGGATCTATTGTACTTATTTTTATAATATAATTTCCAGGCTTCAAACAAAACATACGTAAGTATCGCAAGAAAATGCATCATCGTCATCGTCGTCTGTCATGTTATGATCTTCTTTATAAGCTTGACCATCGTTACAGTTGCTAATTTAAGATATATTTGAGAATCCAATTCGCATATAATACGACGGCACTTTGTCTGACCCGGTGGCCAAAACTGGATATAGTGTCTCCACTCTGAAATGTCATTCTGTTGTACAGGTTTTTTTTACTTACTGTAATACTTCCTACCTCAATTAAGGTTATGGGCTTGCCCACCGTGCCCACAATCGTATATCCGCGCTTGCTCAAGAATATAGGGGTTAGCTTCGCTGTCATCTGGAAACTTTGACAGGGATACATGGAGCCATAACTTTAAGAAACCCTGATCTAAACTAATATTATATTATTTTTGTTTGTTTGTACTACACTACTATTGGACCAACCGAGTGACATAGGTTAGTTTTTATCCCGGGAAAGTAATAGGATCACCCGGGAAAGTTTATTGTTTACAGAGATCAGAACTGAGCGCGGGTGGAAGCTACTGACAATGGCTAGTCAATAATAAAAAAAAAAAATTATCATCAGTAATCCTACATTTTTCACCTGCCGTCAATAATAACTATCGTTAATAATCTAGTACAAACCTTACAGTGTAATCCTAAATTCCTCACCTGCCAACATCCAGTTTCCCAAACTTCAAGTTGTCCAGCGAGTACGCGGCGGAGAGCTCGGCGAAGACCGGCGCGAAGGTGACGCAGGCCGGGTGCCAGGCCGCGTACAGACAGACCAGCCAGGTGGTGTGTTTGTTTCGCTGAGGGCGGGAGCAGGGTGTTAGTTGTATCATTGGAATTTGGTTTGGTCTATACATAACAAGCTTTGCCATAAATCTAAAACACCGTAAAATATTTAAAAGACACTCTAGTTATAACAAAAAATCATCTTGGCGTTCATGTCCCGGTTGTGCCCTAGCGCACGAGGGATGGGGTCCGCCTTGCCATGGTCCGGGATTTGGAAGATCAGGTAATTACAGTGAAGTGACTGCCATCTGACCTCCATGACCCTGCTACCAGGGGAACCTGCCTAGATTGGATCATGGTTCACATCCAGTCGTCTCAATGTGCAGGTTTTATCACAATGTTTCCCTCACCGTAAGAGCATAGGTTAGTATTCAATTAATGTACATAACTCAGAAAAGAGTCTTTGGTACATGGTGGCAGCGGGATCGAACCTGGTACCTCTCACTTACGAGTTAGATACTCAACCGCCTGGCTACCGGACACTCTAGTTATTGAGTTATAATAATAATCCAGTTTACAATCAATTACCTTTAGCTCTTCATCCAGAGATTGTACCCCACGGAAGTACGTCACATACTCTGGACCCAGATACGTTGGCTCCGGAAGTAGCAGAGCACATAGAACGAGGATTGCTCCATATGGCAGACCGTATCTGAAATATTTCAATATTTTATTGCTTTACAAACATGGGAAGTTATTTTTAAATATTATTAAAAAAAGGAAAAACAATATGACTCAGCTTGAGTTAGAGTGGGAGACATAAAAGAAAAACATTAAAAAGGAGAGTGGTGACGTTGGTGGCTGAGTGTTTAAGGTATCCGACTTGTAAGCGAGAGGTAAGAGAGGAAAACATAGTGATGAAATCTGCACATTCAGAAGACTGAATCCTGAAAAATCATGACCCACTCTGGTTGCTCCACTGAAATTATCAGATCTGCCAAATCCTGGATCATGGTCAAGGTGGACCATGCTAAGATAACAAATTTTTTACAGGACGGTCTCTCAGGATAATTCAGAAGGATAAGGCTAGAGATGGGTCTAAATGTTGTCATGGTAGTATCAGTGACTTTTCATGAAGGAACATCATAACATGTAATACACAATACGAAGGACTGTGACGGGTCGCCAGTGTTTTTCATCCGTAGTTTACCAATCAGCGGCATATTAGGCCAATAAAACGATACTAACATGCCGCCTATACAAGTGACGTTATTTATCATCCATCTCTGGCACTTTATTTGACTGAAGGGTTATGATCTGTTTAAACTGACTTGTCTTATTTGGTGAACAAACAATGCCCAAAATTATGACTTGCTGTATCAATCACGCTACGTATATTGTGTATAAATGTCTTAAATTATACAAGAAATACATAGACTGAATTTCAACGAATACTGCTGCACATTATCCATGTAAATACTTAATTTCCTGAACCAAATAAGACAAGTCAGTTTGGACAGATGATAGAGGATACTAAAGGGTGCAGCTCAAAAAAACTAAAAAAAATTGAGAAAAGGCACCCAGGGAAATTTTACAAGTCTTTTTTTTATTGTTTTTTCCTAAGCGCTTTTACTACACTCCAACTGACTGATGTTCTCGAGAGGCAGTCCTACCAGCAAAATATTCAGGTTATAGCTGTTCATTTAAAGCTGCAGCCATTTATTTGTAACATAGTAATTTAAGCAAGATTATAGGCCAAATTGACTGACTTGTAACCGCTAACCCAGTTCGCTACTCTCAAAATGTCTGTGGGCCTAAAATAAAAAATAAACCACCAAGGCTTTAAATAACGGCTCCAAAGCATAACAATATTTACCTAAATTGTATTTAAAACCTCTCTCACCTTACATCAGCATAGAACCACAATATCAAGTTGGCAATCTTAGTATACACGAAAGAGGACGACAAATAGTTAACCATAGTAACACTGCCGGCCTTTCGCGTCCTCAGCATAACCACGATAATTAGGAAGAATAGGATTTCCGTCTCTCGGCTGTCCAGTTCACAATCCACATTGGGAAACAAGGAATTGCAAATTACATTTGTCCTTTTACTGACAATGTACGATATACTGAGCAGAATGTTTACCCAGTAATAGGGCTTTGATAATTGACGCAAATCTTTATTGAACGACATTGTTTTCAGTTTCAAATTGTGAAAATTCGTAACCACAAAATAGGTACGAGCTTCGCGGATAGCTCGCGCTTATTGAACTTTTTGACAGTGACACTTAATTTGACAGTTGTTGAGAATAGTGGTGCACCTGTTGGTGTAAAATCGATAGATTTATTTGTATTTCTTTTGAGAATAAATAATTTTTATCATTTTTAACAAAAATTCTGCAATTATACGGGTACCTACGAGGCGGCGGTAGAGTTCAATGCATTCGTAGTAGCCTAAAAGATCTCAACCAGCATAAATGTATGAGATGTAGAATGTAGTGACATTGAGAAAATAAACCGACAAATACAAGTTCTCGAGGACGATCGGAACTTGCAACTTACATTATGGCGTGAAACTTAATTACGGAACGCTTATTCAAGTTACAATTGTAAGTAAGTATTATTACTTTCCCCCAGCAGAGGAGCCATTACTCGTCGCACAGTAGCTTCTGTACCTTATCGGTATCCTACGCTGACGGGTCAGAAGTTTTCGTTGGTGAATACAGTGTATTTTTTTTCTATTTATTTGGGTAAACAATCAGTGGTACATTTTGTTTTAAAATTAAACACTCATTTATTACATATTCACACCAATCGCGCCGCGTACTTAATTCGGATTTAAGGAGCCAATATGTAGGTATATCAAAAAGTCCGAGCCGCGCTCGCTGCGCATACTCAGTCATTTTTGTTATATTTAGGTATCGTGTTCTAACCGAGTCAATTGCGCCAAAATTTGAAACATTTCGTGCTCGCTACGTCACGTCATCACAGCCCGTAACAATCCACTGCAGGACTTAGGGCCTCTCCCACGAAAGGGGAGGTTATTGCCATAATCTCCACACTTGGCAGGCGGGTTGGAGATCGCAGTGTTAAAATATAATAATGGAAAATGCTGCAGCCCATTTTCCATTATTATATCCGTGCTCGCTACGCTTGCTTATTTTACATTTTCAGTTATTATGATCACCACATATTTTATGTTTTGATCTTGAACCCCCCCCCCCCTCCATTAAAAGCAAAAGAGAGACACAGAGGTAAGTACATGTACAGTCAGCGAACCAGCCAAGAAGCAGCCAAGCTCAGTTACATTTATTTTGAGTAGGCCTTATAAATCAGGCTTTGCATCAGGTGGCCCGCTTGCCAGTTTGCCTACCGTATGACATAAAAAAAATATATATATATATAATTTGCCTCTGATGCTTTCTGCATTGACCCCCCCCCCTCACTGGATCTGCGCCTGTACGAGGCGACTAATGATTTGGAGCCAAAAGATGTAGAGTCTCCGTAGACTGGAAAATGGGCTGCAGCTTTTCCATTGTTTTAATTATGACACTGCGAACTCACCTGTCAAGCGTGGAGATTATGGCAATAACATCCCCTTTCGTGGGGGAGGCCAAAGTCCTGCAGTGGACTGTTATGGGCTGTGATGATGATTCATAGTATTTTCAAATATGATAAGAACATTACAGCATTTTGCTGAGGCTGGTCTAGTTTGATTTGACGACACTTTTCTATTTGTTAGATATTGCCCAGATCGGGCGAATTCGCGGCGAGTCTCACGCAAGCATTTTTAATTTGCGCGTTGCTTGTGGACGAAACAATTTATTACGAGGCGGCGAAGAATTCCTTACAGTATATTTTTATTGTTATTTTTTGGCATCGTATTGCTTGAACGGTTGATGCTTCTGCTATGGGTATTGACCGGTGATACGATATTGATATTGGGCAACCTATGCTGGTGTAGAGGTGGGTCATTGACAGCTTTGGCGTTAACGAAATTTAACCGATTATTATTAATCTTTTCAGCGCCAAAGTCTGATATATCAGACGTTTAAGTTTCGTGCCCTCGCCGCCAATGTCGATATTATCAAACAAATAAATCTTACCAATTTAACTCTATTTTTTCTTATCGTTATAGTACCTGACGACACATTTATGTCGACACGTTTATTGTCGTGGCGTGTGGTGGAACGTTTTTGACGAAAACTCTTGGCGGGGAAAGGGTTAATGATCAACTACTTGAAAAAGCAGTTAACGTTATTAACTGGTTGGTTCAACTGAATACATACATTGCAGTTAATAGAAATGTATCATTCTAACACCCGGTTTCTGAAACGCTTGTCAACGCAAAAATTACGTAACAGCTTGTTAAACACTGATTAAATGCAGTTTGGGTTTCTGAAAGGGCCAATTGACGGCTTGTTAACAGCTTATTGACGGATTGTCAAATCTCCAATTAACGGCTGATTATTGTAATTTTGGGTTTCCGGAAAGCTTTTTCTCATGTTAACTGTATGTTATCGCCGTGTTATTTTAATTGGCGAAAATCGATCAATTAACCGATTGTCAAAAGAAATTATATCCAATTTTCTTGGTCTAGGTCTTGGTCCTGGCCCTGGTCCAGGTCCTAGTTTTGGTCCAAGGCAAAATCCAGGTCGAGGGTCCAGGTTCTGGTCCAGGATAATGACCAAAACTGCAACCTTGATCACAATTTGAGCTTTGAACCAGAACCAGGACCTAGACCAGTGCCAGCACGTAGATCATAAACATTAGCTGGACCAGGACCTGGTTCGGGGTCAGGACATGGACCTGAACCAGGACCAGGACCTGAACCACGGACATGTCAGGGTCCAGGACCTGAACCTGATCCAGGACCTGGTGCGGGGCCAGGACTTGGTCCGAAGCCAGGACCTGGACCTGAACCAGTACCTGGTTCGGGGCCAGTACCTAGACCTGAACCAGGACCTGGTCCGAAGCCAGGACCTGGAACTGAACCACGAACTGGTCTGGGTCCAGGACCTGGAGCTGAACCAGTACCTGGTCCTGGGCCTGTACGTGGACCTAAACCAGGACCTGGTCTGAAGCCAGGACCTGGACCTGAACCAGGACCTGATCCGAGGCCAGGACCTGGACCTGAACCACGAACCGGCCCGTATCTAGGACTTAAACCAGGATTTAACTAATGGGATTATTGGGAGAAACTCACAGAATCGATAGCCGATGGCGCGGATGTTGTTGAGTGGCTTTTTCTTAATTATCTCCCAAGAGATGGACAAACGACCTCTTTAAGGTCCTAGGGAGCCGATGGATGCAAGATATCAGAGTCGACCAGAGTGTAAGCCGTGGGAGGCCTGTATTCAACAGTGGACCGGGACCCACCTAACTGCCTTAAGATGATGATGATGGGTTTACTGATCCACTGGAACCCGTGACCCTTTAACATAAATATTGTTATATTTTCTCTTATCTCGCTCTGTATATTTTTTTTTATAATATTCGATTTTTATTTACACGAAAACTATACAATCGCTATCAGTTTCATCTAAAAGTTGAATATCCCGCTGCTATCGAAAGGCCGCTAGGGACAGAGACAAATTAATGCGTTAGACAGAAACAAAACATGTACGAGTGAATGAATGTGACTGATTTTAGCAGGGGTAGCCAGACGAAAAAATTGATCTCTTGTTAATGGTCGATTAGCTAACAATAGATTGATTGGCCTTTCAGAAACCCACGGTGATTTAACAGCTTGTTAAATGTGACAGTCTGTTAGCTAATCAGTGATTTGACAAGCGTTTCAGAAACCGGGTGTAAGTAGTCGATAAACGGAACGCCAACCCGCTAAAAATTTTTAACTTATTCGTTTCAAAAATTTATTTTGTTTGTAAGTAATCTTTGCTGATAATTTAACAAAATTAAATCTGACTGTCATCGTTTCTGTACCCGTGAACCAGTGCTTATTAATTTTAATTTATAGTGTCTATTAATTTTAATTTATAAGAATATTGTATTAGGTTAGATATTAATTACTGTTATTAGGTTTACCCGTGTAATTAATCATCCTGTAAATAAATAAATAAGAGTGAATCTAGCTAATGGAAACTTCGCCCGCGCGCAATGCTCAAACGACTTCGTTAAACTTCGTCACAAATCGTTATTCATTCGTCTCGTTTCGAAAATAGGTTGATGCATTCAACTAGTTTGTCAGTTAACAGAAAGCAGTTAATAAGTTAACATTAGAAAAGCAGTTAAAAAAACACGTTTGTTGATTCAATGCCCACTCCTATGCTGGTGCTGGCTGACAAGCTAAGCTGGTATTACTGGCTATACAGGAATGTTTTTACAGGGTCACAGTCGGCAACATGAGCGTGATACCCCTATTATTGCAAACGTCCATAGGCTGCGGTAACTGCTTACCATCAGACAGGCTGCAAGCTTTGTAACTTTGTGGTTTAAAGAAAGATCCAACTCGGTTGGGCAGCGTTCGGGAAGCTACACCATATATTTTCGTCCCAATGAGGAGTTTTCCAGTAGGTATTGATAGTTTGTTTCAAAAAGCATCAATAGATGGCGCTCCTACAATTTTGGTAATCTTCTCTAAATTTGTATGATGGTGGCAGTGATTTCATGCAGCCAAGTAATACTAAGCTTGAAAATAAAGTGTTTATTAATATAAACATAACTGTTAAAGGTTGAACAAAGTGTAAAAGGAAATATTGATAGAAGTTGGCACTATGTTCCATTATTATCACATTCTCTAAAATGGTTGAAAACTATTGACACATATAATATTATTCAATACAACGTACCCAGTGTTTGTATTCTGTTTGCTAAGAACCTATTTCAAGCGATTATCAATTACCAAAATTGTCGGGGCGCCATCTAGTGAGTAGTTAGGAATGCCTTAGATACCTATTGGAAAACTGCTCATTACCGGAGTGTCTCAAGACGAAGGTCGTTGACTGTGTGTTGCCAGTGATGACTTACGGAACTGAAACGTGGCCGCTCACTGTGGACCTTATAAGAAAACTCACAGTTACCAAAAGGGCAATAGAAATAGCTATGCTCGGCGTCTCGTTCCTTTGGACTATGACATGGGATCGTTCAAGAGGTATATTAGAGGTCACTTCAGAGGCGGGCAACGCATTGGCGACTCCCCCTGGTGTAGCTGATGTCCATAGGCGGCGGTGACCACGCGCCATCAGGTGGCCTGCTTGCCTGTTTGTCTGTCGTATAAAAAACCAAAATTTTATCGCAACCACAGTTCAATCGCAGTTTGACACGTTTTTGGTATTCTGCTACTAATCATTCCACATCCGTTTCGTGCGAGCGAGGAACCAGCCAGTGAGTGCCCGCGGCGGGTGGGGCGCTGGCGGATGTCTGTCATTTTTCTTCTTCTTATCATTTCAATAATCAATAGGTCACCCACACATTTACTCGCAGAACACATACACACACACGCACACACACACACATACAAATACATACACATCCAATACATAATATTAATAACATAATTACTTTCTTTTTGTTTTGATACCTTCATTACCTTACACGTACCTACTTACCTAAAAGCATTGATTTACTACCAACCGTAGATAAAGCACTTCATACAAAAATGCGCTTGAAATCTGTCGCCTAATTGACTATACATTTGTACGTAGCAATTTATTAGCCAAATACGCACGCCCCAATCAAAATGCCATTACGTACAGTATCGTATTTCCCAAATATCAACTTTTTTTCATACTTATAAAGCTCAAAATTGCTTTTCGCGCTGTGGATAATGCTGCGACTCCATTTCTTTTAGTGAGCAATCATTGTTTTCGCTTTAACGCATGCGCATGATTGAGACAACTGACGTGATGTCTGACACTGACAATATGTCTATGACTAAAATAATTATTTTTGATGGTTTTTTATGAGTAAATCGCTATATTTATGCATGATAAGATGTATAATGTGTTTATTCACGCAAAATATGAAATCCCATCCATTTTTCGTCGATTAGGCCATTGTTTCGACAATTTTTGAACGCGCATTTGGGCATGCTTACGTGCCGACGGCTAATGACGGACTACGGAAAAGGACTGCTTGACTAGCGATTAAGCAGTCCTTCACCGGCCCACTTTTCAAGCGTTCATGTGCTATCTACGGTTAGTAATAAATCAATGCCTAAAAGTTATTAATTTAAACATGTATCAACTTGCATTCTATTGAAGAGCGGGGCTTCCTGCTACAGGCAATTTATACTTAAAAGGAAGATCCCAACCACTGTTGTATCTAATTAAGCATGTTTATGAAATGAATAAAGTTTAAAGGTTAAGTATAAAATTTAAGTCATATCATCATCATCATCATATCAGCCAGAAGACGCCCACTGCTGGGCATAAGCCTCCCCCAGAGATCTCCACAAAAACCGGTCCTGTGCTTTCCGCATCCAGCTGGTATCTGCGATCCTTACCAGGTCGTCGGTCCACCTTGCGGGAGGCCTACTCACGCTGCGTCTACCGGTACGTGGTCGCCACTCGAGAACTTTACTGCCCCATCGGCCATCAAAATTTAAGTAATAATTTTTATCAGTCACTGTGTGGCTCGATGATGAGGGCAGAAATAAAAGACTGGACTTAGGTTTAAAGTTTGACATATATTTCTGTATAAATAGAAGGCACTGTAGTTGGCCCAGCGTTACGGTCAGCTTTCATAAATATTATGGATCGCACAGACAACAGTTTTGTTGGAAAAATATTTATTATTTTGATGACATTTTAAGCATTATATATAGTTAATAGATAGAATCGAAAGGTTGAGTAGTAGGACTAGTATATTTCTGGCTATATTTTATAAAAATAATTTATTATTCAAATGACGAAGCAAGACTGCTGGCATGAACTTAGCTAATTAAAAATATATAATGTTAAAAACCAATTCAGCGAAATATAATATGAATAATATCAATATTATAATAACTGTAGCAGATTTGATTAGGTAACCAACTAAATGTAAGTAATAAGAACAACCTAATCAGATGTTATGACATTAAACGATCGAATAAAAAATTACAGCTACACAACTTTCTTTTATTTGCCAGAATACTACTTAATTTAGGGCCGATTGTTCAATCCTCAGATAAAATATATCAGTCTGATAAGTTATTATGCGACTAAAATAAAAACGTACCTATCTTCATGTATAAGTGAAGGATAACTGATTGTTTTAATTTGGCAGTATATTATTTTATTAGACAGATAAATGTTATCTGAGGTTTGAAAAATCGGCCCTTAGTCAAGTAATAGGTCTGTATAGGACTCAGAAGATTCTATTAAACAAAATGGGGGGCTCTTTGTAGATGCGTACTGTGACTCCTCCGATGATGATATATGGGTAGCTTATTTATCTTGGCGTTAATATCGCGGAGGGCCCAGGGTCCGCCTCGACCATGATCCAGGATTTGGCGATCAGGTAATTACAGTGGAGCGACTGTCATCTGACCTCCGTGACCCTACCAGGGGAACCTGACCAGATTGGATCATGGCTTCACGTTCAGTTGCCTGAATGAACCTTGCGCTTACATTTGATTGATAACCAAATCAATCCTGCTACAGTGTCCTTACCTAAGGGTGTATGCTTAACATTATGCGCGACTTTTAACAATAGTATTATGAAGAAAAAAAATACAGAATCCTCCCACCAGAGGCGGTAGGCTAAACCTTAATCTATACAAACTTTAACAGCTTTCCTTAATTATGTCAAAGATTTCGACTTCAAAAGTATTGTCAAAAATTTTATTATAATATAATATAGGTATACCCCCTCGACTCAGTAGCTTCCTGACGGTTTTTATACGCAGCGACAAACGAGCAGACCACCTGATGGTGAGTGGTAACTGTCGTCCATAACATCTACGATTCAAGAATTTAGGTTGCAGGCAACGAAAATGCAGAGTCGCAGGTTGTCACCGTGAGGACTAAGATAAAATGCCTCATGCCTGCGATTTCGCTGGCAACCTTATCCTTCAAACCGGAACACGACAATGCAAGCATTATTTAGTGTACGGGACCGGCATGAAAAGAAAAGGTATGATATATAACTTACGATAACAGCAGTATTATCCAATTGAAGGCTGGTAAAACTGTGTACAGGAAGTCACTGAGTTTTAAGGATACAGTGCAGTCAGCTTCAGAAATAGTTAAGACCAATAACAGTCCAGATTGATGTGGACAATTGAGCTAATTTGAACCTTATTTCCACGACGTTAAAGTCCGTTTTCGTACGGACAAACTTCGAGGTAAATAATCATCCAGTCTAAATAGTGTAAGATTGAGGTGACTTCTATACAACAGTTCAAGATAGATGTCATTCCAAATAGGACTGAATTCCGTTTCAATAATGCTTAAATTCCTTCGTCTGATCATTCTGAACCGATTGCTACTTCTGTTGCTAACACAAAATTGGTCCCAATATTTATAATACCGATTTATTTTTGTGACCTTATCGTTAAGAGGAATGTATTCCAATCCGAAATAATTACGACAACAATATAATATAAAACGTACTAATGTACTGATCGATTGACCGATTTTGAAGGCACTAGTTTTCAATGCTTATATACTAACTGCTTGTATAAAACATGTCTATAAAATACAACAAAAAAACAATGTATAACTGTTCGTAAATACAGCACCACCAACTTCCAGTCAGTGGGCAAAATCGGAACTACAGATGCCATTTAGTAAATGTCATTCCGCTGGCCCCACTAGCGCCGCTGTCTTCTGAACAAGTTGGTGGCATTGTACAACGGTAGACGTAGAAAAACACTATATACCATGATCGGTTCAATTCCAAAAAAAATGTATTGATTAATACCTATGTTCAATATGATTTCGTTTTTCCTCGCTAGATGTCGCTAGTACGACCTGAGGAGTCCTGTCAAAATAAAAGCTATATGATTGGTTGGAATCGTTCTGTCAAAAATCGGTCCCGTCCAATAGTATGGCAGTATTTTGACAACGACCTCACGCCGCTAGCGACATATATTGCTCATTTGTTGAGAAAAGCCACATTGAAATGCAATAACATTCCAAGATAGATATTTAAAACTCTATATTAACAAGTTTAAAAGAAAGTAATTTACTGGCAATTAAGTTACAATATGAGACAAAATATCGAAAACAAAATGATTTTAAAAATCGAACATTTTGTAGGTATAGTGTACTAATCTTTGTCCAAAGAAATAGCGTTTGAATCTTTCGGATTTCGTCTGTCAAAATATCAGAGCTAAATGTCAAATTGACATTTTCCTCGACACACTGACAGATCAATTCCAGTAAGCTAACGGAGGTTTTTAAAATTACTGAATGTATTGAAACCAATGATATTGTAATACGAAAAAAGGTACCTAAAGATATATTTTCTTACAGCAACCTTGTTGCAATGACATTTAAAAAACTGCCTAAAATATTGACCAAGTTTCTGTAAAGTCATTTCAAGAATTACTTGACCACTTGACCCTACAATAAATCATCTCATAAGACATTATATGACAATATGGATCAGCGAATTTCTTGTATGACTGTACCAAGATACAGTTGTACTGTACCAGACAGATACATTTCCTGCCTTGTATAATACCAGGACATCTTAACTCTTTCTCATATTACAATACCATGATTTCAATACAGAATAACTGTTTATAATGTCTACATATGACTGTTAGGCCGCTTTTTCCTGCTGAAGAGGCCTCCAAAGACTCCTTTCTTGTCCTTTTTCTCCTTGCCAGTACCGCTGACGGAGACCTCCGACTCTCCAGAAGACCTGGGGACAGATGGCATAATTCATTATCATCGTCATAGCCCACTGCAGGACTTAGGGCCTCTCCCACGAATAGGGGAGGTTACTGCCATAATAAGGCAGGCTGGTTGGATATACCAGTGTTGTAAATGTAACAATGAAAAACGCTGCTGCCCATTTTCCAGCCTACTAAGACTCCAGATCTTTTGCCTCGAAAACATTAGTCGCCTTGTCCGACACCCGCGAGTGTAAGGAGTTGGTGCCATTCTACTCTGCCGGACACCACATGGCCAGATGGCATCATTGGATTAGAATAACTACTACTACACACCTAAAGTGCCTACAGAATACAGTGCCTCAAACTATCCTGCATCAGTCGTCCTGTGAGTGACCATGATGCATGCAACTGAATAGTTGCATCAGTGATTCCGTAATACAACTGCGTAGTTGCATCAGTAGTCCGGTGACCATGATGCTTGCAACTGCGTTGTTGCATCGGTCGTCCGGTGATCATTATGTATGCAACTGTGGTAGTTGCATCAGTCTTCCCGTGAGCATGATTCATGCAACTGAGTCGAAATATCGGGTTACTCGTAAACAAACGTACGCAGTAGGAAACCTGGAACATACCTTTTAGAGTATGTGATAATGACCGCCATAGTTACAAACATTATGTCAACCATCCTATTTAGATTTAGGACAGTCTCCGGTTTGTACGCGGATCCATAATCCATAGAGTATAGTTTTCCATGATCCAGAAATTTCACAGAAAGCCATCGTGTCTCAGGAACGCACAGTTTTCTTTCTAGTATCTCAGTGCGACACTAGGTCACTGTGATGTGAGTCATTGGTATACTATGAGACACTGAGTCAGTCACTAGGACACAGAGTCAGTCACTAAGACAATGTGGGTCACTGGGACACTGTGGGTCACTGGGACACTGTGGGTCACTGGGACACTGTGGGTCACTGGGACACTGTGGGTCATTTGGACATTGTAGGTCACAGGGACACTGTAAGAATTTTAAAAATGTAGATATACCTGGAGGCTGGGCGAAGGTCGAGCGCTGGCGAACCGGCGCCGGCTACAGAGGCGGGCCGCGACCCACCGCCGTACGCTGGAAATATAATCGCTATGTTAGATCATAGAATAGCAAGTTATCAGAGTTTTATCGTCTTGACAGTCCGAGATACTAGCGAAATGAGAGATGGAGCGAATCAAAGCTACTGGCGGTGTGTATTTTTCCGATTATCATTGGGAAATAACGGGCCAATTTGGTCCTAGAGGGTGGTCCAATTGAAAACAGTTATAATAGGTATTTAGTCTTTACCAATGCCATTGCCGTTTTTTTCTCTTAAATATGTTTTATTGTTCATAACAGATCAAAATTAATACTTGACAGAGCATGGTTAAATGCCACTAAGTCTATAAAATGAAAAAAGAATTATCGTAATTTTTAAAAGGGTATGATAGTACCTATTGTGTGTCCATGACACCATGTAATACATGTTAGCGATATAATTCGCAGACAAACAAGTAAAGCATCGACTCAGGGGCAAATATAACCGATTCCAATGTTGGGCTCAAGTAACCCTATAGAGCCAAAGTGTCCTTCTCTTTCGATAAATCTTATCTGAAGGGCTAATGGCTATCTCAGTGGATAACTGAATTTGACATAAAAAAAATTACACTACTCTAATTTGGTCAGTAAGGCTACCACGTAGGCACGTCGATGACGTAGTGTAGAATTATCTAATGTCAAATTCAGTTTGCAACTGAGTTAGCCAATAGCCCCGCTGAGTGGCTGGGAGATCGTAATATTTCCAAAAACGACGGCCAGTAGAGACTTTACCAATAATTTTTAGGGATTTCTTAGACGACAATTTAATACTAAAATAGTCTAAGTACCAAGCGCCCCACACCAAACAGATAGAAGCAAAGAACACGCAAAATTACAGAAATAATACACCTGAAAATAATATGATTATTAGCAACCAAACTACTGACTTAAAACTACAGTATAGGTAATGTATCCGTGCTCTGAAAAGGAAGTCGAGTGCATTATAGAAAAAATTTATAATTAAATATATAAGATAGTTTATATCTGAAAAGTAATACATATAATATAATAATTAATAATAATTTCCAGAAAATAAACTACAAATACACAGCAAGATCTAGTAAAGGATACCCATGTTTATTTTACAAATGATTTTAACATAAAATTCGATGGAATAGTGTAATAATTTGTGACAACTTGCGTATATCTTACGTCGGTGATTGGAAAAACTTAAGTTAATCAAATACGGGAACGGTACCGCCGATCTCCAATCGCATGATATCGTCCCTCTGGAACATTCGAAATGCATGTTGTGACGTCACTCCAGAGGGTGGTATCATGCGATTGGAGTTCGGCGGTGCCTCTGCAGCCTGTGACCGAACGAGGTTTTTCACTATTTCAGATGGCGCTTGTGAGGCGTATGGTCTGTTGTCGAAATACTGTCGTGCTATTGGACAGAAACCACTTCGGTAAAATGACGGATTCATCCCAGCCAATGACAGGGCTTTATTTTGACAGCAGCCCTTACGACGCAGTTGCGCCATCTCGTGGATTTTGGAATCACGAAAACCCTCATTTGATCAAACCTAGGAAACGCGCCAATATGGTCTAGACTAAATATTAGATTAAATTACTCAATGACTGCACACAAAACCTATTAGATAGAGCAACTCTGTCATACGTGAGCGCCCGCTGGAGTGAATATAGTAATAGATGATAAATATGATGTATCTAGCGCCCTCTAGCGAATACCAAGCCCGAAAGCCGACTTTGACAGATGTAAGCATTTTCTTATGTCCATGACTCGGGAAATTATACCTGTCAAAGTGGGTCTAATAGATCGCGACAACTCCATTTTAACCCTTATTTACGAAAAAATACTAATTAATCCAAGAGTGACCCTAAATTCTAACCTGCATCTGGGTTAGAAACTACTATCGTATGTAATTTGGCGTCATACATAAGAAACTATTTTAGCCATCCCTACTAATATTATAAATGCAAATGGACTAAAGCAGTCTCATAACCGATCGCCAAATATTTTTTTTAATTTCATACGGTAGGCAAACAGGCAAGCGGGTCACCTGATGGAAAGTGGTCACCACTGCCTATAGACATTAGCAAAACCAAGAGTATCGCTAATGGAGAGGAAAATGCCTCTCCACTGCCACGGTTCCCCAAATCCCCACCCCATGGAGCACTGAAAACCTTACTCGCCGGCAGAAACACAATACTATTTAAAAAAGTATTGTTTAGCTGCGGTATTCTGTAAGGTACGGGATACCCCGTTATGCCTCGCCCCGCTCTCTTACAAATTATCTTAATATCACGGTAGGTTACTGCTGCTCTAGTATAAAACCCATCTTCTGTCTCAACCAGCGCAAGCGGAAGCCGTAGGATTGAGCTGAATAGCACTATACACACACACTCACACACAACACAAAAGTGAGACAGACGTACATTGCACGCGGTGGAGCACGTAGAGAAGATGGCTCGATCCTTGGAAGCGTGCGCATGTCACATGGACTTGTTTTGATACGGATTATAGAAGGTACACAAATATATCCGATCCGACTTATCGGCCGTAAGATGGTAATTTTTTTACTATTTCAATTAAAGTAGGAATTTAATTGAAATAATCGTCACGGTGTCAATGTCCTGGCCCGGGGTCCGCGTTCACTACGTTCCAAGATTTGGAACGTAGTGAACGTGAACGTAGTGAAGAACAATGTGACGTCTGTCACATTGTTACAAGGAAACTGAACTAGCCCATGTACACAGACGACTGTATCTACTTTATGTTCTTAAACAATGAGAGGTTTTCAATTTGACAGTTTAAAGAAAGCAAGTTTGATCTCCTTGTAATTAGATGGCGATGTACTTAACTCCTATGTCAAGTTTGTTCTAAGAATCCGAAAGCAGAAAATATAACTCAAGTCTATCGTAAATTGAGTACGGCATTTACGCCCAACTAACCCCGTTAAAACTAGTCACATTTAAAAAATCCAATTATCAATCCACATTCAATTATCATTGTTTCTTAGCTTAGACACATTACCACCGAATTGTGCCATCTATAGAAGAAAATAAAAATTCTTTTTTTAAAATGTCACCTTGGAAATCTCTCATTGAATAGACAGCCGACCTGATGGGCAGCGATAACTGTCGCCCATAATCGCTACGTTCCGTGCACTTAATTTTCAAGTATCAAAATGGGTAGCCGCAGACATGTATCACCGTGAGGATTAAGATGACATGCAATTTCAAGTGAAATATAACAATAATTGCATTATAAGCAACAAATAACTCAGCGAATTCGTGATTATTTTAGATACAATAAGTTTAAAGGTAACAGAACAATATAATAACTAAACAATTATGATACTCATATAAAGAAAGAATAAAGGAAAGAAAGAAATATAACCAGATACAATTGCATATTTATTTCTTAGGAAACTTTGACAAGAAATACAGAGAGATTCATAGAATACAAGATGCAAATTAAAATTATATAAAAGAAACCAATTTGAGATAATTTAGATTTTGGATTCATAAACTTTCTAGGGAAACATTAAAAGCGGCAGGTTTTTTCCTATTATTTTTTGTAATAAATTAAAAAAAAATTGCAACCTTACTTTTCCATTCTTTCGAGGGTTTGACGATTTTTTATGTACGTTTGTGCAATTGACCTTTAGTAAACGTATCCAAAATGAGCGTGAAATGGATTTCTACGCGTTAATAATATAAAACACAGCAATGAAGAAGTAAAATAAAAAAAATCACAAAACAACGCCATCTAGCGGCGTATTGTGGTTTTTTCGATTTAACTGCGTCATTTCATATCATTAAGTTATAGAACGCCATTTCAAGCACCTTTGCCAAGAGCATAAACCATAATTCAATTACTAAACACTCACACGAATGAAAGAATGGAAAAATAAGGTTAGAAGATAACAAAGGATGCAATTAAAAAAACTTTGGAAAATCTAGACAAGGCAACCAATACTAACTTTAGTATAGAAAGGGTCTTCTGCTGGGGACTCTAAAACTGATTGAACTGTCTCAGGAATCGATTGGCACCACGTGACATTAATATTTACGTACATAAAATCTAAATTATCTCCTAAAAGAACTTAATACATAACACTGAAAAGTCATATAGGATCAGTGTACAGAATAAAATTAAAACAACTAAATCTACTACACTAGTGACTACTTCGTTAGTAAAACAACTACTCTACAAACAAGCCAAGCTCATGGTCTTAACTAACTAGTCAGGCATCAGCGGGTAAGATGTATCTACTATTTGAAAAAAATTCCGTTTGAAATAAAACGTTTTTTTTGGTATCTAGGGAGGATCACGGACGGTCCACTCGCCGCGCGATAAGCGAGAGAAGGAGCGACATATATACTGTTATCCCTTTCATCTAAGTATTGAGAGAGGGACACAAAAGCTCTCTCACGGCGCGAGTTATTGAAACTGGTAAAAATTCAATTTAATTAAAAGTAGGGGTAGCAAACGTTGTCTCTTTCATTTGCTATTCATTAACTTCCCACATATATCTGATATTATATACCCCAATAATAATAAAATTTTACTGAAAATTAATTTAGCTTGATAGAGCTTCAGCTAGCAGCTTCATTGTGAACATTTGAATTACATCAGCAACGGTTAATACAACCATTACTAAAGTTTCAAGCTTTAAAATCTAGTTTTAAATTTTCAGGTTTCTAACTGTGTGTGATGACGGAGTGGCTGTCCGTCTCAATAAAAATGGTCAGCATGCTATCGAAATTGTTCCATAACTTTGTTGGCCGGCACTTTCAAATTTTGATACTTTTGTACGGGTTCGAATTGTTTTTTGACAAATTCTCACAATGCGGTCTAGCCCAAAGTAAGCAAAGCTTGTGTTATTGAATTCACTTTTGTCTTTAAAATTACCAAATAATTATTGTGTCAAAATACCCTTTGTACAATACATTTTGTAGAATCAGGGCTTATGTTTCATTATTTATTAATTTTTTAAAACTTCATGAACAAAAAAGTACTGTTGCAGACTTAACTAAAACAGCCTTATTTACCATTCGACCGGGATAATCTAAGCCTGAGACAGGTAGGCGGTGCAGAAAAAAAATAAAATTGAGTAAAAATTAGGAAGGATATACATGTTTAAGACTACCCTCAAAAGCAACTACACCAAATCCCCACTGATGCCCAACAGCGCCATCTATCGGCCCCGACTAACCAGTCTCGCTGTAATAGTGCGACGTCTCCACTCCCTGCCAGTTGTTCTGTCTGTCCCGACTATCCCGATGGTCGCGATGGTCACGGTGGTCACGTGTCCGTTGCTGGTAGCTGTTGACTAGCGAGCTGACGGACTGCTGTCGGGAGCCCGGGGGGTCGCGGTCCGGCAGGGGAGGGGGTCCAGACAGCGGCAGTGGGGGGGCCCCTTCCGCTACTTGGGTCGTAGTTGGGACGTAAGCTTGGTGGTGGTGGTACTACTAAGGTGGCAAGCTGCCTGGTGGTAAGCAGTTGCCGTAGCTTGACAGGGCGTGTAGTTTACTCTTTGACGGACGGAGTTATAATTTTAATGCAATGGGGATGTCGTGTTTTTGGTCACCAGATGGCGCCACCGGCGAATAAAGTCTTGTCAAAATGCTAATTTTATTTAACTATTTTATAATTGATATTCAATTGAGACTCAATTGCGACTCTATTGTAACAAACCCGGTGTAGTGAAAGTGTTCACTACACCAGGTATAACCACGAAAGTCTTAAAATCTATATCAATAGACTCGTAATACACGACTGTCGTTATAGTCTACAATTGAGTTACAATCAGATTATTACAGTCCAATTGCAGTTCCAAAGAAGAATCCAAAAGACATGTCAAACTTTCCATTGAGATCTAATTGAGCAATTCGTAAATTATCAGACTTGGCAGTTAAACACATTTTGACAACAGACCTTACTCGCCAGTGGTGCCATCTAGTTTAATTCTGACCTCGAATTAGCCCTTATTACATCTGCATACGGTTGAAATTGCTATGGCTAAAGGACGTTCTGGCTGGACATAGGCCTTTGGAAGGAAGTATTAAAAGTATAGAATTTCTTTATCCTCTTGATATGATGGTGTTGAGACAAACGTTTCCCAAAGACGGACACAAGTGACGTCACAAGACAATAACAATGAAGCTGCATAAAGCAAACACTTTATCACTAAATATATCACTAATTTTATTTTAACATATTTATTTTCCGTCCTGTCAGTCCTTTACTAGTAACTAAGGCTCCGATTTGGCTGCAGCCGACCAACCGTCAGTTGCAGTCGACACTAATCCTTACGCAGTACAAAATAAAGTCACTTTTGGATTAATTCGGATGCGCGGGCGTGACGACGTCCGACCACGTCCCTCGCACTTAAAAGCGAGTTTATTTTGTACTGCGTAAGGATTAGTATCGACTGCAACTGACGGTTGGTCGGCTGCAGCCAAAATGGAACGTCTGTTAGTAGTTTTTCTCCCGTTTTCATCTTTTGCAGAGGAGCATATTTGCAAAATATCATACTTAAGTTTGAGTCATATTTTTTTCTTTGTAATAGCCGCTTAAGGCCATCCTAAATTCAGAGATTAATAATAATGATAATCCCCTTCAGGAAACAGGCATCTCGTTGTGTAAATATGTATGTTTTTGTTTAATTTGAAGTATCAGACAGCCATCGTGTAAAAAACGTCTGACTGAACTACCATGCAAGACATACGTCATATCATTTCTTCGGTGACAAAACCCCCTTTTCCACATTTTTTTCTCAATAATCCTAAACGTAGTCTCAGAATTTAGGAGGGCACAAAAGCGGTAAACCAATACTCAAAAATACACTTTCATAACATAACAAAAGTACCCTCAAAAATCCTCTTTTAAAAATCAAAATACTTTCATAACAAAACAAACCTACCCTCAAAAATACAATTTTCCTAACAAAACAACACAACGAATATTTTTGAGGGTAAAAAAAAAACTCTTCAAAAACCAATCCTACCCTCAAAGCCACTTACCGTCTCTCTGTGACGCGATGAAATCGGTACTGACGTCCCTCCCGTTGGAGTACCTCGAGCGACCCCAGGGGCTGGTGGGGCGGCCGGGGTTGGCGTTGGGGTCGCTCCTCAGCACCACGTTGGCGTTGGGGTCGGTCGGGGTCGGCGGGGCGCGCGCGGGGAGCGATGGTAGCACTGACGATTCTGGGGGTGGGGGGCTTTATTTGTATGGATGTAGGGTTCAAAATGGTGGGGTTTGTTGTGGTTTAAACTGCTTTTGAAGAAAGTCTATGGGTGAATAAGTCGTTTTTAGAATAAGTGTAAATATTTAGAGGTGAAGTATTATAAGACCAGGTCCAGTATCGACTAATCCGAGTAATCTAAAGATAATAGCTTCATGGAGGGTTTTCCGCAGGCTCTTTGGGGGGGGGGAGGGGGCAAAGAGCCTAGGGAGATTAGATATTTTGTCTCGACAGTATCAGAATTAGAATTAGAAATCATTTATTGTAAAACTGTAGTAGGTACATTGTAGGTGGTATTTGACAACATTAGTCGCCTCGTAGGACACCCACGAGTGTAAGGGGTTGGTGCTATTCTACTCTGCCGGACACCACACGGCGATGATACCCCTGGTGCTGCTGATTTCCGATGGCCCATTTGCCTGTTGGTCTGCCTGTTGACATAAAACTTACCAATATTCCTGTCAGGCGTCGGTGGTGCGACCCTGCCACTGCTGTGGCTTCCCGCACTGGTCTGACTCTTCCTGTCTCCTTCTACTTGCTTCTGCTCTTGGATCTCTCCGCTCTGCCTCTGGTTCTGGCTCTCCGGCTGCTTCTGGCTCTCTACACTCTGCCTCTGTGAATGGAGTTATGAATGAATGCCAATCTCGGCCGTATTCGGAGTATGTTAAAGTTCAAATTTGGTCGCTTTCGCCCTTGAGGTTGCCCAATTTCTGAAGTTTTTAATGATACTTTTGCAATTGGTCGTTCGTAAATGTATCTTGACATAAGGTCCAACAAAATAAATCCATGCCATTGAATGGAATTGATTCTGTTTTTTTCCAATAGCGCGACAGTATTTTGACAATGGACTTCAAAGGACCTCATCCCTCATATGGTGGATTTTGACATCGTACAAAACGGGGGTCTTTGGTAGACCAGGTACGAAAGATAATAATAATCATCTTAGAGTTAAAATTCCGGTTGTGCTCTCGTGCGCGAGGGCCCGGGATTTGCCAAATCCTGGATCATGGTCAAGACCATGATCCAGGATTTGGCAGAGCAGGTAATTACAGTGGCGACAGCCGTCTGACCTCTGCGATGCTGTTAACAGATGTCGTGCCTGGGCGCGAGAACGACGCGAGTGCTCGGGTGGGATGATGGCGGCGATGACTATGTAGATCATATCGTCATCATCATCAATCTAGTGATGGGACCACCTTGGATGGGAATGGGTCCATTTAGGATTTGGGAATAGGTCCATTTGGGAAAGGGTTCATTTGGGAAGTGGCCCCTTTGGGAATGGGACCATTCGGAAATTGGAAAAGGGTTCGTTTGGGAATGGGGCAATTTCGGACTGGGGTCATTTGGGATTTTGGGAATGGATCCCACAAGGGACTTACCTGGTTCTCCATCTGGCTCTGTCTCTGTCCCTGGCTGGCTCTGTGCTCGTGCAATATCTCGGCCTGCGTGCGGGGACGACGAGTGGGCTCGGGGGACGACGTGGGGGACGACGATGACGAGGCGTTCCTGGAACGAATGGTGGGGTGAGGGGGACAATCCGGCAACCATGCCAACTGGCAACAATAGTCTGTTCTGGCAGTTTGCATACCAAGAGTAAATGGTTAAATGTGTGTTGCGAAACGATTTTAATATGTAGCCAGTAACGTGTGAGTACACCCACACACATACATTCATACACTCTACCAGCTACAAGTGTTTGGATTATTTTATTGCAGATGCTTAATATGGTTAATTTTTAATATTTGCTTAACAATTTTTAATTTTCTGATTGTAATAGCTATTTAAGAGAAGATGCAACTGTTTCTCGTAACCTGTCTATAAAAAAACAAAAAAAAAACACCCAAAAAATACAAAAAATGACACTCCTGTCCCTGCCGATTTCATCAAAACCTGTCTAAAAAAAAACTTACTCTTTAAGCCTCCTTTTCAGCTCATCAGTAGGCGTCCCCCCCTCCCCATAGGGGGTAAGTTGCAAGCTGGGGGGCAATGCTGCGTGGAAAGCCAGCTTGGCTCTCCAGTCGGCAGCCTGGGCTCTCGAGGAAGCAGCGAACAGGTACCGAGCGCCGTCCGAACAGGACAGTCGGAAGGTGTGCTGGCGCTTTGTGTAGTCGTGGGGTTCTGCGCAGGTTGCCTGATGGGGGGGTTGAAAAGGATGTCTTATTAGTCACGGCTAAAGAATACCCAAATTTGATAGTGCCTGTCAACAAAATTATTATACACATCTTGTCGGGTTCGTTAACACGGTTAATCGAGGAACGATTAACGAAAAATCGAGGAACCGTGGTAACAAACCCGACAATATGTGTAGTGAAAGTGTAGTGAATAACCACGAAAGTCTTAAAATCTATAAAATTATGGTTATAAGCAGTTGACGGCAGAAACTTATAAATATGAATAACTCACCCCGGTTGGAATAAATAGTAAATGCTACACTGGCTGCTAAGGAAAGGCTTGACGTTCCTTTCTTTCATCATGGAGACAATAAAGTTTATTTTAATCCCTTAATAAAATCGATCTTTGAATTTTTGGAATATTCACTCTACTGTGAAGCCACCATTACTCACTATTTTCTTAACACGAATGGACTATAGGACAGTAAAGCTATACATCAATTCCTTCCTTGAGTTATTCACAAATCTGAAAAGCTTTACAATTGCAATCGAATTCTAGATTTTCTAGTTTCTTTAACAACTCTGGTAATGGTCGTATAGCGTAGCTGAAGCAAGAGAAATGTTCAGAATGCAGCGTTCTATCCTACTAAATTTCTGTCCAATTTTTAGCCGGCACTTTCAACATTTCTGGGGGCGATTTTAACATTCAACATTTTCACTAGCCAAAAAACTGTAACTGAAGGTGATCTTTAACAATATACAACTGTCGTAAGAAAATAATTTTGGTTGCAATAGACATTTTAATGTTATTATTAATGGAGATATTATGTGGCTAGAAAAAATGTCGAATTCGAGATGTAACAGCACAAGAATTAGACCCCTTTCACATTTTCGATGATGTCTTTTAAATGGTTAAAACGCTTTGTGCTAATAACTAGCTACAACAAATCATACTCACATTAAGTATAGCAATAGGGGGCGCTGCTGCCTTGTTCTGATGGAAGTCCTGTTCATCCCTGAAGAAGCAGAGCAGCTGTCCACACAGCACGGCGTAGTAGGCCCGCCAGGACCTTACTGTGGCCCGGGCCCCACCAGAGCCGCATTCCTGCTTACGTTCCAGGTAGCCTGGCGACAGTTGTTGCCCGTTAGTGAAGTGGAGGGGTATGTAGTTGTAGGGTGGTGGGGTGTGGGGAGAGGTTGGTGGGGGTTTTTTGAAGGATTTTCGGGGTAGGCGGCAGTTGTTGCCCGTTGGAAATTTTGGGTGTGGAGGTTCGGGAGGTGGGTGGGGATCGGGGCGTGAATAGAGGATTTTCTGGGTGGGCAGCAGTTGTTGCCCATGTACATTTTTGTATGTAGTAGTTGTGGAGGTAAGTTGGGATAAATTGCAGATAGATATGTGGGAGTGAGTGTAAATTTCCTGGTGGGCGCTAGTTGTTGCCCATAAAAAATTTTGCGTATAGTAGTTACGGGGGTATGTGGTGAGCAGTAATTACTTAGTAGGGGCGATTAGATCAATTTCGGACTGGGCGGCAGTTGTCGCCCATTAAAATATTCACTGAAATCCTTACAAAAACTGTCGACGCGTGCAGATTCACACAACATAACATAGATTTAAGTTTCCCAGCCTGGGCGGCAATAGTCGCTCACCTTCGATTTCCACGGGCGGCAGATCGGCCGGGTCGGCGCGTCGGTGGCGGCGGAAGCTCTGCGTGCGGCGGCGCGTCGTGAACGAGGGGGTGCGCTTCGCTGACTTCATTACCTGGGTGGAGGAAAGACATTAATAAGTTGTTTGACTACACAAGTGTCAAACGCAACCAAAATGCAACTCGGCGGTTCCAAACTATAACAGATGCATCTTTCCGAATTCGATATTCAGATATTTTTTGTTAACAGATAGTTCAAATTGTGAAATTCAAAAATAATTGTTTCGAAACGAATAAATTAGGGTGTTATATAAGTTTGACGTGTATATCTGTGGCTTTGTGTGTCTGTAGCATAGCAGCTCTCGAACAGATGGACCGATTTAGAGGTTTTGAAAGCCAGTTTAATCGAGATAGTTCTTAGCTTTGTTTTATTAAAATCGGTTAAGTACTTTAGAAACTATTTGAGTTTAAGTAAATTCACTCGGGGGTTAGGTTAGTTATGTTTCATTTTGACATCTGTCATATGCATTTTCATTTATTTATTTATTTAAAACTTCATGCACATTACAGTACAATGGCGGACTTAAAACTACGTAGCTTTTTCTACCAGTCAACCAGAGAGCAATTAACAAAAATTACAATGCGGTGCAACAAAAAAGAAGGGAAATGAAAATAAAATAGACTAAACGTAAAATTAAATTTAAATTGGAATATCAAACAAACATTCACAGACCGAAATTTATAGATAGTACAGAAGAGAGACAGAGAAACAAAAAGAAACAACTGAACATAACAAGCTACTGGCAGACTCACAACACTACTAATGTATGAACTAGTGCATGTGTATGTGTGTATGTATACTCACATTCATACTCTCTGCCCTCTTGACGTGCGAATCCGTCGCAATGTTGGGCACCGACCCCCTCGGCAGCCGGTCGAATTGAGGCGCGGGGGACATCGTCTCTTCGGGGGACTCCGTGGGGGCTGTCCCCGCGCTGCTTGTTACGCTTATCTGGGGGGGAAAGGGGGTAATGGTAATGTGTGCTGCAGGGGGTTTTCGATTCTACTGCCCAGGTGATAGGGGCGAGTTTGGCTCAATAGTTAACACTCATAGCTTGGAGTGGAGAGGCTTAACATTTGCCTAAAGAAAGCAACAGTGTCCAGGGATTTAGAAATGGGTAAGGCTTTGGTGATACCCCTGGTGGTGCTAACGTCCATAGGCAGAAGCAACCTCACATCATCAGGAAAACGGCTTGCCTGTTTTCTTTTTGAGGCCTTTGTTTTATTGGGGTCTCAGTCTGGTTTCCCCAGCTGCATGAATGTTGCGGGGCCTTGGTTTTAGGTTGTTTTATAAAATTTTGTTTTCTTTCTACAAGACTTTGACTAAAGGATAACATAGAGAAATATCCTGGCTGAAATGTATCCAAAGTAAGAGAACCACTGTGACACAGTGTCTCAGAACGGACAATGCTCTAGTGACTCACAGTGTCTCAGTGTGCCTCTAGGTCACTGTGATGCGAGTCATTGGGGTACAATGAGACACTGAGTCAGTTACTGAGCCAGTGTGGGTCACTGGGATAATGTGGTCTATAGATAGTCCTACGCCTCCTACAAGGTGGACCGACGACCTGGTAAGGATTGCAGGTGCCAGCTGGATGCGGAAGGCATAGGACCAGCCTTTGTAGAGATCTCTGGGGGGGCCCTATGCCCAGCAGTGGGCGTTTTCCGGCTGATATGATGATGATGAATTTCCTAGTGTATCAGGAACGAACAATGTTCCAGTGACAGTGTCTCAGTGTCACAACTAGGTCACTGTGATGTGAGTCAGTTACTGAGCCAGTGTGGGACACTGGAATACTGTGGTATCTTTTTTTCTTTTTATACCACCAATGTGGTAAACAAGCTTACGGCCTGCCTGATGGTAAGCAGTCACCGCAGCCTATAGTCTATACATAGTCTTACCTCTCTCTCCAATACAGGCTGCATGGGAGAATCCTTCCTTCTCTCTTCCACTATCCTGTCCATCTCCAATTGTCTGAAGCGTTGGAGTCTGGCTGCGTCTTGTTGTTCTGCTGAGCGACGCCTAGCAGTAGCTTCTTCCTCCTGCTGCTGTTTGAAAGCCTGCTCCACCTGGGGAGAGGGGGGAAGGGAGTCAGTGAGAGTGGTGGGTCAGTGGGGGGAGTGAGTCAGTCGGTGAGTGTGTCAGTGGCAGTGTGAGACGGTGTATTTAATTGTTGTATTGTTTTATATTACTCACTTACATTGAAAATGTTGATGATTGAATAATTGTACCTTGCACATAACTAGTAAATTTATTAATTCATACTAAATTTTTTATGCAGCAATCGACTACGGTGGAAAGATTATGATGTTGATAATGATGACGGTGACATTTTTAACTACATTTTTTTAATAAAATATATTTCACCGTCACAAAAAAATGTCTGGCTGCATGATAACACTAAGAAATGTAACAAACCAATGTATTGAGTAACATTCACAGATTTCAGACGGATTGTATTTCAAACAGTGACTGACAGACCATTCCCCGATGCGTTAATGTACCCTACTACCGAGTGTTACTGTGTCATTGTACCCAATCACGAGGTATTACTGAGTCAGTGTGTACAGTCGAGCTAAAAAAGTGGCTCATCAGTTTTGACAAAACCACTCGTGTTTTTTAAAATATCGCTAAGGTCAAGACTGTAATTGTCAGAAAATAATTGCAAGAAAAAATCGACTTTATTGCTTTATGAAGTGCAATTGAATTTCAACCTTATTGTGGTAAAGATAAGAATCATAACTTATCATTACAAGAGAAAACCGACCTTGTCGCTTTATCAAGACTGTAATTGTCAAAAATAATTGCAAAAAAAATCTACCAAATTCAGTACAATTGAATTTCAACCTTATAATTGTAACTATAGAGTTCAAATTACTTACCAATGTAATCCGTCTAAGTGCATTGAACTTCTCCTTCTGTCCATCAATGGTCTCTTCCAGGTCTCGGTGTCGGTTAATCAGCTCTTCCACTTGGGAGACGCTCTCGCCTAGCTCGCCGTCTCGTACTAATGGCACTCTGAGGGGATGGGTGCGAGTGAGAGAGGCGTAGGGTAGGTGTGTGTGAGGTTGGGTGGTTGAATTTATTATTTATTTAACCATTTAATGTACACGAGATCGTTGCAAAATTATGTGGCTATTTTTTTATTTATTTTACATTTTATTGCACACAGTAAAATACATAGAGAAACATCATATATATAGACGACACAACATGCACTACTTATTTCTAAAAGAAATTTCTTCCAGCAGAACAGAACTATATTTACGATTTGAATACCGAAAATTTTGGTTAGGTTTCTATAACCTGATGTTCAAGGTGATGCTAGATAACTAAATTATTAAAGGTGGTTTTTAGAGGCGATGAACTTTATATTAAAATAAAACAAAGAAAATAGTATTATATATCAGTGAAAATAGCTTTATTGGAAAGACAATTTTATGGAATTAATGTTTGAATATAATTTCGGCAAAATGGTTGCCATGGTTGGCGCGTAGATACAGCTAGTTTCATTGATACTAAACACTTTCCTTTGTTTGATTTCAATTTACAGTTTTCCACCTCTAAAAAATACCCTTAAGATAGAATAGTTGAATAGATTGGTATGATCCAATCAGGTCAGGCTCCCCTAGTAGCATTGTCACGGAGGTCAGATGGCAGTTGCTCCACTGTAATTACCTGATCTGCCAAACCCTGGACATGGTCAAGGCGGATCGCGGGCCCTCGTACGCGAGAGCGGGACGCCAAGATTATTTATCATCATCATCATCATCGTCCTAGGGCTCATCCCGGCCTCTGTCAGGGTTCGCTTTCCTACTCATTCTTCTCCACTTCGCCCGGTCTTCGGCATCCTCGCGTCGTAAGCCGTTGGCTCTCGCATCCGACCCAGCGATGTCAATCCATCGCTTCTTGGGGACCTCTTTCCTGATACCGGCAGGTTCAGACACCTATTTCCCACGTACCCATGAGGCTTGCGCAGTGATATGATTTTTTTAACATAATGTTTTAATCTACCGCGGTTATTATTACACATTTTAAGGGTATCCCCTAACTAACATCGTCCGGCGCTCGCAACTCTCCAGTCGTCCCGTGACCATGATGCATGCAACTGCGTCGAAATATCGGGCTACTCGTCAACAAAGGTACGCGGTAGGAAACCCGGAACATACACTTAAAATGTTTTTTTTTGTGAATTTGAAAGAAAAAAAAATTTTTTTTTTTCAATCTAACCTGTTCTGTATCCAAGTGTCCAGCGCATCAGCATCCCTCTGGAAGCAGAGCGCGTCCAAATGCTGCTTGTAGAGCTCCCCGCGCGCCGCGCACGCCGCCCCCAGCGCGGCCCGCCGGGACTTCAGTACGGCCATACGCTCCGAGATCTCCGACGACATGAGATGGCGTTCCGCTATTAGCTTGTCGCCTGGGGGAGGATTCCTCATATGTATTACACGTATAGACGACAGCGTCCTAGAGATCCAGTGTCTAGGTGACCCACAGTGACCCACAGTGTCCAGTGCCCTACAGAGTCTCAGTGACCCACTGTGTCCAGTGACCCACAGTGTCACAGTGAGACACTGGGTACCTATAACCGGGATTCTATAAATTACTTAAAATGCTGACACACACGAAACTGACACACCGAATCAAGGAGCGGTGTGTCATTTTGCCATTGACATATCACTATTGGACACTATTCCCCCGCGCGCTGCGCACGCCGGGAGCTCAGCACGGCCATGCGCTCCGATATCTCGGACGACATTAGATGGCGTTCCGCTATTAGCTTGTCGCCTGGGGACGGATGATAGACATCATAGACGACAGTGTCCAGTGACTCACAACGTCTGTGCCTTAGGGAGACACTGAGTACTGAGTGAGAGCCCACGGCGGAGCGCTGAGCCTTCAATACGGCCATGCGCTCTGTTATCTCGTGTCTCAGTGTCTCATTGAAACACTGGATAGTAACTGGGATACTGTGAATTCCTAAAAATGCTGACACACAATATCGACACACTGACTCAAGGAGCGGTGTGTCATTCTGCCATTGAAAAAATCCAAAAAATACAATACTATAAAAAAAAAATAACACACCTATAATGTTATAATACTGTAAAACCCTCACACCATTTAAGGGGTCCAACCACCAAGGGTACTGATGCAAGTAAAACTAGTCAAAATACTTAACAGTTTACTCCTCAAAATTAGGTTAATATACAAATCTCTCTAAAACACTATATCTTTTCGATAGCGAACTTGCTCCCGCGATGTAGAATAACAACGCAAACGTCTACATCGCCATCTATTGGATATTATCCGAACTTAATGCTGTACATAACCGCCCACCAAGGACAGAATTTCAAACTGTCCTTTTTCCGGCCCACCATGACTAACAACAAAAATATATTAACAGAAAACAAATCTTATGGTTACAAAATCTAAGAGCTAGGTTAATAGTATCTTTACCAAATTCTTAAAAGGTACTTAAAATTACTCACATAATATGAAGCTCTTAACATAATAAGAATCATGATAACAATCAAAATAAAAAATACAAAAGTTTTACTCTGCAATAGGTAGTACACATAACTTTGAAGTTGGTCGTTTGATCAAAGAATTTTTTACACGCAAGGTAACTACTCGTGTGATATCATCAGCGCCAGGATGCTTTGCTTCAACTTTACCCAGCAACCACTTACTAGGCGGCAAGTCGTCCTCTTTTATCAGTACAATATCACCGACCTTTGGTTCAGGAGTGGTAGTATTCCACATATACCTCTGCTGTAACTTATTTATGTAATCTCGTGACCAACAACGCCAAAAAGTTTGCAACATACGTTGAGTTAGTTGCCAACGTCTTAAGCAAGAAATATTCGCTGACTCAAAATTACGATCCGGAGCAGTGATCAATGAACTACCAACTAGAAAATGTCCTGGAGTTAACACAGTCTCTCCTGATTCGATTCTCCACATGGATGCGTCGGAAAATCCGTGCAACTCTACTTTTTCATCATCCGATCTACAATCAGGATAACGCGGTATCTGTACCAGTTCCAGCATCTTTAACTCCGCTCGGTAAGTTTCCCATTCTTTTTCTAAACAACTAGGTACTACATCATCCCAGTCTATTCCACATAACCAAAGCTTTTGGATCATCATCTTTGCTATTTTAACCGTAGGTGCGACCCACCCCAACGGGTCGAATAAACGAGCAATATCAGCTATAACTTTTCTTTTAGTTACAGATTGTTTCTGCTCAGAGAGATCCACCGTGTATTGGTACGAGTCTTCACATCTATTCCAGGTAAGTCCCAATATCTTGAATATTTTATCCATTTTTAACTTCTTTCCCTTTTCAGGTACCTCTTCAGTTTTTTCTTCATTAAGTTTCTTCATCAACTCACTATCATTACTTGACCATTTTTGAAGTTCGAATCCAGCGTTCATCAACATTTCATTCATCTCAGAATAAATCTTTAACCCATCTTCCACCGTTTCACATCCAGTTAATAAATCGTCCATATAAAAGTCTGTTATGGTACGTTCAGCAGCCATGGGGTAGTTATGACCTTCCTCGACAGCTGCCTGCATAAGACACCTGACAGCTAGAAAAGGCGCACATGACGTTCCAAAGGTAACTCTTACCATCTTGTAGTCCACTAAGTCTTTACTAGGATCCTCTCGCCATAAAATGCATTGGTAATTAGCATCGTCATCGTCTACTTTTATTTGCCGATACATTTTAATTATATCAGCTACCAACACAATCGGATTTCTCCTCCACCTCATTGTAATATGTCGAAGATCCATTTGTAGAGTAGGTCCAACCATGAGACAATCATTTAAAGAGACTCCATTTTGTTCTTTGCTAGATGCATCCATGACAACCCTAACTTTTGTTGTCTCTCTATCCTCCCTTATCACTTCATGATAGGGCAAATATACCGCTTTCTCTTCTAGATCTCGTTTTTTAACCGGTACCATGTGACCCAACTCTAAATATTTTTGAAATATCCTTTTGTATTCCTGTTTTAACTTCTCATTTTTCTGTAATTTCCGCTCTAGGGCCAGAAATCTTCTTAATGCAATTTCTCGAGAATTACTCTCTTTACAAGCAGGATTTTCTGTTTTAAATGGCAATCTTACCACAAACCTACCTTCTTTATCCCTTTTAGTAGTATCACTGAAGTAACTTTCACATTTTTGCTCGTCCTCAGTAAGTATTTTTTCTTCGTTATAAGCAGGCTCAGCCTCCATTTCCCAAAATCTTTTAAGCATATCATCCTCCTCAGTACAGACATGCATTACTAAAACTTTAGCTGAATTATTAGAATCAGCTAGCCCCGAAATTACCCATCCTAAAGAAGTTGATTGAGCTATTAATGAACTGGTAGGATCCTTCAACAATCCTTCGTTTATTATTTGTCCGTAGATTTCAGCACCTAACAAAAGATCAATTTTGTTAGGTCTGTAGTATTGAGGATCAGCTAACTTTATATGCTTCGTTTGCAACCATTTCAATTCAACTATTTTCTTACTAGGAAGAAAGCTAGTGATTGATTTCAGAACATGAGCTTTAACTTCTATGGTTACATATGGTTCGTTGATAGATTTCAATTTTATTTTAACTACTGCATTAGATGTGATATCCTTATCTCCACCCAACCCAGATATTAACCCTTTAACTGGTATCTTTTTCAGCCTCAACAATTGAACCGCAGATTCCGTCACAAACGAGGCTTGAGAGCCTTGGTCGAGAAGAGCTCGCAGAGTACAATTTTCACCTGACTTAGCCTCAACGTGAACTAACGCTGTTGCTAATAATACCGATTGGGTCTTTACAGCCGCGGTATTTACATTTATTTCGTCAGTACCGCCATCCTTTGCTATTTCAGGTTTTGTTAGAGCTACTGCAGAGGAGGTATTAGTTTTCGGGTGCAATAAATAATTATGATGACGCTTACATATCCTACATTTCATTGTATTTTTGCAAAACTTTGCGTTATGATTATCGCCCAAGCAAATAAAACAGACTCCATTACTTTGAACAAAAGCCCGACGAGAATCGCTATCCATTTCTAGAAACTTTTTGCAACTATACAACTTATGATTCTCCGAACACAATTTACATACCCCAGTTTTATCGAAACCAGCAGCATGCAACGAACGAGGTTTACTTGTATTTGAATATTGTTGAATCGGTTGTTGACTTTTGTTAAAATTACGAGAATCAAGAAATTCTAAAGCTCTAAATCTATTCGTTAAGAATTCTTTAAATTGGTTAAAAGTTGGCAATTCGTCTGGTGCAGTGCTGTTAGTTACGTTTAATTCCCACTGTTTACGCGTTTCACCATCCAACTTCAAAGTTAGAATGTGTAATATAAGTATATCCCATGACTGAATGTCAATTCCTATGTTAGACAAAGAGTTTAAACAATCAGTACTGGTGTCAATCAACTCTTTCAGAAAGCCTGGTGATTCTATGTAACAATTCCTTTGACTCAACAGTCGTTTAATAATGCAATGTGACAAATACTTTTTATTATTGTATCTAGCCTCCAGTTGAGACCAACAGATTTGATAGTTGCTATCTGTAATTGGTAAGTTCCGCAACAACTGTTCGGCCTCACCGGTCAAATAACTCTTTAAGTAGTGTAACTTATGCACATTGTTCAGAGAGCTGTTATCATGAATCATTGAACGAAATAGATCACGGAATGTAATCCATTCGGTGTACTTGCCCGAGAACATTGGGATACTTATTGTTGGCAACTTTATCAGATGATTTGAGTTTCCAGGACCTGAAATAGCTGACCGACTGAACTCTAAAGGCTTTGATTGACAACTTTCAAACTTGCCCAATATAGTTTTCAAGTTACATTTATATGCAATATAAGACTCTTCGGCTTTATCATAAATATCTTCAGTGACATAGTTACTTAGTTTTATAACACTAGGATCCGCTGTTTTTATTAAATCTCTATGACCATTCAAAAAGTCGGTCCAGATATATTCTAAGACTTCCAAACGACTCTGAACATACTCTTTCGTAATCCGTTCTTTCGGAGATTTTTTAAAATTACCATAACCTTTAATTAAACGGTTATAAGTGTCTATTTGTACCACAACTAAATTCTCCATTGCAATAAAATAAAATCTAACTCAAAGTTTCAAAATATTCAAAGTCCCTTGAAACTACGTGAAAAATATTCTAAGTGTTTGACTTCAATAAAAATTAGAAAATCGGGCATAGGTTCCCCGTAGATACAGTTTTTAAGAAACTATTCTAAGTTCTAACAACACAATACTTTTCTACATGTATTAAAATTACAAGTTAAACTTGTCTAACAAATAGAGTTCAATTTCCTATACTTTAATCCAAATTTTAAAATTATTTCCAAGTTAAAGTTGCTTAGTAAATAAAGTCCAATTTCGTTTAGCTAATAGCAATCATCAAAGTTTTTTAAGCCTTGAGAATAAGGTTCACTTTTCTTGCTTTAAATCTTCCCGAATTATGAATTCAAAAGTACTCACAGATAGCGCACCATACACACCAACACTCTTCACGCCACAGATGGCTCTCCTCCTCTGTACCGCTGTCCGTGGTACAGGGCCGAACGACTTCCAAACGCCGCTCGCTATATCCTCCTCCGCTCCTCCTCAGGTACGGGGTTCTTGACTCCTAGTTGCTCGTCCTCCACCACCACACGTAGATGCAGTGCTTCCTCACAGAGCCACCAATTGCTCTGGTTGCAGCCTGGTCACAACACTCCTGACCTAGACCACTGCGTTGCGCACCGAACAGCGATCCACTGCCCCTACTAGTGCGATGGGGTGTAATCCCGTTACGAGATTACCAAAAAAACAACCATCATCCGGCTCGAAGGACCATGTAAAACCCTCACACCATTTAAGGGGTCCAACCACCAAGGGTGCTGATGCAAGTAAAACTAGTCAAAATACTTAACAGTTTACTCCTCAAAATTAGGTTAATATACAAATCTCTCTAAAACACTATATCTTTTCGATAGCGAACTTGCTCCCGCGATGTAGAATAACAACGCAAACGTCTACATCGCCATCTATTGGATATTATCCGAACTTAATGCTGTACAAATACTATTCTCGACCCACGAAGCTTCAAAGTCTACACTCAAACGTACTCATCGTATCCTAATGCAGAATATGGGGACCAGTTAGTCGCCTGGGGGAGGATATATCAGACGTAATCGTAGACGATTTAGCGTTAGATGAAACACGACAGACAAAAACCATAGACACAGCTACTAATAACTATGAAGAAGTATGGGAATTATACGACGCCACTGACACATCGTATACATATATGATACACAGGTCTGCTCATTGGAGACTCAAGGACCGATGCGTCCCACTTGGGTGTCCGTTATATTCCTATCATCTCCCTATACTATCCTCCTTTCCTATTTTTTTTGCGTATCCCAACGCAGTGTACCGGTGACTCACAATGTCTTAGTGTCTTATTGAGTCACTGGTTCACTGTGATACGAGTCACTGAGACACTGTGAGACACATATCCCAACGCAGTGTACCAGTGACCCACAGTGTCTGAGTGTTTTATTGAGTCACTAATTACCTATGATCTATGTCACTGAGACACAATATCTCAACCAGTGTACCGGTGACCCACAGTGTCTCATTACCATAGTATGTTACAAGTTCACTGTGATTCAAATCATTGGGACACTGTGAGCCACTGAGTCAATGCCACGCTGTTGTGGATCACTTCTTATATGGTCCTACACACTGGCTAAGAAACCGTTGTCCGCTCGACGATGCTGTGGTGCCTAGCATTTATTCTTATTACAAGTATTGTATGACGTTCATAAGTGTTTGTGAAAACCAAAACTGAATGAAAGTATTTGATTTGATTTGTCACTCACCATGTTCATACAGCTTGTTGAAGTCCTCCTCCTTAGCTGATATCTCAGCTTCCAGGTCCCGATGCCGAGCCAGAAGACGTTCAGCACCAGCCACGTCGCTGGCCAGCTCGCCAGCTGTCACGCGAGCCATCATTTCGGATGTCCATGCTCTGGGAGATGAGGAATAAAATTAAATATAGAAGATACAAGATGGCAGAGGAGAGAGGACGGAAGACAGAAGATAAAAGTTATGAGACAGTTTTCAGGGCAGACATTACTTGCGATTTAGTATTTGGTAGCTCAGCGGGGCTATTGGCTAACTCAGTTGGGAACTGAATTTGACATTAGATAATTCTACACTACGTCATATCTACTTTGGCCACTGACAATAGCGTCTACCAAATCAGATAAGTGTAATATTTTTAATTTCAAATTCAGTTGTACACTGAGATAGCCAATAGCCCCTCTGATAATTAATAAATCATTCAATTTAAATCATTTATTTCGATAAACATAAATTTACACGTCCAATGTCATTACATTTTTGAGTAGTCATTGTTAACAGGGGAACCTGACCAGATTGGATCATGGTTACATATTGACAAACAATTGTTATATGCTAGCACTGTAGGATATTTTATTTTATATTTTATATTTATTTGGAAAACAAACAGCATGTATGACAATAAATTAATAACTAAGTCAATAGCTAATACGCCAATGATATGTTTTCACATTTAACAACTAAGATGGGATGCGACTTGCCTTGCGAGGCTATAACCTAACATAATAGTACTTTAGAAAATTAACATTTCAGTAGGTACTTAACTACTAACAAGTAATAAAGAGAATACCACACCAATACACTAGACAACAGAGTCAAACCAATTATTTGTTAAATGCCTCTTCACCCAGTTCGGATTTGAATTAAATATGTCAATATTCAGTTTGTTTGCAGACTGGTTGAATTCCGAGATTGCACGACAGAAATATGAATTTTTACGATAGTTTGTAGAAAAAGATGGACATGATAAAACATTTAGCTGTCGACGTAGTATCGCTCTATTCGGTAATGTAAAATAAAGATGGCTTAAAAGTTGAGGGCAGTCTATTCTACTTTGTGCAATATTCATTACGAAAATAATGTCTGCAATATTCCGTCTAACCACGAGTGGAAGAATGTGATGCCGTTTACACCTACTCTCATAATTACTATTGAATTGCTTACACTTAAAATCTAAATATTTCATAAATCTTTTTTGTATAGATTCAAGTCTATTAATATATTTGTCATACATCGGGCTCCATACCTGAGATGCGTACTCGAGGGAACTACGCACAAACGAACAATATAACACTTTTATAGATTTAACTTTCTTGAAGTTAGCACTTGATCGGATGATAAAGCCTAAAGCCTTATTTGCTTTGGTAACTATACTATTAATATGTTCCTCATATACAATTTTAGAGTCTTGATAAACGCCTAGATCTTTAATTAAGCTTTTGTTCTCTAAGCATTGACTCTGTAATGTATAATTGTATATTATCTTATTAATTTTACGCGTGAAGGTTATAGAGCTACATTTTAATATATTTAAGTCAAGTTTATTTAAAATACAATACTGTTCAAGTCTAATAAGATCCCGTTGCAAGAGCTCACAGTCATTCAAGGTTAGGATGGTTTTAAAAATCTTCATATCATCTGCATACAATAAAAACTGGGAATGCTTAAAACATGAATTTATATCATTAATGAATAAGATGAATAACAGGGGTCCTATCAAGGAACCCTGAGGAACTCCTGAAGGGATATCAATCCATGATGATGAGGAATGGCCGCCGATAACGATAGCCTGAGACCTATTTTTTACGTACGAAGTAAACCATCTGAAGAGATTACCGTGAATACCAGCTAGATACAGCTTTTCCAAAAGGATTTGATGGTCAATCCGGTCGAATGCTTTGCGGAAATCTGTGAAGATTGCATCAATCTGCATACTGGAATCCATAGCGGAAGTAATTGAATCATTGAATAGTAATAAGTTGGAAACGGTGGACCTTCTCTTTACAAACCCATGTTGTTCAGGAATGATAGAGGAAGATATGGCTCCATAAACTTGTTTATGGACTACTTTTTCTAAGATTTTTGCAAATATGCAGAGTTTAGAGATTGGCCTATAGTTCATAATATTATTTTTATTGCCATTTTTAAAAATAGGTGAAATAAAAGCAGATTTCCATATCTCAGGCACATAGCCCTCTGAGAGAGAGCGAATGAACAGAATTGAGAGAGGTAGCCCAAGGGAATCTGCACATTCTACTATATACCTGGGGGGTATATCATCAGGGCCTGCCCCCTTCGATACATCAATCGACTTCAGCATATCAACCAATTCCGACGGACTAACAACTATATCACTTATGGTATTAACTGAATTTTGGCTGTACTTTATAGTGCGAGTTACATTTGAAGGTGATTGATATACTGAGGCAAAGTATCTAGAAAATAAGTTACATATTCCCTCTCCAGTATCAGCTGACATATCCTCATAAACCATTACAGATGGGAAAGAAGATGAACCCCTAACATTAGTCTTGACGTAAGACCAGAATGTCTTAGGTGTTTTAATCAAGGCATCTTCTGTCTTTGCCATATACGCCTCGTAACATTCTTTTTCAAGCTTTTTGGCTCTAGCACGCAAATATGAAAAACTTTGATAGTCAGATTGATTGCCATAGATTTTAAATTTATTAAAAAATTTAATTTTTTCTTTTAGAACCTTTTTTAACGCTGCGTTATACCACACTGGAAAATTATGATTAGATGTAACTTTACTAGGGATGAATTTATTACGTAAATCGTACAAAGTATCATAGAAATACGTCACCGCTTCGTCAAGATTTCCCTTCCTAAGTGTGATATCCCAAGGCATGTCTTTTAACGAAGCATTAATACTTGAATAATCACCCAATCTATAACTATACTTAGTTCTATTTTTTTCTTTCAATGAGTCTAATAAACTAAATTTTAATAGAATTAACAATGACTTGTGGTGGGGGTCTTCAGGTACCAGTGGGTCAGAACAACTTTCAACTAAAACTTCATCATTAGCTAAAACGTAGTCGAGGATTCTGTTGTTTGCTATATTGCAGATGCCATTATATTGACGCAAGTTGCATTGATTTAAGGTATCAAAGAAGTTTATCTGACTAGTGCCATTGACACCCAAGGGTGACAAGATTCTATTTCGAGCATGCCAGTTAATGTAAGTAAAATTAAAATCACCTACAACAACAAACTTATGGCTAGGGCATGACGATATTATTTCGAATAATTTGTCCGAAAAGTTATCCAACTGAGTATTAAATGAGTTACCTCTTTGTTCTCCACAGAGGTATAATGTACAAAAATGTATTTTCATGACACCTATATCCCGTATTTTAAGCGTTATGGTAACCCACAAATCCTCAGCCGATGAAAACCACTCAGGCCGGAGCACGGCCGCATGCTCTGATGATAACCTGTTATACTTACCATAATTGTAGCAAATCATATTATTAAGGTATTAAATATTGTTGTCAGTCATAGCAGTTTATTATACCATTTGTAATTTACATATAGGAAACACATACATACATCCATACATAAAGCTCACGCCTCTGTCACTTTGCTCTGTCCCGACATAACTTCCTGGCCTCGCATATATCCACAACTCTTTTCATGTAGGAAACTATAGGTCATTTAAATATCATTTTGTATTTATAAAACTTGACAAAGTTTGTATCCAAATAAAAAAAATGCAGTCGCCTGAATGTTCAAGAGGGATCAGGGCATGGGATCGTTCAAGAGGTATATTAGAGGTCTTTTCAGAGGCGGGCAACGCATTAGGAGCGTCCCTGGTGTTGCTGATGTCCATAGGCGGCGGTGACCACGCACCATCAGGTGGCCCGCTTGCCTGTTTGTCTGCCGTTGAACATGACAACGAAAATTCATGAAGTTCTTCAAGAAAAGCGTGAAAAGGTTTTTACCTGGTATTGCAAACGTTCATAAGCTGCGGTGACGACAGCTTACCATCAGGCAGGTCGTAAGCTTGTTTGCCACCTGTGTCGTATAAAAAAACTACTCACAGCAGGTCTTGGTAGTTGGCGAAGTAGTCTCGCAGCTGTCCGGCCAGCTCCAGGTGTCCGGCGCGCGCCGCGCGGTCCGCCGCCAGCCGCCATCCAACCACCACCCTACACAGCCACTCACAGCAGGTCCTGGTAGTTGGCGAAGTAGTCCCGCAGCTGTCCGGCCAGCTCCAGGTGTCCGGCGCGCGCCGCGCGGTCCGCCGCCAGCCGCCATCCAACCACCACCCTACACAGCCACTCACAGCAGGTCCTGGTAGTTGGCGAAGTAGTCCCGCAGCTGTCCGGCCAGCTCCAGGTGTCCGGCGGTCCGCCGCCAGCCGCCATCCAACCACCACCCTACACAGCCACTCACAGCAGGTCCTGGTAGTTGGCGAAGTAGTCCCGCAGCTGTCCGGCCAGCTCCAGGTGTCCGGCGGTCCGCCGCCAGCCGCCATCCAACCACCACCCTACACAGCCACTCACAGCAGGTCCTGGTAGTTGGCGAAGTAGTCCCGCAGCTGTCCGGCCAGCTCCAGGTGTCCGGCGCGCGCCGCGCGGTCCGCCGCCAGCCGCCATCCAACCACCACCCTACACAGCCACTCACAGCAGGTCCTGGTAGTTGGCGAAGTAGTCCCGCAGCTGTCCGGCCAGCTCCAGGTGTCCGGCGGTCCGCCGCCAGCCGCCATCCAACCACCACCCTACACAGCCACTCACAGCAGGTCCTGGTAGTTGGCGAAGTAGTCCCGCAGCTGTCCGGCCAGCTCCAGGTGTCCGGCGGTCCGCCGCCAGCCGCCATCCAACCACCACCCTACACAGCCACTCACAGCAGGTCCTGGTAGTTGGCGAAGTAGTCCCGCAGCTGTCCGGCCAGCTCCAGGTGTCCGGCGCGCGCCGCGCGGTCCGCCGCCAGCCGCCATCCAACCACCACCCTACACAGCCACTCACAGCAGGTCCTGGTAGTTGGCGAAGTAGTCCCGCAGCTGTCCGGCCAGCTCCAGGTGTCCGGCGCGCGCCGCGCGGTCCGCCGCCAGCCGCCATCCAACCACCACCCTACACAGCCACTCACAGCAGGTCCTGGTAGTTGGCGAAGTAGTCCCGCAGCTGTCCGGCCAGCTCCAGGTGTCCGGCGGTCCGCCGCCAGCCGCCATCCAACCACCACCCTACACAGCCACTCACAGCAGGTCCTGGTAGTTGGCGAAGTAGTCCCGCAGCTGTCCGGCCAGCTCCAGGTGTCCGGCGGTCCGCCGCCAGCCGCCATCCAACCACCACCCTACACAGCCACTCACAGCAGGTCCTGGTAGTTGGCGAAGTAGTCCCGCAGCTGTCCGGCCAGCTCCAGGTGTCCGGCGCGCGCCGCGCGGTCCGCCGCCAGCCGCCATCCAACCACCACCCTACACAGCCACTCACAGCAGGTCCTGGTAGTTGGCGAAGTAGTCCCGCAGCTGTCCGGCCAGCTCCAGGTGTCCGGCGGTCCGCCGCCAGCCGCCATCCAACCACCACCCTACACAGCCACTCACAGCAGGTCCTGGTAGTTGGCGAAGTAGTCCCGCAGCTGTCCGGCCAGCTCCAGGTGTCCGGCGGTCCGCCGCCAGCCGCCATCCAACCACCACCCTACACAGCCACTCACAGCAGGTCCTGGTAGTTGGCGAAGTAGTCCCGCAGCTGTCCGGCCAGCTCCAGGTGTCCGGCGCGCGCCGCGCGGTCCGCCGCCAGCCGCCATCCAACCACCACCCTACACAGCCACTCACAGCAGGTCCTGGTAGTTGGCGAAGTAGTCCCGCAGCTGTCCGGCCAGCTCCAGGTGTCCGGCGCGCGCCGCGCGGTCCGCCGCCAGCCGCCATCCAACCACCACCCTACACAGCCACTCACAGCAGGTCCTGGTAGTTGGCGAAGTAGTCCCGCAGCTGTCCGGCCAGCTCCAGGTGTCCGGCGCGCGCCGCGCGGTCCGCCGCCAGCCGCCATCCAACCACCACCCTACACAGCCACTCACAGCAGGTCCTGGTAGTTGGCGACGTAGTCCCGCAGCTGTCCGGCCAGCTCCAGGTGTCCGGCGCGCGCCGCGCGGTCCGCCGCCAGCCGCCATCCAACCACCACCCTACACAGCCACTCACAGCAGGTCCTGGTAGTTGGCGAAGTAGTCCCGCAGCTGTCCGGCCAGCTCCAGGTGTCCGGCGCGCGCCGCGCGGTCCGCCGCCAGCCGCCATCCAACCACCACCCTACACAGCCACTCACAGCAGGTCCTGGTAGTTGGCGAAGTAGTCCCGCAGCTGTCCGGCCAGCTCCAGGTGTCCGGCGGTCCGCCGCCAGCCGCCATCCAACCACCACCCTACACAGCCACTCACAGCAGGTCCTGGTAGTTGGCGAAGTAGTCCCGCAGCTGTCCGGCCAGCTCCAGGTGTCCGGCGCGCGCCGCGCGGTCCGCCGCCAGCCGCCATCCAACCACCACCCTACACAGCCACTCACAGCAGGTCCTGGTAGTTGGCGAAGTAGTCCCGCAGCTGTCCGGCCAGCTCCAGGTGTCCGGCGGTCCGCCGCCAGCCGCCATCCAACCACCACCCTACACAGCCACTCACAGCAGGTCCTGGTAGTTGGCGAAGTAGTCCCGCAGCTGTCCGGCCAGCTCCAGGTGTCCGGCGGTCCGCCGCCAGCCGCCATCCAACCACCACCCTACACAGCCACTCACAGCAGGTCCTGGTAGTTGGCGAAGTAGTCCCGCAGCTGTCCGGCCAGCTCCAGGTGTCCGGCGCGCGCCGCGCGGTCCGCCGCCAGCCGCCATCCAACCACCACCCTACACAGCCACTCACAGCAGGTCCTGGTAGTTGGCGAAGTAGTCCCGCAGCTGTCCGGCCAGCTCCAGGTGTCCGGCGGTCCGCCGCCAGCCGCCATCCAACCACCACCCTACACAGCCACTCACAGCAGGTCCTGGTAGTTGGCGAAGTAGTCCCGCAGCTGTCCGGCCAGCTCCAGGTGTCCGGCGCGCGCCGCGCGGTCCGCCGCCAGCCGCCATCCAACCACCACCCTACACAGCCACTCACAGCAGGTCCTGGTAGTTGGCGAAGTAGTCCCGCAGCTGTCCGGCCAGCTCCAGGTGTCCGGCGCGCGCCGCGCGGTCCGCCGCCAGCCGCCATCCAACCACCACCCTACACAGCCACTCACAGCAGGTCCTGGTAGTTGGCGAAGTAGTCCCGCAGCTGTCCGGCCAGCTCCAGGTGTCCGGCGCGCGCCGCGCGGTCCGCCGCCAGCCGCCATCCAACCACCACCCTACACAGCCACTCACAGCAGGTCCTGGTAGTTGGCGAAGTAGTCCCGCAGCTGTCCGGCCAGCTCCAGGTGTCCGGCGGTCCGCCGCCAGCCGCCATCCAACCACCACCCTACACAGCCACTCACAGCAGGTCCTGGTAGTTGGCGAAGTAGTCCCGCAGCTGTCCGGCCAGCTCCAGGTGTCCGGCGCGCGCCGCGCGGTCCGCCGCCAGCCGCCATCCAACCACCACCCTACACAGCCACTCACAGCAGGTCCTGGTAGTTGGCGAAGTAGTCCCGCAGCTGTCCGGCCAGCTCCAGGTGTCCGGCGGTCCGCCGCCAGCCGCCATCCAACCACCACCCTACACAGCCACTCACAGCAGGTCCTGGTAGTTGGCGAAGTAGTCCCGCAGCTGTCCGGCCAGCTCCAGGTGTCCGGCGCGCGCCGCGCGGTCCGCCGCCAGCCGCCATCCAACCACCACCCTACACAGCCACTCACAGCAGGTCCTGGTAGTTGGCGAAGTAGTCCCGCAGCTGTCCGGCCAGCTCCAGGTGTCCGGCGGTCCGCCGCCAGCCGCCATCCAACCACCACCCTACACAGCCACTCACAGCAGGTCCTGGTAGTTGGCGAAGTAGTCCCGCAGCTGTCCGGCCAGCTCCAGGTGTCCGGCGCGCGCCGCGCGGTCCGCCGCCAGCCGCCATCCAACCACCACCCTACACAGCCACTCACAGCAGGTCCTGGTAGTTGGCGAAGTAGTCCCGCAGCTGTCCGGCCAGCTCCAGGTGTCCGGCGGTCCGCCGCCAGCCGCCATCCAACCACCACCCTACACAGCCACTCACAGCAGGTCCTGGTAGTTGGCGAAGTAGTCCCGCAGCTGTCCGGCCAGCTCCAGGTGTCCGGCGCGCGCCGCGCGGTCCGCCGCCAGCCGCCATCCAACCACCACCCTACACAGCCACTCACAGCAGGTCCTGGTAGTTGGCGAAGTAGTCCCGCAGCTGTCCGGCCAGCTCCAGGTGTCCGGCGCGCGCCGCGCGGTCCGCCGCCAGCCGCCATCCAACCACCACCCTACACAGCCACTCACAGCAGGTCCTGGTAGTTGGCGAAGTAGTCCCGCAGCTGTCCGGCCAGCTCCAGGTGTCCGGCGGTCCGCCGCCAGCCGCCATCCAACCACCACCCTACACAGCCACTCACAGCAGGTCCTGGTAGTTGGCGAAGTAGTCCCGCAGCTGTCCGGCCAGCTCCAGGGGTCCGGCGCGCGCCGCGCGGTCCGCCGCCAGCCGCCATCCAACCACCACCCTACACAGCCACTCACAGCAGGTCCTGGTAGTTGGCGAAGTAGTCCCGCAGCTGTCCGGCCAGCTCCAGGTGTCCGGCGCGCGCCGCGCGGTCCGCCGCCAGCCGCGCCAGCGCCTCGGAGACCTCCTCCAGCTTCGCCGACACGTGCTCGCGCGCGTCAGGGAACAGGCCGCTCAGTCTGGGCGGGGAGGGGTGGAAATATCGTACAATTGTGGTGGATTTGAGTATTGTAGTTGTCTAAAAGTATTGGTGGACCTAATAGGGCGCTCAGTGTGGGGGGGAGAAGGTAAAAATATCGTAAAATGGTGGTGGTTTTGAGCTCTGTAGTTATCTAAAACTATTGGTGGACCTAATAGGGCGCTCAGTCTGAGGGAGAGAAGGTGAAAATATCGTAAAATCGTGCTGGATCTGAGCACTGTAGTTGTCTAAAACTATTGGTGGACCTAATAGGGCGCTTAGTCTGAGTGGGAGAAGGGGAAAATATCGTAAAATCGTGGTGGATCTGAGCACTGTAGTTGTCTAAAACTATTGGTGGACCTAATAGGGCGCTTAGTCTGAGAGGAGAAGGTGAAAATATCGTAAAATGGTGGTAGTTTTGACCTCTGTAGTTATCTAAAACTATTAGTGGACCTAATAGGGCGCTCAGTCTGAGGGAGAGAAGGTGAAAATATCGTAAAATCGTGGTGGATTCGAGCACTAAAACTATTGGTGGCCCTAATAGGGCGCTCAGTCTGAGGGGGAAAAGAAGAAAATATCGTAAATTCGTGGTGGATTTGGGCACTAAAACTATTGGTGGACCTAATAGGGCGCTCAGTCTGAGGGAGAGAAGGTGAAAATATCGTAAAATCGTGCTGAATCTGAGCACTGTAGTTGTCTAAAACTATTGGTGGCCCTAATAGGGCGCTCAGTCTGAGGGAGAGAAGGTGAAAATATCGTAAAATCGTGGTGGATTTGAGCACTAAAACTATTGGTGGACCTGATAGGGCGCTCAGTCTGAGGGAGAGAAGGTGAAAATATCGTAAAATCGTGCTGAATCTGAGCACTGTAGTTGTCTAAAACTATTGGTGGCCCTAATAGGGCGCTCAGTCTGAAGGAGAGAAGGTGAAAATATCGTAAAATCGTGCTGAATCTGAGCACTGTAGTTGTCTAAAACTATTGGTGGCCCTAATAGGGCGCTCAGTCTGAGGGAGAGAAGGTGAAAATATCGTAAAATCGTGGTGGATTTGAGCACTAAAACTATTGGTGGACCTGATAGGGCGCTCAGTCTGAGGGAGAGAAGGTGAAAATATCGTAAAATCGTGCTGAATCTGAGCACTGTAGTTGTCTAAAACTATTGGTGGACCTAATAGGGCGCTTAGTCTGAGGGGGAGAAGGTGAAAATATCGTAATATCGTGGTGGATCTGAGCACTGTAGTTGTCTAAAACTATTGGTGGCCCTAATAGGGCGCTTAGTCTGGGGGGGAGAAGGTGAAAATATCGTAAAATGTTGGTGGATTTGAGCACTGTAGTTGTCTAAAACTATTGGTGGACCTAATAGGGCGCTTAGTCTGAGGGGGAGAAGGTGAAAATATCGTAATATCGTGGTGGATCTGAGCACTGTAGTTGTCTAAAACTATTGGTGGCCCTAATAGGGCGCTTAGTCTGGGGGGGAGAAGGTGAAAATATCGTAAAATGTTGGTGGATTTGAGCACTGTAGTTATCTAAAACTTTGGTGGACCTAATACACAACGCTCACAACGCAGGGTTTTGCTAAAATTTTCATACATGGCAAGAAACGCACAATAGGAAACGCCGCTGCCCATTGTATTGTCTGACAGACCAGAGACCTGTTTAGTCTACATTTGACTGTCTCTACAGACAGTATCTCAATGTCTTAGTGGGACACTGGGTCACTGTCATGTTTATTTATTTATTATTTATTTATTCGTATGACATTGATGTGATGTGAGTAATAGACACACTGTGGGTCTCCTGATGGCAACATAAAACAATTCAACCAATGCGGACTGAATCGGCACATCTTTGCTGTAAACGAGTGACTGCATGCTATATGTTATTCGTAAAAGTTATTTGGCGTCAATCGTACAAATTTTAACTAAAATATGTTTCGTCTTTATCTGTTACTGAAACGATTGAATTTGATAGTAAGTGACAAACTATATTTTAGCTGAAATAGGTTTAACAAATGTCAAATAACATTTATGATTCATTTTGACATTAAGTAAGAATATTACTATTGCGTAATTTACTGTTATTATTATTGATTAATTACTTTTTTTTTTTTATGTCATACGGTAGGCAAACAGGCAAGCGGGCCACCTGATGGAAAGTGGTCACCACTGCCTATAGACATTAGCAACACCAAGAGTATCGCTAATGCGTTGCCCACCTCTATAACACGTTGCTCTGGCAGCAAAAAGCAAATGCCACTCCACTGCCAAAGCCACGGTTCCCCAAATCCCCACCCCATGGAGCTTGTACTTGTATGAATTCAGCGCTTTCCATAAGGAAAGTATTTAAATTTATTCATTGACGATGTCTTATCAAAAAGTCATAAGTCAAGATCTCTTTTGTAGTTTAAGGTATTATACAATATACACATGTAAGCACCTAAATACTGTAAAATGAGAAATTTAATACTCGTAAATCTAAATAAGACGATTATTTATGTACTTGCCACCGATTTGCATCGGGGATAGCTAAGCGTAGCCGAATGCAATCGTTTAAGTTGCTTCAAGGTAAGCAAAGAAGAAGAGTATGAGTGTCTTTTTTTTTTCTGTTTTACTTTTTTTTTCTCCGTGAGTATTTAAGAATTTTGTGCTGTGTGTCTGAGTGGAACAAATGTGTTTCACTTTACTTTCCACTTACCTCTCAGCTTCCTCCTTAAGCTTTTCATGCTGAGCAGTGATCGCTGTCAGATCAGCCCCGAGCGCGTCCAATCGTCTCTTAGCGGAATGCAAGTCGCGGTGATCGCGCGGCGCGGCGTCCAACGCTCGCTGCTTGTCGGACAGCCACGCGGCCGTCTCCTCCGCCGAGCGATCGAACTCGTGCACTTGGCGGGCGCCGGCGAGGGCCTGGGTGTAGTAAGTAAATATCAAATCAAATTTTGCTTTGATTTTTAGATATTTGTAGACATAGGTACAATAAGATCTTATACATTTTTAGTTACATAATATTTATTAAAAAGTCTAGCCTGGTAATAAATGAATAAATGAGCACCACCTAGCTCCAAAGTAAGCTTGTGTTATGGGTGTAGATAACACATAAACTAATTATATTTTTCATTTTGACAATGTAAATTATGTTAACATCTACATTTAAAAGAAAACCATGAATTGAAATATAAAAAAATTACTATCCAGCAGGTATAGCTTCTACTGTTCTATTTGGCCGGCTTCTTCTCAGGCCAGTCCGGCTTCGCATAGTCTTTGAGCCTCCTTTACAGACTTACCATAGTGAGTCAGTGGGATGGTGTGAGACGTATAGTCATTGAGGTTACTGGGATATTGTGGCTCAGTGGGATAGTGTGAGATGTATAGCCATTGAGGTGACTGGGATATTGTGGTTCAGTGGGATAGTGTGAGATATTTGTGATGTTTGAGATGTGTGTGATGTAGCCATTGAGGTAACTGGGATGAATTGGGTCAGTAGGATATTATAGGCCACGAGGATACAGTGGCTCATTGCGACACGGTGGGTCACTGCGAATCCCAACCAATCCAAGCTGTACCTATAGCCGTCCTACCTCCTGCCTGAGTTGGAACACAATGGGTCAGTGGGACAAGGTGGGTCACTGGGATACAGTATGTTTCTGGAACGCTGTTATTCACTAGAAAGCTGTTGATAACTGCAACACTGCCGCTACATCTCCAGCCTAGAAATCCCAACCTAAGCTATCACCCACCTCCTGCCTGGCCTGTGCTAGCTCCCGCAGGTCGTCCCAGAGCGCCCGCAGGTCCTCCAGCTGAGCCCGGGCGGCGGCCAAGTCAGGGGCGCCGTCTCTTCCAAGGCTAACCCGGCCTCGCAGACTCTTTAAGCCTCTTTCAGACTTACCCATAGTGAGTCAGAAGGGATGGTGTGAGACATATAGCCATTGAAGTGACTGGGATATTGTGGGTCACTGTACACGGTGTGTCACTTCGACATGGTGGGTCACTGCGACACTGTGGGTCAGTTTGACACTGTGGGTATCGCGGACTCGGTGGGTCACTGCGACACGGTGGGTCACTGCGACTCGGTGGGTCATTGAGTGGGTCACTGAGACACTGTGGGTCACTGGACACTGTGGGCCACTGAACACTGTGGGCCACTGGACACTGTTGATCACCGCGACACGGTGGGTCACTGCGACACTATCGATAACTGGAAAACTGCTGCTATATATGTAGCCCTAAAAGGAATCTAAGCTATCACCCACCTCCTGCCTGGCCTGTGCCAGCTCCCGGAGGTCATCCCAGAGCGCCCGCAGGTCCTCCAGCTGAGCCTTAGCGGCGGCCGCGTCGGGGGCGCCGGCCTCTTCCAATGCCAACCCGGCCTCGCATACGGATTCTATGCGGCCGGAGTTCGCTGGGAGAGGAGGGAAAAATATAATGAAAATATTTGTTGGCTGTGTTTAGGTTTTGGCACAAAGAAAAAATGCATTTATATGAAGAATTTGAACTTGAGTGTAATGTGATCGTAATATTATTGAATCTTTGTTACTTGAATAAATAAATTGAAATTGGTAAACTGAATCATGTTGAAATTAGAACATCATTGACGGCGGCGGTGACCACTTCCAATCAGGTGGTCCGCATGCCTTTTTGTCTGCTGTATTGCATTTAAAAAAAACATAATTAGAACAAACTAAAACAAATTGGTCCAAGGCAGGTCTATGGCAGCTAGTGAAACCAACAGCCACAATTTTTTTTTAATCATGACTTTAATATTTATTGTTATATACACTTAAGACTAGATTAAAAACACACAAATAAAAAATAAAATTACAAATAATAAACTGACTCTAAAGCAGCTGCCTTGCGGAAGTGTCCGCATAAGGCTGGCAGCGTTACCTCTCTGAATTGTCAGACTTATACGTTGACCGAGGTAAGCGCCAGAGCGTGGGTCACCGGTAGACTAAATTAGCCGGGTAGATATCCCATGAAACTTTAAAACTGGGTCACGTATTTCATGAGTTTATACAAAACCATATAATATTTTTTTATTATATTTTTTTAGAATTTACGTAACGTTTGTCCAGCGTTTATCATGAGTATTGTCACATCAAGCAAGATCAGTAGAAATAGGTAAAATATGTTTTGATTTAAGATTTTAGTTAGTTCAAATATTATTTTTTGAATTATACATGTTGAGTTAGCCTGTAAGTGAAATATGATTGTTGTGTAATACGTTAGTTTAAAAACAAAATGTTATTATATTATCATATTTTGTTGGCTTCCTAATAAATAAATAAACACCTTTTTGGCGCTAGGGCCCCAAAGTCCCAACGTTTCCACTCCAAACGGCGCCACTATTTTTCACTATGATGACAATAGTACACACATATTTTTAATTTAAACAAGAAATAAAAAAATGCTGCGTCGTATATCACGTCGACTCGGATGTGTTATAAAGTCGTGCGTCTATATTATAATGTCGTATGGTATATCGTATATATGTCATAGTATGTCACCCTTGGTGACGAAGCAATTAAATGACTGACTTCGCTTGATTTAAATTTGTAATTGAACGTGTTTCTCGTATATTGTATTTTTGCCATTAGAAATAATAAAAAAAAATCATCTTGGCGTTAATGTCCCGTTTGTGCTCTCGCGCACGAGGGCCCGGGGTCCGCCTTGACCATGTCCAGGATTTCGCAGTTCAGGTAATTACAGTGGAGCGACTGCCGTCTGACCTCCATGACCTTTCTATGTCGTAGTAATGTTACTAAAATCTGACGTATTATCATAAAGTCAAGCTGCTGTATCATAATGTCGTATTAAATGTCATGTCGTACAACAACTTGTACCCCATACCCCGTATTATCCCATACACCACACCGCTCCTTACCTTGCAACTGCTGCAGGAACCCAGCAAACGCCTGTTGTAAAGCGTCCACGTGCTCGGCATCAGTTCCATACTCCTCGCTGGCAGCCGTGGCCAGCTGTTCGCGGGTCCAGGCCATGGCCTCCGACCATTCTTGGACGAATCTGGTGGGGATTAAGGGTTATTTTTACCCTGTTTACTGTTTTTAGTTTGGGTCTACACAGCAGTGATCCGAAAGAGAGTTTCAGTAGAGTTTTCACGCCCAAGGACTACCCACGTACAAGGGACCAAGTTTGAGTTCAAGTGCGGAAAAAGGAGCCCATTAACCTAAACCTAAACCATGGCCCAAGGACAAGCCAATATTTTGAAATCCACATAAAGTAGGAAAGATTTTGGTACCGACCGGATGGAGGGTTAAACGATATGTTTCTCATCAAGATACATAGTATCCCAGTGACTCATAGTGTCCCAGTTACCCCAAACACTTGCAAAACGGTGACGCACTGACACTGAGCCACTGTGGGTCACCGGGACACTAAGATTACGACTACACTGTGGATCACTGTGGGTCTGGTTGGTGTAGAACAGAATAGAATATGTTTATTCCAAAAAGCAATACAAAATATATAGTACACAGAGAGAAACAAATTCATAAATCTACAGTCAATATGAAAAGTATCTTGCACTGCGCAAGGAATCGGATATTTGTGTGGGAATTTTGAAACGCGATTTCGTCACCAAATGTATATGATACACAGATTTTTTAAAATTAAGTTAAAATTGGAGACTCGGCTATTAATGCCATACGAATAAAGGCCGCAAAAGAGGGTCAATACTCATTTTGCAATCTCTGGACTCTCTTCGCTGACAGCATCTCCCATTAATTGGTTTATATCCGGTATTTCTGCAGTATCACGCGACAATAACCTCTACTCCTCACAATAATACGGCTCAAAATCGCCGACACAGCATGTTATGCGGTCAATACTCACTTGAAATACTTCAAGCTCTGTTGCAATCTCTGGTCTCTCTTCGCTGACAGCAGCTTCATATCCTCGAAGGAAGCTAGTACCGCGTCGGCGGCGCGCTTCGCCGCTTCCGCGTCCGGTTCTTGGGATTTCTCCTGTGGGGGGCAGGGGGGTCAGATGGGGGTCTAGTGGGGTCTAATTTTTTGGAGGATCAGGTGTACAATGGAAATTTCTAGGCCAGAGTGAATAGGCTGTTCCTAGACAGGAATGGCGAGGCAAGGAGATGGCGGTGAAATGCCTGGCTAGGCTTATGAAAAAATAACCACAAAATGAATCTCCTCAATCATACTATTATGTATGTCATAAATTGGATTGAATTATCGTTTTCGATGGTATTGATTTTGAGATGATATACATAGTGTCAAAATGTCACAGTGACCCACAGTGTCTCTGTGTCTTGAGTCAGACACTGGGTCGCTGGGATGTGAGTCACTGGGACACTGAGACATTGGAGTAAAGGATTCTGTGGGTCAATGGAACACTGTTACATTTTGCGAATATGGCGCCGTGTGTCTAATACTTTATTTTATTTATTTATTTATTTAATAGTTTATTGCACACAAAATGGTAACAAAGATATGGCAAATATATAAATGACACAAAATGCACTACTTATTTCTAAAAAGAAATTTCATCCAGCAGGCCAGCAAAGAGAACGTGATGGCTGGAAGCAGTTTAAGACTTTTGTGAAGACCAGACCAAAATATGCTCTCGGGGCGCGAGCTGTGTCGCGGATACACTTGTGACGGTGGTCTCTTACCATCAGTCCGTCCGTACCGTCTGTCCGTGTGCCTTGTCATAATAAAAAAAAATATGTGTAAACACAGTATAAAACCCATACATACCACCAAAACCGCAGCGGCCTTAGCAAGCTTCTGTGGCTGGTCATAAGCCGCCATCTCAGCTTGGAGCAGAGCCAGTCTCCTTTGCAACGCCAGCACCGAGTCCTCGTCACGACCGACGTCGGTGGCCGTCAGCACGGCTCGGCGGGTGCGGACCCAGGCCTCGGCTTCCGATATTTCGGTCATTAGCTGTGGGGGGAAGGTTTGTTAGGGTGGTTTTGATAGATACTATTAAAAGGCAAGTAGTGTAGGTGGCCGAGCGGTTAGAGTATACGACTCGTAAGCCAGAGGTCCCGGGTTCGAATCCCGCTGTACCAATGACTGTTTTCTGAGTTACGTACATTAGTTGAATGCTAACCGATGCTCTTACGGTGAGGGGAAACATCGTGATGAAACCCGCACATTTAGGCGACTGGATGTCGCCTAAATGTGCGCCTAATGTGTAACCATGATCCAATCTGGTCAGGTTCCCCTGGTAGCAGGGTCATGGAGGTCAGATGGCAGTCGCTCCACTGTAATTACCTGACCTGCCAAATCCTGGATCATGGTCAAGGCGGACCCCGGGCCCTCGTGCGCGAGAGCACAACCGGGACATTAACGCTAAGATGACTATTATTTTTTAGTGTAGGTGGCCGAGCGGTTACGGTATCCGAGTTGTAAGCGAGAGGTACCGAGTTCAAATACCGCTGCGGCCATGTACCAATGAGTCTTTTTTTACTAAGTACATAAACATTTTTGTTGCCCTGCTTCCCAAACTAGGAATAACCAATAACCTGTCTTGAGAATTTGTGAGATAAGATAAGATAAGATAAGATAATATTTATTAATAACACTGGTTACAGGTCAAAAACATTTTGCATGGAACAAATTTCCATTACATTAATCAATTTCGCATTAACTAAATATTAATTCCAATATGTCACAACATAAAATGAAATAATTGCAACGATATTAATGTCACTAATATAAAATTTGTAAATATAAATGTCAATATATCAATGTTGGTACAATAGTACAATGTTTATTACATATGTTATGTACATTAGCTGAACACTAACCGATAGAACATCGTAATAAAACCTGAACATTTAGTCGACTGAATGTGTAACCACGATCCAATCTGTGGGTGTGTTGGCTATCTTAGTGGACAAATTATTTGACAAAAAAATATTACGCTACGAAATAGAACTCTGTTAGCAACTGAACCCGTGAAATTGATGATACGTAATCGCAAAAGTAACAATCTCAATCATTGAAATCAGAGAATTGTTGGCAACAGCGTTGCGTAATTAGCCTACTGAACACTGCATCAGGCAGGTGGCCCGCTTGTCTACCAATTGATATAATTTTAAATATTGTTCACATATTGGCTATCTAACGAAAATGCATTTTTATCACACCCAATTTACATTATTGCTATTGTATTTTTATATTATTGTAATTATATACAGAATTCGTAATTATATAAATAATATAATCATCGTAGCTTTCCATCAGGTGGGTTGAAGTCGAACGCATGCATATTGAAAAAAGAAATTATTGTATATTGAGTTTTTTATTGCCTTTAATAAAAATATTTATAATTATAGTAAAAAAACCATCATACCTGCAAAACCTCGCACCTCTCCTGCAACTGTGCGTTGCGGGCGTCAGCTGCTGCCCTTAAAGCCCTTGCGGTGTTCGCGAGCTCGGCCTGGCGGGCGTCAAATGTCGCCGCCGCGAAGTGCCCTCGGGAGGACTCGGAGGCCGCTCGGGCGAGCACCGCTTTTAGCATCGGTTCGCTGGGGTGAGGGAATGGAGGGGTTCGAAATTAAGTACTTAAACTTAATGTTAAACGATATTGTCGTGGTAACCTATAATTAAGGCTGCACTTAGAAATATAAAGTATTTTTAGCTATAAGATGCTATAACTTTTGTTAGTGTTGGATGGACCTGGGATGGGGAAGAGTGGGTGAAAGTATTCAACCCCTTGTAAGAGGACAAACTGTCATACTGAGGGCATACTGTCAAATAATGCCATCAGGTGATAGGACTCTGTCAAGCCTGAGGAGTCCGCCTGGGTAAGTACCGGTTTGAAGGATAAGGTAGCCAGCGAAATTACAGGCATGAGGCATTTCATCTTAAACCTCACAGTGACAACGCACTTGCGGTTCTGCATTTTTGTTGCCGACAACCTAAATGTATGAATTGAGATGTCATGGGCGACAGTTACCACTCACCATACCGTACCACTGTCTGCTTGTTTTTCGTAGCATAAAGAAAGCTGTCTAAATAAAGATAAAAAAAAACACTTTTTAAAAACACCCCAGCCTCTCTGATACCTATATATGTTTATGTTATTATGTTATTTAACTAAACTGTATCTTTTATATGTGTACTCTGTTGGTATCTAAAATAAATAAATAAATGTGTGTATTTCATATGTATGGCATACATACCGTGCCAGTATCTCCGCTTGCAATGCTCGATGCTTGTTCAGCGCTGCCAGCGCTTCAGGCAGCGTTGCAGCCACTTCCGTACTCGTGGCCAGGGCTAGACGCTCTTGGAGCCTGGGGGAGGATATTGTATTGTCTATGGTAATTTATTGAACACAAGAATAGTTGCGTGATGAAGAAATAAAATCTTTGTTTGTGTGACATAACAAAACACGGCAACGAAGTAAAAATATATCTAAAACAGAAATAACAAATAGGATTTTTTGTATTTCTTGACATTTTGTTACCATATATGATTGCTTATTACGCTTCAACTTAATATCTGATATTGTCTATGTTAATTTATTGGTTATAATAATAGTTACGGGATCAACAAATTAAGTCTTTGTTTTGTTTGGTGTATCACATAAAAAAAACACTTGCAAGAAGTAAAAAAAAATATTTATTTATTAATATTACGAAATTATGAAGTGTTGTAATTTATTAACCCAATAAGATGAATCTTATTAGATCTAAGCTGAATAATGCTCGAACTGAAAGTGAATAATGCACAGTGACCCACAGTGTTCCAATGACCAACAGTGTCCCAGTGACCCACGGTGTCTCAGTGTCACAGTGAACCACTGGGTCGCTAAGATGCGAGTCACTGGGATACTGTCTAACAAGACACTGAGTCATTGGGATAACTTGCACAGAACACTGAGTAACGTAACGAGCGTCTTCTTCTTTCTTTCTTTCTTCCTAATGTCCCGAACCATAAATATCCTCGTTACTTACCACCAGGTGAAATACCTAGCTAGTTCTTATAAAAAAATTCATGGTTGATAGAATGCTGTGGTCTCCGCCTTCCCTTCAAAGGCATGAGGTTACGTAATTTTTCTTTTTTAATGTTAACATAGATATTTAAAATATCAACGAATGTAGTTGACAACGAATGGTATGTATGTAATGCTTACCATCTCAACTCCTCGTCAGCGTCTCTGAGCCAGCGCTGCAGCAGCATGGCGTCTTCCAAGTTGTCGCGGCGGATGGCCAGCGGCTCGGAGAGGCCGCGGTACCTGATGGGAGACGGATTTTTATATTGATTTAGATAACGATATTATTTATTATGACATCACATTACTCGTAATGTGTTTAATTCTAAATCTAAATTCCAGTTATATCTATTTAAACCTATCATCTGTAGACGTTTGTAAATAAACAAGTAATAAAGCAAATAAATATGAAAATGGCGAATGGCATATATTCTTTAGCAAGCTATTATTTAACTTGCAATGTTTGCAACTATCGGAGCTATTGTAGCTATGTTTTATTTTTACCATTTACGTGTTTTTTACATCTAAAATTAAAATGTATTTCACAAGATTAATTAAAATTTTATTTACAAAAAAAAAATTTATAAAATTTTCTCATCATTAGTTTTCATTTAAGAACTTATTCTCTTATTGTTTCAGCCACACTCTAATATTGTGACACAGTACGTTCTTCTCTACTCAATACGAAGTTTGCTGTAAGTGACAAAGTGACATAATTGCAGTAAAATATGGGTAATATTCAGAAGATCCTAATGGAAAATACGTGTACCAATTTTACGCCAATATTATTATTATTATTTCTGAACACACAGGCAATTGGAAAACTGATATGTCTATATCTCACTATTCTCAGCCTATTTGACATTCTCAATTAATTCATTTTGTTTTTCCTTAAATACTCATCCAATAAATCTTAAAGGCATGTACTTGGTGCTGATACAACTTATTCCAATATCGCATTCTGTATCACGTAATAGAAATGTAAGACAGCGTTACGGAGGAGCGGACTATCCCGACACAGACAAATAATACTTTTCTACTGGAAGTGTTGTACCCACTACAAATGTTGATTAAAGAAATAAGCTATTAATTATTAATCATCATCTTGGCGTTAAAGTCCCGGTTGCGCTCTCGCGCACGAGAGCCCGGGGTCCGCCTTGACCATGATCCAGGATTTGGCAGGTCAGCTAATTACAGTGGAGCGACTGCCATCTGACCTCCGTGACCCTGCTGCCAGGGGACCCTGACCAGATTGGATCATGGTTACAAATTCAGTTGCCTGAATGTGCAGGTTTCATCACGATGTTTCCCTCACCGTAAGAGCATCGGTTAGTGTTCAACTAATGTACATAACTCAGAAAATAGTCATTGGTATATGGCCGCAGCGGGATTCGAACCCGGTACTTCTCGCTTGCGAGTTAGATACTCAACCGCCCGGCTACCGATGCTCTCCTATTAATTATGAATATAAATCCAAAACCAACCTCTTGACAACCTGATACGTCCTCTCCATGATCTCGTCAGCCATGAAGTGTCCGGAGTCTGCCAACTGTCTAGCAGTATCAGCCAGCTTGGCAGCCGCGTCTGCTTTCGCCTGGGTCTGTTGTTCCAGGCGAGAATGACGCTTGAGCAGGGCTGTTACGCTGGATATGTCTTTGCCTGGAATGGAGAGAGAGAATTACAAGCTGTACGATGGACAATGTACTTACTAGCTCATGTGAAACGTAACCTCTTCCTAAAGGTTGTCTGGGAGAGATCGCTTAAAGCGATATTGTTCTATCGGCTGTAGAATGGGGAGTTTTCTGAGGAACTTTTCGATCTGGTGCCTACAGCACAATTTCGCCATCGCACCACGCGCCGTGGGCTGAGTACTCATTCCCACTGCGTAGACCCATTGTTGGTCACGACGCAAAGGCTCGAAAGAACGTTTCTCGCTCATACGATTCGGATGTGGAACAGGCTCCCAGCCACAGTGTTTTCTTTGGACTATGACATGGGATCGTTCAAGAGATGTATCCGGTCGTTACAAAGGCGGGCAACGTATTGGTAGCGTCCGTGGTGTTGCTGATGTTGTAGGCCACACACTGTACAGTGGGGATACGTACCGAGCTCCTCGCTGAGCAGCGCGGCCTCGGCGTCGTCGAGCCAGAGCGCGAGCTCGTCCAGTCCGCGTTAGCCCCGGTTGTAGGCCACACACTGTACAGTGGGGATACGTACCGAGCTCCTCGCTGAGCAGCGCGGCCTCGGCGTCGTCGAGCCAGAGCGCGAGCTCGTCCAGTCCGCGTTAGCCCCGGTTGTAGGCCACACACTGTACAGTGGGGATACGTACCGAGCTCCTCGCTGAGCAGCGCGGCCTCGGCGTCGTCGAGCCAGAGCGCGAGCTCGTCCAGTCCGCGTTAGCCCCGGTTGTAGGCCACACACTGTACAGTGGGGATACGTACCGAGCTCCTCGCTGAGCAGCGCGGCCTCGGCGTCGTCGAGCCAGAGCGCGAGCTCGTCCAGTCCGCGTTAGCCCCGGTTGTAGGCCACACACTGTACAGTGGGGATACGTACCGAGCTCCTCGCTGAGCAGCGCGGCCTCGGCGTCGTCGAGCCAGAGCGCGAGCTCGTCCAGTCCGCGTTAGCCCCGGTTGTAGGCCACACACTGTACAGTGGGGATACGTACCGAGCTCCTCGCTGAGCAGCGCGGCCTCGGCGTCGTCGAGCCAGAGCGCGAGCTCGTCCAGTCCGCGTTAGCCCCGGTTGTAGGCCACACACTGTACAGTGGGGATACGTACCGAGCTCCTCGCTGAGCAGCGCGGCCTCGGCGTCGTCGAGCCAGAGCGCGAGCTCGTCCAGTCCGCGTTAGCCCCGGTTGTAGGCCACACACTGTACAGTGGGGATACGTACCGAGCTCCTCGCTGAGCAGCGCGGCCTCGGCGTCGTCGAGCCAGAGCGCGAGCTCGTCCAGTCCGCGTTAGCCCCGGTTGTAGGCCACACACTGTACAGTGGGGATACGTACCGAGCTCCTCGCTGAGCAGCGCGGCCTCGGCGTCGTCGAGCCAGAGCGCGAGCTCGTCCAGTCCGCGTTAGCCCCGGTTGTAGGCCACACACTGTACAGTGGGGATACGTACCGAGCTCCTCGCTGAGCAGCGCGGCCTCGGCGTCGTCGAGCCAGAGCGCGAGCTCGTCCAGTCCGCGTTAGCCCCGGTTGTAGGCCACACACTGTACAGTGGGGATACGTACCGAGCTCCTCGCTGAGCAGCGCGGCCTCGGCGTCGTCGAGCCAGAGCGCGAGCTCGTCCAGTCCGCGTTAGCCCCGGTTGTAGGCCACACACTGTACAGTGGGGATACGTACCGAGCTCCTCGCTGAGCAGCGCGGCCTCGGCGTCGTCGAGCCAGAGCGCGAGCTCGTCCAGTCCGCGTTAGCCCCGGTTGTAGGCCACACACTGTACAGTGGGGATACGTACCGAGCTCCTCGCTGAGCAGCGCGGCCTCGGCGTCGTCGAGCCAGAGCGCGAGCTCGTCCAGTCCGCGTTAGCCCCGGTTGTAGGCCACACACTGTACAGTGGGGATACGTACCGAGCTCCTCGCTGAGCAGCGCGGCCTCGGCGTCGTCGAGCCAGAGCGCGAGCTCGTCCAGTCCGCGTTAGCCCCGGTTGTAGGCCACACACTGTACAGTGGGGATACGTACCGAGCTCCTCGCTGAGCAGCGCGGCCTCGGCGTCGTCGAGCCAGAGCGCGAGCTCGTCCAGTCCGCGTTAGCCCCGGTTGTAGGCCACACACTGTACAGTGGGGATACGTACCGAGCTCCTCGCTGAGCAGCGCGGCCTCGGCGTCGTCGAGCCAGAGCGCGAGCTCGTCCAGTCCGCGTTAGCCCCGGTTGTAGGCCACACACTGTACAGTGGGGATACGTACCGAGCTCCTCGCTGAGCAGCGCGGCCTCGGCGTCGTCGAGCCAGAGCGCGAGCTCGTCCAGTCCGCGTTAGCCCCGGTTGTAGGCCACACACTGTACAGTGGGGATACGTACCGAGCTCCTCGCTGAGCAGCGCGGCCTCGGCGTCGTCGAGCCAGAGCGCGAGCTCGTCCAGTCCGCGTTAGCCCCGGTTGTAGGCCACACACTGTACAGTGGGGATACGTACCGAGCTCCTCGCTGAGCAGCGCGGCCTCGGCGTCGTCGAGCCAGAGCGCGAGCTCGTCCAGTCCGCGTTAGCCCCGGTTGTAGGCCACACACTGTACAGTGGGGATACGTACCGAGCTCCTCGCTGAGCAGCGCGGCCTCGGCGTCGTCGAGCCAGAGCGCGAGCTCGTCCAGTCCGCGTTAGCCCCGGTTGTAGGCCACACACTGTACAGTGGGGATACGTACCGAGCTCCTCGCTGAGCAGCGCGGCCTCGGCGTCGTCGAGCCAGAGCGCGAGCTCGTCCAGTCCGCGCAGGAACACGCGCGCCGCGAGGGCGGCCGACAGCCGCGTGCGACGCTGCTTCGACAGCGACTGGGGACGGGGAATCATCGTCATTACAGGCCATAACACTGCCGTGGGGGACAGCATCGTCATCATCGTTTCATCACGTAATAGTCCACTGCAAAACTTACGGCCAATTTTAGGCCAGGCAGCCGGCAGCCGCGTGCGACACTGCTTCGACAGCGACTGCCAACGAGGGAAGCGATCCTTTTGTCATACCGATGTTATGGGAAACGGGTGTTTTGGGGATACGGTTGCCTTAAGGAATGGGTCGGAATCGAGACTGTATGTGTATTGGTATTGTACCGCGGCGCTGCTTCGACAGCGACTGCCAACGAGGGAAACGATCCTTTTGTCATACGGATGCTATGGAAAACGGATGATTTGGGCGTAAACGGTTGTCTTAAGGAATGGGTCGCAATCGAGACTGTGTATGTGTGTGTTGTATTTGTACCGCGGCGCTGCTTTTACAGCGACTGCTAAAAGGAACCATCATCATTATAACAGTCCACTGCAAGACTGCCAGTTTCCCGTAATCATCAATTAAAATTCGCCATCTTTATCTAGGGCGAGAAAATGAAAGAAGTATCTATTGAATAGGATTACGTTAATGAATCTCTTCTCAAACATCAAAAATCTAATGGACAGCAAAGGGAAAGTAAAGCGAACTCATACAGCCGACAGTCGCGGGCGACGCTGCTTCGACAGCGAGTGGGAACGATCAAACCCTTGCGTCATACGGATGCCATGGGAAACGGGTGTTTTGAGCATACGGGTGTCTTAAGGAATGGGTCTTCTAGCGTAGGTTCGATTATGAAAACTGTATGTGTATGTGTGTGTTGTTATTGTACCGCGGCGCTGCTCCGACAGCGACTGGGAACGATCACACCCTTGCGTCATACGGATGCCATGGGAAACGGGTGTTTTGGGCATTCGGGTGTCTCAAGGAATGGGTCTTCTAGCGTAGGTTCGATTATGAAAACTGTATGTGTGTGTTGTTATTGTACCGCGGCGCTGCTTCGACAGCGACTGGGGAACGATCAAACCCTTGCGTCATACGGAAGCCATGGGAAACGGGTGTTTTGGGCATACGGCTGTCTTAAGGAATGGGTCTTCTAGCGTAGCTTCGATTATGAAAACTGTATGTGTATGTGTGTGTTGTTATTGTACCGCGGCGCTGCTTTCGAGAGCGACTGGGGAACGATCACACCCTTGCGTCATACGGATGCCATGGGAAACGGGTGTTTTGGGCATACGGGTGTCTTAAGGAATGGGTCTTCTAGCGTACGGTTGATTATCGAATCTGTATGCGTGTGTGTGTTGTTATTGTATCGCGGCGCTGCTTTCGAGAGCGACTGGGGAACTGTCAAACCCTTGCGTCATACGGATGCCATGAGAAACGGGTGTTTTGGGCACACGGCTGTTTTGGGCATACGGGTGTCTTAAGGAATGGGTCATCTAGCGTAGGTTCGATTATGAAAACTGTATGTGTGTGTGTGTTGTTATTGTACCTGCGGAAAAATCACACCCTTTTGTTATATGGTACTCGAATCATGTTTGATTCGAATTGTTCGAATGATGACGATCAAAACTCGACTCGAATGAGATTTTATGTCGAGTTGCTTTGAATTGTCGACTTGACTCTAATCCGCGCGCTGATTTCATGTTTGTAACAATTAAATTTTTTTATTTCTTATATCTTTTTTTCTCTTGTCTCTAAGTTACATTCCTTGACTTCGATAAGTAAATTCACAATTAGATCTGTCTAAATATTCAAAAACGTATCAAAGTATATTTTTCGAATTGATTCGAATCATCATATCTATTCGTATTTATTCGAATCGTCATATCGATTCGTATTGATTCGAATCGTCAATCAATTTGGATCAAGGGTCAACTCGAATCATGATTCGATATTTTGACGGGTGATTCGAATTGATTCGAATATTAATTTTCGATTCGAGTCCCATCACTATGCTTTGTCTAAAATAGGATGATAATTTTGACAGCTCACTAATTGTTGGTCTTTGGCGCACGCCTATGAAGTTTTGTGTTTTATTTCGGTAAAATGCACTACGGAATATGTCGTACTTCATAGACAGGCCCCGCCCCTTTAGTGAAGTGCCACGAATAACAACAGACAATCGAAAATCGATATTGATATAATATAATCGAATATTTAAAATTAACATTTAGGTAACCTTATTATTTTTTGTAACTAAACTCTTATTCTTTGTTTGGATTTCACCTTAAGAGACCTTCCACAACAACAATTTCGAGTCGCGCGTATTCTACGTAATATGATGACTGACCGAATAGAAATACGCACGTGTCATAATCGTCGTTGTAGAAGGGTTTTTAATGTCGTATTAATAAATTATTAATTCAGAAGAAAATACATAGTTTATTTTGTATAATACGTATAGCATTAACCATGCAACTATCGATTCCAAGTTCTATGAGAATGATAATCGATAATCGAATAGATTCCTTAACGATTTTACACAACCACATCCCTACTGTGATCTGTCAAAATTATCATCCTATTTTAGACAAGGTATAACCTTTTGTCATCCTCTTGAATCTTTTGGGCATACGGGTGTCTTAAGGAATGGGTCTTCTAGCATACGGATGATTATGGAAACTGTATGTGTGTGTGCATTTTTACTAATTCGTACCTGTCGAACACGAATTTCGATGTTGGCACTCCCGATTATGGACCGGGATCTTTGAATTCTAGATGGCGGACGTGTGTTAAAAAATATATTTTTTACTCAAACCTATCGTGTGTGGTATCAAAAGAAAGCACTATCTGATGGGATTCCAAAAATATATTACTGAACTTTTTTAGCGATTTAAAAAAACAAATTCAAATCGTCCATATATTATCCTTTATTGGTTTTTATAAAATTAATGTTGTGTATTATATCTATGGGCTCTTGTTGCGTGATATAAATAAATAATTTTTGTTTTTAAGATTTGGAAGGGGTACTTTGAGAACAGGTGTTTGTTTGGGAACGGTTCGGAAAATATAGCCTCAACTCTATGAGAGATGTCACAAAGCGTCCCAGTGGCCTATATCTCCAAAAAGATCAACAGTGTCCCAGTGACATATGATATGTTACATTCTGTTGTCGGTTGAATTAATGTCATGTATTTAATGCTTAATTATCTTATGGATTTGTAATTTGTATCAATAAACATATAACTTCATATCCTCAGTGTCTTGAGACACTGGGTCATTGCGATGTGAGTCACCGGGACACTGTGAGACACTGAGCCACTGGGGGTCCATTGCAACTTCGTGGATCACTGGGATACAGGGTCACCTACAAATAAGTTTCCACTTCGAATACAAAAAAAGTAAGGAAATCCACCCAAGACGATAATGATCAATTTTCTAGATTCTATTGCATTTAAATCAATATTATGTTCTTTTTACAAAGTAAATCACAAAATAAATTTTTACAAAGTAAATAATCAGTTATTACTGTCAATCATACTTTAAGCAAACAAAAAAAAACCCTAATAGATCCAAAGACATTGTTTTTTATACCACTAAGGTGGCAAACAAGTTTGCGGCCCGCCTGCTGGTAAGCAGTCACCGCAGCCTATGGACGTTTGCAATACCAGGGGCATCATCCATATTAAACAATAATAATAAACAGCATCTCACCTGCAGGTCCCGCCATTGGTTCTCCAGCTCTTCCACGTGCATCGCAATCTCCCGCGACGCGTAGTGGTTTTGGGCTGCATGGAAATTGAACAGTTTTATTTTTCAAATAATACATAATAATATCATCTTGGCGTTAATGTCCCGGTTGCGCTCTCCAGAACGAGGGCCCGGAGTCCGCCTTGACCATGATCCCGGATTTGGCGATCAATTACGGTGAAGCGACTATCTGACCTCCGTGACCCTGCTACCAGGGTCAATTTAAATAAATCTTTTATAAATTCACGATTCTTCATGATTAAAGATTGTTGTCCGACAGTCGAAAAACAAAATTTCCGATTCGTGAATGTGCGGGTTTCATCACGATGTTTTCCCTCACCGTAAGAGCATCGGTTAGTATTCAACTAATGTAAGTAACTCAGAAAAGAGTCATTGGTACATGGCCGCAGTGGGATCCGGACCCTGTACCTCTCGCTTGCGAGTCGGATACCTTTACCACTAGGCCAATGACACTCCCATTCTTAAGGGACAGTTTTTTTACAGGCCCCTTCTGTGTGTAGCGACACCTATCGCTCCAACAGGTAAACTCAACGATACTCACACTACGAGTACACGAACACAAGGTTGGCAAGCATCCGCACATAGACGGCGCTGACCGTCCTACATCGCGCTAGAGAAATGTGCCAACTCCGCGGCATATATACAACTTTCGATGATCAACTGTCGGACCCTTAGTCTCCTGGTCACAACACCCGACCAACACCCTTTTCCACCTTCTCCATTTTCGCTTGCCAACATTAGTGACTGCCTTATAACTTCCACCGCCAATTGTGCAATAAATAGTTAAATAAAAAAAAATCATCTTGGCGTTAATGTCCCGGCTGTGCTCTCGCGCACAAGGGCCCGGGGCCCGCCGTGACCATGATCCAGGATTTGGCAGGTCAGGTAAAATTATAGTGTAGCGACTGCCATCTGACCTCCGTGACCCTGCTACCAGGGGAACCTGACCAGATTAGATCATGGTTACACATCCACTCGCCTGAAAGTGCAGGTTTCATCACGATGTTTTCCCTCATTAAAAGAGCATCGGTTAGCATACAACTAATGTACGTAACTCAGAAAAGAGTCATTGGTACAAGGCCGCAGTGGGATTCGAACCGGGTAACTCTCGCTTGCAAGTCGGATACCTTTACCACTAGGCCAATGACACTCCCCTTATTAATGGACAGCTAAAGCCCCCATTTTTAGCCTGCCATTCTAGTAGCAAACTCATTTTGGCTAAAGATTTATTTATTATTTATTTATTTATTTAGGACAACCAACAAGACTTACACTAACAAAGTTATAGATAGCATTGTATAGCTAAAATATTTTCTCTTTCTAAGTGCAGCCTGAATTATAGGTTACCACGACAAGGAATATAGACAACTTCGTTTAACATATTACTTAACGTACATTATTGTTTAACTTAAAGTATTTTAAATATATTTTTTGGAAAAACGATGTTAAGTATATAATAAAATATTAAATGATGCCTCCAAGGCGGGCAGTAGACATGAGGCGTTGGAACGGGTAGACCTAAAACCGACAAGTATAACCTTGGGGTCTTCAAATCCAGAGTGCAAAGGTATCTTCCAGGCACGCATGCTACATATTCGACCTCATCCTCGCTTTCCATCAGGTGAGTTGAGGTCAAATGCAAGCCTATTAGAAAAAAAAAATCCAGATCTTTCTAGAAAGTATGTCCTCACCAATAAGTGCTTCCCCATGAGCCGCCAGCGCCGTGAGCCGGCCCTTGCTAGCGTCCAGTTCCGCTTCAAACGACGTATGCTTCTGGATCTTGGACTGCAGGTTGGAGAGCTCGCTACGGGGGGAGAGGTCTAGTTTTAGTGGTTTTGGCGCGGGCTCTTTAGGGCTTATAAGTTGAAGTACGTAGGCTAGTTTGGTTTTGTAGAGTGTTGTCTCTGTTGTATGTGTGTGAGTAAATAGGCAGGCATTTATTTATGGATAAATATCAACTTAATTGTCTCAAATTAAAAATAAGATCTAGACGTATTACAATGCCTTAATACATATTATGTAATAATATAGTATATGTTTATTTTATTCATATATACCTATTAGTATGTATAGAATATTATGTATGTCTTTATTTATAGTATATAATTATTGTGCACGTCGTATCTGTGTATATTTATCATATCTCTCTTTTTGTAGGCCTGCTGGAAGAGTTTCTTTTTAGGGATAAGTAGTGCCTGTTGTCTAATATCTAATTTGTACTATCTCTTTAATTTTTTGTGTACAATTAAAAGACAAAAAAAAATTTAAGATCAAGGATATAACTTTGCTCAGCAGACAGTTTAGTTATTGCTGTTTATTCCAACCAGTGAGGTATGCGTTTTTATTATTTTCTGCCGTCAACTGGTCATTGACCTGTGGCTTGTTTATGTTGGCCATATATTATTACCATGCGAATGGGCTATCCCTGTTTCTGTGGAGTGGAGTGGAATGGAATGGAATCGAATAGAGTGGAATGGAGCGGAATAAAGCAAAATGGAGTGCAATTAAGTAGAGTAGAGTGGTGTAGAATGGAGTGGATAAAATGGTGCGGAATAGATTGTAGTTAAGTAGTATGGAATGGACATTGTGTCTGGTGTACTGTGTGTGTGTGTGTGTCTGCCCCCCAAACATGATATGCCCCCACTCACCGGTAGTCGTCGTCGCTGGCGAGTCGCATGCGATGCGCGATCCACTCCCTCTCGTGGGCGAGGTCGCGAAGGAATTGCAACAACTGCCGAGACTGCGACAGCTGCGAGCCGCGGGACACCACCAACTCCTAAAAAGGGGGAGGATCGTTCTTTTTATGCTATTCAGTGAGAAACGAGCAGACAATCCACCTGCGTAAATAGGAAGTGCCCATAACATAGGTAAGTTTACTTCAAAACCTAAATATTGAATCTACTAAAAGACAGTTTAAATGATATTATTATCAAAAAATCATGAAATTACAATCTACTCTCGTCGCACATGTTATCGTGTTTGTTGCCACGGTTAGTATTGTTTTTACTTCAATATTTCACGCAGTTGCATGCGTCATGGTCACGAGCATACTGGTGCGCTATCATTGTTAAGATGTAGTGGTAAGGCACGATATTTTGTTTAAGGCAATAAATTATTCTTATTCTATTCTATTCTATCTGAAATCGCTCCTAAGCACACTATACGTGTCATATGCGATGGGAGTGTAATATAATTAATGTTATATCTGTCTTTGGAGAAAAGGCAACCCGGACATCGGTCAAACAAAAACAGTCCAAACAACAACAACAACGAGAAGAACGATTAAATAACTATTGTTATTGTACCTACAAACCTACCTGACGACCTGAGTGGTTCAATGGTCAACATGCCGGTCTGCCACGCAAGAGGTCCCGGGTTCGATTCCCGGCCGGGCAGAAATTGAAATGATGAATTTTAATTTCTGTTACGGGTCTGGGTGTTCTATGTATAATAAGTATGTATTTAAAAGTATTTAAGTAGTATATCAGTTAGCTAGCACCCATAGCACAAGCTTTGCTTAGTTTGGGGCTAGATGGCGCTGTGTGAATTTGTCCACGAATATTTATTTATTTATTTATTTTTATTGTTATACTAAAGTGAACATACTCGCCAGGCTTGGCACATTACAAATCTTTAGTAGATTTAAGTACCTGAACTAATTGATTTGTAATATTTGTTATTATGTCTAAATTAAAAAAACAAGCACTCCAACCACCCCATACCTGCAACTTATCCCTCCTAGCCAGCACGTCGTTGACCCGCTTCTGTATGTATTCCGAGTCGTAATGGTTCTCCTCCACCAGCTTCCGTCCGAAGGCGGCCAGGTCCGTGATCCTGCCGGCTTGGGACTCCACCAGCTTGCTGAACTCCGCGTGCTTGCGGAGTAGGGCTTCCACCGCTGGGGGGGAGAACATGAAGATTTACTTATTTATTATTACAAGCATTATAATTACAGCTAAACCAGTGCGATAATGTTAACGTTAATGAAGATGAATAGCTTAATGTTCCAATTATATACTCGAAAACAGTAGTTTAAAGATGAAGTTTTTAAAGCCAATCTATAAATTTTATGATGCAGAAATTTCCCACACAATTTTTAATACAGTGGTACTTTCATTTTTAACCGAAATAAAAGGAGTGTTATAAGTATAAGTATGACCTGTGTATCTGTTACTACTGTTATTGTTCATGAATTTAAGTAGGTTTGCGATGAAATTGCAAATTAGGTTTAAAGCTAAACTTCAGACCTTTTCTAGTCTATCAGGAGGGAGGTAACTTAGTAAGGTAGAGCTCGTCTAATCTAAAATGCCGCGCCCCACTATCGCATTAACGCACACAAGCAAGTTTAAAATATGGACGCAATACATATACAAATGCCGTTGTAATTGGTCATTCATTTGCCGGTGAGATTCAAACGTCGGAGCACGCGTCGTTCATTGGCTCCCACACAGATGAAGTGTCGTTATCAATATTTGCACTCACACATCGAAATCAACTAACTAAGTAGTGGGGCGCGTCATCTTAGACTAGACGAGCTCTACTGTCTTTTTAACCGAAATAAAAGGAGTGTTATAAGTATAAGTATGACCTGTGTATCTGTTACTACTATTATTGTTCATGAATTTAGGTAGGTTTGCACTGAAATTGCAAATTAGGTTTAAAGCTAAACTCTACCTTTCAGACCTTCTCTAGTCTATCAGGGGGTTGGTAACTTAGTAAGGTACGAGGTAAGATTTCCTGTATAATGGACGCTATGAACACTTACGAAGCACCGACCGGGAATCGAACCCATCTCTCTGCATATTGTGTAACCTTTACTCATGTTCACAAAGATGTCATATAATATTGTAATTTTCTGATAGAGCATACAATTCCTAACAGTTATAACTATGGCGCCAAAACTATACGCCCACCACCACTATATACAACTGGGCACACAGTACTAAACATCGCTATTCTAATAGCCCACAACAACCGAACCATTGGGTGTTCAGATTTGACGTCATAGTAAAAAAAATTAAGAATTATTTGTTATAGATGTCGCAACCAGCTTTCTGGGCACCATTCCGGGGGCAACGGAGTGGACTTTTTAAATTTTTTGGATACATTTTATATGTATTAGTGTATTTTTTGGTGTTTTAGATGTTGGTTTTAGTGAATATTTTTATTATCACTGTAAATATTTTATGTGTACCTTAAAAAATATTTGTTTTAGATGAAGACACTTTTATACACTAAATTATTATTAGAATTATTTGCTCTACCGGAAAATAATATTACTTTCTTCTGGCCAACACTTTTCGATTTTCATCTAAAAATGTAAGAAACGTGAATATTTTTAACTTGCGTAAGAACTATATCTCACCATCAAGATCCTCTCCCAAGTCGTCGTTGTTGAGTACGGCCTCCTTGGCAGCCAGCCAGTCCTCAGCCAGCCGCGCTTGCTCCTTCAATTGCTGTAGTTGTTGAGCCTACAACGACAGATATTAATAAATAAATATGCCTGGAAAATTCACACAGCGCCATCTAGCCCCGCAGTAAGCAAAGCTTGTGGTATGGGTGCCAGTAAACTGATAAATAACTTATACATAGATAAATAAATAAATAATCGTGGACAAATTCACACAGCGCCATCTAGCCCCAGACTAAGCAAAGCTTGTGCTATGGGTGCTAGATAACTGATATGTATATTACTTATATATATTTTTAAATACATACTTATTATACATAGAACACCCAGACCCGTAACAGAAACTAAATTCATAATTTAAATTTCTGCCGGCCGGGAGTCGAACCCGATGTTCAGTATATCACGTATGAGTACATTATTAATATTAGCTGAATCGCGACATATGCTGGGCGTGGACTACACACAGATGTAGGTCATCCCTGCTCTAGGGTAGAGGCCACCCCTAAGATGTCCGCAGTAACCGTGGCCCACAGTGTTCCACCAACGTAGTCTCCCACTGACCAACAGTAACCCAGTAACGCACTATGTCCCGGTGACCCACAGTATCTCAGTAACAAAGAATGGTCCAGTGACCCACAGTGGCTCAGTAACAGAGTGTACCTGTGACCCACAGTGTCTCAGTAACAGAGTGTCTCTGTGACCCACAGTGTCTCAGTAACAGAGTATCTCTGTGACCCACAGTGTCTTTTATTACGAACGTGTAATAGGTCACTGTGTGGTCCTATGCTGTCCGCAGCTGGTATTTGCGACCTTTACTAGGTAGTCGGTCTATAGGTATTGCGGGAAGTCTGACGTTGACTCAGGTGTCGAAGGTCGGATGAAGTTCTGTAAGACCTATAACCGATTGAAAATAGCACAAAATAGGTAGGGATTTCTGGTGTTGGAGGCCATCATTCAGTTTGGGTTAGACTAATCAAAGAGCCTAAACTCGATGGCGTGGTTGATCATGGCTACTTTAGAGGTTCCTGCGGCCACCTTCTGGCTCCATCATTAGACCTTGGATATCATGTAGCACCAGTGTGTTTGCCAATACAAAACAAATGAGCCCATACTTGATGGGTTTACCTTGTTTAGACATTGATATAGTCGTATCTTTATTCCGTTCGGTTAATTTAGTTTAAGTATTCCAAAACCCACCTTCCGACTTCATCATCAGATCAGCTCCATGGTGCTATATGAATGCATTTTCATCCAATTCACATAGAGGTCCCAGGTTCGATTCCCGGTCGGGCAGAAATTTAAATGATGAATTTTAATTTCTAGCACCCATAGTACAAGCTTTGCTTACTTTGGGGCTAGATGGCGCTGTGTGAATTTGTACACGAATATTTATTTATTTTATATTTATATTTATGACATACAAAATTTAAGTCAATTAGGGTCAAATTAGGCCTGCAAGATTTGACCCGAACATGAACATACTTACCCACAAACCTTGTAAAAACACCCACCCACACATACCTGCGTAAGATAATGCTTCCGTGTCTGCCAGGCGGTGTCGAGTGCGCTCGAGAGCGCTTGCACGCGCTCGCGGCGAACCGGCGCCTCCCCGGCCTCCGCCGCCAGTGTGGCGATCGCTTTCTGGCGGCCGTCGATCTCCGTCTACGGGGGTGGGTGGAATGTAGAGCTTAGTTTTTTTTTTTAATTTGATTTTATATTAGATAATTGGATGAAAAGTACATCGATTCATAAATATACCTATCGTAAACATAAATAATAACATAGGTATAAAAATTAATACAAAATGTGCTAACTAATACGATTTATAATTACTTTTGAAAAATAGATTTACAGTAATTGGATTAAAAGTACATAGATTCACAGAGATATCGTCAACATTAATAATTACATATTTAGATATCAAAATTAATAGAAAATGTCCAAATTAATACAAATTATAAATGTCATATTTGAAATTAGATTAATAAGGTTATAAATATTATACATTTTTTATTGAATTGTGACGATTTATTACATAATTTGAAGTAGGGCCAATTTAATAAATCACATTTAACATCTGTCATCATTTCCTTATGTCCACGACATAAGTTTCATTGTATATTAGGCGCCACCGCGCGGCCGCGAAAATGTACTTTACGTTGCGGACGCAAGGAAATAATGACAGCTGTCATATGTGATTCATTAAATAGGCCTTACTTTAGGAATGTTTTGGATTATGATGAGTTATTAGATAATTTAAATATAGGTGTTTACGTCCATGTTGATTGTACAATGGTAAAAAAAATATTAACCTAAAAATCTAATGCATTACAAAATATGTAAATGTTATACAATTAGTGGCACTTTAGGCTGGCAAATAAAAACTCATTTATTTATGTTAATTTTACCACACGACAGATTCTGACAGTCCAGTCAGATTGCCAATTGAATTGGTTACGAACTAATTGTCCGTCCACACAAGACAATTTGATTGCCAATCTAATCAGTAGCCCACCCACATAACCCAATATAATTGTCAAATCAGATTGTACCCAATTCAGGCCACAATCTGATTATCCGTCCCTGGTGAGACACCAAACAATTGCCTCTCTAATCAAATTGCACAAAAAATTGCATCATATCAAATCCCCTAACGTGTCAACCAAACTGCCTGCCTACATAAGCAGTTCACCCCCACTCACCTTGATCTCATGATGCGAATCCAGCAGCTTATCAGCATCAGCGTCGTCGCGCCCCGGCGCCGCCGTGGTCATACGTTGGACCGACTCTCCCACCCACACCTCCAACTCCTGGGAAGAAAAGGGGGGGAAGGGGGTTCAATATATCGTGAATCTAATGTTTTAAACTGTCACGGTTATTATCACATATTCAGTAATCTAATGTTTTAACCTATCGCGGTTATTATCACATATTCAGTAATATATTGTTTTAACCTATCGCGGTTATTATCACATATTCAGTAATCTAATGTTTTAACATATCGCGGTTATTATCACATATTCAGTAATCTAATGTTTTAACCTATCGCGGTTATTATCACATATTCAGAATTCGGTATTCATTTATTTGCAGTCTTCTATATACATACATAGGCCGTGGCATGTACAATGAGTGGCTTATCAGACACCTTCTCGAGGCACTACAAATTTAAGTGGTCACAGATCTCGCATATCAATATTTTTAAATTTTCGTGTCGTAAAATATCAATTACAAGAAAAAAACACAAAATTCTACAAAGTCATACCGTGGACACGTATCATTGGTAACATAAAATAATTTAAAACAATAAAAATAATACGTTCACAGACTCAGAATTGTCTTTATTGTTAAACTGTGTAAGTATACAGGTATGCAGATGCTGTTGTTTTCTTTTTGTCATACGGTAGGCAAACAGGCAAGCAGGCCACCTGATGGAAAGTGGTCACCGCTGCCTATAGACATTAGCAACATCAAGAGTATCGCCAACGGTCTGCCACGCAAGAGGTCCCGGGTTCGATTCCCGGCCGGGCAGAAATTGAAATGACGAATTTTAATTTCTGTTACGGGTCTGGGTGTTCTATGTATAATAAGTATGTATTTAAAAGTATTTAAGTAGTATATCAGTTATCTAGCACCCATAGCACAAGCTTTGCTTAGTTTGGGGCTAGATGGCGTTGTGTGAATTTGTCCACGAATATTTATTTATTATTTATTTATTATTTATTGCCCACCTCTATAACACGATTAGTCACTTACAGGCGATATAATAAGACCACGCTAAGTCCGAATCGCTTATTAAAAATAAGAAGTGAAAAATCTCGGTATGGCACTCCCTCACCCACACCTCTAGCTCCTGAGGGGAAGGGGGGTTCGATATAACTCGTTTTCTTTAACAGCAGTTAGACTCTGGAATGACCTCCGGGTGGATATTAGACGATCCTCTTAGAAGTGAAGCCTTCAAAAAAGCGGTTCGTGAACGCTTTTTAATAATTTGTAATGTCTACTTAAGAATTATTTCGTTCACCATCTTCTTCTGTGTAGTTGAGATAACTATTTCGATCTGCTATTCTTGTTTGCTTTCTGTTTTCTATTTCTTTTATTTTCCTTGTCTGTGAAGTACTATCAATATTTTTTTGGGAATATTTGTTAACGTATCCAAAAACATGACACTCACGACATGGAAGTATACGAACCTTGAGGGTTTCCTCGAACTGATGCTCGTTGACAGCTTCGTCCAGCTGTCGGGCCCTCCGCTCGGCCAACTGCTGCAGCTCGGCCCAGCGCTCGCGCAGCGTGGCCAGCCCTTCCTCGATCTCGGCCTTGCGCTCTGGGTATCTGGGTGGGTGGGGAGGTGGCAATAGGTAAGTACCAAGACGTAAGTAGTAGATAAGTAATAGGTGAAGAGGTTCTTTAATGTGTCCATGACAATGTTATATAGTTAAAAATTTAAGACAGTACACAAAGGCGAGCTTATTTCGGCAAGAGATCTCTTGCTGCCACCTGAGAGGTGTGCAAGCTATAACACAATTCACAATCAATCATCAACACTGGACTTTTTATATCAATTTTTTTTACAACTCTTTCCACTGTTGTAAGTTCCCGAAGACCCGAAGAGATCATATCTATTGTAGATGATTTGTCGATGTCGTATGTCGTGTCGATGTTGAAAGTCGATATCGTATGTCAATGTCGCATATCGATATCGTAGTCGTAAGTCGTATATCGATTTCGTATGTCGTGTTGATATTGTAAGTCGATATCGTATGTCGATGTCCTATATCGATCTCCTATGTCGACGTCGCACGTCGACGCCGTATCGACATATCGTGTCGCATGTTGATGTGACATGTCAACGTATGTCGATGTCGCATGTCGACGTGTGTCGAAGTCGAAAAATCTACGTCATGTCGACGCCATATATCGATGTCGTATGTCGACGTCGTATGTCGACGTCGCGTGTCGACGTCACATACCGACGCTACATGTCAACGTCATATGTCGATATCGTGAGTCCTTGCTACATCTATCAACTCACTTGGCAGCCAACTCCTCCCCCTCCACCTCCAAGCGATCCATCCGGTCCTTGACGGCGCCCGCCTCGGCGCGTTGGGCGGCGTGCTTGCGCTGCAGCGCGCGCGCGGCCTCGGCCGAACGCCCTTTGGAGGTCGCCGCGAAAGCTCCCGACTTTACCGATATGTGCTCCAACTTTTTTACTATTTTATGGTTTATAATGTCGTTTGTCGATGTCGATATCGTATGTCGAAGTAGCATGTCGACGCCGTATCGACATAAAGTGTTGATGTCACATGTCAATTTTGCATGTCGACGTATGTCGATGTCGAATGTCGACGTCATGTCGATGCAGCATGTCGACATAAGTTAATGTCGTATGTCGAAGTCATATGTCGAAGTCGTATGTCGACGTCGCGTGTCGACGTCACATACCGGCGCTACATGTCAACGTCATATGTCGACTTCACATGTCGATGTCATGTCGATATCGTGAGTCCTTGCTACACCTAACTACTCACTTGGCAGCCAACTCCTCCCCCTCCCCCTCCAATCTATCCATCCGGTCCTTGACAGCCCCAGCTTCGGCGCGTTGGGCGGCGTGCTTGCGCTGCAAAGCGCGCGCGGCCTCGGCCGAACGCCCTTTCGAGGTCGCGGCGAACGCTCCGGACTTCACCGATATGCGTTCCAGGGTGTCGGAGACGTCCCTGTTGGGATTAGGAATCAATGTTTTATTTGTTTTCGTGATGTTATGGCGTTGGAAGGGCTAGACCGAGATGTATAGTCAACAGAATATCGACCTTTGTAAAACCAGTATAAGATGAGCTAGCGTCTCTATTGACGCACATAGCTATATTAGCTCCGTTTATACTGGTTTTTGGTAGGTTCTGTAGTACAGATGATGTAACACGATAAAATCGGAGATATTTTAAAAAAGGTCAGGATCAGGTCGAGGGCCTCTTTTTATACCACACAGGTAGCAAACAAGCTTACGGCCTGCCTGATGGTAAGCAATCAACGCAGCCTATGGACGTTTGCAATACCAGGGGCATTTCCTTCCTACCTAGGGGGGTTCGTCCATGGAATAATGTGGTCTCTGGCTACCCAGACGGGGAAAGGCCAGAGCGGGATTGCTGCCCCTGTACCCTACCTGTTGAATGCGTGTATCTCCTTGGCAGCGGCCAGCGCCTGCCGGTAGGCGAGCAGCGCGCCCTGCAGCGACCGCCACTTGCCCAGCAGGGCGTCGCGGGATTGCTGTCCCTGTACCCTACCTGTTGAATGCGTGTATCTCCTTGGCAGCGGCCAGCGCCTGCCGGTAGGCGAGCAGCGCGCCCTGCAGCGACCGCCACTTGCCCAGCAGGGCGTCGCGGCGAACCGCCACTGACCGGGACTGGGCGCTGGGGCCCTGGGGGGGAACGAACAGAGGTTGTTTACAATGTATTTTGTTATCGGTGTTATATTTTTACCCATTATCCAAATTTTCCAAACTTCGTCCCATTTAAATCCAAATTTTACTCCTTCCACTAAGTCTTATATAAATTTTACCCCATCAAAACGACGTCCTATCCAAATTTGACACCATCCAAACTATCTCTTATTCAAATTGTACCCCATCCAAACTACGTCTTATACAAATGTTACCCAATCCAAACTACATCCTACCCAAATTCTACACCACCCAAACAACATCCTACCCAAATTCTACCCCACCCAAAAACATCCTACCCAAATTCTACCCCACTCAAACAACATCCTACCCAAACTCCCCAGAACCAAAACCCAACCCTTTCCAATCTCCAGCTCACCTGTTGTTGCAGCTTATCAGCCAACGCTGCCAAAGCCTTAACCCGTTGGTCATCGACCATCATATCCGAGTCCAGGTCATCCAGTTTCCGTTGCAGCTGTTCGCAGTGCTCGTAATCGCGACCTAATTCGTGGGCTTGTACCTGGAAAGGGGGTGTGTGAATGTGGGGTTAAAAAAATCGCTTTAATCGATAAGGTCGTCGGTTGCTTTTCTTTTCCTTTGATTTTTTGTATAAGCAATTAAGAAATTTTTATTCAGTGGACATCTCTGGAGGAGGCCTGTGCCCAGCAGTGGGCGTCTTTCGGCTGATACGATGATGATGAAGGATCAGTTAGTCAGCACAATTGGGGAGTTGACTAGATTCAATATGAATTATGAAACCAGGTTATCATTAAAGAGCTTCAAGCAGAACAAGCATGAATTCTGAATTCATTAATGAACTAAAGTTCAAGAAAATATTTAAATTTTTTAAATCAAGTAAAATGACCAAAAGAAGTGCATTTGATGCATTTGTTTAAAGTCTCATACAAATTTCATGGAAGTGATCCGTTTTGACAGATCATAAGGAGTTGCTCATTTGACATGTAGTCAACTCGAGGATTACAGGCATGAAGCATTTCATCTTAGTCCTCACTGTGACATTCTGCACGGGAATTACCATTATAGAATAAAACAAAACAGAAAAAAAAATGTAACACTCCATACATACACATACAACTTATAACTCTCCATACATACCATCATCTCCTTGTCCCGGATCCAGGCCTCGATCTTGTCGATTTGCTGGTTGAACTCCAGGATGTCCTGGGCCTCTTCCAGGCCGCGGCCTGAGAGGACGAAAGGTCATCCATTAGTACAGTGCCACAAAGTTATCTGACCTGGTGACTGTGTCGCTGTGTGTAAATCATTTTCAATACCTAGTATTATTTATATGAGAAGGAGCCAAATGAGCAAGTTCGTCACCTGATGGTAAGTAATCACCGCCGCTCATGGAGATAAAGACATAGACATGTTATTATGGTATTATTCATAAAAGTTATTTGATGTTTATTTAACACATTTTAGTTTAAAGAAACAGTTAAATAAAGGTCACAGTGTTACCTCAGACCAAATAAGAAAAGACAGAATTCTGTAAAAAACGTACTGACGCACGCAAAACTACGCCATGCTGTGTGTACGTACACGGTCGCACATGCGCAGATTGGCAACCAAACGGGCGTCATGTCATTGTTGACAGAGCGCCATCTTTATTTATTATTTGAGCTGAGAGTGTTACCCAATGGGAAAAGAAATGAAATAAAATGAATGAAATGAAATTGTAAAAAAAACGTGGTTTTGCAGTTCGAGATGCAGTAGCTTCTTTTCCACCAAATTCCTACCTTTTCAGGCGTATATCCATAATTGATCTAAATTTTCTGATATGTCAATATATGATAATAATACTTATTGAATTAAGAAAATATTAAAATAGTATCATAGTCACAAAAAATTTAAAATGTCAACATTGAATCTAAAATTCTAGCTTGAAAATTATAATTGGATCGGAAATAGTCATTGAATTAAAAGTATTATTAAATGTCACAAAAAATTCCTTTCTTGAAAATCACCTGAAGAAAAAACCAACAAAACTAACCTCTCTCCTCAGTAGCCTGCTCCAATTTCTGCCAATCCTCAGCCAGCTTCTTGATCTGGTCTTCCACATCCTTGTCAGGTATCAGCTCTTCAGCCAGCTCCCTCAGTTCTGCCAGCCTGGCGCGGTGGGCAGCCAACTCCGCTGTGAACGCTTGGTGCTTCTGGAGTTTCTTGATCTTGTCTTCTAGGTTTACCACTTCAGCTGGAAATGGGGAGGAGGTTTAGATATGGTAAACAGTGTCAGACTTATAAATCCTATAATATACCGGTGACCTAGTGGTGTGGTGTCCCGGTGACTCAATGTGGCTCACTGTGTTACAGTGGAAAATGGAAGAAGTTTAGATATGGTAAACAGTATCAGACTTATAAATCCTACAAGATTCCGGTGACCAAATGCTGCGAAATCCCAGTAATCCACGGTGGCTCACTGTATTACAGTGGCCCAGTTGATCCCGAAGACTTAGTGTCTCGGTGTCCCGGTGACCCACATCATCATCATCACAGCCCGTAACGGTCCACTGCAGGGCTTAGGGCCTCTCCCACGAAAGGGGAGGTGATTGCCATAATCTCCACGCTCGGCAGGCGGGTTGGAGATCGCAGTTTTTAAATATAACAATGGAAAATGCTGCTGCCCATTTTCCAGACTACGGAGACTCCTGATCTTGTTCCTCGAAAACATTAGTCGCCTTGTACGACACCCATGAGTGTAAGGGGTTGGCTCTATTCTACTCTGCCGGACACCACACGGCCATGTACCATGGCCCATGGTGACCCACATAATACGACAATATGGGTCACTGGGACACTGCGGTGTAGCGATAATTAACGCGAATTACAATACTAGTGATGGTGCTAGGAATACACAAAACAAATGACCATAGCGGGGTCAGTTGTCTTTTCTTCAGTGCACTTTCCCTATTGGCCGCATTTTAGTTCCATTCTATGCCACATTCAGCATTATTGTTGTTACGCAAAATGGATTTTTTTCAATTGTAGAAAGCTAGGTAAATAAAATGTACACTGGAGAGCCCGTTCACTCTGCAACTGACTATATTTTATTTATGTAATGTAATCTTAACAACCATTCTGATGTATCTGTACCTATCTGAGTAACACATACACCTATGCATACATAAAGTTCACGCCTGTGTTCCACAGGTAGGATAGGCAGAGACTACTGAGCGCCACTTTCCTCTGTTCCTCTACCACTCTTTTCATACATCTCCTTTTATTCTTGCCACTTCGGACCCCAGCTTTATTCAGAAGCTTGCTGAAATAAAAACATATACAAACCCTGAGTCTGCTGCTTATCCAAAACGTGCAATTTATCGTGCACCCATCCGCGGGCGTCAGCTGCCGCCCGAGCGAACTGCGCGCGGGCAGCGAGGCGCCGCAGTTGCTGCCCGCGTTGCATTGATAGCGAGTGGAGCTGCGGGGTGGGATTAGTGTTTCATTTTTATTTTATTTATTTGGGACACAAAACAGGTACATATTAATGGATATATAGCAGACAACTTCATCATCATCATCATCACAGCCCATAACAGTCCACTGCAGGACTTCGGGCCTCTCCCACGAAAGGGGAGGTCATTGCCATAATCTCCACGCTTGGCAGGCGGGTTGGAGATCGCAGTGCAGTTGATGTAAATCTACCCAGAAAGATGCTGCTGCCCACCTTTCGGATTTGTCCCTTAGTCGCCTCTTACGACACCCACGGGAAGAGATGGGGTGGTGCTATTCTTTGAGGTGGCGGCACCACACACCACAGCAGACAACTTAAATATGAATAATCGAAACGACAATCTCCACGGAATAGTGTTGTAGAAATTAAATTGTAAATTTAATAGGTGTGGGTTAATAATAGGTTAATTTCTGTGGCAGTGTCCCAGTGATTCAGTGTTCCAGTAAACCCCAATGAGTCAGTGTTCACAGTGTCCCAGTGACTCACATCTCAGCGACGTGTTTCAGTAAACTCCAATAAGTCAGTGTGTGTTTCACTGTGACCCAGTGTCTCAATCAGACACTGGGTCGGGGTCTGAAACACAGTTGGTCACCGGGACACGGCGCGTTACTGGAGCACTTAGGTCTACGAGACATTATGTGTCACTGAGACACTGTGGGTCACATTAGGTGTACATTTTTATACATCTAACGGTTTTGCTTTGATTTTTTATTAAAGAATCGAGTCTTATCAACGCCATCCATTACCATTACTGAAACAATTTTTTTTCTTATCGGCTTTTAGAAAATACCCTCATTGCATCCTCTCATCTTCAGGACGTACCTTCTTCCTGCGCTCGTTGAGTGCCTTCAGCTCCTCCGCGATGCGAGCGCTCTCCACGTGGTTCTGTTGGAGCAACTTGTCTCCGTGGCTGTTCAGGGTTGATAGCTTCTCATCCTGGAGAGAAAGAGATTTATTTTATTAATTTATTTAGTTTTATTTAGGAAACAAACAGTATTTAACGTAAGTATTTAAGGTACGAAATCAAATTTAGACCTTAGTTTTATTTCTAAGGTACACATAAAATATACACTAATTCCTACATCTAATACCTTAGTTCCTTAAACACTATAAGTAATATGGTAATGGTAATTTGCGAATAGCGAGCAAACAGGTTAGCAACTTACAAATAAATATTTCAAAATAGAAATATTTTATTTTGTTTCAAGAGTCTTACGTAGTTGCTTCTTGAAACCCTCCAGGGAGTTACAAAATATATCCATATTAGAAAATATATTTACTTAAAAATCTGCTGAGTACTGTATATAGTGAGATTTCTATCTCATTATATACAGCACTACAACCATATAGTTATTTTAATAGCTTCATCAACCTAACCATTGTACATACATAGTAAACAATTTTAGAAATTATTCAGTACATGACAATATTTTTTTCTCGACTGCACTTTAAGATTTCCAGGCCGAAAATGTATGAAACGTAAATTATAACTTTCGTAAGCATTTCTCACAGAAGCACACTATGTATATCCCAATTTTAAATGCACCTAACCTATTCCAATACAAGTTGTTTTGTCGACAGCAACTAACCTGTGTAGCGAGAAGCTTCTCGAAGGCCTCGTGCTTCTTGAGCTGATGGTCCACCTCCTCCACGCTACTGTTGGGGCTGATCTCCGTACCTGAGGATCGAGGAACATATTCCTTAGTTATCTTCAAGATTTGGCAGATCTTTTTACGATGGTTCTGGTTCAGGACTTGTGTATAGGAGAGTACAAAGTACGAGACGCTCCTTGGATCTTGTATTTAAGCGCCGTAGATGGAAAACTCCGTAAGCGCGATATAGCTGCTGACATGCTGTCAAGATGTCGGATTGCCAACTTGTAGTTTGCCTAAGCTCCTTGTCTCCTCCAGTCCACACTGTGGAGATCTGACTATGGAGATCGCTACAGGTGTACAGTTTATTGGGTAGAGGGTAGAACCCCAGTGACCCACAGTGTGACATTTCCACACAATAAGACACTGAGCCACTGTGGGTCGCTGGGATATTAGCACCCGGAGGCAATAGGCAGAGTGGCTAGTGGTTTGGGTAGAGGGCAGTAGGCCGAGTATAGTGTACCAGTGAACTACAATGTCTCAGTTCTGCCCAATTACTCAAGTCCCAGTGTCTCAGTGACACCACAGCGACTCAGCGAGTTACACCAAACGACCCACTCTCTCACTAAGCCACTGAGCCACTATGGGTCACCGGGAAGCGAGTCCTTGCACCCAGAGCCCCAATACTTTTTTTTTTTTAACAGCAACATTTTTTTTTTTTTTTTTTTTTTCATTCCATACTCACTCAAAGCAGCCTCCTGCGCAGCGCAGAGGTCGTGTATCTGTGCGGCGTCTCGTAGGAAGCAATGGAGGTCGATCAGCTGATCCAGAGCCACCTGCCGCTGCGCCCACGCGCCGCCCAGGGAAGCGCGCTCGGACCGCAGCGAGGCCATGCGCTCGGTTATCTCCTGGGGGTGGGGGGAAGGGGGATGTAGAATCGACATTTAACAAAAAAAAAAATTAAACTAATGAGGTATATGACCGCCATCTCGGCTGGTGGTATTGTGGCATTTATCTATTAACAGTTACACTGTGTGCAAATATTCATGGACAAATTCACACAGCGCCATCAAGCCCCAAACTAAGCAAAGCTTGTGTTATGGGTGCTAGATAACTGATAAACTACTTATATACTTTTAAACACATACTTATTATACATAGAACACCCAGACCCGTAACAGAAATTAAAATTCATCATTTCAACTTCTGCCCGGCCGGGAATCGAACCCGGGACCTCTTGCGTGGCAGAGACATGTTGACCATTGAACCACTCAGGTTATCATATTCATTAATGTCTTTTACATAATAATATTCAAATAAAATAATAAATTTACATTTCATATTACAATGTCAAGATTACAAACACGAGTCGAGATCAACAATAATTACTGCCAACAATAACATTTAATGAAAAATGAAAAGTGGAACAACACTTGTCTTGACAACATATCTAGCTCATCCTAGACTGGTTTTGGGTAAGTCGATATGCCGTACCCGTTACAGACTCGATCCAGATCTAGTATCAGGTAAAAAAGGTACCAAGTACACAAAATACCAACCTCTGAATTAGGATGCCCTACCTCCACCAGCCTCCCAACGCCAGAGCATCTCTGAAGATCAGATTTCCGTCCAACTCTGCCGAGATAATAGCTCATCTTATACTGGTTTTGCGTAGATCGCTATGCCATCAAAGAACCTACCTCGGAATTAGGATGCCCCTTCTCCACCAGCCTCTCTCCCAGCGCCAGAGTATCTCTAAAGCTCTGGTCCCTCACGTCCAATTCTGCAGGAACTACCATTCCTAAGCGCGTCTATAGAAACGCTAGCTCAACATACACTGGTTTTCGGTAGATCCATATGCCATCAAAGAACCTACCTCGGAATTAGGATGCCCCTCCTCCACGAGCCTCTCTCCCAGCGCCAAAGCATCTCTAAAGCTCTGATCTCTCGCGTCCAGCTCTGCAGGAACCGCTATTCCTAAGCGCGTCCATAGAGACGCTAGCTCAACATACACTGGTTTTATCGCTATACCGTCAAACCTACCTCTGAATTAGTATGCCCCTCCTCCACTAGCCCATCTCCCAGCGCCAGGGCGTCCCTGAAGTTCTAGTCTCACGCGTCCAGCTCTGCAGGAACTACCATTCCTAAGCGCGTCCATAAAGACGGTAGCTCAACATACACTGGTTGTGGGTTGGTCCATATATCGTCAAAAAACTCACCTCTGAATTAGGATGCCCCTCCTCCACGAGCCTCTCCCCCAAGGCCAAAGCGTCCCTGAAGCTCTGGTCCCTGGCGTCCAGCTCGGCCCGTGCGGCGGCGTGCTCGGCACGCGCAGCTTGTGCCGAGACGGCGTCTCGCACGCGGACGGCGCGGGACATCTCGGCACGGAGGGACGAGGACCAGGACGTTAGGTCTCGGACCTGTCGGGCGGTTGGCAGGAATCAGAATCGGAGTTTTTATTGTGTAAGTATACAGTTATTACGTTAGCAGTTTTCAAAAATTATGGGTAATTTAGTGTAAATGTAAAACGAATCAAATGCGAAGATACATATTAATGTCCATCATTTGAAATACTTAAATTATTTGTTTAAAGGAATAAAAATCTGTGGAGTGTAGAGTAGGAATTCGATAGATTGTCTATGTTTATTTGAGCGTAAAACTAAACGACGGAAAAAATCGGATAACTTCCGACCACTTTTTTTTTTTTTATGTTACTCAGCAGACAAACAGGCAAGCGGGCCACCTGATGGAAAGTGGTCACCGCCGCCTATGGACATCAGCAACACCAGGGGAGTCACCAATGCGTTGCCCGCCTCTGAAGAGACCTCTAATATACCTCTATTTACATATGTATACTCAAATATTATTTAAACCACTAAACCAATTTTAATGAAACGAAGCTAAGAACCGATTTGATTAAATTGGTTTTTAAATGAAGAATTCCGTGTCGAAATCGGTTCATTCGTTCATTGGTTAATCTCTTTGCGCGGTTTGAAGGGAATAGACATATCCATATTTTAGGTGATTGGACCAATAGATTCTGAAGACAAGTCCCCTTACTGTTCCCTTGAATGTTCAACTAATATACACAACTTAGAAAAGAGTCATTGGTACATGTTTCAATTCAATTACCCAATTTTATTTTACTTTTTCAATATGAGTTTTATTTCCATTTATTGACATTTTTGTATTTAATAAGGGCCATTTAACTTTTTCTTCTATTTTATTTCACAATTTGAATAAGGTACCTACCTACCTTACTGGTACTATTATTTTGGAAATTTGACATGCTTTGTATCAGTTTGCCTTAGTGTAATTTTATGTATTCGTTTTCTATATTGACATTAATTATTATATTATTTTAATTTATTAATTATAAATGAATAATGCTTTCTGGTATGAAAGCAATTATCTATGTAATAATTCTATGCATATAAGTCGACAATCTCTTTTATTGAACTGATGTAATCAAATAAGAATATTATAATTATTTATTTATTTATTTATTTAATAGTTTATTGCACACAAAAATGGTAATGGTAATGGTAAATTATGTTAGAACTTTAAGAGAGAAATAAATTAATCTAAATCTAAATCAAGTTAGAGACCCTACGAAGAACCAAGCCCCTTTCACCACCCAACTGACCTGCGTAAGGAACCGATGCAGCTGCAAATGCTGGGTCAGGGTGTGTCTCCTGGCCTCGGCCGCGTCTCTCAACGCGTCCCAGGCGTCCGCCAGGGCCTCCTGCTGGGACGCGATGGCCGCCACGTTGCCGCCAGGGTACAGCTTCTGGAGACGGGTGCCTTCTTCTTGGAGCACCTGGAAAGAAAGTCCTGTTAGTACCAAGAGAAATCATAGTGGCAGTGTGCTGGTTCAGCAACGCTTGTAGAGCCCAGGACTTGGATGGGTGACCGTTACGTTCTGTCAACCGTGTCATAAAAATAGAAGTTATAGCGGCCTAGTGGCAGCGTGCTTGTGACTTCGATATCCAAGATGAAGCAACGCTGCAGAGTTCAGGACTTGGAGGGGTGACCGGTTTGTACTTTTAATCGTGTTATAGAAATAAACAGCGATTTGGTACATGTCGGAAGTACAATACAATAACAATACAAAAACTCTTTATTTGCACACTAGATACATACATGGGATAAAATACATAATAAAAAGCAGTACAAAGGGCGGCCTTATCACTAGCGTGATCTCTTCCAGACAACCTTGGTATGGAAAGTAAAAGAAAAGTATTTTAGTCATTGATAGGTAGTGCACACAAAAACGATACAAAAATTTACAATGAAAACAAAAACAATTGGAAAGCTAGTAGCCTAGCACCCACAATCACCCCACTAAAGTTAAGTAATGTTTTTTTATTTTAAGTAGTATATCGACTCACATTGCTTGTTTGTTATTTCTCGGAATATGTCGGAATGTCATGATAGGTGAGTTATGTCATGTCGTGTTAGATGTCGCTGTCTTATGTTGACACACGACTTTACGTTTGTCGCAAGTCGTGTAGTACGTCTTATCGCATGTCTTGACTATTGACACATGTTATGTCGACATCACATCGGCGTCGACGTCATAGGTCGACGTCAAATGTCGATGATATATGTCGACATGTTTACATAATGTCGTTATGTCGACGTCATGTCGATACCAGGTCCACGTCTAGTCGTTATGTCAACATCATATCCTACACCAACTAACCTGTATCTGCGCATCAATAGCCACCATATCGGTCTCAATCGTGTCCTGGTTCCTCAATAAGGCTGATGCCGCCGCCAGGTCTCTCGGCGGCCAAAGCAGCTCTCTTGTCAGCGGCTCTGGCTAGCAACTCTCATACGTCGCGGTGGAAGCGGTATATAAGGATTGGACCAGGACCTGTCCTAAGCATAGCTAGGACTAACTTACCTTAGTTAGTTGTTGAGTGACACCGTGAATGACGTTATGGGTCGCATCGCAGCTGCTCGCTTATAGTGTTGGTCGTCGGATGTCGTTTGACATGTCAGACGTCGCATGTCGCTGTCATTTATTTCGTGTCGTACGTATCGTGTCGTGGCATTTATTTGTGTATGGAATAGTTGTCGCATTCATGTTGATGTCATGTCGATATAATGTCGATGTCATATGTCGACGATTCGACATGTCGACGCCACATGTCGACATGTCGAAGTGAAATATATGTCGTCTACTAACTAACCTGTATCTGCGCATCAATAGCCACCATATCGGTCTCAATCGTGTCCTGGTTCCTCAGCAGCGCTGAAGCCGCAGCCAAATCCCTCGGCGGCGGCGGCGCTGCCAGTGCTGCCCTCTTGTCAGCGGCTCTGGCCAGCAACTCTCCTACGTCGCGGTGGAAGCGGTGGATCTCGCCTGCCGCGTGGAGACGCGAGCCTCGCGACTGGATTTGCTCTACTAGACGTTGCCAGGATTCGCTAGGTGAGGGAAGATAGTAATAATAAGTAAGTTTTTATTATCTCTTCACAAAGAAATAATAAGTAAGCGATCAGCAAATGGTGCGCGGCACGGCACGGCACCGCGTGGTGTCCGGCAGAGAATAGCACCAACCCCTTACATTCTCTCTTTGTCTCATGTTGACTCATGTTTTCGAGGCATAAGATGGTCTCGTCGTGATGGCAGCAGCGTTTTCCATTGTTATATTTACAATACTGCGATCTTCAACTCGCCTGCCAAGCGTGAAGATTATGACAACGACCTCCCTTTTCATGGTAAAGGCCTTGAGACCTGCAGTGGACTGTTACAGGCTGTGATGATGATGATGATAACTAGAAAACGTCTATAGGCTGCGGTAATTGTTTTCCATCAGGCAGGCCGTGAGCTTGTTTGCCACCTTAACGGTAAAAAAAAAACATCTCTTTTCAGAAATGACCTTAGCCAATTAGCCTATTTAACAAAATCTCTACCTCTATTCGAGATTTATCTATAAATTCGCATTGTAATGTTGGTAAACTATAGACAGCCACAAACTTATCTGAACCGGTCACGGGGTCAACAATTGACAACAAAGTGACATTTCAAAATGGCAACTCTTAGTTCCAGTTTTGGTCACCGGATCAAATAAATTTGTTGTAAGAAACAGATCACAACTATCACTTTAGGCGATGCCTACTACTAGACTCGGGGCCAGATAAGATTGCTTTGAGATTGTGGCGTCCTTGTCATTGTTTATATTGTGAGTTAATTTTGTTGACTGTCTGTCAAATTTAGTTCCTTTGTTATCCGCGAGCATTCTAATCTGGCCCCGGGTCTACTGAGCACTGCTCAATTCTCTATCTAACTTTAAGCGTTGCCTAATGGCAATAATTATTGCCTAGCGGTTTGTGAAACGTATTTTCGTCGTAGTATTTCATCATCACAGCCCGTAACAGTCCACTGCAGGACTTAGGGCCTCTCCCACGAAAGGGGAGGCTATTGCCATAATCTCCACGCTTGGCAGGCGGGTTGGAGATCGCAGTGTTTAAATATAACAATGGATAATGCTGCTGCCCATTTTCTAGACTACGGAGACTCTTGATCTTTTGCCTCGAAAACATTAGTCGCCTTGTACGACCATGAGTGTAAGGGGTTGGTGCTATTCTACTCTGCCGGACACCACACGGCCAGTAGGCCAGTATTTAGGTTTCAGATTTATCGATTCTCATATTTAGTGAAAACGGGCATAAATATATTTAAAAATATATAAAAACACATACCCAAGCGCCTCCTGTCTCCTCTCAATATCAGCCAGGTGTGGAGTGTCGTTCGCAGCAAGCTTATGAGCGAGTTCCTCGCACTGAGCGAATCGTTCCGCGCCGGCCTCCACTCGGAGACGGAGCTCCTCGAATTTGGACCTTAGGATCTGGGGGGGAAGGTAAAGTTTTGGTTAGCAAGTCAATACTACTTAATTTTTAAAAGTCTGACTCACATACACAAACACAGTCAGGAGATTACAATTGTTATAACCTTTTTCTATAATGGTAACTTTTTATTTATTTATAATTTACTTCTATGACGACCTGAGTGGTTCAGTGGGCAACATGCCGGTTTGCCACGAAAGAGGTTCCGGGTTCGATTTCCGGCCGGGCAGAAATTGAAATGATGAATTTTAATTTCTGTTACGAGTCTGGGTGTTCTATGTATAATAAGTATGTATTTAAAAAGTATATAAGTAGTTTATCAGTTATCTAGCACCCATCACACAAGCTCAGCTTACTTTGGGGCTAGATGGCGTTGTGTGAATTTGTCCACGATTATTTATTATTATTATTATTTATTCTATAGAGTAAGAATAAGTTATTGGCTTTCTTTTATTTACGAATCTTTACATAGTATAAAACAAAATTGCTTCCCAACGTCTGTAACTATATTATGTACGCTTAGATCTTTGAAAATGCACAGCGGATTTCAATGCGGTTAACACCAATAGATAGAGTGATTCGAGAGGAAGGTTAATGAACAAGAAAAAAAGGGTAGATAGGGGTAAAGTAGATGAAAGCGAACAAAGTCGCGTCGGGTCCGCTAGTATCAGATGTAAAAGTTTTAAGAGCTGTTGATTCTATGACCAATAATTAAAAAAGCTAGCGACATCGACTGGAGCTCTCTCTAATTTAGGCCTTAGAGGAAGAGGGTGGAGTTTTGGTTGGCAAATCTTTGTAAATACCTAATATATATATAATAAAAATATACCCACCAGTAGATGTTCGTAGTCGGCGCCATAATCGTCGCTGGAAGCAGCCGTCAGCTGCTCCTGCACCCACTGCGACAGCTCCTCGCTCTCCGACAGGTATTCGTGTCTGGGGGGGGCAGATACTTATATATATTGTATCCAGTTTTAAGTTCATATGTTTATTTTATGGTTTTGTATATGTATTTAGTATGTGCTTCCGGACTATAGTTGCATAAATGTATATCCCTCCTCCTTTTTACTCAAGTAGTTTTGTATTTTTTTTGTCTTTCTTTTCCTGCACCGGCTACCTTTCTCAGGCTTAGATTATCCCGGTTGACTGGTAGATAAGGCTATTTTAGCTTTAAGTCCACCACTGTACTTTTGCGCATAAAGCTTTAATAAATAAATAAATAAATAAATACTTATGAATACTTATTCTTTTACATGTATAACATATAACCTAACCGACAAGTAAACATATACACCACCAAAATCTCGCTGAACGGGCTTGCTCTCAGTTTCTATACAAACATTTTCCTATTGATAGTTCGCTACCCAAAGGTTGCAATAAATAGTTAAATAAGTAAATAAAAATACATACGTCAAAGTCATTTAATTCCTCTTTTTTTTCGTTACTAAAGGTGGCCTAGAAATCCGTAAAAAAATTGGATAAAACGGAAGTAGGAATATTGTATGGAAAAAGGACTGCACTCACCTGCAAACGCTCTCGACGAGTGCCTTCTGTCTCTGAGCCGCCAACCGCTGCAACCGCTGCAAGCTGTTAGCAAGTTCCTGGTGCCTGTAACGTAGGGTCATATATAGACAGGATAAAAAAATCAAAGATACTAAGACTAAATAAGAAATAAAGACAGAATCCATGTAAAACTATGCCATGCTGTTTATAAGGATGTATGTTTGCATGTTTGTTACTCCTTCACGCAAAAACTGTTGAACGGATTTTGATGAAATTTGTCAGCAATATTGCTCATAGCACATAGGCTATAATATATTCCAAAATTAAATCCGGTTCCCGCGGGAACGGGTCTGTAACGTTACATCCGGGGTTATCACCGTGTACGTGTCCAGCCTAGCTCAAGGTTTAAAGACGCGTCCCAAGGTTTAAAGACGTCCCACAGGGGTAGGGGCGTCCCACCGGGCTAGAGGCGTCCCACAGGGGTAGGGGCGTTCCACAGGGTTAGAGGCGTCCCATAGGGGTAGAGGCGTCCCACAGGGTCGAGGCGTCCCACAAGGTCGGGGTGTCCCACAGGGTCGAGGAGTCCCACAGGGTCGAGGAGTCCCACAGGGGAAGGGAGGTCCCACAGGGTTAGAGGCGTCCCACAGGGTTAGAGGCGTCCCACAGGGGTAGAGGCGTCCCACTGGGGTTGGGAGGTCGTAAAGCAATAGGGGTTTCCTACTGGGCTGGGGGAAAGTCCCACCGGGGTAGGGGGTCATACCTGGCGAGCAGTGCGGGTCCGTCGACGCCCTCGACTGGGGGTCCGTCGGCCATCCCTCGCGCCGCGCGGCCCATCTCCGCTATTATGGCCGCGTATGTGTCCAGTTCGAGTTCCACCGCCTGGGGAAGATTATCATCATCATCATCATCATCATCATCATCAATAGAATGAAGTCCATTTTTGTACCACTTATACAAATGTTCTACGCTTCGCTTTCCAAAAGGCGTGATACAAAAACCTTATTCTGTGAGCAATAATATTAAACTTTGACTTCCTCGAACGCTTTTTGCTTCTGAATTTAGTCGACTGAATTTAGCTAGGCGTAATAAGCGCATTATGTACATTAGTTGTCCACTAACCGATGCTATTACGGTGAGGGAAAACATCGTGATAAAACCTGCACGTTCAGGCGATTGAATGTGTAACCATGACCCAATCTGGTAAAAAACTAGCGCTTCAATTTGCGAGCTACCATTTGCCAACCACCGAGCAGTTCCACTGAATCGTTGAAATATGAGACTATAATTTATAGTCAGTAGTCATTATAAAAAAACCCCTGGTAAAGGTCACAGTTATCAGGTTGCGGAAGCCACAGGACCGGTCTCTGTGAAAATTTCCGGGGAAGGTCTAAGCCCAGCAGTGGGCGTCTTAGACCTGACATGATCAGCCACTATAACCACACACATACCTTATGCCTGGTCAGCAATTGCGTAGCCCGATGCCTGTCAGCTCCCAAGTCAGCGGCCGCCAAAGCCGCAGCCTTGTCAGCCAACCAGGAGTCCAGCTCCACAGCGTCATGAAGAAATTGTTGGGCTTTCAGCGCTGCTTCCAGCTGGACGCCTCGCTTCTCAGCCGCTGAACAGACCTCTGAGTACGCTTCCTCGAGTTCTTTGCAGAGGGCGGTTATCTGGAAGAGGTGGGTTGTTTAAATGGGGTTTGAGTAGATCTCAATGATGGAACTTTTCAATGCTTTTATATATTACTAGACTTTGTCCGCGTGGAAATTGTTTTAGGGCAGTTTATGTTGTTCCCGACCGACTATTTTAAATGACTTCCCTAATGTATGAAAACTAATACTACGGAGAGGTCTGTGGTTCTGTGGTTCTACCCAATCGAATTAGATGAAACAGCCTTGTTTAGCCCCAAAATACCAAACTCTGAAAACCATATCGAAGTTTAGCTGGTTTACTATGGTTTTGCATCAGGTGTTCCAGTTTTTATATTAGTGGATTAGCCTGTACAAACAGAGACAAACAAAAAAAATACCTTATTCTATTATTATTCACCCGCCCTACTCTATCGCCCTACATAATTTTTTTTGAAAATATTTTCAATGAACAGACATACTGTTTTTACTGTTTTATGATATAGGGAAAACCTCGACCTTTTTAGGTACAGGACGATCGTTACTAGATACAGAGCACCAGAGAAAAGACTGTATCTGAAAACTTAGTCGCCAACTTTTCTATACTAATATTATAAAGAGAAAAGGTTTGAGTTTTTGTTTGTTTGTATTGAATAGGCTTCGAAACTACTGGACCGATTTCAAAAATTCTTTCACCGTTGGGAAGCTACACTATCCCCGGGTGACATAGGCTATAAACCCGCGTACCCGTAGTGGTACCCGTGCGAAGCCGGGGCGGCTGCTAGTAGCATATAAAACACTGTATTTATACGTGGAATCGACAATACTGTTTTATTATTTTTACAGAAATGGCGTACATACCTTATCTCCATCAGGATGCTCCTCCTCAACCAGCTTCTCCCCCACAGCCAACACTCTCTCCACAACAGGTTGTCTCCCCTGCAGCTCTCCCCTCAGCTTGGCGTGCTTCTTCAGAGCGGACTGCGCCGCCGTCAGGTCGGCAGGGGACGCCATGGCCAGGGTTCGAGCCTTGCGTTCCGATACCCAGGCTAATTCGCCAGAGACTTCGGCGGCGAATTTGTGGAGTCTGGGAGGAGATGAAATTATAGATAACAACACATACAAAAACATAATAAAGTACAGTTAAAATCAGAGGGAGACAGTTGAGTAAAAGCGGCCATATCGCTACAAGTGATCTGGTCCAGGTAACCGCCACAGAAATAGAGAAGAGAGATAGAACGGCAGAGTTGAGATGCTGAGTCAGAACTAAAATTGGCCAAATTTACTCCTCAAATCGATTTGTCAACTTGGAAGAATATTCGTATTTGTTGCTTTTTATTTCAATAAAAACCTTATCTGTACTAATATTATAAAGAGGACAGGTTTGATTTTTTGTTTGTTTGTTTGTATTGAATAGGCTTCGAAACTACTGGACCGATTTAAAAAATTCTTTCACAGTTGGGAAGCTACACTATCCCCGGGTGACATAGGCTATGTACCCGTGTACCCGTAGTGATACCCGTGCGAAGCCGGGGCGGCTGCTAGTTTTCTTTAAAGGACAATTATTATATTATTTTTCTTCAGGAGACGAAAGGGGTTTGCTGTCAGCTGGAACTTATTGGATAAATTTGAATAACCCTGATCTAGGGCATCTAGGCGGAAGGAGCTGATCTCTGATCAAACTACTCTCCAAGGCCTGCCTTCTCTTCTTGGCCAAAGTCTGGAGCTCCTTCTCGATGGCGGCCGCATCAGTATCCCCCCATATTCTCCCTTCATCCAAGATGCTCCCTGCTATATAGTCTTTGCCCAACGAAATTGGACTAAAGCATCCAATTTCTTTGCAATATAGCAAGGGCAGGGAGACGGAGGATCTAATTTCTTTGTGCAAAGACAATATTATAGCAGGGGCAGGGAGTCAATAGGCTGTTCCTAGACAGGCATGCTCCATCTTTGGACACTTACTATCAGCTGAAATGGCTGTCAAAACCCCGGCTACTCTAAAAAACATCTGTCTAGTTATCTAGTTTATAGCACTCACTGCAAACTGCTCTCCAAGGCCTGCCGTCTCTTCTTGGCCAAAGGCTGGAGTTCCCTGCCAGCTTTCGCCAGCTCCCGGGACTCCTTCTCGATGGCGGCCGCGTCGAAGTGGCCTCCGGAGACCAGGTCCGCGCCGGTGGCCTCCAGGGCACCGGCCTTGGTCTCCCAGGAGGTGAGCTCTTGTTCTAATGTCTGGGGGAAGAAAAGGGAGATTAAACCTTGGAGTCAAATTTGTGAAATCAACCTACTCAAAAACCAGTATAAAAGGAGCTAACATCGCTATGCGTTTCAATAGAGACGCTAGCTCATCTTATGTTGGATGTGGATAGGTTGAGATGCTGTTGCCTGTATTATATACAAGTCAGGCTTTGGGTTGAAAGTGTTCTCCCGAGACCAGGTCAGCGACAGTGGCCTCCAGGGCGCCAGCCTTAGTCTCCCAGGAGGTGAGCTCTTGTTCTAATGTCTAGAAGAAAGGGGGAGGGGTTTCAACCTTGGAGTCAAATTTGTGACCACTTTCCATCAGGTGGCCCGCTTGCCTGTTTGTCGTATAACATTAAAAAATAAGTTAATGAAATAAAGTATGAATTTCCTTGTACTATATACCGATACAATACAGAAGACAGTATATCGACCTATAAAAAACCAGTATAAAAGGAGCTAACAACGCTATGCGCGTCTATTGAGACGCTAGTTCATCTTATGTTGGTTGTCGATAGGTTGAGATGCTGTTGCCTGTATTATATACAAGTAAAGTCAGGTTTTGTGTTCAAAGTGTTTCCCTGGGCCAAGGTCCCAGCCAGTGGCTTCCAGGGCACCAGCCTTGGTCTCCCAGGAGGTGAGCTCTTGTTCTAATGTCTGGGGGGAGAGGGGAGTTCAATCGTGGATTCTTATGGAGCTATCTCAATTACACGCGAATTTGTGTCTTATATATTTAATACCAAAGTCTGAATTTCCTTGTACTGTATAGATATATAGTACCAGTAAATTCAGATTTAGGGTGATGGGCAAAGAAGGCTATGGATGGGCGAATTATTTGAATGAAAATTGTTCATTCACCGATTAATTTTTTCTAATGAAAAGGTCTTTGAATAATACTGTTTGTTTGTTAATCTTCTTTTACACGTATTCCAGTGTTTCTTGCGAGTCCCGATGGCTTCGATTGCACAGTCAGTTCACTCTGCTGACTGTACTAGTAGTTTCTGGACCTCTTTACAATCCGTCCGTTCACTTGGGATCAAAGTCCGTGAGAAAGTAAGAATAAACAGCACCCCTTTTTAATTTTGAATCAATAGTTTTTAATTGATTATATTTATTATATATTATAAAGTAATTCGATTTTTTTTTAAATCTATCAATTCCAATAGCACTTTGGAATCGTGAAAACAGTAATGATGATGAATAAATACAATCATGATGATGATAGAGCAATTCGATTTTTTTTCCTCCTCTTTCATTCTATTTTTTTTCATTTCCAAAGCTCTCTCTCCACCTATAGCCACATACCTGATGCTGAGCCAGCTGTCGCTTGCAGGTCCTCAGATCAGCTCCAGTGTCCTCCGAGCGCAGCGAACGCTCCAACTCGGCTAGGCGGAGGCGGGCCTCTTCCACGGACCTGGGGAATTGAACCTTATGAGCGTTGGGTAGGGTTGAATGTCGGGTGTAGTTGGAAGAGTGAGTTAGGACGTTATGGTGATGTGAATTTTTATATTTTTGTGATTTATAGGAAATGTCTAATTTTGGACAATAAATAAATAAAATAAAAATTTGATTTATTAGTTCACACAAAGGTTACATAATTTCGTTGATAATCATAGAAGGTACTAACATAACGCCTTTGTGGGAACCTGGAGTCTGAAAAGGCTGAATACCTGTACTACAGATCTCCAGGCTCCCCCCCACAGATGAGATCAATGTAACAGAAAAAGATAAAAAATAAAGTGTGAATGCTTATATATGAGTTGAGACGTGTACGAGTGAGTGTGTATGTGCGTGTGTGTGTGTGTGTGTGTGTGGACTCAATTCTGTTTGTCCACCGTCTAACTAATCTAAAACTAAATTATAACATTTGGTACTTGTCTGGAGTGCCACACACTTATTTAACCCGGTGGCCAAAAGTGGAACTAAGTGTTGCCATTTTGAAATGTCCCTTACTTGTCAGCAACTGCGCCGCTATCACCGATCGATAAGTCTGTGGCACTCTGAATTGAATTGACTGCTTGAAATTAGACGCGTCAGCTTAAAACTAGTTCTGCCATTTGATTTTGACAGTTGCGCATAGAATAGCAAAATGTTTATGGTGTTTAATTAAAATTGAAATCTTCGATCTTTCTAGAATCGAATCAAATATCTCACGCTATTGACCTACCTATCCACCATCGACGGTTTGAAAGAAAAACGAAAAATCTGTTTGCATATGGAAGAGGCAAAAGTGTTGTCAAGATCGTAGCTTGTTTTCTGGCATTCGATAGTCTTTTTTTTTCTTTTTTTTTATGTCATACGGCAGGCAAACAGGCAAGCGGGCCACCTGATGGAAAGTGGCCACCACTGCCCATAGACACCAGCAACACAAAGAGTATCGCCAATGCGTTGCCCACCTCTATAACGTTGCTCCGGCAGCAAAAAGGCAAATGCCCCTTCACTACCAAAGCCCCGGTTCCTTAAATCCCCACCCCATGGAGTACTGGAGACCTTACTCACCGGCAGAAACACAATACTATTTAAAGGAGTATTGTTTAGCTGCGGTGTTCTGTAAGGTGGAGGTACTTCCCCAGTCGGGCGGCTCCAATTCGAACGAGATACCCCGCTAGTCTACGTGAGTGTTATTCTTGTGTATGTGCACGTATCTGCGCTTACGCGTGTGTGTCTGTGTATGACCTCCTCACCGTTTATGCTGTCTCTGGTCGGCGGCCTGCCGCAGTTTGGCGCCCTTATCCCTGGTGGCGGCCAGCAGCGCCGCCCACGCCTCGCGGAGCCCTTCCAGGCGTTGCTCCACGGCTTCGGCGCGGGAGGGGTCCGCTGCCACTATGGATTCGCCCATCTGGGGGGGATGTGTTTATTAGGAGTGAGAATGGGTGTGGGTGTGGGTGTGAGAGTGAGAATGAGAATGAAAACGAGAATGGGTATAAGAATGAGATAAGTATGTGTATGAGAATGAGAGTGAGTGTGAATGTAAGAATAATTATAAGAATGAGAGTGAGAGTGAGTGTGGTTGTAAAAATAAGTATGAGAACGAGAGTGAGAGTGAGTGAGAGAATAAATATGGGAATGAGAATAAGTATGAAAACGAGGATAAGTATAAGAAGGAGATAAGTATGAGAATGAAAATGAGAGTGAGTGTAAGAATAAGTATGAAAATGAGAGTGAGCGTGAGAATAAGTATGAGAATGAGAATAAGTATAAGAATGACATTGAAAATGAGATTGAGAATAAAATAAAAATAACATTTTTTCACACAAGAATCTTCGCCGCTATCATCGGATGTCAGAATTAACATGCCACTTCAAAACAACCACATATAGTTCCCTCTCCCACCGGGTCAGACAACATTGTGGCCCCATACATACCGCAGCGACGTCCCTGTGCTGTCTCTCGTTGGCCTGCAACTCCCTCTCGAAGGCTTGATGCCGTTGCAGTCTCCGCTCGAGGTTGGCGAGGTCGCGGTAGCTCTGGTCCTTGGCCACCAGGTTCTTGGACTTGATCCAGTCCATCACTTCCTCGCAGGACCAGACGAACTGGCGACAAAAAATTTTTTTTTGTAAGGGTTACCGACAGCATAGATTTGTTTTTCTTAAGATCTAGCCTAAAGACTAATAGGTAATTTAAATGTAACATAATTTGATAAGTTAGTATTAAATATAGAATTAAATAAATAGAAACGATAACAGCTTAGATAACAATAATTTGTTTAAAAAGATAGAATTTTAACAAAATTGAAAACCGATTTCAACCGTCAGCCAACTCTAGTTGTGCATAATCAGATTGCACCCAAAAAGGTCACAACGGATCTCCCCTTAAGGTCTCCAAATTGTTTCGATTGTATAAAAATTATCCATTATCCTAATTATTTAACCGTCAACGAAAAAAGAGGGGTGTTACAAGATCGACGTGTGTATCTGTGGCTCTGTGTATCTGTGACTGTGTGGCGATGTGTCTATTCATAGCACCGTAGCTCCCGAACGAATGGACCGATATGGATGCGGATTTCTCTATTCCAAAGCTAGTTCAATCGAGACGGTTCCCTAGCTTTGTTTCATTAAAATCGATTGAGTAGTTTAGATAATATTGGAGTAAAATTGATTCGGAGTTATCCGACTTTCTGTCGGTCAGGTTATTTGCAACAGTGGGTGTTGGACCTCTTTTTTTGAATCTGTATGTAGTGTGTGTGTTGGCCTGTTGGTATTGCAGCTCACCCTATGTGGCTATTTGGAACTTATTTCTATTTTTTTCTATTTTTTCTTTTTTTCTCTTTTTTTTCTTTCTTTTTTCTTTTTTTTCAATTTTTTTTCTTTTATTTTCGCAACACTGTGTGTATCTGTGTGTATGCTCACCTGCTGGTACTGCAAGTCGGCCTGCAGCGCGCGGCGGCGCTCCGCCACGGCCGCCTTCACTCTTTCGCGGCCCTCGATCACGGATGCGCGCCGGGCCAGGATCCTGGGGCAGGAAATCATCAGCGTTTATATCACTAGGGTGGTAAACCTGCCTGGTGGCAAGCAGGCACAGAATATGGTGGTATGCAATACTAGGGGTGCCAATTCCGAAAAAATATTTTTCACCCCTTTCTTAAAGAGCTCCGTGTTAAATTAAATAAAAAAGATCAGTGTAAGACGAACAAAAATTAACAAAATAAAGGATAGTCCCACCCACAATATCTCAGTTGGCCACAATCCTTCCAGTTTCCCACAACCTCTCAGTTGCCTACAGGTCCCCAGTGACCCCCCAATGTCTCGTCTCAATGCACCACAATCCCCAGTGACCCACAATATCTCAGTGGATCGCAGTCCCCCAGAGACCCAGTATCTTAGTGACCCACTCTGTCTCAATAGCGCATAGTCCCTCAGAGACACAGTGTCCCAGTGACCCACACTGTCTCAACAGCCCCTAGTCTCCCAGAAACCCAGCCCCTAGTGACCCACAACGCCTCAATAGCCCATAATTTCCCAGATACCCAGTGACCCACACTGTCTCAGTGACCCACACACCCCCAGCGGCCAATACTCACTCGTCCTTAGCATAGTGTCCGTGGGCGGTGTCCTGGGCCCTGGTCCCGTAGGCGGCGAGTCGCTCCTGCTGGGCGGCTACCCTCGCTTCCAGCTCTTCGTGACGCTTCACCAGCGCCAGGGCTTCGTCCACAGAAGTCTGGAAGGTGGGACGGTGGGTTATCAATCAATAAGTCAATAAAAAACCAAAAAATCAAAGTAAATTTAAGGTGTACGCCATCTGCCTCTCAATTTTGCCCTCTCTCTTCCGTTGGTCGGCTGGAAGATATTTCTTTAGAAATAAGCTGTACCTGTTGTGATTTTTTTCTGTATGTCTATTTTGTATACTATTTATTGTGCACAATAAAATGTTAAATAAATAAGTAAGTATGTATTTAAAAAAAAAGTATTTAAGTAGTATATCAGGTATTTAGCACCCATAGTACAAGCTTTGCTTAGTTTGGGGCTAGATGGCGCTGTGTGAATTTGTCCACGATTATTATTATTATTATTAAAGTATAAATTTAGTTTAAAATTTTTTTTTTTCGAAAAGTCTTGCGATACAACATAGCACTAAACTTTGAATGGCAGTTGGTGGGTGCGGGTAGAAACGACGCGTAACGTAAAATTTTATTTTTCTACCCTGTTTTTTTTCTCTGTCCAAAATATAGTGCGAAATGGCGAATCAGCCCGTGAAACTACATGTGTATAAATGCTTATATCTTCGAACGAAGATCTTTGAATAATTATGATAGAACTTCACGTCCAAGTAAGTTCGTGTCTTGTTCTCCAGTTTGTGCAAAGTAAACTTGACAGTGTCACCTATGTAGCCATCTTTGGCCGCAAAGTCCACTAGCACTAGGTGAGGTGGCAATCAAGTTCCTGGTTAGTTTAATTAAAAAAGTCTATATTTTTTTGTATAGTTTTGCAATTTTTGCACAGTATTAGTGGATGGTGTACACAGCAAATATCGATAGAAAACCGCAAATAGTACAAGATAGTCGTTCGGTACACGGGTACTTTAGGTTAAAACAATCACCATGACCGGTAGTTCTTAAAAATATTCCCATGGGGGAACCCGTTACAATGACGTCATAATCTTTTTATATGGGACTTGAAAATCTATTTTTTAGAAACCTATCGTGTTTGGTATCAAACGAAAGGGATTCACCTACACCTCTCGGCCGCCTGTTTTCTAAAAATCCACGAATTTTCAAAACCTACCAAGTTTGGGCTCAGCAAATTTTTGTAGAACATACCGGATGGTGGTCATAGTCCAGATAGGCCTGATGCGCGCGGCTGGCCGCGTCCAGGTGGTCGGCTTCGCGCTGCAGCGAGCGCAGGGAGGCCGTCTGCTGGAGGCGGGACTGCTTCGCGTCCCAGCCTGGGGACGGGGGGGGACATTTATTTATTTTATAATTTTAAAATGTAAGGAACCCGATTACGCTGGTATGAGCACGTAATAGGTTAGAGGATACCAAAGGGTGCAACTCAAAAAGACTATGAAAAGTCGAGAAAAGGCACCCGAAGGGTTTTACAAGTCTTTTTTTCCTCAGCGCCCCCTTTGCTACACTCCAACCACGTAGTACGCAGAAATGAGGACCACATGACGCTATAGGTGATGGCCATAGAGGAGGGAGTAAGGAGTAGAGGACGCCCACCAATTACTTGGATAAGGACAATTGCCAATGATATAAAAACATTAAATCTTAAAACAGAGATGACCCAAAATCGCCAACTGTGGCGTAACATTATCAGGCGGGTAGACCCCAAATAGGAAACAAGACAAGAAATTGATTGATTGATTGATTTTATTTTATAATATTGGGCTGAAAATCTCCCAATTATAATATAATTTTTTTTTTATATATTTCATTTTTAATATAATTTTAGCTTTAAAGTCGAAAGTTATTCATGTAAGAAATAGAGGGAAAATTATATGTCTCCACAGATAGCACTAACACAGATAATACAACAACAAAAAAATTGAGCGAGCACTTAGTTAACATAAAAATGACAGGTATCTGTTATCAACTGATTAGCATACAAGATATTAGCAGTTGAGAACACATGAGAGTTGGGGACCTGGAACAGTTTAGGACCCCAGTCGGTATGTTTTTAAAGCACGACGAAAAAAGGGGAGTGTTACAAGACTTACAAGTTTGGCGTGAGCATCTGTCTGGCATCATAACTAACGAAAGGATGGACAGATTTGAATGCGGTTTTCTCTTTTTTTGCAACAGGATTTTTTGCAAAAGCCAGTTTAATAGATATCACTGATCGAATGAATTAACTTCTCTCTTAACGAATATGGAAGAGAGAAAAGATATGTGTCAGGATCGTAGCTTATGCGTGTGTAGATGCGTGTATGTATGTATGTACGAACCTTTCAATATGGCAGCGTGTTGTTCCTCCAACTGCTGCACCGTGGCCGCCACCTCCTTGTGGTTGGGATGGCTGCCCAGCAGCTGCTTGCCCAGACCCACCACTTCCACGAACCTGGGTTGGAGAAGACATGCATTTATAAGAATATAAACGATAATTTTACGAAATTACCGGCCTTAAAAGGAATCCCATTTTCTACAATCCCTGGATCTCTTATCTTTATCTCTGATCTCTCTTGGATCCAATCTTGTCAGGTGCATACATAGATAGCCATGTGTCATCTATCTGTCCGAGTGTCCAGTGTCGCACATTGTCCGAGTTACCCCAATGACTCTGTTTCACAATATCCCAATGACTAACATCACACTGGCCTAGCGTCTCAGTAAGACACTAAAATACTGTGGGTCACCGGGATATTGGGACACTGTGGCTAAAACAAAAAGTACACTGTGCCTCCACCCCCTTTCCAACTCCACTTTTTTGTCTGAATTTATGTATTTCATTTTGTGTCCGACTTCCTATCTGGCTCTGGCTTGCTGCGATTGGTCCACACTCAATTGCTTCAAAATGGCGGTCTGCTATCGGAGATCAGCGGTACCACTGCTCTAGATGCATGCACACACATACACATAGGGTATCGGACACAAAATGAAATACATAGATTCGGACTAAAAATTGAAATGCATGTCTTTATCTTCTGCTTCTCTATCTCTGTCTCTACTCACTCATCCTGATGCGCCTTGATGTCGTCTCTTAGGTCCTGATGCTGCTTCAATTGAGCCTCGGCGGTGGCCGCGTCGCGGGCGGCCTCCTCCGTCGACAGTTGTTCCAGCACTTTCTGTTGGGCAATAGGGTGGTTGGTTAGAATTTTTCGTTGATAATGTCTTTTTTTTTTGGAGAAGTGATGGCGCCACTATGAGATACGGTCAAATGTCTGGCTAATATTTGTATGCAGATCTTAAAAATCGAGCCGGACTTGAATCAAGAAATCATGCTCAGAGCTCTTGAACAGGATCAGATCAGAGATCAGGATAACTGGAGCAGAGTATTACGATTACAGGATTTTCTACAAGAACTAGTCAGGCATTTGACCGTCATCTTACCTGGTAAGTGACGACCGAAGATGCCCATCCACTCTAGCGTTGAAGGCGTCCAGTTCATAATGATCAGGGAACACACTCGCAGGCAACGCGTTGTATTCCTTAGCCCTATTAAGAATGATGAAAATGACCCCCCTCTCGGACCTCTCACCCCCTCACCTGGCACCAGGCACCTCGAGGCGAGCCCCCCTCCCCGCCCCCCCACTCCCCCCTACCTGCATCCACTCGGCCAGCTGCCGCGCGCTGCTGCCGAACACCTGCAGCCCCACGGCGCTCTCGAGGCGAGCCCCCCTCCCCCCTCCCCGCCCCCCCTACCTGCATCCACTCGGCCAGCTGCCGCGCGCTGCTGCCGAACACCTGCAGCCCCACGGCGCTCTCGAGGCGAGCCCCCCTCCCCCCTCCCCCCCCCTACCTGCATCCACTCGGCCAGCTGCCGCGCGCTGCTGCCGAACACCTGCAGCCCCACGGCGCTCTCGAGGCGAGCCCCCCTCCCCCCTCCCCCCCCTACCTGCATCCACTCGGCCAGCTGCCGCGCGCTGCTGCCGAACACCTGCAGCCCCACGGCGCTCTCGAGGCGAGCCCCCCTCCCCCCTCCCCGCCCCCCCTACCTGCATCCACTCGGCCAGCTGCCGCGCGCTGCTGCCGAACACCTGCAGCCCCACGGCGCTCTCGAGGCGAGCCCCCCTCCCCCCTCCCCCCCCTACCTGCATCCACTCGGCCAGCTGCCGCGCGCTGCTGCCGAACACCTGCAGCCCCACGGCGCTCTCGAGGCGAGCCCCCCTCCCCCCTCCCCCCCCTACCTGCATCCACTCGGCCAGCTGCCGCGCGCTGCTGCCGAACACCTGCAGCCCCACGGCGCTCTCGAGGCGAGCCCCCCTCCCCCCTCCCCGCCCCCCCTACCTGCATCCACTCGGCCAGCTGCCGCGCGCTGCTGCCGAACACCTGCAGCCCCACGGCGCTCTCGAGGCGAGCCCCCCTCCCCCCTCCCCCCCCTACCTGCATCCACTCGGCCAGCTGCCGCGCGCTGCTGCCGAACACCTGCAGCCCCACGGCGCTCTCGAGGCGAGCCCCCCTCCCCCCTCCCCGCCCCCCCTACCTGCATCCACTCGGCCAGCTGCCGCGCGCTGCTGCCGAACACCTGCAGCCCCACGGCGCTCTCGAGGCGAGCCCCCCTCCCCCCTCCCCGCCCCCCCTACCTGCATCCACTCGGCCAGCTGCCGCGCGCTGCTGCCGAACACCTGCAGCCCCACGGCGCTCTCGAGGCGAGCCCCCCTCCCCCCTCCCCCCCCTACCTGCATCCACTCGGCCAGCTGCCGCGCGCTGCTGCCGAACACCTGCAGCCCCACGGCGCTCTCGAGGCGAGCCCCCCTCCCCCCTCCCCGCCCCCCCTACCTGCATCCACTCGGCCAGCTGCCGCGCGCTGCTGCCGAACACCTGCAGCCCCACGGCGCTCTCGAGGCGAGCCCCCCCCCCCCCCCCCCCCCCCCCCTACCTGCATCCACTCGGCCAGCTGCCGCGCGCTGCTGCCGAACACCTGCAGCCCCACGGCGCTCTCGAGGCGAGCCCCCCTCCCCCCTCCCCGCCCCCCCTACCTGCATCCACTCGGCCAGCTGCCGCGCGCTGCTGCCGAACACCTGCAGCCCCACGGCGCTCTCGAGGCGGGCGCGTCGCGAGGCGGCGCCCTCTTCGCAGCGCGCCCATACGGCGTGGAGCTCCTTTTCGCGCTCCTCCACGGCTGCCTTCTCGGATGGGTATTGGGACTTCACGCTGGGGAAGGGTGGGTTGTGTCAGTTGTATGAGTTTTGGGAAGGTGTCTTTGAATTTCAGTATGTGGTGAGGGAGTAAAACAGTGGTAAAAATAAAAAAATTTGTTCATAGTGTCTCATCAATTTGTATTTCCGTCTGTCAGGTCATTAAACTTCTTGAAAATACAAATGTAAATAAAGATTCTGGCTATGATGGAATTCATCCGATTTTTGTTAAAGCCTGCGCGAAAGATTTATCCATTCCACTTGCTGAAGTTTACAATAAATCTCTGTGCGAACGTTGCTTTCCCGACATATTACGAAAAAAGCCATAATACCACTATTTTTAAGGGAAATAATAAAAGCGATATCAAGCAATATAGACCGATATCGAAGTTGGGTATTTTCGGAAAATTACAAAAATTGTTTATTACTTCAGTAACTTAGTAGTGCTTCTTTTCTTGGTCGACGTGTCGGGTTAGGAGCACGGTTACGTGATATTGACATCAACTTGGTGATATACACAGAATTTATAATTAACGCATTGGATGCTGTCAGGTTGATGCTATATATACTGACTTCTCGAAGGCGTTTGATAAGATATATCATAAAACACTTTTGAAAAAGTTATTGGACGTCGGGATACATGGCGATCTTTATAGATGGGTCAAATCCTACCTCCGTAATCGTAGTCGGGCTGCGTCACTGAAGGATTTTATGTCTCAATTTTTGCCTATACCTTCCGGGGTGCCGCAGGGTTCACATTTTGAACCATTTCTCTTTATATTGTTTATAAATGACATTGGCCAATCTTTCCGCAATTCATGCTACTTGATGTATGCGGAAAATCTTTAAAATTGTCAGTTCGATTGACGACTGCTTGCAGCTGCAATCCGATATATTTAGTTTTAATCAATATTGCATAGAAAATAAACTTATTCTAAATGCATCTAAGTGTCATGTAATGAGCTTCTCTCGAAACTTCTTTCAGCTTTCACCACACTGGCAAACTCTAAGTGGCTTCGTACGAATGAGTAGTAGAGAATTTTTAGAGTGTCAGTACTCCTGTACGATTTGGAAAGGCGGAGGATAAGGCCTAGCTGTTTAAAATCCTTCTCTAAAATCGTATCTATATGGAAATTGTGATCCAAAATGACGCCTAAATCTCTAACTTTATCCACCCTATTCAGTATGTCGTTCGAAATTCTATAATTGTATGTAATCTTATTACGTTGGCGAGTGAAACTTATAACATGACACTTTGATGCAGAATAAGTTTATTATCTATGTAACATTGATTAAATTTATATATATCAGATTGCAGCTGCAAGCAATCATCGTGGAAGTTATTAATTAAAAAAAAATTATATCCGCATACATCAAATACCATGAATTGAAAGACTGTTAAACATCATTTAAATATAAAATAAAGAGAAGGACTCAAATGTGAACCCTGTGGCACCCCGGATGGTATGGGCAAAAATAGTGACATAAACCCTTTTAGAGAAACAGCCTGAATGCGATTATCTGTAATTTCTTGCCTGAAGCACAGGGTATCATATTATCCTAGCTCAGGCAAAAAATATGTTTTATTTTCACCTTTTACGTGTTTTTTACATATAAAATTGAAATGTATTTCACAAGATTTAATAAACTTTAAAGGTAGGATTCCACCCATCTGTAGAGATCGCCATGTAACCCGACATCCAACAGCTTCTTCAAAAGAATTTTGTGATCGATTTTGTCAAACGCCTTCGAGAAGTCAGTGTATAAGGCGTCAACCTGACTTCCAGCCTCCATTGCGTTGAGTATAATTTCCGTATAAGTCACCAAAGTAGTATCGACACCACGCCCTCGAAAGAAACCATGCTGCTTAACTGACTACTCAGAATATATGTTAATGCTGACGTAACACACAATTCCTGTAGTTTATCTTAAATACACAGCTTCGAGATTGGACTATACTCCTTAATATAATTTCGGTTAAAGATATGGGTAATTATAGCTTTCTTCCATATGTCCGGAAAACAGTCATCACACAGAGATTTATTGAAAATATCTGCAAGAGGAATGGCTAATTGTTTAGCACAATTTATAACAAATAATGGATGAATCCCGTCATGGCCGGAGCCTTTATTAACATTTATATTCTCTAGAAGTTAAGTGACCTGCTAACGGAAGTTTGAATTGATAAGACACTATAGGGCGAATTCTTCTTCTTATGTAATGTGTTCTCACTGCTCTCCAGAATGCCAAGAGGTGTGGTAAACACCGAGTTAAAATACTTGTTAAAACTATTAACTGAAGATGTTACAAAATCATGTTATCTGGTATGGAGTTCGAGGAAAATTAAGTTTTTATGAAACACCAAAAGAATTTTGGTGATTTGGATAGGTTATCCTCAGCATCACGCCGCTCACGCTCTCAAATTGGAACGTTTGGTAGTCGAGTGGGTTGTTCATGTAGTTTAGTTTAAGAACATTTTAGTTTCCTTTTTTGTTGCAAACAAAGATTTGTCTGTGCCTAAATTGATTTTGTATTTCTACTTTGAAAATTAAATCGAAGTCCTGATCTAAAACCAAATCGAAACAAAAACCAAAGTCAGTGTTCGTTTACGACCAAAATTGACTGAAACTCGAGATTGTTTGGTATCAAGATCAAAGTCCAAAAAAAAATGAAACATTAATTTAAAAAAAAAAACACAAACGTCGTAATCAAATGCGTAATACTCACTCCTCAGCCAGCGTGCTGACAGTATTAACTTTATCTCTCAACGGCTGCATCTCCCTTTCCAATCTCGAGTGTCTCCGCTGCAAGGCTCTTGCAGTCCTCAGATCAGCCGTGGCCCCCGGGGCCCCGGCTGAGGCTAACTGCTGTTCTTTCGACTCCATCCATTCGATTGCCTCCTGGCAGGTGCGGGAGAAGAGTTCCACGCTGGGGAGAAAGGTGTGACGTTATGGGGAGGCGAAAGAAGGGTGGGACTGTTGGACCAGTCTTGTGGGACGTTGTTATCGAGGTTGGTTAACTTTTGTTATGTGTAAGCGCACAGTGTCCCAGATACTCCAATGACTTACTGTCTCACAATGAGCCATAGTATCCCAGTGATACACAGTTTCCCAGTGACCCATAGTGTCTCTGTCAGTTACCCCAACGACTCACTGTCTTCCCGTAAACTTATTGTACTGTGGGTCCGTGGGACACTGTGTATCACTGGGATACTATGGCTCATTGTGAGACAGTAAGTCATTGGAGTATCTGGGACACGTCCTAACGTTTCAACCTCAATGGCTCTTCGGTTCGCCACTGTTGGGGGTCACTGGGTGGGACAGAATAAGCCGTGCTATACTCAATATATTTTTGGGTCCCTCCGTCCCAGCTAAACAGGAGTTACCGGTGGCACAGTGTCCCAGTGACCCGCAATTACATAATAACCCACAGTATCCCAGTGACCCACCGAGTCCCAGTTACCCCACTGTGAGACAATGACCCACTGTTTCACAAGCTCTAGTGACTTATTGTGTCTCACTGGGATACTGTGCCTCCCAAAGATAATCCGGGCCCCTAGGCCCGGGCCTAGTGGCCCCTTCCAAGCTCTTCTCCTTCTGCTGCTTAAGCCTGATGAGTCGTTGGGCGGTACAGTGTCCCAGTGACCCACAATGTCATAACAACCCACAGTATCCCAGTGACCCACCGACTCCCAGTTACTGCAATGACTTACTGTCTCACAATGCCCCAGTGACTTACTATGGCTCACTGGGGCACTGTAAGGCGTGCCAAACCCAGTATCTTCCAAGGTCGCCGCTGTAAAATCTAGCTCAACAGGTAACTTACCTAGTGGCCCCTTCTAAGCTCTTCTCCTTCTGCTGCTTAAGCCTGATCAGTCTATCCCACTGCTCCCTCAGCTGCTGATGCCTGGCAGCAGCTTTCCCAGCCTGAGGATGCTTGGCTTCAGCCAAGGCCTGGGCGGCCTTGATGGCATACAAGCAAACTCCCCATCTTGTCCTTGGGAGGTACAGTGTCCCAGTGACACACACTGACGTAACAACCCACAGTATCCCAGTGACCCACCGAGACCCAGGTACCCTAATGCCTCACTGTCTCACAATGCCCCAGTGACTTACTATGGCTCACTGGGGCACTGTAGGGCGTGCCAAACCCAGTATCTTCCAAGGTCGCCGCTGTAGAATCTAGCTCAACAGGTAACTTACCTAGTGGCCCCTTCCAAGCTCTTCTCCTTCTGCTGCTTAAGCCTGATGAGTCTATCCCATTGTTCCCTCAGCTGTTGGTGCCTGGCAGCTGCCTTCCCAGCCTGAGGATGCTTGGCTTCAGCCAAGGCCTGGGCGGCGGCTTCTATGCCGTCGAGTCGCTTGTTGGCGGCCGAGAGGTCGGTCACGAATTTCTGGGGATTGTTTTAATGTAGCAGTGGATTGGAATGGGGTATCGCTGCGAACATTGCCCGGGCAATGGATGTGTAACTTCAATTTTAACTTCGTTTATTCGTATTAAACGAAGTTAAAATTCGTCAACATAGGTAATGTACAGTTGTTATGAGATGGCTGACTTCGCTTGATTTAAAGGAGACTGGGTAAAGTGGTCTATGAACCAACAGCATTACGGTGATGTCATATGGGTCAGAGTGCCTCAGCTGTATATTTGTACAAGGAAGCATCAAAATCGGTCCCAGCAGTTTAAAAAAAAACATTTATTTATCACATTATTGTAAAACAAGCTCCGTATTCTTTGAACCAGCAGCGACATGGTTACGGAATAGGTTGAGGCAGTTTCGAGAAAAAGGCATTCGTAATTATTTGTATTTATACAATATTAGTAACGAATATTGTGTCTGTGAGATGTGTGTGATGATTTGTAATGATTGTGTAACAGAAACCGTAATTCTGTTGGCAAATCAAATAAATAAATAATACACGTTAGATGTGTACAATGTGTGTGTAATAGGCGCGTTATATGTGTCGTGGGAGTGACAACTTGTGTGTTGCACTTGATGTGTGCACTGGACGTGTAATACGAGTGTAGCGTGTGTAATTAGCGTGTAAAACACGTGACCCACCTCATACTCCCTCTTAGCCTCCCCCACGGCCCCGGGTGGGCCGTCCGACCTCAACATGCGGTCCTTCTCCTTCATCCACTTGGCCAAGTCGTCGCATTCCGCGAACAGGTTGTACAGCTTGATGGCGTCTTCCAGTTGGGCTTGGCGAGCTTCCGACAGCTTTTGGAGCTCGGCTGTGGAGAGGGGGGAGGGTTAGTCGATTTTCAGTATTCTGTCTCTATATATTCAACCAGGTTTCTGTGTGTTATACTAGCATGGATTGGAAAATACCTGTACTACTAACAAAAACGGATCTCTGTTGTATGAATGAAATAAATTAAAAATGAAATTATACGGCAGATTAACAGGCAAGCGGGTCACCTGATGGTGCGTGGTCACCGCCGCCGGTGGACATTGGCAACACCAGCGGCCTTAGCCAAGAGGTTTCGTTAATCTACAATCGTTCGTGGTAGAAAAAATGTATGGGATTTGACATAAGCTAACGTTATCTGACATAAGCGGTTTGTGGTAGAAATTCTTGGTCCATAGACAATTCACGTAGTTTCGGTGTACAACGGAGGCGGATTGGCGGATGATCCTACACAATCAGAGTCAATGTAGATGTTGGTAGAAATAGTCGAACTTCGACCTGTAAATTTTCTACCATACACGCATCACGCAAGTGGAGCTGTCAAAGATGGCTAGACCAGCTGGGAAGTCACCAACGCGTTGCCCGCCTCTGAAGAGACCTCTAATATACCTCTTAAACGATCCCATGTCATAGTCCAAAAGAAACACTGCGGCTGGGAGCTCAAATCGATCTTACCCTTAAACGTAAAATCTTCCAGTTCCCTATGACTCAGTGTTTAACAGTGTCCCAATGACTCATTAAGCCACTGAGCCACTGTGGGTCAGACTCATACTTAGACACTGAGCCACTGTGGGTCAGACTTATACTTAGACGCTGAGCCACTGTGGGTCAGCCTCATACTTAGACACTGAGCCACTGTGGGTAAGACTCATACTTAGACACTGAGCCACTGTGGGTCACTGGAACGCTGTAACCCGTCCATAACTCACCATAATCCCGCTGTATGTCCCGGATGCGCTCCCCCACGCTGGCGTTCCTGACGGGCGCGGGCGCGGCGCGCGGCTTCCTGACGGGCCGGCTCTTCCGCACCGGGACCACCTGTTTGACCAGGACCGTCTTCTTCACGCGTTGAACTGATACCACCTTCTCGGGGCGGCGGACTTGGACCTGGGGCGATGGGATTAAAATAAAATTCATAGATTGTCTCTAATGTAATAAGTGTCTGTCTAATGTCAATAATTAAATTAGTGACAGTGGATAGACACAATTTTTTTTTTCAATTTTTTTTTATCTTATGAGTTAATTTTTAGTTCACTTGTCATTATGTAACTTTAATTACTTTTTTGACTATTTTGAAATTTGACATTTATTTTACATTATAACCTTGTCATATATCTAACTGTATGGACATTGTCTGAAATAAATTATTTTATATTAAAATCAATTTATTTCATTACCTATCATAGGAATACTTGCTTTTGTATGAGAAAATAAAGGCACGGTCACATTTTGGGTCAAATGAGTCCGTAAAAAGTGAACAAAATTGATAAAAACTTGTTCAAAGCGAATTGATTTAGTTCTATATAACAGTCATTTCGTAATATGGGAAGAAAAATATCTGAGCGCCATTATTGGCAGTAATTCTTGACAGACTCCTCGATCTCGAAAGAATCTTACTCAAATACCTGCCTACTTTCTATAAAAAAAACTCTCCATACAGTCACCTGCACATCCACAACCCTCCCTACAGCTGACTACACCACTCACCGGAACAACCCTGGGCTCAATCTCCCTGACGTAGTTGGCAGGCACGAAGCCGTCAGTGCGATCCGCTTTCCTGACGGACCACCAGTCCGGGTTGGTCTTGCTCATCAGGAACATCACCTCGCCTTTCGCCATGGAGATGCCTTGGCCGGTGAACGCGTACAGGGCTTTCACCTGTCGGAGGGATCGTTGTTGTAATAGGAGTAGGGGATGTTTTGAAGCTAGGAGATGTTTGGGGGAAGGGAAATTTTGCAAGTGAACGATGTAAATAAATAAATATCATAAACCACTTTCCATCAGGTGGCCCGCTTGCCTGTTTGTCTGCTAAGTAACATAAAAAAAAAAAAAAAAAAAAAATTCGTGGACAAATTCACACAGCGCCATCTAGCCCCAAACTAAGCAAAGCTTGTACTATGGGTGCTAGATAACTGATATACTACATAAATACTTTTTTTTTTTAAATACATACTTATTATACATAGAACACCCAGACCCGTAACAGAAATTAAAATTCATCATTTCAATTTCTGCCCGGCCGGGAATCGAACCCGGGACCTCTTGCGTGGCAGACCTGCATGTTGACCATTGAACCACTCAGGTCGTCAAACCGAACTCAAAATGAACTAGTCATTGCCAACCATTTCGTTAGTGTGGATCAGCTTTTTTGTTATTACTGTTCATTGTTCTACCCAATGAGTAAGACAATTTAATAGATCTCCTTCTTTCGATCTCCAAACTAACACCATGTTTTCAATATGGAGTTACTTTGAAGATGATCTGCGGGAGGACACAGGCTATTTTTTATCAAAATCCACGTGAACGAAGCAGTGGCCATGCGACAGACAATGCTCGGTTACCTTTTCTTCTTTCTTTATTCTTTATTGTACACAAAAGTGATAAATACAATTTAACAGAATGTAACTTAAGTACAAAGACGAGCTTAGCTCAACAGTTGGGTTTTCTACCAGCAAACCTTGGAGTCAAAGACGCTGTAAGCCAGCATTTAGGCATAGGAAGTGCACACAAGTAAACTAAAATATAATACTATAAACAAATACTATAATTAATAATTAATTCAATAAATATATACCTACTATAACTGTATGTTAGTGAGAGAGATAATGCTCTTTTAAATTCCTTTTAAATGTAATCAGTGAAGGACTAGCACGGATGTAAGGAGGTATGAAGTTCCATAAACGCGGCTTGAGGCTTTTATTGTATAAAAAAGTAACTGATATTTGATTTGCGACCCACAGTATCCTGCACCTGTTTACAGCGAACCAGACTCCCAGTGATCCACTGTACCCCAAGTGAGCCACAGTACCCCAGTGCCCCATAGTGTTCCAGCGATCCATTGTGTCAGCTTCCAGGGGGAGGGAGCAGGTGTGAACTGACGCTTCGCTTCTCGGGCTCAGGACACCCATTCCTCTTCGATAACGCGTCAACACCGCCACACATCGACCCATTATAGACTAGCGACCCCCGTGACCCACAACAATGGACCAGTGACCCATAGTGAATTTGTCATACCATCAGCTCACTGGTTTACTGGTAGATAAAGCTATGAAGCTTTAAGTCCGCCGTTGTACGTAACAGTGCATTAAGTTTAAATAAATGAATAAATAAATAATGGACCACTGACGAAACAACAGACAAGTAACTTACAGCGAACCAAAGTCCCACTCCCAATGTGGGGAAAGAGAGTCATACTAAGAGTTAATTAAGTATAAATTCACCAGTTGATATTTATATTATTATAGCGAGGGTAGGCCTCCCGCAAGGTGGACCGACGACCTGGTGAAGATCGCAGGTCCCAGCTGGATGCGGAAGGCACGGGACCGGCCGCCGTGGAGATCTCTGGGGGAGGCCTATGCCCAGCTGTGGGCGTCTGGGGTGAGGGGGAACTCACCTGTGGCACACTTCTCTCCTCAGTGACAGTGCGGTGTTCCAATCTCTCCACAGGCTGCTCTTCCCATACGTCAGCTGGTACCAGACGGGATTCCGACACCCATTCTTCTTCGGACGACGCGTCGCCACCTTCAGCTTCTAGGGGTAGCTGGGAAAAGGGGGGAGGGGGATTAGATTTGTCGTATTACTATAGTTTTGGGGTAGGGCGATGGCGTAAGACGGCCCTTCATATGATGGGTGGGCGGATGACCTTAACAAGGTCATAGAGAGCTAATGGATGGTAAGTAAAGTAATTAATATCATGTCTATTGCAATTTACTGATTTCCGATAGTTCATAATCTCGTTTGTAATTGTCAGGTCGAGGATTTTATGAAAGGGGAAAGGGTAGGATAGAGGTAGGGTAGGATGGAGGTAGGGTAGGATAGAGGTAAGGTAGGACAAGGAATTTTAGTTTTCATTTCATTTTCATTATCAAGGGCTGGATGGAGGTAGGATAGGACTAGGGTAGGAGTGGCTTAGGGGCAGGGTAGGAGTAGGATAGGGGTAGAGGTAGGGCAGAGTAGGGTAGGGTTGTTGAAAGGTATGGGAGGAGTAAAACACAATACGAACAAGTAGCACCACGCCAGCTTATAGAACTACGACAACCACCAACCTCCAACTGCGTAATCCCAGCTAGCTGTAACCTCTCCGCAGTCGCCGTCAAGGCATCCAACTCCGGCTTATAAGCCACCATCTCCTCTCGCAACAGCTTATGCCTATGCAGTTTACTGATTCCCCGTAGATCATAATCTCGTCAGGTCAAGGTTTGTACGATAGGAGAAAGGATAGGTAGGGTAGAATAGAGATAAGATAAGACAAGGTACCAGCTGGATGCGGAAAGGACAGGACCGGCCTTTGTGGAGATCTCTTGGGAAGGCCTATGCCTTTGGGCGTCTTCCGGCTGATATGATGAGGAGTAGGTTGGGAGTAGGGTAGGGTGGGGTGGGGCGGAGATAGAGTAGGGTAGGAGTAAGACACACCGCCATCGAGTAGCGCCGAGTCAGCTTATTGAACTATGATAGAATGGTAGGGTAGGATAAGGGCAGGGGAAGGGTAGGATTGAGGTAGAGTAAGACAAGGGTGTAGGTTGGGTAGGAGTAGGTTCGGGGTAGGATAGGAGTAGTAGTAGGGTAGGGACAGGGCATAGTAGAGTAGGATAGTTATAGGGTAGGGATAAGGGTAGATTAAAACTACCCTAAGTTGTAGGGTAGATTAAAAACCTCCAACTGTGTAATCCCAGCCTGCTGCAGTCTCTCCGCAGCCGCCGTCAATGCATCCAACTCCGGCTTATAAGCCACTATCTCCTCCCGCAAATAGTTAGTTCGATTGTCTGGTCTAGGTTGGTACGTAAGGAGGAGTGGAGTGGAGTAGAGTAGGGTAGGGTAAGGTAGGGTAGTTATACGATAGATAAACAGCCACCAACCTCCAATTGCGTGATCCCAGCCTGCTGCAGCCTCTCAGCCGTACCGACCAACGCATCCAACTCCGGCTTATAAGCCGCCAGCTCCTCCCGGAGCAGCTTATGCCGTGCCAGCAGCGCGGCGGCGGCGGGCGCGTCGCGGCCCACGTCGGGCGCCGAGACCAGGGCCCGGCGCTCCCGCATCCAGGACTCGGACTCGTTTGCGTCGCCGTAGAACTGGGGGGGGGGGTTATTTGGAAGTCGATTTAGGGCCGATTTTGCAATCCTCAGATAAAGTTTATCTGTGCAATAAAGTAATACACGACGAACTATGATCCTTTACAATTATGAAGTATCATACAATTTTATTTTAGTCGCACAGTAACTTATCAGACTGATATGTTTTATCTGGGGATTGAAACCGGCTCTTAGTGGTGTTATAACAGTGGGTACTTAAAACTAATGCACGAGAAATGTTAAACATGGTTACATTAAAAACAGGCGATTTAAAAATAGTGAAAATATTCAAAAACATTAAAATTTATTGCCGATTATCAAAATTGAAAACCACTGAATCCCGAATTCGATTCATATAGCGGCAGGTACTTCGTACCTGCAAGATTCTTTAGTTACCACTATCCTCTTTATGTTCCCGAAGCTGCTACCAACTATAGGGAGAATACCTTTATCTACTCTCAAAACATAATATTCCAATTACATATTCGAAAACAGTCATTTAAGGATATGTAGCAATATCTAGCGCCCCAATAGGGAGACTCAATAATGCTCACATTACGAGTACACAAACACAAGGTGCCAAGCATCCGCACATAGATGGCGCAGACCGTCCTACATCGCGCTAGAGAAATGTGTCAACTCCGCGGCATATATACTACTCCCGACTGGTCTCCTGGTCACAACACCCGGCCAGGTGGGTAATTACCCTTTTCCACCTTCGCTTGTCAACATTGGTGGGCAACCTTATCCATTTACCGCCATAGGTCCTTACCTACGAAATTGGCGGTTTGTGTGGCAAAAATGACGGTAACTGTAATTTTCATACAAGCAACTTGTTCAATTTCTTGCAAATGGCACATACGATAACAATGAAACTGGGTAGGTATAATCGGACAACAATAAGCTAACCGGTGCATACCATGTTATTGTGATAACTACCCTCACTGAGCACCAAGATGAAAAGGCTCATGTCTGTAATTGCGCTGGCTTCCTTATCCTTCAAACCGGAACACAACGATGCAAGCATCGTAGCTTGGCGGCAGAAATAGATAAGGCGGTGGTACTCACCCAGGCGGACTCCTCAGGCTTGCCAGAGTCCTACCACTTCATAAAATATGAGTGTGTAGTTTATCAGTTATCTAATACCCACAACAAGAAAGAAAGAAAGAAATAACATTTATTGACACAGACAACAACACCACAACATAAAAAAAACAGTAAACCAAAAATACATAAAAAGAACACAATTATTAAAACATAAAATACACTCGGAGACTACACAGCGCCGATGCATATACCCACTTGGTCTTTGTATTTGTTGTGAAGTGTAATTGATAAAGTGCTGTAAACACAAGCTTTGCTTACTATGAGGCTTGATGGCGATGTGGAAATCTGTTGAAGCATATTTATTTAATATCGCCCGAAAGCACCCCCCTGGTCCCCAATTCCCCTGGCTTACCTGATGTGCCTCCAAGGCATCAGCGAGCTGCTTCTCCCGGGCCGCAGCCAGCTCCCGCAGCGCCTCCCACGCCGCGGCCAAGGATTGGACTCGACGAGAGATTTCAGAACTCTTCGGGTGCTTGGCTTCGATTAGGCTGAGGGGGACAACGTTATAGCTTCATGTAAGAAATTTAAAGTGTCTTTATTGAGTAGGACATTACATATCTCTTTCACACATCAAAATACATACATCCTGAGTGGTTCAATGGTCAACATGCCGGTCTGCCACGCAAGAGGTCCCGGGTTCGATTCCCGGCCGGGCAGAAATTGAAATGATGATATGATGATAATTTCTGTTACGGGTCTGGGTGTTCTATGTATAATAAGTATGTCTTTAAAAGTATTTAAGTAGTATATCAGTTATCTAGCACCCATAGCACAAGCTTTGCTTAGTTTGGGGCTAGATGGCGCTGTGTGAATTTGTCCACGAATATTTATATTTATATTTATCTGAGTTATTAAGATAACAATAGGTCCTATTGCTATTTTGCTAGACAACAACTGTTCAAGGCTTGTACCGCAAGATCTCCGAGCTATTTGGGTGCTTGGCTTCGATTAGGCTGAGGGGGGATGGAAAAAAAAAGCTTAATGTCGGCAACCAACAGACGTTCCGGTCCCCAAAACGAGCGAATCTACCTAGCCGAAGTGCACACCAGATGGGTGGGTGCACCCCAGCGAGCGGACCCAAGAAGGTCCACCCCCACCTAAACCTATCAGATAACTTACACCTACCTAACATTAACATATGAAACCTAGCCTTTTTTTTACGCGGGAATGCGTTACGCACGTTACCCTCCGTCGAGGGACGAAGCGCCTGGGTGGAACTCCCGGCCTTTGCCGGTCTACCCACTAGACCCCGCGGCGCTCCTACACCGTCAGAATGGAGGTATCATGAGAGCAGCCGAAGTCTTGCCATCCACGACGCTTCAACAACCGCAAGCGTCAACCGGAGGCAAAAAATTCGAAAAGGGTTCCTCTCACTCTAGATCAAGACTCGATCTGGCTGAAATTGGAATCTCGTCTCTTCGCTTCAGACTAGCGGCAACAGGTGCGACTTTAATTGAGGTGCCTGGTGCCACGAGCGCGCCCAAAGCTGACCAGCTGGCAAAGAAGTTGGAAGAGGCCTTTAATACTGACACCGTTCGTGTATCTAGGCCAATGAAGTGTGCTTAACCTGACCTTAACCTAACATAAACCTACGAAAGCCCCAAACACGCCGTCGGAACAATAACGCATCTTAAAATAATCCACATGACTCTTGTTAGGTTGCGGATGTCCTGGAAGCCCACCTATCCTAGAACCCCACCTATCCTAAGGTCTGCCAGAACACACATACTACAATACCTACATACATATATTACTCGCCTTGTATTCGTAGGAGTAGACAGAAACCATATCGTTCCACTCGTTACGGTCCTGAAAAATCTCTCTCGTTCTTCCACATAAATTGAATCTTTTCAATACATACATCTTGTCATAGAAACGATGCTAAGAAAATGAATGCAACTCTATTCACCCTATTAACGTAGATATCGTTACAATACCTCGAAACCCAAAGAAATTGGACATACAGATACAGAAGGAGCCTACTCCTAGCTGAAGTCACAATCTATATTTTGATTCTTTTCTTAATGGTGCAAATAAATTGTCCTAAAATTACCTGTCTGTGGTGTCGTAACTGCTGAAGGGATAGACCAATTTAAATGCGGTTTTCCCTATTTGACAGCCAGTTTTATCGATATGGTTCTTTAAATCAGTATTGTAGAATATTAATGAATTTAAGTAAACTTGCTCAAGAGTTATACGACATTTTCTGTCGGTTAGGTTAGTCCCATCTTTTTCTCTCCCTCTCTCTCTCTTACTCGCTTTCTCTTCTACTCCCTCTCTCTCTCTCTCTCACTCTCTTACTCCCTCTGAATCACCTCTGCCCCTTATCCCAATGCTGTTTGGCTACCAGGTCTCTTGTAGGTATTTCAGTGACCATTTGAGACTGCGTAACATTGAAACTAAATCGGTGAAAGATGAAATGACGACACTACCGCTCCCTCTGTCTTACTCGCCCTCTCTCTCCCTCTGTCTAATATTCCCTCTCTCTCCTAACCCCCCCTCTCTCTATCATTCTCAGTCTCTCTCTCTCTCCTACTCTCTCCCTGTCTTACTCCCTCTCTCTCCCACCCCAAACTCACCTCTGCCCCTTATCCCGATGCCGTTTCGCCACCAGATCCCTGGCAGCCATCTCGGTCAGCAGCGCAGCGTGTTTCTGCTTAAGCGCGGCCGCGCCGCGGGCGTCCTTCGCAGAGACTGAGGCCACACAGATACGCTGTTTGTCTGTCACCCAGGCTGGTAGGAACGAAATGGAATAAAAAATAAGAATAAAAAAGAACATATCTTTCATTTTCTTCTAGAAATAAGTAGTGCCTGTTGTGTCAGTTATATCTATGTTATATCTCTAAGTTACCCTGGCCCACCGGAGGACCTGATCACCCTTAGTGACGAAGCAATAAAATGGCTGACTTCGCTTGATTTAAATTTGTAGTTGAGTGCGTTTCTCGTATATTGTATTTTTGCCACACGAATAAATAAAATCTCTGTATTTCTTTATTGTGTGCAATAAATAGTGAATAAACACTTGGGCCGCGGGGACCAGGCGCAAATTCTTTATTTCGGGAGTTATCTAAGCGCCTGGTCCGAATTACAAATCACCAGAAGGCTGGCCTCTTTTTGGGTCAGCGTTTAAGCCTCGCTATTCAGCGGGGCAACGCGGCCAGCCTTCTGGGGACTTCCAAATTCGGGGGACCTGGGTCAAGTTTTTTATCTTTAGTTTAGTTAGAATTAAGGTTGGTGCTAGAGTAAGTTTTTTTTTAATGTTAATAATTGTAAATTGTAATTTAAATTGTAAATAAATGATTTAGTAACTATAAATAGATAAATAAATAAATAAATAAAAACATTTATTGTCACAAAACACCACGAAACTTGTCATGTGGTAGGACTCTGTCAGTGTCCCATGAATCTGCCGGAAAGAGGCCCCCAAGAAGCGATGGATTGCCATCGCCGAGTCGGATGCGAGAGCCAACGGCTTACGACGAGAGGATGCCGGAGACCGAAGTGGAGAAGAATGGGTAGGAAAGCGGACCCTGGCAGAGGCCGGGATAAGCGCTAGGACGATGACGATGATGACGATTTATTGCCACAAGACACCACGACACTTATCAGGTGGTAGGACTCTGTCAGTGCTCCATAGGGTGGGGATTTGGGGAACCGTGGCTTTGGCAGTGGAGGGGCATTTGCCAGCTGCCAGAGCGAAATGTTATAGAGGTGAGCAAAGTAGCGTGTTTCTAAAGAAAGCGGCCGCTGTTTGACTGTTACCCAGGCTGGGGTAGGGAGATATTATAGTTTATTATTAATAAATAATAAATAAGTAAATAAGTAAATACACATTTCACAGTAACCATGATCCAATATAGTCAGGTTCCCCCTTATAGAACCTTCCCTTTCGTGGGAGAGGCCTGAGTCCTGCAGTGGACTGTTACGGGCTGTGATGATGAGGGAATCGCACCCGAGACCTTTGCGTGAGGACTGAACAACTGAACTACTCAGGGTGTCATTATCATCGTTATTATTTAATATAATAAAAAATAAATAAATAAATAACTTATTTATATATTTTACAAATCGGTTAATTAGTTTTGAATTTATCCAGTACAAACAAACCGATAAGCCGTCTTTATAAATTAGTTTAGAATATTGCTTCGCGCAGCAGATACTTCGCTCAATTAAAACGTCGTGATTTTAGGCTTTCGCGCAATGGAATTGTCGCACAACTGAACGTTCGCTCTTTGAAGCTTTCGCGGAATTGATTTTTCGCACAAATGAACCATCGCGCATTCAAGCTTTCGCGCAATCGTCTTCGCGCTATCGTTATTCGCGCTTTCGGCATTCGCAACCGCACAATACGACATCAATAAATAAGAAAACACATTACATACTGATATAGAGCCTCGGTGGTCGCGCGGTTAGGGTATCCGACTCGTAAGCGAGAGGTACCGGGTTCGAATCCCTCTCCGGCCATGTACCAATGACTCTTTTCTGAGTTATGCACATTAGTTGAACACTAACCGATGCTCTTACGGTGAAACCTGCACATTCAGGCAACTAGATGTGTAAGCATGATCCAATCTGGTCAATGACCCCAATTAGCAGGGTCACGGAAGTCAGATGGCAGTCGCTCCACTGTAATTACCTAATCAGCCAAGTTCTGGATCATGGTCAAGGCGGACCCCGGGCCCTCGTCTGCAAGAACACGACCGGGACATTAACGCCAAGATGATTATGAATACGTACCTTCCTCCTCATCGTGATCTTCCAAGAACTGGTAGAGGTTCCTGGCGTCTTCCAGTCGCGCGCGGCGGTCCTTCGCCGCTGCCACCAGGCTGCAGACAGACAGATGGACTTATATTAATATCTATACCGAGTCATCATCACAGCCCATAACAGTCCACTGCAGGACTTCGGGCCTCTCCCACGAAAGGGGAGGTCATTGCCATAATCTCCACGCTTGGCAGGCGGGTTGGAGATCGCAGTGCAGTTGATGTAAATCTACCCAGAAAGATGCTGCTGCCCACCTTTCGGATTTGTCCCTTAGTCGCCTCTTACGACACCCACGGGAAGAGATGGGGTGGTGCTATTCTTTGAGGTGGCGGCACCACACACCACATAGTATAGTGCCGTTAATGTGCCAAATGTTACTCGAGAAACCGCGATAACATAAAAAAAAGAGTTAAAGAATTTATACAACGGTGGTGGGTACAGTACAAGAACATACAAATTCCTTCCTTTGACGCTACAGCAACATTCACGGCATTTGTTGCATTTCTTGCCAAAATCAGTTCGCTAAAAGAAGGGAGCATCAGACAGACAGATGGACTTTCCCTTATGCCCAAAGGACGTCCTTTAGCCCCAGGGTATTTATTATATAATATGTAAAAATATTATGTAATACGAATGAATTATATTTTAATTATTTGACATTGTACTCATAACGTTGACATTCTAATGTAATATGGACTACTTCGTCTGAAATAAATGAATTTTAATTGTTAATTATTTGTGGCGACATCTATCGCTCTACTGCTCCAATAGGAAAGACTCAACGATACTCACATTACGAGTACACAAACACAAGGTTGGCAGGCATCCGCACATAGATGGCGCTAACCGTCCTGCATCGCGCTAGAGAAATGTGCCAACTTCCATGGCATATATACAACTTCCGACGATCAACTGTCGGGCCCTTGGTCCCCTGGTCACAACACCCGGCCAGGTAGGTAATTACCCTTTTCTGCCTTCTCACCATCTTCGCTTGCCAACATTGGCGGCTATCTTATCCTGCACCGCCAAATATTCATAAATGCTAAAAAAACTGTTTAAAAACTGCACTATAGTGCAAAGGAAATGATTCTTAAAGTGGATATGCATTAATGCTCTTGCATTGTAGAGCTCGTCTAGTCTAAGATGACGCGCCCCACTACTTAGTTAGTTGATTTCGATGTGTGAGTGCAAATATTGATAACGACACTTCATCTGTGTGGGAGCCAATGAACGGCGCGTGCTCCTACGTTGGTGTCTCACCGGCAACTGAATGACCAATTACAACGGCATTTGTATATGTATTGACATAGACATAGACATAGACATTATTTATTGGTAACTTTTCATTACACGTCATAAAATTATGATAATATTCAAACTATTTAACTTAATTAAATGAATTACCATTTTAAGTAACATAATCAATAAAATGTGATACAAAATTGTATTAATTAATGGAATTACTCATACAAATTAATAAATGTCAAGATTATAAATAAGCATATTAATCAAAATGTCAATAGTAGTTCTATCTAGCTAATAAAAGTAGATACAAGATGTCATTCAATAATAATCATAATGTCATTAATTATTTACTTATAGTAAATAAATAATAAATAAATAATAACAATTAAAGTATGAAATGCATTGTAGGATTTCTCTATTTAATTTTTAGCGCGTAAAATTCGTCCATACTATAAAACGCCTTATTTTAAACTTGCGTCCATATTTTAAACTTGCTTGTGTGCGTTAATGCGATAGTGGGGCGCGGCATTTTAGATTAGACGAGCTCTACAATTGAAGTAAAAAAACGGTGTTGCCAATGGATGCAGGGCAATATGACAAATAGAGTTCTCACCTGTCATACATATCTTCCAAATGCTGTAATTGAGAGTCCAGCTGTTGTCTCGGCTGCGACACCTGGGCCGGACCGCCTGTAAGATACAAGTCTGGTTATGAAGGGGCTTTTAATCGGGAAATACAATATTTTTAATGAGATTTATAATGTTTTTTTATTAGGTATCATAGTTTAACTGGAGTGTCGGTAGCAGAGTGGTCAAGGTATCCGACTCGTAAGCAAGAGGTTTGAATACCACTGTAGCGATGTATTGATGACTCTTTTCTGGAATTTACATTTGTCGTCACTGTCGCATTCAAACGTGCAAAGATGCCATAGTCACCGATAATCGAATAGCATCTCAACTTGCCAGCCTTAGTTCCTAATTTTAACATTTCACAGATTAGTTGGTGATACTGTACTTGATGAATTTTGATAGAGCAATCCCACCCATAGACCTACCGACCCACATGGGTCAAAGGGTCACAATGCGACACTGGGCCACAGCACGTCGTTGGGGCACAATGCGTCATTGAGTCACAATGCGTCATTTAATCACGATGTGTCATTTAGTCACAGTGTGTCGTTGGGTCACCGTGCATCATTGGGTCACAATGTGTCATTGAAAGCGTCATTAGGACATATTACGTAATGTAGTCACAGTACGTCATTGTGTCACAATGCGTCATTTAGTCACAAAGCGTTATTTAGTCACAATACGTCATTGGGTCACCGTATCTTTCGATTGATCCCATAACCCACAGCCAGTAAAACCACGGCTGCAGCCAGCCATACCTTGCTGTGCGGGCCTCCTCGTATATCTTTAGGTTAACCTAACCTTAGAACCTAAACCTATATGACCTAAGTGCGTCGCTTAGACCACAGCTATAGTTCGTCATACCTTGCTGGCTGGGCAGCGCCCTGGCCTGCCGCTGCAGCTTCCGCAGCGAGTCATGTAAAGCTCCCAAAGCAGCTTCCTGTAACGCGTGGGCTTGGGCCAGCCTTTCTACGTCAACTAGGTGACAGCCTTTAGTCACAATACGACATTGGGTCACAATGCGTCGTTGAGTCACAATGCGTCGTTGAGTCACAATGCGTCGTTGAGTCACAATTCGTCGTTGGGTCACAAAGCGTCATTGGGTCACACTGCGTCATTGGGTCACAGTACATCGTCGTGTCACAGTGCGTCGTTGGGTCCATAGTACGTCATTAGGTCACACTGCGTCATTGGGTCATAATGCGTCATTGGAAGCGTCATTAGGACATAATACGTAATTGAGTCACAGTACGTCATTGGGTCCTAATGCGTCATTGGATCACCAAATCTTTACTTTGATCCTATTACCACGTAATGGGTCATCGGGTCACGCTGTATCTTTCGACCGACCCTATGACCCACGGCCAATAAAACCACGGCTATAGTTCGTCATACCTTGCTGGCTGGGCAGCGCCCGGGCCTGTCGCTGCAGCTTCCGCAGCGAGTCGTGTAACGCTCCCAAGGCGGCTTCCTGTAACGCGTGGGCTTGGGCCAGCCTTTCCACGTCAACCAGGTGACGACCCACTTCTTCGGACTGGAATTGGGTCTGGAAACAAGTTGTACTGGTCAATGTATTGCGCTGGGATTGGGAGTTGTTTTAGTTGTAATGACCAGTGTCACTGTGTGTTTCCTTCCTACTTTCCACCCCCCTCCTTTTTGACGATTGAAAGAGATATTTAATGTCCTAATCAATACATAAATTTTGTATTTTGAATTCAGTTTTCCAATAGGTATCTAAAACATTCCTAACCACTCCCTAGATGGCGGCCCGACAATTTTGGTAATTGATAATCGTTTCAAATAGGTTCTTAGGTTCTTATAAACACTGGGTACGTTGTATTGGATAATATTGTATTTGTCAATAGTTTTCAACCATTTTAGAGGTTGTAATAATAATGGAACATAGTGCCAACTTCTATAAATATTTCTTTTTACATTTCGTTCAACCTTTATCAGTTATGTTTATATTAATAAAGATTTTATTTTTAGGTTTAGTTTTAGTTGGCTGCATGAAATCACTGCCACCATCGTACAAATTAAAAAAGATTACCAAAATTGTAGGAGCGCCATCTATTGATGCTTTTTGAAACCAACTATCAATACCTATTGGAAAACTCCTCATTATGTAATTATATTTTGACTTCTTTTTGTGATTTTTATTTATATGATTATGTAGGTTCGGGTGGATGTGTACTAGGGCTCGCAATACCGACATATCTTTTTAAAACCGGGATTTTCTGTATTAACATGAGGTCAATACCGGGATCGCGGTATTTTCGGGATTCGGAGAAGTTGCTAGTAATTTATTATGAAGTTTTAATTATTATATTCTTTATTGCATAAAAATAGTTAGAGGATTAGTAAATAGTTAGAGCATTTCATACGAAAGGTTATTTTCTAGAAGAAAAATCTAATTTTAATTTCCCCTATTATATATCCCCCAACGATAAGTCTTTTCTTCTGCTACAGTATTTGAGAAAATGATTTTAAAGCAAACTATTATGCGTTTTGTTAGTGTAGATGGTGATTAGATATAAAATTGATTCTAATAGTGCAAAGGTATATAATTTTATTTAAACTGAATACCGAAAATACCGGTTTTTGTAAAATGTGAATACCGGTATTGTGAAAGCGTATTTTTCGTCCGCGATCCCGGTATTTTCGGTATCCGGGATCCCGGTTTGCGACCCCTGGTAACAGACTTCAGATGGCAGTCGTTCCACTGTGATTACCTGATCTGTCAAATCTTGGATCAAGGTCAAGGCAACCGGGCCCTCGCGCCCGAGAACACGACCGGGACATTAACGTAGAAGCGATTATTGTTTTATGAAGTTCGTGTGGAAATATGTAGGTAGTATTCTGTTTTAAATATGGCGTCTAGTTGATAATAAATTATATATTTAATGCAATTCTTGTAAAACAAAAGCTTTATGTAAAACAAATTGCCACGAGTTAACTGATTTCACTGTTAAAAAATTTTCAGGTCTCATGTAGAGACAGAGCGAAAGAGAGACAGAGTGAAAGAATTCACACCGGACTAAAAACATGAAAAATACAATGTACACGAAAAATATAGAATAATTGAATGATGAATTTGATATTGTAATAATGAATGAATTATATAATATAATTCACATTACAAGTAATTGAATACAATTAATAACTGTACCTAGACACATATTTAGCAATATAAGCTTCTAGTAACATAAAAATGACATGTAAATATTACTATTTAGGAATAAGTATATGAAATATGAAAAATTTTCTCTTTCTTACCTTGATATCGCCCAGAGTGTGCGAGAGCGCGTCAGCCTCTCGCAAAAGCGACATGAGGTGCGACAGCTGCGACAGCGACACCCTACGACATACGACACGAAGTTGTAATAACTACTATAATATTAATTTATATACAGACTCCAATAGTCATCATCACAGCCCACAACAATCCACTGCAGGACTCCGGGCCTCTACCCCAAAAGGGGAGGTCATTGCCATAATCCCCACGCTTGGCAGGCGGGTTGGAGATCGCAGTGCAGTTGATGTAAATCTACCCAGAAAGATGCTGCTGCCCATCTTTCGGATTTGTCCCTTAGTCGCCTCTTACGACACCCACGGGAAGAGATGGGGTGGTGCTATTCTTTGAGGTGGCGGCACCACGCAATAACCTTATCTTTTGCCAATAACCTCCCCTTTCGTGGGAGAGGCACTTAGTCCTGCAGTGGACTGTTACGGGCTGTGATGGTGATACAGAGTCCTTTTGGCTAATTAAATAACTCTGATGCTAACAATTATATGATTCCAATGATTGAAATTGTTGCTTTTGCGATTCCGTATCATCGATGTCATAGGTTCAGTTGCTAACAGAGTTCCATTGCAATAAGCTGAAATTATTACAACGATCATACGTTACCGCCAAAGTAACCATTTCAAATGTATGTAGTATATAGTATTCAACATTATAGTTAACTATAAATTCGCACGAAACTCGATATTGCTACCACCGCTCGTTATATAGCTCATTTCGGACTATCCAAGGTAAGGTTAGCTGGAAGAAATCCCATTGTGGGATAAGCCCGCCTTTGCAATGTGTATTTATTTTCTTTTGTTATTGTTCTTTATGTAGTTATACGCAATAAAGAGTTTACCTACCCTCGGCCTAGAAGTAACCCAGCACCCTTTTCTGTCCCTCTGGTTAAGGGTCTCCCAGCGTCCACCCATGTACTCCACGGTCCCCGGTACCATGGTATACAAGCCTAACCATCTTATAACAGTTTCATCGAGTCCCCATGGACCACAGGTCCTTCTGAACTAAGGTTTCTACGGACTAGCAAGAACATGAGAGATCCCTATAAAGTAGCAAGCGAGGCCATCCACGGTTAGAGTTCCTCAACACCTACTTATACCCTTCCAGAAGTTCAAACGATCTATATCGCCGCTGATTTGAGAGGTCCCCATGGACCACTGGTCCTCCTGGACTACAGGTCCCCATGGACCACAGGTCCTCCTGGACTACAGGTCCCCATGGACCACTGGTCCTCCTGGACTACAGGTCCCCATGGACCACAGGTCCTCCTGGACCACAGGTCCTCCTGGACCACAGATCCTCCTGGACTACAGGTCCTCCTGGACTACAGGTGTCTACGGACTAGCTAGAGCACAAGATATCCTTTTGACTAGCAAGCGAAGCCATCCTGAACAAGAGAGATGATAACATGCCGCTGGTATTGCAAACGTCCATAGGCTGCGGTGACTGCTTACCATCAGGCGGGCAGTAAGCTTGTTTGCCACCTTAGTGATACAAAAAAAAGCCTTGTCCTCCCCGGTCCCCGGAACCATAGCATACAGAAGTGACCCATCTATGTCATTCCAGCAGTTCCAGCGATTTGAGAGGTCCCCAAGGAGTGAAGGTCCTTCCGGCTAGTTAGAGCAAGAGAATCCCCTTTTGACTATCGAGCGAGGCAATCTAGAGGCTCCAGAGTTCCCAGCACCCACCTGTGTCCTTCCAGCAGTTCAAGCAATTCCCTCCAGCGCTGCAGCACGGCGGCTTCGGTCCGGGAGACGGTCTCTGCGCCGTGGTAGCGCTCGCGGACCAGCTCTGCCGCCATGGCTGATAGGTCCTCGAAGCGCTCCGTTCTGGGGTAAATAAAAAATATAGTAAATATACTTCACATCAACAGCCCGTAACAGTCCACTGCAGGACTTAGGGCCTCTCCCACGAAAGGGGAGGTAATTGCCATAATCTCCACGCTTGGCAGGCGGGTTGAAGATCGCAGTGTTTAAATATAACAATGGAAAATGCTGCTGCCCTTTTTCCAGACCACGGAGACTCTTGATCTTTTGCCTCGAAAACATAAGTCGCCTCGTACGACACCCACGAGTGTAAGGGTTGGTGATATTCTACTCTGCCGGACACCACGCGGCCATGTTCTCAAAAAAGCTGGGGTCTGAAGTGATAAGAATAAAAGGAGATGTATGGAAAGAGGTGTGGATATATGCGAGGCTAGGGAGTTGTGTCAGGACAGAGCAAACTGGCGGTCCATAGTCTCTGCCTACCCCACCTGTGGGACACAGGCGTGAGCTTTATGTATGTAGCCGTACGAATTGTCGATGATCCCATACTAACACGCAAGTTGGAACCACTGGCAAACCGAAGGGACTTTGGCTCCCTGTGTGTGTTCTATCGGCTGTACAATGGGGAGTGTTCCGAGGAACTTTTCGATCTGGTGCCCACAGCACAATTCCGCCATCGCACCACCCGCCGTGGGCTGGGTACTCATCCTCACTACGTGGACCCTCTGTTGGTCACGACGCGAAGGTTCGAAAGAACGTTTCTCGCTCGTACGATTCGGATGTGGAATGAGCTCCCAGCCACAGTGTTTCCTTTGGACTATGACATGGGATCGTTCAAGAGGTATATTAGAGGTCTCTTCAGAGGCGGGCAACGCATCAGTGACTCCCCCCTGGTGTTGCTGATGTCCATAGGCGGCGGTGACCACTTTCCATCAGGTGGCCCGCTTGCCTGTTTGTCTGCCGTATAACATAAAAAAAAAAATGTATGTATGTATGTGAGTATTTGAATAAGGCTCACCTGGCGAGTATGTCGGCGGAGATGGCCTCGTGCTTCTTGACGGTGGCGTCGACTTGGGCCAGGTTGGAGCCGTAGCGCGGGTCCGACAGCACTTGGATCATCTCCTTGAGGTAGCCTTTGCGGAGCACCGACTGGGGAAGGAAAAAGAGTTCTTTTTATCATGATCGATAGACAAGAGAGGTAGGGCAAAGGGTAACCCGTTCGAATGGGAGCCGCCCGACTGGGGAAGTACCTCCACCTTACAGAACACCGCAGCTAAACAATACTCTTTTAAATAGTATTGAGTTTCTGCCGGTGAGTAAGGTAAGTGCTCCATGGGGTGGGGATTTGGGGAACCGTGGCTTTGGCAGTGGAGGGACATTTGCCTTTTTGCTGCCAGAGCAACGTGTTGAAGAGACGGGCAACGCATTGGCGATACTCTCGGTGTTGCTATTGTCCATAGGCAGTGGTGACCACTTCCCATCAGGTGGCTCGCTTGCCTATTTGCCTAACGTATCACATAAAAAAAAGACAGATAGGTCAAGCGTTGAGGGATGTGGTTAAGGGGACTCATTAATACATTAGTTGAATCCCAAACGATGCTCTTACGCAGAGGCGACTCCGGGAGCACAACCGGGATATTAACGCCAAGATAACGATGATGATGATAAACTGAAAGTGCGTCACTTTCGCCTTGTCCGACACCCAAGAGTGTAAGGGGTTGGTGCTTTTCTACTCTGCCGGACACCACACGGCTTCGCCGAATACTGGGCGAATAAAGTGTAAGTCAGAGTTTGACCATCGTTGCAATGAGAAGAAAAAGAAGTATGAGACTGACCTTGGTATTGAACTTGTAGTTGAGTTGTTCCAGCCGCTGTTGTCTCAACAGCTCCGTGCGTAGCGCCAACTCGCGCAAATGCTCCGCCTATGGGATATAACAATGCATGATACAGTATAGAATAAATTGAAAATTCTTGACATTTATAATATGGACTGTTAAATTTTTTTATTTAATATGGTCTGAATTAAATGATTAATAATAATTATAATAATGGTATTGATTAGCAGACGAAGTAAAACAGATGTGGCACCAAGAGACTGTAAGAATCATCCCAATAATTATATCTTCAACCGGTGTAGTACCAAAAACTCTTTACACTGCCCTAAAAAAGCTTGATCTACACGAGAAAACCTATGTACCACTCCAAAAATCAATAGTAATAGATACCTGCTCCATAGTTCGGCGTTTCCTCAACCCGACCTCGCTCACACTCCAAGATAGTCAAATCACAAATTAAGACATATAAAGTCACCAAACTGAAACACTGGAACCAGAATACTTGGCATCAGCCCGTATCTGGGTCCTTAAATATAACCGACTCCGAGTCGAGATAATAAAGAAATCTATTATAATAATGGTATTGACATTGTAATTGACATTTATATTGACATTATTTGTATTGTATTGGACACTGACATCTTAACATTGTAATTGGTATTTTATTGACATTTAATTTTGTATTTAATTTGACATTGTACCTTATTGTGTAAATCAATGTATTAGTGTACTTATTTTGTGGGCTACCACGAGCCTACAATAAATTATTTTAAAATTATAATTTGTAGTATACACGGGGTATCGCAAATACCTGGATGCGGATTCCGCATTCCGCTTTGCGGAAGGCCAATGATCGGCCTTCGTGCAGATCTCTGAGAGAGGCCTATATCTATCAGTAGGCCCAGCACAAGTTGCTCTCGCGCGCGATAAGCGAGAAAAAGCGCGTCGTAGGTATTGCTATCTCTTTCGTCTTAGTTTTGAGAGAAAGGGACAAACGCTTTCTCGCAGCGCGAGCTTTGTCGCGGACACACTTTTGGTAGGGCCACAGATTATGAGTGTTTGTGTATACAACGCGTGTAATAGTGTATCTAATGCATGTAATGGTTAATCTAACTAACGCGTGTAATTGATGTGTAATGTGTGGCCGATGGAGCAGTAAAGTTCTCGAGTGGCAACCACGTGCCGGAAGACGCAGCGAGGGTAGGCCTCCCACAAGGTGGACCGACGACCTGGTAAGGGAACGTACCCATACTACGTGAACTGTTTTTTTAAATTTTTTGACCCCTCCCTCCCCTCGGTGACCACTCGTAGTATATGCCAAGACCCCCCCCCCTCCCCTTAAAGTTTTTATGTAGTATGATTTTTAATTATTTCGCAGGCAGAAAGTGTAACAAATGAAAATAATTTGACTCATATTTGCAATTTCTTGCGGCGAAATCGACTACGTTACAAAAATTTAAGCCACCCCCCCGCTCCTGTGACTGAGCGTAGTATTTTGAAGATCGCCCTCCCCCCCCTTAACGGGTCACGTAGTATGGGTACGTTCCCTAAGTATCGCAGGTCCCAGCTGGATGCGGAAGGCACGGGACCGGCCGCCATGGAGGTCTTTGGGGGAGGCCTATGCCCAGAAGCGGGCGTCTTCTGGCTAATTTTATGATGATGTATGTAATGACAAATGTGTGGAATATGTGCATCTAATAAGGTAAGGGATATGTAATCTGTGTAATTATGCATCTAACGTGACGTGTAAGGGATGAATCATGTGTGTAATGGTGCATCTAACGCGTGTAAGGGATGTGTTATACGTGTAATGGTTCATCTAATGCTTTAAATTAATGTGTAATGTTGCATCTAATACGTGTAAGGGATGTGCTATGCGTGTAATTAATGTGTAATGATGCATCTAATGCGTGTAAGGCATGTGTCATGTATGTAATATGCTCAATACAATGTAATCTCTACCTCCCCTACAGGAAAAGCCATCGCACTGTTATGTGTATGACATTTTAAATTATAAAATAAAAAGGCTTTCGTGGTCACATGTATGGGTGTGTATGTATATATGCCATACCTGTTCGAGCTGTTGCCAAGCCCGCTCAATATCCATGGGCAGCTGCCCGTCGGGCGGCGCCCAGGGCTCGCCCATTACAGACTTCTGCATCGTATTTAAGGCGAAATATAGCGCCTCGATTTCTGAACGCTCCTTGTACCTGGTGGGAGAGAGGTGGTTGGTGAAATAAAAAAGAAACTGCCACTGAAATGAGCGCTTCTGAAAGGTATGTGTCTGGAAATGGAAGAATCAGCAAAAGGCTTTTGAAGAGGTCTTGAAAATACAGTTTTTTAATAGTTTAGCCAGGCGTTTGACCGCCATCTCATCATGGTGAGTGACGATGCGGCCGAAGATGGAGCACGCCTGTCTAGGGAAAGAAGAATTTCTTGAGGAGCTAGGTTGGCAGTAGGAGCATTAGTGGCACGTAAAAAAGGCGGTAGTCGTCGAGTTGGAGAATGCCCGAGTATATCTAATCTAGCTTGTAGCGACATCTATCGCTCCAATAGGGAAACTCAACAATACTCACATTATAAGTACACGAACACAAGGTTGGCAAGCTTCTGCACATAGATGGTGCTAACCGTTCCTACATCGCGCTAGAGAAGCGTGGCAACGTCCGCGATATAAATATTACTTCCGACGATCAACTGTGAGGCCCCTGGTCACAAAACCCGGTTAGATAGGTCTCCATCTTCGCTTGCCAACATTGGCGGCTACCGTAATCTAAGTGTAACCATCAGTTTATCAAAATCCGTTCAGTACTTTTTGCGCGAAAGAGAAATAAACTTCCAACTTAGGTAGCTCCTCCATTGTCCATTACAATGGAGCGACTGCCATCTGACGTCCCTGACCCTATTAACAGGGCAACCTACCCGCTTGGCTCACAATCCACACTACAAACGTCCATAGCCTGCGGCGACTGCTTACCATCAGGCAAGCCGTAAGATTAGCCACTTGCGTGTTATAAAAAAAAATATTTCTGGAAACAGTGTTTCGTTTGGACTGTGACATGGGATCGTTCAAGAGGTATATTAGAGGTCTCTTCAGAGGCGGCAACGCATTGGAAGCGCCCCTGGTGTTGCTGACGTCCACAGGCGGCGGTGACCACGCACCATCAGGTGGCTCGCTTGCCTGTTGTCCTGCCGTATAACATAAAAAAATACTTACTTGGGCGGCTTCTCCACAGTCCTATACTGCTTGAAAGCCAGCAGCAGTCTCTGGATCCCGTCCAAGGAATTAGGGAGGTCCCTCGCCCTCAACTCCTCAGTCTTGGCGCGGATCCACTCCAGCAAGGCGCTGGCCAGCTGGGAGTACTCCTCCTTGCGGCTGTCCATCTCCATCAGTTGGCCGATTATCTGGGGGAGAGGAGCAGATGAGTGGTCAACATGCCGGTCTGCCACGCAAGAGGTCCCGGGTTAGATTCCCGGCCGAGCAGAAATTGAAATGATGAATTTTAGTTTCTGTCACGGGTCTGGGTGTTATAAGTATGTATTAAAAAAAAAAGTATATAAGTAGTTTATCAGTTATCTAGCACCCATAACACAAGCTTTGCTTACTTTGGGGCTAGATGGCGCTGTGAATTTTTCGAATTATTGAGCCGAGACTACGGGCATGAATCCCCCCTACCACCATCAAAAAATCCATCAGTCGCTTTCCATCGGGTGAGTTAAGGTCAAATGAATTGATAATAATAAAAAACAAATCCAACCAACGACATAACTCGGTGGCCACTTCACTGACCGGCCAGAAAGCTAGCTGGCTGAGAACAATTCGGGCACAGAGCCTGCCCCATAAGCATAAAAATCTGCTCTTGGAGGACAAAAGAGTTGAAAACCCGAGAAAGTAAGAATGAAAAATAAAATTCTAGTGAATACAAAGGATTGGAATAACTTTGTATCTATCAAATAAAATATGAAAGTTTGTTGTCTATGAAAAAAAATACATTCGAGTAAAAACAAATTATTGGAATGATTTTGTATCTAATGAATAAAAAACGAATAAATCATTAGTAATAAATAAATACCTTCCTTTTTAATATAAATCGATATTGTACCCTCCAAGTAAATAAAAATCGTTCGAATAATTCATTCGCTCTTTCCATTGGACCGAATAAATTGGTGAACAATTACCGAACACCGACTTGTTACTCCGTTAGCTGGTGGTTACTATCATCCCCTTTCAATTTTCAAGGGTCTTTGCTAACACACAACCAATTTTGAACTTTCACTCGCACGCAATAAAGTCCCACTCACATTGGCGATCCTGCGGCCGCTCTTCTGCTCGTTCTTCATCCGCGCGAACGTGTGGTAGTAGCTCGCCACGTACGTCATCACCGACTTCTCGTCAGGGCGGGAGGTGTCCACGTCTGGGAATGGGAGAATGAATGAATAAATAAATAATCGTGAATAAATTTATACAACGCCATCTAGCCGTAGATTAGGCTAAACTTGTACTATAGCTGTGGGTGCTTCAGTTGGATATATTTTTTATGTCATACGGTAGGCAAACAGGCACGCGGGCCACCTGATGGAAAGTGGTCACCACTGCCTATAGCCATTAGCAACACCAAGAATATCGCCAATGCGTTGCCCACCTCCATAACACGTTGCTCTGGCAGCAAAAAGGCAAATGCCCCTCCACTGCCAAAGCCACGGTTCCCCAAATCCCCGCCCCATGGAGCACTATAGTACTATTAAAAAAGAGTATTGTTTCGCTGCGGTACGTTAAATTAATGTCAATAATACAACTGTCAACACAAAGTAATTGACAATCACGCTTCCTCCAAAACAAAACAATGACAAAGAAATGGGAAAAAAAGAAATTGCGTGTATGTGTGTATGCACTTACTAATATGAGTAAAGTAAAAAGAAATATCGGCATTGATTATATCGACTGACGTCGCATCACTAGAAAATTGCCTTGTCGGTCTGTCAGTATATGTATGTGTGTGTGTCTATGTGTATATGTGTATATGTACTCACCCTCAGCATCCAACAGCTTGGGGATCCCGAGGTTGGCGTGCGCGACGTCGAACGCGTGGTTGAGAGTCTCCACGGGCTCGCGCGGCACGTCCGCCCAGCGGAACAGCTCCGGCCTGGGAACGGTGGGTTACCAATCCTCGTCATCAACTTCCTATCATCATCATGTTGGCGTCAATGACCTGTAGCCGTATTCACAATGGCTCGGAAATCGCAAAAGTTCTTAAGAAAATGTCATCATCATCATCACAGCCCGAAACAGTCCACTGCAGGACTTAGGGCATCTCCCACGAAAGACGAGGTTATTGCCATAATCTCCACGCGTGGCAGGCGGGTTGGAGATCGCAGTGTTTAAATATAACAATGGAAACTGCTGCTGCCCTTTTTCCAGACTACGGAGACTGTTGATCGTTTGCCCCGAAAACATGAGTCGCCTTGTACGACACCCACGAGTGTAAAGGGTTGGTGCTATTCTACTCTGCCGGACACCACACGGCCAAAGAAAACGGCTTAGGAAAATGTGGTTTCAGTTAATTTTGATGAAATTTTCATATGTTATAGAGAGTGGAGTTTCCGTGGAATCTATCGGGATACTGAATAACAGTTTTCGAATCGATCGACGCGGATTCGCCGCTCACGAGTTTCGTGTCGAATCGTTCGGAAACGGTTTCGAATCATTGTGAATACGGCCACTGGTTACACTATGGAGGTTGACCTAAGCATGCTTGTAGGTGAGGAACCCACACACATGCACTGAAGTCCATTGCCTGTGTTCATTATATATGGAATAGCAATATTTGTGTTTTCTTTTCTTTTCATAATTTGTATTAGAAACGCTTGTTCGTACATGCCTGCTTTATCTAAGAACCTTCTACGATGTCCGTAAAAATGGTTGTCTGGAAAATATAGCTTTTAGCGATAAGACCGCCTTTATACTATATTGTCTTACTGTAGCTATGATCTACTGTCCTTGTATGTACAATAAAGAGTTATAAATAAATGCTACAAAAAAGCCCTAGCTCAAAAATGGCATGCTTTCGTAGTTGGCATGTGTCATCTTGGCGTTAATGTCCCGGCTGTGCTCTAGCGCACGAGGGCCCGGGGTCCGCCTTGATCATGTTTCAGGATCAAGCAGATCAGATAATTACAGTGGAGCGACTGCCGTCTGACCTCCATGACCCTGCTACCAGGGGAGCCTGACCAGATTGGATCATAATTACATATTGAGTCGATTGAATGTGCAGGTTTCATCACGATGTTATCCCTCACCGTAAGAGCATCGGTTAGTATTCACTAATGTACATAACTCAGAAAACAGTCATTGGTACATGGCAGGAGCGGGATTCGAATCCGAGACCTCTGGCTTACGAGTTACATACTCTAGCCGCTCGGCCACCGACGCTCTCACTGCGTGTTCGACTAATGTAATATGATGTAATGATCTTGAAGGATCCCATGTCATAGTCCAAAGGAAACACTGTGGCTGGGAGCTCATTCCACATACGAATCGGACGAACATACGTACATATGTACCTGTGCGCATGAGCGTGTTGAAGCCGAGCCTTCCGCTGCCACCACAGCAGCAAAGCATCCTTGGCGGACTACTCTCGGGTATCAGACCGCCTTACAGCACTATAGCAAATGCGACTGACAGCTAGCGGAAGGCAGAGCTGCCGCTCACGAAACGCACTAGATGGAGCTGTTAAAATGCGAGATCTTCTGTCAAAGTACTCCCGCGCTATTGGACAGAATCAGTTGACAGATCCATTCTACTCAATGTGTGACTGTATTTTGATAGAACTGAATATTATTTCGGCTCCGCCTGGCATTGTCGAGCACGGTCCGGTCGTGGTTGGCGAGGGATACGTTTATCTACGGCCATAGGGCGGTCAGCGTGTCACTGTGTGTTTCCTTCCTACTTTCCTATCCCCCTCCTTTTTGACGATTGAAAGAGATATTTAATGTCCTAATCAATAAAGAAATTTTGAATTGAATATAGCAGATGGCACATCGAACTTTTGCGATAGCTCAAATCTTTTGCCGTGTAGTAGGGAGCGAGTTATTTATTTTTTATACGTTATCGCAGACAAACCGGGCCACCTGATGGGACGTGGTCGCCGCCGCCTATGGACATCAGCAACCCCAGGGGAGTCACCAATGGTATGTGTGTATATGTGTACCTGTGCGCGTGTATGAGCGCGTTGAACCCGAGTCCCGAGCGCCAGCTGTCGGTGAAGTTGTGGATGTGGACCCCGTGGTAGCCGCTGGTCTTCCGCTGGCACCACAGCAGCAGGGCGTCCTTCGCGGACTTCTTCTCCGAGGATACGTTCTCTTCGTCCTGGGGGTGGGGGGAGGGGATTTGATTTGATTTATTTATTTATTAAATCAAATGCAGATAGCACAGGACCGGCCTTTGTGGATCCCTGGGGGAAGCCTATGCCCAGCAGTGGTCGTCTTCTCGCTGATATGATAATGATGATTATTTATTAAAACCGCCCTTGTAATGTACAATAAATTGTTATAAATAAATAAAACTTTATGTACTAAATGTACATTGGTGGACTTAAAGCTAAAGTAGCCTTGTCTACCGGTCAACCGTGAAAAAAATGTGAACGAAAAAGGGAGGCGTTGAGGGAAAAACTATAAGATAAGGTGAGGGAAGGAATACTTTATAAATGTCGCAGCCGGATGGTTAAATTAGCCGGTTAATTAAACGGCTAGCTTTTTAAGCAATTATTTAATTGAAAATTGGCCAAATTTATGAACTTTGAAAGTTACGTTTAACGCACGATATTGCCCCGAGTTTACGGAGCTCCTCCATGCATTGTCACAACATTAACCTAACCCAACCGAATTAAAACCTAATGCAAACTATTATTATTGTTTGAGATTATTGTGATTAAGTTAGCATTGTGACAATATTTGGAAGAGCTCAGTAAATTCGGGTCAATTTCATTCTTTAAACATTACTTTAAAAAATCTTGAAATTGGCAATTTTTCAACTAACTAATTGCTTAAAAAGCTAGCCGTTTAGTTAACCGGCTAATTTAACCATCCGGCTGCGACATATATTTTATTTATTGTACGCAATAGAAATTACAGTAATGTTACAGTAGAAATAGTTGTTCAAAAGTGGACTTATCTCTAAAAGATATCTCTTAACCTGAGTGAATGCTAAGGTAATAGCAGCCTTGCAAGTAGATCCAAATAGAATAGCTTGCTACTTTTTATGACTAGTAGTATGTACAGTCAAAGGAGGACCGGCAGAAATGTATGGACCGCAGCCTATACGACGAATAACGTTTAGCGATTTCGCCGAAATTGAAATTAATTGACCATAACTTTTTTCCTACAGCGATTCGAGAGTTGCCGCAGTAGTAAAACTTGGGGAAAACGAAAAATCCTTTCTACTGACATAATATCTCAACGTTATTGGTCATATAAGACAGCATATTCGACCTACAATAAACCAGTATAAAAGGAGCCAACATTGCTATGCGCATCTATAGACACGCCAGCTCATCTTACACTGGTTGTCGGTTACTCGCTAAGCTGCAGCTGACTGTACAATAAATCTATACTCACGACATCGATCTCGATCTCCTGTATCTGGAACCGCAGGATGATGGTCCACACCAGCCCCAGGATCAGCCGCGGGTTGCCGTCCACGATGTCCTCAGCGCCTATCGACTCCAGCCGGACCTGACGACGGGATATACATCGGTTAGTGAACAATTTTAGATTTTTTTTTTATATATATATATGTCGCAGCCGGATGGTTAAATTAGCCGATTAATTAAATGGCTAGCTTTTTAAGCAATTATTTCATTGAGTATTTGCCAAATTCATGAACTTTGAAAGTTACGTCTAACGAACGATATTGCCCCGAGTTTACGGAGCTCCTCCGTGCATTGTCACAACATTACCCTAACCCACCCGAATTAAAACCTAATGCAAACTATTATTATTGTTTGAGATTATTGTGATTAAGTTAGCATTGTGACAATATTTGGAGGAACTCAGTAAATTCGGGTCAATTTCGTTCTTTAAACATTACCTTAAAAATTCTTGTTATTGGCAATTTTTCAATTAAATAATAGCATAAGAAGCTAGCCGTTTAATTAACTGGCTAATTTAACCATCCGGCTGCGACATATATATGACGGCCTGAGTGGTTCAGTGGTCAACATGCCGGTCAGCCACGCAAGAGGTCCCGGGTTCGATTCCCGGCCGGACTTAAATTTAAATGATGAATTTTAATTTCTGTTGCGGGTCTGGGTGTTATATGTATAATAAGTATGTATTTAAAAGTATATAAGTAGTTTATCAGTTATCTAGCACCCATAGTACAAGCTTTGCTTAGTTTGGGGCTAGATGGCGCTGTGTGAATTTGTCCACGATTATTTATTTATTTATTATTTATATGGAATAGCCAGACATTTGACTGCCATCTTACTTGATGGTAAGTAACGATGCGGCCTAAGATGAAGCCTGTCTAGAAACAGCCTCAAGCCTTGAAGGTGTCTAGATTATAATGATCAGGGAACGCACTCGCAGGAACGTTCAAAGCGTACGTTTTGAAGAGAGGCAAGGCATAAAAACTAGCCGTTCTTAGCGGCTTTCACCTGCGCGCAGGTCGGATCTCTGTAAGAAATTAACTTTGGAGCGGGAACCCGTTGTTTTCCTAGGATAAAAAGTAGCCTATGTTACTTAGTGAAGAAGTCGTAATAAGAAATGGTCACTGACCGCCTGTAAGATAATGGAAGGCTATATTAGTGAAATATTTTTAGGATCGGTCCAGTACTTTTTGAGTAGTTCTTTGCATACAAAAATACAAATATTTTCTATTTATTATATGTCTTAATCTCTATAAAAAGATAGTAAGTAAGTAAGTAAAAACTCTTTATTGCACACACAAAAAAAATATACATAACAAGAATAGTCATCATTGTCTTTTGGTTTTGGAGGATAAGATAAGATTTCTTAATAAAAATAATTAAATTAGACAATGGGGACAAAGGGAATATTTACTGTCGTTGTCCCGACAACATTTGGGGGACAGGAATGAGTTTTGGGTCGCTCAGCCAGCGTAGTAGTAGGTAGTACCTAGCAGTAGTAAACATCCTGGCGTCATAGTCCCTGTTGTGTAATCGCGAGGACCCAGGGTCCGCTTTGACCATGACCTTGGATTAGGCAGAACAGGAGATCTGCTTGCCTATGTGTCTACCGTATGACATATAGACATAGACATAGACAGTATTTTATTCGGATCTTCATTCATTTTTTCATATAAAAGTAGAATAACAGATTCCAATCGGATGCACTGCATAAGTGCTGTTGGCTACCTATAGGAAAGGAACCAAATACGTAAATAATCGTTGACAAATTCACGCAGCCCCATCTAGCCCCAAAGTAAGCAAAGCTTGTGTTATGGGTGCTAGATAACTGATAAACTACTTATATGCATACTTTTAAATACATACTTATTATACATAGAACACCCAGACCCATAACAGAAATTAAAATTCATCATTTCAATTTCTGCCCGGCCGGGAATCGAACCCGGGACCTCTTGCGTGGCATACTATCATGTTGCGTACATGGCATGTTGAGCACTGAACCACTCAGGTCGTCAAATATGAATGAAAAGTAGATATGAATATATTTGCCATCACGTCATGCCGCGCCCACTAAACGCGGCGCTGCATTCCGACGCAGGCTACCGGTATGGTGAACGAAACCAGAGATTAAGTTTATCAACTTAAGCAATATCGAAAATTACATTGATTACTGAGGTAGCTAGACAAGATATAAAAAGTAAACAATGTACGGTAAAGCCCCGGTGAACGTCCATAGGCTGCGGTGACTGGTTACCATCAGGGGGGCCGTCAGCTTGTTTGCCACCATAGTGGTATATAAAAAAGCAAAGATTTTGACATAGTGCCACAAACTGATCCTGCCCTGTGACAGCGTCGCTGTTGTTGGCATTGACATGGCATTTCAAAATGGCGATAATTTGTTCTACTTCTGGCCACCGGGTCAACACTGTATCTGTTCGGTAGACTAATATAGAACTACTAGCGGACCCGACAGACGTTGTCCTGTCTACACGTCTTTAATTTGAAAATTTCAAACTTTTTTTACAAAATTGTGAATCTAAACCATTCCCAGATCCCCTTGAACACACACAAAAAATTTCATCAAAATCGGTCCAGTCGTTTGAGAGAAGTTCAGTGACATACACACTCACAGAAGAATTATATATATAAAGATGGATGCCATTTATTAAAACTGCTATTCCGCTAGCCTTACTAGCGCCGCCGTGTACAGAACAGATAACTCCTGCTCCTTACGCGGACGAAATTGCAGGCGAAGCTAATACAATATAAATAACGATGATGTAACTGTATCTTTATCTAGGTATATATATAAGTTATAAGATTCGATTAAGTGCGATGAATTCATCGATGACAGGGTCGTGTGGAATTCTAAAGAATCATGTGTCATCACAGCAAATGACTCTAGGTGCCACTACTATCATACGCTAAGAACCGTGTAAGGAGGAAGGAAGTTGGTCTATGTCTATGAATCATAAGGAAATGGCATTGGTTTGTTTATATTTCACTAGCATCTAGCAGTGGCGTAGCATAGGTCACTAGCACCCGGTGCGGATTCCAAATTTGCCGCCCTCTTATTTTTGTAATCCATTATAAAAAATTTGGGGCATGGTAAAAAGAGTACTTTTATTGATTAACACTAACCTGAAAAGTGAAATTAACATTTTTTGACATAGAGTAAAGTTTGGTAGTTAGATATTATATATTTATTTGGCATGTTACTATTTTCGTTCCGATTGTACCTGCGCGCACCGGCGCTCGCAGCTAAGTAACAACAAAAAAAAAATGACGAAAAAAACACTGAAAGAAATTAACTTTTTTTTATATTTTAATTTTTTTTCTAAGTGCCACCTCCGCAGCGCCGCCCCCGGCAAAGTGCCGCCCGGTGCGGACCGCACCCTCCGCCCCCCCCATGCTACGCCACTGGCACCTAGCTACCTAAGGATTGCCATCCATTGCCAGGATGCTTTTCCCAAATCGTCACTATTTGGGGTGTCCTATGCTATCCTTGTTGAGCACGGTCATCACCGCTCACGGGCCCACCCTCTGCACGCTACAGCATTCTAATTTTGTAAGGTCGGTAACTTAGATTTTCTATTGGATTTTCATTACGAATGTTATCCTTCAGAGCAACACGTTTCATGGCACGCTAAGCGACTTTGAACTGGGGAATTACCCGCATTCCGGCACTATAGGACCAATCAGGTGTCATACGATGGTTTGATCCCCGAAAAATAGCCTCGGGTACGTGAATGTTTACAGAGATCCGAACTGGCCGTGGGTTAAACACCTGCCGGTCTCGCCATCTTTGACAGCTCCGCTTGCGTGAAGCGTGTATGGTAGAAAATTGACAGGTCGAAGTTCGACTATTTCTACCAACATCTACATTGACTCTGATTGTGTATCATCCGCCAATCCGCCTCCTTCGTACACCGAAAGTACGTGAATTGTCTATGGACCAAGAATTTCTACCACAAACAGCGTATGTCTGATAACGTTAGCTTATGTCAAATCCCATATTTTTTTCTACCACAAACGATTGTAGATTAACGAAACCTCTTGGCTAAGGCCGCTGAGCTGAATAGGTGCACCTAACCTACATTATCCAATTATGAATGGGCAGCAGTCATCATCATCATCCGAGCGGTTAATCCCGGCTTTTGCCAGGGTCCGCTTTTCAGGGCAGCAGTACCCATTCATGATTAGACAGTCATCTCCAAGCCGCCTACTGAACATCGAGATAATCGCAATACGAACCCTCCATAAACTCGCAGAGGGCCAAGGGGCGATCGCGTTTTCGGTATTAAGCGCGCTCCACATGTTCGCCGAAACTTCCGGCGAAACTTTTGCCGGGACTTTGGTCTACCCTCTACATTCTCGCCTATTAGGGATGTGGTGGTGTCAAAACGCGCGACATTTTATTCATCGGTGTAATATCGGTAATCTACTGTAAACAGGGTCACAGAGGTGATGGCAGCTTCTCTACTGTAATTACTTGATCTACTAATATCCTGGATCATGGTCAAGTGTACCCCGAACCTGTTACGGGAAAAAACGCTAGAAATATAAATATAAAATCGATCGAATTGAGACGACAACAAACTATCTCTACTTAGTCTATGAAAGAGGCGAGACATGCCAAACATGCACGGGACTACACGAATACTCCCTCTACATTCTCGTGTTCCCGCGGAACTGTCCACATGTGGAGCGCGCTTTAGAATTGGACGAATTTCTCTGGCCACAAATATGTATTAAAAAGTCACTGAATCTCTATTGCAAGCAAAACACTTTTTTTTTATATAATACGGTAGACAAACAGGCAAGCGGGCCACCTGATTACTTATTACTATTTACTTATTGTCAACGATTTACGACAATCCTTTATTGTCGGAGACGATGTTATTTTTAATACAGGTATTTATCTAGAAAAATGTCGAATTCGAGACGTCACAGCGAGAATTAGGTTCCAAAGGGTGAATAAATAATAAATAAATAATTTATTTCGAAAATTTACAGGCAATAAAAATACAATGTATGTAATCGGTATACAGATAGCACAGAGAATACACATAGTACTGAGGTCAAATACATTGAAACATCTGAAACCAAAGTAGGTCAGAGACCTGTGTCTTGGATATCAGGAATGGACGATGTTAACACATAGAAAACAACATATTGCTGCCTTCTTTGCAAAGTTGTTAGTCGCAAACAGCTTAATGTGATATTGCGATGGCTTCGCGTTGCCCAACCCAGTCGTAGGGTTTCGCTAGGAATGCGCGGCCGCTGCCCTCGGCTTATACGTTACTAGTCCGCCCCGCGGTTTTCACTTCAATTCAAAATTCAAAATTTCTTTATTGATTACGACATTCAATATCTCTTTCAATCGTCAAAAAGGAGGGGTAGGAAAGTAGGAAGGAAACACATAGTGACACGCTGACCGCCCTATGGCCGTAGATAACGTATCCCTCGCCAACCACGACCGAACCGTGCTCGACAATGCCAGGCAGAGCCGGAACGCTATATTATATAGGTATGTCTAGTATAATTTCGTACGATAACCTGAGGCCTACCAAGAACTCTTACTCGTATAGCAGGACCTAAACAGAACTGCCCTGCTTAGAACGAGACTCACTTATGTGACACGTATAGCGCTGTCTCGTTCTAAGTAGGGCAGGGCTTCGATTCTGGTACGGAAACTGTCTCAGTCGCAGTAACATTACAATTGCATCGCATGTCAATTCAATTCAATTCATTTATTTATTCGTGGTACACAGGTTATGCAGTTGTTACAATTTTAGTAAATGGGTCCTCTGTGACCTGCCATCGGCATACAAACGTCAAACGTGTGATTGTTATTCAACTTTCATGAGTTCGAACTTTTCCACAATTCGTTTTCTGGTACTTTAGTTGCATTATGCTTTTATAGGGCTGTTGGTCCTCCAATAAATAAATTACTAAGTTGCATCTGTCTTAGTTGTCAAACTGCCTTCAATTCTGTCAACGATAACGTGTCAAACGTCGAACAATGATTTAACTGCAATTTAACTGGGATGATGCTGGGACTGAATCGATACCTCGACGTAGTTAGAGTAACATCACAGTTACATTGCAACATAATAACAACTGCATTGCACACCAGAATTGGTACCCAGATCTGTTTAGGTCCTGCTATAAGAGCTCATGGTAAGTCCCCTGCCTTGACGCTAATGACAGAGCTTTATTGGTTAAAAATGTTTACAATGCCTCGCTTGCCAGCCTAACTAAAAATAAAAATGGGTAGCATAGTTCTCTGTTGTTGAACCTATCGCTTGAATTGCAGGGCTTCAGTTACCGTTTACCACCAGAATTTAACTTTATTCCACAAAGGTGGCAAACAAGCTTACGGCCTGCTGGTAAGCAGTCACCGCAGCCTATGGACGTTTGCAATACCAGGGGCATCACCCACGCGTTGCCGACCCCGTAACAACCTATTCACCCCTTTCTTGAAGGTTGCCTGCCCGGTTATCACTGAGTGTATAAAAATAAAGTTTTATACAACAAAAGTAGGCTAATTTATTTTTGGCAATGATTTTTGTCCAAATAAATCCGGCTATCTATCGCACAAATCTAATCAGAAATTGATTATGATAACACAGTGGCAAAGACATTCATTAAAAATATAGATAATTTTATCAATAAACCAGTATTAGCTGTGGCAATCGCACTAAAATTATTGAGTTCTCTGTTTATATAATTGAAGGAATTTACCGCAAGGTTCGACGAATTGACCAAGAGAATCAATTATCATTTATTTATTGATAAAATAGATTTATTTATTATAATACTGTTTTTAAGAGGTTCATGGAACTACAGTTCGCTACACACGATATCACAGACTACAACCGCTGTAGAGAGGTGTAGCTACAGTGGGCTTTTATACGGCTAAGGAATGGAACACGTTGCCTGCGAGTGTGTTCCCTGATCATTAAAATCTGGACGCCTTCAAGGCTGGAGCAAATTGGCTGTACCATGCATGCCCATTCTGCTCCATCTACGGCCGCGTCGTTTACCAACAAATGATATGCAAAGACTTCTATGTGAATATGTCAAACTCTAGTGAGATGGCGGTCAAATACCTCTCTAATCTGACAAAAAATACATCATCAACAGCCTACAGCTGGAGTTGATGCCATTCACTCTCTGAAAATCAAATGCCTGGCTAGTTCACTTAAAAAAAGGACAGGGTTTTGCCAGTAGGAGTCCGGCATTAACTAGGTCCCTTTCAGATTTCAGACCTATAAAAGGCAGAGGCAGCGTGGGTAGGCCTCCCGCCTGGCTAAGATTGCAGGTCCCAGCTGGATGCGGAAGGCACAGGACCGGCCTTTGTGGAGATCTGTGGGGGAGGCCTATGCCCAGCAGTGGGCGTCTTTCGGCTGTTATAATGAAAGCAGTGGTCTCACCTTAGTATGCAAGAAGGACAGCGACTTATTCACGTTTTCTATCTTGTGCACGCGCATCCTGCCAGAGTTGGGCCGCGGAAGCCGCTCGCCGCTGATGATCTCCAGCAGCTTCAGCAGCCGCCGCCCGTCGCCGAGGTCCTGGAAGAGGTCGTCGACCTCCATTCGGGCCTGGGGAGGGAGGGGAGGTGTTATTTTGTTATACATTTAAAAAAAGGTGAAGTGAAGGTTGGCGTGTGGTGTCCGGCAGGGTAGAATGGACTAGGTGTCGTACAAGGCGACTAAGTTTTCGAGGCGTAACAACTAGAGTCTCCGTAGGCTGGACAGTGGGCAGCAGCGTTTTTCATTTTTAAGTTTAAAACACTGCGATCTCCAACCCGCCTGCCAACCGTGAAAGTTTCCCCCTCGCGGGAGGGGAGTCCTGCAGTGGAGTGTTATGGGCTGTGATGATGATGATGGGCAGGTGATTAAGAAGAAGTGAAGAGGTTAACAGATTGGAGAGAAGAATGTCGATTGCTCCACCGATAAGAGTCCGACTCTAATTTATAATGATGATGATGAATAGAGGCAAACGAGCAAGCGGGCCACCTGATGGAAAATGATCACCGCCGTTCATAGACACTACTTGATACTAGTGGTCGAGGTATGAAACCAGATTCGACAAAAAATTCCAAATATGAAATAGATGGAGGTACAAGTTAGCCGTTTGGCTCCCGTGTACTAGATACCCAAAGTAGAAATTGATCACGTACGCCAACCACCATACTTTATTGTAGTGCATTTATCAGTGGTATTGTTATTATTATTTATTACTATGATAAGTGTAACAACTGCAGTTGCTTTCCCTAACGTTTGGTGCGAATAAGTGGAATATCGACCTTATAACCTGCGTCTGGTGCCCCGAAGATGTCTTTCACAATTTATTACTTTAAATTGCAAATCAACCTACAATATTGGTCACGAAAGTCGATCCGACAATTTAGTCTTTCCAAACCGGTCTGTCTGCCTATAAATACCAACATAACAGACGCGAGTAGACGCGTATGCAAATTCGGGAAAATTATGCATAATTTGGATGACACAGCGAGACAACAAAACAGATCGCCACCTGGCTATTCGCTGATGTTAACAGAATCAAATATGTTATACATTATTTAAGAGAGGTAGGGTTTTAATTAAACTTATACGGCAGACAAACAGGCACGCGGGCCACCTGATGGAAAGTGGTCATCGCCGGCTATGGACATCAGCAACACCAGGGGAGTTACCAATGCGTTTACTTAAGTACATTACAGGTAACACAGTTGTTACTAATTACAATAATAATAACAAATAAAAATAGTCAATAAAAAAAAAAAAAAAATAGTAAATAAAGTTCAATTGTTAATAAAAAAGTGGAAAATAACAATTTTTTAATTTTTGCAACTATAATCTATTTGTTAGCCAATTAAGAATAACTTCACTAAGGGAAAAAAATTCTAGGGTTTTAGTTTAATAATTATAGGGGTTTTTAAGATAACTTTTAATTCAAAAAAATTTATTAATTAACTAATCGATAATTAATGTAAAAATTGGGATAAAAACTTTTTGACCGCGGATTATTGTTTATTGATGTATCCCAACACTACATGAATTTTTTTGTTCCTTAATATTCATATTTTATATGTTTAAATAATTTTTATTGTTATTATCTCAGAGTTACGCAACGCACGCGGCAGCCGGACTACTCGTTTTTGGCTCTATTTTCAGGGCTCTGTAAAAATTATAAATAATAAAGATACAGTTCCGGGAGTTGAGACTTTTTTTTAGCAAATTTCGTGAACTTTTCAGATCTTTTTTCGAATTTCAAAAATTTTGAAAATTTTTCGAGATTGTAAAAAAAAACCAAACCCTCATTTTTTTTTCACTTAATTGTTTATAACTTTTGTATTTTTTTTCAGCGCCTTTTCGGACCTTTCCTTAAACTTTCTAGGTGACAATACGAATCGAATGACACCTTGGTCGTAATTTTCTGAGACTACTGAAATTTTTTATAAAAAAAGGTACATGTGAACCAGACTATTGGCCGGGAATCGAAACAACACACTGGTGTCGTCATATTTTGTTGGTGAACACTTCACCAATGTAAATCGGGCATTACAGACGGTTTTACTAATAAGCGAAGTTACAGCCCATAGCGGGAAGCCGTACGTGTCAAAGGAATACATAATTAATTCTTACACACGCGGTACATTGTGCGATGATGGTACTGGTTACCTTACTAGTGATGGGTCAATGTTACGGTTTCGGTTTCAATTCTATTTATTTCATTAATTAGTCAGGAGTATCCTCGACTGGCGCAAATGTATGAGAAGTATGAATGTGGAAGTGGCGGGAGAGGTGTGTCAGGATCGTAGGTTTTGGCACTCAATAGTCTCTGCCTACCCCTATGAGATACGGGCGTGAGTGTGTATGTATCATATCATTATCATCCGAGCGATCTGTCCCGGTTTCTGCCAAGGTCCGCTTTCCGACTCATTTTCCTCCATTTCGCCCGGTCTTGGGTTTCCTCACATCGTAAGCCATTGGCTCTCGCATCAGACTCGGCGATGTCAATTCATCGCTCCTTAGGCCTTCGAACCTCTTTCCTGATACCGTTTCAAGATCCGCGCTGCAGCTAGCCATTTACTCTGTTTTGGCGACGTTCAGCTTCCGTTTTCTAGCACTTCCTTTTACGTATTTACTCTGGTCTTAAAGTCCTGCCTAAGCTTGCTCACAAGTGTATATGTATGTATGTATGTAAGTTATTAATTAGGTAGATATACAATAAACTGTGAAGGAACCAGCAGTACAAGAGAGTACGTGATTCCACGTATAATTTAAAAAATTGTTTTTAAAAAGAAATCAACTTTCAGATATTAAACCAATGGTGTGTTCTGTCAGTTTTTTACTAGACTACCTTTTAGAACCGACTTTACGTCATGATAGTGAACTACGTATGTTCCATTTTCATTTACAAAAGATCGATCTCCAGTAGGCTTACTTATGCGGGCAGTCTTTGCCCCCAAATACCAAATTCACATTTCATAAACGTAAGTTCAAACCGAAACGATCAACTACAATAAAGCTGTCCTTCTATAAGGTTTTTGCTTAAAAGACACTTTAGAGTCGACATAGGGAAAACGTCGCACGAAACCGAAAACTGGTTTCAGTTTCGGCTTCAACAGCAAATGTAGCTTGGTACGTCTCTACTTGTAACATTCTAATTATAAACATTAGCTCATGTTCATAAGATTTATGGTACTCACGATAATACCTATAGTATTAACATTCATTATAATGGGTAACATTGTTTCTACTTTGTAGGAGGTCAACTCTGGAAGGATGATATCGGATAGTTAAAATTCTTTCTTTGACAGCATCAAGCTTAATTATTAAGTGGCTTCTATGAAACACACTTTCTATCAAGACAAAATGTAAGTTTGTCGTAAGACCACGCTGCCGAAAATATTTTTAATATAGTTCTTTATTCAGCCAATAAGAGCCATTGTACAATTACATATAATAATAATAATCAATAACAGAAATTAAAATAACAGCAAAAGATAAAAATATTACAAAGCAAAAGCAAATTTACATTATTTCTCGTTTGGGTCACGATGTATCGATAACCAATGCCTTACAATAGGGCTTTTCAGGTCTTGCGTTACTAACAGTAAAATATTATTATTACTGTGGCGTATTCGTTCCCAAAAGGAAACTATACGTGTCCTAATAATGGCAAAAAAGTCGGGCATCGCCGCCTCGGCAAACATACTAGATGCGCTGCAGTATCTCGGCAACTTCATAAGAATGCTGTATGCATCATTATACTGCACTCAACATATGGATCAAGAAAAGTCGGATCGCCCCCGACCAAGTTTACTTAAACTCCAATATTTTCTAAACTACAAAACCGATTTTAATGAAACAAAGCTAAGAACTATCTCGATTAAACTGGCTTTCAAATAGAGAAAACCGCATCCAAATCCCCAAGCAACGAAGTTCGCAAGCTACGATGCCCCAAACAGACACACTCATACACAGATCCGCGTGTCGAAACTTATTACATCCGTATTTTTTCGCCGGAGGTTGAAACCACCGCCGCCACGGGGTCACGTCCTAGCACTAAAACACATTAAAACAACAATAACTGCTTTAATTAATAATTAATATTTGTTTATTAAGCTATAATGCGCCCACAGGGCGGTCGAGCGTACAGTCGGCGGCATAGTGACCTACAACACACCAGTATAAGATGAGCTAGCGTCTCTATTGACGCGCATAGCAATGGCAGCTCCGTTTATACTGGTAATTAGGTCGTCGAGACCTCGCGACATCCGACCTTATGCCTATCTAGCTCCGAGCATTTCAATTAAAGTAACGACCGAATTCGATAATCGACGTAAATAGAATAGATTAATGTAATGTTGACGACCTGAGTGGTTCAATGGTCAAGAGGTCTCGGGTTCGATTCCCGGCCGGGCAGAAATTGAAATGATGAATTTTAATTTCTGTTACGGGTCTGGGTGTAAATGTGAAATGGCTTATGTCTGTAATTGCGCTAGCTACCTTATCCTTCAAACCGGAACACAACAATGCAAGCAAAGTTGCTTGGCGGCAGAAATATATAAGGCCGTGGTACTCAACCAGGCGGACTCCTCAGGCACCCTGATCAAAACTTGTAGGGTAAAAGCCGGATACTTGCCCCAGTGGAATAGTTGTCCCAGTTTTGAATACACTATGTTAGGGATGTTGGTGGCGCTAGCGCTTTATGATAATTGAAAGCGCCCCTCCCGAAGGCCTCAGGGCTATGTTATCCATCAGCGTAGGCGCAGGCGTTTTGTCTTGTGAGCAAAAATCATCTGCGCTGAAGCTTTGACGGGCGTCAAAATTATTTTGGTAAGTAATTAATACTGAATATCTTAATTACTGATTATGGAATCAGTTCCATAATCAGAAATATGTTCTGATCTCATGGTATGGTGCAGATGAGACCCAAGACCGGATGAAATAGAGAAGAAAATGCAGGAAAGCGGATCCGGCCTGACACGCCGGGATCATTAAAATAATTAAAACTGAATACTATGTTTTTACAATAATTATTAATATTTTGATTAGTGTATAATAAAGGGTCTCAGTAAATAATAAACATTGTTTATATTCAACAAAATCATAGTGTGGCGTCTATCCCCGCACGAGGCAACTATCCCCCGAAGCATTTTTACCGAGGGGCAACTATCCGCCACGATAGGCAACTATCCCCCTTTTGAGAGGTCAAGTAAAACATGATTTACTCAAAACCAATAATAATTACGTATACAAAAATAGGCTATTATAGAAGATTAAAGACCTATGTTTTGATATACATGTTGCATATTTCTTAGCAAGTAGTGTAAGTACACATTTCTTCATAATAGAGCTTTTTAAAAAGTGGGGCAAGTATCCGGCTTTTACCCTAGGTATAGAAATCATCTTAAACGGCTACACAGTCCCTCCCACCATACATGAGACAATGTTTACCCCACTTAGATCACATTTTATAATAACCGCGGATCTTAGTCACCGCGTGACACTGTTATTGCCCAAGCGCAGAGGTCGAGCGTAGTAAATAACTTGTTATCGTATATAACCCACATCATAATACTGCAATATTTTGAAAGCTGAAGCCGTTATGATGCGCTTAAATTGATTTATTAATGTAAATACATCAGTTACTTTGTCGTGGTCTAAATTCTGTTTAATAGATTAATTAATTTATTTAATTATTTCAAATAAGTTTACATACATTAATGTTAAGCTGCAGAGCATGGAGTACTAATGCCACCTCTGGGATGGATCAGCCAATTATCAACTGGCGGCTTTGGATTCGGTGGAAAAACGTGCGGAGAAAATAATTTGTGAGCTGATTGAAGCTAGGCTGCAGAGCCTCGAGCATCGGCGTAGGGTTGCGCGTCTGTCTTCTGTAGGTTATATTTCGGAGACTGCGAAGAATCTGCACGACCTCATTCCGCCGACCCGTTTCCGCCATCGGGAGACGCGATCCGGGCTAACGCTTAATCCTTATGTCGTGGATCTTCCAGCTATCCGCGAACCGCTTTGATTTAATCTTTACAATGCGTACGGCTAAGGAATGGAACGCAGTGCCTGCGAGTGTGTTCCTTGATCATTATAATCTGTCAGCCTTCAAGGCTAGAATGAATAGGCTGTTCCATCTTCGGCGCATCGTCACTCACCACCAGGCTGCACTTGGAAAGAGAATATATTTTTAGCTATAAGATGCTATAACTTTGTTAGTGTCAGTCTTGTTGGTTGTCCTAAATAAATATAAATTAAGATGCAAAGACTTCTATTTGAATATGTGGAAGTCTTTGGTGAGATGGCGGTCAAATGCCTGGCTAGTCTGATGAGAGAAATACATCATCAACAGGCCGGAACAGACTGCTGGAGTTGATGCCGTTCTCCACTTTTACCATTATCTCTCTAAAACTCGTAGACTGTGAGAGTAGGTGGTCCTACGTCATCGAGGTCAAGAAAAATTCCACTTTGTAGCGATAGTAGAGGTTCAGGTGACCCACAAAACGTTGGCCTGTCCGTGTACAGCGTGGCATATTTTTTTCCTTTTTATTGACTCAATGTGTGGTGTCCGGCAGAGTAGAATAGCACCAACCCCTTACACTCGTGGGTGTACAAGGCGACTAATGTTTAGAGACAAAAGATCTAGAGTCTCCGTAAACTGGAAAATGGGCCGCAGCGTTTTCCATTGTTATGTTTGCAACACTGCGATCTCCAACCCGCCTGCCAAACGTGGAGATTATGGCAATAACCTCCCCTTTTGTGGGAGAGGCCCAAAGTCCTGCAGTGGACTGTTATAGGCTGTGATGATGATTGTCTCAATGTTAGGCTTTTCATAGCGATAAATAACATCTTGTGTGGGTTCTAGAAGTAAAGAAAACCGGGATGCCTGACGTCGTCTTGGCAGTTTCGCTTTTCATCCATATTAAAGTCTTCTTTACGGCGTCCTCACAGTCCATCGGGGCGATGCCTCTACTCTGCCCGGTCTTAAACACATGCACTTCGGATATTCTGTGACGTCATTCCAGATGATGGGATGATGCGATGGAGGTCGGCGGTGCCACTGCGCATCTCTCATCTCGGAGAGGTGACGTCACGATGACGCGATGACGTCACCCGGACGCCGCGGAAACGTGACCGCATTATTGAAGGTAATTATTATAAAATGTAATGCCAATGCCGTATAGGCGATCAATTAGTTATATTTACCTATTTGCGGATATAAATAAGTGTTGAATACAGGAAAAGTGGTTTGATAAATGGGTGTTTACAATACAATTTAAACTTCAGCTCGTTGCAAGCTAGAGTGCAATAAAAGTTTGCTAAGTACAGCGTCAATGTTGTTGGAAATGACAGGACATTTCAAAATGACGACTCTTCGAGCTTTGGCCACCGGGTACCTTTAGGCTTATTACGGAAGTCTGTTGCCAACAATTCTCTCAATTCATCGATTGAAATTGTTACTTTTGCAATTACGTACGATCGATTTAATTGTTTCAGTTTATTGCAATGGATTGCTTTGTTAGCAACTGAACCCATGAAATCAATGATACGGAGTCACAAAAGTAACAATTTCAATCATTGAAATCAGAGAGAGAATTGTTGGCAACAGAGTTACGTAACTGGCCTACAGATAAGTTCGTGGCACTGTACAATACGGTATATTACTTATTCATCGGCTATTTTCTTGTCCGTGTTTCCAGACAGAGACTGCACTGCGGTAAAGTTTACGTACTCGTATATTAAAATATTTCCTCAACTACTGAACCGATTTTAATAAAACTATATACCACGCCTAGTGCGGGAGGCAATAGAAATAACGAAATACAAAAATTTTAATCGTGAAGATGGGTTTAAACTGTCCAGTGCGTGGAATCCAGTGTTAAATGTATACAATCGTAAAAGTGGTTCGATTTCAGTTTCGCGTAAAGACGTAGTGAGTTTCGTGTGTCGCGGGAATCAAGCGAGTAACAATGGTAGTGGTTCGAGAGTTCAAAGTGAGGGTAATCGTCGAATCCGAAAGAGGGTGGACCGATATGTCTGTCCTTAGGAGCGACTTCACACAGCGGCACCAGTCAACTCGTGACCATGACGCATGCAACTGCGTCGAAATATCGAGGTAAAAACAATACCAACCGTGGTAACAAACCCGATAATATGTGTAGTGAAAGTGTAGTGAATAACCACGAAAGTCTTAAAACCTATATTAATGAAACCAAGCTCATAACCGTCTCTATTGATCTGGCTTCCAAATCAAAGAAGCCGCATCGAATGTTCGGGAGATTCGCCACAGACATTCCCACATATTATAATACTCAGATGCCTACACACGTCTAAAGTGGGAGCGTCGGTGGCGTCAGTGCCGATAAGTACAAATGTCATTTTTCTGAGTTGAACACTAACCGATGCTCTTCCGATGAGGGAAAACATCGTGATAAAACCTGCAGATTCAGGCGACTGAACCATGATCCAATCTGGTCAGATTACCTTGTCAACAGGGTCACTGAGTTAGGATGGCAGTCGCCCCGTAATTACCTGGATAATGGTCAGGGCGGAGATGACCAAACCTACCCACATCAAACTTATAATAATAAAAATCACCAAATACACCGACCTATCAATAGAAATAAAATTTCCTCTACAGGTATCATACCAAATACTCTCCACACAAGTTTAGAGCAATTAAACATACATCCACTTACATACATACAACTTCAGAAAGCCGTAATACTCAATACCTGTCGCATTGTCCGAAAATTTCTTAATGTGTGACACCAGTTCTTTATATAAGCACATCATAATTGTTTGGCCAAAAGCCCGCAATTACGATTAATCCTCAGAAATGAGAGAATATCTTACATAAACACATAATAATAATAAGAATCATTTATTGCCTTAAACAAAATATCGTGCCTTACCACTACATCTAAACAATAAAAATAACTAAGGCAAATGGACCTGGCTCAGCTTATGCTGTCACGGGACGGTATGGTTCCGTACAGCGCTGCTTTTCAGCCATGCCCATTGAGTAGGTGTTTAAACATTATAAAATAAACAAATAAAACATAACTAAATAGAAATAACAAGTGATTTACACGGCACTGTCCACATAAGATGCAAAGATAGTAACAAGGCTGTATAGCTCACTATCACATTACGCTTTCACTACACATATTATCGGGGTCACCACGAAAGTCTTAACACCTATATCACATTCCTCTCTCAGTCCTCTCTCCTCTCTCAGTGGATTTCAGTCTGAACTTGTAATTGTTATAACCATAAAATTCTTAAGTGGCTGTTATCTGTTATGTGTATAAATAAATAAATAAATTCCGACGTCATAACGTGCTACCGTCAGCATGGGATATCTTATCAGCGTCAACAATTTCTAGACCTTGAACTGAAGGTCGTTGCAGCCACTGATTTAAGGGATTACGGTTGTAAACAAAGGTCTTAGCTGTTATATTGACTCGCCCTACTATTGTAGCCCTACTCTAAGATAGAGTAATGCTGTTCTGGTGTTCGGCCGGATTCGGTTTCAAAATTTATGGTTTCGCCTTAAATTCATTATTATTATCAGTTTTAATTTCTGTTTCAATTTCTGAGTGTAGTATGTATAGTAAGAATGTATTTTAAAAAAGCAAAAATATTTCGATTAGGTCATCACACTATCAACGTTGCTTTAATGTTGTCAACTTGAGTGTATTTTTTTTTAAATAATCGTTGACAAATTCACACAGCGCCATCTAGCCCCAAAGTAAGCAAAGCTTGTGTTATGGGTGTTAGATAACTGATAAACTAGTTATATACTTTTTAAATACATACTACACCCAGAACTCGGGACCTCTGCGTGGCGATCGGCATGTTAACCAACTGAACCACTCAGATCGTCAAAAAGGCAGTAAAGTCCGTCTTTAATAAATAAAAGTTTAGAAATTGGAAATAATCTCCGAAACTATTGAATAAATGGATAAAATACTAATTAATCTCCAATAAATAGCCGTGCCGTTGTCTTCGCTGTCGCCGGAAAAATTTTTCATGAACCCAAAAAACTCTGTCTGCTTTGGTTCCGGTCTCGATTAAACTGACCATTGGCCGGACACTATACTTGGTGAAATGATAACAGTGTAGGGAATGTACCACATAATAGTGTCAAGGTGGTGTACTTACACTAAAGTCTTAGTTGGATGCTTTCCTATGAAACTATACTTTCAATCGATTTTAGTGCTTATTGTCCGATCCAGTAGTAGAGTTCGTCTAGTCTAAAATAACGCGCCCCACTACTTAGTTAGTTGATTTCGATGTGTGATTGCAAATATTGATAACGACACTTCATCTGTGTGGGAGCCAATGAACGACGCGTGCTCCTACGTTTGAATCTTACCGGGAACTGAATGACCAATTACAACGGCATTTGTATATGTATTGCGTACATATTTCAAACTTGCTTGTGTGCGTTAATGCGATAGTGGGGCGCGTCATTTTAGATTAGACGATCTCTACCTAGGTATTTAAATAATCCAAGTAGATTAAATAAAAAAGTAATCATCTTAGCGTTAATGTCCCAGTTCTGCTCTCGCGCATAAGGGTCCGAGGTCCGCCTTGACCTTGATCCAGAGTTTGGCAGATCAGGTAATTACAGTGGAGCGACAGCCATCTCACCTCCGCGACCCTGCTACCAGGGGAACATGACCAGATTGGATCATGGTTACAAATTCAGTTGCCTAAATTTGCAGGTTTCATCACGATGTTTTCCCTCACCGTAAGAGTATCGGTTAGAATTCAACTAATGTACATAACCCAGAAAAGAGTCATTGGTACATGGTAGAATTCGAACCCGGGACCTCTCGCTTGCGAGTCGGATACTCCTGAATCATCATCACAGCCACTGCAGTCCACTGCAGGACTAAGGGCCTCTCCCACGAAAGGGGAGGTTATTGCCGTAATCTCCACGCTCGGCAGGCGGGTTGGAGATCGCAGTATTATAAATATAACAATGGAAAACGCTGTTGCCCATTTTCCAGCCTACGGAGACTTAGATTTATTCCTCTAAACATTAGTCGCCTTGTACGACACCCACAAGTGTAAGGGGTTGGTGCTATTCTACTCTGCCGGACACCACACGGCCTATTCACTCCTGAATATGGTACTCTAATTGGATATTCGGTCTGAGCCTCTAACATTCCAGTCAGCGCGAAATACTTGTCTCATGGCCTTGCCTTACGAGTGGCCGCTGAGTGCTATGATTTAACGGCTCGCCGTGCATAGATAAGCCATTCTATTGCACGTGCTTGTTCGTATTTCTTCTTGTCTATTATGTATGCTACTATGTCTGTTTTGAGTATGAACGTGCCGAAACTGTTGTACCTGTTGCGTATACCTTGCGACCTCACAGTTCTACAGTCGTTCATCGAAACTACTCCCTCATATTGTCTGAATGCAATGTGCTCGGAGAGCGAGACTAGAGACATTGTACCTATTATCCGTATCTGTAAACTTAATACCCTTAAATGACGCAATCCTCTAGATACAGAATTTGAGGGAGAAAATTACTTTATGATGTTTCGATAATCTTTTGTTATACGACTTGAAATGCTAACGAATAAATAAATAAGTGTGAGACATTGCGCACTGCAATCAAAGGCGTGGTGGCCTCCTACTTAAGAAACATTACGCTTTGGCTCGACTTTTATAATGCGTACGGCTAAGGAATGGAATGCGTTGCCTGCGAGTGTGTTCCCTGATCAATATAATCTGGATGCCTTCAAGGCTAGAGTGAATAGGCTGTTCCTAGACAGGCATGCTCCATCATCGACCGCATCGTCACTTACCACCATTTATAAGTTTCCTAGCCACGTGACACTATGTCCTCTCCTTAACTACGGTTAGTTGAGTATTATGTACCTCATTAGTATTTAAAACTACGGATATTAACACTCATTTCGTATTTTGAATTTCATGTGAATGTGAATTATACTGCGGCCATGTACCAATGACTATTTTCTGAGTTATGTACATTAGTTGAATACTAACCGATGCTCTTACGGCGAGGGAAAACATCGTGATGAAACCGCATATTTAGGCAACTAAATGTGTTTTCGTCTGCTAAGTGTTTCCTGCTAATTGTTTTCTATATTAAATAAAAAAATAAATAATAATAAATAAATAATCGTGGACAAATTCACACAGCGCCATCTAGCCCCAAAGTAAGCAAAGCTTGTGTTATGGGTGCTAGATAACTGATAAACTACTTATATACTTTTTTTTTTAAATACATACTAATTATACAAAGAACACACAGACCCGTAACAGAAATTAAAATTCATCATTTCAATTTCTGCCCGGCCGGGAATCGAACCCGGGACCTCTTGCGTGGCAGACCGGCATGTTGACCACTGAACCACTCAGGTCGTCTACACATTCTAGGACGTCACGTCTAGGAAATTCATAAGTGTTTGTTAATAACCCAAACTGTATAAAATTATTTGATTGATTGATTGAGTAACCACGCTGCGTTCAAAACGGCTCTACTCTACTACGAAGCGGTCGAATACAGAGGCATGCCTGTCTAGAAACAGCCTGTTCACTGGCCCAATCAATCCAGTAGTTCCACAGTTCCAATTCCCAACAAAAGAATGCAAATTATCAGTAATCTGCCACAGGTAGGTATCTATTTGATTCATACTCATACAGACACACCTCATATACAAAGCAATAGCAATTAAAGCTGGCGAACGTGAGAACCGGCCGTTCGGGGCCGCGACTAAGCCATGCAGATTAGTGATCGCTCGATGTTGGCCAAAACAACTGTTCATATGTTATACAGTGGGTTTATTTGACCGCTATGCCATTTGAAGCGGTAAGCGACTTCACTACGCCCGGTGCGACTTCGTTCGCGCGCGTCCTACTCCTGTCCTATCGTAACGTAAAACCTACCCTACGTAGAGCTCGTCTAGTCTAAGATGACGCGCCCCACTACTTAGTTAGTTGGTTTCGATGTGTGAGTGCAAATATTGATAACGACACTTCATCTGTGTGGGAGCCAATGAACGACGCGTGCTCCTACGTTTGAATCTCACCGCCAACTGAATGACCAATTACAACGGCATTTGTATATGTATTGCGTCCATATTTTAAACTTGCTTGTGTGCGTTAATGCGATAGTGGGGCGCGTCATTTTAAATTAGACGAGCTCTACCTAACTACGCTTTTTTCATACAAACCTTGTTTTGAAAATTACAAATCCAACAAAAAACTAATAGTCGTTCTGAAATTATGCGCGAACATGCAGCCTTTCATAAAATCGGTTTAGTAGTTGAGAAAATATTTGAATAAATGTCAAAATAGGTCGAGGCCAGTCGGGGGTCATTCGTCTTTTTCTGTGGGTCCGGTTATTCTGGGTTATTGTGTCTTTTGGGGGTTCAACCGCACCAAGTTACAACAAAGTAAAAGACGTCCCACCCCACTCCTATCATCATCACAGCCCATAACAGTCCACTACAGGACTTTGGGCCTCTCCCGCAAAAGGGGAGGTTATTGCCATAATCTCCACGCTTGGCAGGCGGGTTGGAGATCGCAGTGTTGCAAACATAACAATGAAAAACGCTGCTGCCCATTTTCCAGTTTATGGAGACTAGATATTTTGCCTCTAAACATTAGTCGCCTTGTACGACACCCACGAGTGTAAGGGGTTGGTGCTATTCTACTCTACCGGTCACCACACGGCTAACCCCACTCCTATATTATGACGTTACTGTGACCCAATTCGAAACAAGATTCAAAGTTGTATTGATTTCAAGAAAAGAAGTTTGTATTTTCAACTATATGGGAAAGGATGCCAGAGTTTATAAGGATGCTAGATTATGTTACTTTGTTAATTATTGACGATGAAATTTTGCAGTAATGTTAATTATTTTGGGCTGTAGGCTATAGCCCAAAAGAGTAAAGAAATAGTAGTTTATGCAACTGTCATATAAAAGGGGGTATTAAAACATGAGTGTCTGTTTATCATACGAGGCGTAGCCGAGTGTGATAATAGTTTGACACGAGTGTTTTAATACCCCCTTTTATATGCAGTTGCATACACTACTTTATCTACACTCATATTTTTATGTTAAAATATCGTACCTATAATTTTCTCAACTTAGCTGGAAGTAAGCTGCGAGTCAGTTCTGTTGTATCTACGCGTCGAGGATATCAAGCGACGGGAAATTAACTTTACTACTTTCACATTTATCTATTTATTTGCTTAAAATAAGAAAAACCATTCACAAACACAAATTACAACAATTACAAAAAAATATTCTGTTTAGCGGGAAAATAATTACACAATATAAACAGGAAAATTTAAATTTTGAATTAGAATTTGTTAAAGACATCTAAGTATTCAGCCTACATTACGCCGTCTCCCGGCGCCCGACTAAAAATTAAAAAATAAAAATGTTGCATAACCATTAAAAAGTTAATTTACGATACGGAAATGCTGTATCGTAAAGTAGTTTTTTAAAATTTTATATTCTGGCGTGAAATAAGTGTACCCTTAAACGACTGTTTTCGAATATGTAATTGGAACATTACGCTATGAGTGTAGATAAAATCTGTTATATGCACAAAACTGCCACATTTCAATTCAAAGTAGGCACCTATTTTCGAAACAAATTATGCAATATGAAAGAATAAGAATAACTATTTCATTAGTATAATGTGTTTTGAAAACAAGTATCTACTTTTCATTGAAACGGGGAAGTTTTCTGCATCTAGCGGAAATTTTCTTCTATTAATAAATTACCTTTCTTCCCCCTTTAATTTTCATATGTTTTTATCCTGATATTCAAAATGGTTCCTGTGGAGATTCGCAACTTCATCATCATCACAGCCCATAACAGTCCACTACAGGACTTTGGGCCTCTCCCGCAAAAGGGGAGGTTATTGCCATAATCTCCACGCTTGGCAGGCGGGTTGGAGATCGCAGTGTTGCAAACATAACAATGAAAAACGCTGCTGCCCATTTTCCAGTTTATGGAGACTAGATATTTTGCCTCTAAACGTTAGTCGCCTTGTACGACACCCACGAGTGTAAGGGGTTGGTGCTATTCTACTCTACCGGACACCACACGGCTAAGTCACCACACGGCAACTTAGTAACAACATTTTACGCGGACGCACAAGCGAGCATAAAAGCGAGTACACATATAATACTTAGCAAAACCATATAAGGCAAGCGGATTTTCTTATCAGCCGATTAAAATTGCAGATGACGTGATAACCTTGCATGCACGATAAACTGAAGTGGCATTATTCAAATTGTAATTAATAGCTCGCGAATCTTGCGACGTGATGTCGGATTCTTGGTATTATACTGCCGATTCAAAGAAATTGTTTTATTTATTTATGTAATAGGAAAAATGTGCTATGTAAACTGGGGGTGAAGACCTGGTGTCCTGTAGTACGGGTTGTGTACAACCTATAGCAGGCGCCAGTCTTCACACAAAGTTTGTGTTAAATAATCTAAATTTGTATTACTTAAAAAAGCCTGTATAACACCCACTACATGACTACTTTGTGTGAAGAAAATAAATAAAGTTATATTATTATTATTATTATTGTTGTGAAGGCCGAGTTGTGAACCCGACATATACCAAACTAGATATGCGCGGACAAAGTGCAAAGAGATTTCGACTTCTCAAATACGTATATCAAAACTTTGGAGTGGAATATTGGCACGCTAGGAGATTTGTGATGACTTACACGATGATCCAATCATGTCAGGTTATATAATATGGCATACTCGGCGTGCTCTAAAACTTGTACATTGGAGGACTTGTTCGAGGCCAGTTCAAACGCTGTATGCGTCGCCGAATACTGTGCGAATAACGTGTAAGTTTAGTTTTTGAGTTTAGTCCATTGACTCGATAAGAATAAGAAGATATGGAATACTATCAAATAATGCGTGTATACCCCTGGTGATATCTAAACACGCCTGTAACAGAAGATGGCCGACGGATGTGGCCAAAAAGGACTTTAATTTGAATTCACTAGCATCCATAGTACACAATACTAAAGGGCCTGTCCTCTTTACGGAGGAAGGAATTTGACCTCCACCTTTTGACTATAGGATTCCAGAAAATCTTACCTTCTGCAGGAACGAGTTGATCCATTTGGTAAAGGTCTTCTTCTGGATGTGCAGCCGCTCCTCCTGCAGCGCACGGATGCGGCCCTGCTCAAACTTGAGCGCGTCTTCCCGCTGCGTCATGTTGGTACGCTGCTGCACTGCGCTCGCGAACCCACCCGGCTCATACTGCGGCCCTGGGAGAGGAGGGAGGGAGAGTGGTTAGCTGCTGGACTTTGAAATGATACCTTTCCGCCTTCGGGGCACTCTTGTGCCTAGTGGGCAGACGTCGATATACCAGCTGTCGGCACGAAACACTTTAGATCAAGAGAAGAAATGAGCTAATGATCTGCTTTTGGTACCAAGGCCGCACGTAAAACAGGGTTGCGCGTGTATCGGTATTACAGGGTTCATTTCAGGGCCAAGAATGCCTCAGTACCAACACGCTGCGTTATGTTAGTACCCGGTTCGTACTGCGGCCTTGAGACCTTATCACCTTTGGGCGGAGTTCTCTAGCGCCTAGCGGACAGACGCAAATATACCAGCTGTGCGCATGAACCACTTTGGAACAAGAGACGGAGGCTGGTGAACTGTTTATTATACCAAGGGTAAGGGTGTCACACAAGTTGTCTATCAGTACTGTACCTACAGATGTTATAGACCGGCCATGTACAGCAGGTGGATGAAAGAAGAAGATTCAAAAAGAGTACTTTGTAGGAGCACGATATTGGAAAATCGTTCCCGAGGGTGTGACCAAGGAAAACATTAGTTGATCAAAACAAATGTTTTAAAAATAACGGGTATGATAATAAAAAAAGAGGCAGTGGTCAGGATGGTCAGTGTCACCTGCCCTTCCTTTACTGTGTAAAAGACGCCAGGTTTATGCAATACACATAGTGTATGGGGTACTTTGGTTCGCCTGCGAATCTCCGCATTTCTGATTTGAGTCATTGGTGATTATTTTTATTCTACGCAGTGACAAATCTTTGACGATGACGATATTTTTGTGATATCGCATTTGCTGATATTAATAATTATATTATAGTATAATGTTTCCAATGATAAATAAAGCAATCCAATCTAATCTAAACGAGCAGACAGCCCAGCTGATGGTACGCGGTAACGGTCACCCACGACCTCTACGATTCATGTATTTAGGTTGCATGCAACAAAACTGCAAAACCGTGTTTTTTTTTTAATACCACTAAGGTGTCAAACAAGCTTGCGGCCTGCCTGATGGTAAGCAGTCACCGCAGCCTATGTGTTGCATAACCTTTGACCGTTCGGAAGGCAGCTTGCTTGTTGTCAGCGTGAATGAACTACATTGTGAGGGCATTTAGTAATCCCTACCGTCTTCCATCTTCGGAGACGAATATTGCATCGTTGTCGATATTCATAAACATATTCTGTATTTGGAAATTATTACAATATAAATAAACACACAATAACAAGTTCGACCTTTAAAGTCCTCATAGGCACTGTATTTTTGTTTAATTAGCTATACAGTGTGACCACAGCCAAGGCCGTGCGCCTGCGCCGATGTTCTGTAGGAGTGAATCTTCAATAGAGATATATCGGATTTTGTTTTAGATGATTTTGATTATTTGCAATATTGATTGATGAGTATCTATGTTATGTATTTGACTTTAAAATGGTTGTAACTATAGCGGCACATTCGGGCAATTGCACCGAACCTCATATCAGCCGCAGGATGTCTCATTTTGACAGAGCCTTCCAAGTTGATCAGAACTAGGTGTTTGTATCTATCCTTAAGTTCCCTGAGATGTTTACAAGGTCAACCGTCTTTGTAGGACAGGGATATGATCTAGCCAGTATGCGGTGATAATAGTGTGTTTAGTCTGGTGGTAGGACTCTGTCAATACTGAGGAGTCCGCCTCGGTGATTACCGCCAAGCAACAATGCTTGCATTGCTGTGTTGCGGGTTGAAGGCACAATGAGGAGTTTTCCAATAGGTATCTAAAGCATTCCTAACCACTCACTAGATGGCGCCCCAACAATTTTGGTAATTGATAATCGCTTAAAATAGGTTCTTAGCAAACAGGATATAAACACTGGGTACGTTGTATTGGATAATATTGTATTTGTCAATAGTTTTCAACAATTTTAGAGGTTGTAATAACAATGGAACATAGTGCCAACTTCTATAAATATTTCTTTTTACACTTCGTTCAACCTTTAACAGTTATGTTTATATTAATAAACATTTTATTTTTAAGTTTAGTAGTAGTTGGCTGCATGAAATCACTGCCACCATCATACAGATTAAAAAAATATTACCAAAATTGTAGGAGCGCCATCTATTGATGCTTTTTGAAACCAATTATCAATACCTACTGGAAAACTCCTCATTACAGGCATGAGGCATTTCATCTTAGTCCTCACAGTGACAACGCACCTGCGGTTCTGCATTTTTGTTGCCTGCGACCTAAATGCATGAACCCTAGATGTTATGGGCGACAGTTACCGCTTACCATCCGATGGTTTGTTTGCTCCTTTATCACTACGTAGAAAAAAAAAATTTAACGTTTAAATTTCATCCAGCACATTATGCAGTAACGTAGCCATTGACATAATCATTTTACCTTTAAAACAGCCTAAAACACGACACAAGAATGCCAGTTATCTGCCATATCTGAGTGACGCCACAGATAGCAAAGATAGATCCATGAATATAAGCTGTCATTGCGATTAAATAATACATATTCTAATACGAAACTGTATCAGCAAGTGTTTCAGCTGATAGGACAGGTAGCCAATATGATTATGATTACAGGTTACTATAACGATGAACTCATTTACGACGGCCATGGTATTTTATGGCTCCAGCACGGCTAGCAGAAGTGTGTGAGAAAAGGAGCGATATAGATAGTGCTATCTCTTTTATCTTAGTATTGAGAGATGGAAGCAAACGCTTTCTCGCGGCGCGAACTGTGTCGCGGGCACACTTAAGCTAGCTGTGCTGCTTGTAACCACTAAGGCGGTATACGAGCATCGACAGCCTAATAGTTAGCGGGTAGGACTCGTAAGCGATAGGTCCCGGGTTCGATTCCCAGTGCCGCCATGTACCAATGACTTTTTCTGACTTATGTACATTAGTTGAACACTAACCGATGCTCTTACGTGAGGGAAAACATCGCGGCGAAACCTGCACATTTAGGCGACTGAATCTGTAACCATGATCCAATCTGGTCAGGTTCCACAGTTAACAGTGTTGCGGAGGTCAGATGGCAGTCGCTCCACTGTAATTACCTGATCTGCCAAATCCTGGACCGTAGGCCCTCGCGCAATTGACGCCAAGCCGACAATTTTTACCATATTTCCTCGATGGCTGGTAGTCCTGATAGGACGACACGCTCACGTTGCTCAGCGGGCGCTGCATCTCGCTGTCCATGTCATGCGCGTGCGCACATCACACACACAGTATCGCCGTCTCACTCACACTCACTTGTCTCACTTAATATCTACTCTTTGGTTTCTTTTAACGCTCTGTGAATTGAACGGGTGTTAGGACTCGGTACTCGACAGTGACGTCATAGAGGTGACGTCATGTGACGGAGTACGAGACTAAAGGTGGCTACAGCTGCATACGATACTGCGGCAGATGCCGATCTAGGAAGCAGCTAGACAGTTGATACTACTAGTAACAGTCGTTCCGTTTTGGCTGGAGTCGACCAACCGTCAGTTGCAGTTAAAAACACCCTTACGCAGTATAAAATAAAGTCACTTTTGGTGCGTGCGAGTGACGTGGTCGGACGTCTGACCAAGGTCAGCTCGAACACGCATCCTAATCAATCTAAAAGCGACTTTATTTTGTACTGGGTAAGGATTAGTATCAACTGCAACTGACAGTTGGTCGGCTCCAGCCAAATCGGAGCTTCTGGTACTAGTTTTATCCTTACGCAAGATAAAATAAAATGGCTTGTTGGATACGCGAGCCGACCTTGATTGGAAGTTCGACCACGGCGTCGTATCTAAAAAAAACTTTATTATATGCTACGTAAGGATTAGGATCAATTGGCTAGCTGGCTTCTAGGCCTGCCTCAGTGTCGTATGTAGTGTGCTGAACTTTCTGCGTATATTGTTGGATTTTTGGTTGGGTTTTTCCATCTTCTAATCTAAATCTACGGATTGTAGGTCTAGCAATTCTATTTCAATGTTTTCCTTTCAAGTAAGTATATTTGCTACTGTAAAGTTGAAGGTATCTACAAATATCAAGATTGTGACGAGTAAACATTGTTTGTGCGACTAATTTTATATCTTTCAATGAATGCGGCGTAGTCCGTGTAGGTATATTTTGTTAATTAACAAGAGGCAGAGGACAGAGTAGAATATCAATATAGCACCTTAGAGAAGCATGGCCGGCGTATCCGGCTCGCCGGTGGCCCGTGTCGGCCCGTGGCCACTGCAGGACTTCGGGCCTCTCCCACGAAAGGGGAGGTTCCTGCCATAATCTCCACGCTTGGCAGGCGGGTTGGAGATCGCAGTGTTTAAATATAACAATGGAAAACGCTGCAGCCCATTTTTCAGACTACGGAGTCTCTTGATCTTTTGCCTCGAAAACATTAGTCGCCTTGTACGACACCCAGTGTAAGGGGTCGGTGCTATTCTACTCTGCCGGACACCACACGGCCAATCAACAACTCACAAACTTAGATATTTCGACTAAGTATAGTACGAGCCAAATAGATTGGGAATAATAATAATATTAATAAAGGCAGACGAAACATTCGTGAACCATTTAAAACCGTCGACCGGGACATCCGCCGAATGCACTCGGTCAATGTCAGTCGGGTGCGCAGGAGACCGCGACGAGAACGACATTGAGTTCGGAATGCGTAGCGTTTTGGCTGTTTGCATACGTCGGCCTTCACCGATGGATCAACTACAAAATGCCTACAATTTGGTAGTTGGCATGCAGTACAAATGAGCGTCGCGAGCGTGCTCCAGCGCGCGAGGGCCCAGGGTCCGCCCTGACCATGATAAGCAGATACAGATACAGTGAAGCGACTGCCATCTGACCTCCGTGACCCAGTTAACAGGGGAACATGGCGGCATTGGGGTTTAAACCCGGTACCTCTGGGTACGGTCCGGGACGTACATATCACGATCACATCGGAGAAGAAAGTCCTCAGGCTCCAATTTCCTACACCGACGAGCACGTATGAAAAGGTTGATGAACGTGGAAGAAGCGAGAGAGATCTGTTAAGACTGTAGTAAGAAGAATGATGTGGTCTCTGCCTACCCGGAGAAAAGGCGTGACGGTATGTAGAGGTAAGTATGATGTATGTATGTAATCGTCCAGCCGTTGACTTAATCGCATATCATGGATGCGCTTGCGCGTGGCTACCCGGCATCACCGGCGCGTGCGCAACGCATGGCGAGCCAATGCGCGGAACATTACGCTTATATAGACGTGCCTATCGGGATACATGAATAAATTAAATACCGAGTAGAGCTCGTCTAGTCTAAGATGACGCGCCCCAATACTTAGTTAGTTGATTTCGATGTGTGAGTGCAAATATTGATAACGACACTTCATCTGTGTGGGAGCCAATGAACGACGCGTGCTCCTACGTTTGAATCTCACCGACAACTGAATGACCAATTACAACGGCATTTGTATATGTATTGCGTCCATAATTTAAACTTGCTTGTGTGCGGTAATGCGATAGTGGGGCGCGTCATTTTAGATTAGACGAGCTCTACAAACTACATAGGTTTGAAAATAACAATTACAAAGCATAACATTTGGGTACACAAAACCACTTTGTCAACTTTTTCTGCTGGTATTCAGCGGCTACTGTAACTTATCAACTCGCACATCTCTACATCGTATGTTACTTATACTGTGAGAACTAATCTGACTTGCCACAGTTCATAATATTTTTCATAAAAAGTGTGTTGACTGACCCTCATCCAATTATAAACGAAGTTAAGAAGTACCGTTTTACGGTTCTTTTACAAATAAGTTTAATTTAATTTAATTTATTCTTTATTGTACACAAACATGACATAATGATACAGTACAGTAACAGAGATGTACAAAGGCGAGCTTAACTCATTAATTAAGTTTTCTACCAGCAAACCTTGGAGTCATAGGAACAGGTTAAACTTAAATGCTTAAGTTCTACATAAAATTCTGACAAATAAGACCCTGAAGCATAACAACAACTGACCGTTGAATTAGATTCAACCGAGAGGTCAACGACCGTCATTCCCAATCTATTCGGCGCCGACTATAATAAAACTATACTCACTAAGCTACTATAATCACTCCATTACCGCTCTACCGGCGCCCACAGCCCGATTATAGTTATTCAATTTGCTATCGCCGACATTGTAAGTTATGGTGATTTGATTGTGCGTAATTCCTGCGACCGTGACCGATGTGAAAATATTGGCTCGCTTTCTGTTATGGTTTGCACTGTAGGTAGCGCATACATGGCGTGTAGGTAAACAAACTAGGATATTGATCACTAGCGGACCCGGCGCGACTTCGTTCGCGTACACCTACTTTGCCCGTACCTACCCTTTTTTCTTGCTTATAAACCTTCCTTTTGAATCACTCTATCTATTGTTGAAAACCGCATTAAAATCCGATGCGTAGTTTAAAAGATCTAAGCGTACATAGATACAGACGGAGGGAAACGTTTGTTTTATACTATACTAGTGGACCCGGCGCGACTTCGTTCGCGTACACCTACTTTACTCCTACCTACCCTCTTTCTACTTGCTTATAAACCTTCCTCTTGAATCACTCTATCTGCTGTTGAAACCCGCATCAAAATCCGTTGCGTAGTTTCAAAGATTTAAGCATACAAAGGGACATAGGGACAGAGAAAGCGACTTTGTTTTATACTATGTAGTGATGATGTATAGATAACAGGCGTCGGTAGCCGGGCGGTTGAGTATCTAACTCGTAAGCGAGAGGTACCGGGTTCCAATCCCGCTGCGGCCATGTACCAATGACTCTTTTCTGAGTTATGTACATTAGTTGAATACTAACCGATGCTCTTACGGTGAGGGAAAACATCGTGATGAAACCTGCAAAATCAGGCAACTCAATTTGTAACCATGATCCTACCTGGTCAGGTTCCCGTGGTAGCAGGTAGGAGGTCAGATGGCAGTCGCTCCACTGCAATTACCTGATCGCCAAATCCTGGATCATGGACAAGGCAGACCCCGGGCCCTCGAGAGCACAACCGGGACATAAACGCCAAGATGATTTTTTTAAATAGATATCAGGCGTTAATTCGCGAAAAAGTTTTTTTATTGCCTAGGGAGGAACACGGAGGGACGGTCCACCTAATGGTGCGCGGCCACCGTCGACCAGGACATCTGCAACCGACAGGGAAGGGAAGCTTAAATTTCTATTAAGCTATCCCACTCTGGCGGACACGATACTGCCAGCCGTTTACACTCGCGGATGTCGTACAAGGCGACTAATGTTTTCGAGGAAAAGATCTAGTCTCCATAGGTTAGACAATGGGCAGCAGCGTTTTCCATTGTTATATCTACAACACTGCGATCTCCAACCCGCCTGCCGAGCGTGGAGATTATGGCAATAACTTCCCTTTTCGCGGGAGAGGCCTTAAGTCCTGCAGTGGACTGTTATGGGCTGACGATGATGTTATATCGGCCAATGGCTCAACACTACATCATTACCACAACCACTAATGCCATCCTCAGGATACCGTTGACTTATGAGGATGCTCCGTGGATGGCGAAAAAAACCCAAACTCAAAATTTCTTTATTGAGTAGGGCATTAAATATTTTCTTCATCATCACAGCCCATAACAGTCCACTGCAGGACTTCGGGCCTCTCCCACGAAAGGGGAGGTCATTGCCATAATCTCCACGCTTGGCAGGCGGGTTGGAGATCGCAGTGCAGTTGATGTAAATCTACCCAGAAAGATGCTGCTGCCCACCTTTCGGATTTGTCCCTTAGTCGCCTCTTACGACACCCACGGTAAGCGATGGGGTGGTGCTATTCTTTGAGGTGGCGGCACCACACACCACAATATTTTCTTTCTTACTTTCTATTTTCTTATAGTTACTTTATTTGTTTATTATAAATCCGTTCTATTTCAATCGTCACACACGAATGGGTAAGGTAGTAGGAAGGAAACTACTAGTTAATTATAATCAATAACATTAATTAACCTAAAAAGATAACTTCGGTTACAATTCCGTTATTACTATGTCAATCAATTTCACATTGTCACTAATTAGAATCCGACTGTCAGCAGCCAGACTCCCCGAGTGACTCACGGCCTTAATTGATGCTGAAGTCCTTTCGTAGGACAGATTCTGGATTGGAAGATGGATTCGTCAGTCTTTTTTTCGTTCAGTTTTTCCCCCTAATTCAAAGCCGCAAGTTGATATTTGGCTGATCCATCCCAGAGGTGGCAGCACAAGGTGGCAGGTTATAAGACTTTCGTGGTTATACATTACACTTTCATCACACATATTTTAGGGTTAATTATGTGTCATACAATGTAGATTCCCATTGGCTACCCCTAACATTTATTCCCGTCCAGATAAACTTTATACTTCATATACACACACCACATATAATAGACTTTCTAGCCATTCCGAATCATTGACCACCACTGACTGGCAAATGACTATTCTATTCTTAGCCATCTTGACGAAATCAGCGTTAAAAAATAGGCCCTTTTCGGAGGAGTCCAACCATTGAACAATCGCCGAATGTTTGAACACACTATCTCTCGTCCAAATACGTCCGCAATTCGTGTCCGTTATGTAACAAAAGATTCCTTTGTGCGAGATAATTGATGTCTATTAGCAGGCCAGAGTCATCGCTTTCGGAACCCGCGAGCTGTTCAGCGGAAATTGCCTTTTTGTGGGTCCGCAACCCGCAATTTGTTATTGGAGTGGATTGAAGTGTTGGTAGGGGAAGACTATGAAGGTAGGTATAGGCTGTGAGGGTGCCGTTGGTTATCGTACGTCATCGTGTAGAGAGGTAGGGCATAGCGGGGTATCTCGTTCGAATTGGAGCCGCCCGACTGGGGAAGTACCTCCACTTTACAGAACACCGCAGCTAAACAATACTCTTTTAAATAGTATTGTGTTTCTGCCGGTGAGTAAGGTTTCCAGAGCTCCATGGGGTGGGAATTTGGGGAACCGTGGCTTTGGCAGTGGAGGGATATTTGCCTTTTTGCTGCCAGAGTAACGTGTTATAGAGGTGGGCAACGCATTGGCGATAGTCTCGGTGTTGCTAATGTCTATAGGCAGTGGTGACCACTTTCCATCAGGTGGCCCGCTTGCCTGTTTGCCTATCGTACGACATAAAAAAAATCGTATACAAGAAAAAATCCATTTTGTAGCGATAGAAGAGGTTCAGGAGACCCACAAAACGTTGGTATGCCCGTGCTTGTGCACAGCCTAGCAAAAAAAAATTTTTTTTCTTGGCTTTCATCAAATAAAACTGAATGAATCTATCCATTTTCATTTATTTCAAATCAGTGATAACTTTTTTTTATCTTATGATTTAATTCTTAGTTCACTTGACATTATGTATCTTTAATTTATTTTACGATAATTTTTTTTGACATTTATTTTACATTATGACATAATATATTACCATTTATTTGCCCTAAATGTATGGACATTGTCTGAAATAAATAATTTTTAATTTATTTTATACAGAGGATGTCTGTAGCATGTAATAGAGGATAGTAGGTATACGGAGACTCTTAAAAAGTACAATAACTTAATCACATACAAGGCGACACATAATAAACTATCTATTCTTGTGCGGATTACTTCACTCCATTATCGCAAATTACGCCACCGTACCAACGAAGGTTACCTCGTCTAATCCAGCCGGTGATGGATAGGTGTCCGAGGTCATCAGGCCTCTTATCTCTGGCTAATCATCATCTATATTATATTGAGGCGTTTGTATTCACAATCCAAACGCCTCAACCTCCAACTAACACCCCTTTTCTTGCCTCGGGAGTAAATAATGACGCGGTAAAATAAATAATTATCCCAGTTGTGCTCTTGCGCGAGAGTCTGGGGCCCGCCTAGCTAGACCATGATTCAGGATTTGGCAGATCAGGTAATTACAGTGGAACGACTGCCTTCTGACCTCTGTGAACCCTGACAAGTGTTTTTTATGCTTGGACAACTTACACAGCGCTATGTAGCCCCAAACTAAGCGAAAACATAAAGCTCACGGCTCTGTCCCACAGGTGGGGTAGGCAGAGAGAATGGCCCGCCACTTTGCTCTGTCCTGACACAACTCCCTAGCCTCTCATATATGCACAATTATTTTCATACATCTCCTATATTCTTACCACTTCAGACCCCAGCGTTTTAGAGTTACTATTTTTCTGGCTCGTCCTCTTAAGGGCTTTCCAACTTAGTCAATCTTAATTTAAATTTCTGCCCGGCCGGGAATCGAACCCGGGACATCTGCGTGGCAGACCGGTTAACCAACTGAACCACTCAAATAGTCGAAACAAGAATGGATCGTGGTGACACATTCAGCTTCTTTTACGTGTCGGACTTCTTAACCATTAGACGCTCCTGTCTATCTGTACGGCGATAAGCGAGAAAAGGTGCGACATATATGTTCTTTTAAGAAAGCGGTGCATGGTCATTACTTGAATGCTCCATAATACTCGTTCTCCCTCCCTGTTCGACCCACTACACTTTTCTCTCGTCTCTTCACTTTGTTCAATTAAAATATTATTTTATCTTTGGTTTTACTTATATATTGTATCCAGTTTTCAGTTCATATGTTTATTTTATGGTTTTGTATATGTATTTAGTATGTGCTTCCGGACTATAGTTGCATAAATGTATATCCCTCCTCCTTTTTACTCAAGTAGTTTTGTATTTTTTTTGTCTTTCTTTTCCTGCACCGCCTACCTTTCTCAGGCTTAGATTATCCCGGTTGACTGGTAGATAAGGCTATTTTAGCTTTAAGTCCGTTACTGTACTTTTGTGCATAAAGCTTTAATAAATAAATATATACTGCCATCTCTTTCATCTTATCTTAGTATTGACAGAAGGAAACAAACGCTCTCTCGCAGCGCGAGCTGTATCGCGGACACACTGTGCTGGACCATATAGACGGCCAGCTGTCTCTGGCAGCCGCGAGACGGCCCGCTCTGACGCCTAGTCCAATGCACCTCGTGATACCGTAAACTTTACGCGTCATTAGCCCACTTACGGGATAGTACACGGGTATTGTGCGGAGCGGGACAGCTGTAGGCGCTCTCCCTCGCGGGCGGACCGGTCGAAAGTGCATCGAATGCAAAAAACGTCAACAATTATCACGGAGTTCGGTGACCGGTGCGCGGTTACGGTGTGGGTGGCGTGTCTGTCTGGCACGCTTCCATTTGTAGATTCGCAGAGGCAAAGAACTGGATGGGTAACCAGCCACCGTCGTCTAGGACATCAGCAACCTAAGGAGAGCGGATGCGGTGCCAGCCTTGTTGGGGGCTAAGTCGAAGTTGGAACCGCAAGCTTGCCACTCGTTAGGAGTCTTCCTAATACTGTTGCCGAAGCACGGTGGGCCAAGGCTTTCCGTTGGGGGCCTTAAGACTGGTTGAACAGGTTTGGGAGCCAATTTTTATTTATTTATTTCATGTGGACTAATTCACACAGCGCCATCTAGCCCCAAACTAAGCAAAGCTTGTACTATGGGTGCTAGATAACTGATATTCTACTTTTTTTTTTAAATACATACTTTTTATACATAGAACACCCAGACCCGAAACAGAAATTAAAATTCATCATTTCAATTTCTGTCCGGCCGGGAATCGAACCCGGGACCTCTTGCGTGGCAGACCGTTTGTTGACCATTGAACCACTCAGGCTATATTATTTTAAATAGAGCTTCACTCCACTCCACTATCAGTGCACTCGCTGAACAAACAGTGGATCTGATAGTGGACGAAAGCAGTTTCCAGTTCTTGTGTGCGACCGACCCGATTGCAGTCCGTTTGCGACCGATAGCGCTACAAGTGTTTGTTTTGCTGATGCTTGAAATATGTAACTGTCTACGTATGATGCCACAGACGCTGTTGAGTTTCTGGTCCACGAAGGTCCTAGACTATAAAGTATACAAAAAAACTGATCACATCCTCGTGGTAATCAATCACCAGGTGAGATGGCGGTCAAATGCCTGGATAGTCAAAAAAAAAAAGGAAATTTGACGACCTGAGTGGTTCAGTTGGTTAACATTACGGTCGCCACGAGAGGTCCCCGGTTCGATTCCTGGCCGGGCAAAAATTGAAATGATGAATTTTAATTTCTGTTACGGGTCTGGGTGTAGTATGTATAATAAGTATGTATTTAAAAAAAGTATATAAGTAATTTATCAGTTATCTAGCACCCATGACACAAGCTTTGCTTACTTTGGGGCTAGATGGTGCTGTGTGAATTGGTCCAAGCATATTTATAATTTTTTAAGAATTATAGTCACCTATTAGTGACTTTAATGTGTCTTAAAAGCGAAACTGCGAAGAGGATGTAAGGCACCTTGGTTCTGTTTACTTCGCAAAGTAGAGCTTGTCTAAGCTGAAATGACGCGCCCCACTACTTAATTAGTTGATTTCGATGTGTGAGTGCAAATATTAATAACGACACTTCATCTGTGTTGGAGCGTCGACTGCTCCAATAGAACGACGCGTGCTCCTACGTTTGAGTCTCACCGGCAACTGAATGACCAATTGCAACGGCATTTGTATATGTATTGCGTCCATATTTTAAATTTGCTTGTGTGCGTTAATGCGATAGTGGGGCGCGGCATTTCAGCTTAGACGAGCTTGATCAAAGTTATTGTGGGGCTCATAAGCTTCTACTAGCGCTACAAAGTGGAATTTTTCTTATACTTGATGACGTAGATAACCTACGGCGCCCACCGTCTAAAAGGACTGATAGATACTCGAATATTATACGGCTTACGTGACATAGGATACCATAGCGCTCCCATACCGGTGTTGGGAAGTTAAAAAACATCCTTTTCTAAACATTTAACAACATTTCTTAAATTTTTACGGGCAAGTACAGTAGGAGACTACACGCCCATAACCCCATACAGCACTATTGAGATTCAGTTATTCAAATAACCGCGCGACTGGACCATCGACCCCGAACCGGCAACTTATTCCGGTCACGATAACAATTCACCAATACCGATATAACTCTCACGATTGTTGACTATGTCAATTTACAGAACTACAACATACAAAAATTATGAACTCAATAAATATGAAAATATTAAATAAAACCCTAATCTAAACATCTTTAGGTATGTACAAATATCCCCTAGATCGCTGCCACTGTTGGGAATAGTGCCCATAAGGCTGGCTGCAGTCTCTCGCTGGATGGCTGGCTTGACAGAGTCCTACCACCTGACAAGTTTCCACGACAAACCCCGAAAAAACGCAATTATCAGCGATATATGCGGATATATACAGCACTATGTTTAATATTACCAGTGGCCCTATCACAAGTGTGTCCGCGACAAAGCTCGCGCTGCGAGAGAGCGTTTGTCTCTTTCTCTCAATACTAAGACGAAAGAGATAGCAATACCTATGTCGCGCGTTTACTCGCTTATCGCGCGCGAGAGCAACTTGTGCCAGGCCTACAGCATAGTCTCATCAATGCAGACGACACATTTAATATTAATATCTTACGGAAATGCATAGAGATAGTTATGAATTGATTAGATGTTGTGAAAGTCGGCGGCCCGAAGACGAGTTTTGAGAAGGCGAGATTTGGTGAAACTACCTATATTTGTTTTTCTGTCATATCGACTTTTTTTTATGTTACCCAGCAGACAAACAGGCAAGCGAGCCACCTGATGGAAAGTGGTCACCGCCGCCTATGGACATCAGCAACACCAGGGGAGTCACCAATGCGTAGCCCGCCTCTAAAGAGACCTCTAATATACCTCTTGAACGATCCCATGTCATAGTCCAAAGGAAACACTGTGGCTGGGAGCTCATTCCACATCCGAATCGTACGAGGTTTTTAAACTATAGGTAATGATGGCTCAGAGTAATAAATGTATTACGAATACGTCAAATACAGGTAAAAATATCATCTTCGCGTTAATGTTACGGTTGTGCTCTCGCGGACGAGGACCCGGACCCCGGGTCCTTGAACGTGACATAGAATTTGGCTGATCAGGTAATTACAGTGGAGTGACTAGCTTCTGACATTCGTGACACTGTTAACAGGGGAACCTGACAAGATGGATGGTTACACATTCAGTCGTCTGAATGTGCAGGTTTCATCACGATGTTTTCCTTCACCGTAAGAGCAGCGTTTAGCATACAACTAATGTACATAATTCAGAAGTCATTGGTACATGGTCGCAGTGGGCTTCGAGCCCTTTATCTCTCGTTTACGATTCGGATGTTCCGTTACGTAAAATGAAGGTGATTAAGCAAAAGCTGTCTGAGCACTTGGCGAGTAATTCACGCACTAACTGTAGGGGTCAGCTGAAAATCAGCGCTGTGGTCTCGCTACCTACAGCATATGCTGAGCTGAGCCCTAGTTTGGCATGACACTACAATATTTAACCTAATTTTATGTTAGTAAGAAATATTTTGTTAACTTATATTGTAGAAATTGCCAAATAAATATTATGTCTATGTCAAAATGACATTTTGCTCTACAAGTACATGCAGTTCAACATCATCATCATCATCACAGCCCGTAACAGTCCACTGCAGGACTCAGGCCTCTCCCACGAAAGGGGAGGTCATTGCCATAATCTCCACGCTTGGCAGGCGGGTTGGAGATCGCAGTGCAGTTGATGTAAATCTACCCAGAAAGTCGCCTCTTACGACACCCGCGGGAAGAGATGGGGTGGTGCTATTCTCATGCAGTTCATCGACTAAATTATAATTCAAAGACTTAGGTTTTGTCTAACAAAAAGGCACACCCGCAAGTCTGGTAGCTCAGACAACACCGCACCTAGACTTCGTAAGTAAAAGAAAAAATATCTACACGACGCTCGCCACTCCATTACCACGCGTCAACACTCAGTGCCACCAAGGTATGTGTTCAGACAAAACCAGAACTAATGCCCGCTTTACGTTAATCAAGTGTGTAGCGAAGTTGGTCCCTACCATGGCCCCCTGGCCATCCATAAATTATGTCACACGAATTTTATGACTTTTGAGCCCCTCCCCCCGTCCTTGTCACAGGTTGTCACAATTTTATAATCCCCCCCCTCCTGATGTGACGTCACACATTTCTTAAATTTATCCATGTATTTTAGAATAATTGAAAGAAAACAGCTATCGTCATTTTTCATAGTGAGATAATTTCATAGTGAGAATGCGAAATTATTAATAAATATGGATCAAGTTCGTTAAATTTTAAGATTTTTTATTCACATCTAAACGTCGCGTTTGATTATTAATTTTTAACATGTGATGTCACAAAATGTTTGACCCCCCTGCCCCTTGTCACATTATGTCACATTTCAGTAATACCCTCCCTCCCTATTAAGGTGTGACGTAATTTATGGATGACCCCTAGGTAAGTACAGTGGTGTAAACAGATTGGATAGTAGCGATTCAATTTGGGTTGCAAGCTGCCTTACAAGTGGCAAGTGCATCAGCTCAAACCCCGCACGGCACAACCAGTCAAATTGAGTAGATAATTTTGCGTAAAATTGTTTTTTTTTATTTTTTTATGTCATACGATAGGCAAACAGGCAAGCGGGCCACCTGATGGAAAGTGGTCACCACTGCCTATAGACATTAGCAACACCAAAAGTATCGCTAATGCGTTGCCCACCTCTATAACACGTTGCTCTGGCAGCAAAAAGCAAATGCCACTCCACTGCCAAAGCCACGGTTCCCCAAATCCCCACCCCATGGAGCACTGGAAACCTTACTCGCCGGCAGAAACACAATACTATTTAAAAGAGTATTATTTAGCTGCGATATTCTGTAAGGTGGAGGTACTTCCCCAGTCGGGCGGCTCCAATTCGAACGAGATACCCCGCTATGCCCTACCTCTCTTAAAATTGTACGATTTGTTGACGTTGCTTCTCCATATTGACAGAGAAATAACACTGGATTCGCTGTAGACAATCACTGTCTGGGCGCAAGCCACTCGCCACTGTACCTTGTACTCGCCACCACAGTGGCCACTGTTCTTGACAAGTATAAATCGGGCATTAGGCATTATTGTATAAAAAAAAGAAGCTTATATGCGCACCTCTTTACTATCCACCTTCAACTGAACAGACAAGTTGGTCGCGCGTAGTAAAGTAAAAAATTTAAACATGGAATTCGCGGTAACGGCCATATTACCATAGCGTAACGCTAAAGGCATGCGGCGAGACTTTGTTTGAGAAGCGCTGAACCAACTTAGATAGCGCTGGATAACGCTGGACGATCATACCACGGAGGATGTCAAACTAAGGCGCTCAATTTCGGAGTTTGGGAAATATTAAAAATTAGTAAGTAGGAAACAAACAGAGCAATGTAACGGGAATTATGGGTTAATGTTAAAAAAAATTATCAATGAAAAAAATGAGTAAGTGTAAAATGTGTTACGAAAAAGTTTACTATTTGTTAGATAGATAGATAGATTGATTAACTCTTTATTGCACACAAAATTACAGGAAAGAACATTTAACAGGTCTATTTAAACATTGTGGGCAAAGGCGGCCTTATCGCTACAAGCGATCTCTTCCAGGCAACCCTTGTTGTTGTTGTTTGTTATGGTTAGGACAGTTGTGCAAATCAGAAATTAAAAACAAAAAACTAAAAACTTGTAAACTTAGAACGAATGTCAGAAGAAAGTAGGTATGAGCAGGCTAGATTTATGCTGAATACCATTAGAACATGATTTCACATTCGTGCAGATTTTACATATCATGATGTTTTCCTCGCTGTAATCACCAGAAAAGTCATTGCTACACGACGGCACTAGTGATCGAACTAGTTCTTCTAGCTCACGATTCAGACCCCTCAACCAGGCCTCCGACACTATCAACAAGCTAAACCCACTAAATCCATCACCAAAAGCGCTAAATTGTACAGCCGGTCGGCGCACGCGCAGGCCGCGGGGCGCGGGGCGCGGCGTCTGCGGTTAAATTCGAATCCATACCCGGCGTGACCTTGTACCGGCTCTCACGACGCGATAGATAGCCGACCGATGTAACAAAGTCAAACATGAATGGGCGCGGACGCGAGGCTCTCTCTGACTGGCGACTTATTTTGGACGCGTGTGTTTTGGTTAGCTTTGTTCGCTCTTGACCGTGATCTTGGCAAGGAGGATGCCAATCGGAGTCTTTGTTATTTTTTAATCCATATTGGGGTTAATGTCCCGGTTGTGCCCTCGGGTATGAGGGCCCGGCGTGCGCTTTGACCATGATCCAGGTTTTGGCAGATCAGATAATTTCAGTGAAGCTACAGCGTCTGACCTCCATGACCCTGTTCACAGGGGAACTTGACCAGAATGGATCATGGTTACACATTCAGTCGCCCTAATGTGCAGATTTTCCGTCACCGAAAAGCATCGGTTAGCATTCAACTTGTGTACATAACTCAGAAAAGAGTCATTGGTACAGATCGCGCCAAACTTCTAGACGCCTCTGAAGTTGCTTCCGCCACCCGTCGCACCCGACACCTATTTTTTGCTAATGCGACGCGGCAACGCAACTTCAGAGGCGTCTAGAAGTTTGGCGCGATCTGTACATGGCGGCAATGGGATTCGAATTTGGTACCTCTCGCTTACGAGTCGGATACCTTAACTACTCGGCCACCAACGCTATCCTTTGCTATCATAATGTATACTACTAATAAGTATTATAATAAAAATTGCGAAGATGATGTCGTACAGAATGGATAAGACCAACTTCCGTCGAAAACCGGCGACAAAGTTCAAAGCAAAGTGTCTGCGTGAGACCACAATAGGGACATTAATGCCAAGACGATTTTTTAGATAGATACTATCGAACCTAGTCAGGAGCGTCGGTGGCCGAGCGGTTAGAGTATCCGACTGGTAAGCCAGAGGGCCCGGGTTCGAATCCCGCTGCACCAATAACTGTTTTCTGAGTTATATACATTAGTTGAATACCAACCGAAGCCTTTACGGTGAGGGAAAACATCGTGACGAAACCTGCACATTCAGGCGACTGGATGTGTAACCATGATCCAATCTGGTTAGGGTTCCTTAGTAGCAGGGTCTTGGAATTCAGATGGCAGTCGCTCCACTGTAATTACCTGACCTTCCAAATCCTGGATCATGGTCAAGGCGGACCCCGGGCCCTCGTGCGCGAGAGCACAACCGGGACATTACCGCCGAGATGATGATGACTATCGAACCTAGTCAGCTAAACTGGAGCAGTGAAACACTTTCTTATCTCGCTCGGGTGCGGAGTGGAGTGACGTCACGCGCCGTATCTATACCATCGCCGTCTGAACCACAAATATTTGACTAGCCACAATGTTTCCTTTTTAACCGAGTTACGAGTCTGGAAACCGTTCCACGAATTATATGTATAAGTATTTGGTGTTAACGATCTGTGTGGTTCAGGTTAACATGTGTGGCACACCGTTTCGGGTTCGATTTCCGGCCGAGCAGAAATTTTAATTTCTGTTACGGGTCTGGGTTGGTGGACCCGTCGCGACTTCGTTCGCGTACACCTTTACAGCTACCTACTCTTTTTTCTTGCTTATAAACCTTCCTCTTGAATTACTCTATCTATTGTTGAAAACCGCATTAAAATCCGTTGCGTGGTTTAAAAGATCTAAGCGTACATAGATACATAGGGAGAGACGGCGGGAAGCGATTTTGTTTTTACTATGTAAAGATCTATAAATATGTATTTAAAAGTATATAAGTAGTTAGTAACTTATCTAGCACCCATAATACAAGCTTTGCTTACTTAGAAGCTAGATATTTGGCATATTTATTTATTACACCATTCCTACGAACAAACCTTGCGAGGTCATCTCTTACTACACAACGTATGTGGTACACGTGCTCCACAAACAAATAGAAACAACAGGATCTTCTTTGTTGTTTGTGAATGGCTATCCATTGATACATTAAATATCGTACTACTTACCTACCTATGTGTAGTTTAGTACCATGTTGCGAATGGTAGAGCTCGTCTAATCTAAAATGACGCGCCCCACTATCGCATTAACGCACACAAGCAAGTTTAAAATATGGACGCAATACATATACAAATGCCGTTGTAATTGGTCATTCAGTTGCCGATGAGATTCAAACGTAGGAACACGCGTCGTTCATTGGCTCCCAAACAGATGAAGTGTCGTTATCAATATTTGCACTCACACATCGAAATCAACTAACTAAGTAGTGGGGCGCGTCATCTTAGACTAGACGAGCTCTACGTACTGACTGACCGAGGCAGCCTTGAACGGAAATTTAGGCCGGTAGGTTAGGGCTAGGCACGTCCTAGCTTCCGGCTAAGCTTCTTTTATGTTATACGGCAGACGAACAGGCAAGCGGGTCACCTGATGGTAAGTGTGGACATCAGCAACACCAGGGGAGTCGCCAATGCGTTGCCCGCCTCTGAAGAGACCTCTAATATATCTCTTGAACGATCCCATGTCATAGTCCAAAGGACACACTGTGGCTAGGAGCTCATTCCACGTCCAAATTGTGCGAGCGGGAAACGTTCTTTCGTGAAATCACTTACGTCCGTGCTTCACTGAGGGGCACACTGAAAACCAGCGCCATGGCGTCAGCCGTGGCTTATGCTGAGTGTGGCCCCGTTGCTCGTCTCCTTATGGCACAGGTAACGAAGTAACGATAGCATTGTCCCTTTCTCATTGTTTCTTGTAAGCTGTATTATGCCATGTATTATGACAAAATGTACTGTGCCATGTGTGATATAGATGTAATAAACGATTTTTATTTATTTATTTTAAGCTGCAATACAAACACAATGGTCCCCTGCTCTGCGGTTTCAGAGAATTCTTCCACGCACTCTTAACTTGTGGAACCTCCCTGCTGAGGTTACCCCAAGTGACTACAACATGGAGTTCCCTAGCGTGTGAAAATGTGAGTGGTGCCCCTGTTATTGCAATCGTCCAGAGACTGCGACGACTGCTTACCATCAGGCGCGGCGTAAGCTTGTTTGCCACCTTATTCACACCTTAGTGGTATAAAGAAGCTGCTCGATTAGTCAGTATGTACCGCACGTGTACAGCGAACATATCTAGCACGAATCTGCCGCGCAGTCGTCCAACTTTTACATTATTATTCGACAATTTATTGTCCGTTAAAATGAGATCACTATAACCGCGCGGCGGACGACTACAGTGCTGTCTGAGTCACAGGCAGAAGGTTGTAGTAGTGAGTTAGAATGTGATGATTCATCATCACAGCCCATAACAGTCCACTGCAGGACTTAGGGCCTCTCCCACGAAAGGGAGTTATTGCCATAATCTCCACGCTTGGCACGCGGGTTGGAGATCGCAGTGTTATAAATATAACAATGGAAAATGCTGCTGCCCATTTTCCAGACTACGGAGACTCTAGATCTTTTGCCTCGAAAACATTAGTCGCCTTGTACGACACCCACGAGTGTAAGGGGGTGCTATTCTACTCTGCCGGACACCACGCGGCCATGTGATTGTGAATGTGATGATTACAAGTCAGTAGTCCAGTGTTGGATGCGAAAGACGCAGGGTTCGAAGTGATAATTATCATTGATATACATGTAGTTATCTTGGTAATAATAAAGATCGATTTACGCGTACGCGAACGCGATTAGCTACTTCTGAGCAAACGATATCGACTCTCGATATCAATTTTATTAGAAACTGTCACAAACATTGAAATCGCCGTAGATTGGGGTGGAGTTTTAGACTGAGTTTGAGTGTATTGTAATAAAAACTGCAGTTTGTGGGTGAGATGCGTGCGTGATAATTATCTGATAAATATCCGATATTTTTTCAATTATCTTAATAATTTCGAACCCTGCTCTTCTGAGCCTTATCTGAAGTTTTACGCTTGGGAGGGTTTAAGATACCCCCGACAAACCCTACTGAAAAGATTTTTAAGAGAGGTAGGGCATAGCGGGGTATCTCGATCGAATTGGAGCCGCCCGACTGGGGAAGTACCTCCACCTTACAGAATATCGCAGCTAAATAATACTCTTTTAAATAGTATTGTGTTCCTGCCGGTGAGTAAGGTTTCCAGTGCTCCATGGGGTGGGGATTTGGGGAACCGTGGCTTTGGCAGTGGAGTGGCATTTGCTTTTTGCTGCCAGAGCAACGTGTTATAGAGGTGGGCAACGCATTAGCGATACTCTTGGTGTTGCTAATGTCTATAGGCAGTGGTGACCACTTTCCATCAGGTGGCCCGCTTGCCTGTTTGCCTACAGTATGACATAAAAAAAAATAATAATAATAAAACAAAGCTAGGACCTCTCGATTTAAACTGGATTTTAAATGTCGGGCGTCGGTGGCGTGTCGGCTAGTGGGTCGACCTCGTAAGCCACAGTTACCGAGTTCGATCCCCAATTTACTGTCTGTTTTACTGACATCACTTTAACCCCGTGGCGGTCGAGTACAGCGCTGTCTGAGTCACCAGCAGGAGATTGCAGTGCGAGTTCGGAATCCGGTAACGACATTTTGAGTGTTATCACTGTCTGTTTGCGTCCAAATATAGAATTATACGTATGGTTTGTTGAAGTTATCGCTCGGGTCCGCTCGCTGTGCGATGGTAGCGCAATACATGTAAAAATTGCAAACTCGATAAATAACCTAACAGAAAGATAAACGTCGGGAAAGCCCCGCCGATACATATACACAGATATTCCTTAAACTACTGAACCGATTTTAATGAAACAAAGGTAAGAACATTGTCGATTAAACTGGCTTTCCAATAAAGGAAACTGCATCGAAATCAGTCCATCCCTTCAAGAGTTACGATGCCACAACACAGAACGCAGACACAACAGAAGTGCAAGTCAAACTTATAAATAATGTCCAACTTTTGTGCATAAAGTTTTAATAAATCAATAACACCCTTCTTTTGCGTCGGAGGTTAAAAAGGGGAATAAATGGGAATGGGAATATTGAATAGAACAACTGGTCCTCACAGACGATATCACGCGGAAAACCTAACAACCTAACTGACAGAAGATAACCCCCTACCAAATTCACATAAACACAAATAATTTCCAAACTCCTGAACCGATTTTAATGAAACACAGCTAAGGACCATCCCTATTAAACTGGCTTTCAAATAGAGAAAACAGCATCGAAATCGGTCTACCCGTTCGGAAGCTGCGATGCCAGACAGACACACGTCAAACTCCTCTTTCGTCGGGGGTAAGAGAGGGATAAACAGGTATGAGAAAAACTAGTCCTTAATTCCTTACAAACGAAGTGACGCGGAAAATCTAGAAAAAAACAACCTAAAAGTCCTCCGAATCCACGATCACGCGAAAGATCACGAACAAACAACCAGACAGAGTCATCTTTGCCGTGCAATGACATCATCGTCATCTCCCTTCCACATGTGGTGATTGCGGACGTCACACGACCTTGGTGCTTAGATCACACGAGTGCTGTGCACCGCTAGGGTTGCCGCTGACCAGTTAGGGTTTTTTTATTCTAAGCAGTGACAAACGAGCAGACAGTCCACCTGATGGTTAGTGGTAACTGTCGCTTATAACATCTACGATTCATGCATTTAAAGTCAACCTAACCGACAGAAAAAGTAACATAACCTCGACCAAGTTTACATCATAGACCGCATCGTCACTTACCACCAGGTGAGGTGGCGGTCAAATGCCTGGCTAGTAGAGTAATAAAAAAAAAAAAGTTTACTTAAACTCAAAGCTAACTAAAAATCGTCATCCATTTATGGTAGATGTCCCACCATCTCGTACTAAGCGTTTTGCATCCACTTTTCTTATGCGCACTGCAAAGGACTGGAACTCTCTACCTGAGTCATTGTTCCCTGATACGTATAACCTTGGGGTCTTCAAATCAAGAGTGAATAGGTATCTTCTAGGCACGCATGCTACATCTTCGACCTCATCGTCGCTTTCCATCAGGTGAGTTGAGGTCAAATGCAAGCCTATCAGTAATAAAAAAAAAAAAAAGTACGGAATCCATTTTGGAAGGAAGCTAAGATCTCTCTCGATTAAACTTTCAAATGGAGAAAACGTCATCCAAATCGGTTCATCCGTTCGGGGCAACGATGCCACAGACAGACACACAAAGCCACAGATACACACGGTAAACTTAAATAACACCTTGCACAACAATGGGAACACGTATATGTATGTATTTGAATTTAGAATATCTGCCATTTCTCAGACGTGAAGGTACAAGGTAACTTTCCAATCTTTTTGAGTAGGATAGTTCGGATTATTGCCTTGACATCGCGGAGTCCGAGGATGCCGAGGACCGGTCGAAGTGAGATGATCAAGAAAGCGCAGGAAAGCGGAGCCTGACAGAATATGACGATGAGTAGGTTTATCTAAGATACTTTATTGATATTCCGAATAAAAATTATAAAATCCATAAGATAGGCAAGAGTAGGTTTGTTGATGTGGATTGTAAATAATTTGAAGTCTATCTACCTATCCATTCAATATCCATAGTCCTATGAAAGTGGATGAGAATGGATGTATGTTTGCTTGGTTTGCAAAAAGTACTAAACGCATTTTGATGAAACTATACTTATAGTGTTGTTTTGTAGCTTACCTACTTGGTCCGCTGTTATTACTGAATTTTATACAGTGTCATGATTATATTTGGTTTTAAGACAACATAATCAGTCAGTTTTTATCGCGGACGAGTTTTTATCGTGGGTCGTTGTCAAACTAATTTCTAAAATACGACTTTTTATTATTCACAATTATTTCTAATGTAGTCCTCTTAATTTTTTACTAGATCCGGATATCATAGACAGATCGTTATACAATGCGGTCCCACACTTAATTTAACCGCGAAAAGCCTGGATACGATCGTTCTTAACTTTATGTTTTCTGTTATTTTGTTGTTTGAAAAGAGATTACATATTAATTACTTTTTAATACCGCCAACTTAGCTAGTGGTAAGTGACAATGCGACCGACTGCATGTGTAACCATGATCCAATCTGGTCAGGTTCCCCTGGTAGCAGGGTCACGGAGGTCAGGTGGCAGTCGGTCCACTGTAATTATCTGGTCTGCCAAATCCTGGACCATGGTCAAGGTGGACCCCGGGCCGCGAGAGCACAACCGGGACATTAACGCAAATATACATTTCTTTTAGAAATAATTTGGCCTGTTGTGTCTGATATATTCCGTCCTATGGTTTTGTACAAACATGTGTAGGCACATTAAATGGTTAAATAAATTTATAATTTTTTTATTCTACTCCGGCACAACCCTACCGACCACACCAGGAGGTCGTCAAAAATTAGTATTTCAACTCATCAATCGGAATTCGGACCTCACCTATCGTAATTCCGCCGACGACGGTCACGTCTCGCGTAGAAAGACGACCAGCTTATGAATGGGTTGAGTAGAATGAGCAGTTTTCCAATAGGTATCTAAAGCATTCCTAACCACTCACTTGATGGCGCCCCGGCAATTTTGGTAATTGATAATCGCTTTAAATAGGTTCTTAGCAAACAGGATATTAACACTGGGTACGCTGTATTGGATAATATTGTATTTGTCAATAGTTTTCAACCACTTTAGAGGTTGTAACAATAATGGAACATAGTGCCAACTTCTATAAACATTTCTTTTTACACTTCGTTCAACCTTTAACAGTTATGTGTATATTAATAAACATTTTATTTTTAAGTTTAGTATTAGTTGGCTGCATGAAATCACTGCCACCATCATACAGATTATAAAAAGATTACCAAAATTGTAGGGGCGCCATCTATTGATGCTTTTTGAAACAAACTATCAATATCTACTGGAAATCTCCTCATTGTAAAAGTGTTTCGACATCGTATTGAATGTGATGATAATATGGCAGTGATGGTCTGCTGTTGTACTTGTTCCTGAGACTGGGAGGGGTCCAGTTGAAGTTTTGCGTTATAGATTTTTTTATTATTATTGAGACTAGCCGGGTTTGACCGCCGTCTCGGCTGGTGGTAAGTGACGATCCGGCCGAAGATGGAGCATGCCTGTGTGGGTACAAACTATTCGCTCCAGCCTTGAAGATAACTAAATCAAAATGTGTAGGTTAACCTCTGGAAAAGCTTATTGAACTGCTTTTAATGCTAAGAATAAGGACTATCTCGATACAATTGGCATCAGTCCATCGTGAGCTAAGATGTGAGCAGATACACTCTTCAAACTTAAGTTATAACACCCCTATTTTCGCGTTTAGGGGTTAAAATTCTGCTGCGCATTTCACGGTCTACGAGTAATTCTACTTTAGTCCTTTTAAGAGGATTGGTGCTATTTTGTACTTAAGATTATTTGTATGTATATTTTGTACTTTAAAACTAGTGCGAACGTAGTTCGATTCATTACCTAGTTAAATCGTCAAACATGGGTTCAACATGTCTTTTGAGTGAAACACCTTTTCGGACGCTAGCGAAGCCTCGCTGACACAAAAATTAGTGTTTCCAGCCTACTCTGAACAACCCGGCTGTGTATCCTAGACATTAATCGCCTCTGGCAAGACTTCCGTGAGTGGAATAATGTGGCACTACTCCACTCTTTAGACCCCACAGGGCTTACCAGCCTATCGTCCCAACTCGCAGCACCCCGCGAAAAGCGAAACGCCAAAAATCCAACAATGAAACATCCGAGAGCGATGTACTCCACAAGTTCCGCTCTGTTAAACGGCCACTAGCACTCACGTGTGTTGGTACCTACACAGAATGGTGTGAAGAGAGTAAAAAAGGTAAATCACAACACTGCACTGATTGGTTGTAACGTAACGGCGCGGCGTGGAGGCTGCGCAGTGGATCGCAGGCGCGGGCTGACTGACTACCGGCCAGTATCGGCGTGTGCGCAGTGCTATCTCACCGCGGGTGCGAGGGAGACGCACGGAGCGAGTGGAGCGTTATCACTGGCGCGAATACAAATGGAACGAGGAAACGTTAGGCTTGTGTTTGAATTTCGCGAGCGTTAGGTTATGTCCGCTGTGGTTGTGGAGTTGTTTTGTTGCTGATTTGTTACGGTTATGGATCTGCCTACGGGAAAAGGTTTGACGTTATGTGTGGATGTGGGCTTGGATTGCCAGTAAATAAGTTGGTTAGTTGAAGAGTTGTGGATATATGCGAGGCTAGGGAGTTGTGTCAGGACAGAGCAACCTGGCGGTCCCTAGTCTCTGCCTATCGCATGTGTGGGACACAGGCCTGAGCTGTATGTATGTGTATGAATGTAAGTTGATTATTTACCATAACTGGGTACTACGGATTTACTTCGCGAATTACTTAGTTGATTATTATAACTCTCTGTCTCCTCAATCACTGTTCCCCGATAAGTATAACCTTGGGGTCTTCGTGTCAAGAGTGAATCGGTAAGGTAGGATTTTGCTTTTTGCTTCGATTTGTCCGAAACCTCTTCCTACTAAATATCGCGTATACATATAATCTGTCCAAACTGACTTGTCTTATTTGGTTAAGGAAATTATGTATTAAAATAGATGTTTTTTTTTTTTTATGTCATACGGTAGGCAAACAGGCAAGCGGGCCACCTGATGGAAAGTGGTCACCACTGCCTATAGACATTAGCAACACCAAGAGTATCGCTAATGCGTTGCCCACCTCTATAACACGTTGCTCGCTCTGGCAGCAAAAAGCAAATGCCACTCCACTGCCAAAGCCACGGTTCCCCAAATCCCCACCCCATGGAGCACTGGAAACCTTACTCACCGGCAGAAACACAATACTAAAGAGTATTATTTAGCTGCGATATTCTGTAAGGTTGTGCGATGTGCAGCAGTATTCGTTGAAATTCACATTCTATGTGTTTCTTATACATAATTCTCGACATCTATACACAATATACGTAGCGTGATTGATACGGCAAGCCCTGATTTTGGGCGTTGTTTGTTCACTAAATAAGACAAGTCAGTTTAAACAGATCATGCCGTGTTCCTACGGGAACTCTACATAGGATTTCGAGATGATTCATGACTTACTCTCAAACTTATATCCCAAGCTTTACTTATATCAAAATCCGTTCAATCGTTGCGTGAGAGTAACAAATAATTAGCCGTGTGGTGTCCGGCAGAGTAGAATAGCACCAACCCCTTACACTCGTGGGTGTCGTACAAGGCGACTAACGTTTAGAGGCAAAATATCTAGTCTCCATAAACTGGAAAATGGGCAGCAGCGTTTTTCAGTGTTATGTTTGCAACACTGCGATCTCCAACCCGCCTGCCAAGCGTGGAGATTATGGCAATAACCTCCCCTTTACATTGTTAATGTACCTACCACATTTACAGCAAATAAATGATTCTGATTCTGATTCTTTTGCGGGAGAGGCCCAAAGTCCTGTATTGGACTGTTATGGGCTGTGATGATGAACAAATAATTCATTTATAATATTGGTAGGAACAGGATGATTTGGACTAATACGATCGATATACAAAGTTTACTTTGCGTTTATGATCACACTCGACACAACCCACGGATTCTAGATTCGATATCCAGACCCATAGTACAAGCGTTGCTTAGTTTGGGGCTAGATGGCGCTGTGTGAATTTGTCCACGAATATTTAATATTTATAATATAATAATATAAAATTCCATAAAAATACAATAATACAAAGTCATCAATACAATGTCAAAACTTAATACTAATTTTAACAATATATCTATGTCAGCCAAATAACCCACCCCTGACCGCTCCCGGTGCAAAGGTGCCCATCACACTCGCTGCATTACCGCGTTGAATCGCAATGGCCAACCTCTGCACCAAGAACGACCTGGAGCGGGAGTCACCCGTGATATCTCCGAGCCTACGGCCTATTCTGAAATAAAAAATATATAAAATATAATAATATTATATTAATATTAATATTATTAATATTCACCATTCTGATTTATCTAAGCCTGCACCCTAAATACTCAAACATATTTTCACCTACTCTACCATAACATACACTCTTACTGCTGCTGCTGTCCTAATCCCTTTTGTAAGCTGCAGTTTTATAATTAATAATAATAATAATCGTGGACAAATTCACACAACGCCACCTAGCCCCAAACTAAGCAAAGCTTGTACTATGGTTGCTAGCTAACTGATATACTACTTATATACTTTTAAATACATACTTATTATACACAGAACACCCAGACCCATAACAGAAATTGAAATTCATTGTTAAAAGTTCTGCCCGGCCGGGAATCGCACCCGGGACCTCTTGCGTGGCTGACTGGCATGTTGGCCACTGAGCCACTCAGGTCGTCGTACTACTTATACCTATACTTTATTGTAACCAAATGTGATTGCTGTAATACTGTAAAATGAATAAATAAATAAATAAATAAATACTAGCGACCCGCCCGGCTTCGCACGGGTTACTGCCCGTACCTCCCTTTCATGAAATAACTTGTATTCCACGTGTGCGGAGCCGCGGGGTCAATCTAGACAAATAACCTAACCGATAGAAAAACTCGGATTATCCCCGACCAAGTTCACCTAAACACAGATATTTTCTAAACTACCGAACTGATTTTAATGAAACAAAGCTAAGAACCATCTCGATTAAACTGGCTTTCAAATAGAGAAAACCGCATTCAAATCGGTCCACCCGTTCGGGAACTACGACACCACTAAGATGGCAAGCAAGCTTACTTCCTGCCGCGGTAAGCAGTCACCGCGGCCTATGGACGTGCCACAGACAGACTCGGCCACAGATACACAGATCAAACCTGTAACTTTTTCCGTCGGAGGTTAAATAAAACACATTCGCGCAGCCCAACAGTCGAAGCACCCAGTTATGCCGCAATGGCGTTACACATAGCGCATGGTAAAAGCAGCTGGACACCGCGTATGCGCACTTTCCACGCATCTGTAATGCGTGCGGCGCGCGCGCGGGCTCTCTCCGCGCATGCGCCGACTATAAGAACTGGATCGCTATGTAAGTACCAGTCGGAACGCGGCGGATTTTTAGCCGCACAAAGCGGAAGCGGCTTGGGGCTCTAGACGTCAGTGTGAATAAACTGTTCCTAGACTGGCCGTGTGGTGTCCGGCAGAGTAGAATAGCACCAACCCCTTACACTAATGGGTGTCGTACAAGGCGACTTATGTTTTCGAGGCAAAAGATCAAGAGTCTCCGTAGTCTGGAAAATGGGCAACAGCATTTTCCATTGTATTATTTAAACACTGCGATCTCCAACCCGCCTGCCAAGCGTGGAGATTATGGCGATAACCTCCCCTTTCGTGGGAGAGGCCCAAGTCCTGCAGTGGACTGTTACGGGCTGTGATGATGAGACAGGCGTGCTCCATCATCGGTCGCATCGTCACTTACCACCAGGTGAGATGGCAGCAAAATGCCTGGTTAGACCAATTATAAAAAATAAATAAATTAACTCACATGCATTCAACTGAGACTCAATTGCAAGTATTGCGACTCCATTACGATTGAGACAAATTGGGGATTTTGCTCCACTGTGACTACCCGATCTGCTAAATCTTAGATCATGGTCAAGGCGGACCCCGGGTCCTCGTATGTGAGTATAAGCGGGACTTTAACTCAGTATCTGTATACCTATTATATACATTGTATTTTATCGCCAGTAAATTTTCGAAATAAATTATTATGTTTAGATTAAAATAATACAAAAAAAACCTCACGATAATACGGGTATTTCGCAAAAGCTTTTATTAATAGAATTCTAAATTCCTAATGGATTCCTAATCGTAATTGACTCTAAGTTGATAGGTTTTTGGTGTTGCCATCTAAAATATACCAAGAGACTGCCGTTTTAGTCCACAATTAAATATCACTCAATGGAATATCACTGGAAAAACATTGGCATTAAATTTCTTTCTTTTTTATACCACTAAGGTGGCAAACAAGCTTACGGCTAAATTAGTGGCTGAATACCAAATACTGTACCGAAAGTCAAACTTCCTATTGGGAGCCATTCGTAAAACGGACTTGGGGCCCTGGTTTAGTGGCAGCGTGCTTGCCACTCGCCACTGTACTTGTACTCTAACGCTACTGTCCTTGAATTATGTAAAGCGGGCATAAAGGCGCGCATCACCTCTAATTCTAAAGTCTATGTATATGTATGTAAACTCCTTATTGCTTAATAAATTAGGAGTATACCTATGTCAAAGCAGCTCGTGCGGATAGTTGGAAGATCCACAACATAAGAAAGAAGCGCTCGCCCGATAGCGGAAAGGGGCCGGCGGAATGAGGTTGTGCAACTGCTTCGCACACATTCGACTTGAACTTTTTAAGTTCTCACAGCCAACCGGAAAACAATGTTAAAAGAAGTACCTTTTTCCACCACCTTGGAGATCACCCGCACAACAGTCAACTGACAATCCATGATCACACAACAGAACTAGCGCTGACCGACACGGACTCCCGATTGAACAATTGTTTAAACATTTTCCTGTAACCTTCCCAGTTTGTGCATTCCTCTGTATTAGGTTAAGGAAGTTGGGCGGATAATTCTAATAGAGACGTTATAAATTTAGAAGATTTACAACGTAAACAGAATAAATTATGTAAGTGTAATTTTATTATAAATTTTAATGCGTCTCCTGCAATTGACGACCTGAGTGGTTCAGTGGTCGACATGCCGGTCTGCCACGCAAGAGGTCCCGGGTTCGATTCTAGACCGAGCAGAAATTGAAATGATGAATTTTAATTCCTGTTACGGGTCTGGGTGTTCTATGTATAATCTAAATAAAAAGTATGTATTTATCAGTTATTTGGCATCCATAGCACAGCTTTGCTTAGTTTGGGGCTAGATGGCGCTGTGTGAATTTGTTCATGAATATTTATTTATTATTATCATTATGGTCGTGTGGTGTCCGGCAGAGTAGAATAGCACCAACCCCTTACACTCATGGGTGTCGTACAAGGCGACTAATGTTTTCGAGGCAAAAGATCAAGAGTCTCCGTAGTCTGGAAAATGGGCAGCAGCATTTTCCATTGTTATATTTAAACACTGCGATCTCCAACCCGCCTGCCAAGCGTGGAGATTATGGCAATAACCTCCCCTTTCGTGGGAGAGGCCCTAAGTCCTGCAGTGGACTGTTACGGGCTGTGATGATGATTATCATTATAATTTTCCCAGTTTTCGGGGTAGAGATAAAGCTACAAAGCTTTAAGTCCACTTTTGTGCTACTTTGTGCATAAAGTGGTAAATATTTAAATAAAAATTCGGTTATCCCCCAAACAACTTTACATATACACAAACATTTTCTAAACTACCAGACAAATTTTACCGTTGACAGTAAGTTAAAGATACTACTGGAGCTCTATATGATAGCAACCTCGCCAACAGATTGGTTTAGACAATATCTATAATTGAAGAAAATTTCTCAAAAGAAAACATTTTTGGTACTTAGGATTAAGGGATGTAATTTTCTTTTAGGTTTAGTCTGTCTGTCTGTTCGCGCTTCACGCAAAAACTACTGAACGGATTTTGTTCGATAGTTTGGTAGACGTTTAGGGTACAATCTAAGCCATGTTTTATCTGATTCGGTAGAGCCAGAGATACAGCTTGACCTCCATGTGGTACTAGCATTCATACAATACGGTGGCAATTTAAAATGGTTACGCGGGCAACCATTTTAAATTTGCCGTGTAGTGTCCGGCAGAGTAGAATAGCACCAACCCCTTACACTCTTGGGTGTCGTACAAGGCGACTAATGATTCCGAGGCACGAAATCTAAGAGACTCCGTAGGTTTAAAAATGGGCAGCAGCATTTTCCATTGTTATATTTAAACACTGCGATCTCCAATCCGCCTGCCAAGCGTAGAGATTATGGCAACAACCTTCTCTTTCGTGGGAGAGGCCCGAAGTCCTGCAGTGGACTGTTATGGGCTGTGATGATGATGATGACACTGGCAAAAGCTAAACTGTCAAAAAAACGATTTCCACGCGGACGAAGTCTAGCGATGCTAGTGAGGTAATAAAAGACGAGACGCGAGAAACAACCGTTACTTGAAATCGGATAAAAACAGACACGTAAGCAACATGCGACAAAGTAGATGCATCGGTTTCCAGCAGGCCTGAAACACTAACATAAGTGCCAATCAGGCTTCATAACAACAGCTTACACTATACCTTTATATAGTATAAAATAAATATAGTTTAAAAAAACTAAAAAGACACGCTTTTAAAGAATATCAAACTAAAAAGTTGAAAATAATTTTAAAAATAAACTGAAAACAATAGTATATAAAAAACTTTTTAGTTTGATATTCTTTAAAAGCGTGTTTTTTTAGTTTTTTTAAACTATATTTATTTTTAACTTTTTAGTTCAATATTCTATGAAAGCGTGTTTTTTAAATTTTTTAAATCTATATTTATTAGTTACAGTGCTCCGATTTCCCGCTTAAATTGGTGCTGCCCTCTATATTATTAAAAATATATATATTTTTTTATTGATGGTAGTTTTCCTACCGACCATAGTAGTAACGCGTAACGGGGAATTAGGGTCATCGCCGATAAAAGGTAGCAAAATCAGCCACCAGGGCCAAGGAGAGCAGCAGGCGCGCAAAGGAGAGTTACAAACCCACAAACATACAAACATACAAGTGAAGCTAATAAAAGCGTGTTAACAAAGTCGCTTCCCGCCATCAGTATCTTTTAAACTACGCAACGGATTTTAATACGGTTTTCAACTTATAGTGTGGTTCAAGAGGAAGGTATATATATATATATTTTTTTTTTTATGTCATACTGTAGGCAAACAGGCAAGCGGGCCACCTGATGGAAAGTGGTCACCACTGCCTATAGACATTAGCAACACCAAGAGTATCGCTAATGTACCAAGGATCGCTTTAGCTCTGACGATTACATTCGTCTTTGCAGGAAGCACCACCTTTTACCTTTGTATAAGAGGCGTGAGACTGCAGATGTGGTGTTTCTTTTGAAAATTACATCTGGCGTGATTGATAGCCCCCGTCTTCTGCAGGAAATTTCACTTAGACCCCCCAATAGGGCCCTGCGTACTAATTCTATTCTATCAGTATCTAATGCTTCCACAAACTACAGACGAAACACATTCCTATGGCGCGCTTGTGACTTTTTCAATGGGTTGTGCAAGGAGAGCAACATTGATTTATTTAATACCAAATTTGAAACGGTGAGGCGGTGGTTGAATCGGTCTTTTTTTGACGGTACTCTTTGATTCGTTTCCACCTACATTTTTCTTTTTTTTCTACTTCATGTCTAGTTTAAGGCGGTGGATTATATTATATCTTATTCACAGAATAGTTTGTGTGAAATGGGTTGCTGTAGGCGGTGTGCAGTGTTGTGAATAATGTAAACACTCTCCCTTATTTTTCTTTTATTTCTTGGGTACGCAATAATTTAATATTATATTCTGTCATCATATTATTGCGTGGCAGTTTTGCTTTTCTTTTTATTTTTATTTTGTTGTAACTAGCGAGGACCTGTAATTGGCTTGTTGGTTCTAATGTAATATTTATGATGTTTTATATGGCTGTTGGTACTCCAATAAATAAATAAATGAATAAATAAAAATGCGTTGCCCACCTCTATAACACGTTGCTCTGGCAGCAAAAAGCAAATGCCACTCCACTGCCAAAGCCACGGTTCCCCAAATCCCCACCCCATGGAGCACTGGAAACCTTACTCACCGGCAGAAACACAATACTATTTAAAAGAGTATTATTTAGCTGCGATATTCTGTAAGGTGGAGGTACTTCCCCAGTCGGGCGGCTCCAATTCGAACGAGATACCCCGCTATGCCCTACCTCTCTTAAAATATATATATATATATATATATAAGCAAAAAGCATGCTGAGTGGGTACCATTTATTCTGGCCGCCGCGGTACCGACAGTGGCATGGGGCTGCTCATTGTTTTAAATGCTTTTATTGTTAAAGTTTCCTCTTACAGTTATGTAACTATTATTGTGTCGTTTCTTTCTTAAAATGAGTAAGGTAAATCGCGCCGGGTCCATTGGTATTTATAGAAAGAAATGTGCGCCACCCGCTTCCTCGGGCGCCGCCTCGTGCGCGTGCGCATGTGGCGCGCAGCTTGCCCCGAGTTAGTATTATTATGGGGCTATACTTAGCACGCCGCTGGGGGCGGAAGGGTCCGGCATGCCGACCGCCGTGTGGACCGAGCGGAGGGGAAGTGTGGTAGGCTTGTTGAATAAATATCGATACATCGATATATTCGATATTTTTAATTCGATAAATCGATATATTTTTATCCGATATAACGATATATCGATATAAAATATCCAATATCGAAAATTGTATCAAAAACGATATTTTTATGTTATTTTGTCTAATAAAAAAGAATAACTATAAAAATACATTCGTTTCTATTGAGATATTTGTACATTAAAATAATTTACATTTTGTATAAAAATTACTATTGATATTATTGCGCTAGGCTAAGCTAAATACACTGTTATTTTAAAACCACAATAATTTATTTCAAATTTTGCCGATATATCGATATATCGATTTTTTTTCCGCGATATATCAATGTCAATATTGATTTTTTTTTAAATATCGATGTATCGATATATCGATATTTTTTTTCACTTTCGACATCCCTAAAGTGTGGAAAAAATTTGTCGAAATCTGTGTCTCGATCCAAAAGCGCGCTGTGAGAATTGTCGATGTCACAATTGGTATTGAGCCGCTGAGCCAGCGGAGGGATGTCACCTCCCTTTGTGTGTTCTACCGCTTATACAACGGCGTTTGTTCTGAAGAACTGTTTGACATGATGCCTACAGCTACATTCTATCATCGCACCGCTCGCCATCGACAGCGAGTTCATTCTCACACCTTGGAGCCAAATTGGTCGCGAACTGTGCGGTTTCAAAGGAACGCACACTAAGGTTGTGGAATGAACTACTTCGAGAGGTTTTCCCTGGATAGTACAACATGGAGTTCTAAATAATACTCTTTTAAATAGTATTGTGTTTCTGCCGGTGAGTAAGGTTTCCAGTGCTCCATGGGGTGGGGATTTGGGGAACCGTGGCTTTGGCAGTGGAATGGCATTTGCCTTTTTGCTGCCAGAGCAACGTGTTATAGAGGTGGGCAACGCATTGGCGATACTCTTGGTGTTGCTAATATCTATAGGCAGTGGTGACCACTTTCCATCAGGTGGCCCGTTGCCTGTTTGCCTACCGTATGACATAAAAAAAAGAGCATCGGAGTCACAGAAATCTAACTGTGATCGTAAGCGTAATTGCTGATGTGTCGACCTACATTTGGATGCTGAGTCAGTGCTGCTGAGACTTTGCTATTACTTACTGCGCTGGCTCAGCGACCCAAAGTGGATCTTGGCCTCCGACACCAGTAGGCAAATTATGTAACGCCGTTGCCAACAATTCTCTGATTTCAATGATTGAAATTGTTACTTTTGCGATTCCGTACCGTCGATTTCATGGGTTCAGTTGCTAACGAAGTTCCATTGCAATAAACTGAAACTAAATCGATCATACGTAATCGCAAAGTAACAATTTCAATCATTGAAATCAGATATTATTGGCTAACAAAGTTACGTAATAAGCCTACAGAGCTCGCCACTTATGCTATTGCAACTATATTTTGCAAGCAACGTCTACGTATACGCCCAAGAACTACCAACCATGAAGCGAGTGTGTTAAAGTGCCTAAACAATAAAAGGCTAATGTATAATTCATCGAAAATATGACTTAACGAGTGAGAGCCACCACCACCATCACAGCCCGTAACAATCCACTGCAGGACTTAGGGCCTCTCCCACGAAAGGGGAGGTTATTGCCATAATCTCTACGCTTGGCAGGCGGGTTGGAGATCGCAGTGTTTGAATATAACAATGGAAAATGCTGCTGCCCATTTTCCAAACTACGGAGACTCTTGATCTTTTGCCTCAAAAATATTAGTCGCCTTGTACGACACCCATGAGCGTAAGGGGTTGGTGCTATTCTACTCTGCCGGACACCACACGGCCACCACACACCACGGGCTAATGTATAATTCATCGAAAATATGACTTAACGAGTGAGAGCAGTACGACTTATTCCAATTAGTGCGCAGTGTTGCGTAAGTTAGCGCACTATCTTTACTTACGCAACTAAAAAATATTTATCTACGATATATCTAAACAATGTACAGTTGTTGTCGTAGATAAATATTCTTTATAGAAGTATAACAAGTAAGTAGTGCAAAAACTAAAAATCCCGACAAAGGCACTGCATCCGCTCCCCTGTCGGTTGCAGATGTCCTGGACGACGGTGGCCGCGCACCATTAGGTGGACCGCCAATCCAAGTGCCTTCCCAGGCAATAATAAAAAAAAATACTGAAGATATTATAGGAATCGCCTTTTTAAGACCTATAGTTTGGTAGAGCTCGTCTAATCTAAAATGCCGCGCCCCACTATCGCATTACCGCAGACAAGCAAGTTTAAAATATGGTCGCAATACATATACAAATGCCGTTGTAATTGGTCATTCAGTTGCCGGTGAGATTCAAACGTAGGAGCACGCGTCGTTCATTGGCTCCCACACAGATGAAGTTTCGTTATCAATATTTGCACTCACACATCGAAATCAACTAACTAAGTAGTGGGGCGCGTCATCTTAGACTAGACGAGCTCTACCCCACTCGATTGGTTCCCGAGAAAACGATTTTCGAAAGTCACTACACAATATGGCACCCGAAATTCTAGAAAAACATAACCCTTCTTCTGATGCTGTCGGGCGGAAAGAAAAGTTAAAAACTAAAACCTTATGGAAAAAATCGATGTCTGACAAGTACGAAACAATGAATATAAATAAAAAATAATCTTAGACAAATTCACACAGCTGCATCTAGCCCCGAAATAAGCAAAGCTCGTGTTGTGGGTGTTAGATGATTGATAAACTACATAAATAACTACATAAGTAACGAGATTAGAGTATATTTTTTCTTTTTCTTGTTTTGTTTATGTCTCTGTTTGAACATATTTTTCTAATTTAATTTTAAGAATTTTGTGCTGTGTTTGAGTGTAATAAATGTGTTTTACTTTACTTTACTTTAAATTCTTTTTTTACTACATTCTGCACCCAGACCTGTAACAGAAATTGAAATTCATCATTTAAATTTCTGCTCGGTCAGGAATCGAACCCGGGACCTCTGCATGGCAGACAACTTTGTTTGTTTGCCACCTCAGTGGTTTTAAAAGAACATAACATAGACAATAGACATATCAAGAGCGAGTTACATTCTTTAAATGTTGCCGCAACCGTAACGTAAGCTAAATGTAACTATTCTGCCTTATTACACGAGTGTGGGAACATCTCCCGTAGTAAAGAAGTCGTAAACACATAGTTGCTCAGTGTTACGTTATATCGAATCGTACGGCCATTCTTTCTCTGGTCTATTACAGTTTTTAACTTCGTTTAGACGCGATTGGTCTTTTTTAAACCACTAAGGTGGCAAACAATAGACTTATGGTCTAAATGGTCCAAGGGTTAAAATTTTTTATCGCGGTTGATTTTCATTATAAATTAATTAATTGTTAATTAATTAACTATTATTAATTGTAGCAGACCTACGGTGGCAGAGGTTGATTTTATAAATTTATCACATTGAAATAAGCCTAAAAAAATTTATTTCATTTATTTAACAGATTAGGGTATATTTTTATAATCCCGGATCTTAGACTATAACAGATGACAAGACGAACACTAACGCTCGACCTTATTTATACTACAATAAACGCAGGGGTGAGTCACCGTAGCGGATAATATTTGCCCAATGAGCAGTTTTCCAATAGGTATCTAAAGCATTCCTAACCACTCACTAGATGGCGCCCCGACAATTTTGGTAATTGATAATCGCTTGAAATAGGTTCTTAGCAAACAGGATATAAACACTGGGTACGTTGTGTTGGATAATATTGTATTTGTCAATAGTTTTCAACCATTTAAGAGGTTGTAATAATAATGGAACATAGTGCCAACTTCTATAAATATTTCTTTTTACATTTCGTTCAACCTTTAACAGTTATGTTTATATTAATAAACATTTTATTTTTAAGTTTAGTATTAGTTGGCTGCATGAAATCACTGCCACCATCATAAAGATTATATAAATATTACCAAAATTGTACGAGCGCCACCTATTGATGCTTTTTGAAACCAACTATCAATACCTACTGGAAAACTCCTCATTGGTTGGCAGCGTCAAGCATAGTTATTAAATAAGTTGGCGTTCCATGACGGCGCTACTAACTCGCGAAACGTTCCGGACCAATGAAATACGATACTATAATAAATTAGTACGGTTTCCTGCCACGACACGCCACATGTCGGGCGCGAGGAAGTAGGGATGGCGATGTGTGGAAAAGATGTCGATATGTTTGTCAACTGTTTTTATACTGTACTAGCGATGCCCCGGCTTCGCACGGGTTTTCTCGGCTTTTCTCTACTATAATAAGCATGTTTTATACATCTAAACCTTCCGGAACAAATTCTCTACCTGATGGTGAAAACCTCATCAAAATCCGTTGCGTGGTTTAGCAGGAGAGTGCCTTTAATTTATACTATGTGCAGACGACCATACAGACTCCGTTTTTGAAGGCTGAAGTTCAAGCCAATACCTTTCTTGCTCCTACCTCTAACCCAATTATTAATCAAATAAAGTTGCCTGGATCTTGATCCAGGATTTGAACTCATTAGAAGGAGAACCTGACCAGATAGACCAGTTTCCTGAATGAGAAAGAAAGAAAGAAAATACATTTATTACACATAGCACACCACGACACAATAACAGTTACAGTTACAGACAACGGACACATTAACATTTAAAATATCTTAATTGAGACAATATATTGTAGTCTCCCATGGCACTGTCGGTGCCGCGGCGGCTAGCGCAAATGGTACCCACTCAGCATGTGCTGTGAGGCGCAAGAAACGACTCACAGCGCTGGTATTCTGTGGGCCCATTGTTTGGGTACGTCACGGGCGTTATACTAACTAAATAAAATAAATAAATACATTAAAATAAATAAAACATATGTAGGTATGGTACATAAATAAATATTATTTTAAACAGCACGGCACATCTGCTGGCATCATCTGAATGAGAAGGTTATCCTATGCCGAATATAGGCTTCTTAGACGTTCAGCTCGCCATTTTAGATAAGTCACCTTTTGTCAAATTGCATGTTATTTTCGTGTGTAATAAACAAACAAGTTCAAATAAAAAATATGTTTTCGTAGCAAGGTTTGGTCGCGCGTTCTCTGTGAACAGTCAGAGTATTTCTCAAATCTAATCAAACGAGCCCAAACTCGATGGGTTACCACGCGGAGTTAGGAGTTCCCATGGCCACCGTCCGTCTCCGTCATCAGATCAGCTCGATGGTATCATAACATTGTATTGTCACCGAATTTACACGAGTGTGCAAAGTTTGCACTCAATCGGGTACCGGGAAATGGGTCCAAAACATGCAAGATTTTATTAAAGTAAAGTAAAGTAAAACACATTTATTACACTCAAACACACAGCACCAAATTCTTAAAAATAAATTTAAAAAAATATAATCAAACAGAGACAATAACAAAACAAGAAAAAGAAAAAAGATACTCTAATCTCGTTACTTGTGCCATGTGGAGAGTGCAATAGGGCCACGCTCAGCATATGCCACGACAGTTACCGTGACGCTGGTTTTCAGTGGGCCCCCTAGTGAAGCATGCACAGACAGGGGGACATGTGGATCTAAATAAAAGCTGGTAAAAAACAAGGTATAGGGGTAGAGCTCGTCTAGTCTAAGATGACGCGCCCCACTACTTAGTTAGTTGATTTTGATGTGTGAGTGCAAATATTGATAACGACACTTCATCTGTGTGGGAGCCAATGAACGACGCGTGCTCCTACGTTTGAATCTCACCGGCAACTGAATGACCAATTACAACGGCATTTGCTTTAAACTTGCTTGTGTGCGTTAATGCGAAAGTGGGGCGCGTCATTTTAGATTAGACGAGCTCTACTACGAGTTCAGGTTGCTTTGACAGATTGCGGAAATATGAGTATACTCAATTTATTTTACTGGCAATAATAAACTACCTATACAGAGGACATATAACTCGACGCTATTGAGTAGTCTATAACTTTTAATAAGCCGCCCTCGTTATTGTGCACCATTTAAAATGTGTCGGTTTATACTAACTCTAGTGTCAACGTCTACTACGTCAAATGATGACACATTTCGAATGAAATGTCATTACTCTAATTTCACAATAGCGACATGTTATTTTCTTTTTCCGTCACGTTCCTTATTATCCATGTCGCACTATCGGCGACATTTGAATTTTGTCACAGAATACTATATGCTTCCGGTGTTGCTACTTAAAACGCAGAACTAGCGCCACCATTGACGGATCACCTTTGCCGCGGTCAAGCTTTAGCTATGTATGATGTGAGTAGGGTTGCCAACTTTTTTTAGACCAAATATAGTATTTTCGGGTTTTTAAGCCATAAAAACATAGTAGGTAGGGAATTAACCAAAAATATATAGTAGGTTTTTTAAATAAAACGTTTATATATTATTTCTGAAATGCATATTTTCTGCTACATTGAGCTTCATAGCTGTTTTGTTTTATTAGACTTGAGTTTGACGTCACGTCATACAAATGTCAAGACTCAAGATCGTTCTGAAATATTCGATTCGCATCAGGATTTTTTTCTTTTGAGGATATTATGGACGCTTTCCGTTTTGCGATAAGTGGTAATGTCGTGTCATTAAATATAGTAGTTTCGCCTACTATATTTTAATTTTTAATTTATAGTAGGTAGACTCCTAATATAGTAGGATACTATATTATATAGTAGGGTTGGCAACCCTAGATGTGAGTGAACATCCTTAGTAGAGACGAAGCCGGCGAGATGCTAATTACCGAGGCGACCGCGGCGCACGCGCATGCGGCACACTGCCATCACTTAACTAGGAAAACATCCCATACTGACAAATAACTTACAAAATCTAAGAGACAACTTCAAACAAGATCAACTTTTAAGAGAGGTAGGGCATAGCGGGGTATCCCGTTCGAATTGGAGCCGCCCGACTGGGGAAGTACCTCCACCTTACAGAACACCGCAGCTAAACAATACTCTTTTCAATAGGATTGTGTTTCTGCCGGTGAGTAAGGTTTCCAGTGCTCTATGGGGTTGGGATTTGGGGAACCGTGGCTTTGGCAGTGGAGGGATATTTGCTTTTTTGCTGCCAGAGTAACGTGTTATAGAGGTAGGCAACGCATTGGCGATAGTCTCGGTGTTGCTTATGTCTATAGGCAGTGGTGACCACTTTCCATCAGGTGGCCCGCTTGCCTGTTTGCCTAACGTATATCATAAAAAAAATCTATATAAATTAAAAAACAAATAATCTTCTTGGAGAATAAGTTCAGCTACAATCGTAATAAGCTAAGTAACTCCCGAAGCAAAGCGTTTCTTTGCGTCAGGAGTTCCAATATAGCAAATTAAAAACACAATTTTTAAATGTTGAAAGTCTGTGGCGACATCTATCGCTCTACTGCTCAAATAGGGAAGACTCAACGATACTCACATTACGAGTACACGAACACAAGGTTGGCAAGCATCCGCACATAGATGGCGCTAACAATCCTACATCGCGCTAGAGAAATGTGCCAACTTCCACGGCATATATACAACTTCCGACGATCAACTGTCGGGCCCTTGGTCCCCTGGTCACAACACCCGGCCAGGTGGGTAATTACCCTTTTCTACCTTCTAACCATCTTCGCTTGCCAACATGGGCGGCAACCTTACCCTGCACCGCCAAAAGTCCATCAATCGTTTTAAGTAAGTTTATCACACCTATGTGGAATATTGTCGAACCTAACCGAATCGCTATGCCGCCATGACTTTTCTGAGTTATATGTATACCTGTACATACATTATTTGTCTTATGAGGGCAAACATCATGAGGAAACCTGAACATTCAGGCGACTGAATGTCTAACCATGATCCAATCTGCGGGGCTACTGGCTAACTCAGTTGACAACTGTATTTGACACTAGATAATTCTACACCACGTCATCTACGTTGAAAACTGGCAATAGCGTCTACCAAATTAGAGTAGTGTCAGATTTTTTTATGTCAAATTCAGTTGTCCACTGAGATAGCCGATAGGCCCTCTGGTCAGGTCCCCCTGCTAACCGGGTAGCGACTCACGAGGGACGGATGGCAGTCGCTACCTGATCTGCCAAATCCGATGGACCCCGGGCCTTTGCGCGCTGTACCTACGCTCTGCTTGCTCATGTGTTCCTCGAACACACTAACCTGTACTCCTTCAAGGCCAAAGTGAATAGCCTGTTTCTGGACAGGCATGCTTCATCTTCAGCTATTAGGCGAGATGAGGGTCAAATACCTACCCAGGATGTTGTAATAAAACAATTCTCAAAGCAGGCAGAGTTTGTAATCTGCGATTCAAACATGTGGAGTTAATAACCGACAGAAAACGACGGAAAACCCCTAAATAAATGTTAAACATTCGAATATCTATATATTCTCTTTATATATTTATTTATGATGACATGTATAAGCACATCTTTTAGTTTTTTCCCCTTATTTGCTCTTGCACTACTATGAGATACTGTGATAACTTACCTCTTCCCAAAGGTTGTCTGGAAGAGATCGCTTAAAGCGATAAGGCCGCCTTTGCGCGCATATAAATTGCTTTTTTTATTTCTTGTTATGTATAATTTTTTGTGTGTGCAATAAAGAGTTTTTACTTACTTTTACTTATGTTCTAAAGTACTGAAGCGATTTTAATGAAACGCTAAGAACCATCTCGATTAAGCTGCCTGTTAAACAGAGAAAACCGTATCCAAATCGGTCCATCCGTTCGGGAGCTACGTTGCCACAGACAGATACACAGAGCCGCAGATACCCACGTTACACTTATAGCCCCTCTTTTTTCATCCGGAGTTAAAAACAATTCTCAGTAGGCAGTTTGTAATCGACCCATACATGTGCGAGTTAAAAACACAACACAACATGACGCCAAGTTCTGTAATCGCAATCGGCTGGCAAGCCGGCGCGCGCTCTTGAACTTGCGCACGCGCAGCCGTCCGCGATGCACGCGCCGATGCGGATTTCCTGCGACTGCGGCGAATAAATAAATAAATAATATATATGCTTGGACCATTCACGGCGCCATCTAGCCCCAAAGTAAGCAAAGCTTGTGTTATGGGTGCCAGAAAACTGATAAACTACTTACATCTTTTTTAACTACGTATACTTGTTATATACAACACCCAGACCCGTAACAGAAATTAAAATTCATCATTTCACTTTCTGCCCGGCAGGGAATCGAACCCGGGACCTCAGCGGGGCATGTTAACTAACTGAACCATACAGGTCGTCTAAATCCGTAACACATCGCAAAGAGCCACCGGAAAGTAAGCGTGCGCATAACCCGTGATTAGGCCTGACGCTGTCCGTATGACCGAGAGGTCACCGTATGTCACGAGGTACTTGTCAAGTCTTTTCAGGAAAGCACGTGCACTTCTCTCGTCACTTCTTTTGTCTGACTAGGTGAGACGCGGTCCGTATGACCTAGAGCTCGATAGGACCCTGGGTGTGATGGAGTTTCTGGTCAATCAGTCACAGGGTCCCCAGTGGAAGATCTTGGTCGACCTCGCCTCGATCGAATGGTATTAGGAGGCATATCTAACGAGTGGCGGCTTGCGGTGTTGAACGGTCAACTAGTCTCAAAGTGCGGTTCCCTTGGTAGCAGGGTCACGGAGGTCAGACGGCAGTCGCCCCACTGTAATTAGAGCTCGTCTAATCTAAAATGACGCGCCCCACTATCGCAATAACGCACACAATCAAGTTTAAAATATGGACGCAATACATATACAAATGCCGTTGTAATTGGTCATTCATTTGCCGGTGTAATTCAAACGTAGGAGCAAGCGTCGTTCATTGGCTCCCACACAGATGAAGTGTCGTTATCAATATTTGCACTCACACATCGAAATCAACTAACTAAGTAGTGGGGCGCGTCATTTTAGACTAGACGAGCTCTACCTGATCTGCCAAAACCTGGACCATGGTCAGGGCGGCCCCGGGCGGCGCGAGAGCACAACCGGGACATTAACGCCAAATGATTACTGTTATTTTCGTACATTGTGTCTATGCTGTCTCGTGGTGACGGCAGGACAAATAAACTTTCACTTTCATTCATTATCTTAGTTACAGGATGTGGAACAACAGACGGACAATTTCTTTGTTTAAAATTATAGGTAACCGACATGTAATAATTACACCACACATAAAGAAGTACGCGCTAAACATCCGTAACTAACAATAACTGGGAATAATAGGGAATTACCTATTATAATATGCTCGTACGATTCGGATGTGGAATGAGCTCCCAGCCACACTGTTTCCTTTGGACTATGACATGGGATCGTTCAAGAGGTATATTAGAGGTCTCTTCAGAGGCGGGCAACGCATCAGTGACTCCCCTGGTGTTGCTGATGTCCATAGACGGCGGTGACCACTTTCCATCAGGTGGCCCGCTTGCCTGTTTGTGTGCCGTATAACATAAAAAAAAAAATGTATAATTATAAATCATATTGAGACATTGAAAATGTTTATTTTCTTTTTACAAATTTTCTTAAAACTATAGGTATACTGTGATTGAGATCTTCTTTTAAGCTTATAAGCCTGGGTTAGAAGATCTCGCTCTAATAATAATTTATATATTTATATAAACTATTATTAGAGAACGGGACTCACACATCACAGTCCACTGCAGGACTTAGGGCCTCTCCCACGAAAGGGGAGGTTATTACCATAATCTCCACGCTTGGCAGGCGGGTTGGAGATCGCAGTGTTGTATATGTCGCAGCCATCTGGTTAAATCAGCCATTTAAAGAGAAGGCTAGTCCGTTCATAAAACGCCGGCATTCAATTGAATGCCTAGGATGATCGTTGATTTAAATAGCTTCACTCAACGTTTAACTAGTTGGCTTATTAAAGTCAGCCCTTTGGAGACGGCTGAAGTAAAATCAGGCAGGTGATTTAATTTTTTTTTTAATTATTATCTACAGCTGCGCTGGTAGTCACCAAAACAAATCTGGCGTCAGACAGCTCGCACAGCAAGCAATGTATTTTTTTCGTTTTAACTAAATTTAAAATGTGGTACCTACATTTTAAGTAAGAATTAAGATAACTTAATATGTTCATTTTCTTATTAATTAGAAACAAATGCCAAACTTTCGTGTCATTTTATATTTAATATTATTAAATAAGAAAGTGCACTGTTGCTATTGTTCCTACTACATAGTTACAAGTAGTGAATAAGTTATTATTTACGCAATACAATAAATTTTATACCTTGCCACTAATAATGTTTTATTAAATAAAAGTGATATTTATTAATTCATTATTTTTTATCTTAAATAAAGTTTATCATTTAAGTCGCGAAGTTATGGTCACTCTAACCAACCATCTGTATACCCTTTAACAAAACGGCTTAATAACGTTCAGCCAAGTAGTTAAGCGTTACATTGAACAACATGGCTAGTTATCCCTTAGCCATTTAATTAAATGCCGGCGTTTGCTTAACGGACTAGCCTTCTAATTAAATGGCTGATTTAACCAGTTGGCTGCGACATATATATAACGATGGAAACGCTGCCGCCCATTTTACAGCTTACGGAGACTCTAGATCTTCTGCCTCGAAAACATTAGTCGCCTTGTACGACACCCGCGAGTGTAAGGGGTTAGTGCTATTCTACTCTGCCGGACACCTCGCGGCCGTCACTCCGCGGCTGCGGACTCACAGGCTACGTATAATATGTGTAAAGAACACTAGTTTAGTTTAAAACAAATAATTGTTACCTAATTACATTTTTAATTGTATACAAGTTAGCTATAGCTACATTGACGACCTGAGTGGTTCAGTGGTCAAAAGCCGGTCTGCCACGCAAGAGGTCCCGGATTCCGGGCCGGGCAGAAATTGAAATGATGAATTTTAATTTCTGTTACGGGTCTGGGTGTTCTATGGATAATAAGTATGTATTTAAAAGTATACATGTAGTTTATCAGTTTCTAGCACCCATAACACAAGCTTTGCTTACTTTGGGGCTAGATGGCGCTGTGTGTGAATTTGTCCACGGTTATTTATTATTATTTTAGTTTTTATTTATTATTTTGATAATGGCTGAGGGGTGCGACTCGTAAGCGAGAGGTAGGTACCGACCGTGTTCGATCCCCAGTCACAGAATATAATATATCCTACGTTCATCATCATCAGCGCACCCCGTCCCTACGGGGTGTAGCATCCGATGAAACCTGAAAGGCCCTTCTGGCTACAGGTGCTCCCAGGGGGTGTTTAGTACGTATGCGCCTAGGTCCCTTTTTGGCGAGTCGTGCATAACCAGTCCGGCCGGCCGGCTGGTACTCATGAGAGTGCACCTCCTCCCTCCCAACCGCTATACCGGAGGTTGCCCGTTTTCTTTGCGTTGGGCGCAAAAAAAAAAAAAAACATCATCATCATCCTGCGTTATATAGGTAGAGCTCGTCTAGTCTAAGATGACGCGCCCCACTACTTAGTTAGTTGATTTCGATGTGTGAGTGCAAATATTGATAACGACACTTCATCTGTGTGGGAGCCAATGAACGGCGCGTGCTCCGACGTTTGAATCTCACCGGCAACTGAATGACCAATTACAACGGTATTTGTATATGTATTGCGTCCATATTTTAAACTTGCTTGTGTGCGTTAATGCGATAGTGGGGCGCGTCATTTTAAATTAGACGAGCTCTACTAACGTAACCCCAGTGCCACCATGTACCCAGTGACCTATTTCGAGTTATGTAGTACTAGTAGAGCAACTACCGATGCTCTTACGGTGAGGAAAAGACACCGTGATGAAACCAATCAGGCGAGTGAGTGAGGCTCTACTCACTAGACGAATTCACTAATGAAAATCTCTCCCTATAGGCTGCAGAGTTCTTCCAACATATCTAAATTAATTATCAGTTATATTAGAATTACACAATAATAGCTCCGAATAGGTATTTAAGCATATCACACACCTATGGTTTTATACATATATTTATATTATTACTTATAAACACACCGCCACATAAAATTCTGGGCAAATGTACAGCACTACGTGACCTGTCTGACCACTTGGCGAGTAATTCACGCACTAAATGTAGGGGTCAGCTGAAAATCAGCGCTGTGGTCTTACTACCTACAGCATATGCTGAGCTGAGCTCTAGTTTGGCATGACACTACAATATTTAACCTAATCTATGTTATATTTTAGTTAATTTATATTGTAGAAATTGCCAAATAAATATTATGTCTATGTCTAAAAATGACTTAGTTAAATATCTGACGTATGCTTGTATATTTGTTAAGCTTACTCGTATATAAGTTGTCATGTATGACTTTGTATGACTTAATTGTTAAGTGATGCATTATAAATACACTTGTATTATATAATATAAGTATACATTTGACATCAATTAATATAAGTATATTTTTTAAATTATTGAATTGAATTGTAACAATAATAATAATGTTTACAAACATCTGAATTTGTAATTAACTCCCTTGGACAAAATTCGTTAATCTGTGTAACTAACCTCATGACATTAAGATTGTGATATTCTTTATCTGTTGTAACATTATTTTAAGAATAATGACTACTCAAGAATTTAATGACATTTGACATGTAAATTTATATTTATCAAAATAAATGAATTGAATTGAGTGTAGTAATTACCTAATCTACCAAATCCTGGATTATGGTCAAGGCGGACCTCGGGCCCTCGCGCAGGTGCACTAGGACATTAACGGCAAGATACTCTTTACAAGTTATACTTTGACGTAAATACTACAAAACGTAATACTATCTACGCAATCAAGCCAAACGTAAACAGTTATTCCCAATCTTACATTACAGTCAAACCAGAACAAAACAATCCCTTTGCCCGTAAAAAACGAAAAAAGCAACCAACACTGCGTTCCCCAAAACAAACCTTTCTCGGAATGCGACACCATAAAACACCTAATTGTTTGCGCCGCTCCATTGTTCCGAATTTGAATCTGCGTTCAGCGGCGACTGGCGCCAAATCTCAAGATGGCGCATTTCTAAACCCGTATTTTGACGTAATAATCTGCGCGCAATCAAAATGGGGTCGAACCTTGTCGAAGTAAACGCGTTAGCAAATAATATGTTGTAGTGGATTGCGCGATATGCAATATCTAATTAAAGAGATTTTTATTAGAGATGCCACGAATTCTGATATGGCCGAACACCAAATATTTGTACCGCCTCTCGGCCGAAGCGCCGAATATTTTATCATCACAGTCCGTAACAGTCCACTGCAGGACAGGGCCTCTCCCACGAAAGGGGAGGTTATTGCCATAATCTCCACGCTTGGCAGGCGGGTTGGAGATCGCAGTGTTTAAATAATACAATGGAAAATGCTGCTGCCCATTTTCCAGACTACGGAGACTCTTGATCTTTTGCCTCGAAAACATTAGTCGCCTTGTACGACACCCATGAGTGTAAGGGGTTGGTGCTATTCTTCTCTGCCGGACACCACACGGCCGAATATTAGGCTGCACGAAATACATTTTGCGGGAAGGATTGCTAGATCAAATAAAATACAATATGGAACATCTCTCTGTAGCAATAGTCGTACTGTAGACTACTAAGAAGCTATTTTTACAAGAAGGCATCACGCATAGTTTGTGACCAATAGCTATCATCAAAAGAATAATTTGCTTTTATTCATCACAACGTATCACAGACAGAAGCAAATCATGATATCACCATCCCGAAGTCCACAAACTCGTCCATATTTGTGTTGGATTTTGCTATAGTCTCCACGCCCACCTCCAATCTGCCTATTGCAGATGGCATAGGTAGTCGACAAAAACAGAGCTACAGCTACGGAGACACTTGCTGGTTAGGCTCACAAGACACAGACCTCAGCAACGACATTCGTAAATCACAAGTGTTGGTGCTATTCTACTATACCGGGTAAACTAATAGATTATAACAAGCCCAGAAAGGTCGGTGGTTCAAATAAGTACACCTTTAAAATTATATAATGTGACGACCTGAGTGGTTTAATGGTCAACAACCGGTCTGCCACGCAAGAGGTCCCGGGTTCGATTCCCGGCCGGGCAGAAATTGAAATGATGAATTTTAATTTCTGTTACGGGTCTGGGTGTTCTATGTATAATAAGTATGTATTAAAAAAAAAAAAGTATGTAAGTAGTATATCAGTTATCTAGCACCCATAGTACAAGCTTTGCTTAGTTTGGGGCTAGATGGCGCTGTGTGAATTAGTCCACGAATATTTATTTATTTATTTTATTTAATGTGCTCTTTTTCTCATGCTTTGGTATTCGGTATTCGGAATATTGCGGACTATTCGGCCGAACACCGAATAGTGGCCGATGTTCGTGGCATCTCTAATTTTTATGCCAATTAAAGTATCTAAGAACTATGTTATCAATGCGCATCTACGTCAGTGGCATCGTAGCATGGGAAGGAGGCATTCGGCCAACGCCAACAACTCACGGCGTAACCACAAAATAAAGAACGGCCCATATAATCGTCGCGTTTTGAATATGGAACCAACAAAAAAAGGAAACCTTGCGTCATCGGAGACCGAGGCGCGCAGACGGCGGCGCGCGCATTTATGTCAAGTCAGTTAGGCATATTTAGGGCTGCTATGACAACTAATAAGGCTTCCCCCCACGCCCACACCGATCGACTCAGCACGTAGATGGCTGTCCACATCCAAAAACGTTACGTGAAGCTTACCGAGAAAATGAAGCGACTATATTGCAGCCACATATTGCAGTAAAAATTGCTCGTCAAGCCTAAAGCCTTCTACGAGGGAAAACATCGTGAAACCTGCACATGCAGGCGACTAAATGCGAAACCATGATCCAATCTGGTCAGGTTCCCCAGGTAGCAGGGTCACGGAGGCAATCACTCCACTCTGATTATCTGATCTGCCAAATGGGGGATCATGGTTAAGACGGACCCGAGCACTCGTGGCCGAGAGCACAACAGGGATATTAACACCGAGATGATTATTTTTTAAGCCTAAAGCCTTCTAAAAATCGTCGCACCCGATCCCACGCTACGCCAGCCCTGCAACGCCCGTACTGACATCACTGCCGGTACGGTACCCGCGGCCATTTCCTCGAATAGTGAAATCTTTAATTACCACCGCCTAAAGCCGTGTTACTTTATACAAACAATGGGTGGGGCCAAAAGGCGCCAGCGGATCGGAAGACACGTAGGCAGGCAGACCCCTACACTCTCTACGCCTCACTAGGAACAGGGTCCTTTCGAGAAGCCTGCGACCGTTCAAGGGCACCAATAGACTTCTGGAAGAGGCTGGGAATAAAGGACTGAATTTGAGACCAAATACGAAAAATAGGAGCCCCTAATATAACCTACCTAAGGTAAATCGACGACCAGGGCCCTGGAGAGTACAACATGGAGTTCTTCAAGGAAGGGGTTAAAAGGTTTTTACGGGGTCGGCAACGCGTGGGTGATGCCCCTGGTATTGCAGACGTCCATAGGCTGCGGTGACTGCGTACCATCAGGCAGGCCGTGAGCTTGTTTGCCACCTCAGTGGTACAAAAAAAAACTGCTGACAAGGATCTCAGTAGGAAATTAGTTACGTTTTTGGCGTTCTGTTACTAAGCTCTGCCTAAGGCCAATGGCACAGAGAAATGAATACTACGGACAACCAATGGTTTTCCATCCATTCAACTGTCATTGTTTAGGCTGATTAGTAACTTAATTGTGGACTAAAAGAGGTAGATTATAAAAGGCAAAGCCAATAATTTTTCCATGCTACGCACAAACCTGAGTGGCGTGGAGTGGAGTGACGACCTGAGTGGTTCAATGGTCAACATGCCTCTCAAGAGGTCTGCCACGCAAGAGGTCCCGGGTTCGATTCCCGGCCGGGCAGAAATTGAAATGATGAATTTTAATTTCTGTTACGGGTCTGGGTGTTCTATGTATAATAAGTATGTATTAAAAAAAGTATTTAAGTAGTATATCAGTTGTCTAGCACCCATAGTACAAGCTTTGCTTAGTTTGGGGCTAGTTGGCGCTGTGTGAATTTGTCCACGAATATTTATTTATTTATTTATTTATTTAAAGGAGCAGACAGCCCACCTGATGGTAAGCGGTAACTGTCGCCGATAACATCCACGATTCATGCATTTAGGTTGCAGGGAACAAAAATACAGAACTGTCACTGTGGCATTTCATCTAAGTCCACAGTGACAACGCACCTGCGGTTCTGCTTTTTTGTTGCCAGGACCTGAATCGCAGAAGTAGAAGTTATGGGCAACTATTACCGCTTACTACCTATCAAGCGGACTGTCTGCTCGTTAGTCACTGTGTTGAATAAAAAAAAGTTTCACGCAAAAACTACTCAAGGGAATTAAATTTGCAATTTTTAATTTTTTCATAACGTGTTTATTACGTTATAAGTATTTATTAGTCATCATCATCTTTGCGCTCCCACGCGGTACGCGAGGGCCCGGGGCCTGCCTTCCTACTCCTCTTGGTCCATTTCACTCGGCTTTACAATTATTAGTAAGTAGTAAGTAGTAAATGAGTTTGTCTTGCTTAGCATCAGTGCATGCGGTATAGAATCTGAAATCAATGAGGAGTTTTCCAGTAGGTATTGTCAATTGGTTTCAAAAAGCATCATTAGATGGCACTCCTACAATTTTGGTATTTTTTTACCAATAGGTTCAACGAAATGTATTTTACTACAAACCTTTAATATTTGCATTGCGTCCATTCTTGATCCTAGCGTCCATGAAACGAATTGACTCAGTCAAATTGATGTTTGTTGTGTTTGTAATAATTTATTACAACCTCTAAAATGGTTGAAAACTATTGATAAATACAATATTATCCAATACAACGTACCCAGTGTTTATATCTTCTTTGCTACGAACCTATTTCAAGCGATTATCAATAACCAAAATTGTCGGGACGCCATCTAGGGAGTGGTTAGGAATGCTTTAGAAACCTATAGGAAAACTGCTCATTTACAATAATGTCGTTGTCCCTTGGCTGTGACGCGAACTCCGTAACCGGAAGGTTTCATAATCTTCACTCTCGGAGGACGAGTTCTTCACATTTTTTATGTCATACGGTAGGCAAACAGGCAAGTGGGCCACCTGATGGAAAGTGGTCACTATTACCTATAGACATTAGCAACACGAATAGTATCGCCAATGCGTTGCCCACCTCTATAACACGTTGCTCTGGCATGCATCATACTATGTAAATGAAGCTAAACAAACAAGGCCTAACGGTGAGGTCTGATTAGGGTTGCCAACTTTTTTTAGACCAAAAATAGTATTTTCAGGTTTTGAAGCCATAAAAATATAGTAGGTAGGGAATTAATCAAAAATTAGTAGTAGGTTTTTAAATAAAATGTACGTATTAATTATTTATTTTAGGTAGCGAAATTATGAAGTCACGTCCGCGGGTATGTTTCTTGGGGAAAGTTGTTCAGTTTCATGGGTAGAATATGGGGTTTCAATTAATGCTAGAGGTCTTTTTAAACCCTGTATGTATCATAAATGCATATTATAATAGAGAAACCATGAGAACATCCGTGCGACGCCGGGCTAGTAACTACGTAGGTAATAATCGTAGTAATAAATAATAATCTTGGTGTCAATCCATCAATACAGAGGTTATGCTCTCGTGCACGAGGGTCAGCGGTCCGTGTTGATCATCTTCCAGGATTCGAGGAACATTATTAACAGAGGAACCTGACCAGATTGGATCATGGTTACACATTCAGTTGCCTAATGTGCAGGTTTTCTCACGATGTATTCCCTCACCGAAAGAGCAAGGGTTAGTGTTCAAGTAATGAACCTACATAGATAATAAACATCTTGGTGTGAAGGACGTGGAGGAGCACATCCACTTAACCAAGAAGTACCTTGAGTGGGTCCAGGTCTTGAAATCAAGCCGTATGTTTAACTCGCGTGTGGCGTAGGTTCCCATCGCAGATTTGGATTTCATTATGACGGAAGAGTATTGGGCGAAGGGTGTGGTGGACCGGCGATTCCGTGGGCGACCCAGAATTTCTGGTGCCGCCGAACGACATTCAGTGCCAGTTAGGTTTTTAGATATCAATAAATAATATTTTTAAATATTACTTTACAATTTATAATAATTTGCATGTCAGTATTTTTATCAGTTTATTTTGTTTGTGTATTTATAAATATGCGTCTCAGTTGCCTTCAGAAATAAATGAATGAATAAATAATAATAAATATAAATAATGTCCCAGTTATGCTCTCCCAAAACCGGCAAGCAATCTGATTATAGCCAATGGGCTGATGGCAGATGGAGATATCAAGGGAAAAAAAAAGTTATGCTCTAAAGTACGAGAGCCCGGGGTTTCCCTTGACCTTGATCTACGTTTTGGCAGATCACGTAAATACAGTGGTGCAATTTCCTTCTGACCTCTGTGACCAGGGGAAGTTGACAAGACTGGGTCATGGTTACATGTTCAGTCGCCTGAATAAACCTACATAGATATAGATATACTAATGTACATAATCCGGAAAAAGTAATTTTTTACAGCAGCACTGGAACAGGTTGAAACTAAATTGGTTAAGGATCTTTCTTTCACACACACTAAAGGTTGTGGAATAAGCTCCCTGGAGAGTCCAACATGGAGTTCTCAAATATTGGGGTGAAATGATTTTACAGGGTTGGCGGAACGGGAGTGATACATCTGGTATTGTAAACGTTAGGTTGCCGTGATTGCTTACCATCAGGTCGGCCGTGATGGTAAGCATGTGGTAAGATGCTTGTAGGACACCTTAGTAAGGTTATTATAAGAAAATAATACATTTTTCATAGAACAAAATCGAGTAGAAAGGATGTGACAGTGAAGAAAGCATATTTGGGAACACCCAGGGGCCGGCGACCGATGGGACGTCTTAGGTATCACTGGTGTGACGAAGTGGAAAGAGACCTGTTGGAACTCCGGGCTGACTGTTGGCAGGAGGTGGCACAGGACAGAGTGGAATTGAGCATCTTAATGTCAGAGGCCAAGACTCATTTTGGGTAGTTGCATCAAAATAATAAGCAAAAATAGAGCAAAATTTCACGTTGTGTTCTTTCATGACTGCAAAGTTTAGATCATATTATTTCTAAATAGGTAAATGTAAGCATAATCTGTGGGCTTGCTTAAGATATTATACCCAGTTCTTTTTATAGTGTAAAATAAGAATATAGGTAAGAATATGTTTTTCCAGCTCAAATCTGAGTAACCTGTCCATAGGCTGCGGTGACTGCTTATCATCAGGCAAGCCTAAAGCTTGTTTGCCAACTTATTTATTGATTAATTAAAATTTTATGCACAAAAAGTACAGTTGCAGACTTGAAGCTAATATTAAAGCGAGATCAGAGCACTCGATTAAGAGGTCACCACTCGAAATTGGTACGAAGTTTCTCCAACAACAACCCGCACAAGCATTTTTTTAGCAACAGAGTCTTGGCACCTTGGAACAAGTTACCTGAGCAAGTTATATCAGCACCGAGTACCAACGCCTTTAAGAATCGATTGGATGAACATTACAAGAAAACCAAAATTAATTAATTGAGAATGTCAATCGGTTGAGGATAATGAGATACAGACATATCAGTTGTTCCAACTGCCTGTCTGTTCAGGAATAATAATAATAATAATAAAATATTAGTGGTTTAAAATGTGCTATCACTATTACAGACATCAGTAGCACAACCAGTCACCCGTTTTGGTGAACTTCATTACTTGGACCAGCACCAGCACGAATTTTAGCAACAAAATTAAAACTTTTACACCAGTTCACCTGGTCTTAAAAAGATACCAATGTCGGTTAGAGGATACCAAAGGGTGCAACTCAAAAAGACTTAGAAAATTCGAGAAAAGGCACCCTATTTTACAAGCCTTTTTTCCTCAGCGCCCCCTTTGCTACACTCCAACCCCAATGTCACATGTGTAAAGAACCTATGTGGGTCGCTTAGCATTCGCAAATTTAAATTTGGAATGCATAACCTGTGAAGATAACGTAAATAACTTTATAGGGTTTGCAAGTATATAATATATGGAGTGGGAAAGTTTGAAAATAGTCCGGATTCCATCGCGGCGTGTTTGGCGCGCGTCACCGGCAGCCTACATGCCGACGTGTGATCGCGACACACTTACCGCGATGCCAAGGAACGATCGAGTGACAACTTTTACCAACTTTCAAAGTTCCGTAAAACGGCCAGGTACCACGACAATAAGGCAAATAGGGCTTATATTACAGTGAAAACGTGTTACCTTCCAGCGGGCGCGGGCTGATTGGGCGTCAGCACCTCCTGGCGCGTCCAAATCCAAAGTATTCACAACACAGTACACCACTAAAACATAACTTTTAACACACAGCAAAACACAACAACACACCGGCACAGCAGTCGATAACAACAGAAATCCGTTCCGAACGCCTTTAATTACTATTTACGGTAAATTCTGGGACACAGTTTGGTCAAACTTGTCGGCGTTTCAAGTTACAAAAAAGTTGTATGTAAAATAAGTAAGCACGTCGCCGCCGTCTCCACTCTTCCACTTCAAGTTGCTTGACTTGACAGTTGTACTTTGTAGTGTTGTTCGAGAGATATAAAATATCGATAGATGTGTATTAGGAACGATGTTTCACGCACGTGAGTAGCGGAGGCAAGGGATTGTTGTACCTATGAATGAAGGATTTCTTCCGTTAATATAGTCCAGTCAAAAACTGGAAAAAAGGCTTACGTTATGAGTCTAGAAGCAAATTGTATTACTTTCTAGTAACCGGTATTTTCTTACTAATTCGACCACGCTGGATCCAAAAATGCCGGTTACCAAGCCCTCCTCACCACCCTTGTTTTTTTACATTTTACAGTAAAACTGTTATGAATTTTCACAAAGAAGAAATTAATCTGTTTTAAATTTCGATAATTTTTCGGTTTTAAGATAATTAATTTGTTCAATAAATTATTAAAGTTTTGATAATTAGCTTTTTAATACAGTCTTCCGCTCTGGCAAATAATAATCGATGTTATTAGAATTAACGATAAAGACAAATGTAAAATAACATAAATAAAAATTTTTTTGGAGAATGAACTAAAAACATGTGCATTTGTGCCAATTTTTTATTTATTGTAAAACTTTCTTCGATATCGACATTTAATTGTGATGAACATCCCCACTTACATATGACTATCTCTCTTGCACGCGCCTGCGCTCTTTCGTTCGGCGCGCTTGCGGTTGTCGTTTCTTTTCACGCAGAAGTTGTTTGTAAAGTAAATAAAAATATTTGAACTTTTATATCGCCGGTTGTCATCGAATAAATATAAAGTAAAATATTGTTAAGTTAGTTAAGTAAGTATAGGTTATATTTCTAACCTTACGTAGGTGAAGTTAGTTAGGTGAAGCCTGACATTAAATTCATAGCAAAATAACTTATCGTAGCTAATTTGCAATTTGCTTGTGGTAAACCATAATATGGCCGTGTGGTGTCCGGCAGAGTAGAATAGCACCAACCCCTTACACTCATGGGTGTCGTACAAGGCGACTAATGTTCTCGAGGCAAAAGATCAAGAGTCTCCGTAGTCTGGAAAATGGGCAGCAGCATTTTCCATTGTATTATTTAAACACTGCGATCTCCAACCCGTCTGCCAAGCGTGGAGATTATGGCAATAACCTCCCCTTTCGTGGGAGAGGCCCTAAGTCCTGCAGTGGACTGTTACGGGCTGTGATGATGATGATTATACCATAATCGGTTCTCAATGAGCTGAAGACCTAGGTCCCTAAGTTTCTGTAACCTTTATGACTACATGACCGTTTAGATTGCCACAACAATACCTTGCCACGACGAAATGCTACGTAGTTCTCCCATTTGCTACTAGAACAAAACAAATGCTTGTCCGTATTCAACTGTAGCGCACAGGCACCTATCAACTTGGTCACGACCAATTCGACAAGCATCCTTCAAGCATTAGGGATCGACTGACCAAAACACGCTAAGGCTCGGTCCTTTTGAGGTCCCCTATTGGTAGGGCGACTTGCCGTTGCCAATGAGGACGGCGCCTAATGTTGCGTATACGTATGTGTGATTGACTGATCACACCACAGCTCAAAATACCTACGCTGATTGACGCGCTGTGACCCAATTAATACGTCGCGTTTGTACCGAGTCTCCTGTGTGAATGCTAGAACCACCTTCCGCCTGGCGAGCTCATCAACGAACCTGTCAACCGGCCTTTCCTTTGGGCTAACGTCTTAAACCGGGGCCGCCTTAGACGTGGTAGCTATAATCGATAGGAGTAGAGCTTAGTTAGGGTTTTGGCTTTTTGGCGACTTCCATCCGGCCCGCACAACCCGTAAGGGGGAAAGCCGATTTGACAGAGCCTGATAAATCTGCTAGCAGAGGTAGATGCAGACAGACAACAAACAGGTGAGGTTGGCTTGTATCCCTGGGATAATGATGGGGCCTTATAATCCCCACCATATCATACCACACCCGCGTTAAGCTTGTAGGATAAGAAAGTAAAACAATGAAATGTAACATGATTAAGTACCTATTTTATTTTACAATATCTTCAAATCACAGATCACAGGACAGAGACAGCAATTATCACAGCTGTTTAGTAGATCACAAAAAATATACATTATCGTTGATTAACCTTTTATCTTATCACATTTCAGAACCTTATTACTTCTTATTCCATTTTTTTTTCACTTCCCCTGTCACTAACTATGCCAGACTAGTATCACTTGTGCTAGTATCCACCATGTTCTGATAGTAGCTCCAAGAGTTGACGACTATAGCGAAGTATATCAGCAGGAGGCCCCACATCAAGCTGAAGAGGAACAACAGGATGCTGTACCCCTTCACAAGGAACAACATCACGACCGTGGACAGCATGTGGGCGGTGCACACCATGAGGACGAAGATCACATAGGCCGACGCCGCGCAGGCCGGCCGCTTCGTCAACACCTGCACCGGACAATCATCATCATCCTCGTCATCATCAGCGACCGGTACAGTCCAGGGGGCATCAGACTGCATAGTCTCGACACACTTATCAATGAGCAGTTTTCCAATAGGTATGTAAAGCATTCCTAGCCACTCACTAGATGGCGCCCCGACAATTTTGATAATTAATAATCGCTTAAAATAGGTTCTTAGCAAACAGGATATAAACACTGGGTACGTTGTATTGGATAAAATTGTATTTGTCAATAGTTTTAAACCATTTAAGAGGTTGTAATAATAATGGAACATAGTGCCAACTTCTATAAATATTACTTTATACACTTCGTTCAACCTTTAACAGTTATGTTTATATTATTAAACATTTTATTTTTAAGTTTAGTATTAGTTGGCTGCTTGAAATCACTGCCACCACCATACAGATTAAAAACAGATTACCAAAATTGTAGGAGCGCCATCTATTGATGCTTTTTGAAACCAATTATCAATACCTACTGGAAAACTCCTCATTTCGGTCGTTATGTCATGTCAGGGGCTGTTTTTATCAATATAAATAACTCCCAGATAATTTTTTTAAGAAATCACCAGAAACTGTACTGTCTATTGTTTTGTAACATTACCTATTGTATGAAAATTCCTGTAATATTACTAAACTAAGGAAATTTAAAATTATATATTTACAATACTTTGTTTGTTTACTTGTCAATTGCCATTTTGGCAACGTCAAAGTCGTACACCGTGACGTGTTCGCTAACGATTCATCGGTAACTTTGCGCGCTGTCAAAATTGACAGGTGGGCGATTCTCGCGCCGAGACATCTCCCTATCGATATTTTTTCCATCCAAAAATCTGTATTAAAACGTCACTGAAATTGATTTACGACAATATGCGACAGTCGAAGATAGTTGAGACAATATTTTTGGCTCCAATGGACATTTCAATGTCATTATTAGTGGCTAGAAGAAATACCGAATTGGAGATGTCACTGCGCAAGAATTAGGCCCCAGTTATTTAACGCCTCGCGAGAAACGAGGGGCGATGCAAGTTTGACGAGTGTATCTTTGGCTTTGTGCGTCTGTCTGATGGACCGATTTGGACGAGGTTTTCTCTATTCGACAGTCAGTTTAATCGAGGTGGTTTCTAGCGTTGTTTCATAGACGACCTGAGTGGTTTAATGGTCAACATGCTACGCAAGAGGACCCGGGTGCGATTCCCGGCCGGGCAGAAATTGAAATGATGAATTTTAATATCTGTTACGGGTTAGAACACCCAGTCTATGTATAATAAGTATGTATTTAAAAGTATTTAAGTAGTATATCAGTTATCTAGCACCCATAGCACAAGCTTTGCTTAGTTTGGGGCTAGATGGCGCTGTGTGAATTTGTCCACGAATATTTATTTATTTTATTTATTTATTGAAATTGGTTGTGTAGTTTAAAAACTGTTTGATTTAAAGTAAACTTGGTCTGGGTTATCCGACTTTTTCCGTCTTTATGTTATTTATTATTCGCAGGATCACTGCGACGAGCAGACAGCCCACATGATGCTACAGCTAAGCATAAGCAGCATAAGCTAGCAACTGTCGCCTTGCGATCGTCGCCTGTCGATTCATGTATTTTGATTGCAGGCAACAAAAAAGCAGGACCGCAGGTGCGTTGTCACTGTGAGGACTAAGATGATAATTGCGCTAGCTTTCTTATCCACAAAAACGTGCGAATTGTTTCTTGGCGGCAGAAATAGTTAAGGTGGTGTGACAGAGTCCACCTCCTATAGTGGATGGTTATGGTATATCATATTTTTATGAGAGGTACCTAGAACTTAACGGGATATCATCTGTGACCTATGGCTAGGGGCAGACTTGTAAGCGGAAGGTACAGGGTTCGAACACCAGTTCTGTCATGTACCTACCAATAACCTTTTTTATTAAGAAGAAAAGAAAAAGAAAGAAAGGAGTCGCCTAAATGTGCAGGTGATGAAACCTGCACATTCAGGCGACTGGATGTGTAACCATAATCCAAACTGGTCAGGTTCCCCTGGTAGCAGCGTCACGGAGGTCAGATGGCAGTCGCTCAACTGAAATGGATGTTAAATGTCATCAATTAAATTGGAGTGCCTGTAACTACTCCGTCTCCATCAACAGATAAGTTCGATGGTGCCATTACATTGCATTGTTATCGAACTTACGTAAGTATGCCTGTCAAATGCCAGTCTAGTGTAATATTTAAAAAATCTGATCTCATGAAGTGTCTGTAACAAAAACAAGTTACATACCTGTACCAAAACTGAAAGCGCGAACATTATCAACATGAAATCGATCGCGACTGCCACCCAGGTGATGGCGGTTTTAGGGCGAGTTTTGGTCACCACTTCCAAGACGAGGTCAGCCACGAACTCCAGCAGGTGAGTCAGCATGATGAAGATCGTCCCGAGCCGCAGCTGGATGCAGCAGCAGCAGCTGTTGACGCGAGGCAGGAAACCCATCGCCATGCTGCCAAATTCCAATCGATCCTGCATAGTCGAACACAAACTTTCTTTATTGAGTAGGATTAAAAAGGAGGGAGTATGATAGTAGGAAGGAAACACATAGTGACATGTCGACCGTCCCAGGGCCGGAGCACACCGGTACTCCACGCCGATAACGGCCGGACCGTGTCCGGCAATACCAGACAGAGCGTCCGACATATTCTATATTTAACAAAACTACCTAAAACTAAACGACAACCGATCCGCCAAGGCAGCACCCGTTCACAAGTAGAACCATGGCCCAGCCATCGACCAATTCAACTATATAAGAGGGAAAAAACCGACCCGGCCCCTACACTAACATCGCCTTAGAGTCTGTGTCAGCTTCTGTCAATGTCAGCTTTCTTACTTTTCTTCCTCAACTTCGCACTGTCTTCAGCATCCTCACGCAAGCCGTTAGTTGGCTCTTGACACTGGATATATTACCTACATTTTGTGATAATCCGATGCAAAAATCCGAATGCATCCTATCGGCGTTTTGTGAATATCGGACCTCTGTTTGCCAGTAAGTATCCGTTCTAGTTCTACTAAGATGGCTTGTACACAGTAGACCTCGCCTTAGTAGAGGATTAGAAGTAGCCCCCATCAGTAACCTTCACCCTCTTCATAGATGTGAAGGGTTTTACCAGATTCATTTTTCGTTCGGCCCATGTTCGATCAACAGCATTTTTTGTCACAGCATAACATCGCAAGTCGGTGGTATCCGGTACAGTAGAATAGGGGTTATTAGATGGTTGTCATGTTCGGCTTTAGTCATATTATGATTTACCTCTTACAGTCGTGGGTGTCATACAGGGCAACTAATGTTTTTGAGGCAAAAGTTATGGAGACTCCGCAAGCTGGAAAATGGGCAGCAGCGTTTTCCATTTTTATATTTACATCACTGCGATCTCCACCTACATGCCAAGCGTGGAGATTATGACAATAAAAAGGTTAAATATGGGAGAGACCCTAAGTCCTGCAGTGGACTGTTATGGGCTGTAATGATGAATGTTGTCGTAATTTCCACGCCTAGCAGGAGATCGTGGTATTGCAATGCACAGTAAACTCTTAAATAAACTTCCAATTTTTCTTGTACCAACTACACCAGTAAGGTAAGGGATAAATATTTATTTAAAACTTTATTGCACAATAACACAATTTGCAGACTTAAAGCCATTAAGGCTTTATCTTCCAGTCAACCAGTAGACAATGCAGAAAGTGAGTAAGTAGGTGCTTTATAAAGCGTGATGATATATTGTAATTTACCTAAATACAATATTAGTATTGTATAGTATAGTAGTTAGCTACATCAAGATAGAAATATTCTACTATACCTGACAATTCACTGGTTAAATGATATCTTCGTGGTCCCTTAACGGAATTACGGAAAAGCTTTAGCCAAAGTTGCATACGATTTCACAAAAGGTTAGACTGTCCGGGAGCTCATAAGCTTGAATGATAGTTGGTGCATATGGATCTTTTAATGCTTCACCCAGGTCGAGAACTTAGGTTCGGCACGAATCCGTACATATATCCGAGGCTCCCACAGGCTCCTAATAATTGTCGGTTAGATAATGGGAATATGATAAGCACGTAAGGCAGGTTCACCTTATTTTATATCCATAGTTCGTGATTCCTTCAACTCGTCCACTTGAAATATTTGTTCGATTTTAACGTACAAAATATATTCTTCGAAAAAGTTGGGAGAACGCTTAGAGATAAGGTAACAGTGATACATATTACGATTTCTTTACAATACAAAATGCATTGTGTTTATTCCACTCGTCAATTTCATTGAGACTGGCAAAGAGCAAATAGAACACACATTCTATTATCTCTGAGCCACTGTCACCAAGTTTTTTGTAGTTCTAAACCAAAGAGTAATGTAGTAACTTTATGTTCTGAACATTTTATGAGTGAAACCTTGGTGAAACACATAAAAGAAGAATAAAAGAAGGTATAATAAGACCACGCTAAGTCCGAATCGCTTTTAAAAACAAAAAAAATATCTCTATGGTAACTTATGCCATGTCATTTTTCCGTCATAGAACGTCATTCATAAAAGTCATAACAAAGAATTTGACTGACTTGAAAAATATTATTAAGGCGATTGGCACATTGGAACGCAGCAGCAGGGTAGAGGGCGCCACCCTCTCGTAACATACTGAGTCCGTAAATTAAATTAATTTAAAATGGTTAAAACAAACATCTTGCTATAGACATATATATATTCAGTTGATTAATTAAATAGCCTGTGTTAATGTTATTTTGTAGCGGAACTAAATATTTTGAAATAATTTGAAAACTGAGTAACGGAACACCTATCTGACAATCCTGGAGACCTCACTTCACAGCAGCGGCCTATTTGACGCCTTTTTATGTAGAAAGTACAGCGCCAAAAACTTATCTGACCCGCAGCCCGCCCGCCTAATATTCGAATTGAACGTCGCCCTCTTCTAGCAATAGGATATATTTACATTAACATTATTACCTATCAGTTTAGAGCAAGTATATATGATGGGCAAGTATTCAGATATACTACTATATAGTAGTATATACTTTAGATTATAGTCAGAAGGCGATGCATTTCGATCATGATTGTGATCGACTTCAATTTATTTGTCAGTTTGACGAATTAGTCCGTGGTATTGTTGATGGCTTCCATACGAAAGAGAGAAAAAGAGATAATGAATCGAAAAATACGCGGCTATACGAAAAATTATCAAGGAACGAAAGATCGTGATAAACAAATCACTGGTAATCGTGGGACTACTGGTAAACATAGACTCATGGGGAAAAAACTACCATTTCTCTTTAGGGACTAATGCACGTCAAGCTCAACCGTACGTACTGCGTTCCAGTGTGCGAATCACCTAAATAATAATGAGCAATGACTGACAAGGACAGATTATCCAATCAATATTGCCATATCCACACTTTATAATTTCTACCACTGTCAGTCGATTCGGACTTGGCGTGCTCCGACTATGAGTATAAAAGTTTTGGTCAAAACCAAGGATTTTACATAATACTAGCGGACCCGACAGACGTTGTCCTGTCTACACGTCTTTAATTTGAAAATTTAAAACTTTTTTTACAAAATTGTGAATCTAAACCATTCCCAGATCCCCTTGAACACACACAAAAAATTTCATCAAAATCGGTCCAGTCGTTTGAGAGAAGTTCAGTGACATACACACTCACAGAAGAATTATATATATAAAGATGTAAAAGTCTACTATAGTCATGGGTTTTGGCTTGTAGTGGATGTATTGAAGTAATAATTTGTATAGTGATTCTTGATGGAACACCATGGTATGACAGAATCAAAACACTTATTTACAAGTTCCACTTTAATTTTCAGTGGAGTAGTGGACCTAGTGCGACTTCGTTTATATCTAACTAGTGGACCCGGCGCGACTTCGTACGCGTACACCTATTTTACCCTTACCTACCCTTTTTTTCTTACTTAAAAACCTTCCTCTTGAATCACTCTATCTATTAAAAAAAACCGCATCAAAATCCGTTGCGTAGTTTCAAAGATTTAAGCATACAAAGGGACATAGGGACAGAGAAAGCGACTTTGTTTTATACTATGTAGTGATTTACCCCTACCTACCCTTTTTTCTTGCTTATAAACTTTTTTTTATAAATTCAATCACTATCTATAGTTGAAAATCGCATTAAAATCTGTTGCGCAGTTTAAAAACACAGACAGACGGCGGGAAGCGACATTGTTGTATAGGTAGATACTATGTAAATATAGAAGTAGTTGATATAAAATGAAACCATGGACGTAATATCTCAATCCATGGGCGAAACCCAATTTCGAAACCCTAATTCTTCCAATTCAAATTCTTCAAATTCCGATGCTGGTGTGAACCCAAGTCCATGTGTGAACCTCTGATGTAGAGGTAGCACATGACCAGAGAGAAGATAATTGCACAAAATGACGAAAGCAACTTCTGACTCCTTGATAGCACATGACGATAAACGTAAACAACTTTGAACAATAATGTCAATGTGAAATAATTATAATAATAGTTTCAGGAAGTTTTATATAATCTAATGCATTATTATTTAACTATTTTTAAGCGTTTACCATTTATTTAGGATCTCGCAGCTTGTTCTCGGTGAAGTTGTTGCGATTTTGCGAAAATCACACACATCTTACGAAAAGAAAAAGTATCACCTCGAACAATTTAGCGGTGTAAAACGTCTATTGATTTATAAGCTATATTTATAAGTGGACACTTGGACGGCGGACGGCTAGAAGTAAGAATCACACCACGTCTCAGCGAGCACGACATCTTTTAATCAGTATAAACATAGTAAGGTCTTAAACCTTAGGTGGACAAAGAGAAGTAGGAAGGCGGAGCCCGAGCTCTTGCACGCGACAGCACAACCTAGACTGACGCCAAGATGATGATGAAATAAATTTAAATTAGACCAAGTGCGTTTTGAATTTGCAATTGTAGGGTTCCATTTTAGGGTTCATGCTAGAGTACAATGTCTGTTGTACTCTTGCATGCATTGCTCGGGGTAGTTCGTCCTGTCTCGCGTTGTGGGCCGGCGGCTCTTGCACCGGTGAGCTTCCTTGGGATTTTCGGGGTATGGGTATGGATTGGCATCGCTGAATCGAACGCGAGAGCCAACGGCTTACGGCGCGAGGTCACCGAAGGCCGGGTGAAGTAGATGAGGAAGAGAAAAACAGCGCCCCCTGTCAGAAGCCGGGAATGATGATTGATTGGGATTGCCATGTTTGAGGATGCGACGATGATGAAGGATTACGACGTCACGGCCTTGAGTAAAAATATTTTTTATGAGAAACTGAGCTGGCAAGTGACGATGCGATCGAAAATGAGTATGCCTGTCTAGGAATAGCCTATTATCAGTATGAAGTTCAGATAACTTTATAAGGTTTCTGCTCCGCACCCAGGTTCGAAGCGACTCTAACCAGCCACCATGGGCTGGGAGTTCCTGCCCGAGGTGGACTACTGCTGTTCCTCGCTGTCGCTGAAGAAAGGCACCATCTTAATCATGCTGATTGAGCTGCTATTCGGGATACTGAGCTCGGGTTTCATTTTCAAGGGCACGGCCACCGTTCTGGATTTCGTCTCGGTACTCATTTACTTACTAAGGTTTGTCGTGTCCGTGTGGTGGCCGGTGGAGGTGAACGTAGCACCAACCCCCACTAACTCCCACCAACCTCCACCAACGTTGCTGGGGAGCAACCCCTCCACCGACGTGTGTCATGAAATGCGACTAAAGCTCGACGGAACGGAAAAGTCCCTCGCGAACTTTGTTGACGTCACAAACAGTCTGGTGTTGCTGATGTCCATAGGCGGCGGTGACCACTTTCCATGAGGTGGCCCGCATGCCTGTTTGTCTGCCGTATTACATAAAAAAACAAAGATCAAGAGACTCGTGGTATGTGCGAAACGACGTGCGACGACGCGCGACGCTTGTTCATACGATTTTGTTCTTTAATGGCGATGAAGTGAAGTGAAATGAAGCCTTTGTCAATGACATCAATCAAGTTCGCTAGGTGTTTTTCCGTCCTGGCTGCGGCGATCCTCACATCGCAGACCATTAGATCCTCAAACCAGCAAAGTGGCAGCATCGTTTACTGTGGCTTTCAATTGCCAAGCGTGCTGATTATGGCAATGTCACCCTCATGGGCCCTCCGGCTCAAGGGCAGCAGTGGATTGCAATGTGGCGTTATGTGTTTCGCGTGGACCGGTTTTTGTATTTGTAAATCTTATTATTTTTCCGAGGATTAGGTCAGGTACCTGGGAACTGTAATTAGTGCAACTGGGGATGTCGACAGCGACGTCCAGCCCGAGTAACCCAAATGGCGGGAAGTGACGGGTGTTATTTGTGACTCCAACACAAGGGCTGCATGCGTCTTTAAGTCAGGCTTAATATAAAAATCCTTATTCACTAACAATCTGGAGGCCGGCTCGCTCATTTCTCTCAAATATGGTTGAGTTTATCGATGATTGGGCCCTTACACTCATAAACGTGTGCTACCTTGGTGGACTGGCTTAGGCGCTGTCCTAAATGGCAACGGTCGTAGGTACGACCGGGATCGTGCGACGGGCGGTTTTGAGGTCTCTTATTTATTGGTCGGGCGTCTTCCGTCGTAATTGTCAACGATTGTTACTCTTGTTGTAGTTTTCATGACATGTATAATATGCCGGGCGCGGCCTGGCTCTATATGGTATTGTCGGGCGCTTTCCGGCCGTGGGCGGCGTGGGGTGGTGGTGCTCCGTATTTTCCTGCCCCCTCCTTTTGACGATTGAAAGTGATATTGAATGTCTCTCAATGAATAAATTTTGATTTGATTTGTTTTATTAGGCATTCCGGTCGTGTGGTGTCCTGCAGAGTAGAATAGCGCCAGCCGTGGGTTACACTCGTGGGTGTCGTACAAGGCGACTAATGTTTTCGAGACAAAAGATCTAGAGTCTCCGTAGGCTGGAAAATGGGCAGAAGCGTTTTCCACTGTTATATAGAAAAACACTGCGATCTTCAACCCGCCTGCCAAGCGTGGAGATGATGGCAATAACATCCCCTTTCGTGAGAGAGGCCCTAAGTTCGGCAGTGGACGTTTATGGGCTGTGATGATGAATGGCATTGGTCTCGTCAGATGGGACTCGCGATCACGATAATGGTGTTGGCGCTGCTGGTGCTGCTCAAGGTCTGCACCGGCTGGCCGCGCACCGCCGCCCTCGCCTACGTGGCCGTGCGGCTCCTGCTCACGGTGGTGATCCTCGTCATAGGTTAATCAATCTTTATTAATAATGAAAACATGGCATATGACCAACAGTTTTTTTTTTTTTTTTTTTTTTTATAATCGTGGACAAATTCACACAGCGCCATCTAGCCCCAAAGTAAGCAAAGCTTGTGTTATGGGTGCTAGATAACTGATAAACTACTTATATACTTTTTTTTTAAATAAATACTTATTATACATAGAACACCCAGACCCGTAACAGAAATTAAAATTCATCATTTCAATTTCTGCCCGGCCGGGAATCGAACCCGGGACCTCTTGCGTGGCAGACCGACATGTTGACCACTGAACCATTCAGGTCAGGTTTTCTTTCTGATAACCCATTTCAGATTTGATGGTGATTAATAGGACAATAAGTGACATTTTAATTTCGTAATTTTGGTATTTGATGCAAATAAATTATTATTGAAATGTATTTTTATTGTTAGTGGCTGAAAAACAGGCAAGTGCACCTGGTGGAAAGTGGTCACCGCCGCCTATGGACGTCAGCAACACCGGGGGCGCTACCAATGAGTTACCCGCCTCTGAAAGACCTCTAATAACCTCTTGAACGATCCCATGTCATAGTCGAAAGGAAACACTGTGGCTGGGAGATCATTCCATTTCAGTGCGCGTGAGAAACGTTCTATCGAACCTTCGCGTTGACACTAACTGAGTATGAATGAAGGTCTCTGGTACATGAAATGAATTAATTTTAACCTTTTTTTTGTAGCGATCATAGCGTTCATCGTCTCCAAGCAGAGGCTCAAGAAACGGGTTATCAAGCTGGTCATATGGCTGGTCAACGTGCTGATATCCTTCTATTTCGTGATAGTCGTCAACTCCTGGGATCACGAGGAGGAAGACGTGGAGGACTGAGGGGGAAAGGGTTTAGATGTATTCATTATTACGTACGAGTTAACGTTTGTAGTATACGTTGATGGAACAATAAATATTATGCGATATTAGTGTTCTAAACTGTCTTTCAGTACAGGTTTTAAGACTTTCGTGGTTATTCACTACACTTTCACTACACATGTTATCACGTCACGTCACTAGTTGACCATGACGCATGCAACTGCGTCGAAATATCGAGGTGAAAACCGTGGTATTAAAGCCGATAACATGTGTAGTGAAAGTGTCTTTCAGTAATAAGTCCATTTTAAAAACTCCGAAATCGAATCAATAATTACCCATTAAATATTTAACACTTTGTGTTGTCACTTCATGATGGAACTCCATTATTATGAATTAAATCACTTTTTGTACACTAGTTCCAAAGTAATTGCCTGAAGATGAGTAATTCGAAACCGGTTGCAATTAAATAAAATTGTATAATAAAGTGGAACTAGTGTACAAAAAGTGATTTAATTCATAATTACCCATTAAGTTAAATTTAAAGACGGACCGGTAGAAATGTATGGACCCCAGTCTATATGACCAATAAGTTGAGCGATATATCATTGGAAAGGATTTTACATTTTCTACAACTTTTACTATAATCCTCGAAACGCTGTGAGAAAATAGTTACGGTCAATTAAATTCGATTTGTACCGGAAAATATAGCCAATAGTATTAAGTGATATGTCATTGGAAAGGATTTTTCATTTTCTACTTATTTTACTATGGCGGCAATTCTCGAATCGTTGTGCGAAAAAAGATTATGGTCAATTCAATTTGTCATAATAGTACAAAATGATGTTTACTTTAATTGTCCATAACTATTTTCGCACAGCGATTTGAAAGTTATCGCCCTAGTAAGAGTTGTAGAAAAAAAAATCCTATCCAATGACATATCGTTCAATGTTATTGGTCATATAGACCGAATTTTGGTACAGCGATACGAGGATTGTCACCATAGTAAAAGTTGTAGAAAATATAAAATCCTTTCCAATGATATGTCGCCCAACGTTATTGGTCATATATGATCTGTCCAGACTGACTTGTCTTATTTGGTGAACATACATTGCAGATCCCGAAACCATCCTTGTAGGTAACGAAGTTGTCAATAGAACAGATAAATCCAAATACTTCGGATTCGTGATGCACGAGTCCGGGGCGATATCGGCCCCGATGTCAAGTCCCGAATCTCTGCAGCTTGGGCCAAATGGCGGGAAGTCACGGCAGTCACCTGTGACCCTAAATCCCTGTAAAACTCAAAGTGCTTATATACAAGATTATAATTAGATTGGCGATACTCTATGGCTGTGAGACATGGCCAGCGCTGGCGAAACACGTTCGCGAACTCCACACCAACGAAATGAAAATGCTTCGGTGGATGTGCGGAGTTACGCGACTCGATCGAGTACGTAACGAGTACATCCGTGGCAGTCTTGGCGTGAGGGATATTGCGGACAAGATAGAGGAGGCTCGCCTGCGCTGGTTTGGTCACGTGTTGCGTAAGCCTTAGGGATACGTGGGAAATAGGTGCCCGAACCTGCCGGTATCAGGAAAGAGGCCCCGTGGGCGACCCAGGGATGGATTGACATCGCTGAGTCGGATGCGAGAGCTAACGGCTTACGACGCGAGGATGTCGAAGACCGGGCGAAGTGAAGAAGAATTTGTAGGAAAGCGGACCCTGGCAAAGGCCGGAATAAGCTCTAAGACGATGATGATGATGTTAGACAGTCTAATTAGTCTGTCCAAATGAATTCGGTCGCGCTAGACTGAAAATCGCGTGTTGTAATAAGATTAGACCGTTAAGTCACGCGCAGTTCAGTGTTGCCACCAGCGAAACAACAAAAACAACAAAAACAAATCAATAATTACCCATTAAGTTATATTTAAAGGAGGACCGGTAGAAATGTATGAACCCCAGCCTTTATGACCAATAACGTTGAGCGATATGTCATTGGAAAGGATTTTACATTTTCTACAACTTTCTTTCTTTTTCTCCTCGAAACGCTGTGAGAAAATAGTTACGGTCAATTAAATTCGATTTGTACCGGAAAATATAGCCTATATGACCAATAACCTTGAACGATATGTCATTGGAAAGGATTTTTTATTTTTTACAACTCTTACTGTGGCGATAATTTTCAAATCGGTGTGAGAAAATAGTTAAGGGCCCTTTATCTCCTGGTTGACTGGTAGATAAGGCTATTTTAGCTTTAAGTCCGCCTTTGTACTATTTTGTGCATGAAGATTTATTAAATAAATAAATAAATAAATAAGGGCAATTAATTAGCTTTAAAGTTAACATCATTTGTACTATTATGAGAAATTGAAATGAGCATAATCTTTCGTTGAACTACGCGTGACTAAACTGTCTAACTCTTATTACACCACGCGATTTTCAGTGTAGCGCGGCCGAATCCACTCGGACAGACTAATTAGACTGTCTAACATGACTTACTCTTATTATTCTACGCGTAGACTTACTAAGACAGGCTGAATATCGCGTTGTTTAGTAGGCCCTTATCGCAAGTGGTCTCAAACTGTTGTTGCATTGGTCGCATGCAGCCCGTTATGGTACAGCATGCCATTCTTTGGAACCATTGCAGGTTGTTGACGCTGACAGAAGTGAAGCCCAGCTGGATATCACCCCATACCCTCAAAATATGGTCTCGGCGAGGCTGCATGTAACCACTTAGCAATTCTGGAAGATATTCCCCTTGTTTTGCAAAGAGCAATACTGGGTTTAGCCAGCTTTTGTTCTATAACAAATAGTTGTCAATAATAACCCTAACTTCATTACATTAACTTATTTTCATGAGCTGTTGAATAAGCAACATAAAACGCCATAGTTTGCTTATACCGCGGGATATTTGGCGGTTGGTCATTTGTTGACGTATTAGAGATAAAAGAAAATTACACTGGAATGTGGCGCTTACGGGAAATTTGAAATGATACGAAGATCATTGTGTTTATCCAGTTTTATAATATATTATACATTAATTCTTACACTAACTCTTACACAATACTTAACATTGCAAAAATCAACTTGCGAGCCTACGAATAACAACAACGCACTGGTAGCCGAAATCGGCAAGGTCATCGTGTGAGGCGTGCGCTACACACTTTGTTCTGCGATCTCAAAAACAGCAGGTTGGGAGGTGGTGTCAGCAGCCGGCGGGCCGCGGTAGAGGTCCATGGCAGCGCGCAGCTGGGGCAGCGCTGCGGCCGGCGCGACGGCGGGCGCGCGCCGCGGCATCGCGTACCGCAGCTTGTCGAAGAACCACGGATCCCCCCACCGCAGGTACGTGTTGGTGGCGAGGTAGCTCCGCAACTCGGCGTCGAGCCTCGCGTCGCTGCGCACGTCGTCCAGCATCACGACCACGACCCTCGCGCGACCCTCCTCCAGCGTGCTCGCGTGCGCCGTGCGGAACTCCAGCAGACTCCACTGCGACTGCAGGAACGCCTTCGACAGGACTATGATGGTCCGCCGCGAGGTGTCGACCGATTGCGCGATCTGATCCGGGATCCAGCCGCCCGCCTCCCAGTCGCGGTAGTGGATGCACAGCTGGTACTTCTCCAGCGCCGGCAGCAGCTGATCGGTGACGAACGCGTCGTCCTCGTGACAGAAGGAGACGAACGCGTCGTACGGCCGCTCCTCGCCCAAATCGTCTTCCTGGAGGCACCAGAGACAACAGCCGCGAGCGAACAGAAACACTTTGATTTGTCGCTGGTACCGCCAGTAGAGGAGGACGATGGCGACCACGGAGGTCACCGGGGCGCTTACGACGATCAGCAGCGCCCACACCGGCAACGATTGGGCGCACAGCCGATCCAGCTCCACGGCACCCAGCGGCTGACCGTCCGCCTCGCATCGCAACTGCTCGTAGTCTGACACCTGCGCACATTATGCATCACTGTTAGTCAAGAGTCAGCGCCATCAAGGGGCTTTTACGTTTTATAGCACGACACGACTTTAATTATTAGATCCTCAGCTATTTATATGATAATTGATAAATATTTTATCAAAATCAATATTTCTTGCGCTTTATTACTTCAGAAAGCTCGTTGAAAATAAAAAATGAGCAGTTTTCCAATAGGTATCTAAAGCATTCCTAATCACTCACTAGATGGCGCCCTAACAATTTTGGTAATTGATAATCGCTTGAAATAGGTTTTTAGCAGACAGGATATAAACACTGGGTACGTATTGTATTGTATTGGATAATATTGTATTTGTCAATAGTTTTCAACCATTTTAGAGGTTGTAATAATAATGGAACATAGTGCCAACTTCTATAAATATTTTATTTTACACTTCGTTTAACCTTTAACAGTTATGGTTATATTAATAAACATTTTATTTTGATGTTTAGTATTAGTTGGCTGCATACAATCACTGCAACCATCATACAGATTAAAAAAGATTACCAAAATTGCAGGGGCGCCATCTATTGATGCTTTTTGAAACCAACTATCAATACCTACTGGAAAACTCCTCATTGGATCAGAATTATGGAACTGTAAGTCTTTTGATATGTTTATGTAAGACTGTTTGTTTTCCTCAATAAATAAATAATAATGATAATAACACCCGGACCACAAAGCAAAGAACTAACATAAGGTCCACTCCCGTTGTCCTCGAAAATTGTGACGTAAACTTGCCGACTCGCTAGGGTTGCTACTATATTTATTTAGAATTTTGCGTGGAGTATTTAAAATATCGAATAGATATTTAAAGGTCGTTAACAATAACTTGTCCCTTGTGGAATGTAATCAAAATTGCTTTCCAAGCTGTTGTTATCAGATTTTCCATACCAGCTTCAGACTTTAATACCTAAGCGTAAAAATAAATTACTGATTTATTTACTTTTTAAATTCATCGATTACTTTCATTTCATTTCATTTATTAAAGAATAATATCGTTTAATTAAATATTATTCAATTGACGCTGAAAATACAACGAATGCTCGCGTGGACAATAGCGACCGAGCACTGCTTGAAACTGCTTGAGAATGCCTGTAAACGTAACGTTAGTGTGCGTGTCGGAAATAGCGCTTTGTTGCCAGTGGACCTTCTGCTTGGGGAGGGCCGTTTTTATTTTGAGCCGGGACCGAACAATTTCAGCTTCTGTAAGGTCGTGGAAGGTGTTACCAGGGAATGCAATCCCGCAAAATAATTTCAATCCAGATATTTGCGGGACTGAACCATGTTAGTCCCGCTAGATCCAGGTATTTGAGGCACGATGGACTTAGACCTCAGAAATCAATCGTAATAAAGACCTTATTGAACTGGTTTTCATGGTTTTAATTTTATAAAACTAAAAAGTGAACTAACCCAAATTAAACAAACTTTATGGAACATGTTAAGTGTTTCTTAAAATGTCATAGGGTTACCATATGTCTGTCCTGGTGCAGCGCGGTGAGGAAGGGCAGCGAGTCGCAGGCGCAGGGCACGCGCGCGCCGCCGAGCCGGAAGACGCGCGCGCGCGCGAACAGCCGCTGCGTCGCCGCCGCTGCCGCCCACGACACGCCGTTGTCGCGCAGGTCCACGTGCTTATGTAACGTTATACGTGATACTATTATTACTGGAAGCTGAGGCGGCCTCAGGTACGGGATTTCCCTTTCATCGACACTATTGCGCTGTCCCATCTCCCTGCCACTTCCGCTGGTCACCATCCACTTGCCACTGGTAGATGCATCTAATGACCAGAAGGCTGGCCTCTACTCCGGTCAGAGAATCAGCCTCGCTATCCAGCAGGGTAATACGGCCAGCTTTCTGGGCATTTATCCGGTTGGTGGGATCTTGGGTGAATTTTTTAAATGTATATTTATATATACTTGTTACTATATTTACATTGTACTTGTTATTATATTTATAATTACCGTCACTCCTGTCATCTCTTCAAATTTCCGCCTGTATGCTGACGACCTACAGATTTACCGGCGTTTCAAAATCGCTGATGTTACAGATGCTTTTGCCCAAATCAATGCCGATCTTGAACGCATATCTGCCTGGGCTAAGGCTTTTGAGTTTCTAGTGAATCCCAAAAAATCTCAGGCTTTAGTGATAGGGGAGCCCAAACATGTACAGACGGCTTAGTTCTGATAATGATATCCCTCAGGTGATTTATGATGGGACGCCTATACTGTGCACTAAATCCGCTAAAAACCTTGGAGTGATTCTTGAATCGAATCTATCCCTCACGTCAATAAGGTCAGCAAGAAGATACATTTTTTGCTTCACTCGCTTAAACGTCTCAAACACTTTTTACCACTAAAAACCAAGATCACCATCCTTCCATAAACTCTCTTTATTTTATTGTGTGCAATGTCCCTACTGGATACCGGTGTTTTAGCACTCCTTTACATCCCCACCTTTAATATTACCACAAATGGCAAAGAAAAATAAAAGTACGGTTCTCTCCGCGGCACCCCTTTCCACACTTCGAGTGGACTTTTGTAATATCAGGGGTCTACACTCCAATCTGAACGCCGTACATCACCACCTAGAGACGGTGTTACTTTTCCTGACGGAAACACAGATATCACCTCCGGCTGACACTTCGTATCTCCATTATCCTGGATACAAGTTGGAACACAGGTTTTTACCTCACGCTGGTGTGTGCCTATTCGTCAGAGATGATATCTGCTGTCGACGTCTTAATGCCATAGAACTAAGTGACGAATCTGTGGTATGGGTGTGCGTAGAACAGGGGGGTCTATCCCGTGTCTACGCATGCCTATACAACAACCGTCACGGCGTAGGTGAGACGAATCGGTATTTCGAGCACATACAATGCGCTACCGACAAAGTCTTTGAGCGGTGTCCTTCAGCCGAGTTGGTAGTCCTAGGAGACTTTAACGGTCACCACACTGAGTGGCTAGGGTCAAGCCGTCCTAACAAGGGGTAACCCGGCCGGGAGGTCCGCCCATGAATTTTCTCTGGCCCATGGTCACACGCAACTGGTGTCAGAACCCACCTACTTACCAGGTGGTGTGGGCCGTGATCCCTCTTTATTAAACCTTCTGCTTACCACCCACCCAGACGGTTATCAGGTGTCCGTCGATGCCCCTCTTGGGGCATCAGACCACTGCCTGGTCCGTTCCGAGGCGCCTCTTGCTATACCCGAACGGGCTCGCCCCAATGGGTCACGCAAGGTATGGCATTATGGTTCAGCAGACTGGGATGGATTGCGAGAATTCTTCGCGTCGTACCCGTTGATACAGCTTTGCTTCTCCTCAAATGACACCAACATCTGCGCTGCTACTGTAGCTGATGTCATACTGCAGGGAATGGAGTGTTTTATTCCATCCTCTGTAGTCCGTCTCGGCGGCAAGAGTCAGCCCTGGTACGACAGGCCTAGTGCTGAGGCAACTCTCCTCAAGCAGGAAGCTTTTCGTGCCTGAACGGTGGCTCGGGCCCAGAAGGACCCTAACACCCACATTATGAGGAAAAAGTACAACGCTGTATCGAGGTCTACAAAGAGGGTAACGACTAGAGCAAAATTCAAATACATCGGCGGAATTGGAGAGAAACTAATCAGCTACCCCTCTGGGAGCCGTGCTTTTTGGTCTCTGTCCAAAGCTGTCGAGGGGTACTTTTGTCGGACCACCTTTCCACCTTTGTGCAAGCCGGATGACCAATTGGCCCACACAGCAAAGGAGAAAGCCGATCTCTTGGGAAATATCTTTGCTCATAACTCAACTCTGGATGATGGGGGAGCTGCATCGCCTACCAAATCACGGTGAGAGGCCATCATGCACGAGGTTCGTTTCACCAAAAAATCATAAGACGTGTGCTTCTCTCCCTAGACATCCGGAAGTCCAGTGGACCTGATGGCATTCCGGCTATCGTTCTCAAAAAGTGTGCTCCCAAGTTGTCTCCCGTGTTAATGCGCCTATTCAAGCTTTCCTTCACCTCTGGAACGGTGCCGTCTTTGTGGAAGCTAGCCCATGTGCATCCGATACCCAGGAAGGGTGATAATTCAGACCCATCAAATTACAGGCCTATAGCGGTAATCTCCGTGCTCTCTAAGGTGATGGAGCGGGTTATCAATATCCTCGGATACCTAGACGACCACCAGCTGATCAGTGACCGTCAATATGGCTTTCGCCTTGGTCGCTCAACTGGTGATCTTCTTGTGTACCTAACACATCGGTGGGCTGAGGCCGTCGAGAGCAAAGGGGAGGCTCTGGCTGTCAGTCTTGATATAGCCAAGGCATTTGGGTCTGGCACATGGCACTGCTAACAAAACTCCCGAAGTACGGTATTCCCGAGGGGCTCTGCAATTGGGTATCCAGCTTTCTGTCTGGACGGAGCATCCAAGTCGTTGTCGATGGATGCTGCTCCGATACCAAGACCTTTAATGCTGGAGTATCCCAAGGTTCAGTGCTATCTTCCACGCTGTTTCTTCTGCATATCAATGATATGCTGAATATTCCCAGTATTCGCTGCTGAGCAGATGACAGTACTGGAGATACTCGTTATACTGGCCGTGCGAATATTTATTTATTTATTTATTATTTTATTTAATACTTTATGCACAAAATAGTACAAAGGTGGCCTTAAAGCTTTGTAGCTTAATATCCCTCGTTCCGCGGTGTCGGAAAGCCGAAAAGATTTGTGTCAGAGATTGAGCACTCCTTGGAGCAAGTTGCTCACTGGGGCAGACTGAACCTTGTGGAATTTAACCCCTCAAAGACACAGGTCTGCGCATTTTCTGCCAAAAAGTATCCTTTTGTCATAGTGCCGCAGTTCCAAGGAACACCCTTTTCCATCTCAAATAGTATCGGGATCCTTGGTGTCGACATATCGGATAGCGTGCGATTTTACCTAGAAGGTAAGGCCAAACTGGCTTCGAAAAAGCTTGGAGTGCTTAACCGGTCCAAGCGATACTTCACCCCAGGGCAGTGCCTGCTGCTGTACAAGGCACAGGTGCGGCCTCATATGGAGTATTGTTCCCATCTTTGGGCCGGCGGTCGACCTGCTTAATCCTCTGGACTCCGTACAGAGTCGCGCCGTACGAATTGTCGACGATCCCATACAAACAAGCAAGTTAGAACCACTGGCTAATCGAAAAGACTTTGGCTCCCTGTGTGTGTTCTACCGGCTGTACAATGGGGAGTGTTCCGAGGAACTTTTCGATCTGGTGCTAACAGCACAATTCCGCCATCGCACCAACCGCCGTGGGCTGGGTACTCATTCCCACTACGTAGACCCTCTGTTGGTAACCACGCGAAGGTTTGAAAGAACGTTTCTCGCTCGTACTATTCAGATGTGGAATGAGCTCCCAGCCACAGTGTTTCCTTTGGATTATGACATGGGATCGTTCAAGAGGTACATTAGAGGTCTCTTCAGAGACGGGCAACACATTGGTGACTCCCCTGGTGTTGCTGATGTCCATAGGCGGCGGTGACCACTTTCCATCAGGTGGCTGTTTGTCTGCCGGATAACATAAAAAAAAATCTAGCTATCAGATTTGTATTTGGCTTGCGAAAGTATGATCATGTTTCTGAATATCGCTCACGACTGAAGTGGCTTAAAATTAGACAACGTAGAAACCTCCACATCCTCACATTCCTTTACAAAGCTTTAGGGAATCCCTCTTTTCCGGAATATATCCGGTCCCGTTTCCGGCTTCTCCCCGGTCCTTCCCGCTCCAGGCGTGAAAACATTATCAAACCACTGGATGTTCCTCATTGTAACTCCAACTTCTTTTTCAAGTCGTTTACTATTGAAGCGGCGCGACTCTGGAATAACTTGCCAGCTAATATTAGGGACAGTCAAACAGTAAGTAAATGTTCTTTCCTGTAATTTTGTGTGCAATAAAGAGTTAATCTATCTATCTATCAACTTTAAAGTCAAGACTAAAAGAGCATATTTTATCATCTCTTGATTAGCTTTATAGAGTATTTATATAGTATATTTTATATTATTATAGGTATTTATGTATAATAGGTAGGTATATATATAACGTAGCTTATTTAGAAAGGTAGTGCACTTTTCCTCCTGCTTTCCCGCTTATTGCATTTCTCCACACCCGGTAGGGTTGGCTGGAAGAGATCTCTTACAGAGATAAGCCCACCTTTGTTAACAACCGTTTGTGTATTATTGTTTTTAACTTGTTTCATGTGCAATAAAGTATAGTAGTATAGTAATAACAAATATTTTTGTATTATGTAAATATTGTAAATGAAGTTATATGTAATACAGTATTAATAGGTATGTGTGACGGCGAAGGCGAGGTTATCATTGAGATAAACCTCAAAGAGGTTTACTAATGTGTCCGGTAATACAAATGGTGCAAAAAGTAATAACTAACTATTTTCCGAGGCATAGCGTAAGAACCTTAATTAAAGACAATAGTAGGGAGCTTTTTCGTAGCTGATAAGTTCGATACTACACCAGAATATTGCAGGTTTATTAAGTAAAAGAGAAATTATTGAAATTACATTACATGAACTTGAAAATAAAGACAAGACTTTTGACATCATTTGCTTAAGTGAAACCTTTATAAAATTAGGTAGTGAAAAAAATATACAAATACAGGATTACCAAGTTGGGGCTACATATTCTAGACAGCATCAAAAACGTGGAGGAGTATGCATATTAGCAAAGCGAGAAACTTTAACTAAAAAAGTTACATTTTTAATGGAATTTCAGGAGGATTACGTCTTTGAGTGTTGTGGTGTAGAGATACCCTCTATAAAATGCATTGTTCTGTGCATTTATAGAACGCCTACATCTAATGTGAAACTGTTTCTAACAAAATTTGAGCGATTATTAAATTTATTAAAAAATAAAACAAGACAAAAAATTATAATAACAGGAGACTTCAATATAAATACACTGAGAGACACACATGAAACAAACGAATTGAATAGAATAGTTAAAAATAATAATTTCGTAATACATATTAAAGAACCAACAAGAAAAAAGGCGTGTTTAGATCTTGCAATGAGCAATCTACTAGGTGTAGAAAGTGAAATACATTACTTAGGCCTCTCAGATCACGAAACAGCGCAGAGTATTAATTTTACTGTGACAAAACAAAGTAAACCTCAAACTTGCAAGTATTACTGGAAGCGGGACTTATGCCAGGAAAATATTGCGAAGTTTCGGGACTGTATGAAGTCATTACTTTGGACAGACGTATACGAAGCAAATGACTTACAAACTGCGTTTACAAATTTTTATGAGTGTTTTGTAATGTTTTATAATTTATGTTTTCCAAATCAAAAATATAAATGTCTCCTCAAAAACATCCTACAACATGGATCACTAAGGGGCTAAGAAAGTCTACAATCACAAAAAGACATTTACGATACAGCTACTACACCAACTCAAATACATCAACAAAAATAAATTTACAAGATATTAGAAACTACTTCGACGATGTGTAAATCAGGCTCAAAAAATCTCAAATACTAAATACTTAACTCAGTCTAAGAACATCTGTGGAGCTACATGGAACGTAATAAAAAATACAACGAACAATATTGCGCATAATAAATACATTGACAAAATACATTTAAATGACATTACAATTAATGATCCCATTGACATTGCTAATTCTTTCAATAAATATTATCTTAGTTTGACTAATTCAAATTCTCTTGACTCTGCATCTACCAGAACACACATTAAGCCAAATAACGCCAGTATATTTTTAAAGCCCACTGACGTTCATGAAATTGTTAAAATAATAAATTCCTTGAATTCATCAAATGCGACTGGCTATGATGACATACATACAAAAGTAGTCAAAGCCTGTAAATTAGAAATTGCACCCGTCCTCAGCTATTTGGTAAACTTATCGTTCACTAATGGCAAATTTCCAGAACAATTGAAAGTCACAGTCATAAAGCCATTACATAAAAAAGGAAGTGAGGGTGAGATAAGTAATCATCGACCTATAGCACTGTTATCTATTTTCTCGAAGGTTTTTGAAAGAGCAATGCATGACCGTATAACTAGTTTTGTAAATGCATTTAAATTAATTAAAGAGGAGCAGTACGGTTTCCAGAAAGGCAAATCCACATCTTCAGCTGCATTTTCCCTGATAAATAATATTTTGAAAGGGCTCGATAAGAGAACTGCCGTTACAGCTATCTTTTTCGATATGAGCAAAGCTTTTGATTGCGTATTGAAGGGAAGCTACTCGAAAAATGCGAGCGATATGGCATACGTGGACTAGCTCTTCAATGGTTAGAGAGTTACCTGGGCAATAGAGAGCAGTACGTAGAAATAGCAAATGTCGATACTAATGGAGAACGCAGAGCCTACACTTCTTCAACTGAAGTAAATAGAGTAGGTGTTCCACAGGGCAGTATATTGGGACCATTGCTATTTTTGTTCTACACAAATGATTTATCCGAAGTAACTGATTATGATTGCACATTATTTGCTGACGATATATCCGTTGTTATACACTGCAAAGATATGGATACATATAATGATGAAATAAATAAAACAGTTAGCGAAATAATACAATGGCTCAATAATAACAATCTTAAAGTTAATATAAATAAAACTACTACATACAATTTGTTAATAAGAATGGTCGGAAAAATAAATTAAAGGTATTATTTGAAGATCAAGTTATTAGAGAATCTAATGAAACTCCATTTCTAGGGGTTGTACTGGACGACCGGTGCACGTGGTACTCACATATCTCAAACTTGTGCAATAAAATAAATTCGTTTGTGTATGCACTTTGGCGCCTCGCAAAAATCAGCAGCCAAAAGGTGGCATTGCAAGCTTACCATGGCTATGTGTGCTCCATTTTGAGGTACGCTATTATACTTTGGGGAAATTCATCACTTGCAAATCGAGTTCTTCTCTGTCAAAAGCAATGTATCAGAGCCATCTGCAACGTAGATACACTAACCTCGTGTAGACCTCTTTTTAAACATTTTAACCTGATGACTGTGCCTTGCATGTATATATACGAGGTCTGCGTATATGTAAAAAGTCATCTGTATCTATTTAAAAAAGTATCTGATACTACTAAATTTAATACAAGGTTTCCCGATAGACTGGTTGTCCCTACCCATTCAACGACACTTTACAGCTGTAATAGTTATTTGATGGCAATTAAAATATATAACAGCTTAGACACTGACATGAAACTACTGCCATTAACGCAATTCAAATATAATTTAAAAAAATGGCTGATAGAAAACTGTTTTTATACAGTAAAGGAATTCTTGGACTCGTGTAAACGTGGATAAGAACTAAAAATAGTGAAGGTAGTAGGTATGAAATTATTTTATAATGATGTGGGTGTTTTAATAATTTTATGAATTTGTTATGACATATAATGAATGGGTACTATTAGTAAATAAGTACCTTGACATATTATTTAATTCTAATGACATATTTTATTTTAATTTATTGGATAAATAATTATTTATTGGGACTTAATTTAATTAGGTATTGAAAGTGACATTGTACTTATTATTGAATTTTTAATTTTATATCAATTTAATTTATTATTTTATCACATGTTATACCACATTTTAAGTATTGGGTTATTAATTATTTTTAATTATTGAATCTGACATTTTAGTATTATTAAATTATCATAAATTATTGCATGCCAGATTCTGGCAAAGTGTGTGAGTCAAAAATTTTATTTATAAGAACCTATTGTATACCACATTTTAAGCAATAAAGACATTCTATTCTAATAAATTGTAATACTTTTGTGAATAAATAAATTATAAAGACCATACATATGGTAAAACTGTAACAGGTTCAATTCTGTATATAGGTACACTATAAACGACACTAAAGCCAAAACTGTTTTTTTTTCATTTTGTCTGTATGCCTATCTATATTTTGGCGCGAATCGCTCCGAAACTACAGAATGAATTCAAATGAAACTTGGTACGATTTGATTTCATACTACAAGACTACAAGAACCGTGGTACGACATTAATATCCAATGTCCTACCACGGTTCTTGAGGGAACCAAAATGAAGGGGATTGAAGTCAAAATGTGTAGTTAATTGTAATTCATTAACGCGTAGACCGATAAATTTTTTTTTTTGTATTTTACCAAAGAAACGTACTTCAGTTTAGATCAGTAGGGTGATTAAATAAAAAGGATTATAAACAAGAAAAAAGGGTAGGCAGGGGTTAAATAGGTGTAGGCAAACAAATTCCACCGGGTCCACTAGATATTAATAAAATAATCATCTTGGCATTAATGTCCCGTTGGGCTCTCGCGCACGAGGAATCAAGTTTTGCCTTGACCATGATCCAGGATTTGGCAGATTAGATAACTTCAGTTGAGCGACTGCCATCTGACCTTCGTGACCCTGGTACCAAGGGAACCTGGCCAGATTGGATCATGTATTTTGTTATTATAGGTAAAATCACCATTCCGTAAGGTCTTCTGATTTTTTAAGTGCGTTGGAACGATTGCTCGATTGAGTTTAGGTATAGATTGTATAGTGGTTGGCGACACCAACATTGACTGGATGGGGCCTGATTCGGAGCGCAACGATCTCGCGAACAGGCTGGCGGCCTAAATCTTCCACAACGAAGTGACATTCCCGACTCGCGGCACGTCTAACACAGAAACTTCCATAGACCATGTATGAATTGTATCATGTGGCTGCTGTACAGTCGAATATTAGAGACCATTTTGCGGTGATCGGCTCTTTACACCGAGTACTGCCTGGTAAAGTTATACCAGTTGTTATAACCGCTTTATTAACCCTTATAGGGGCTTTAGAGATTGTCTCCCGGCTGTTTTTTATTTAGAACAACGTACTTACCAATATTCAAAAAGATGGTGCTGGTTTCCGGAAGTGAACTAGCCGGGCCATATTTGAAGCTAAGGGAAGGGACTAATAGTTAATCCCATATAGACCGTGGAAAAAAGGCCTGAGGATCATTTGCTCTTACTCGGCTCTCTTCAACACTCGAGAAGGAGACGGTGCGGGTATGCTACTTTCCCATAATCCAATCGCTGCTTCAGTACGGCCTTGAATTCTGGGGACAGGCCGCGGAATGGAAACGTGTCTTTGTTATCCAAAAACGCGCCGTGCGGGCAGGGGCTCGCGTTTCGGTGGAGGAATCGGCAAGGCCTCACTTTGTGTTCCTAGGTATATTGATCTTGCCGAGCCTGTTTGTACTACAGGTCGCAGTATACGCGCGTGCCAACTTAGATTCATTCCAAAAGAGAGGTGATAATAAAACACATAGGCTTCGAAACCATTTTTCATTCATTCGCACCAGCCAAACCGGCTGAAGCGGGCGACGCGCACGATACACGCCATGAGCCCTCTGGTGTATAATAAAATACCGAATACCATAAGGACATACCACAATACCACAGCTCCGAGTCAGACGACATTCAAAGTAAAACTTAAGAGATGGTTGATCGAGCAATCGTTCTACAATTTTGAAGAGTTTTTAAATTGAACTGTAAGAAATAAGAAAAAGCCAAATACGCAAGTATATTAATAATTGTAATTTATTATTGTTATTAAGACGCATTATGTAATTATGTTACTACACTCATAGCGTAATGTTCCAATTACAAATTCGAAAACAGTCGTTTAAAGGTAGGTACACTTTTTTCAAGCCAGTCAATAAACTGTTAAAAAAATACTTTTTGATACAGCATTTCTCATACCATTTTTATTACAGCTGTATCAACTAATAACTTTTTAATCATAATGCAACACTTTTATTTTTTAAATTATTGTCGGGCGACAGGACACGGCGAAATGTAGGCTGAATACCTAAATGTCTTTAACAAATTCAAAATTTAAATTTTCCTGTTTATATTTCTGTGTAATTATTTTCCCGCTAAACAGAATATTTTTTCTAATTGTTGTAATTTGTGTTTGTGAATGTTCTTTCTTATTTGAAGCAAATAAATAGATAAATGTGAAAGTAGTAAAGTGAATTTCCCGCCTCTTGATATCCTCGACGCGTACATACAACAGAACTGACTCGCAGCTTACTTCCAGCAAAGTTGAGAATATTATGGGTACGATATTTTAACATAAAAATATGGGTGCAGATAAAGTAGTACATATATGTAATTGCATATAATTAGGTATTAAAACACTCGTGTCAAACTATTATCATGCTCGGCTACGCCTCGTATGATAAACAGACACTCATGTTGTAATACCCCCTTTCATATGACAGTTGCATAAACTACTATTATGATTCGCTTACCGTATTTTACGTACCGCCCTGCTTTTTTATTATGTACTTATTCTGTTAGTTTTAAGTTTTTGAATGTGTTATTGGACCAAATAAATTCACGTCTATATCTATAATTTATATTATGAATAATTGATTATTCATAATATAAATTCCTTTCGTGGGAGAGGCCCGAAGTCCTGCAGTGGACTGTTATGGGCTGTGATGATGATGATGAATTGATTATTGATTATCATGGTTACAGATTCAGTTGCCTGAATGTGTAGGTTTCTTCACACACGATATTTTCCCTCGCCGTAACAGCATTGCATAGCGTTCAACTAATGTAGGTACCTCATTGATTTATTACTAACCGTAGATAGCACATGAACGCTTGAAAAGTGGGCCGGTGAAGGACTGCTTAATCGCTAGTCAAGCAGAATTTTTGACACGAATTATTTACGGAATTCATAGAAAAACTAACCGAGTAAGTTCGTGAACTTAAAAACCGCGTACTTGAAGTCCGTACGTGTGTCAGCTACTTTAAAACAGAGTAAAACCGAGAATAACCGAACAATCAGGGCCGGGTCGATATCAAATTATAAAATTAAACCCATCTGTTGATAAGTAGCGTTACTACATAATAATCAAAGTAGTAATTCTACTCGCCCATAGGTGGCGCTAGCAGTAGTAATATAAAACTTCTGGTAGGGTAAGACAACACGCAAACACTAAAGCTACCTAATAAGTGAATAGCCTGCTGGTCTGCCTCGAAGAAACTCGTAAGTCGAAGGGTAGTTGCAATATTCAGCTACATCGAACAACATACTACATAGAATTTTAGAATTTTTTGTAATGTTAATTAAGTATCCTTACAAACTATAAGTAGGTAGGTAGGTCCTATCTTCGTGTTAGTGAACACTCTGGCGTCGAGTTCTTTTTATTTAATGACTACATTTTTATTTTACTTACCGTCAAAGTGTCGGGGAAGTCCTCAGCGTGCAGCCTGTGGAGGCGGTTTCCCCTCGCCAGCAACTTGGTTAGGTGAGCCGTGGCCACCACCTCGCGAGGGATCCTCTCCAGGCCGCGGTATTCGCAGTCCGCTGCCATCGTGTCATCGCTCCAGGCTCGCCGGCACTCGCACGGCCCGCACTTGGTGAGGTCGCACTCCACGCTGGCAACCGTCGCGTTTGCCAGCTCGCCGCCGCCGATGCACTTCACGCCTACCACGTGCGTGTTCATGAGCTTACTGAGGGAAAATTCAAGCTAGGTATCATTATTATTATTATTATTAGCCAGGTATTCATGATATCAGCATGAACGTCTACATTAGGTTGTATGTTAATTTGACGGTGTCGGCACTATCGCGCTGGCTGTGTTAGTCATCAATGGACCCCGCGACGCGTACGCCACAAGTCTGATGAAGATGTCCCAAAGTTCGAGCTGTCAGTCCGCGCAGAGCGCTCGTTAGTACGCCACGCGTCCGCGTCACGTTGAAGAACATTAATCAGTTCATCTTTTTAATTTTATTTTCGTTCATTGTCACAATTAATTGCGCTATGCGCAGTGAAGCAGTCAATGATGGTGTGCAGTGTTCGAACTAGAAGAAACAACTCGGCGTCTGTTGTGCCAATATCACGGAGGCGGGTTATTGTAAACTCGAGCCGGATCGCAGAGCTACATGGAAATGCGCTCATTGCAAAATTAGTGGCAACGTTAGCCCTGGAGACATCAGTGCCCCACCTACACCCTTCAAACAGGTGTCAGAAAGTAAGAAAAAAAGAAAATATATTTATTAAAGACGTTCTTACATGTTCCTATTTGATACAAAATGCTAGTCCAGATCCAGTAGGCGCACACTAAAATTGTATGCCGACTGTACCCGGACCAAAATTTACCCAAAAACAAAGCAAAACTGCGCTGCCGCATCGTTCGTCGAAAAGGAAGTGACTCGGCAGTGCGAAAGGCTGCGCATGCCCCCAGACGCGCCGATTTTCAGTCACTGCCCTTCCGAGACGACGCGACGTACTCGTACCTACGTCCGTGCTTAAAAATAAATAATAATAACAGCATTTTTTTCTAATTTGTGTCATCATCATCATCACAGCCCATAACAGTCCACTGCAGGACTTCGGGCCTCTCCCACGAAAGGGGAGGTCATTGCCATAATCTCCACGCTTGGCAGGCGGGTTGGAGATCGCAGTGCAGTTAATGTAAATCTCTACCCAGAAAGATGCTGCTGCCCACCTTTCGGATTTGTCCCTTAGTCGCCTCTTACGACACCCACGGGAAGTGATGGGGTGGTGCTATTCTTTGACTTAACACAAATTAGAAAAAAATTTAAGTTACTCTCAGTGGTCAAGTAGAATAACAATAATAGTGTGGTCATACTCATATTTGGTTGAATGTAATATAAATTAACAAGAAAAATATCAAAAAAGTGCAGTTCAGTGAATGAATCTCGATTCCAGGCGGTTGCGTCACAATTTCAAAAAATAAAAATAAAACGCAGATAAGCAAAACTTATTATATAGTTTTTTCCCAATTATGCCTAATACCTAATTATACACGTGTAAATACCTATAAATACATATCCTCAACCTAATTATAAATAATAGTTTGTACATGGGTGTTTGAGTTTTTGTCACGTAATTAGGTGCAGGCAAAACACAAAGCAACAGGCACCCAGTTATTTTCCTACGCTGTCTCGTCAATACCATAGAATAAGTCTTCTTGTCATTAAATTTCAGGGCCGCAGCCAAGCATGCACAAGGGAACCGATCTCAGTAGATTCCAGTGATAACACTCCATTCCATCCACCAATGCTTGTCGTGAACAAAATAGAAGTAAGTACCTACCTAGCTTTACTATTCATTAATATTCACATCACAACATTTACACCTAGATAAGCGGTTCTGTTCCAATGGCAGCGCACATGCGAGACCGTCAACCAACATTCTTTTTTTAAATTCATACTTAATATACATACCATACCCAGACCCGCGACCAAAACCAAAATTCATCATTTTAACCTCTGTTTGGCCGAGAATCTAACCCGGGAAAATCTCTTGCGTGGCGGCCGGCATGTGAACCAACCGAACCACTCAGGTCGTCTGGTCGATTTATATAATATACAAACATACAAGCATAGCCACTTTTGAAATGCTGTCATTTTGAATAAAATTCTACGGGGTATTCTTTTGTTCGTATATAAGTTGCGCTTTAATTCTATTTATAATAGTGGATACTGTCAATTTCAGGTCGCGCAAGGGAGGAGGCAGATTGTTCCAGCAGCGAGTCGACGCATAGCAGAAACTTCCGCGGAAAGAAGCTGTTTTGTGTGGCGGGACCTGCAGGCCAAGCGTGCTGGCGCGGAGACCGTAACTATGGACATTACGAGCCCAGGAGAGCTTGCTATACAAATATTGTTTTTGTTCATACTTCACAATGCCAAACAATAACACAGATAGATGTAATTTTCTTCGTACAGCTAGTTTAAGCACATTTGACTTATTTAGGAACGGTGTTACATGAGTCCTAGGGGGTACTGTGAAGCAATACCTGGCGCATGCGTTTTGTTGTTTGTATTGAAGACAGGGTTCATATACAACATCTACGTAGTTCAGTTTAGATAAAAGCAATAACTTAGACTTTTTTACGCGCAGGTCAACGCTAAGGTAGCCACGTATCCTATAGAGCCCCTTAAGTTTGTAGAAACAACGTTTGTCCAGCGTTTAACATGAGTATTGTCACATCAAGCAAGATCAGTAGAAAAAAAGAAGTTTTGATTTAAGATTTTATTGGTTCGAAATATTATTTTTTGAATTATCATGTTGAGTTAGCCTGTAAGTGAAATATGATTGTTGTGTAATACGTTAGTTTAAAAACAAAATGTTATTATATTTTCATATTTTGTTGGCTTCCTAATAAATAAAATAAAATAAAATAAACACTCAGTCACAACCTTCAATAAATGCGTTTCAAACCGCATGCTGCTGTCAAAGATTAACCCGAGTTTTTTACACTCGTCCACCCTTTCAAGTGAGCACCCCTTAATCGAAATAATCGGATGACATGCGGCTATATCTTTAATTTGTTTTTTTGATCCCAGTAACATGTATTTGGACTTGTTAGGATTTAGAACTAAAGTGTTTCTTGTGGACCACTCCTTTGTTCTATTTAAGTCCGCATTCAGATTTTCCACAGATTCATCTGTGCCCTCGGCCCCAGTTGCTATAAATAGTTGTATATCATCTGCGTAAATATGAAAGTTGCAGTTTTCAATACATTATACTATATCAGCTAGTGTCAGAAGAGCCTGCGGCTCCAGTTTCCCTGCACATGATTTTCCAGGATATTAAAGTCATAAAGAAGACATTGCGGACCTAAAATCGACGTGAAAATTTTACGGATCGACTTTGGATGAGCATAACGCAAGAATTTCGTCTTTGGAGGGCCACATCTCTGAAAGAAGGTATTGGAAGAGAAATTTAATGCTTCGAGCTTGCTGAAAGGGACCCGAGATCGCGACTAAACAACGTTGAAGCTAAAGGTGTGCCAATGCAAAAGGAGAACCTATTTACATTGTCCCAGAAACTAGGCGAAGCGGTTAAATGCGACCTACCGAAATCGCAAATTAACTACATTGCAAGGATTCCAACACAAAAAATCCGTTATTATTGGATTTCATAATCGTCACCTTAAAGAGTATTTCATTGCCGCTGCCCGTGAGAATAAGTCATTATCCATCGTAGACATCCTTGGCAACGGCGACCCAAAGCAGCGCATCTATGTGAATGACCATCTAACACCGGCACACAAACAGTTTATTTATTTATTGGAGTACCAACAGCTAGGTATATGAAACATAATAAATCTACACTAATATTATAAAGAGGAAAGATTTGTACCTATTTTTGTATGTTTGTATGTTTGTATTGAATAGGCTTCGAAACTACTGGACCGATTTCAAAAATTCTTTCACCGTTGGGAAGCTACACTATCCGCGGGTGACATAGGCTATATTATATTTTCTAAAAAAATACGGATCATTAATAAAACTCCAATAATGTAACCCAAGGTGTAAAAAAATACCCAAAAAATTCCTTACATCGCGTGCGCTGCTAAAACTATTGATGATAGAACAAAGTAATGTACTACGACTTTGCAGAACACATCATTATCTACAAAAAGTGTCGCGACAGTATATGTCTAACTATTATAGTTATGTCACAATAAGTGTTCTTTTATTTTCAAAATTTAATTGAAATGCCGCCGCTAAAAAACACTCTTTATTTGTACCTTGGTATTAATCCTTATCAAAATAAATTACTTCATATTCACGACTGCTTCAATACCTTTATATAACTTTTTGAATTATTCAATTCAGACATTCCATTCGAAAGATATCACGAGTTTAAACATGTGAATATTAGAAAAAAGTCGCGTGTTCGCCGCTCAGTCCGCTCGGCTATCTAGGCAGCACGGGGTACGTACGGGAGGGGAGTCAATGTCAAGAAATACGGCCGTCAGGAGCCGGGTCGCCCCCTTCCCTCTAAAATGGTTGAGGAGACGGTTGGAACTTTTGTGATCGTAATATGGTGTCCTGTTTGTAACGGGACACTACTCAGTACATACTTAAGTATAATATAATTACTTCATATTATAAAACGAAGTCCCACGCCGTGTCTTACTGTCATTCTGTACGCGATAAACTCAAAAACTACTGAACGGATTTTCATGCGGTATTCACACACAGACTACATAGTGCGGTTTTAGACAACGTGATTCATGACGAAGGTTCAGGTGTATAATTTGTTAAGGTTTACTACCCGTGCGAAGCCGGGGCGGGCCGCTAGTATTATATAAGAGCCAATTACACGTCCTCGCTAGTAATACAGTTACTCACTAAAACCAAAGCGATCGCTAAGGAAAAGGATCACGTTCTGCGTAAAATATTGTAAAATTCATGCTAGAAAGAACGAATCCACCAAAATATTGATTATAACTAAACAATCTGATTTAAACAAATTATGCTGAATTGCTTTTTATTAAGTTCATTATCTACATTGGTTTGTGATTTGTTCCCAATTAATGGACAATTAAATGAAAGAGCCGTATGCCGTGTACAGAATTTAATCGGAACGGCCAATTACTGGTAGAAATACAAACAATAAATATGTTTTCGCTAATACCGTCATTACAAACATATTGCAAATTTTTTTAAGGTTCTGTATGGGAGCGATCTAATAGAGCCTCGACTATTACCTATAATTGGTTTTACACAGGCGCCAGCATGGATCCTATAATGGATCCAGCTCCAAAAAAAGGTTGTGGGCAAGACCATCTGAAAATCGGCGAAGTGCGAGTCGGATTTCGTAAAAGCTTGAGCAATAGAACTTAATAAAAGTTACATAAATCAAGGAAGGAGCGAGCTGAGCGATCTTGAAAATGTTGACATTTTGGCATTTAAAAGCTGGGGGTAATTATAAGAACACAACTTTTCTATTTATCGTTAACCTATGGACCTCAATTAGGAGCCTATGAACCTCAATTAGGGTTTTGGCATGCCCATCGTGCCCACTACGCTGGATCCGCGCCTGGTTTTACATTTAAGACTACAAAATGTATTTTATATACATAGATTATACTTATGTATCTTGTGTACAAACTGTTGGTGAACCAAAATAAATAAATAAATATGGGTTTCACCAACGGACGCGGACAGCATTGATTCCCAAAGTTTGTTTTATAAATAGCAAATGTCATTCTGTACCTCACTTCCCGCAGCTGGAACGCCGCGCAGGTGTGCCGGCAGTCGCAGTCGACCGTGAGGTCCACGCGCACGGTGACGTTGGGCGCCATTTCCCGCGGTCTGACGACTCCGAGAGCGTCGCAGCCGTGCTCGCCGTCCCGCCCGATGTCTGGCTCCAACTGCAGCGGGTTCTGCAGCAGCTCCACCTCGTAGCGGTGCCCGCGCGTCCTCGGCAGCGTCATGAACTAGACGCCAGGTTGGGGATGGCGCCGTTACGACGTTGAAGGTAAATACGGATTTAGTGACTGAGCAGAAAGTTAACTGAAGAGAAAAGTAAAAAACTGACCTACCGATCCGTGAATTTTACGCAAATAAAAAACTTAGGCATCGCGGCACCACCGCCATAGAAGGGAATACAAAAAAAATACTCCGCAGCGCTAGCGTCGCCGGTTGTGTCTGTCACAGTCCGTGGACGATGCCGCTCGTGGACATTGCGAATTACCTTAAAAATTACCCCTACCTCATCGGTATACAACATCATATTTTAGTGAGCAGATATGCTGCTTGTATCAATAGTATAAAGTATAAACAATAGGGGTTAAAGTGAGAGCTTTGACGGACACTAGAATCAAAACCATGGTACTCAGAGATGTACCCCCCAACAGTAACAGCTAGACATCTATTCTCAACATAAGACCTCACCCATACTCGTGAAGATGCCAAAGTTTGCTAATGCCCATGACATTTGGCCTTTGATAATATTTGTACACATATGAGAAACAGCTTTACCCAAATCGAGGTGATTTTGTTCCCGGTGAGCCGCAGCCGCCGCAGTTGCGGCCAGTACCCTTTGAAGCACGGATACTTGAGTCCCACCCGCTGCATGGACAGCTCCTCCAGCGCTTCAAATCGATCTACAGGATAGCCGTTTGGTACATGAGTACTTTAGGTTAAAACAATCATTTTGAGCGGTTGATCTTAAAAATATTCTAATGGAGGCGCGTAATGACGTCATCAATTTTTTGTATTGGATATGAAATATATTTTTCAGAAACGTGTTTAATATAATGTTTTAAACTATCGCGGTTGTTATTACACACGCAAAAAACTTGTGCGAAAGCGGGTAGATCGACTTCGGCCGCTTTATCGCTAACCAACATCGTCCGGCGCTCGCATCTCTCCAGTCGTCCCGTGACCATGATGCATGCAACTGCGTCGAAATATCGGGCTACTCGTCAACAAAGGTACGCGGCAGGAAACCCGGAACATACCCTTAAAATGCCTGTCGTGTTTGTCATCAAATGAAAGAACATCACGAGCCAGTTCTAAAAATATACTACAACAATCACTTTCAGCGACCTGTTTTCTAAAAATTCAAGAAATATTTTCCATTTTCAAGCATGCCAAGATTGAGCTTCACCAGGTAGGAAACGGATTAGTATTTTTTCATAAAACATATGCCCAATGTCTCTGAATAAACTCGTATCTAACGTCAAGAAGGCGATTTTAAAAATAATCACAATTACTTTTTTTTTTATATTTAAAAGGTTAGAGCTTCCGAATTCTTAAGACTTGTACTGTACTGTACTATTATTGTGTTTTATGGTATTATCTACGTTCTCACACGTTTACTTTTCCAATTCCCCAATCCCCAATATCGACGCACAATGGACGCTGTGTCCGCCACTGACTGACTACGGCTCAGCTCGCGCTATTATATCCGCTCAGATGCAGGGTAAGGAGTGGAGGGGCGGGGGATTATGGGAATAGGAAGCCTGTAAGCATTAATTTAACATAGATAATACCATAAAACACAATAATACTACAGTACAATACGACAAGATTTTAAAAATTCTGAATCTATTTTATGTGTAATTATAGGTTTTAAATGGAGAGACCATTGTTTGAATTTAATGTGTCACCATTCGGACTATGTACGGCACCTTAGTGTTGAGATACACTGATGCAGTGCACCGTACTGCATGATGTGGCAAAACTTGTTACACGCCGATCAATTTGTATGCAAGTACATTGACAGGTGGCGAAATGTCCCACGGTGAGCAAAGCCCGCAATCCAAGCCCGAAATGTCAGTTCTGTATTAATTTTGTCCTCGTTTTTCAATTTGGCTCCATCGTGCAGCGAGCGGAGCGATGTCAGCAGATGACTGTTTCTTTTAACTATCAGTTCGAATCTTTTCTCCTTATGTGACACAGTTCACACACATATATCTGTCTACTTTTTTTAGTACAGATACAACGCGTGTAAATGAAATAGGAATTCGACCTTGTCAAAGAAAGTTTGACCGCTGATGCGTAAGCCCCTCCAGTTTTTCTGATTCTTTAACATTATCGAAGTTGTTTCGCTTTTGTGATCCTTTCGTCATTATTTTCTCAGTTCATCCTGAATTATAAATAATGCATGTTTTGTTCTAGAGCACTAGTTTCTAAAAAGAAATGCTGGTACTTGTGGAGATCTACATTTCGGATGACAGCTGTCAAACTTAAAACAGTAGTAACTCTGAAACTATTGGTCCTAGAACACTAGTTTTTAAAGAGTATTGATAGTGCTCGTCGAGATCTTCAATTCGGATGACATCTGTCAAACTTAAAATTGTAATGACTCTGAAACAATTTCTCCCAAAACATTAGTTCCTAAAGGGAATTTATACTTCTCGTAAAGATCTATATTGTAACTGGAATAACTACGAAACGATCGCTCACAACGATCACGACGGAGAGGCAGCGTGGGTAGGCCTCCCACAAGGTGGACCGACGACCTGGTAAGGGTCGCAGGTACCAGCTGGATGCGGAAAGCACAGGACGAGGTAGAAATTGTATCGTCTCTCTTATATTGTATAATTATAACCGTAAATTTGTTATAAGTTAAGATTGTTATTATGATAGGATAACAAACCAATAAATACCTATCATTTAAAATTAAACTGATTTGTAAGACTGAGTAAAATAAAACTTAATTATTTTACTTATTAATAGTCATATTTCGTACTTACCCTAACCCTATTGAAACTAAATAGTACAAACCAAAACTTTCTACTCTTTTTGATATTAGAATTTTACCTACTTCCCCCGCGTGGCTGTCTATTGATTTCGTCATTATTTTTAGAGATTATATGAATCAAAACTAACAACTAGGTGTATGGTGGGAGAAAAATTATATCTTTGAATGAAGCTTATTCAAATAATACAGATCAAACTTCGCTTTTGAAGTTCGTTTGATCATGTATTAATATATTATCAATTATAAAAACTTTTAGACCTGGGGATTTGCAACTGCCCTTTTAACCGTGAACACGAAAAAATTTGCCTGCATTTGCGATTCAATGTTATACCGACAAAACAAAAATGCTTAGAACCTCGAATTTGGGAGATCTAAAATGCCCTCATTCGGGCGGCCAGCCGCGGAACTTGTCATTATTTGAGTCTGTAAATATTTTGTATTTTGTTCAATTTTGTTTTGGATTCGTGAAATGGGTAGGGCGTGACCTTGTAATCATCTTCGCTTGAACCCTCGTATAATTGCAATCGATTTTTACAGGTAAGTTCGTTTAATTTTCAATTATGATCACAATTAATTCTTTCTTTATTCTTTACTAGTGGACCCGGCGCGACTTCGTTCGCGTACACCTACTTCACTCCTACCTACCCTCTTTCTACTTGCTTATAAACCTTCCTCTTGAATCACTCTATCTGCTGTTGAAACCCGCATCAAAATCCGTTGCGTAGTTTCAAAGATTTAAGCATACAAAGGGACATAGGGACAGAGAAAGCGACTTTGTTTTATACTATGTAGTGATGATTGTACACAAACATGACATAATTAATGGAGTACATAGTCCACCTGATAGTATAAAGTAATATCATAATTGTTGTCATCTGGCTTCTGCCAGAGTCCGCTTCCCTATTCTTTTTTCCACTACGCCCGGTCTTCGGCATCCGCAAGTCGTACGCCGTTGGCTTTCGCGTCTGACTTCCGATATATTTTCACGTTTCTCTGATAGTGTGTACCTACAGTAATAGCTACCTATATACGGCGACAGGCTGGCAAAAAATATATTGGAAATATTCGAAACCAAGAGAAAACAAAGAGTTTACCGAATAAGAAATCGCATGACTCATAGCTGGGGAAGAGTGGGTTGTCGTCGAGGTTGACCGAGCGCAGCGCCCGCACCCACACCCGCTTCAGCGCCGGCATCACCTCCTCGCTGTTCAGCTCATTGCGCGACAGGTCCAGCGACTGCAGCGCCACTGGCGCGTGCACCGCCATCCTGCAGTACACGACACGAGTCAAGAAATGGTCCCTGCTCCCTGCAATCAACCAATCTGCCAAGTGTGGACATCATATGAATTTAGGTAACTCACTTGGACTGTCGATAAGATGACTCTTAATTTATTATCATCACTGGTGATTGCCGGAGCGTCGGTGGCCGAGCGGTTAAGGTATCCGACTCCTAACCGAGAGGTACCGATTATAAATATCGCTGCGGTAATATACCATTGACTCTTTGTTATGTACATTAGTTGAATACTAACCGATGTTCTTATGGTGAGGAAAAACATTGTGATGAAACCTGCACATTCAGGCAACAGAAATCAGATGGCAGTCGCGCCACTGTAAACCTGATCTATCAAATCCTGGATCATGGTCAAGGTGGATTACGGGGCACTCGTGCGCGAGAGCTCAACCGGGACATGAACGCCAGGATTATGTAGGCTAGTGATCGCCCGCAGTTTTACTACATTTTGTTCCACGATCCACTATCCGATCACCCATGTATCATGAAATCCAACATATAAACACACAATACCTCTGCAGTATTAAATATGTCAAAGACGATGTTGATCACTCAGCGTCCATCAGCTGTTCCGTTTACCCGTCTTCCACCCCTAGAAAAATGAAAGTCTCACGAATCTATCCGGCTGAGCAGGTTGTTGGACAGGATGAGGTGTTCCAGATTTTTGGCGTCGGCCAGCAGGTCAGTGCTGAGGTGCACCAGCTCGCAGCGCGTCACCGTGAGGTTCCGCAGCCGCCGCGTGGCGCCCGCCAGCACGCGCGGCACCGCACCCGGCTCCATCGCCTCCACGATCAGACTCTGGCGGAACTTATGATAGTAAACGGCGAATATGGCGAAAACATACATAATATATTTTTGTGTCTATACTATCCGCATCACCTAATTCCTACAAACACAATCATCATCATCATCATCATAATCATTTGCCTTAAACATCTATTGTAGATGATTTAAACAGGGGTTACGGGGTACGGCACTTTATCCGATGGCTGTAGAGCCCAACACGGAAAAGGCAGATTCGGTAACACAGTGAGCAGACATAAGGATTCGCCCTGGATGAGCATTCGTGATGCTTCGCGCGTCTGTTGGCTAGATCTTTAACCAGGTATTGTCGTGTATGGTCACAAACACAATAAAGCACCTGAAACTATACGGACGAGGTTTTCGTTCGGACTACGCTATCGATATTTGTAACATAATAATATTATATCAATTAAATGTTTATTTGTGGTGCAAGAGAGGAGCCTCCCCGTGTGACGCATCTGAAACTTTCATACGTCCGGCGCACCCTGGGCAACAATATGCGAGGACAGCTTAATCGGTAACGCAATCAAGACCGTTTGCCCCCCCCCCCATTCCGAGAACCCAGCACAGACCCATTTACCGCTTCATTCAGAGCCACCACCAACCACCTATGCGCACGGAGGCCATAACTATAGATGGGCGAGAGAAACGCTCTTCGCGCCGTCCTAACTACCTAGCGGACTACGCTCCGTAATTTTGTTTTTACTGTTTATGCACGTTATAAGACAGTTTTCTTAATGTAATTTGATAGTTTTCAGTGTAATTGTGTGTGTTTATGCAATAAACGTTGATGACATTTCCTCTCGTATGATCTCCATCTTGCTCCCACAACTCTTACTCGTACTCTGCCATATCTTCAACCACTCCTTAGTAATGAGTTGCTTCCCGTCGGCTTGGAAGTGTGCAAATGTCATCCCACTACCTAAAATCTCCAATCCTACATCCTTTTCCAGTTTCCGTCCCATATGTCTATTACCTTACCTTTCCAAAGTCCTTGAGCACATTGTCCACAGTCAGCTCTCTACGTTCCTTACATCTAATTGTCTGCTTTCCCCTTTCCAATCCGGGTTCCGAACTGGTCACAGTACTGTTACAGCGCTGCTAAAAGTTACTGACGATATTCGTCTTGCAATGGAGGATAAGTCTCTTACCGTTTTGACATTACTGGATTTTAGCAGCGCTTTTAATTCCGTTGACTTTGATGTCCTTCTCGCTGTTCTTCGCTCCCTCAACGTCTCTCCTCCTGCAATAGAGTGGTTCGAGTCGTACCTCCGTGGTCGTTCCCAGCGGATCCACCATGATAAGGTCTCCTCAGACTGGTGCGAGCTCGTCGGCGGGGTACCGCAGGGTGGTGTTCTCTCGCCACTTCTCTTCTCCATATTCATAAATACCGTCACTCTTGTCATCTCTTCAAATTTCCACCTGTATGCTGACGACCTACAGATTTACCGGCATTTCAAAATCGCTGATGTTATAGATGCTTTCGCCCAAATCAATGCCGATCTTGAACGCATATCTGCCTGGGCTAAGGCCTTTGGGCTTCTAGTGAATCCTAAGAAATCTCAGGCTTTAGTGATAGGGAGCCCCAACATGTACAGACGACTTGGTTCTGATAATTATATTCCTCAGGTGATTTATGATGGGACGCCTATACAGTGCAGTAAATTCGCTAAAAACCTTGGAGTGATTCTTGAATCGAATCTATCCTGGCTCCCTCACGTCAATGAGGTCAGCAAGAAGATACATTTTTCGCTTCACTCGTTTAAACGTCTCAAAAACTTTTTACCACTTAAAACCAAAATCACCCTTGTACAAACTCTCCTTCTTCCTATTCTTGACTACGCGGACTGTTGCTATCTGGATGCCACAGAAGAGCTTTTAAACAAACTGGAGCTTCTCCAAAATGTATGCATTAGGTTCATTTTCGGTTTACGCAAATATGACCACATCTCCTCTTTCCGAACACAGCTCAAATGGCTACCAATACGTTACCGCAGGAATACTCATATCCTTTCAACCCTCTTTAATATCCTGCACAATCCTTCTGCTCCTTCATATCTCCGTAACCTCTTTCACTTCTCCCGAGACCAAGACAAACCCTGTCGCTCTAATGTTAAATCGTTATTGGCCATCCCTATCCATCACTCCAATTTCTTTTCCTATTCCTTTACTGTTCATGCTGCGAGACTTTGGAACTCTCTTCCACATAAGGTGCGGGACAGTCCGTCACTACAGACTTTTAAAAAACGTGTCAAGGACCATTATCTATCTCTGTCTAGTTGTACATAGATATGTATGTATAGTATTGTATTATTATTATAAATTTATATTATATTTATTATATTTTATTTGAGAAGATAAGTATGTTTAAGTATTTTAGTATGTATTCTATATCGCGCACGTCGATCTGCTTTACTTATCTCATCTCTCTTCTGTAGGCCTGCTGGAAGAAATTTCTTTTAGAAATAAGTAGTGCCTGTTGTGTCGTCTATGTGTATGATGTTTCTCTATGTATTTTACTGTGTGCAATAAAATGTTAAATAAAAATAAAAATAAACGTTCTTCAGCACAGTTTGATCGGTTTTATTGCTGATTACAAACCCGTACAAGAGAATAACCTCTACAAGATCGAATTATAAGTTTAATGAAATTATTATTATTGATACATGACTGTATCAAAGTAAACTTTGAGTTATTTGCCTATTTTGTGTTACCACAGACTAGCCAACAACTATTAAAATCATTCAATATGAAGTATGATATTGTGTATATAATACTGATATGAATGATTTATATTACCATGTAGGGTAGACCGGGGACGGGTCCACGGGTCAATAGTACCATTGGCGATATTTTCACACATAAACAATGTTTGCCTGTATAAGTAGCATCAGGGCACGCGCTCCTTGCGTCCCTATCCGCTCATTAGTCGGCGGCGCTCGCGCTGTGAAACGGACGTGTGCACAGAGGATTTTTGATTTTTGTCTTGCCGCGGTAAGTATTCTTGTCAAGTGTGTTAGCCTATTACTTGTATAAAATTAGATTTTCTATGAAACTATTATTTTTACGAGTTTATTAAAGCCCTAAACTTTACGACAGTGATGAGTTTAACAATATTTGCTGAGAATATTTCGTGATTCTCGAATGAGTTCTCAGAACTACCTACTGGGAGCAATTGTACCAGCGTCGGTGGGGCCAATTGTAGCGGTACAATTAACCCCGTGGTAGAATTAACCCCGATACTTACTACTATAGTAGGACCACGCTAAGTCCGAATAACTTTAAAAAAAATCTCTCTATGGCAACTTATGTCTTTTAGCCGTCATAGAACGTCATTCATAAAAGTCATAACAAAGAATTTGACTGACTTGAAATATATTATTAAGGCGATTGGCACATTGGAACACAGCATACATTCTGGTGAAATTTGGAAACATGTGTAATTTTTATATTGTTTTATATACAATCAAAAATTTAGGAATTCTCCAAATTGTTGTAATCTTTTCATAAAATTATATTATTTAGGCGAAAAATAATTTGAGAACTGAGTAACGGAACACCTATTTGACAATCCTGGAGACCTCACTTCACAGCAGCGGCCTATTTGACACCTTCTTATGTAGAAAGTACAGCGCCAAAAACTTATCTGACACACAGCCCGTGTCAAATGTGTAAAAGAAAAAAAAACGACGCATCCTCACGAACGCGCGTGGATGCGTTTTCAGTGTGTTCGACTATGAGTGATTTCCATAGAAACCGAAGACAGCTCAAATTACTTTATGTCACGCAACCGTACGGTGCTGCGTTCCAGTGTGCGAATCACCTAAATAATAATGGACAAACCTAAATAATATTGCCATATCCACACTTTATATTTTCTATCACTATCAGTCGATTCGGACTTAGCGTGGTCCTATTATACCTAAACAATAGAATAAACTGAACCTAGTTAAATTAATATTGTATAGCAGCTGTTAAATAACTTATAACATTCTGTAGCAGCTGTTTCAAGTAAGCGGACCAATATGAATAAGGGGGTTGATCTTAAGAGTAGGTAATTTGGCCATGGGGGTCTGAGGTAACAGTTCATTTTGGAAAAGGGGTCACTTGTCCAAAATAGCTTGGGGATCCCTGGTTTAGATAAAAAATACTTTGTAACAGGACCAATATACATATATGACTAAAACTTAAAAAGAAAACCATGTCAATTTGTTATATTTTAAAATAGATAATAAAGGACCTTACTGTTTAATGAAAGATCTCGTTCGTTTAGTAATACGACAGATCACTCAGCATATAGGCAAAATTATGTGAATTATGTTTACAGTTTTTCACCAATGAATCAAAATACAGAACACATCAATGTTTGAAAATATTGACTATATTACCAGATCCTGAAACAGTACTCCAGTTTAAAAATTATGACAGAAAACAAAAAATTCCGTTCGTTATCTACGCTGACTTGAAAATGTATTGGAAAACTCCAATATAAATACTAGTGCGCATACGCGTACATACAAAGTTTATGAACCAGCCTGCTTTGCATATTATATAGGTATGTTGCTCTTATGACACAACGTTGAATAAATATGTCACATATAGAGGTCAAGATTGTGTGGATAAGTTTATCGAGTTATTGATAGAAGATGCAAAGCATATAAATGTGAAACTATCTAATAAACTACCCATGAAACCATTGACAGTTTTCCAACAGAGTAATTATTTCAATGCTTCAACTTGTCACATTTGCGGGAACTACTTATTCGGAGATAAGGTTCGTGATCATGATCACGTAACGTCTGAATACAGAGGAGCTGGCTATTCGTATTGTATTTTAATGTTACGAGTTTGCCCGTTCAAACCTGTTGTTACCCATAACTTGTCACACATGTTTATAGAAGAATTAGCAACATACAATTGACCTATTAAAATTATTCCTAAGAGTAAAGAAAACTATTTAACCATAACTAAAACGATACAAAATGAACACAGTCGATATCGAATTCAGATCAAATTTATAGACTCATTTCATTTCCTCAGTGCAAGCTTAGATACATGAAGTAAAAGTTTATCTGATACAAATTTTATTCATTTTTCTCGAGAATTTCCACACAAGGCACAATTTGAATTATTGCGTCATAAAGATATTTTTGCATATGACTACATGGACTCTTTGCAAAATGTTATGAAACAATATTACCTAATAGTCTAAGTATGAGCTTTATAAGCGAGGATAACCACAATCATGCTTTATTAGTTTGGAAAAAGTTTAATATTCAAAATCTTGGTGAATACACTGATTTATATTTAAAATCTGACGTATTACTATTATGCGATGTTTCCGAAAACTTCCGTAATATAAGTTTAATTCACTATAAACTCGATCCAGCATACTATGTCACATCGCCGAGTTTAAGCTGGGACGCCATGCTTCTGTATACAGACGTAAAATTATTAGTAACCTAGAAATATATCAAATGCTAGAAAAGGGAATCCAAGGCGGGTTAGCTCAGTGATCGTTGCGCCATGCTGTCTAATAATAAATATTTACCGCACTATGATGACAATATACCGTCCAGCTATTTAGTGTATCTTGATTGCAATAATTTATATGGTTACGCAATGACCAAGAGCTATCCAATATCCATGATCCAATTTTACATTTCTATCTAGGCAAGAAATAGATAATTTAGATATAACAAGTACTTTAGATGACAGTATATTTGGTTATATTTTAGAAGTCGATATGATATATACCGATCATTTACATGCTTTGCATAGTGATTTGCCGTTTGCTCCCGAAAAATGTATATCGCCAGTAGGCAAGAGCCCCAAACTAATTGCTAATTTATATGATAAATCTAATAATGTAATCCATTATGTGCATCTCAAAGAATGTATAAAAAATGGTCTTATTTTAAGAAATATTCATCGTGTTCTCAGATTCCAACAAGACAATTATTTGAAAAGATATATTGACTTAAATACTGAACATCGAAAAATATGTACAAATGAATTCGAGAAAGACTTTTTCAAGCTTATGAACGATTTTTTGAGCTGACAAACAAAACAGCTGAAAAACAATTGAGAATAAACGAAAGCAGGTTAATGTTAAATTAGTGACGAAATGGAGAGACAACAATAATATAACAAATAAATAGATTGGTGCTGAGAAATTGATCACTAAACCATATTTTCAAAATATATCTATATGACATTTTAAATGGTCAGACATTTTATAAAACAACTTTAACGGATTAATTGCGAATTTACGTTTATTTTCATTTATTTGTTCTTCTAGGTTTCCTGAGGACCAGACATGGTGATGTCTAGTTTGCAAATAGGAAATGCTGTGTTGTAAACACAGTTAATTTGAGTTTTAACATATAGATACATTTTTGTGACGGTACCCTAATATATATTTATATATATTCTTTTTTTATATAAGTGGACAAATTCACACAGCGCCATCTAGCCCCAAACTAAGCAAAGCTTGTACTATGGGTGCTAGATAACTGATATACTACTTAAATACTTTTTTTTTAAAAACATTTTTATTATACATAGAACACCCAGACCCGTAACAGAAATTAAAATTCATCATTTCAATTTCTGCCCGGCCGGGAATCGAACCCGGGACCTCTTGCGTGGCAGACCATTTGTTGACCATTGAACCACTCAGGTCGTCTAAATATGAAATTGTGGACCACTATGTACAATATTGGAGTATTAAAATTCTATACAATAAATATTAAATCCGACCGTGTTTACATCGAAATATATTCATATTTATTTAGACACTGAAATATAACTCAATTTGCCAATAATTTTAAAGCTGTCTCTAATGGCATGTTGTTTTAAGATAAATATTTCAATTATTACAAATTCACACTATAACTATGCATATTTTTGTCACAATTTCTAAAATTGATACCCGATAGCCGCGACCACGAATGTTTACTTACCGGCGAAAGGATAATCCAGGTATATTTTCATACTTTGCGCTTTCGTATAAATGCGCACTACATTACACCGTCTTTCAAATGGTTTCATTTAAATTTAATAAGGAAATTATAAAATTTACACCGGTGTTTCAAAAGAAACGTCAGGTTTTTAGGAGCTATAGCATCGTGGTGAACGTTCAAAACATTGCGCGTTTCTCTTTCTGACAGGCTCGTTCCTACGGGTGAAAAAACGGTATAGCAAGATTCGTAATCATTGTAGAGTAAGCTAACAGGGAATACTTGTGATTTTCCCATTTCTTTGACGTTACATTATTGACTACCCGCATTTTGGACGAAGCATTATTGTGAATTACATTGTGGTGACGGTTATATTATTATTTAATGATATTGATATTTGTTGACATTAATTTATTTTTTAATTGAAATGTATTACTTATTTTACTATTAATTTAGATACAGTCTGTTTCCTTACATATGTCTTTGTAATTTGTGTCTAGTCTGTTATGTCTGTGATTGCAAACTTGTTTTATATACTCTTTCCAGTTGCAATGTTCATCTATCGTTATGTCAAAAAATGTTGTCGATGCGACTTGTCGAATATAATGGAACTCCGTTATCGATGGCTAAAAAGGTTTAAGGTTACTATGAAAACGTATAGTGGCTTCATACAAATCACATGACATTTTGTCAAACGTGTGACTTTTATTTTATATGCAGTTGGCTTGAAGAGCCGCGACGCGATCGGCTGGCAAGGTTGAGCAGGCTGCGAGAGCAGTTGCGTAGTCGGTTTGAAGAGCCGCAACGCGATTAGTCGCGTAGTCGGCGACGCCATCAACGTGAATGGTCTCGCAGCCAGCAGGAGCAATCGCGTAGTCGGCTTCGAATCGCCGCGATGCGATGAGCAGCTACGGCGTGCATGAAGCGGGCGGTCATTCAGTCAGCCGGAAAACCACGACCGATCGTATCGTATCGTGTCAAGGTTAAGGTCAAATAAACGGAATTATTAAAAAAAAACCGAAAAAGCAGTGTGAGACATTAAAAAAATTATAACTAATTTTAAGTAGGTAACTTACGTACGTGCAGAAAGTCACGGGTTCGATTCCCAGACGGGTAGAATGTGAGTGTCATTTAACATCTAAGTAGGTATCGTACAGGGAATTCAGGTGTAATTGATGGTTAACGATGTTTAAATTGTTGCCGATGAGCGGGGAATATAATTTTACAATAGCAGAAGACTGTTCAAAGTAGGTACTTATAGCTTCAAAATAAAATCATTAGTAGATATATTTTTTATCTAATTTTTAATGGTACATTTCTGAGGGTACTATCTAAGTAAAGTTTTAACATGTCAATGCTAAAAACTAATGGAACCTACCTACGATATAATAAATATAAGATCAGTTTTGTTAAGAGGACTTAAATATTTGTATATTTTTCTAACACCGATTTTGAGCTGGCTGTATGATTTAGATTCGTGGTGTTTCTTGCCACTCAAAACTAGTATTCGTATAACAAAAAACAGAACCTATAGAGTTTTCTTAATAAATTTTAAATTACTGCGATATTTTTTTTGAGATTATTACGGATTTATCCTTATTCGCTTACGAGAGGCAGATTAAATAAATACCATTAACAGTACCTAAGCTAAAATTCGTATATATAGGAATTTGGTCTAATTTGTTTAGATTTCCTGTAGTTCCCGAAAAAGGTAAAATACACATAGGCACAGGGCTTTTTCAAGTACCTACAGATGATATTGAACTTTATGTCTGCACACGTAAACTCGAATCTGGCATCGCGCGTCTTGCAAAAACAAATGGCAGGCGACGGTGTAGGTACTCATAATGTACTGTCATTCAAATTATTTTATCTGGAAAATTTAAGCAGTGGACAACTATGGAGCAGGAATTTCTTTCGCCGTTGGGACTAGCAGACGAATCCACTCAACGTGTTCAAGTATGTTTTAAGTGTAGGCACAGAATATTATAACAATATCTTCACACCCGTTAGGTAGCAAATGAAGTACCGTTGTGTAGTTTAAAAGATCTCAGATAAATGGCGGGAAGCGACTTAGTTTTATACTTTCTATATAAAGATTTACTCGTAGAGTTTAGGTACCTACAATATGCGCATCAACGAAATCGGAATAATATACGACAAAAGCGGCAAGAAAAGGCCGCACACCTACCCTAGTCCAGGAGCCGTCTATCAAAATAAGTCATGTAAATTAAATAGAGGTAGTAAAACTCATTAAATTTCAGACGAATTAGACGAATTAAATAAATTTAGATTTGTCACTATAATAAACGATGGCTTGCATAGCTTGCTTGTTATAATTTAAAATATGAACCTACGCATTTTTGCGATGAGATATGTTGGAACTAGGTAAACGCATATTTTATACGAGTCCTTTCGCCCTGCATATTTTATACGAGTCCTTTCGACTGTACAATAAATATAAGGTTTATGTTTACCTTCAACTCTGGGTTAAGTCAAGTACGAAAAAAATAAGCGGACTTAGTCAAAGTCAATATGCATTCTAGATTTCAGCAGATTCGCAGATAGTTGTCGTTCAAACAATCGCATTAGACTGAACGATGTACCTGTAGTAAGATCCGTGTACCATTTAATAAGTCTATTATTGTACCAGTCGATTTTTTTACAATTCTGTAATGTTATTATTCCTATTTTACAAGATTTACAATTTTACGGGAGCTTGGTGAGGTCGCCTCATTTCAATCAATCAGGTGATTAAATACTTTGTTGATAGATCCAAGGAACTAAAGACGACATTTATGATTAGTATGTTCCATCACCGGATGGAGACTATTAATTGCTGAGCTGGGCTGTTATTGTTATACCTACCGGGCGGATGGAGCCTATGGGGTGGTTTGTGGTTTGCCAACCGGCTGGATGAAGCCACATGGGATGTTTGATGGTAGTTGTTTCAAGCTTTGTGCAAAAATGTTGTTTGACACTGAAGATGAAAATGATGATGAAAATGTCCTGATATTACAAGCTTTTATTTAACTTTCCATGTTTGAATGTAACTATGTATGTTCGGGGCAAATCTGGCAAGCCTAATTTGACCCAGTTCCCGGTGTTCAATTCAGTTGAAATTTGGATATGTAACTTGGATGACAATGCATTAATATGGTATTATGGAGCTAGTCTGAGGAAGGAGTCGGAAGGTGATCATAGGAACTAATGAACGCAATTAGATAACACTCGTGTTTGGGCTCTTTGGAATGGTCTTAATAAGTACTATACCCCTAGGTGTATTTAAGGTCTGATGATGACGGAAGGTGGCTTTAGGAACTACTGAACGCAACAAGACAATCTCACCGTGTTTGGGTTGAATGATGTTGTAGACAATGCTTTCATCATATGGTGCACCCATTTGCGGATGCAAATGTTTCCAGGATGGCCGAGTGTAAGAAAGAGAGAGTTGAGCTGTTTCGCTGAGCTGCCTTGAGGGGACAGGGAAGCCGAGCTGAGTCAAGTCGAACTGTGCCAAGCTGATCCGGACTGAGCTGATATAAATGCTGAGCTGTACTGTTTAAATGCTGTGCTGAATTAATTAATTGCTAAGCTAAGATCAATCGATCATTAATTTGTCACATGGAAATCACGCGCGAATGATTAGTTTAATTGGAATATTAGATATAGGAGTATTATGTTGATTTATTTGAAGGGTCATGTGGGTAGACATTATGATTGATTATTTTTCGTTAAAAATAGCAAGTATCTGGTTGCGGTGGCGCGGTGGAGCTTGATTGGGTTTGGAGCGCAAAGGAGTAGATATACAGGGTGTTACATAATATATGTATAAAGCCGTGAACTGGATGGAGTGTTAAACATAATAAAACGATAGGTACAATTATTTCTGTCGTACGTGAATTTTTTTTATATAACATATGTATGAAGCCGTGAACCGTATAGAGTGCTAAATGTATGAAAACGATAGGTACAAAAATTCCACGTACAACAGAAATAATTGTACCTATCGTTTTATTATGTTTAACACTCTAACCAGTTCACGGCTTTATACATATATTATGTAACACCCTGTATATTCTCGTACTGATGAAGTTCTGATAAAATAATAAATCGATTTTCCAAGTTCACGTTGTGTTAATTATCCCTTCTGTTTACAATATGTTGTTTTTGATGCGATCGGAGTAACGGCGGCCACGAGTACGAAAAAATAGTGACTGTACGGAACGCTATCTTTTCATGAATGAAATGAAATACAGGAAAATGTTTCTGTTTTCATTTAGTAGTGTTTATTGATAGTTAATTAAAACACATTTTGTAAGCTTAATATGTTCACCTACATAGCTATAAAAAAAGAAAAAGATTTGTTACCCTTTTGAATAGTTTTGAATTTATGATAATCAAATGATATCTTTGATATCATTTGTTTTTTCAATGGTTTTTTCGCTTACTTAAAGTAAGTTACTTTTAATTACGCTTACGAAGCATTGCAATAAATTTATTTGTTATCCTGAAAACTGGATATTTTCATTTAAGGAAGTTCAGAGGATATTTTGAGGACCCTTTGTTCAAGTACAAAAAGGGCAAGAATTAATTATGAGACTACTTTATAGCCAGCGTAATTAAGATCCGATCTGAGTTTACTTTTGTTCCGCATATAGGTAGTTGGAATGCTGGTTAGGGCTTACAAGCAGTTAGACTTCGTTTTGAGGGTAGCGCAGCCGTTCAAGACTGTGAAAAGAAGAAATAACTTACAAGCTTTATACAGGTGTTCTTACGCTCTGGACAAAGTCGAATACTACGAGTACTAGTTAAGTAGGAGTATATAAACAAAACTGCAAATTATCATAACAATCAGTACAGTATTTACCAAAAATCAATGATTTTAAATTTATTACTCAGGAGCAACCTGTATGTAAACCTGAAGTAACCTAAACATTGCAAACTCTTTTGAATTGCATTAGAACTCCACGCCAGTTGACAGCTTACATTACATAAAAAAAATTGTATTGTAATTTGACAATAATTTGAATTGTGACATAACGTCACTCGCTTCTCAAGTGTCATATCATGAATGTTAATAATTAATTCTAGACCAATTCATTCGTGTTGTCGTGATACAGTATATTGTAATTGTTGCCGATTAAAATACAATTTAAGTTGTTAAAAAAATAGTTTTATGTTTTTTTGTCTAATTAAATAAAACCCTATTTCATGATGCTGCTGAGTAGCACTCTTAAACAGGGTTTCAATGTTTGTTCACTGGTAAGGTCACCCTGTATAATAGCTGTGTTCGTAGTCGTTAAGGATTTGCATGTCCCGTTTGGCATCCTTTTTTATCTGGTACATATTGAGCGAATTGCGAGACTGCAAAGAAACTTCATAAAGTCAAAGACTGAATTGGTTCTGGCAATAAACAAACTACAGGTAAATACAAACTATTAATCTATAGCCAAACATTACCAACCATGCGCACGGTGCGATATTACATTAGCGGTATAACAACGTGGAAAGCTCGAAAATAGCTATCCAACGGCGTATTACAAATAGCTATTGGAATGGTTACCACTCTCCATACAAATTCTTGTACGCGTTAACCATGTTATATCTGATGTCCCGGTGACCAAAACCGGAACTAAGTGTTGCCGTTTAGAAATGTAATGTCAATGCTAACAACAGCGACGCTGTCACCCGGTCAGACATGTTTGTGGCACTGTAGACGGTACAGTTTTATTTACTACGGTAACAGTCAGAGTTATTTGTTCGTTCAACCGCTTCTAGATGTATATTTCTATGTTCTGGATACACATACTACAACTTCTACAAAACGCCTAACGCCAGTTCATCCCAACGGGAGCCATCCTGTGAAATAAAGTACCTGTAAAGCTTTGCAGCCGTTTAGGAAGTGGTCGGCCTCAGCCGGTATTGTCCATTGTCTTAGCTCGAGATGCCCCAGGGCTCCGCAGCCACCCATCTCGGAGATCGTATTTCCGTCTTTCAGCAACGCCTTCTCGACGATAGAGGCTGCTGGGAACGGCGGCAGCAGTACTCCGCTCAAACTCAGCTCGGGGATGCGGCTTATCGCGTCCATTGTTGAACTGGATAGGCTGAGCTGTAGGTAGGTTGAGGATATAGTGCTTAATTATAGGCATTCCTTCTCATGGCGATGATATTTACATTCGACATGTTATTGCTTTTCGTTGTATGCTTATCTCTGTTATTACAAAAAAAGCAATTAGACAAGTGAACTCGAAGCAGGCGGAGCATTCCAATCACCATAAGCGTAGCAGTGGTAGTGTATTTTACTCCATATGAGAAGAGCATAACTCACACAGTTCGTTCTTTTGTAGACAGTTTTGGTGCAATCAAGATGGAATAGAGTGAGGTTCAGGTCGCTGAAATGCGTGCGTCGCAGCATCGGTGGGTACTGCATGTCACGAAATGACAGGCTGATTACCGCGGAGGGGTCTGCGATGGCGGCGAAGACCTGGCCTAGGGTGATATTGTCTGCCACAATGCACTCTCTCAGCACAACGGCGGCGGCGCGCGCAGGCCGCCCGAGCGGCGAGGGCAGGTGCCAGGCATCCTTTTCGTGTTGGAATTCACACCACACTTCCATAGTTTCTGGTTCTTCCAGTCGTACGGGCTCTGGGCAGAAAAGAACAACATACAGCTGCGGAAGATGTCACTATTTCAAATTTCAACACAGGGCACATGTCTCAAACCGAATTTTTCACTCCGCCCGCCGATCTCATATCTGGAATGTAGGTACATATGCATAGCCCTGCACGACGGCCTTTTATAAGTTTACGTGCCAATTCGTTGCAGTAATAAACAGCAGTACCTACGAAACGGTTGTTTCCATTAAACACTCCTTGGGCGATCGAGTACTAATCCACAATTTAAAATAATGGTTGGCCCTTTAAAAAATTTAAACTCATTCGATCATTCCAATCAAGGTTGGGAAATTATTAACAGACGATTGGAAAAAATGAGACGTTAAATGGTGGTAGTAAAAAGGTCAACAGGAGTGCTTTATTACTGACGCACTTCTCGGACGAGACCTACCGTATAGTACGAAATTTAGTGCATCCTATTAAACTCGAAGACGTTACGTATGAGGATCTCGTGATCGGATTCGGTGATCACTTGAAGCCGAAGAGTACTTCTGCGGAAAGGGCTACATTTTACGACACAACACCTGGAGAGAGCGAGGAGGACTGGGCGGCGCGCCTGAGGGGCCTCGCCGTCCACTGCGAGTTCGGGACCTCGCTGGAGGTGCTACTACGCTATTAGTTCGTGCTGGGCATGAGCGTTGGCTGGAGAGGGACCGCCTGTTCGTGCAGGACGGCAGGCGGCGTGCGCGCGCCAGGCTGCCCGGCCACGCCCACGAGGATAGTGAGCGTAAATGTACTGTGTGCGGTATGAAGAATCACGAAACGGAAATATTACGTTATTTAAAACTATCGCTGCCGTCGCTGTGGTGAAAAAGGGCATTTAGTGAAAGTGTGCGAAAAGATAAGTTCATTCCGCGTGCATAATTTAGGCAAGGGATGAGTCGATCACTGAGGTTGGAGTCCATAGTGACTGTAAGGAATACGAGTTGTTCATGTATTAAGGTATGTTAACCGAGCTCCGGTTTTAAAGAAAAAGGCAAGGTGCGGTTAGCAGGTGATTTTTCTATAACTTTAAATAGATATATGCTTATTGACACGCAGCAGGTCTAAACCCGACCTGATCGGTAACAGATCCGTTCCACAGGGGTCCAATGTCGGAAACAGTATCTTCCTGCTGATGATGAATGATCTACCGTTTGATTCCAGTTTTGTCGATTTCATCATGTATGCCGATGACATCTGTGCTATAGTTCACGCTAGTGATGAGCACGAGCTGGTCTTAAATGTCCAATCAGTAACGCACACGATCGCAGCGTGGTCGCGTGCAAATGGTATGCAACTAAACATCTCTAAGACTAACGTTATGGAGTTTTCCTTAAGGCGGGGATCGGGACCATCGATGTCGGTGCGTGTGGACGATGTTCCCATTCCCAATGTCGACTGTGCTCGCTTTGTTGGCTTTGAGTTCGATCGGTATCTCCAATGGCAGGACCACATTGATAAACTGTGTCAAAAGCTGAACTCGGCGCTGTTCGCCATCATGCGACTATCACGGACACTGACGCGTAAAAATTTAAAAACAGCATATTATGCACTTTTTCATTCCCATTTGGCCTATGGTATTGATTTATGGGGACAGGCAGCGGATAGAAACAGGCCATTCATTTTACAGAAGAAGGCAGTGCGGATTTTGTCACACGTGGCGCTTGATGCGCCAGCGAGGCAATTATTTATAGACCTGAACATCATGACGCTTCCTTCACTTTACATCTTCGAAGTAGCCAAATACGTGAGGCGTAATATGGGCGAGTTTCCTAATAACGCAACTCTTGGCCTACGAGTATCCTCTAGGAGACAACATGACTTACCAATACCGACTCACAGACTGGACAAAACTACCCGTTCGCTATATATCATGGGCCCGCGGATCTATAATAGACTGCATACGGATATTCGTGAATGCAAAACCTACCACAGGTTCTGCAAGCTATTGAAATTGATATTAATAAAAAAAGCATACTACTCTGTAGATGAGTTTTTAGATGAGCGAAGCCTTTAGTCCCTCTCCGTTATTAGATTGATATCACCCACTTCTAGTCATTTAATTGAATACAATGAATAATATTATACTATAAAACATTTTTTTCTTTCTGTGACACGCAATATTGTATGCGACTATTTGTTTCATTGTATTGTATTTGACATTTTGATTAATTAATATTTGACATATAGTTTTCGAACATTGTATTTGACATTTCATATTATTATTTAATTTTATATTTGACATGTTTGAAGCATTTTGTATTTTTCTTATAATTATTTAATTTAACATTTGACTTAATTATTATTTGATATTATAATACTAATTTAATTCTTGACAATTCGAATCATGATAATTTGATACTATTGAATTAATCGTTTTTTAACATTGACATCAACTATTAGTACTTAATTCTATTCATGAAACTATTTTAAATGACGATGTATGCTTATTACTACGAATAAATGAATATAATTATGAATATCCTCTTTCACGTATCGAGGAAGTTTTTGCAAAAATTTGGGATGGACATCACTATAGTAAAATAGATCTCAGCCTATAATCAATTTCAGTTGTCAGACTCATCGCAGGAACTTACTGCGATTGCACCCGCGATATTCCAGCGCTCAATGGAGACCGTACTTGCCGGAATCGAAGGTGCGAGTTGCTGATTGGACGACGTGTGCGTCACGGGACCTACTATAGTTATTCATTTAAGTATACTACGAGAAGTGTTTAGGAGGTTAAGTGACGCGGGTCTGAAATTGCAGCAGGAAATATGTGCTTTTTTCCAGGATAGTGTTACATACCTAGGTTACTAGATCGAAAAAAATGGTCTAAGAACATGCCTAAAGAAGATTGATGCCATTCTAAACGCGCTAAAACCGGGCAGTGTGCTAGAATTAAAGCGTTTTCTAGGGGTTTTCAACTATTATAGTAATTTGATTCCTAAAGCCTCAGCGATATTGTGTCCGCTGCACGAGCTCTGCTGGGAGCGGAGTCCGCGGCGGCGGCGCGCGTTCGGAGCTGGCGGCGCGCGGGCGCTGGCGCACTGCGACCCCGCGGCGCGGCTCGCGCTGGCCGTGGACGCGGGCCCGGCCGGGTTGGGCGGCCCTCGCTCAACGGCGCTCAGACGGCACCGAGAGGCCGCTCGCCTTCGCTTCTAGGTCGTTGTCGGTCAGTGAAAGAAACTACAGCCAAATACAAAAGGAGGCTACGGCTATTATATTCGGCGTAAAACGGTTTCACCAGTATCTTTACGGCCGACAGGATCCGTTTGTACTGAAAACCGACCACATACCTCTTTTAGTAATTTTCGGCAATAAGGTAGGTATATCGGTCATGGCAGAGTCGAGGTTGCAAAGGTACGCGATTATTTTGTAGGCGTATAATTATATTATCCAATATATAAAAGCATTTTTTTTGCGCGCACCACTGCCTATACGTCGTGCGAAATAGAAACTAGTCCATGCTACCTAAAGTTTCTTAGTACAAACATTGCCCCCGTTGAATTTAACGATATAAAAAAGCAACAGAAAACGACAGTGTAATACAAATTGTTTAAAAATACAAATTCCAGCAGTGTTTCGTGAACGTATGCTGCGCGAACTGCATAGAGGCCATTTAGGCATTGTTAAAACTATAAGCACCAAACAATTCGTGGCAGTAATAAATGGCAGTACCTACATAACGGTTGTTTCCTTTAAACACTCAATATCTATCTCTCTATCTAAACTGTTAAAAAAAACCTTATCTTAATAACTATTTTAAATGACGATGTATGATTATTGCAACGAATAAATCAATATGAATATATCCAAGCCGTGAAACCTAACACATTCAATGTGAGCGTACGTACCTGCGCGATAAATGAGTGACATGGAGTACTTGTCGCTCGTTTTCACTAGAGTGAGTCTTACGAGCGGCAGGCCGGCGAACAAGGCGTCCGTCAGCGGCGGCGTGAGCAGCGGGACCTCGACGCGCAGCTCGGCCGTCGCCGCCAGCGCCGCCGCCAGCGGCCGCAGCGCCGCGGCGTAGCCCTCGGCCGGCGGCTCGCAGCCCTCCACCTGTAATGACCAACATTATCGTCATCGTCCGCTCATAACTGTCCACTCCTGGACTCGAGCCCATTGAGAAACCAGCTGGCCCGCAGCCCGCTTCTAAAACGTGTAATCAATATTTAATAGGAATAATTGTCTTTTTTTATTGTAATGGAAAGGTGGAATGAATATATGTATAAACGCTGATCATTATTATAATAAACTAGTATAGTGACGACCTAAGTGGTCGGTCGCAGAGGTCCCGGGTTCGATTCCCGGCCGAGCAGAAATTGAAATGATATTTTTTTTATTTCTGTTACGGGACTGGGTATAGTATATGTATAATAAAGATGTATTAAAAAGTTTTCTAACACCCATAACATAAGCTTTGCTTACTTTTGGGCCAGATGGTTCTGTATGAATTTGTGCATCTAAAAAAAAGTATTGTAAGCGTTCAGTCGATTCACTCCTCCCTTTTACACCGATCCTTATATTACCTGCAGCAGTTGCAATTCCTCGGCGCCGATGGAGGCGCAGGTCCCGCTGGAGACGCACGCGTCCGCCAGCCCGGCCAGCGTCGCGTTCAACGGGTCGCACAGCACGTACAACGCCCGCAAATGAGGATACCAGTCCACGGTCACTAGAACGGACACATCAGACGGTTCATTTTTTTTTCACTTTAGTTACGAGAATAGCAAATAGAGGAATTGTTTTGGTCACGTAGGAAGGATCAATGAGAGTAGATTAAAGAATAAAAACAGAACTACAAAAACTAAGAACCCCGACTGCTATTATAAAACTGAAAAGTTGGAAGCAAGCCGAATGGTGAAGTTAATATGTGTAAGGGCAAACGTTAGTTTAATTTAAACTTGGAAGCAGACGGTGCTCTCATTTTCTTAACTTGGATACATAATTGTAAAATACACCGTGGTTGGAAAGTATTTACTAAGAAAAACGAATAAATTCACTTACAATATTATTTTTATTTTATTTTATTTTTATTTTATTTTGTTTATTAACATGAATCAACAGCTTTCTTTTGTTACAAATGTATACTTAGTCTATTATTCCATACATAAGCCAATTACTGATTCACACTTTGTTTCCAGAAAATATAAAATTTAAGCTATATGGGTAGGTTTAATTTTAATTAAATCTTAAATAGGAGGTAGAAATAAATTTGACTCGTAGCAAATCTCCCTGCACGGAGAAGTAGTTGTGAATGTAAGGTATGAATGTGTTTTTGTAAAGTGTAGGTAAGTGTAGTGTGTGTAGTGTGTTTGTGTGTATGAGAGATCAAATGAACACAGTGTAGGTACTCGGTGGCGGCGAGAGAAATGTTTTGCTCGATAAGCGTTGGTTCACATGGCAATGAGCATCGGTGGCCTAATGGTTACGGAGTCCGACCCGAACCCCGAGATACCGGGTTCGAACCCCAGAGTAAGTAGTATTATACAAAGTTGATTATTGTGTCATATGTAATTAGTTTAGGGCCCCGTGACGGTAAATTTTTTTTTTATATACATTTGCTGTAAATATTGTCGATGAAAATTGATTTAAAATAGCACGTCTAAAACTATTTTTGGATAGACAGAATATATCTAGTTGCGAGAAATGTCTATTATATGAACGCGGCAAGCGATTGGTCATGCTATTTGCTGTATAATTTGACTGGCTCTTTTGGTTATGGAAGAGAGCTGTATGCCTTGTGCGTGTATTAGGTGCTCGAATACTCAATATTTTAGCCGTAAGTTGAGGACAGTCAAGTGCGCCCGAGCAAACGTCATGTAGCATTAACATGTCCAAGAGCTGCCTGCGCTCACGAAGAGTATTCATGTGGTGTTTTTTGCATAACTTTATATAGTCCTTGTCATTACTGTGAGTTTTAAAATTTATATATTTCATGAATTTCCTCTGAATACTCTCTAAAGCATGCTCATATGTGACGTACTGCGGGTTCCATACAGTACTACAATACTCCAGTATAGAACGTACGTATATATTCTTCTTGTTTAACACAGTACAGCTCGTTTCTTTTCTTGTAAAAATGGACAAAGTAAATGTCCCGTTCACAGACACTAGAACGGGATACCAAAAGATAAAGAAAGGCTTACGTCGATACAGAATTATTGTAAACTAACAGTAATATTTATAGAAATTAATTAAAATGGGTCCCCGCCTGATTCCAAGTTTAAAATAAACTAACGTTTGCACTTTATACGCCTATTTACTTACACCATTCGACTTGTTTCTAAGTTTTTAGTATTTTAAATAGCAGTCCGGGTTTCTAGTTTTTGTGCTACTTTTTTTATTTTCCGCTTTTTATATAAATGGACAGTACAACTATACCTTATTCACTTTCCCGTGGGATAAAGTGTAAACAAAGAAAACAATGGTTGCCAAACTTACAACAACATCACGTTTGTAAGGATTCGAATCCTGGATCGGAATACAACTTTCTTCTACATGTTTGAATATGTTAATAACTCACCATAACAAAATGTAAAAACGTAACTCAATAATAAAACTTAACAAAAACATTATCTTTCACAGAGAATAATAACAAAATATGAAAATAATCGGAAAGGAATCGCACTCGCGTCAACAAGTTGATCAAGAGTAAAAATGGCGGACAGTACCCGGCTAAATACGAAAGCTGATAATTGTACGTTCATTATTTGAAATAACTGTTTATTATTCATAGTGCTTTTAGGTATTTTATGAGACCAACAATAATGTTAAGAATAATCGGTAAATATAATAAATACTTTGTTTCTTTTTTCATAAATGGTTAGTTTTGGGCACCTAAATTAATCTGTTTTATGTTTTGTTTATAAACGCAGGGCCCTAGTTAAAATAGCAATTATTTTATGAATGTTTTGTAATAGATGAAAAGATGGTAGGTATCATAAAAAACATTTTATGGTTTGTTTACATTTTGTCTCACGGGAAAGTAAATATGGTATAGCCTAATCCTCGAGCTGTATAAGGCCCCAAAACTAATTGTCTCTGTATGATATCGCCTGTTATCGCTGATTATTATGTATCGTGATAAGACTGGATACAGAAATAGCGGTACAAATGCGTGGTGGGGTTTGTCCTAGGCCGCTGTTGATACAGCGCTGACTGTCCTTTTGCTTTTGTGCACATATAACTTTGTTGGTTTTGTCATTTACATGCTAGGTAGAAGAAAAAGCAGACCTTGCGGATTGACAGATATGACGATGATTATGACCAAATGTGCAAAGATGTAAAGTTCCGATTAATAGTGTCTGTACGGTCCGACTATCGAAGTCGCCAGAGGGGAAAGGGGGAGGGGTCGCGGACCTAAGGAAGACATACGGTATTTACAGCAGAAACGGCTTTTACGGTTTAGGGATAACGCAGCCGCCAATGGCAGTGTTGGCAAGCGAAGATGTGGCAGGTGGAAAAAGGTAATTACCCCGCTGGCCGGGTGTTTAGACCAGGGTACCGATTCTGGTGTGCAATGCGGTTGTTATTGTGTTGCAATGTAACTGTGATGTTACTATAACTACGTCGAGGTATCGAGTCAGTCACAGTAGCATAGCATAAATTGCAGTTAAATCATTGTTCGACCTTTGACACGCTTTCATTGACAGAATTGAAGGCAGTTTGACAACTAAGAAAGATGCAAATTAGTAATTTATTTATTTGAGTACCAACAGCCATATAAAACTGTAGCGTTCATCTCAGAACGCGTCCTGTATGCACCCACTTATGTTTCGGGACACCCCGTCTATCGGTCAGGCGACAGTCTGCTTTTGGCACTCGAGCTGCCACCACTGAAAAAACCATAATGCAACTAAAGTACCAGAAAACGAATAGTGGGAAAGTTCGAACTCATGAAAGTTATAACTCAACATCTGTCATTTGAATAACAATGACACGTTCGACATGCGATGCAATTGTAATGTTACTGCAACTGAGACGATATCTGTACCAGAATCGAAGCCCAGGGGACCAAGGGTCCAACTTTGAGCGACGGAAGTAGTACTTACGTCGCCGAAGTTGGCGCACTTCTCTAGCGATGTAGAACGGTCAGCGCCATCTATGTGCGAACGGTTCCTAACCTTGTGTGCGTGTACTCGTAATGTGAATATTGTTGAGTTTCCCTATTGGAGCGATACATGTCGCAGCAACGGCATAGGTACCCACCCGCGGCGGCGCGCGGCGGCGGCACCGCCAGCAGCAGCAGCGCAAGCCACACCCACGTCGACATCTGAAACGGACGAACATTAGTCGTGTTTATACGAACGACTTTGAATACCGAATATGTTATTTAAAATGACTAAATAACTATGGAACTCAGAATTACTTAATTGTGTTATGACATTTACGTATTTTTGAAGTTACACTGAAGAAGTGTAAACTGACATAACTTGTACATTATTTAATGTATTCTCTTTTAACATTTAATTACTTTATATAAAGAGCATTAAACATTTACTATGGAGAAAAATAGAACACACTTTGCCTATCAGTCGAGCGCGGTAAGCGACCAGCTACTGAGGTTTAGAGAGGAAATGAGGAAATTGTTGTCCTATTTGACTGCTTCTCAGAAGAAGGAGTTGTCCGAACTAAAAGCCACCCTATTAGATGTACGACAATCAAACCAAAACATAGAGAGCTCCGTTACTTTCTCAGCCGCGAAAACGAGGAGCTTAAAAAGCAAGTCACCTCCATGGAAAATCAAATTGAAGAGGATAGGCAATATATTTTATACCTAAAAAGTAAAACGGAGGACATGCAAACTTTAAGCCGAAAAGCAAATTTAGAAATAAAAAACGTCCCGAAAAATGAAAGTGAGTCAAAACAAGACTTCATTGATATGGTTATAACCCTAACCGAAACACTAGACCATAAAATTAACAAATCGGACATCAAAGACATCTATAGAGTGCACGGGAAAAAACCGGAGAAACAAAATACTCCTATTATAGTAGAAACAAACTCGACAATACTCAAGAATGACATCTTAAAAATGGCAAAGAACTATAATACCCGTAACAAGGTCAAACTATGCGCTAAACATCTGGGTCTCAAGACGCATGAAGATACATCTTACAGCTAAGGGCTCTCGACTGCCCTACTTGGCTCGAGACCTAGCAAAATCCAAACAGTACAAGTTTTGCTGGATGGCATATGGAAAGGTATATGTAAGGAAAACCGAAAACTCACAGATCATTTTAATCAGAAGTGAAGAACAGGTACACCGACTCTTACTGGAAGAATGACTAGCAATGAATTACTATATCGAAATCAGAATAATTAGCCTTATCTATTGTTATGAATCATTATCCCACTGCTATGTATGTTATAATCCTATAGAGCAACCTGACGTAATGCGGACAATGCAAGTATCCTTAATAATTAGTTTAATATTTTTACGCACAAAGTCCATACCTACACACACACCACCAAAGTATGTATTTAAAAAGTATTTAAGTAGTATATCAGTTATCTAGCACCCATAGTACAAGCTTTGCTTAGTTTGGGGCTAGATGGCGCTGTGTGAATTTGTCCACGAATATTTTTTTTTTATATAGGTAATCATAACTACACTAAACACACATACACTTACTGTACATCCACATTCAAACACTCATTTGCACACTACAAATCAAACCTATGTCTCACTCATTTATAACATATTATTTATTTAAACTCTAAAAATAGATCTACCAAAGAATCACAACAATTCTACATCTAAAAGAAAAGATTGCATATCTCAATTTACACACAATGCACCCCTGTGAATAATAAATTGCTACATATTAAAAATAACTTGTAATGGGAGATACAATACAAACAATAAACGATTTAGATAATTTAGAAATTGCACATTCGTTGTTTTGTGACTTAGCAGTACTTAAATGTCATATTAAAGTTAAAAACACTGACTTAACTATTATAACGCAAAACATTAGAAGCATTTACCGAAATTTTGATGACTTTGTAATAAATTTTTCTCATTTGCATTTTACTACGGACATAATAGTCTTAACAGAATGCAGGTTAGACTAAAGCAAACCTATACCACTACTCCCAAGCTATCATGTTTATTGTACAAAGTTCCAAATGAACCAGAATGACGGAGTGGTGGTATATATATAAAGAATACATTAAAGCACAAGGTAAATAAGGTAAAACTTACCTTACCTTGATTGTACTGTAATATGTATCTATAGATCACCATCAGATTCAAACGCAGACAGTTTTATTAACTCGCTTAGCTCACACTTAGATACACTAGATACTCAAAATAGTAGAAATAGAAGCATAGTAATTACAGGTGACATTAACATAAACATAAAGCCAAATCAAAATGAACCACCCCAGAATCAAAAGAATAGACACAGCTACTTAAATATGCTATCGCTCTATGGTATATTACCTGGTCACATTATACCTACGCGAGGACAAAATTGTTTAGACCACCTGATGATTAAAATTAATAAAAATAGATTGCGTGCATCAATAACTATACTCTCGACATCAATTACAGATCACTTTACAACATTGTTAACGTTGTCAACGTTGAAACGTGGGCCACCGACTGTAAAAACAAAAATTGTATCAATTATGAGAGTGCAGTTAAATCCCTTAAAAATAAAAATATATCAACTTTATTGCATTGTCACGATCCAGGAAATGTATTTGATACCCTCATATGTAAAATAAATGAAGCTCTTTCTGAAAACAATCTGATCACTCAAATACCAAATAAATCCCGAATTATCAAACCGTGGATAACTCAAGGAATTTTGAGATGCATTAGAAATAGAAATAAACTACAGGAAAAGGTGTGCAACTTGACAAACATACTACTACTACTACTCTCTTCCGACCGGTTTCTGCCATGGCGACCTCTTCAACCCCTAATCAGATCTGCGCTGATGCGCACGAAGTGGGCACGTCAGTTTGCCGTTTATAAAATTGTAAGTGATGGCTGCGGGTGTACGGGCTTTTACTTGATCGCGTTTAGCGTCGAGGTCAGCTTGGCGCTGCTCCTCAAAGTCGCGTACTTTCCTCTGTACAAGCCCGCGCCATTCAGACCTTTGTGCTGCCAAATCCTCCCACAAAGAGGGCTGAATGTTACACCCTTTCATGTGACGCTTCTGAACATCTTTATATCGGAGGAGTTGTCCGCCGCGTTTCCGCTTGCCCTCCTCTAGTTCAGAATAAAAGATGCGCTTCGCCACTCTTTCCTCCGCCATACGGGATACATGTCCGCACCACCGAAGCTGCCGACGCATTATATAGCTCTCAATGCCACCAACATTGGCTCGTCGCAGAACTTCGGTATTTCGCACGCGATCGGACTATCTGATGTTCATAATTTTGCGTAGACATTTCAGGTGAAAGCGGTCTAATATGCGTATTTGGTGACGGTACAAGCACCACGTCTCGGAAGAATATAAGAGGTTTGGCAGCACAATCGCCATGTACACGGATATTTTGGTGGGCAGTTTTATATCGTGCGAGCAGAAAACCTTGGCACACAGCTTGCCGAATGCTACTGCTGCAGCACCGACTCTGCTGTTGATCTCGTCATCAAGGTCACACTTGGATGTTAAAGTACTCCCCAGGTATCGAAATTTATGTACCTGTTTCAAAACATCCTCACCAAGCTTTATGGCCAGTGTCTCGTGACCATGTGTGTCCAAGGACATCACTTCCGTCTTTTTGACACTGATCTTCAGGCCGAAGTTGCAGCAGGCTTGGTGAAAAGCAGACAGTAGATGTTGCAGGCCATCTGGGGATTCTGCTACGAAGCACAAGTCGTCAGCATACATAATGTCAGTAATTAATGCATGCGACACTTTAGTGCGTGCCCGGAGTCCAGCAAGGTTAAAGAGGCCGCCATCTGTGCGGAAGCGGATGCGCACTCCCTCGGAGACTGATTGCAAGATTTAGATTTTAGATTTATTTATTACTCTTCTACAGTTTACATAATAATATTACATTTATCATCATATATCTATAAAAGAGATCGTCAAAATGAATACAATATTATAGAAAATTACATAATTGTAAAACTTATTTAAAAATGTATAAATGTCAAAAAATAAATTAATAGTCCGAAGTTTTATATAAAATATAGATAAGGATTTCCTCAAATTAATAAATTACCCAGGAGGTAAAATATTCAACTAAAAAAAAAGAAAAAGAAATGAAATATATGTCAATATTGGTAAATTACACAATCAAATGTCAAAAATGCAAATAAGAAATTCAATATTTAAGATTAAATGTCTATAACAAAAATAACTACAACAATGTCAATAACAAAATCAATGGATATGTCAAAATACAATTAATAATACATATAATCACATTTAAAAGTATATTAATTAGTTACCCAGAAGATTAAATATCAAAATAATGAATACAATGAATGTGATATGTCATCAAATGTCAATAATAATAATAACAACAATGTCAATAGATTAATTTATATGTCAAAAGTAAAATTAATTGTATTTTATACATGTAATAACCACATTGAATGTCAAAGAAATACAATTTAATCTTCCTTATATGAAAGGTATTCATTTACAGAATAGAATACATTGTCCAATAAAAAGTTTCTCAGCCGACGGGCAAACGTTTCGTCAGTTTGTTCTTTCTTGATAGACGTGGGTAGGTTATCATAAAGTTTCGGACCTATTATACGGGGATTTTTTTCTGCGAGTGCAGTTCGATGCTGGACTATAGCCAGTCGTCCCGCGCCTCTCAGACCGTGCCCGCCATCCGTGCGACAATCAAAGCTTCCAAGATTACGCCTTACATACATAATTATAAATGTATAATGAGAATAGCGACATTATCTGATGTTTTTTAAACAATGGCCTGCATGTGTCCCTTGGTCTCGCGTTCTCGATTATCCTTACGGTTCGTTTCTGCAGTACTAGCACACGTCCGGAGTCCGTGGAATTGCCCCACAGAATGGTTCCGTAGGATAACAGGGAATAAAAGTACGCGAAGTACGCTTGCCGCAGCACACTCGTCGATACAAGTGGCCGGAGCTTGCGTAGCGCATACACTGCACTGCTGAGACGATCGCACAGGTTTTCAACGTGCATCTTCCAGTTCAGTTTCGAGTCAAGTGTAAGACCAAGGAACTTACACTCATCATAACTGGGGATAGGAGCAGTTATTCTTGTCCGAGATATTGCTCTCCCGGTGAACACAATCAGATGTCACTTTAATTCATTTAGTATGAGTCCGTTGCATGAAAACCACTGCCCCAATTTCTCACATAGAATATTAATCTTAGTGCTGAGCTCGTCACGCGAACGTGCGCACACCACCACCGTAGTATCATCAGCAAACAGTATAATTAGGCCCTCCGTGATGGCTGATGGAAGGTCGTTCACGAAGACCAAGAACAATGTGTTCCCAAGCGCTGATCCTTGCGGGATTCCTACAGTGACGTCACCCGCCGTGGACCTGTACTTACCTCCATCTGTAGATACCTCAACCGTCTGTTTTCTATCTAGCAGGAATGATTTAATTAAATCATGAGAAATTCCGGTGATTCCATATACCTTCATTTTTTCCAGTAATAAGTCATGTTGAATAACGTCGAAGGCCTTCGAAAGATCACAAAAAATACCAGCTGTCTTGTACTTTTCATCGATCCCAGTGATTACGCAATCTACAACATGTTGTGATACTGTTGTTGTAGATTTATTTTTCCTATACGCATACTGTCGGTCAGTCAGTAGGTCGTTTTGTTCAAAATGCTTCATTAAATTAGTGGATATAATCGATTCAGTAATTTTTGATACAATCGGGACCATTGTAAGGGGACGGCAGCTATCAACTTCATCTTTATCACCTTTGCCTTTATATACGGGACAAACACGCGTACACTTTAGAACATCCGAATATACGCCCGTCTCAAATACTTCGTTTATTAGCAGTACTAATGAATCCGCAACAATGGGCCATATTGACAACAAAATATTAGTGATTATGTCGTACAGATCCAAAGTACCACCCTTCTTTATCATTGTTTTGATAACTATGTCCAGAGTCTCACGCGTAACAGGCGGTAGAACGAACTGAGGAACATCAAGAGTTGACGCAAATCTTTGCGCAAAATTCATTGCTACTTTACTATCACCTTTTACTGAAAATGTTAACGTAATATTTATGAAGTGATCATTAAAAGCGTTAGGTATTTTGTCCCCAGTTACAGTAATCCCGTCTTTATTTATACTATTAATTGTGTTTTTGTTTTTTGTTTTATACATAGGTAGTCTCCTCTTTTAATATCTGCCAAATTTCTTTTGATGGATTTTTTGCACTTTGTAAGCGTATATCTGTGTAACATTTTTTGTCACGCAAGTTTGTTGATTTCACTAAGTCACGATAGTACTCGACGCATTGTCGTATTATTTCACATAATGGGAATTCATGACTCATCTCACAAAAGCCCTCGAAGTTATCTATGAAAGTAAATAGTTCATCACTAGCCCAGGGAATAGTATTCTTCTTCTTAATAGGTATATTTTTATATGGAAAGTGTATGTCAATATAACTAGTCAAAATGTTAAGTAATCTATCAAATTTAATATTAATGTCAATGTTTTTATCTGAAATAAATTGCCAATTATTACATAAATTATAAAATAGAAAGAAGAAATTGTAGTTTTGGTATAAAGTCGCCGCCTGGCGTAGGCATTATGGGGTTTAATTGCATTTGTATTCTTATCTTAACATAGTTTGTATAGCTGCGCGCTGTGGTCGCTTATTACAGTGTCCACGGGGCTTGCAATGATACACCTATCTCCGCTTCCCACGAGCCCACAGTCTATTGATGAACAGCTACCCGCACCTCTGTCGACCCTAGTCGGAAAGTTAACACAGTTTCGTATATTATAGCTGTTTAACAGGTCGTCCAATTTCCATCGCAGGTTATTGTCCGTTAGATAATTCACGTTTGAATCGCCGACTATGAGAAACCTTTTATTTTCGTCTGTAATTTTAATAAGCAAGGATTCGAATGCCTTAAAAAATAAGTTAAAGTTACATAAACCCGTTCTATACAACCCTATCAATATTATTTTGTACGTAGTCAATTCAATTGCACTAAGTTCACAATCATATTCAACTGCAGTAGTAGTCAAGACTTCCTTGACTACTACTGCAAAGTATAAGGCAAACAGTGTGGGTGCTATAACACACCCTTGTTTCACCCCACAGGTAACGGGGAAGAAATCGGACTGTTCGCCATCTACGGTGACGCAGCATTGCATGTCGTCATGCAGGAGTCTGAGAAGTCTTACAAATTTCTCAGTGCACCCCAGCTTCTTTAGCACCATCCATAGGGCTTCGCGAGGAACGCTATCAAATGCTTTTTCTAGGTCAACAAAGCAGAGGAACAGCTGACGACCCTGTTCTCTGCTTTTCTCCTGCAGTTGACGCACGGAAAAGATAGCATCGCAGGTGCCCCTATCAGGTCGGAAGCCAAACTGGGTTTCAGCCAGTATTTCCTCTGATATAGGGATCAGGCGGTTTAGTAGAAGGCGGGCAAAAGCCTTTCCAGGGGTTGAAAGTAGTGAGACACCACGGTAAGAGTTGCAATCGGAACGGTCACCCTTGTTCTTATAGAGAGCACTAATGCGAGACACTACAAATTCAGTCGGAACTCGCTCCTCCTCCCACATTCGAACAAAAAGTTCCCAAACCCTTGTGTGCAACCCCTCACCGCCATACTTTAACAGCTCTCCCGGTATAAGGTCAATGCCAACCGCCCGCTCGTTATGCTGCTGCCTGATGGCAGTGACAACCTCACCACGCGACAGTGGCTCATCCAGCTTGCTTGCCAAAGGGAGTTGGGTGATCTGGCTGATATGTTGTAGATCAGCAGAGCGATCTACATTGAGCAGGGAGTTAAAATGTTCAGCCCAGCGTTTTGTCACGTCCTCCTTGCTTGTTAAAAGTTGCCTACCGTCTAATGACCTTAAAGGCATCCTAACTCGGTAGGACGTGCCAATCAGCCTGCGTACCTCGTTATAGAACTTCCCGAGCTAGTTAGTGTCTGCGAGCCACTGCATGCTACAAGCTCTGTCATGCCACCACCTGTCTTTGAGTTGTCGGGACAGCTTACGCAATTCTAAGTCCCTTTTTTAGACCATCGCATCGCTTCCACCACGCCGTGAGTACTGCTGTAGGAGAACTCGATGCTTGACAAGTGCATTCCTGAGAACCGCATTATTCTCATCAAACCAATCTTCATTACGTCGGTTCTTCGGACCCAGGTTAACTGAAGCGGTTTCTTTGAGATGAGATGACAACGTCCTCCAATCAGCCCCAACATCGGTCCCAGCGGTCTCATTAATTGGCTGCAACTTATTGGCCAGAGCTTCAGCGAATTTCTCCCTCACCGCACGATCCTTTAACTTGTCTAAATTCAAAGGTGTAGGCTTTTGCATCAATCAATTCAATCACATCAATTAATCAATCAGATGCCAGTGTTTGGACCGTGGGTGCATCCACGTTATCTTATGCTTGGCGAGAAGGCGGAACATTGTGTTAGATATGGCAAGCTGATATTGAGCACAAAGACTAAGTAGCATATGACCATTGCTGTTCATATTGCCGACTCCGTGGCGACCCAGAACTCCAGGCCAAGCCTCATAGTCCCGTCCAACTCTGGCATTGAAATCGCCTAGCAATAAAATCTGCTCTTTGGGGCTAATTTTGTCAAAACATTGTACTAACTCCTCATAGAATTTATCCTTGATGTCATCAGACTTATCTAGGGTTGGAGCATAAACACTGATGACATTAAGGAAGTTGTCTCTGTCCAGGTGTAGGCGCACTGTGGTAACGCGGTCCGAGATGTGTACAGGGTACTCCTCAAGTCGCTTAACTAAGTGATTTTTAATTGCAAAGCCTACACCAGAACGTCTAGGTTCGGAGGAGGTGGTGCCTTTCCAAAAGAAAGTATAACCGCCACCATCTTCCACCAACTCACCTTCATCAGCGAGATGTGTTTCGCTGAGAGCAGCTACATCTATATTATAGCGATGAAGTTCACCAGCTACTATGGCGGTTTTACGTTCTGGGCAGGCATTGCAATCTCTATCAATAAGCGTTCTCACGTTCCACGCGCCAAAAGTCATGTTGTGTTTCAAATTGTGTTTGGTACATTTTTGTATCTTTCGACCGCGATTACGGTGATGCGATGACAGCCGCGGTTGCTACCACCTTTCAAATAGGGACGAGCATTTGTCTAGGGCACCTTTTCTAGCCCCCTCCCTGGCTGAGCGGGGAAAGCAGTGCCTCCCTGAATAGGGCTGCTTTGTCATCCTAGGTGCTGCCGAATCCGCCCCAAATTTCCAGTGCAGAAGCGACCAAGGTGTGTAATCACACCCCCAGGACCGCCCGTATGCAGGAAGCGGACAAAGCCCAGCTTGCATCAGGCCGCAGGCAGTGCGCAGGATATATTAAGGTGCACCAACATTCGCGCAGACGCAGGAGCACACACTCGTCCTCTCTCTCCTTAACTCAGTGGAACGGAGAACCGCTACGACAGAAGGATAGATCGGATGATGTATCTGGCCGACGGAAGCTATACGCCCTCTACCGTCGCCCTAGGCCATCTACCTTGCCTTGCTGAACCGCCGAGTCCGCCAAACCCATTCGCATATCTGCATTGGGATGCCTTCATCACCGGATCAGACTTTTGGTTGTTTACGGGAGGGATCCGCATTAAGGATGCTGCTGCTCGTCCTCTGGCTTTGTCCCTTAGTCGCCTCTTACGACACCCACGGGAAGAGATGGAGTGGTGCTATTCTTGAGTGGCGGCACCACACACCAAACATAAGAAATGTATGGCAGTATTTTTGGACCTAAAAAAAGCGTTTGACACTGTCTCTGTTCCAATCCTATTACACAAGCTGGAGAGGATGGGGCTAAGGGGAACATCGCTCTCGCGTCTACAAAACTACCTAACTGACAGGAACTAGAGGGTCAAGCTGGAACACCATGTAAGTGGAGACGAGAAAGTGTCTTATGGGGTGCCCCAGGGTAGTGTGCTGGGTTCTACGTTGTTTCTCGTCTATATAAATGACCTATGCAACCTACCTATTGAACACGCAAACATTTTCGCCTACGCCGATGATACTGCGGTGGTGTTTACTGGTGACTCTTGGGATGCGGTGAAGGAGAGTGCTGAGGCTGGATTAAGGCAGATAGATACATGGCTACGTAATAACTACCTCACGCTGAATACGACTAAAACAAACTCAATTTGTTTTAGTATCAATAATAACATGCAACCAAGCATCGATTTTGCCATTCGTCTGCATAGCTGCAGCCCGGGGACAACCGAAAAAAAACGGTAACTGCACTGTTATACAAAAGGTAACGCACACCAAATACCTGGGTATATATGTGGAATAACGAATCTCTTGGGACCCGCATCTCGAGCACGTCGGAAATAGAGTTCGCAAATTGACCTGGATATTTAAGTCTCTTAGACACATTGTACCAAGAAACCCTCGAAGTTCTAAAAGGGACCTACTTAAAGAGATCTAACTATCCTTGGTACAGTCTGTCATAGTGTACTGCATACCAGTATGGGGCAGTGCTGCGAGATCTAAATTCCTGACTGTAGAGCGCGCTCAACGTAATATTTTGAAAGTTATGTATTTTAAAAAGAGATGTTTTTCCACCACCATCCTTTACCAGATCTGTAAACTTCATTATGTTAGGAAGCTGTACATCACACACCTATTATTAAGAACACATAAATTGTTGCCATATGATCCTACTAACAAAACGAAGAGAAGAAACTCACAGAGCAAACACCATCTTTGCTGCAAGACAATATGAGACACGGTCGGCGTATCTGTATAACAGCATAAATAAAAACCTCAACATTTATGAAAAAAATCGGTATGATTGTAAAACAGCAGTATCATTATGGCTCCAAGACAAAACCTATGAGGAAATTCAGACGACTCTACTTAAATAACAGTAAACACAAACCTGATATAAACAGAACTCTATCATACACACACACATACAAACACTTACACACTTACACACACAAACACACACACACACACACACACACACACACACACACACACACACACACATACACACATACAGGAGATATGCTTGTGATCTTGACCAAAGACAGCAGTGACAAAGCACCAGAAATGCAAAAAACATTAGCTGGAATCCTGGGGAGCGATGCTACAGTTGTCAGTAAAGTTCCTGAGTCTGACATCGAAATTAAGGATCTTGATGAAACAACAACCAAGCAAGACAACCGGAAGCTTTACAAAAAGCAGCCGGTGACGACTATGTGATCACACTAGACGTAGTGAAGTCCCTGCGCAAGGCATACGGTGGAACCCAAACAGCCGCGGTAAGACTCGAAGAAGCCGTGGTAACAAAAATCGTCGGTGAACACGGCAAAATAAAGATAGGTTGGGTAAATTGTCGTATAAGAAAAGATGAAAGACCAACAAAATGCTTTAAGTGTTGGCGCTACGGCCACCTTGCTAGCAAATGCACGAGCACAGATGACAAATCAAAACTGTGTGTTAAGTGTGGAAGAAGTGGGCATAAAATCGCAGACTGCAAGGACGACGCCTCATGTATCTTGTGCACGGAAGATCAAAATACAGAAAGCTGTGCCCACATTGCTGGCTGTGGCAAATGTCCGGTCTTCAGAAAAGCACTCCAGATGGTCCGCAAAAAACGATCATGAAAATTTTACAGGTCAACCTTAACCATTGCGAAGATGCCCATGATCTACTGACTCAGACGGCACGAGAGTTCCAAATAGATGTTGTCTTAGTGTCGGAACCGTTTAAGCATATAGACGGTGGTTGTTGGGCGGCTGATGCAACGGGCAAATCTGCTATCTGGGTATGTGGTAAGCAACCATTCCAAAACGTTGCCCAACAAACAAATAGTGGTTTCGTGAGAGCTAAAATAGACGGTATACATTTCTATAGCTGCTATGCCCCACCCAGCCTCACACTAGAAGACTTTGCGAAACTTCTTGATGAACTTACGGAGGATAGTAAGAACCATTATCCATTCGTTATAGCGGGAGACTTTAATGCCTGGGCTACTGAATGGGGCAGTAAAACAACAACCGCGAGGGGACAAGTGTTGATGGAAGCTATGTCAACCTTGGATGTAGTACTGCTAAATAGTGGGAACACGCCGACTTTCACCAGAGGGAATGCGAGCTCTATCGTTGACCTGACATTTGTAAGCAGTAAACTCGCTAAAGGAAATTACTCCTGGAAGGTGACCGATATCTATACTGCAAGTGACCACCAAGCTATATACTGGGAGACACGCGGGACCCCTCTAAGCGGAGTGGCGACACGAAAAACCACTGTAGTTTGGAAAACCAGTGCTTTTGACGCAAAAACGTTCCAAATAGCACTTGGAGATGAAACCGCAGCAAATGGCTGTGATGCTAATGAAAAGGCAGTGAGTCTCAGCAAAAGAATTGCTGAAGCTTGTGATGCTACCATGCCACGGAAACGTTGCTCCAATCATCTTCCGCCAGTATATTGGTGGAATGAGACAATCGCCTCACTACGCAAGGAGTGTATACGGGTAAGAAGGCTATCTCAACGAAACCGTACAAAACCGAACTTCGACCAGATATGTGCGGAATACAAGGAAGCTCGCCGGAAATTAAAACACGCTATCAAAGAAAGCAAAAGCAAGACCTGGAATGAATTGTTGGAGGAGGTAGACAGCGACCCGTTTGGTAGACCCTACAAAACAGTTATGTCACGCCTGAAGAAGCAACCGATACCTTCGCCCAAAGATCCTGTGCTACTGAATGGAATTGTGTCTGAGTTATTTCCTCAACAGCCGCAACTGGATTACTCAGTGGAGCAGGACAACGAGGAGACAATACCACCAGTTACGGAAGATGAGTTGCTGAAAGCATGTAACAGGATAGGAAACACAAAAGCTCCTGGTCCAGATGGCATACCTAACGTGGCGCTAAAAGTTGCCATCAAATCAGCTTTACCAGCCTTCCTGGACGTGTATAACGCCTGCATTCAGGAGGGTACTTTCCCAGACACGTGGAAGCGACAGCGGCTTGTGTTACTCCCTAAGGGAAATAAACCGCCGGAAGATCCGTCATCGTATCGCCCACTGTGTATGATAGATACATCAGGAAAAGTACTTGAACGAATAGTACACGGAAGAATAGAAGCCGTAGTCGAACCGCAGCTAGCTGACAACCAATACGGATTCCGGAAGGGCCGTAGTACTGTTGATGCCGTCAACCTGGTGGTCAATACAGCCAAACAAGCGATCTCTGGCACCCGGTGGAAGGGAGGAACGAAAAAGTATTGCCTTGTGGTAACCCTAGATATTAAAAACGCATTCAATTCGGTCAGGTGGGAGGTTATTCTAGAGGCACTTGACAAAATGAAGGTGCCAAGCTACTTACGTAGGATAATACGTAGCTACTTCACGGACAGAGTTTTGGAGTATGAAACCGAGATTGGTCCGAAGGAGTACAAAGCCACCGGAGGCGTGCCACAGGGGTCAGTGCTAGGTCCACTGCTGTGGAACATCATGTACGACGGATTGCTGAAGCTGACCTTACCAGCAGAAGCACAACTAGTTGCCTTCGCTGATGATGTGGCTGTCGTGATTGTAGCTAAATACCTGGAGGAGATCAACTGGGCCTTCGATAGAACTTTCGAAGTGATTAGGGACTGGATGGAACAAATGGGACTTAAACTAGCTGTACATAAAACCGAGGCCGTCCTTATAACCAGTAGGAAAAAGGTCGAGACAGTGTCGCTAAAAGTTGGGGACTTCGAACTCACATCGCAACCGTACGTCCGCTACCTTGGAGTTATGATCGACGCACGGCTCAGTTTCAAGGCACAGGCTGAACACATCGGTTCCAAAGCATCGACCGTTGTGTCCGCGCTGGTTCGGTTGATGCCAAACGTCGGGGGCCCAAAGCAGAGAAGAAGACTGGTACTGTCGTCGGTGGTTGCGTCGATACTGATGTATGGTGTACCCGTTTGGTCCGAAGCTCTCAGCAAACAGGAGGCTAAACGTAAAGTTGCTCCAGTCTACAGACTAGGCGCCCTACGGGTTATTTGTGCGTTCCGTACGGTTTCGGAAGATGCGGCACAAGTCATTGCTGGGATGCTGCCCATCGAAATTCTGGCTGACGAACGTAAATACCTCTACTACCAGATGAGAAAGGAAACGTACTCAACAACAGCGGAGTTGAAGTCGGTAGGACGACGGAACAGCATACGCCGGTGGCAGGAAGGCTGGGATGCCTCTGGTAAGGGCAGGTGGACTCACCGCCTTATTCCCGCAATTGAAGCATGGGTGAATCGCAGACATGGCGCGCTGAACTATTACCTTACCCAGATGATTTCGGGTCACGGATGCTTTAGAGAATATCTCTATAAATACAAGCACGATGATTCCCCAGAATGCCCAACATGTACTGGCTTGAATGAAGACGCGGAACATATTTTCTTCGGTTGCCCACGATACGCAGATGCACGGGACAGGTGGGAATCAAGGCTGGGAATAGAAGTAAGGCCAGATAACATGGTGACCGCCATGCTACTTTCAGAAGCGAACTGGGAAGCAACAAGTTTGTACGCTACCGAAGTACTGAAAGACCTGCGTACTGCTGAAAGAGCACGCAAACAAGCAAATATAGACGCAAGTACATAACAAGAGGAAGTAGCTAGACTAGGCCCTCCCCCCGTGATGCAATGCCTAACGGCGCGATACCATGGGACAACGGAGGCAAGAAGAAAACGGGAAAAAAAAAATAAAAAAAAAATAAAACACACACATACACACACACTCATATACACATACTTCTTTACTTTAATGTTATATTATAATTGTTCACTCTTTTATTTTTTTGTTTTTTTTTGTTAATTGATTGGTTTATTTTATTTTATTTGTATTCATATGGTTTTATAATTGTAGCTAAGGAAGAGCGAGATCTTCTAACACAGGCTAACAAGCATAAAAGAAGATCTCAATCACAATAGTTTTAAGAAAATTTGTAAAAAGAAAATAAACATTTTATTTATTTATTATTATTATTATGAATTAGATTAGGACAACGATAACCTATGTTTTTCAATAATTTCTTCAACATGTTCTTTTACGCCAGACAATAAAATAATAATCTTAATATTTATGGCCCGGTTGTGCTCTGGCGCACGAGGGCACGGGTTCCGCCTTGAGCATGATCCAGGGTTTAGCAGATCAGGTTATTACAGTGGAGCGATTGCCATCTGACCCCCGTAACTCTGCTACAAGGGGAACCTGACTGTATTGGATCATGGTTACACATTCAGTCGCCTGAACCCCTCATCGTAAGAGCATCGGTTAGTATTCAACTACTGCACATAACTCAGAAAAGAGTCATTGGTACATGGCGGCAGTGAGATTTGAACCCATATTAATACCTCTCACATTGCGAGTCGGTAATTTTCTTAGGTAAATAAGTCCCATTCTGAAAAAAGGAGTTTTCATGTAATAACGCGGAAATTGATTTCTGGAATCTGGTCAGATTATTAACGCCATATGCACGGCAAGTGCTTGGCGATGTAGGTATAACGCCAAGTGCTACGCGCAGTTGCTAGGGACCGGAGACTAATTGAACAGTCTCGAGAGCCGAGTGGCATATTATTATGAAATAAAGTATTTTATCTTCACTCATAGCGTAATGTTCCAATTTCATATTCGAAAACAGTCGTTTAAAGGTACACTTTTTTCACGCCAGTCTTTAAAATTTTAAAAAATTACTTTTCGATACAGCTTTTCCCATACTATTTTCATTACAGCTGTATCGTAAAATGACTTTTTAATCATTATGCAACACTTATATTTTTTTATTTTTTGTCGGGCGCCGGGACACGGCGAAATGTACGCTGAATACCTAAATGTCTTTGACAAATTCAAATTCGCCACTTTATATCCTCGTTCTTGTAGATACAACAGAACTGACTCGCAGCTTACTTCCAGCAAAGTTGAGAAAATTATAGATACGATATTTTAACATAAAAATATGAATGTAGATAAAGTAGTGTATGCAACTGCATATAATTAGGTATTAAAACACTCGTGTCAAACTATTATCATACTCGGCCACGCCTCGTATGATAAACAGACACTCATGTTTTAATACCCCCTTTTATATGACAGTTGCATAAACTACTATTGTATGTTGGTGAACACATTATCTTACAAAACACTTTATTTTAGATTAATTTTTATTATAAGTTTAACGCGTGTATTCATCTATATGTAGCTCCCGAACGGATGAACCAATTTCAATGCGGTTTCCTGTATTTGAAAGGTCTTTTAATCGAAATTATTCCTAGCTTTATTTAATTGAAATCGGTTTAGTAGTTTAGAAGATATTTGTCTATGAGTAGACTTAGTAGGGGGTGTTTGTTCCCCATGTGTCGGTAGTTGATGTACATCTTACCTTGCGATATTTCGCAAGATATACCGACAGTTTTGAACAGAAGGTGATCGATACACATTAAAGTTTTCTATATATTGGCATGAGTTCTATGAGAAGCCGCAAAATCGATATTTTTATAAAATGTTGGAAAGTGGGTGGTGACCGAAATGTACAATGCTATTTATTTTATTGGCATATTTAATCTAGTATTACATGCAGGAACTTTTCATGGTCATGTTTTACATTATGTAATCATTTTATTAATTACATATGTTTCTTTCTTATTATTTTTGATAATTTGTATATTCTATTATATTTAACGATCTCTTTTCACAAAAAATTTTTAAATGTATCTTAAATGTGTTATGATATAATATATTAATGTGTGGAAGAGCAATAAATAAAATCTAAATCTGCTAAGTGGGTGACTGTTGTTAATCCAGCCTAAAACTTCTAAACAATGACTTAGAAACACTAGTGTTACCATTTATTTAAAAAATCCGGCCAGGACCCACCCAACAAGTGCACAAAAGTTTCGCTATATAGGAAAATGTGTTGACAACCAATCGCTACCCTAACTGCAATTTTTTCAAAGGAACTTGTAGACGCGAAACGCCTATCGAGATATTTGACCACCTTCCCGAAGGTAGAAAAGAAACTTAGTCTTTTTTTATGTTATACGGCAGACAAACAGGCAAGCGGGCCACCTAATGGAAAGTGGTCACCGCCGCCTATGGACATCAGCAACACTAGGAGAGTCACCAATGCGTTGCCCGCCTCTGAAGAGACCTCAAATATACCTCATGAACGATCCCATGTCATAGTCCAAAGGAAACACATTGGCTGGGAGCTCATTCCACATCCGAATCGTACGAGCACGGAATCTCTCTCTTAAAATCATAACCACTTCATTTCCAACTTAACTATGACTAGGGCGACCTGGGTACCGATTCTGGCGTGCAATGCAGTTGTTATTATGTTGCAATGTAACTGTGATGTCGAGGTATCGAATCAGGTCCCAACATCATTCCAGTTAAATTGCAGTTAAATCATTGATCGTCCTTTGACACGTTTTCGTTGACAGAATTAAAGGCAGTTTGACAACTAAGAAAGATGCAACTTAGTAATTTATTTATTTATTGGAGTACCATCAGCCATATAAAACCATAACTAACGCAACTAAAGTACCAAAAAACGAATTGTGGAAAAGTTCGAACTCATGAAAGTTGCAACTCAACATCTGTCATTTGAATAACTATCACACGTTTGACATGCGATGTAATTGTAATGTTACTGCAACTGAGATGATTTGCGTACCAGAATCGAAGCCCTGGAACTGATTGACGTACAAACAAAGCGCATCTACTGGTGCTCTTCCGTTCCTACACCAAACGGCCAAGGACGCTCTCCGGTCAGGCCCATGTGGTACACTGAAAGTTTTGCGTAACTCATTAATAAAACAAGTTACATGTAAAGTATTATGTTTACTTTTTTTCAAAGAACCTATTCCTCTTTACATTTTAAACACTTTTTGATTCGGTCAAACAATTTTTTTAAATATTTGGTCTAAGAGCTTGTTTTTCACGCGCTGGCTGAAAGCTATTACGGCCTCTTCCAGCCCCTTCAAAGCCCTCATCAAATCTTTGATTTTTGGGAAAATAAGAATAATGACATGGTGCCTGGTCTAGACTATGTGCAGGATGGGTCACTTACTGTACCTTTTCAGAAGCAAAACATAACTTTGTCATGTTCGCGGTGTGCGCCGAAGCATTGTCATGGTACAATAGTGCGTCTAGTTCCACTTTATTATTCAAATTTTATTAAATTGCGCAATTTAATAAAATTTGTATAATATAGTGGAACTAGTGTACAAAAAGTTATTTAATTCATAATAATGGAGTTCCATCACGAAGTAACGACACAAAGTGTTAAATATATATATAACATTCGGAATAGCAGAACTTCTTATCGAGTCGATGGACTTAACTCCGCGGTTACGCATCGCTGTGAATCGTACGTATTATTGACGTGTTCAGTTTACTACCTACAAGTTTTAAAAATATCACGATGAATAAGTGCGCGGAGTGTGGTATTGAATTCAACGCAGTGTGGGGTCTGTATTCAACATCTTGACTTCGGATGTGCTGGAATTCGCGAAACAGGTTATCGTAAGCTCGGTCCTGAATGCAGAGCGGTGTGGCGGTGCTCTCAGTGCCGACAGCCGTCCTCACCGAGTGTGGTATCACTAGATACTATCTTCAAAGAAATTCAGGATATCAAACGTCAACTTACCGACTTGCCGCAGCTGATAAAGGAGATGAAAAACATTAAGAGTTAGCTCAGTGATCTCAAGGTATCCTGCGAATTCACTAGTTCCACTTTAGATGAGCTCAACACTAGAATTTGTGACATTTGTCTCACTTGTCTTGACACTGTAAAGGATTCACTTTCACAACGTCACTAACCTAAATTTATCGGAGTTAAAAAGTGATTTGAACGCAAGAGACCAATGACAGTGTCTCAATAACCTCGAAATTAAAGGAAAGCTTTTTAAAATAATGGAATCCTATTCTCGTTGCTCGAATCTCTTGAAAAAGTTATAGACTACAATGTACCGAAATCACAAATAAATTACATTTATAGAGTGCCCGCATTTGATGAAAACGTCAAATCAATAGTCGTTAGTTTTATAAACAGATACGCGGAGGAGGAGTTTTTTGTGGCAGCGCGTCTAAAAAAGAAAATCTCTACAAGCGAGCTTGGCTTTGATGGCGAATCGCAGCCTTTGTACGTAAATGACCACCTTTTTTTTTGTCATACGGTAGGCAAACAGGCAAGCGGGCCACCTGATGGATAGTGGTCACCGCTGCCTATAGACATTAGCATCACCAAGAGTATCGCCAATGCATTGCCCACCTCTATAACACGTTGCTCTGGCAGCAAAAAGGCAAATGCCACTCCACTGCCTAAGCCACGGTTCCCCAAATCCCCACCCCATGGAGCACTGGAAACATTACTCACCGACAGAAACACAATACTATTTAAAAGAGGATTATTCAGCTGCGATATTCTGTAAGGTGAAGGTACTTCCCCAGTCGGGCGGCTCCAATTCGAACGAGATACCCCGCTATGCCCTACCTCTTCTAAACCTCTTCTACCTGACACCGGAACCCAAAAAGTTATTGACCAGAGCTAAAACTATATCCAAGGCAAATTACAACGAGTTCGTTTGTGTTAAATTCGGGAAGATCCACGTTAGAAAAAACGACAAGTCTCCTGTGTCTATCATTACGAAGGACTCTGATTTAAACCGAATAAAATAGTTTGCCATATAACTTATTGTCACCCATTCATTCATTCAATCGTGGAATTTTTTTTGTAGCCACATACATTATTATTTTGTTAGTTAGCGGTTTTGTAAATCTGCTCACTAGACGCTGCATTTTTGCATGACGCTCTCGCCTTAACATTCAAGCCGCTGCCGCGCTGCAGCGCTATTGCTTACGCCTATCACCGACTGCATTGTACCGTATGATTCATTGCACGACGCCCTTTCTATCTCACTCGCACGAACGCAGTACTTTATTTGTTAGCCTATTCACACGTACAAATTGTAAATTCTTATACGATCACGGAGGTAACTCTGATAGTAAACTACTTAATAATAACGCTGAACTGCACTGTTGATGATCATCCTGTTATTAGTACTTAACTCAGTCCATTATGGTTTTTGACGATTTAAATTTAAAAGTTTACTATCAGAATGCTCGAGGATTGAGAACTAAAACACAAATATTTTATAGAAACGTCTGTGCTGGTACGTATGATATAATTTTAATAACGGAAACTTGGCTATTGGACGGCATAAAGGACTCGGAATTATTTGACGAGCATAACGTAGTATTGCGGCGAGACCGGGATTACTGTGCGCGGGGTCAAAAGTATGGTGGCGGAGTTTTGATCGCATCTCTTCGCGAGTTGCATGTTACGTCTATACCTTCTTTTCACTAGACTGCTGAGGACTTATGGTTGTCTATAAGAATTGATAGTGGTGGTAGACGTATTAACCTACAAACTTGCGTTGTTTATTTATGTAAAGCCCGTGGGCTTAGCCATTCAGAACAATTATCGAATTTTCACGTCAGGCTGGATGAAATTGTTATGCAGTTCCCGAAAGATATGTACCTGAATACTGGTGATTTCAATATAGGATGGGCTCACAGTAGTAATGGTGACTGTACCTTGACCCCGCTAAACTATAACACTGACAGCGAACGTTCCCTAGTTAATGAGCTATATTCCCTCAATTTAAAACAATATAATGGGATTGTTAATACTTATGACAGAGTGTTGGATTTGGTGTTGTCCAATTACAAAGTTACTGTTCAAGATATCCGGGATGATGCGTTTGTCCCCACGAACCCCCACTACGGTGCTCTTTCTATACGAGTGGACTTCGCTCCAATGTCTCACCGAGCAACAACCCCATTTAAAAAATATTTTTATAAGGGTGACTAGGATAAAATAAATTATGAAATTTCTATTATCGACTGGCGTAATGAATTTTCTTCGCGTACTCTGGAAAACTGATTTTTCTTTTTCTATGAAGTATTTGCCACACTAAGAGGTAAGTGCATACCTTCCAAATTAATATGTTAGAGTAAATTCCCCATTTGGTATACTACTGCTCTCAAAATAGCTATTCGTGAAAAAGCGAAATATCCAAAAAAATATCCGACTGTACGGCAATCGCGCGGACTTTGCTAAAAAAACTCGATGTAGGGAAGTCTGCCGAACCGGACCACCTTCCGGCTAGGTTCCTTATAGTCTGTGCAGAAACGATTGCATTTCCATTGAGTTTATTATTTCTTAGGAGATCTTTGGATAAGGGTAATGTACCTGATCTCTGGAAACGCGCCTATGTTATAAAAAGGGATTCAAGTCCGATAATTTCTAAATTATGCATAGTATCAAAGATTTTGGACAAAATAATATGTACACTTGTGTACATATTATTTTAGGCGGCTAAAGTCTGAGTTTAGTCAATTAGAACACGGTTTTCTTAGAGGCCGTTCCACTGTTACCAATTTAACTCTATTTAACGACTTTTTAAGGGATGCTATGGAACGGGAGCTGCAAGTCGACGTTATATATCAATAAGCTTGCATTTGATCTCAACTTACCTGATGAAAAGCGACGATGAGGTCGAATATGTAGCTTGCGTGCCTAAAAGATACCTTTACACTCTTGATTTGAAGACCCCAAGGTTATACTTATCGGGGAACAATGACTCAGGCAGAGAGTTCCAGTCCTTTGCAGTGTGCATAAGAAAAGTGGATGCAAAACGATTAGTACGAGATGGTGGGACGTCTACCATAAATGGATGACGATCTTTTGTCCCCTCGTTGTTCGATAATAAAAAGGGCACGATGGAACAAGGTTGTGGAGCTCCTGGGAGCACTCACTGAAGTGAATTCGCTAAAAGACTGACAAGCCGGCTACTTTACGACGGTGTCCCAGACCCAGAAGGCGAGACTAGACAAGTGAATCATCACCAATCAGTCTTTTGGCACGTCTGTCAAGAGAGACAAGAGCTTCTAGCTGATATTTGGCGGACCCATCCCAGAGGTGACCACAGTACTCCATACATGACCGGACTTGTGCTTGGTATAAATTGAGAACCAGTCCAGGTGTGAAGTATTTCCTCACCTTGGCGAGGACTCCAAGTTTTTTAGAAGCCATTTGGGTTCTTGACTCACCATATGGTCCAAAGTTTACGTCTGATGATACGGTAACACCAAGCAGCTCCAACTAGTCGGCCAAAGGCAACGACTCACCTCGGAAAGACGGTGTTACGTCGAAAGGGCTACGTTTTGCTGACAAGAGACATGCCTGGGTCTTGGAAGAATTAAACTTGACCAGGTTGGCTTCATCCCAGTTAGCCACAGCCTTCAGGGTCTCATTGAAGCGCTTGAGTAGTGCCTCTCTACTGCTCAAATTATTACGAATTAATTGGATACCTATCCCAATGATAACGTGAGCACGACGCGAAATAAAAACAATCCATTCCTATCATGGAATAACCTGTGGAATGAACAAGAATTTCAGACGATTATTTAAATAAAGGATTGGTAAATTCAATCTATTCGGAAGATCAAAGTGTTGTGAAAATTTGTACGAAGTGATGTGTATTCATTTTACTATGTATGTAGAAAAATAAATCGTCACAATAACATATTCGTATTAATATTTTTTTTATAATTTATTGCCGAATGCATAAGTTGGAAATAAGTTGGTTGCCTCCTACACGTGACCTACAATTCTAGGTTTATGCTCCTACACTTTTGGTATGAGCAGCGTAATTCTCGGGCTCCGAGTCTCATCAGCCAAAGAATATACAGCGATAGAAACACAGGGTAGGAATGAGTTGCATCCAAACCTTCTAGTACACTCGATAGAAAACAGGCCTAATTGATTTCATTTGTGGAAAAGCCATGTGTATAGAAAATCAGTAATCATGATAAGCGGTCGCCATATTCTTCTGACACTACACTAGCCACAAAAGTCCGTACCATAATGGGATAGCCGTCTATGATAGCGGTCAGCCACGCAGGCAGATGTGTTGTATGCATATCCTCCTTCAAGTTGTATGGGATTCTATGGAGCTGTTCAGGGGGTCTAAAAAGGCCACATTAGCGTTTCATATTATGATTCATATCAATGTGTGACAAACTTATCTATAGCGTCGCTGTTGTTGACAATGACATGACAATTCAAAATGGCGTCACTTAGTTCCAGTACTGGCCACCTAATTAGATAAGTTTGTAGTAGTCTAATATGAATCATAATATGAAATGCGAATGTAGCCTTTTTAGACCCCCAGATAGGCGCGGTCTTGACAGCGGTCAGCATGCGCTCGCCCGCGACCATAGATCGTGACCGCTCAAGGAGAAGAATGAGTCACCTCTCTTGTCTGTGGAGACTAAGGAAACTACCTACCTACCTATATAGATTAAAAATCCTTGAAGCTCAAAGATTTTGGACATAGAGCAATGTAGCTAAACATGATAGCGAACAATTTTAGAGATATGGCAAAAAAGGTATTTAGTAAAGTGTAGTTTAAAAATACATACATACACATGCTACGATCCTGACACACCTCTTTGCCTCTTCCACTTTCATACATCTTCTTGAGGTTGAGATTACTCCTAACTTGCTATTTTTGGAAAAGGTTATTTATTCCTAGAAATATTCTAAGTTGTAATGGTTATGATATGTTTGACAGATGTCACCCGAAATGTAGAGATATTAACGACCATTATCTTTTCGCTTTAGGAACTAGTGTTCGACGTCCAATATTTTCCGAGTTATTACGGTTATGTCTAGTGTTCACCTTGTTTGACATCCGACAGCTGCCTTTATTTCCTTACGTTCCCGACATAAAGAGCATTTTATGTTAAGTGCAACCGTGACAATTATTTCGATATCGACAACTACTTATAGGTTAAAGTCTTGTGGTTATCAGCGGGTTACATTACCTTTTATAAGAATATAGCTTACCTAGAGATAACAGCGCCACTCTTTAAAGGTACTAAACTTTGAAACACTTTATATGATTTTAGTCAAATTTCTTTGATTGCCCCCAGACTTTGATAAAACGTTTCATAGAAAATATGTGCGCCAGAAAAGAGAACCAATATATGTCATCGCGACCGCGGCAATGTGAACAGTTGTGCCCGCGAGCTGACCACTGTCGTAGACCGCTGTCATAGGCCGCGGCTATCTGAATTACTCATTAACCGCACCAACTATAAAGCTCTTTGGGTAGGTATCACAGTTTTAATGAGTTTATACTCTATTATTTATATTTGACAAGAAAAAAGGCTATTTTCGCCATCGATGAGGTATTGGCACAATGGTAAGAACAGTTTCCTATCTCTGTCACCTGACCTTATATCGAGGGAAAATGAATATTGTGTTTGTGAAGTGCAGCTGAACTTCAACCTTAGGGTGCTAAAGCACTTTTTTGGCCGACTAAACATAGTGATAGTTTGCAAAAGGCTACAGACAATAACAGTTCAGAATATATCGACACGCCATCGACGGGCCAAATCTATTATGGGGGAAGTGGACTGGTATAAGTAGACGACTATTATATCTAATATCTACTTTTCTGTAACAATATCGCACACAATAGATTTTTACTCTATATTGAATTTGTTTTAATACAAATTCATCCAGCGCCATCTAGCTCCAACGTAAGCAAAGCTTGTGTTAGGGGTGCTAGATAGCTGATAAACTTTGTATAAACTTTTTATATTTAAAAAAGTACTTACTATAATAGGTTGGTGAGAAAGTTTCTTCGCATTTTATATGAAAATTCAAAACATTTTTTAATATAGTTTATTTTCATTTAACTAAAGTATGTAGGTACCATTTTGTTCGATAACTTTTTGCCATCTTATAGGTAGGGACATTATCCCATTGCTATATACATTTTGGTGCTTCTGATAAAAAAACTGCGTCAAGTAGTTTTGGCAGACCTCTCGTGATGTTAACCTGACACTGCCTAAAGAATTCTGAAGAGACCGAAACAGGTGGAAATCTGAAGGTGCAAGGTCAGGGCTATACGGCGGATGCATTAACACCTCCCAGCCAAACTATCTTAATTTTTGCTTAGTGGTTAAAGATGTGTAAGGTCTAGCGTTATCATGATGAAAAACCACACCCCTTCTGTTGATTAATTACGGCCGCTTAATTTCAACTTCTTGCTTTCATCTTATCAGTTGTTCGCAGTAGAGTTCTGAATCGATGGCCCTGCCTGGTGGTAACAGCTCATAATGAATAATGCCTTTCAAATACCACCACACACACAGCGTCACCTTGTTGCGAGTTAACCCGGGTTTCGCAACAGTCTGTGAAGCCTGACCGGCCTTTGACCATGACCTTTTTCGCACGTTCTTGTCGTACGTGATCCACTTTTCATCACCAGTTATCAATTTCTTCAAAAATCGTTCGGTTTCATTACGTCGTAATAAAGAATCACAAATGAGTACACGGTTCATTAGGTTTCTTTCAGAGAGCTCGTGAGGTACCCAAATATCGAGCTTTTTTGTGTAACTACCCATTTTTTGTCAAATGCCCCAAAACTGTTTTGTGGTCAATTTCCAGATCTTCAGCTACGTAGTAACTACTGATATACCGATCTTGCTCCAGTTTTTCAAAAATAGCATCCATTTTATCCGTAACAGGGCGACCAGCGCACGTGCATCTTTGACATCAAAATTTCCGGATTGAAAACGCTTAAACCAAATTTGTGCTACTCTCACAGACACTGCACTAGGTCCAGAAACATCGCAAATTTTTTTCGCGGCTTGCGTTGCAATTTTACCTTTTTGTAGTAAAATTTTAAAATGTATCGAATTTCTTCATTAGATTCACTCATCTTGACGGTAAGAAAAACAAATGAAAATTACGCATTTTCATCATTTAAATTTGAAAATCTTCTTTAAAATTTAAATGATACCAAAACCAGCCAGGTACAAATAGTATAGCCAAAGAGGTTTTATTACAAGTTCATACATACTATATGAAAAAAGACATTTTCCCCAACCTAATACATACTACACCCAGACTCGTAACAGAAATTAAAGTTCATCATTTCAATTTCTGCTCGGCCGGTAATCGAACCCAGGACCTCTGCATGGCGACCGGCATGTTAACTAACTGAACATCTCAGGTCGTCAAAGTGTTCATTCATTAGCGCTGCTTTTGTCAAAACCTAAAACACATCGCGACAGCAACCCCGCCTGGTAGGTAATAGGTAGGTAGGTACTTCACCATCCAGCCAATTCCGTACAACACAATTTAAATCATCGAAATCAGTCAAGCTGTTCGGGAGAATTTAAAATAAATAGGTACTTACCTAGGTGTCGATATCGCTTCGGCGAAAAATGCAAAACCAATTGGTATCTCACTAATAAATAACACAAATTTTTGTAAAACTTGTATTAGAGCAGTGGAAGCCGAGACTCAAATATAACGATTAAATACGTGTATTCCTTTCAAAACCACGTATATGAATAATCGTTAGTTAATTAAGGAAAATAACACTGCCATAAAATAACAGAAAACAAATTGTGTTGTATTTAAATGAACTGGTTAGTCAGAATTAAAGCGCGATTAGAACTCATCCATTATAACGGGTGCTCTTATTATTACGCAACATTTTCTTTTCTAATATGACTGACCTATCGACTAACAATATGAAATGAAAGCCAAACAGTTTGGGTGTAAGCCCTATATTTACCGCATATTAGTCAGTTATTTTGGCAACAGACGTGTTGGCCTCTTCGTAAGCAGCCAGGTTTTGTGGAAAGCATCCACTATGGGATGCCCCCGGGGATCCATACTCGGGAACCTACTACTGGACGACTTCCTATGACTCCCGGCGGCGCCCCAAGGAGTATTCTTGAAGGCATATGCGAATGACGTGAGGGCGGTAGTGGTGGCATCATCGCGAGACCTCCTCGAAAAGATGTCCAACACTCTGTTGGACGCGGTCTCGGATTGCGGTGTTCGAAATCGGCTTTCTTTCTCTACGATCACAGTATAAGGCAAGTTCATCATCAGGAGGAACGGTGTCACCATTTCGGCTGTCCAGCAGGCCAAAGTACTGAGTGTCGTGATCGATGAGGCGCGATCTTTCTCGCCGCACGCTTTATCGATTGGGGAACGAGCGGCAAACTGCTTCGGTAAGATGCCGAGGATCTCAGCATCTTCCTGGGGAGTTCGATTTCGCGCGCTCCATGTCCTCTACGCGGGGACATATGTCAGCACGTTGACTTACGCTGCGGCAGTCTTTTTATGTAGTGCATAGCGTGCTCATAAGGTCACAGAGGCAGGCACTAGTATTATTGACGAAGGCTCACAGGTCTACGGGATCGAGCCGGATCACCAGGTGTCTCAGTTGCTGACCGGTCACGGCAGTTTCAGGAGTCGTCTGCACAAGCTCTACTGTGGAGGATCAGACGAAACCAGAGATCACATCCTTTGGGTTTGCAGCCTGTACGAAGACTTGAGAAAATCCATGTTCGAGAAACTCAGGTTACCAAGAGTCGACCCGATCGGACATCAAGACTTGGTAGCAAGTAAGGAAAACTTTTCGTTGTTTAGTATGTTCGCACATGAGTGGCATAAGAGAAGGCGTCAACTAGAACTGGAAGACCAATAGTCAGCTAGACCGGATGCGACGAGCAGGTAGGAAACCGAAGTCGTCCGTGAACTGTGGGACAAAGATAAAGATAATTTGTAGGGAGTGAAGAAAGTGCGCGTTTTGGAAAGAGTCTCCGGCAAGTACAGCGCGCACCTCCCGTGATTCGCTCCGTATAGGTACCGAGAGGTGGGCAGGAGCATGGATTGGTGGTGGGTTTGGTCCCTTTGGGTTACGACCCGGGGGAAGAGTAGCATGACCAAGGCGGTACACCCTGGGCGCTTGGTTACTAACTTCCTATGAGGGATCTTGGTAGTCACGAGGCTAATAACCCGATGCCATTTCTGTCTCTTCCTCTGCTCTCAGAGGAACCGAGAGAGTCATCGATCCTTTTTCTGCACTTGAGGTAAGGGTCGGCTGCTCCTCTCCCGTCCTCTCTATCAGTTACACACATTTCACACATACACACGCACAAATCCACACTTTGGCGCCAATACACCACAACACAAACTACATATCAACTGTCACATATTGGCCTGCCGACTTTTAGGCGTGGTTGGACTTCAGGTAGGATTACCACGTCCTTCTACCTCACCCTCAGTTACGATGTCCATATCGGATGCATCAGTAACAATCACCTCCCCAACACGATCCGTTTTTGCGCTGCGACCGTCCATTACAAGGGAGTCAGCATAGCTTATTCCGGGCTGCATAGCAAGCGATCAGGACACGCTACTAACACCGCCAGTCGCATCTGCTTCATGTCGATGCTCCCGGGAAAACTGCGCCATGTCGTTTCCGGTAGCGATTGACATTGTGATGGATTGTGAGTAGAAATCTGACTTTCTAGTACAACGTTTATTTAACGCCTGGGGCGGTAGGCGCTCCAGCACCACTAAGGGCGAGCGGCAAGACCCGCTCCTAATTCGCGTGTTGACGCCGCCCTTCGCGGTCTCTACATCTGCGCCACCATTCGCGGGCACTACATCATCACCGCCTTTCTCAGGCTCTTCAGTAATTTTATTTTTATAAGATAAATTTATAATTTGATTCCCACGAGTTGAGCCGATACAAGCGAGAGAACCCCCGGGTGACGCTCATTCCGGGGGCCTCAGGACTTAACATACAGGGTTTAAAGTAGGGCTGCCCAAAACCCCTCTTCTACTGTTGGGTAGTTTAGAAAGGTTGTCCTTCCTCGTGGCCCGGCCAATGAAGGTTAGGTCCCCGGCCCGGCCCCAGGCTGCGAGACATGACCACAACACCTGGTATGCGCTGGATTGCGGGTTCGGACGCGCTTTCCGGTTGTCGCGACAGCACAACTAACCAAACCCTCACATCCTGTCCTTCGATCCCAGGTCTCCCCGCAAAAGTGTAGCTGTGTTGGTGTTGGGGAGGTGATTGTTACTGATGTATCCGAAATGGACATCGTAACTGAGGGTGAGGTAGAAGGACGTGGTAATCCTACCTGAAGTCCAACCACGCCTAAGAGTCGGCGGGCAAATAGAGCCAGTAATGAGAGGCGTGAGATGCGTCGCGAAGGTCGCCTCATTTATGAAAAGCGGACTGAGTCACCACGCACAACTCAAGACGGCGGTCACCAGGGCATCATCGGAATCGGATGATAGCCGGCGTAGGCATAGTGGGTCGATTCCCGAAGAGGTGCTCACCGCCCAAGACTTTCCGGAAGCACCAGCTTTCGAAAAGTGGCCCAGCGATGAGCGATGCCGGGTCGAGCGAGGACTCAGCGTCAGCCCCGAAGGCAAAGCCTAGAATACTGCAAGGTGCTTCTGGATTTTCGGACAAATCAGACTCGGGTAAGGAGCGACCATCGGTGACGCCCAGCCCAGCGACGGCACGCAGCGGTCGAGGCCAACCCCCGACCGCTTTCGGGTTGACAGCTCAAACAAAGAACGCCATCGAAAAACAACTCAGAGACAGCAGAGAAAATCGAGGATATGGGTGACAGGGCCCGTAGTGACTGGTAAGCGCAGGCAGTGCGTGTGGCTGCCGGCGGACCCTCCTCACAGTGACCGAGTTAACTGGTCGGGTGAAAACCGCAGCTAACTCGATAGAGACAGTTGCGCTGAAATCAAGACACCTATAGGGTACCTCCGTTTGCAGCCTCAAAAAAGCCGTGGTCTGTATGAGGTATGCTGCAGATATGCTAGATGAACGGACCGCCACTAAGAAGGTGAAAATAGTGCGGGCGGAAAACCAGCGTCTCTACTCGGAACTGTCCGAACTCCGTAAGTAAGTTGAGCAGCTCAAAGTAGATAGGAGGGCAGGAGAACAAACCGTCTCTACCCCTATAGCCCCTGCTCCTCAACTTCAGGCTGACGACCTGGAGCGGATATGCCGAGTCATCATATCCCAGGTGGGGGTTATGATGAACGCCAGGTTGGAGGCGCTCCGAGACCGGCTCTTGCCGGAAAAGCGTATCCGGCCTCCGTTGGCCTTTGATAAAGTGGTTATGGCAGCCCCGCAACAGCAACCTGTTGTAAAGGAGGGTCTAAATATAAACGACGCGGCCTTCTTTCCTCCTCTCCCATCACCTGGAAGTATGGAGTCGGAAAACGCAGCCAACTGCTTCTTCGGCTCAAGTGTCGGAGCCGGCGCAATCCCTTCTACTCCGATGAGACCTGTCCCTACGCGACCGTAGACGATGGTCTTAACGAAGAAAAAGAGAAAAAGGGCAGCGGAATCTGCAACGAGCAACACCCTGAAGCAGCCCCAATCCAGTAAGGCAAAAAAGAAGCCCAAGCTGCGATCTCCGCGCTCATCGGCGGTGCTATAATAAGACCACACCACAGACATACCAGACTAAACACAAAACACAAATATTCTCTGTTCGCTCACTCTACAATGATTATGAATCTTGCTATCCAGTTGTTTCGTCTATTCATATAAGCTCTAAAAAAATGACGCGCAAAATGTTTTGATCGTTTGACTTGCTGCTCAAGCTAACAACGACCTGACGTTTCTTTTAAAACATCGGTGTAAATTTTATAATTTCTTAATAAAATTTAAATCAAACCATTTAAAAGACGGTGTAATTTAGTGCACATTAATGTGAAAGCGCAAATTATGGAAATACACCTGGATTGATGGATCTTTTCATCGGTAAATAAGCAAAAATATGCATCGTAATAGTGTGAATTTGCAAATATTTAAATGCTTTACCTTAGAACAACATGCCATTAAATATAGATTTAAAATTATTGGCAAATTTAGCAATATTTCGGTGATCAAATATATTTTGATGCAAACAGGGTCGGATGTAGTATTAATTGTATAAAATTTTAATACTCAAATCTTGTAAATAGCGGTCCTCAATTTTATATGTAGAAATTAGGGTTTCATACCAAAAATGTACCTAAATGACATTTTTAATGATCTGACATTTTTTGAAACAACTTGACGGATTAATCGCGTATTTACGTTTTATTGTGAAGTCACATAGACCAACCTGTAGATAATGAAGATACTTCTTATGATAAGTAAGTAGGTACCTACTTAGTTTAGAAGTTATGAGACAACAAATAAACATTTATACCGGTCAAAATCCTCAAAACTCTCCTTCATGCAAAAGCAAGTACTGCCGATTCACGGTATGTAGGATCGAGAGATCAAAAAGACGGTGGTGGGTATCAGGGCGTGGGTTTGATTCACTAGACACCTTGCCTTTTATTATTATGTCAATATAAAATTATAAAGACAAGTTTAAAAAAATGACAAAGTCATCCGGAGCGAAATATACTCACAAGTCAGCTTTGTTTATATTCGTTACGAGTGGAAATTCCCTGCATTTGCATATGTGTGTGTGTTTTCGAGATCTGTGACATTTTGTTTCGAGTTGAAACTCGGTAAATGCCCTCTCTTAACGTCTCTTGTTACTATATGTGTGCCGCAGCGTCGTCGCTTGCGTCCTTCCACCTACAGGCTGTAATGTGAGACTCCTAGCCGATCTAACTATGGACAAAACGAGTATTTCTCTCGTGTTGCTAAACAGCACAATCAAATTTTCACCAACATTGATATCTTTGCTCTCTCCAAACCAGCTATTAGAGATGCTCTGAATGGGGCACTCAGGGCGAGACAAGATGAACAGTGACATTGTAAAAAGTATAATTGTAAATTGTAACATATACCTTTCATTGCTGCAAAGTAATATGCCTTTTTTTTACGTATTACTCCGTAATAGTATAAGATGTATTACCCAGATTCAACTTTACTGTATTATTTGATACTTTCCTAGATTCGTTTGTGTACCAAATTACTGTAATTGTGTTATCCTGTTAATGGCTTTTAAATGGATTAGAATAAAATTGCTGTTGGAAATAAAATAAATATTCTCTCTGCTTCTGTAGATACATTTTTTTCTCTATGGACCACACTAAGTCCGAATCGCTTATTAAAAAAAAAGCTCTGTAGGGCAACTTATGACAAGTTTTTAAAAAGTAATAGAACGTCGGTCATAAAAGTCATAACAAACAATTTGATTTGTGTAGGATTGTTTATTTCCTGAGTTATGAAATATATTATTAAATAATAGGCAAATCAATTAAAAAGGAGGTGAGAGAGATAATTTTCACCATGATTAATAATTGAGAAAAACTAAAAGTAAAAGTACAACCCAAATAACTGCATGTTTACAAAATGGAAATGGCAATGGGCAGTGGCAATGGAAAGAGCTATGCTCGGAGTCTCTTTGCGCGATCGAATCAGAAATGAGGAGATCTGCAAGCGAACCAAGGTCACCGACATAGCTCTAAGGATTGCCAGACTGAAGTGGCAGTGGGCAGGGCACATACCTCGAAGAACAGATGGCCGATGGGCCAGTAAAGTTCTCGAGTGGCGACCACGTACCGAAAGACGCAGCGTGGGTAGGTCTCCAACAAAGTGGAGCGACGACCTGGTAAGGATCGCAGGTACCAGTTGGATACGAAAAGCACAGGACCGGCTGATATGATGATGATGATGAGGTCACAGTAATTTATTTAAAACGCAGTCAGTAACAGCAATGAGCGTCGTCGAGAAGCTGATGACACAAAACGTGAGCGGTGTCGGTTGTGCATCGAGACAACGTGATTTGAACGTGAACGTGACATTTGAATCAATCACATTTTGATAATTTTATTAGGAGTTTATAGCTTTCATAATTATAAAATCAGAGCTCAGCCTGTATCTGTGACAACAAAACAATGTATAATTTAATTAACAATATAAGTGTGGTTGATTAGTCATAGGTATTTACACAGCGATGTATTAAAATATAATTTTGTATTTACAGAATATGTCGATGATTTTCCTTATTTGGGCCAATTAGTTTCCTTCCAGCCGCGACAAGACAAAGAGGTATCACGCCGTATAAATAACGCGTGGAGGACCTATTAGTCCATGAAAGATTACATGAAGGGAAATTTACCACTCTCCATAAAACGGATGCTCATGGACATGTGAATTCTCCCAATACTCACCTACGGGGCTCAAACTTGGTCTTTGACTAAAGCTCAAAAGTCTAAATCCGGGGTTTGCCAGCGGGCCATGGAGCGTAGCATGTTAGGAGTTAGATTGATGGACCGAATTCGAAACTCGACGCTTCGCTCCAAAACGCAGATCGCAGATGTAGCCACTAAAGCGGGAAAGCTGAAATGGAACTGGGCAAGTCATGTTTGCCGCATGTCGGAGGAGTTATGGGCTAAAACCGTCACAGTTTGGACACCCAATTCTCGGAAACGACGTCGCGGCAGACCCAAGAAAAGGTGGACAGATGAGCTGCGGGCCGTCGAAAGTGACTGGCGGCATTGGCACTTGATCGTGAAGAGTGGAAGAATCGGGGGGAGGTCTTTGCCCAGCAGTGGGATGATTCGGGCTAATATAAAAATAATATAAATAAATAATTTACAGAACATTTAGATACATTGTTTGTGAATTGATTGATATGATGACGAAGGATATGCAGCGAGCGATGAGAGAGAGATAATTGTTGTGATTAGTTGTTGATTTATGATTGTTATTTATGTGGGGGGCTATAGGTCCTAATCACAATGTCATTGGCTCAAGTCAACCTCACCTGCCAGTGGTCCCCCTGCTGACAGACGGACGAGGCTCTTTATACTGCCCCTACATAGGAATCCTGCCTCAGCCAGGATTGTCGTTACAGGGGCAGTGTAATCATAACGTCCTAGTCTGGGATCCTTATCTAGGTGCCTGAATTAGGGTGTCTGATAAATCGATCCCTTAGCATTAATAACCTGAGATAGGATAGGATTCTTATTCATTTAGTGCAGTCCATATTCCAACATTGACTGGAAGTGCTACTCGAGGTTAGGCTAGTCGAGTAATTTACTAAATTCAGTCGCAAATAGCTCGAGATCAAATCAAAGTGGAATGTATTGCTCGTAGAATAGGATACATTTTTGTATCACTTATATTTTGTTACGCGTCGTTCCGCTTTTCAAAAGGCGTGATACAAAAATGGACATTATTTTATTCCACTTTGATTTGCTCTCACGCTGAATTTAGGCGACTGAATTTAGCCAAAAGCGCGAATAAGCGCATTAGTCAGTAGTTCGCTTGTAATAAATCTTAAAATATAATTAGTTTCAATTTCCCATTTCTTAGTTTCTCTCGATCCCCTGCAGCTTAGGTAACTAACGCATTAACAGTCACAACTTGCATTTATTTTTTGATTCAAATACTAGGAACTTAACAATTGGCAGTGTTATAACTTGATTAAAAACAACTCAATTTAACATACATTCAAATATTTAATTCACCAATAACTAGTACATCTTATGAAAGGGTTTATAGTTACAAAACAAAACATCTATTTAACATCTATAGCACATTATAAACAATACAAAAATATGCAATGAGTAGTATTTGGCCAATTATATAATTTGGTCATCTAACCCTTTTTACATACGGATAACGAGTTATCTCATGGAAAATCAATTTTAAATGAATTGACAAGGGCTCGTTAAAGGGTTCAAATGCACCTAAAACAAGAATGAATCTTCCGCCCTAGGTTACCTAACCTTCATGTTTTCAAACACAATAAATAGATTTCCAAGTATAAAAAAATGGAGGTAGCCAGAACTTACATTTCTTTATTTGAACGTATTTTACGGGAAACATTTTGATTTGATCTCTTATCATTTAGTTCTGAAAAGACAATGGCATTATTATTCAAGATCTACATCTAAATTCAAAATATATATATTTTTTTATTATTTTCCGTGTTTCTCACTACGTACCTCACTAGTTGCTTTGTAAAATGCCTGGGGGTTTACCATGAGCTCTTATAGCTGGGCCTAAACACGTATAGCGCTGTCTCGTTCTAAGCAGGGCAGTTCTGTTTAGGTCCTGCTATAAGAGCTCATGGTGAGTCCCCTGGTAAGGTTTTGCTCTACGTTTTTATGTAATTATTATTGTGTAAGCAATGCAGAATACGGAATTTGGCTCTGTGGTGTCCGGCAGCTTACGCCCACGGGTGTCGTACAAGGCGACTAATGTTTTCGAGGCAAAAGATCAAGAGTCCCCGTAGTCTGGAAAATGGACAGCAGCATTTTCTATTGTTATATTTAAATACTGCGATCTCCAAGCCGCCTGCCAAGCGTGGAGATTGTGGCAATTACCTCCCCTTTCGTGGCAGAGGCCCTAAGTCCTGCAATGGACTGTTACGGGCTGTGATAATGATGATGAATACAGAATTTATCAATGTATCTATTTACCTATCTATAACTGCCCGGGTGGCTATGCTTTTCTAATTATTTTGTCGATTTCAATTGCAACTTTACGTATAAAGAAAATACAATTAGCACAGAAATCATAAACTGAAACATAATTAACTTCAATACGGAAGATCTGTTAAAAATTTAAAGCCTTTTTGGAGTCTTAAGTGAAGCTTTTCATGAGCTATTTTAATCATATACAACTGTAACTGTTTAATTGTCGGTAAATAATGCACATCGGCTATACCCGGAGATGAAATTCAAGATCAAAATACAAATTGCCACTATAAAAAAATAAACCCTAGGGGTAGTTTATTCAAATATCGATAAAAATTATTACATTCAAAATGAAATATAACAGTTATTTCTATAAGGCCACTAGTTATTTCATTTTGAATGTGATAATTTATAACAATATTTTAATTATTTTAAATTTACTACACCTTGGGTTTATTTTTACAGTGGCAATTTGTTTACACTTTCGATATTGAATTCCATATCCGAGTTTAGTTTCGGCTTCGTATTTATTCTCATGCTTGCGACAGAAACGACCACAGAGCAGAAAAAAAATTTGCTCAGCCGTGAAGGTAGACAACTTTCCAATCTGTTTGGAGACGACGCTCTACAAAGGCGAAACAGCTTAGGTACATTATTTACATCCGACATCTATACAGAAGACAAACTATCGACAGATGTTATGCGCGTCTATAGAGACACTAGCTCATCTTATACTAGTTTGGGCGGACCTTTGGCCCTCACGCGCGAGAGTATAACTAGGACATTAATGCCAAGATGACCAGAATGAAGGTATCCTGTAGGATCTTACTTTGCCTTATGTAATACTTACGGTTATGAGGACTCCTGTTTAAACGTTCTTTTCAACACGTTGACACTTTTATTCTTAAAATTCCACCTTTATTAGTTTATTATGGGCATCTTTGGATCTGGCCCTTCAGGCTCTGATTGTCAATCATTATTTCCTGGAAAATATGTTAATTCTGTATTTGATGTAACTACGTTTTTACTAATGTGTTTAATTTAAATTGAATATAATAGAATATAGGGTTTTGCTTTGACTTGTGTTAGTACTTACGGTTATTAGGACTTTTAGACACATTTTTGTGTAGCATGTTGATGCTTTTTATTTTCAATTTGTCATACTTTTTATGGGTATCTTTGGATTTGGCCCTTCAGGCTCTGATTGTCCATCATTCCTCCCTGGAAAATTAAGTTTATTCTGTATATCAGACTATGTTGATTACTACGTTCTATTAATGTTTTGATTCTAATAGATTTTGGGGAATGTTCTTGTGATATATAGACACCCAAATGATAAAAGTAATGATGGTTTCCGAATAAAAAGCAGAGGGCAATGGCGTGTGTCTGGATTCTTACCTTCGTAACTTCTTGTTTTTTAAATATTATGGATCCGGACGGGCCCCAATGCTTCGGAAGGTTGTTTATTTCGATAGGGTTTGATTTATATATAGTTTCCAATACGAATTATACACATAAACCCGCATTTTTATTGGGAGCTTTTTTGTGCCTCTCTTATTCTAGATAACTGCTGGATCCAATTCCTCATCAGGTCGGCATGAATTATATTCTTGGCTGTCGAACACCAGACCGTCCGAAAATTAATATGGACCATTTCGGGAATTGGCTGGTTGACTATGACTACTGGCCAACAAGATATTATCTTCCTTTGTGCCAAATGGTTCTAGAAGGTATTTAAACGAGGACCCGAGCCTTGAATAGAGGAAGCAGAGAGGGGTTTAGACAGTTTTGTTTTCCCAGCCTTCGGTCTTGGAGGTGAATAGATTATAACGTGATGTTACTTTGAGATAATGAATCGCCAAAAGTTATTATGTGTGCAGTATAAATCTAAAAAGTATATGCTATGAAGCATCAAATTCTATCTCCGAAGACCCAGTTCTAAGAATATGCACCTAGTCGCATGAACCACCAACACCTATAAGAATCCCAAGCTGACGTAGTCGCTCAACCAGTTCGCAAACCGGTACTTTCGGTCTGCGTTGAAAAGTGAAATAAGTGCTCCAGCCCGGACAGAAGGTTATGTGGACAAACTCTTTTTTATAACGTTTGTGCTTTTGTAGATTATTTTGATAAATTCCTTGTTTTAGATAGATTACAGATGGACTGAATACAATACCCACTACCCTGATTCTTTTGTTTTCTTTGCTCAAGGGGTCGGCTACCGACCTCCAATTAATCTCTCATAAAATAGCTTGCTACTGACCTCTAACAGAGCATTCCTTATTTTACAACTGAACCTGACCCACTGCTAGGCAGTTCGTTACGTTACAGTTTGGCGCCCAACGTGGGGCCCGACCGGATCCATAATATTTAAAAAACAAGAAGTTACGAAGGTAAGAATCCAGACACACGCCATTGCCCTCTGCTTTTTATTCGGAAACCATCATTACTTTTATCATTTGGGTGTCTATATATCACAAGAACATTCCCCAAAATCTATTAGAATCAAAACATTAATAGAACGTAGTAATCAACATAGTCTGATATACAGAATAAACTTAATTTTCCAGGGAGGAATGATGGACAATCAGAGCCTGAAGGGCCAAATCCAAAGATACCCATAAAAAGTGACAAATTGAAAATAAAAAGCATCAACATGCTACACAAAAATGTGTCTAATAGTCCTAATAACCGTAAGTATTAACACAAGTCAAAGCAAAACCCTATATTCTATTATATTCAATTTAAATTAAACACATTAGTAAAAACGTAGTTACATCAAATACAGAATTAATATATTTTCCAGGAAATAATGATTGACAATCAGAGCCTGAAGGGCCAGATCCAAAGATGCACATAATAAACTAATAAAGGTGGAAAAATTAAGAATAAAAGTGTCAACGTGTTGAAAACAACGTTTAAACAGGAGTCCTCATAACCGTAAGTATTACATAAGGCAAAGTAAGATCCTACAATCCTCAACCCTATACATTCGTTTAGATGCTTATTTTCCCTGTTTTAATAGCATAAATATTTGAATTGTTATAGATAACATCTAACGAGGCAATTGCATCAATAACCTTTCAAAAATACAACGAGAATGTCCTTCAACATTGACCATTTAAACAGTCGGTGTAGGTTTCTAGCACGTAAGTAGTACTTAGAAACATTGACGAAAAAGAAAACTGCTGCTCTATGGTTTTTTTCTATAGAAATGTCTTTTAGCTAATCAAATATTGTCTAATACGCATACCATTTTATGTGAAGGGTACAGGATAAGAAGGAGCACATCGACATTGTTGATTGAAATCAAACTAACAATGGCGTTCGAGACATTAAGAACGCGCCTTTCCTATGACGAAGGCTAAACAAACGGTTGACTGGAAAAGATCGCTATTGCCGATAAGACCGCTCTTGTACTGGTTATAATGTTTCAGAATCTGTAATTGTTATACTGGTAATGTAAGTACTAAATTGTAGTATAAATTGTTTATTGTACATTAACAGTACAAACTAAAAGCTGCCCATTTTTACAAAATTCAGCTATTAAAAAAGCCTAACGCGGATTAACATGGTAAATTGTAACGCAAACTATCTTTTATTGGTAATTTTCTCGAACTATGCCATTTGTCGATATAAGCCCCTTTTAGACTTGTACGCACCCCTCGTGTGTGTCATTTACCGTTGAAGCATTCCCATTAAAGGTCCATATTCACTTCATTAACTGTTACGCCCAAATTTGACCGATTGGGATCCATGTGTTGTCAGCTTCACCTCACCACCAATCAGCCTAGCCATTATAGTGGTCGGTGCTACGTAAACAAAACCGCAAATCGATGTACAGGATAGCCGTTTGGTACACGGGTACTTTAGGTTAAAACAATCATTTTGACCGGTAGTTCCTAAAAATATTCCCAGGGGGGGGCCAGTAATATTGACATTAATTTTTAATATGGGAATCGAATTTTTTATTTTCGGAATCCTATCGTGTTTGGTATCAAATGAAAGGGCATCATAAGCCGGTTCTAAAAATATACTACACCAATAACTTCCAGCCACCTGTTTTCTTAAAATCCAAGAAATATTTTCAAAACATACCAAGTTTGGACTCCTCCAGGTAGGAGACGGATTAGTAAATTTTTATAAAATATACGCCATATGACTCTTAATATATCCAAAGACAAAAAGGCGATTTAAAAAATATTTTAATTTACTAATTTTAAAATATTTTTTTCTTTATTAAAACGTTGAGATTTAGTAAGTAAAGAGAGGAAAGGGGGAGAGGGAGATAGAAACCGTAAGAGCATTATTTTACATAGATAATAGCATAAAACACAATAATAATAGTACAGTACAGTAGAGTTCGATAAGTTTAAAAAAATACTAAATCTCAACTTTTTAATAAAGAAAAAAATATTTTAAAATTAGTAAATTAAAATATTTTTTAAATCGCCTTTTTGTCGTTGGATATGGGTATATTTAGAGACATTTGGCGTATGTTATACAAAAATTTACTAATCCGTCTCCTACCTGGAGGAGTCCAAACTTGGTATGTTTTGAAAATATATCGTGGATTTTTAGAAAACAGGTGGCCGAATGTTATTGGTGTAGTATATTTTTAGAACCGGCTCGTGATGCCCTTTCATTTGATACCAAACACGATAGGAATCTGAGAAAAAAAAATTCAAATCCCATATAAAAAATTAATATCGATATTACTGCTCCCCCCCTGGGAATATTTTTAGGAACTACCGGTCAAAATGATTGTTTTAACGTAAAGTACCCGTGTACCAAACGGCTATCCTGTACATCGATTTGCGGTTTTTTGCCAATATTTGCTGTGTACACCGTCCACTATTAGCCCTAACATTTTTGTTTACTTTGGACTCTCTTACCGGCTAGTAATGGGGGGCTGTTTAGTATCTGTAGCAGTTCTTCCAGGATGGTGCCAGGATCGAGGCAGCTTACCGCCGGTACTTCCACAGGGCGCCCCCGGAACAGACAGAGGATAGCTACACGTTGCTCGTGTGCCATGCCAACGTTATACGGTTCTTTATTTGCAAGTTAGTACTGTTTGATTCTTGTAAGGGTCCTGGGTGTTGTGTGTTTAATAAGAGTGTTTTATAAAAAAATATATAAGTAGTTATTCAGTTACCTAACATCCATAACATATAAGCTTTGTTTAGTTTGGGACTAGATGGCTCTGTGTGAATTTGCAAGCATATATCTAGATATATATATATGTAGTTTCTATATAGTTTCTCACCCCAGGACGGTGTTACATGCGGGTGTTTTAGGTGCTACCACCGCGAATGCGTCGCTATCCCCCAGGACGTGCAGGTACTCCCGACGTGGAAGTGCCCGGCCTGCAACACACAACAATCGAGGGCTAAGAAGGAGGGCACCCCGGGATTTGGGCCTAGCCCATGAGCTGAGACTGTTCAAAGAGGAGCTGAGGGCGGATCTGCGTCAGACGCGGGAGTCCTTCTTAGAATTAAGAGAAGAAATGAAACAGGTGAGGCAGCTCTGGCCTCATATGATAAACGCCTGGACGGCTTGAAGGCGAGGCGAGGCTTGAGGCCCTGGAGAGTAGTCCTGTACGGAGACCCGACGGGGAGGCTGCACCGATCCGGGCGCTCGAGGCCACGGTCGACCGCTTCAGGCTCGACCTACTCGACCGCGAGCAGCCATCCCTCGGCAACGATGTCGATATTAGCGGAGTTCCGGAGAGCAGCGGTGAAGATGTCATGCACATCGTGTTGGGGTGTGCGGTAAAGGTAGGGCTTCGGCTAGACGAGCGTGACCTCGCGTGATTCTACGTCAACGAGCGACACACGCGGGAGAACAGGAGGTTGCTTTACGCAGTGAGGGAGTCAGCGCGTAACCTTAAGTGGCGGTACGCCTGGACACGCGACAGAAAAATCTACGCCTGGAAGGCTCAAGGGGACCCTGGTCACCGCATCCGCAGCGAACCCGACCTGTTACGGGTTTTTGGGCCGGAATGCGTTCGACTACCGACCAACCACCCTAAGCCTTGATATCCCGGACTGTACCAATACCGAGTATCTAATTATTGTCATCCAATTACTCATTGCTGCACTAAACCCTAATATATCGAACTTTACCTTTATTGTTTATTATGTGATTATTGTCACCCAGTCCCTTTTTATTGCACGGTGATGTTGTGTAAGAAATTACGTACATATCAAAATGTACCATACCTGTCATGGTAAACACGTACCTACACATTATTTGCACGATTTATTCACTATTAATAACTGTGTTATACACGAATACCTGCCAATGCAATCACTCTCATTGCCTAAATACCAAACTTACAAACACGAATACCTGCAAACAAAATCACTCTCACTGTTTGTTTACTAGTCTGAAACTACGGCAATGTTCGCTACCGTCATCTACATCTTTATTTATCACTATTAACACTAAGCTCAAATTTACCAAACATGTGCTTCCAATCCGATTATACTCTTATACGCGGTACCAACACTACTCAGTACTTGTTTACCGTAACCGGCCCGGCAAACAAAAGTAATAGCTATGTTTACGACGATATATAGAAATGATGGAGGTATAATAGGAGTATATCGTTATATGGGATGTTGTACCTATGTGTGCAGGTGTTATGGATATAGAAAGGGTTGCGCGCTTGAGAGGCATCTTTGGTCCAACGTAGGCACGGGTTATATGTATTATTGTTATTATGATTACTACATTCGCTATACACAATTTATTGTACATATTACTGTGTCTTGGCTATATCGCCACTCTGTGGGTTGTCGTTCTACATACTGTATTTATAACTTTTCCCTGTTGTATTTGATTACGTATTATTCATTGGTATTTACCTGTTTATTTCTATTATTTGTATTAATTCAGGATGACTGGTAAGCACAAATTTTTAAAGTTTGGGTTACATAATGCGGGGTCACTGGGAACTGGACAGGAAAAATTCATTGTCGCAATGGAACATTTTGATTTTGATGTGATGGCCATAAACTAGATGTGGCTGCGTGAGAGCCAGGAAAACGATGCGCCCGTCGTTCCAGGATACCGGTTCCGACGACCACGGGGACGAGGACGAGGGAGTGTCGCCTTCTATATTCGAGACGGGTTAAACGCACGCATAGTGCGACATCCTCATGCTGACGCTATAGAGCAGATATGGATGTCTCTAAAGGTAAATTCCATAAACTTACTTATTGGAACAGCATATCGGCCACCATGGCAGTACGTAGACGGTTTTCTGGACGCCATTACTGATTCGGTAACATCAATATCCGGTTTTGTCTATACAATGTTATTAGAAGACTTTAATATATATTTTTTAATCAAACGGGCCTGAAGACAGTGTCGCTAATTAAATGTCTGACCACTCCGAAATTGGATCAGGTAGTCAGAGAACCCACGCATTTTACCAACAACAGTTTAACGCTGATTGATGTGGTGTGCACATATCTCAAAGTGCGTGGGGCGACTGTGACACATATTTCAGAGTTGGGAGGTCACGCCTTTGTGGAGGTTGAGTGCTGTGTTAGAAGGGTAAAACCGCGTCCATAGACCGTTAAAAAACATACAATTAGATGTCTGCAATGCAAATTGAACTGCTACAAACTGGTCGTACATAAAAACATTGCCATCGGTAAATTTACTTTAAAATATTTAATGTCCACCAACCGTATCGTTAAAGCGATGATGAGGTTGAGGGATAGAGCAAACAAGCAGTACAAAATGGACAAGTCTCAAGTACGAGAAAAATATTATAAAGATTTAAAAGCTTGTATGAACGTTGCACTGATTAGCGAAAAAAAGGCATACTTCAATGAAATAATCCTAAAGTGCTGTGGAAGAATTTGAAATCAGCGGTGTTGAGAGAACACAGAAATGCTGCCGTCTCATCTCTTGGATCCCGATGTGATCAACGGCCATTTTCGGATCGTGCCTGGTAGTAGTGATGCTTATGAATACGAAATACAATACTTTGAAAATGAGCGGTTTTTACGACTGAATTTCAACTACACACGGTCACAGAGGCACATAATAGCTAAAATAGTTATGGGTTTAAAGTCAAATGCTATGGGTATTGATAGAATCTCACTTGATATGATTTTGATGATTGAAAGATTTTGCAAACTTTAGAAATATTAACTTATATAATTAATACATTATCCAGACATCAGTGTTCCCTGATGCATGGAAAGTTTTACTCGTCCGCCCACTCCCAAAAAAAGCCGACCCAATTCTGCCTACTGACCTGCGCCCGATAAGTATAGTACCTTGTCTGTCCAAAATACTAGAGAGAGTGGTGTGTGACCAACTACAAGCGTATCTCGAACACAATAATATGCTGCCACAGTTGCAATCTGGTTTTAGGAAACGTCACAGTACTACTACGGCTCTATTGGATGTCGTTGATCACATCTTGGGGGCGAGAGACCGGGGGAGGGGACAATTCTTGCACTGCTAGACATCTCCCGCGCCTTCAACTGTATTAACATTCCTCTGCTTCTCAGTAAAATGGCGTGCTATGGCTTTGATGCAGCAGCGGTGGCATGGTTTGGTAGTTATCTTGGTCAGCGGTCCCAGACTGTAAAAATTACAAAATCTGATGGCTCTTGTGTAAGGTCCTCACCAGCAATGGTGTCCAGAGGTGTCTCTCAGGTTTCCATTTTGGGCCCTATTTTGTTTATTTTATATTCAGCTGATATAGTATTATGTATAGAAAATTGCAACTATCATATTTACGCAGATGATATACAACTATTCATAGCAACTGGGTCCAAGGACACAGATGAGTCTGTGGAAAAACTGAATGCGGACTTTAATAGAATAAAGGAGTGGTCTACAAGGAACACTTTAGTTCTAAACCCTAGCAAGTCCAAATACATTTGACTAAAAAACAAATACTGGAATAAAAAAAAAACAAATTAAAGATATAGCCGCATGTCATTCGATTATTTCGATTGAGGGGTGCTCACTTGAAAGGGTGGATGAGTGTCGAAATCTGGGGTTAATCTTTGACAGCAGCATGCGGTTTGAAACGCATTTATTGAAGGTTGTAAGTGAGTGTTTCTACAGACTTCAGGTGCTCTATAGGATACGTGGCTACCTTAGCGTTGACCTGCGCGTGAACCTGTGTGAGTCACTAGTTTTATCTAAACTGAACTACGTAGATGTTGTGTATGGACCCTGTCTTCTGCTTAGGGCTGAAAGCATAGTACAGCGAACACACATGCGCCAGGTTTTGCTTCACAATACCCCCTAGGACTCATGTAACACCGTTCCTAAATAAGTCAAATATGTTTAAACTAGCTGCACGCAGAAAATTACATCTATCTGTGTTATTGTTTGGTATTGTGAAGTATGAATACTTTAATTATTGCCTAGTAGTGAGATACGTAGGCTACAGCCGGAGAGTCGAAAAAAATCCAAAAATGATTTTAAACTAATATAATTTATTAAATTAAAATTCCAAAAAAATTAAGGTAGAAACTAGTTCGAAGTATGAACATAGAATGACTTAAATCTAAGTGAAATCGTGGTCGGCGACAATGCGATGTCAGCATCACGTGGCCGTCCACGGGTCGGCAAAATGCATCGGCTTGTAATTCCTGTCGATGAGGTGAGTGCTGCATCTGCGGTCTTCATAGTGTAGGTGTGTGTAATTCCTCCACCCGAAGATCAGCATCTGTTTTAGGATGTTAAGAGAAAATGTTGCTGGGAGGTTCCCCTGTTGATCTTCCTTCTGGTCAGGAACATGGTAGATTGGTTCATGCGGTGTAGTAGGGTCAGGAACTGTAGATTCATTGAGATTTCTCCTTTTATAGTGGCGTAGAGTGAAGAGAGATATAATTGCAGTTGCGATTTGCACCATGAAGTAGAGTGGGATGGTGCTGTGATACACGATGTCATGAGCTGGATGTTCAAGTTGAATGGGAGCTTCTATCATCAGCTTGTCTTGAATATTATGTAGTCCTCTTAGGTCAATGGAGTTGAGGCTGACATGGGTTAATGCTGTATCTTGATCTTCAGCCGGGTATGAGATTTTCGTCAAGGTGAAAGGGTGCTTGTATCTTGTCATTTTCATTGATGATGGTGAACTCAGGCGTGCGTAGATAACAGCTTACAGGAATCGTCGCGAGATAGCTGCCTTGTAGTGTGCTGAAATCTTCTCTCTCGCAGTTGACTTGTACCTTCGTTGCACGTGGAAATGATACTACGTAGTGTTGGTCGTCGAGCTTTTCCATTGCTTCTCTTGCTAGGGAAATTCATGTGAAGCTGCAGGATTCGTCTAGGTCTGAATTCGAGATGAGGCGCTGGATACAATCAGGTTTGGAACGGATTTGATGGTTGATGTTCTTTTCAAAGAGATACCAGATATCAAACTTCGGGCATTCTGCCTCCATGTACACAAACGTGTTCTCGTTGGTTGCAATAAAGGGATAGGATGGGACAATGGCTTGCTGGTTCTTATTGGGTGCTATGGAAAGCCTAAACAAATTAAGGACATCTTGAGAGACTATGGGGAATTCGAAAACGATAACTATTTGCTTTACAACGTAGTAGTATCCAGGTTTAATTATATCATAGTATTCTCTCAAATCTTAGTCTATAATTTGATCATTAAAGGGATTTTAATTTAATTTTCATCGATCTTAAGACCTCAATATCTATCATGGAATGATGGGTGTTGGATGTACGGATAAATGCTAAAGTATTTTTTACCCTAAATAATTCGGACATTAAATCCTCTACATTTTCGCTAATTATTCCCAAAAGTTGGGCAAATTTAGCGTACTTAATTAAGTTACTATCTCTATAAGCTTGCCTATCTAAGATTAATCCTAACGTAGTATTGATTTTGCTCTGGTTTTCAACCAACTGAGCTATAATATTAGTATGGCGAGACATCCACTCCTTACTCAGGCTTATGTGGGTATTAAATTCGGATACGGCTTTGTTCTGGTTCTTCTGTAAATTTTTAATAGCCGTATTTTAGTATAAAGCATCTGATTGGTCTAAGTTTCCAGTTATGCCTTTTATTAGGGAACCTAGGCCGTCTACAAGACCTGTTTTAGCCCGACTAGGTTCTAAGGACTTTAATTGGTTTAAAACCTTGTCAAGTTTGTTTGTAAGGTAGTCTATTTGTAACTCGTAAAGGGGATAGGTGTCATTACTAAGTCGGTTGGTATAGGTCAGTAGTTGATTACGTAGTGATTGTACAGCGTCCTCTATGTCACTTAGTTCTATGTACAGTAAGAATGTGTGGTAATGAGTGGTTAATCTCGTCGGTCCATGTTTGTAAGGTAGTAGTCCAAGTCCGTCAGCTAGGCTCTCGAGTTTTATCTCTTGAGTCCACGTCAGATGGGCGGTCATCAGTAACATCACGGTCCTGTAACAATTGGGCTGACTTAGGAAGTCGTTTAAGTCTTGCCTTAGCCACGGGGCCACGTAAGGCTATAATTGCATAGGGCATAAGGTTGACTATTGGTTCATCTTTGTTTTCTATTTTTAGAATTCGCAGATGTTCGAGCAAGGTCGAATGAAAGCGTTCGACATTACCATTATCATTAGGTGAGTGGGCCAGGACCCTGTGGTGAATTATTTTATGAAGTCGGGTAAACTCCGCGAATAATTGGTTGGTAAACTCAGTGCCGTTGTCGGTTATGATTGTCATAGGTACACCATGGTGGGTACAGTACTGTAGTAATGCCTGTAGGACACTAACAGCGGTGCCGTCACGTAAATGGTATGCCTGACCATATTTAGTGAACACGTCTATAAAGTATTTTCTGTCTGTACTGTGAATAAATCCATATGTATAATTTCAAATGGTTTAGTCGCAGGGGGTACAATGTTAAATTGGGGTCTAATGGGGTTTCTATCGTATTTAGCCTGTCCGCAAACTATACATTCGTTAATAAATTTGGTTAACTGGTCTCTCATCTTAGGCCAGTAATATCTTCGCGATAGGGCTAGGTAGCATTCGTTAATGCCACGATGGTTCGTCTTCCCGTCGTAATGGTGGCGAATGATATCCTGTTGGCGTAGGTACTCTGACATTTTCTAATTCTGTTTTAGCCAATACGAGATTCATTGATGAACTTTTAAATTTATCTTGGATAATAGGGATAATGGAGTACATGCCTAATGGTGGGTTTTTTAAGATAGCGGTTTTGACTTTTGGATTTACGTATTCTTTGATATGTTTCACGACATCCTCTTCCAAGGAAGATTCAGATAACTGAACAGCAACACGGGTGTGAGTATCGAATGGCTTCGTTACTTCGGGCTTACGTTTTACGTCACTAACGATTGTGAAGCAAATTTGACGATGGAATTTATTAAGTGGTTCATCGGTGATTGGGACCTCTAATATAGGATGATTTGTCCATTTGGATCTTAAAATTGGAGTCGCGGAGGCGCTGGAAGACTCTTTCTTGATTGGTTATGTGTTCCCAAACACTATAATATCATCGAGATAGACAAGACATATGTCGTTCTGAAGGCCTCGCAAGATATTATCCATGACTCGCTGGAAGGTTGAGGGCGAGTTCTTGAGACCCATGGGCATACGAAGGAATTCAAAGTGCCCATGTTCGACATTAAAGGCTGTCTTGGGTATGTCCTGTGAGCTCATTTCTACCTGGTAGAATCCGCATGCTAGATCTAAGGTCGTAAAGTACTGGCATTTTTCCAGCTTATCTAGTACATCTGTTATATTAGGGATCGGGTATTTGTCGTCTATTATGAAAATAGAAAATATGAAAATTATGAAAATCTACTACTAGACGCCCTTTTTGTTTCCCGAAGGCGTCAGCCTTCTTATGTACGACCCAAATAGGTGAACTCCAAGCAGAGTCAGATGGTCGGATAAGATCCAGACACCCCCAACTACCTTAAAACTAAATTCAAGTTTCTCTCTGACACCCACGACCGTGACCTTCGCTCCTCGAGTAACCTATTATTAAATCTTCCTCTTCACCGTACTTGTTTTATTTCTAATTCTTTTGTACTGAGGACTGTAAGGCTCTGGAATGAACTCCCTTCCGATCTTAGATTGCTCTCCAGCAAATACTCATTTAAGAAAGCTGTTCGTGAGTATTACCTCAATGATCTTTAGTGTTGGGGCTCACGAGTTTGTCTCCGATCTCCCCCATGTTTGACTGAGCTTCTGGTTTTGTCTCTCCTTTACTTGTGCAGTATATGTATGGTTATCTATTCTTGCTATATTACCCACTCACTCACGTTTATTTCTAGCTTTATTATATTTATATTACTTATTTTCAGTTATCTATCCATTTATCTGTACTGTTATCTCTGGTTCGGCTATAATTGCATAAACGGTTCCCCTCCTTCATCTTGTTTAGTAACTTCTCTTGCACCGCCTTACTTTTTCTTTACCCTTTATCTCCTGGTTGACTGGTAGATAAGGCTATTTTAGCTTTAAGTCCGCCTTTGTACTATTTTGTGTATGAAGATTTAATAAATAAATAAATACCCTAATCTAACATCTTGCTAATTTGGTCTCTTACTTCGTTTCTATGTATAAACGGATAACGGATAACGGTTTTGGTGTAGACGGGAACCTCGTCGGTTGATATAATTGTATGTTTAATTTGATTGGTGAAAGTTAGCGATTCACCATCTATGTAGAAAACATCCGCGTAGCGAGAGCAAAGCGCCAAAAGATTAATCTTTTCCTCTTATGCATGCGCGGGCCGGTCGAGTGAAAATATGACGTCATTCCAAATACCCGCGATTATCAATAACGGTTGTAACACATTCGTGGATTATGTAGTTACAGAATATCTGTTGTTCGACATAAACCTCTCCATCCAGGGCATTAATAGGGACACGCATTAATTTTGAGGTACCGGCGGGGACTATGTCCTCGTACAAGTTGACGTTACGCGAGTGATACATGCAGATCGGGTTGGCAGCAGATTTGGTGTTTAGACATTTATGTTTCAAATCTATCTTAGCCTCCCATTTAGTAAGTAGGTCTAAGCCTATTAGACCGTCGAAGTAGTCGTGAAAACGATACACGTACAACTTTATGTTATCAGTGTCGTTAAATTCTGGGAAACAGGGCAACGTTATGTCACGGTGTCATGTCATGGTCACCTCAAAGGGATCGTACTTTTTTGGCAAGTTTGAAAAGTAATTGTCTACAGCCTGGGGACTGATAAAAGACTGGTTAGCACCTGTGTCGATGATAAGTTTAAGAGCTGGATTGTGGATTTTTAAATACGGTAATTGTCTCTGGGTCTGTAAATTATTTGATGTTGTAGCTAACTGAAAATCCTGCTCGAGAGCTTGGTAGATTCAGGTCGCATGCATCTTATACGCGAGCCTAGGGGTTCTTTTAACCCTCTGACAAAAGCTTGCATGGTGAGCTTTTTGTAGAGAGCTCGTATCGCGTCAATTGTGGTATGGATGGTCTCATGCAAAGTCACGTATGTCATTATCGTACTGAACAAAGATTGGCATTGGTAATAAAATTCTTGGGGTGTTCGATTACCTTGTGTGACTAATGAGAGGTTACTGTATAAGGCCTTTTCGTCACGCTGGTCAGAAAAATTGTTCACTAAGGCAGTTCGGATGCCCAACCAATTTTCAGGTATACCGTTTGAATTGATTATGCAAGCAGCGGAATCAGTGTTTTTATTCAGTATCCCATTTACAAAGCACAGGTTACTGAGGTCATTGCCGGGCTCTCGTTTCATATACTTAACAACTATTTGGTCACTTATGCCTATAAATCTAGTTAATATATTTGGGTTACCGTCGAAGTCGGACACGAGGCGTACTGACTGCCATCTCTTCGTTGAATAAAAACTCTAAATTTAAATTACTGTCAATATATCTACTCCTATCAACTAATTGCCTGCGAGCCTGCCGAGATGCAGGTTCACGAGGTGAATTTTTCGATGGGTGAAATATCATGGAGGGGTAAAATAACTAGGATTAAAAGGATGCTACGCAAGAACAGTTCGATTGTACTTACATACGCTGCATTTCTGGTTTACTCTCTTGAATCGAAGTCTAGATTCCTCCTGCTTGGCTGCAGCTGGTTCGTAGGTTTAAGATCTTCGAGGTGGGGCTGGAAGGCCACCTAAGCGGATCGCGAATCTTGATTTTGTAAGATTTTACGTTCGCAAGTCGACTTGCGAAGATCCTACCGACTGCGCCAGATATGTAGGCTTCAGCCGGAGGGTTGAAAAAAAAAACAAAAATTATTTTAAACTAATATAATTAAAATAAAAATTACAATAAAACTTAACGTAGAAACAAGTTCGAAGTGTGAACATAAAATGACTAAATATTAAGTGAAATCGTGGTCGGCAAAATTCATCGGCTTGTAATTCCTGTCGATGAGGTGATTGCTGCGTCTGCGGTCTTCATAGTGTAGGTGTATGTAATATCATTTCAAATCTCCCGTAAGTCCCTCATTCCAGTGTATTTTCTTGAATTGCCAAATGGTTACATTCAGTCATAGTGAGACCATATTTTGAGGGTATGGTGTGGTAGCCTGGTGGATGTCACTTCATCTGTAAACGTCAACAACATGAAATAGTACCAAAGAATGACATGCTGTACCACAACGGGCTGCATGCGACCAATGCAACAACAGTTGAGACCACTTGCAATAGAACTCTGAAACAGTTCACATGCGGCAGACAATATAAACTACAAACTGCACAAAACTGAGGCAGACTGGTCAGGGACACGGAAAGTCTGAATTTACACGGACGGATCCAATACCGACCAAGGGACAGATGCGGGAAAAGTTCAAATACTACTAGTAAAACACAATCATCATCATCGTCATCCGAGCGGTCAATCACGGCTCTTGCCGCGCCGCAGTTGCCATAGGTATACTCTGTCTTGGCGACGTTCAGTTTCAAACCGCCGTTTTCTAGCACTTCCTTCAATTTGTTTACCCGGGTGTCAAGGTCCTGCCTCAGCTTGATCGCCAGTGCGATTTCATAAGCTAAGGAGGCGCGACCAGAATATCGGCTTAGAGTATATCGAGCACAACACAAAACAAGAAAGGACTTAGCACTTTTTTTTTATTCTTTAAGGTGGCAGCTCAGAAGAATGGTACCTAAATCATTGATACAAATTATTATCTTCAAAACTTATTTATTTAATATTCTTAAACACGGAAGTATTTTCTAGATCTATATAAATAAAAATGCCATGTGGTGCTAAACCACAAAACAATGATCGGGCCACAGCGTCCGTGCGCGCGCATGGCAACACACATGGACTTCAAAGCTCTGTGAGCTAAACCCGTGAGCTTAACTATCGAGAACGCTTATCGCCACCTCGACCAATTCAGCGCATCACTTTCTACGCAATAACTCTCAGGTGTCAGTGTCAGAAATCAGTATTTTTTAATACTGTGCAGGTACTATGGGCAATAGTTGGTGATCAAGTCAACTATAAAACTTATCTTACGCGTGGTGTAAGATAAGTTTTATAGTTGACTTGGGTGACGGCGTCGCTGTTGTTGGCATTAATATGTATCAAAGTTATTGGACATAATATTTGACGACCTGTGTGGCTCACTGACACACAGAGGTCCCGGGTTCGATTTGGGGCTATTGGATTGTACAAAAATATTTATTTATTTATAATACATATTAAAATGAAGTGCCGCTATTTTTCACAGTTCAAGTTTGTGGCAGTGTAGTCGGCGACAATGTCATAAGAGCGTCGGTGGCCGGGCGGTTGGGTATCCTACTCGTAAGCCAGAGGTACCGGATTGGATTCCCACTGCGGCTATGTACGAATGACTCCTTTCTGAGTTATGTACATTGGTTGAATTCTAACCGATGCTCTTACGGTGAGGGAAAACATCGTGATCACTACCACATACACACATTGCATTGCGTGTGTGCTGTAAATCCTCTCTGAATTTACATTTACGCTTGGGATTGACAAAATCGAATTATTATCGATATTAATATTTCGATTAAATTCTAACTATTATTATGGTATTTATTTATTTATTTAACACTTTATATTTATTATTTAATATAAATAATAATGAATTAAAAATATTATAATATTGAGGGGGGTGAGGCGGGGTTGAAGGACGCGTAGAGAGGAGATAGAGAGAGTAGGGGTACGCTAGATTTACCGTAGGGGTATGGCAGGAATATGTCAGGAGTACGATAGTGTGTGTGACGTCCTGAGTGGTTCAGTGGTTAACATACTAGTTTGCCATACAAGAGGTTACGGGTTCGTTCCCGGCCGGGCAGAAATTTAAATGATCAATTTTAATTTCTGTAACGGGTCTGGGTGTTATATGTATGTTTAATAAGTATGTATTTGAAAAAAGTGTATTAGTACTATATCAATTATCTAGCACCCATAATACAAACTATGCTCAGTTTAGGGCTAGATGGCGCTGTGTGAATTTGTCTATGATTAGGTATTTATTTTATTTTAGTATTAAGGTAACTGCATCCCACCTCTACCCCACCCGTGCCCCTACAGTACCCTTACAATACCCTGCTGTGCCCCTACTAAAAACTAACATCAAAATCACACGTACCTACCATAAAAGAACATTCAATCGAAATAAGAATCTTCACCTTTTTTATGTCAATTCTACTATACTACAAATATATTATATCGATAAATTATTTTGTTTATTTTGTTTGTTTGTTAAGGTCGGATCATGTGCACATCACTAGATTAGACGCAAGGTGTCCTTGAGCGCGGGTGAATATTTTTCCTTTTTTCCTCATAGTTGTGGCACCGCCTACTTAGCTTTTCTAACTACTTATTTTTGTATGTATATAACTATCACATAGAATACATAAAAAGCGAAGCAAACAGCGCTGACTAGGGGCGTCCCACCTGACACGATGAGTCACTGTAACCTACCTTATGCCTGGTCAGCAATTGCGTAGCCCGATGCCTGTCAGCTCCCAAGTCAGCAGCTGCCAAGGCCGCAGCCTTGTCAGCCAACCAGGAGTCTAGCTCCACAGCGTCATGAAAAAATTTTTGGGCTTTCAGCGCTGCTTCCAGCTGGACGCCTCGCTTCTCAGCCACTGAACAGACCTCGGAGTACGCTTCCTCGAGTTCTTTGCAGAGGGATGTTATCTGGAAGAGGGGGTGGGTTGTTTAAATGGGGTTGGAGTAGATCTCAATAATGGTACTTTTCAATGGTTTTATATATTGAAATCGTTTTAGGGCAGTTTATGTTGTTCCCGACCGACTATTTTAAATGACTTCCCTAATGTATGAAAGCTAATACTACGGAGAGGTCAACCTGAATCTGTGGTTCTACCCAACCGAATTAGATAAAACAGCTTAGCATTGATGTTGGGCCCCAAAATCCCAAACTCTTAAAACCATATCGAAATTTGGTTGGCGTCATTTTCATATTTCTTATAGTTTAGCTGGTTTACTATGGTTCTACATCAGGTGTTCCAGTTTTTATATTAGTGGATTAGCCTGTACAAACAGAAAAACAAACAAAAAAAAAATATTATTATTCTATTATTATTCACCCGCCCTATTCTATCGCCCTACATTATTTTTTTTGTAAATATATTCATTGTATAGACACCATTTTTACTGTTTTATAATATAGGGAAAACATCGACCTTTTTAGGTACAGGACGATCACTACTAGGTATAGATCACCAAAGAAAAGACTGTCTGAAAACTCAGTCGCCAACTTTTTTTACGCCAAGATGAATCTTATGCAGTTGTTAAGAAGACGATCTAACTTACAGAGAAGGTCTTGGTTTGCGCCATTGTAGCATACATCGCCGTAATCAATGATAGGCAGAATCAAAGATTGCACAAGTAGTAATTTGGTAGCAGGGGGAAGGAAAAATTTTAATCTATAGAGGGAACAAAGAGTCGCGGTGACCTTCCTGCTGACCTCTGTCACATGCGGTACCCAGCTGAGAGTGCTGTCAATGTAAAGCCCCAGATCCTTTACCTGGGAAGAGCACGGGATAATTGTACCATTGTAATGTAAAGGTGGCACCAGGGAGAGATCAAGGCGTTTAATTGCGTACGGGCTGCCCATAATAATAGCTTGGCATTTGGATGGATTGACGTGTATACCAAATCTTGATGACCAGTCCAGGATGGTTTGGAGCTCGCAGTCAAGAGCACTAATTGCATCAGAAATGTTATCTGAAGTTATCTGAATCTTCCTTGGAAGAGGATGTCGTGAAATATATCAAAGAATACGTAAATCCAAAAGTCAAAACCGCTATCTTAATAAACCCACCATTAGGCATGTACTCCATTATCCCTTTTATCCAAGATAAATTTAAAAGTTCATCAATGAATCTCGTGTTGGCTAAAACAGAATTAGAAAATGTCAGAGTACCTACGCCAACAGGATATCATTCGCCACCATCACGACGGGAAGACGAACCATCGTGGCATTAACGAATGCTACCTAGCCCTATCGCGAAGATATTACTGGCCTAAGATGAGAGACCAGTTAACCAAATTTATTAAAGAGTGTATAGTTTGTGGACAGGCTAAATACGATAGAAACCCCATTAGACCCCAATTTAACATTGTACCCCCTGCGACTAAACCATTTGAAATTATACATATGGATTTATTCACAGTACAGACAGAAAAATACTTTATAGACGTGTTCACTAAATACGGTCAGGCATACCATTTACGTGACGGCACCGCTGTTAGTGTCCTACAGGCATTACTACAGTACTGTACCCACCATGGTGTACCTATGACAATCATAACCGACAACGGCACTGAGTTTACCAACCAATTATTCGCGGAGTTTACCCGACTTCATAAAATAATTCACCACAGGGTCCTGGCCCACTCACCTAATGATAATGGTAATGTCGAACGCTTTCATTCGACCTTGCTCGAACATCTGCGAATTCTAAAAATAGAAAACAAAGATGAACCAATAGTCAACCTTATGCCCTATGCAATTATAGCCTATAATAGTTCTATCCATAGTTTTACGCGTTGTCGACCATTTGACTTGCTGACTGGACACTTTGACCCACGTGATGCTCTTGACATTGACCTTACTCAACTCTTATTGCAACAGTACACTAAAACTCACAGTGACCAAATGAAAAAAGTATATGAGATAATTAATGACTCATCGCTTGAAAAACGTACCGCAATCATGCAAAATGTTAATAAAAATAGAGAGCCAAAAATAGAATACACCCCCCAGCAACAGGTTTTCATAAAGAACCCCTTTGCCAGCCGACAGAAAACAGCCCCACGTTACACACAGGACAATGTCCTCGCTGATTTACCAATCCATATCTACACGTCAAAGAAACGTGGCCCCGTGGCTAAGGCAAGACTTAAACGAGTTCCTAAGTCAGCCCAATTGTTACAGGACCGTAATGTTACTGATGACCGCCCATCTGACGTGGACTCAAGAGATAAAACTCGAGAGCCTAGCTGACGGACTTGGACTACTACCTTACAAACTTGGACCAACGAGATTAACCACTCATTACCAGACATTCTTACTTTACATATAACTAAGTGACATAGAGGACGCTGTACAATCATTACGTAATCAACTACTGACCTATACCAACCGACTTAGTAATGACACCTATCCCCTTTACGAGTTACAAATAGACTACCTTATAAACAAACTTGACAAGGTTTTAAACCAATTAAAGTCCTTAGAACCTAGTCGGGCTAAAACAGGTCTTGTAGACGGCCTAGGTTCCCTAATAAAAGGCATAACTGGAAACTTAGACCAATCAGATGCTTTATACTATAATACGGCTATTAAAAATTTACAGAAGAACCAGAACAAAGCCGTATCCGAATTTAATACCTACATAAGCCTGAGTAAGGAGTGGATGTCTCGCCATACTAATATTATAGCTCAGTTGGTTGAAAACCAGAGCAAAATCAAAACTACGTTAGGATTAATCTTAGATAGGCAAGCTTATAGAGATAGTAACTTAATTAAGTACGCTAAATTTGCCCAACTTTTGTGAATAATTAGCGAAAATGTAGAGGATTTAATGTCCGAATTATTTAGGGTAAAAAATACTTTAGCATTTATCCGTACTTCCAACACCCATCATTCAATGATAGATATTGAGGTCTTAAGATCGATGAAAATTAAATTAAAATCCCTTTAATGATCAAATTTTAGACTAAGATTTGAGAGAATACTATGATATAATTAAACCTGGATACTACTACGTTGTAAAGCAAATAGTTATCGTTTTCGAATTTCCCATAGTCTCTCAATATATCCTTAATTTGTTTAGGCTTTCCATAGCACCCAATAAGAACCAGCAAGCCATTGTCCCATCCTATCCCTTTATTGCAACCAACGAGAACACGTTTGTGTACATGGAGGCAGAATGCCCGAAGTTTGATATCTAGTATCTCTTTGAAAAGAACATCAACCATCAAATCCGTTCCAAACCTGATTGTATCCAGCGCCTCATCTCGAATCAAGACCTAGACGAATCCTGCAGCTTCACAAGAATTTCCCTAGCAAGAGAAGCAATGGAAAAGCTCGACGACCAACACTACGTAGTATCATTTCCACGTGCAACGAAGGTACAAGTCAACTGCGAGAGAGAAGATTTCGGCAGACTACAAGGCAGCTATCTCGCGACGATTCCTGTAAACTGTTATCTACGAAATGACAAGATACAAGCACCTTTTCACCTTGACGAAAATCTCATACCCGGCTGAAGATTAAGATACAGCATTAACCCATGTCAGCCTCAACTCCATCGACCTAAGAGGACTACATAATATTCAAGACAAGCTGATGATAGAAGCTCCCATTCAACTTGAACATCCAGCTCATGACATCGTGTATCACACCACCATCCCACTCTACTTCATGGTGCTAATCGCAACTGCAATTATATCTCACTTCACTCGACGCCACTATCAAAGGAGAAATCTCAATGAATCTACAGTTCCTGACCCTACTACATCGCATGAACCAATCTACCATGTTCCTGACAAGAAGGAAGATCAACAGGGGAACATCCCAGCAACATTTTTTCATAACATCCTAAAACAGTTGCTGATCTTCTGGTGGAGGAATTACACACACCTACACTATGAAGACCGCAGATGCAGCACTCACCTCATCGACAGGAATTACAAGCCGATGCATTTTGCCGACCCGTGGACGGCCACGTGATGCTGACATCGCATTGTCGCCGACCACGATTTCACTTAGATTTAAGTCATTCTATGTTCATACTTCGAAATAGTTTCTACGTTAAGTTTTTTGGAATTTTAATTTAATAAATTATATTAGTTTAAAATAATTTTTGGTTTTTTTTCGACTCTCCGGCTGTAGCCTACGTATCTCACTACTAGGCACTATTTAGGTTATTCATACTTTACAATACCAAACAATAACACAGATAGATGTAATTTTCTGCGTGCAGCTAGTTTAAGCATATTTGACTTATTTAGGAACGGTGTTACATGAGTCCTAGGGGATACTGTGAAGCAAAACCTGGCGCATGTGTGTTCGCTGCACTATGCTTTCAGCCCTAAGGAGAAGACAGGGTCCATACACAACATCTACGTAGTTCAGTTTAGATAAAACTAGTGACTCACACAGGTTCACGCGCAGGTCAACGCTAAGGTAGCCACGTATCCTATAGAGCACCTTAAGTCTGTAGAAACACTTACTCACAACCTTCAATAAATGCGTTTCAAACAGCATGCTGCTGTCAAAGATTAACCCCAGATTTCGACACTCATCCACCCTTTCAAGTGAGCACCCCTCAATCGAAATAATCGAATGACATGCGGCTATATCTTTAATTAGTTTTTTTTTATCCCAGTATTTGTTTTTTAGTCACATGTATTTGGACTTGCTAGGGTTTAGAACTAAAGTGTTCCTTGTAGACCATTCCTTTATTATATTTAAGTCCGCATTCAGTTTTTCCACAGACTCATCTGTGTCCTCGGACCCAGTTGCTATGAATAGTTGTATTACTCTGCGTATATATGATAGTTGCAATTTTCTATACATAATACTATATCAGCTGAATATAAAATAAACAAAATAGGGCCCAAAATGGAAACCTGAGAGACACCTCTGGACACCATTGCTGGTGAGGACCTTACACAAGAGCCATCAGATTTTGTAATTTTTACAGTCTGGGACCGCTGACCAAGATAACTACCAAACCATGCCACCGCTGCTGCATCAAAGTCATAGCACGCCATTTTACTGAGAAGCAGAGGATTGTTAATACAGTTGAAGGCGCGGGAGATGTCTAGCAGTGCAAGAATTGTCCCCTCCCCCAGTCTCTCGCCCCCAAGATGTGATCAACGACATCCAATAGAGCCGTAGTAGTACTGTGACGTTTCCTAAAACCAGGTTGCAACTGTGGCAGCATATTATTGTGTTCGAGATACGCTTGTAGTTGGTCACACACCACTCTCTCTAGTATTTTGGACAGACAAGGTACTATACTTATCGGGCGCAGGTCAGTAGGCAGAATTGGGTCGGCTTTTTTTGGGAGTGGGCGGACGAGTAATACTTTCTATGCATCAGGGAACACTGATGTCTGGATAATGTATTAATTATATAAGTTAATATTTCTAAAGTTTGCAAAATCTTTCAATCATCAAAATCATATCAAGTGAGATTCTATTAATACCCATAGCATTTGACTTTAAACCCACAACTATTTTAGCTATTATGTGCCTCTGTGACCGTGTGTAGTTGAAATTCTGTCGTACAAAACCGCTCATTTTCAAAGTATTGTATTTCGTATTCATAAGCATCACTACTACCAGGCACGATCCGAAAATGGCCGTTGATCACATCGGGATCCAAGAGATGAGACGGCAGCATTTCTGTGTTCTCTCAACACCGCTGATTTCAAATTCTTCCACAGCACTTTAGGATTATTCTTATGTTTATTAATGTATTCATTGAAGTATGCCTTTTTTCGCTAATCAGTGCAGCGTTCACACAAGCTTTTAAATCTTTATAATATTTTTCTCGTACTTGAGACTTGTCCATTTTGTACTGCTTGTTTGCTCTATCCCTCAACCTCATCATCGCTTTAACCGTATCTGTAATCCATGGATAGCTCTGTTTACTAACAATCCTCCGCTTATCAGACGCGTGGACATTAAATATTTTAAAGGAAATTTACCGATGGCAATGTTTTAATGTACAACCAGTTTGTAGCAGTTCAATTTGCATTGAAGACGTCTAATTGTATGTTTTTTAACGGTCTATGGACGTGGTTTTACCCTTCTAACACAGCACTCAACCTCCACAAAGGCGTGACCTCCCAACTCTGAAATATGTGTCACAGTCGCCCCACGCACTTTGAGATCTGTGCACACCACATCAATCAGCGTTAAACTGTTGTTGGTAAAATGCGTGGGTTTTCTGACTACGTGATCCAATTTCGGAGTGGTCAGACATTTAATTAGCTACACTGTAAAAATATATATTAAAGTCTCCTAATAATATTGTATAGTCAAAACCGGATATTGATGTTACCGAATCAGTAATGGCGTCCAGAAAACCGTCTACGTACTGCCATGGTGGCCGATATGCTGTTCCAATAAGTAAGTTTATGGAATTTACCTTTAGAGACATCCATATCTGCTCTTTAGCGTCAGCATGAGGATGTCGCACTATGCGTGCGTTTAACCCGTCTCGAATATAGAAGGCGACACTCCCTCGTCCTCGTCCCCGTGGTCGTCGGAACCGGTACCTGGAACCACAGGCGCATCGTTTTCCTGGCTCTCACGCAGCCACATCTAGTTTATGGCCATCACATCAAAATCAAAATGTTCCATTGCGACAATGAATTTTTCCTGTCCAGTTCCCAGTGACCCCGCATTATGTAACCCAAACTTTAAAACTTTGTGCTTACTAGTCATCCTGAATTAATACAAATAATAGAAATAAACAGGTAAATACCAATGAATAATACGTAATCAAATACAGCAGGCAAAAGTTATAAATACAGTATATAGAACGACAACCCACAGAGTGGCGATATAGCCAAGACACAGTAATATGTATAATAAATTGTGTATAGCGTGTGTAGTAATCATAATAACAATAATAGATATAACCCGTGCCTACGTTGGACCAAAGATGCCTCTCAAGCGCGCAACCCTTTCTATATCCACTTCACCTGCACACATAGGTACAACATCCCATATAACGATATACTCCTATTATACCTCCATCATTTCTATATATCGTCGTATACATAGCTATTACTTTTGTTTGCCGGGCCGGTTACGGTAAACAAGTACTGAGTAGTGTTGGTACCGCGTATAAGAGTATAATCGGATTGGAAGCACATGTTTGGTAAATTTGAGCTTAGTCTTAATAGTGATAAATAAAGATGTAGATGACGGTAGCGAACATTGCCGTAGTTTTCTTGTGTGTTTATAGGGTAGTAGGTACATGTTACCATTATGTTTGAATCTGACGATGACAATGCCAGACTAGTAAACAAACAGTGAGAGTGATTTTGTTTGCAGGTATTCGTGTTTGTAAGTTTGGTATTTAGGCAATGAGAATGATTGCATTGGCAGGTATTCGTGTATAACACAGTTATTAATGGTGAATAAATCGTGCAATCGTGCCGTGTGGTGTCCGGCAGAGTAGAATAGCACCAACCCCTTACACTCATGGGTGTCGTACAAGGCGACTAATGTTTTCGAGGCAAAAGATCAAGAGTCTCCGTAGTCTGGAAAATGGGCAGCAGCATTTTCTATTGTTATATTTAAACACTGCGATCACCAACCCGCCTGCCAAGCGTGGAGATTATGGCAATAACCTCCCCTTTCGTGGGAGAGGCCCTAAGTCCTGCAGTGGACTTTTACGGGCTGTGATGATGAAATCGTGCAAATAATGTGTAGGTACGTGTTTACCATGACAGGTATGGTACATTTTGATATGTACGTAATTTCTTACACAACAGCACCGTGCAATAAAAAGGGACTGGGTGACAATAATCACATAATAAACAATAAAGGTAAAGTTCGTTATATTAGGGTTTAGTGCAGCAATGAGTAATTGGATGACAATAATTAGATCATCGGTATTGGTACAGTCCGGGATATCAAGGCTTAGGGTCGTTGGTCGGTAGTCGAACGCATTCCGGCCCAAAAACCGGTAACAGGTCGGGTTCGCTGCGGATGCGGTGACCAGGGTCCCCTTGAGCCTTCCAGGCGTAGATTTTTCTGTCGCGTGTTCAGGCGTACCGCCACTTAAGGTTACGCGCTGACTCCCTCACTGCGTAAAGCAACCTCCTGTTCTCCCGCGTGTGTCGCTCGTTGACGTAGAATCACGCGAGGTCACGCTCGTCTAGCCGAAGCCCTACCTTTACCGCACACCCCAACACGATGTGCATGACATCTTCACCGCTGCTCTCCGGAACTCCGCTAATATCGACATCGTTGCCGAGGGATGGCTGCTCGCGGTCGAGTAGGTCGAGCCTGAGGCGGTCGACCGTGGCCTCGAGCGCCCGGATGTGGCAGCCTCCCCGTCGGGTCTCCGTACAGGACTACTCTCCAGGGCCTCAAGCCTCGCCTCGCCTTCAAGCCGTCCAGGCGTTTATCATATGAGGCCAGAGCTGCCTCACCTGTTTCATTTCTTCTCTTAATTCTAAGAAGGACTCCCGCGTCTGACACAGATCCGCCCTCAGCTCCTCTCTGAACAGTCTCAGCTCATAGGCTAGGCCCAAATCCCGGGGTGCCCTCCTTCTCAGCCCTCGATTGTTGTGAGTTGCAGGCCGGGCACTTCCACGTCGGGAGTACCTGCACGTCCTGGGGGATAGCGACGCATTCGCGGTGGTAGCACCTAAGACACCCGCATGTAACACCGTCCTGGGGTGAGAAACTATATAGAAACTACATATATATGTCGGGGAAAGACTGGAGAAGACTCGCCCATGAGCGAGTAATGGCCATCAGAACGTATTTATCGGGATTTCGTAGCAATAAAGGGGTATCTATAGTGTTTTAAGAATGTATTGTCAAATTAAAGCCACATTTACGAGTTTACAATTGTAGCCGAAACCCGCGGGTTATTTACAAAACCCTCCACCACCCATGGCCAATCTCATCAGGCCGATCCGCGGGAGATGCGCCGGGGCTCTTGCTAGTTGCCACATACGCACAGCTTGACTCCCTACACATTGTTAACAGTACATCCTGCACTCACGTTTCTATTTTCTGGAGCTTTCACGCATCTCTTTAACGCAACAAGATTTACGCTTCTTCGCTCTTGAATGGTTTCTAGTTCTTGGTCCCAATATCCTTGCGGCTGCCGTCGCCGCCATGCTGCTTGTGACGTTGTCATAATAGTTGCAAGCCACCCGTCAGGTGGCGCACCAATCGACATCCAGGCCAAAGAGATGGACTAAGAGACTCATGATCATCTCCGACACGGCTATCCTGCTATACACACGTCCTCGTGTGTTATCTGTAACACGAAAACAACACAGCACAATACCATATTCGCTCGGTCACTCCTGACCCCACGGTGATCAGACACCCAAAACTACTACTCACTCAAACAAAACTCAAAACCACCTTTCATTATCAGTCGTCTTACTTTTATAACCGGTAGGTGCTCTACACTCTAACGTTTCAATACGAAACTGCCAAGGTCGTAATAGCAACAACACTTTACTAAATATCTGTCAGCTCGTAGTCTATTCTTCGACCAAATCTCAGTTGCATAAAATCAGAAGTAACACGGTATATCGGGTCTCTACATGTGAGAACACAGTCTGTCGGCTGTATGTAACTTTGCACTAACTGACATTTGACTAACTGTTTGGTAATACAACTAAATTTGTAATAATTTGTGAGGAAACAGCGTAAATTCACCTACCCTTTTCACTATGCAAAAACGTCTGATTAGAATTAAAGCCAATATTGAAACTACTGACAGCTGTAAATCTTATTTTACACACCCAAATATTCACTTTACTCTGTATTTACATATTGGAGGCTCGTAAATTTGTATAAAAATATCTCAAATTCGTTTTCTCTACCATTGTACCATCTCCACTAATGTGTTATTACAGTACCTTTTGAATTGATGACAATAATCAGCCCTGTAATTATCCACCACTCATCCCTGCGACTATATTGACCATCCTTGCTGATCATCTCTGTGATTATCCAACAATCATCCCCGCGACTACATGTTAGTCAACCATATGGCTTCCTATAGAATTTGCATGACTATAGAAAAGTTAATTCTAGCATCCTCTAACAAAACAATTCAACTGTCTGCATAATTTAGTATCAAATCATCGCATATCATATGGGAACCTTCTGCTTTATTACACAAATAATTACCTCTACTACCCAATACTAAAACATGTAAGTCATCATTTTAATACTAAAGACTCCAGAACATCAGACACAAAAAGGTTTTGTTTTCAGTTTTATTTTCGATCCCCCACAGAATAATCCACCCAGAATAGCATACGCCACACAGGCCAGTAGATGCCACACAGGCCAGTAGATGCCACACAGGCCAGCAGATGCCACTCAGGCTGAAACAACCTACTTTATTACTCACTAAATACGAACTGAATACCTAATATGTTACAACGGTCTGACCCTAGATCCTTTTATTACTGCTTATCGTACGTTAAGAATTCGATAGAAGGTAGCCAGCAGGTAGTAGTAGGCAGGCGCTACGTATTTGACGCAGTTACTTAACATCGTACGTGTACCCACGAAAGTAATAACATTGGCTGTAACAGTACCTACCACCCATTATTTATATTACCCATACATTTTATTTAAATAACAATATTATCATGGTACCCCACGACTTCAGGTTACTTTAACAGATTGCGGAAAAACGAGCTTAATAATTTATTTACTATACAGAGGAAGAAGAACTATATAGAGGAAATATAACTCGACGCTATCGAGTAGTCTATAACTTTAATAAGCCGCCTTCGTTATTGTACATCATTTACAATTAGTCGGTTTACACCGTCTATTTTTGGTGTCACTGACGGAGGGCGCTAGATCTTTCTCCGAAACGTCATTATTTTCATTTCACAACCGAGACATGTTAGTTTCTTTTTCCGTCACGTTCCTTCTTATCCATGTTCCATTGTTGGCGACATTCCATTTCTGTCACAGAATACTACATCCTTACGGTATTGCTGCATAAAACGCAGAACTAGCGCAACAATAAAATTGACAAGTCATCTCTGTTGCGGTCAAGCTATATAAAAATTACACAACTGAATACAATTTGCAATTATCGTTAAACAGTTAATTTTTTTTCACTAACGTATTATTCAATAACTTTCAACAAAACCCAAATAATAACTTGTTATTGGTAATCAAAATATTATCTGTTAGAAATTGTATGAAAAGCTACACCATCTATCGCTATCGCACACCCCAATAAACGCACGCCACTCAAAGACAGAAGAAAGACCAGATATACACCTACGCCTACGAATAGGGACATACAAAACTGTATGCTCTGTTCTATTCGACACGAATATAATGAAGGAGTATCATAGTTTGCTATCTATTTCATTTCATATTTCATATTTATTTATTTGCTGTCCAATGGTACATAAGGTCTTAATAATTAACAAGATTCTCATTTTAGAAACTGCAGTAAGTTGATAGTTTTAATGATAAGTCTGAATTGGAACCTTACGGTAGGTACTTAGGTACTCAAAGTTCTACATTATAAAAACAACAAAATCATGTTATGTATGTCCTATCCACGAGACACGTATTACCAAAGGAAACAACAATAGTACCAACCATCGAGCAATCACAAAATAACCAGATCATCATTAGGCACTTGTCTTTTTTTACATAGCTTGAAACAGTCAGCATCTGGTGACTCGGCAATCGGCACGGTAAGCCAAGGTACCTAACCCCAAGAGGTAGATAAAATAACAATTAATTTCTGCGCCTAATAACAATTAATAACCATGAAACAAGCTTTGAGAAAATAAAATTATCACATAAAACCTAGTATTCAATCAAACTAACCATACCTTGCTCGGCAGACGTTACGCTGTCAATCATCGACAAAGTATTTAACCAGATTGAACCAAAGTAGATCACATAACTAAAGTGAATACGCTTAGCCCATAAAATAAGGTACCAATCTCTTTTGCTTTTGCCTATACTTTTCATAAAAGTCAAGAATGGGGTGTCATCAGCTGTTCGTGCGAAATCGGCCATTTTTGTTTGTAACAATTATTGATTTTTTTAGGTTTGTCGTAGCCATTTATCCATTTTTTACCACACCGCATTTGTGAATAATGTTTTTCAAAAACCATATTTCAGTGTACCCTGGCATAAACCGGGCCTGATCTCCATAATGATGTTGATTATCCTACCACACATAACCCTTCTAAAACCCTTCGCAATCCCTAATAATGAAACCGTAGAACCATTGTTCAATCACTTTCCAGATTGCAAGACTCCGTCACCAAGTTGGTGCATAGAAACTCAGTACTTAGTAACCCTCATCTTAGCCCGCTACACACCATTTGTGAAAACAGCGACTCTCTCACAAGCAAACATGGTTCGACTCACCGAATGCAAAATTTCAGCGTGTATGCCTTGTAGGTTGTAAGTTGCACGTAATTATGGACCAACCACGAACCAGCACTCTCTCATGTGTTTCACCAGACTTTTGCCATTTCGTCGCATCTTCCGCCGCTCAGCATTTCGTACACGCAGTTTATTTGGCATGAAAAAAATAAGATCGAGCATTAACATTGTGGACGTGAAGATCTCTATCCCACTTCTGATGTCGACTGGAGAAGACTCGCCCATGAGCGAGTAATGGCCATCAGAACGTATTTATCGGGATTTCGTAGCAATAAAGGGGTATCTATAGTGTTTTAAGAATGTATTGTCAAATTAAAGCCACATTTACGAGTTTACAATTGTAGCCGAAACCCGCGGGTTATTTACAAAACCCTCCACCACCCATGGCCAATCTCATCAGGCCGATCCGCGGGAGATGCGCCGGGGCTCTTGCTAGTTGCCACATACGCACAGCTTGACTCCCTACACATTGTTAACAGTACATCCTGCACTCACGTTTCTATTTTCTGGAGCTTTCACGCATCTCTTTAACGCATCAAGGTTTACTCTTCTTCGCTCTTGAATGGTTTCTAGTTCTTGTTCCCAATATCCTTGCAGCTGCCGTCGCCGCCATGCTGCTTGTGACGTTGTCATAATAGTTGCAAGCCACCCGTCAGGTGGCGCACCATTCGACATCCAGGCCAAAGAGATGGACTAAGAGACTCATGATCATCTCCGACATATATATATAACAGTAAAACTTAATTAATATTACAACAGCTTAGCCAATTAGCGCATATATTTATAAAATTTTGAATATTAGTGCCAAAGATATCAACTTCTACCCGGTCTGTTACCAGTTGATTAAGTAGTGTGAGTGCGTGCGGTGTAGGAGCATACCTGGCAGTGTCCGTACGCGCGGGCGCCGGTGCAAACAGCTGGTGCCTGCGTCCCGCTCGCGTATTTCGCGTATAACTATTAGGCACATACAGTGAACATATAGATAAAGCTAGGGTTATTTACCTTTCCATTAAAGAGGAGGAAGTAGTGCAATACTAGTGCGAGTTTCCGTCTCAGTTTCAAAGTATCAATACCTACCATACCTGATACAAAGAGAGATGGATATAGTTAGGGATAGTATCCATATAGTTTCATGTGCAGATAACGGCAAAACTTTTTTTGGACCCGTTCTATCATGACTGTGTACGTGATTTCATGTGGGTCCCAAACTAGCGAATTGAATTCGAGTTTACTACGTACAAATGCATAATACAGAAGCAATATAGTTTCCCTATTATAAAATCTAGCTGTTTGCCACAGTACAAATCCTAAGGACTTGAATGCCTTTTTACACATTTCTGTGATATGGTAGTTGAATGTTAGTTCAACATCAAGGAATAGACCCAAATCTCTAATAATATATACCCGCTGGAGCGGTGTTCCATCTATTTCGTAGGTATAATTAATAGGTGAACGGGATCGAGTGAATGAAATGGTTTTACATTTTGCGATGTTGAACTCGAGTTGGTTCCGCTTACTCCACTCAACGACATTATTGATGTCGCGCTGAAGTGCTTCACAATCCTCATTCGTCTCTATACCCAAGAACACCTTCAGGTCATCAGCAAACATGAGACACACCGCCGTACTAACAACCTTTGGAAGGTCATTGATCATGATAAGAAATTGAGTCGGTCCAAGCGTACTTCCTTGGATAAAACCGGATAAATTGGACATACTGAAAACGGTTGGAAAAATAATTTTCAAATAATTTTACAAATCCTGGAGAAAAGCCTAGAGCTGACAACTTGTCAAGAAGGACCTTTGTGTTTACACGATCGAACGCTTTTTTGTAATCAAAATATGCAGCATCTACCTGCCTGCAATGGTCCATTTTGGCGGTTGCATAGTCGACAAAATTTATAAGATTAGTCGCTATGGATTTTCCTGCCCTGAAACCGTGCTGACAGTCGCTCAAATGAGGTTGAATTTTCCAACAAATAAACCGATTTAAAATGAACTCAAGAACCTTACCAAATCCCGATAGCACAGCAATAGGTCGGTAGTTTTCGATCTGTGACCTAGAACCATCCTTGGGTATCGGCGTGACTCTAGAGATTTTCCACATATCTGGGTATGTACTAGTTTTTAATACCAGATTAAAAATATGCAACAGAGGGGTTATAAAAAAGTCTATGCAGTCTTTTATTAAAAATGAAGGAATTCCGTCAGGACCAACTGAAGAGGAGGCCTTCAAACGTTTAACTGCTATACGTATATCAATTTCAGTTATGTTATCTAAAGTAATATTCGGAGGGGATGACGTGTCCTCACTGATGTGTGAATTTGACATTGGTGTGTCATTCAAAAACACTGACTTAAAATTATGTGCAAAGGCATTCGCTGTGTCTTCACAAGCAACTGGCGATCCTTGATATTGAAATTCCTCGCATGGATGCAGCGAGGTTTGCTGCTCCTTAAAAAACCTCCAAAAGCTCTTAGGATCCGTACGAATATTATTCTCGGTCACAGCAATGTACTCATTGTACCCAATATCAATAAGTCGCTTTGCGTGGCCCCTGTAGTATTTAAACATTTCCCAATTATATAGTTTACCTAATTCCCGGTACTTTTTTAAATTATAATATTTCTGATTAAGGTTATAGATTATATCTGAGGTAAACCAGACAGGGTACTGATGTTTGGGATAAGGGCTAGCTTTTTTCTGGGGAACGTATGAATTTATACAGTTATACAGCTTTTTGTAAAAAATTGACGTACCCTCGTTAACGTCACTGCATTCCACTACGTCCTCCCAATTTATTTCCGCAAAAGAAGCATACAATGACTGGTAGTCAGCTTTTCTAAAATTCCACGCGGGGTAGTTTGTTTTACAGTGACGCGGCGGCGGCGGCGCGCGCGGCGGGCGTCGCGGCGGTCGCGGCACCTTCACATTAACGCTAAGCGGTGGATGATACGCGTCCATGGGGACTACTGGGTCAATATCTCCAAACACACTCACACACTCACTACCTAGCGTACTCAGTACAAGATCCAACACATTGCCTTGCCCATATTGGTTCCTAATTGTGTTGTACTGTGCCAATTTACAATAACTTAGCAAATAGTTAAATTGTAGATAAACATTAGAACTACACGAGTTAAGATTGAAGTCGCCGACTATGACGACATCCATTTTGCGATATTTATCAACAGCATTCTCTAAAAGTTGAAACGTATCAAGGTATTTATATTCCTTTGACCCAGGCGAGACATAAACTACACAAAATAGTATGCTCTTATATTTTAAAGTAACAATAGCCATTACTACTTCGACATGCGGGTAGTTGCCATCAATATCGACGATTTGCTGGACTTTGTAGTGATTACGAACGGCTAACAACACACCACCGTGTCCCGCGTCACCAAACCGGTCTTTGCGCATAACTACGTACCCGGGTGGGAATATTGCGCCGTCGGTCACGCTACTTAGTAAAAAAGTTTCACTAAGGGCCGATTTTTCAATCCTCAGATAAAACATATCAGTCCGATAAGTTATTGTGCGACTAAAATAAAATTGTCATTACTTCTTAAATAAGTGAAGGATTATAGTGTGTTTTAATTTGGATGTATATTACTTTATCGGGCAGATAAGTTTTATCAGAGGATTGAAAAATCGGCCCTAAATGTAAATAAATCAGCTGATTCATTTATGATACCCTTCTTACAAATATCTAATTTTGTGCGTAAACCTCTAACATTTTGGTACATAAGAGAAAATGACTTATATTTTAACTTGCTACTCTGCATTTTGCACTGATTTGCGAAATCCATTGCGCCATGGCTTTATGTGAACATCTAGCGCCCAATGTTCGGGCGATAGATAGGTATCTAAGTTCTTAGTAGGCACAGTAACTTTAAAAGACGCGTAATCTCCGCGCGGTTTCAAGGCTTCCACGACACAGGCATCACCGGGGCAGATATTACTGAGATGAGTTGTGACTTGATCAGCTGTAGTGCCAATCTTCACGTAGTACAAATGAAGGTACGATTTCCGTTCGGCTGCACACAGTAAACTCGACCCCGGGGTGGCCGTGCCGCGGGTTATATTCGTAGGAGCCCGCCGTGATCGCGTCTTCCGAGCGACTTTCTTCCAGTCGCTGGTCGCATCCGTATCCAGATTGTTATTATCGGTTGCAATAGCGCATCCCACGACTTGTTTTGATGTTACCGGTGCACTGGCACTGGGACTGGGAGTCGTCGGCGCACTCATCGATGTTGCAACGGGGCCGGCCGCCGCCGCGGGCGCCGCCTGCGTTGTGAGAGCGGACAGGTTTTTTCTCGCTCCCGCCTTGCTCCAAGCCGTCGTCGCGGTTGCCGCCGCAGCCGATGTTGCGGCGAGTTTTGTCGAAGCGGCCCGAAGTCGAGCAGCACGTATTGGTCGTTGCGTAGTTTCTTCGAGCGGCTTACCCTCCGTGTCGCCAATGTTACCGGGAGATACTTGCTTATCACTGTTTTCGAGCAGCACTTTAATTAAGTTATTTTGTTCAATAACAAGCGCCTCCAGGGATGTCACCTTGTCTTTCAGAACTAGCACAGTGTTGGTAAGTTCGCGAATAGCACTTTCGGTTGATTTAGCAGACATTTCTAATATTTATGAGTAAAAATCGCGGAGCGGCGGAAAACAAGTATTATCACTCCAAAAGTAGGAGGGTAGTACATTAGTTGAATGTGATGAAACCTTCACATTCAGGCGACTGAATGTGTAACCATGATCCAATCTGGTCAGATTCCCCTGGCAACAGGGTCAGACGGCAGTCGCTCCACTGTAAATAATTATCTGATTTGCTAAATCCTAGATAATGGTCGAGGAGGACCCCGGGCCCTCGTGTGCGAGATCACAACCGGTATATGAACGCCAAGATAATTATTATACCACTACTTAGAGATATCATGGCCAAGAGTTTTGTATTTTTTTATTAAATATTTATGTAAATTTTCCTAAATATCAGCTAAATGTTCATGATTTTGATGAAATTCAGCCCAAACGTTGTTTAATGTGTCTAAGCACTTTTCAAGCTACTCTGGAGTTTCAATTTACGCGGAATAGGAATATAATTAACTTCCATGCGTTTGATGCTTTCCAAAATTGCGTTTTGCGTTTAAACAATGATGCTGCCATTTTGATAGGAAGTAAAATATAGCATGATCTTACTTGAAAATGATAATGCTAATCGTATGCGCTAACGGTACTGATACTGGTGCACACGACTAATAAGGCTGGCATGTAATTTCTGATAATTTGCTCCACAAATATTGGTAAAGCCACTAATATTTTCTAAATGCACGGAAATGATAATTTATTGTCCAAAATGATATAGTCACTAAGATTATACCGAGGTTTATTATAGGTCGAGTCACAGATAATATTTAATTATGATATACACTCCGACGTCTACGCGGCGATGATAAATATTTGTTTATAACAAAATAACAAAAAAATTGACGTGTTCTTAGAAAAACTTGAACTACTGTTGCAGCACTTTTTTCATTAGATGTGTTTGATTGGCGGAGATTTTAATGGATTAATGTATAGATAACATAATAACCAACATCTCTATTCGCAGAATTGGGTCCATAAATGTGGATCAGAATGGCCTGTCAGATGAGCATTGTGCATTACTGGGGAATGTAGAGTTGGAAGGTAAATTTAATAATAAATGTAATAGCCGTAATGAACAGTATGTATATGTAGAGAAAAGGATTTATAATGAAAATAATTCTAATATTTTTAAACAACAAATTTTAGCAATTTTAGCTAATTGCAATCTATACGATTGCAATGAGCTAGGTATTAACGGATTTACTTTTTAAAATCACTGTAAGGAATAGTAATAGACTGGACGTTTCAATAGATGAGCAAGCTATTAGTAATGTCAGCGAAGTTAAATTTCTGGGTGTAGGTACGCATAGATCAATTCTTGAATTGGAAACCGGAACTCAACGCTTTCGTTGGCTTTATAAATTCTGCGTGTTATGCGTTACGGAGTCTAAGGGACGAACTAAATTGCCAACAGCTAAAATTGGTTTATTTTGCACTAGTAGAGTCAAAACCTAGATACAGTATTACATTTTTGGGCAAAGTTATGGTTAAGTTATAATATGTTAAAGGCTTTTACTGCTCAAATAAGATCAAGAAGAGCAATGGTTCGCATTTCACCGTGGGAATCATGGGAATCATGTTAATGAGTTTTAATTTAGGTTCTAAGACTGTCAATTATTGTTTGATTTTAATATTTTTGTCATTTAATGAATTTTTTTTAAGACTTAAGCTCTAATTATTGTAATTTATATTTTTAATTATAAGGAAATAATTATGGATGTCATTTTTTTCCTTTATTTTGAATAGTGGCAACATTTGAAAGTCCATCGAAAATAGTTTCGTTAAAAATTGAGGTACAGGCTAAAAACGATGAATGTTTTTATATTACTGGCGAAAAATGATGATTGTCAGTAAAAATTGTATAATTCATTGCTACCAATATCTGCACCCAAATACAATGACTGCTTACACTTGGCCAAATTCTGCCCTAAACTGCCCCCCCCCCCCCTTAAACTGGTCAGACTGTCCGGTCCCTAATTTACGTGTCTGATGGCAAATTATAAAGAAATTGCTGGACACGAACACATAAAATAAAAGGCAGATGTCAATAATATTTCTGTATAATTTATTGTCAATTTTCAGCGCACTTTGCGGTCCTTTCTTCTTCCTGTAAAAAATATAAAGAGAAACATAAATATTTTACTTTAAATGGAGAATCGATAGCCTTTAAGTTGGTATTGGTTAAGGGGTCCGACTCGTATCCCGAGGTACTAAGTTCGAACCGTGCTGTTGGGGCCAGCCCAATACTGCAATGTACCAATGACTATTTACTGAATTATGGACATTAGTCGCATTCACGTGAGGGAAATCATCGTGATGAAACGGACCAATGAGACAATGATAGATCTGGTCAGGTTCCTTCACTGAAGTCAGATAGTAGTCGCTTCACTACCTGATAACCTGATCTGCCAAATCCTCTACCATGGTCGAGGCGGACCCCGGGCCCTCGCGGTATAGCACAACTGAAACATTTCCGCTAATGTAACCAATTATTCATAGGGGTACCAGGGACTTCGCTTACTTTGACAGGTTGCGGAAACATGAGCATACTAAATTTTACTTACTGGCAATAATAAACTATATAGAGGAAATATAACTCGACGCTATTGAGTATTATATAATCTTAATAAGCCGCCTTCAATATTGGACACCATTTAAAATTTGTTGGTTTATACTGTTTAACTTAGGTGTCAACGTCTACTACATCAGATCTTGACACATTTGTCAAGAATCATAATTCTTGAAGGAGGGCGCTAGATCTTTTTCCTAAACGTCATTATTCCAATTTCACAATCGGGACATGTTAGTTTCTTTTTCCGTCACGTTCCTTTTTATCCATGTCCCATTGTTGGCGAATTCAAATTCTGTCACAGAATACTACATCCTCCCGGTGTTGCTACATTAAACGCAGAACTAGCGCCACCATTGACAGGTCACCTCTGTCTCCAGTAAAACTTAACATAGAATAAATATTGTCAGTTTGACCTATTAGTTGATAAAATAAAAAGCTTTAGCCATTAAAACTATTCAAATATTATTTACAGAAATGACTAATACAGAGCTAATGACTAATACGATCTGTCCAACGGTTACTGTTCACGCAAAATAATAAAAAAATATGTAAAACTATGGCAATGTAACGAATTTTGTGTCACCTGTCATCAATTTTGTAATAGTAATGGATTGAGCACATTACTATCCCTATCTATAATCCGGAGAGTAATGAGCAAGCCGAAAGATACGTAGAAATCAGGAATTTTTAGCATACTACAGACCCCCAGCAGAATAAATTTTCGGATGCAGATTTGATTTATTAAATTCACACCGTCCCTTGTCATCTGATTAGGATACAGCAGTCGACAAAGTTAATAAACAAAACGTGAGCGATATGCTGGGACAAGAAAAGTTGTTGTTGGGTGTGGTTAATTAGTCTTAGTTGAAGTATTCCAAAACCAAATTGCTCAATGGATTTCGCTGTTTTTATTAAAAGACTCGGTTCTTCCACTTACCCAGTGCGTACGCTGAACAGTGTAATTAAGAAGCATGTAAATCAATTATTGAAATATAAAAGGGACGAGTTAGTGGAAAGCTTGCCGAATGGGCATGTGACAATATAAGAGACGGCTGCAGATTTTTTGAACCAGCACGAGGATCATGTCATATTTGCCTATTTACAACCACCTCCGGGACAAGCAGATATTTAGAATGAACAACAACAATACCATCACCAATCAGGCAGCAACAATACCATCACCTGCTCCCGAGATTAACGCACTATCCACTAATGCCCACTATAGTGACCGCTGATGCCATTCCCACACTCACGACGATAATTTTAAGGATTGTAATAACAAGACCGAACAAAGGTAACAGCTATGGAGGGCGCCACCGTTGCGAGAATAAGATCAATAATCAGTAAAAATTACATAAAAAATATTAAAAACTGCCTTATTCTATTATGTTATTATTGTATATTACAGTTAAACTTACAGCCAAGTCGCAGTTATGTTAGTGGTTCGGAAATAAATGTACGATAAACATTCTGCAAGTGTAGTAAAACTCCGTTTTATCAATAATAACAATGATTTATTCCGTAGTATTAGTTATTTTGGTATTACAATCATCTTCTATACAAAGCCACCGAAAACATAATGACACTCACTCTTATAAATTATTCAAATGTCAAACGCTACCGAAGGTATTATTCTCATACAGCCATCACTTGACTTCTTAAAAAGGTTAACAAATCAGTACAATTTACTTGATTAAGCTGGATACAATATTAATTAATCATAATAATACATTATTTTGAGCATTAATTAATTAGACCTTACACTCGTCCATCCTGACCTCGTGCACGTCCCTGTGCACGAACCCAGGTGGAACCTTACACTCGGCGACTAAAAGCTAATAATAAAGTTATATGTGTAAACATAATCTTATCAATTATATTGAATTTATTTATGTCCCAAATGTTATACAATTTTAATACAATCGAGGAATCGTCAATGTAAACCCAATTAGATTTCAATAATTACTAGGTATGATATAAATAACAATTGGAATGAACACAGTAGTAAGTTATCTACCTAATACACAATAATATTAAACTTACAAACATCATAAATTATAGAAATCTGCAGTTTATTTCAAATCATCATTGATACTGTGAAAACCATAACTAAACCCAGCTTACGTTTCAGGTGTCCAAAGTCAAATAAAACTTCAATTAATTCATTTGTTGAAACGGCATCCTGCTAACCCATCCATTCTAGCAGTTTACCTTTTCAATGTTCACGCCTTTGTGTTGTAATTGGCTAACCCATCCATTCTAGCCAAAACAACTTCAATTAATTCTTTTGTCGAATCGGCATCCTGCTAACCCATCCATTCTAGCAGTTTACCTTTTCGATGTTCACGCCTTTGTGTTGTAATTGGCTAACCCATCCATTCTAGCCAAAACAACTTCAATTAATTCTTTTGACGAATCGGTATCCTGCTAACCCATCCATTCTAGCAGTTTACCTTTTCGATGTATATAAACCTTGGACGTAAACCCATCCATTCTTACGTTCCAGGTATCCTAAGCACAATTGAGAGTTAATCAGCTAACCCATCCATTCTAGCTGAATTAACTGTCAATTTATTCATTTGTCGAATCGGTAGTCGGTGCTAACCCATCCATATCATGTAGTAAATCATTTATTATAATTTCAGTTTCCAAAATATCATTAATTACTATCTTATTTACTCTAGGTATATAACTATATTCCATGTATACAATTAACGAATCAAAGTTTCTATTCATCTACATAATACACTATGTATCCTTGATGTCTTGTACTAATTTAGTGTTATTCACAGCATTCTTAAATGTAGCTAAAAATATCTCGTGTGACCCTGTGAGGGCACTGCTATTTCATTATTTGATATATTGAAACAATATTTATCCGGTTTTCACCAATCATGATTCATTATTACTTCATGACCAACCGTGTACTTTACAAATATAGCAGTACAATGCTAGATTTTGAAGACTATTTCAAGCTTTGTAAGTTCTAGAATCGGTAGCGCCTTGATCACCGGCTATTTTCCTGAGGTTATTAAACATGTCAGAGTCTAGAGAAATATCCTTAATGCTCATCAGATATTACCTGACAATTTCTTGTTCTATAGCAGTCCATCCAGTCTCAAATACGAAATGGTCCTATAAAAGGTCAAATAACGTCCAGTAAATTCATAATCATTTCAGCTCATTCCTCCAACAAGTGTTTTGTGGTCTGTTATCATGATTTAAAACTGGTAATTTTATTACTAAAAGGTTCAACGAAATGTATTTTAATACAAACCTTTCATATTTGTATTGCGTCCATTCCTGATCCTAGTGTCCATGAAACTAATTGACTCGGTCAAATTGATGTTTGTTTTGTTTGTAACAATTTATTACAACCTCGAAAATGGTTGAAAGCTATTGATAAATACAATATTATCTAATACAACGTACCCAGTATTTATATCCTCTTTGCTAAGAACCTATTTCAAGCGATTATTTATCAATTACCAAAATTGTCGGGGCGCCATCTAGAGAGTGGTTAGGAATGCTTTAGATGCCTATTGGAAAACTGCTCATTGATTCAAAAGTATATGCAACCGCGGTTTTGATGTCAGTATTACGTTTATAAAGTATTTCAATTCGCACTCGATGTATGAGTTTTATTAATAAAATAAACTGAATTAAATGAGACGCATCGCCATGGTGCCACCACTCCAGCGTCAAGAAGTAACTTTGAGACACTCATAACAAAGTGTTCGCCGCCATCGTGGATAAAATTTAAGTTGATTAATACTCCTCTACACTGCTACTACCACTACCAACGAATTCCCACAATTTTGACAAGGTGCTTTTAGTGCATAAGTCATTAGTGTCGTTTTGTTTAATCTGTACGAAATTAGTTGTAATGTTGATTAAATTTTCATTCTTGTATTTTGTCAAAAGAAAGATAGAAAACAAGCCAAAATTTTAATTTTAAAAGTAACAGTTTTCCACTTTTATGGAATATATATATATATTTTTTATATTATGAGGGACATCTAGAGTCAGTTACAACGCTGTTTTGTATTAGAGGACGAACTTGAACTATTATACAACGCTTCACCGTATAAAAGAGTTGTTGTGACATGTCCAGCAAAGAGACTATAATATTGATTAAAAAAAAACTGTTATATAACTTTTGATCGCTATAAATATATTCCGTAAAGTCTACTATATAGCAAAACCGCTCTATTATAGTCTCCTCATGACCACTTAGTACCATGTAACTACTATAGTTCTCATTCGTAGAGTCATCCTCCGTCATCTGTATCCTAAAATTTTTGTATTGATGAAACATCACTGCTAAAACACAAAAACAACAGTGGTTTGCAAGGAAACTTTATAACGTAAATTAGGTGCATGCTAGCCACATTTACCAGTGCTTTACAATAAAATTACTCCATACTTTATTTAAGCCTGTTATAGTAACTCACTATAATGGTTTTATGAAATGGTTAAGTAAACTTTTATAGCAATAACTTAAATAGGACATTTTGCCAGTCAAAAGGTATTGCCCAACGCTTTTTAGGCGATGGCTGTCACCGCTAAAACCGTATCTCATGATTTTATTATTATTTAAAAAGGAATGTTCATAAATCAATAGTTAAAATATATGGTATCTAACTAATTTCTATTGGCACCTCATGACCGTAGGTATATTATGATGTTTATACATTTTAATTCAGAACACATGATGAATTGTTGTATAGATTAATTTGAGAAGGTATCCATCCCTTCATGTGTTATTATATAATTATTCGTTGTTGTAACAGTACCTATTCCCTCCTAATATTTGAATCCCATGATTAGCTCCATGAGATCTCTTATATTTTATAGACAAGTTCGTCATTGTCATTAAAATTATGCAAACAATCATGTTGCATTGTATGCTTAATGGTCCATCTAAACAAACTCACATGAATGGGTGTATGCAATGCAAAACAACATCCATATGTAACCATGACAGATTCAGATTTCACTCACCCCTTCATTACAAAACTAACTAATAATATGGTGTCAGATTAACTCAATTTGTTAAACATCCTCAAACTTGCAATGCTACAGTGAACAGGAAATGACGCCAAGCTCACCATATTATAGCTATGAGAAAAGCTCAGACTGCCACAATCAACATACAGGCACATGTATGTTGGAAACTATTATATGTCAACTATTCAATTTTCTTAAAACACCACTTCTGCTTGTCAAAATTATAGTCAAGAGTTCACTCAGTGCTAATAGACTTCCCACACTGAATATCCTCCAATGTAAACAGGATTATGAATGGTAATATTTGTAACAGAACTGCCTGTAACCGATACAGCACCAATCTCTTTTCCATAGCTTCAATATAGGTAGATACTTTTCATGTATTTAATAACATATGCTTTTATTTTGTACCAAGACGTAACTTAGTTTTGTAGTGGCAACACTCACCATACCATTAGTGTGGCGGCCAGCCATGTGAGTGGCAGAGAGTCAGTCAGTAAGGCAGTCATTCATCCTTATGTGCTTCTTGCAGAGTAAAGACGTACCCTAAAGTTATCTTGCACTTGTACCAAGTTTCGTGGAATAAACAAAATAGTTCTAAAGTAATAATGGGTTTAAATACACTTAATACGACATTTAACCAATATTTTTGTGATTTAAGTCTCAAGTCAGTCTCAGTGTAACAAGTCATCAGATTGGGAGCAGCACAGCACCAGAGCGCTTGATTTCTACATATTATCCCTCAGTCTGTGTAATAAACGATCAACAACTCTTTTACTGTTACTGTCGCACTGGTTCTAAAAGGCTAATTTTTGTAATTCATACCTACTCCTTCCCCTTAACATATCTTCCAGCGATTAGCTATAACTTGGACCTAAAATGCATTATTTATTTATTTATTTAGGTTATAAATGAGCAGCATTGTTGCTGATGTGTCTATATCATACAGTGTTGAAAGTCATTTTAAATCAAGTAGAGACCAAGTCAATTTATTTTGTCATTCTTTCCCGCTATACCTACAATATGAAAGGTCTCAATCATACCATGTCTTGGCCAACCTTTGGAGCTTTTATAGCAAAATGTATTGTTAACTTTTAAAGCCCAATACGGAAATCAGTTATTACATTTTTTTATGATTTAAAATATTACTAGGACCTACTGCCATCAGCTGTGATGACGGCTGTGACATCAATTCTCTTTGATTTAGATTCGATTTTAAAATATTAATTACATCTTGAGTTGAATAACTAGGACTATTGAATATAGAACTGGAACTGGCTGACCTTCTCCCTCGCCCGCATGGCATGATGATCGTCACTCACATCGGAGAACCTTCACGTTCACGGCCTTCACCCTCACGGCGTATGAGCGTTTGTGCGCTCCACAGCTGAGCGGTGGCGATGGATGCCACTGGTGTTTTGTCCCATTCGGCTACGCTCCCTGCAGACTTCTTCTTTTAGCGCCCGAAAGTGCTGTCACTCCTGGTCCAATTCCAACTCCCACATTTGGAGGCTGCCGCAATTTCTGCAACGACGACTAGGGCTGCGGCTTCAGCGGCTAACTCAGCTACTGTCGCCGCGCAGGCTATGGCCGCAGCGCTCCCGGCTGTGGCTGCGCCTGGCGCCACCGTTGTCGTACCGGATCGACCTCTGGTCGGGCGTCTTCAGGCGCCTCCGGTAGCTGTCATCGCTTTCCATGCATCTCGGACACAAACAAATTCGTTAACAATTTTACTCAACTACAAAAGAATATGTAGGTATAAAAACGTCGAGCCAAAGCGGTCCGAGTGGATAGCTTAATTGGTTTATCTACTACGTGAGAGTGTAGGTATTTCACAGTGAATTTTAATTCCCTAACCATTAAATTCAATGCGAGCAATGAAAGTGTCAATAAAGAATTTATCATTTTACAAATTAACAAGGGAAGAGAAATTGTAATGCTTCCTTCACGTGGTGAATAGATGGTTGTATTGGGTTAGTATTCCGTCGTAACCAGTTGCGAAACCCCAAGTTACGTTTCGAAGAGCGAAAGGAATTTTCTCTTGTACAAATACAGAAACATAAATGTAAAACATGGGCCACTTACCACTTCTGATATGTAGTAAAACTCCGTTTTATCAATAATAACAATGATTTATTCCGTAGTATTAGTTATTTTGGTATTACAATCATCTTCTATACAAAGCCACCGAAAACATAATGACACTCACTCTTATAAATTATTCAAATGTCAAACGCTACCGAAGGTATTATTCTCATACAGCCATCACTTGACTTCTTAAAAAGGTTAACAAATCAGTACAATTTACTTGATTAAGCTGGATACAATATTAATTAATCATAATAATACATTATTTTGAGCATTAATTAATTAGACCTTACACAAGCAATCTGTTAGTATTGCACGAAAACTCATAATTGTAGTGATTATAATTTATTTACTGTGATAAAGCGATCATTTCTCGAAGTAAAATCGATACATGGACTTAATTCGTGAGTGAGATCTAACCAAAGACTTCTATATATGGACCGGCACATGGCAATGAGACCACTTCATTGGAGCTAAAACTGCAATGGAGCTCCAACGTCGTCTCAGTGACGTTTCGGCCATATACGAATGATTACTTTACAATGTAATAATGCCGAGTTGCTTAGGAAACACATACACTAACTCCGATAAACAGCAACCAAAAACAAGGATGGAGTATCTTTTTTCCGTAAAGTATAACAAACATCATGTATTACTTGTAAAACTTATGTTTTTAGCATTTCCAATAACTATTTCAGTGTTTATTGCTAAATTATTAACCGGCCATGATTAGTTGGTATGTTCAATTAAATGCAATACACTCCATTTGCTTGTTTTTTATTTGGCCGTCTTGCATACACGCGCACGATGTGACTTTGCACTGGCGGTATAACACCGTGGATTTAGTTCTGACCATTAAATGTAGGTAGAACAGAAAAAATACATATTACTGTGATATGTTTAATACAGCATAACCCGGAACGGACGAATATTTGGAACTACCGTCATACTTACTTTTGTTCAGCTCAAATATAGCTATCCAACGACGTATTACACATATCTATTGGAAAGGCAACCACTGTCCATACAAATTCTTGTACGCGTTAACAATGTTATATCTGACAGTTTGACAAGACTGTTGACAAACCTAATCGACCCGGTGGGCCAAACCGGAACTAAGTGTTGCCGTTTGGAAATGTAATGTAAAAGCCAAGAATCAAATTGATATGACAAGTGCGTTTACCCGAAAGGAACAGACTCAAAGTACTAGTGTTGCAAACACTACCAACATTTAGCCTCAAAATTTTAAAAAAATCCCCTATCATGTTATAGCGAATCATGCGAATAAATTTACTAGAGTGCGCGTCATAACTAATAAATTAATGATAAAATAAACTATGTACTGCGTAAGGTCTTTGCAATTTTACTAGACTATCAAATTTAGTTCCAGTTCATTATCTTCGCACACTCTATACTTCGGTTTTTAATCAAAACAAAAACATGAGTACAAAGCGTTTAGTCACGTACAATGAGTGTTCCAAACGGAGAGCAAAACATATCATTCATTTTGGACCAAAAACTCGTAAGTGCGAGCCAGAAATTCCTAACATTTTATACTATGGCATCAAATCTGTAGATACGTAAACCACCACCTCTATGTATTACTGGGCGTACGGCACTAGATAAATTTAGGGTCCATATTAAAAAGTAATACCCCACAACTAAGATAATTTATCAGTACGTACCACAGCAGTAGGCCTAGCACAAGTTGCTCTCGCGCGCGATAAGCGAGAAAAATACGTGACATAGGTATTGCTATCTCTTTCGTCTTAGTATTGAGAGAAAGAGACAAACGCTCTCTCGCGGCGGGAGCTTTGTCGCGGACACACTTGTGCTAGGGCCACAGGTATCCCTAACAAGCTTGAAACCAGGATATATGCCGGACTGAAGCTTGACTTTACTTGTTCTTAATTTGGTGGAATAGCGATTGTTGATCACAATTGCAATTGTCAATCTTTTAGTCCGACATGGTCAACAAATAATGTCTTCGTTTTTTTCATTCTTAGCAGATTTTGTATTTTGTGATCGCGTTCATGCATGGTATTTTTATTAGCTTGTCATCTCTATGTGATACTCCCTCTACGACGCTGTCACCCGGTCAGACATGTTTGTGGCACTGTAGACGGCGCAGTTTTTTTTACTACGGTAACCGTCAGAGTTATTTGTTCGTTCAACCGCTTATAGATGTATATTTCTATGGATCTGACATTACATTATCTAGTGATTTCGATGACCGCCAATTTTTTATACTAAATTGTGATAGTACCTACTCAGTTGATGTGCAACTCTCTACCACAATTGAACAAGCACGACATCTACGGTCAAATATGTTGAATAACGTCACTGACATAGGTTAAATAAACATCACTAACAAATCAATATTCGCCTGGCCACTACTAATCGAGCTAGTACTATTGGAAAAAGTAGAGGGCGCTAGTAGTATAACTCGCGCCATCTGTGTTTGAGCGCGTGAACTGTTGTGCCGGCCACGATACTATGCACTGCAATGCTCCCTTGTGTGGGAGTCACGGTGATCCTAAATATCTTCAAGACAGTCCGGTAGAGGGCAACGGTAGCCGCACATGTCTTTCGAGTGGTCCAGTGTAGTGCGCAAATAAACAGAAAAGGTAATAATGACTCCACCTCTTGGAAACTGTGCAGTATGTAAGGAAAAAATACCTAAAATATATTATCTGCAATGTAAGCCCTGTGGAAGGGCTTTCGATCTAGATTGTGCAAGCATTTCTGTTATCTTGTTTAATCTTATGAAAAATGAGACGTTCTAAATATGTAAAATATATATGGCGGAAAACATTCAATTAAAATCAGAAATACAAAAAAGATATCCACACCCAGGCAGCGACCACACTTACTTAAAGATAAGCAACCAGCGGTATCCACTGTCACCGCTGCTGTTTGTACAAAGTCTAGTAAGAAATTAAGCTCGGAATCATCACCCACTGAGTCTAAATCTCCTAGTTCTGCCCAATATGAAAATAATAACGATGATTACATCACAATACGGAAAAAAACAAGCAACTGCAAGTCTACAGAGTTGTTGCATACTTCTCTGCTTGAAAAACGCCTGTCAACTTCTTCTTCATATTCAGAAATGGATTCTAAAATAAACCGTAACAGTTTGCCCGACTTATATACACTACAAAATGAAGAGGTGGTAATATTAAAACAAGAAATTACAAAACTGAAAACGCAACTGGTATCGGCTGACAATGAAGTTGAAAATGTAGCCTTACAGAAGATATCTTAAAATAACAATTCAGGAACAGAACAAAAGAAATAAAGATTTATTGTACATTTATGTTCAAATAACACAAGTAAATCAGGAGAAAAAATAGCAGAAAGAAGTAAACACGAAAATAAAGATGGTAACAACGCATTGAGCTAGTGAGCAATCTATGATACAGAACGAAAAGATAGAGTAAAGTAAAAACAAGTATAAATGCGAGCAGCTAGGATATCATAAAAAAGATGTACAGAATGGTAATCAATGTATGAAAAAGAAAATACTGATACTTGCTGATCAACAGGGTCGTGGTTTACAACAAGCATTGAAGAAATTTAATAGGCTCAGACTACGATACTTGTTGTGTAAAACTAATTTGCTTAAATGGATAAATTATATCTATATATATAAAAATGAATTGCTGTTCGTTAGTCTCGCTAAAACTCGAAAATGATGTTGACTAGACAAAGCGATGAGAATCGGTACTTGACAGAAGTATTCTAATTGTAGAGTGAACATGCTTGTCGTGCTAAATTAAAAACTTGGTTAGTTTTACACTTTAAAAAAATACGTTAATCACACCAATACCAGTATGAGGGAGTAGATTATAGTTAATTGAATCCATAGGGTTGATCCTGCTCACGTGTCCTGAATCACCCTGTATATATATACACTAAACGCTAAAAAGGCCAAAGCTTAGTTCCGCAGATACGCGAAGGTGCCTACGGGCCTACTATTCTGCCTTCTTCTGCTATTTCTTTTTTTTTAACATGTCTTATTTTATTTTATTAGGGATAACAACAGCCATAAAATAGGTTGATTACATTTTGTTGTGAACTTTGTCACTAGGCCAATGACAGTTATCCACGCTTATATTAATATTAGGTATCTAACGAACATGTTATTAAACAAAATAATCGTATCTTAAATCAACTAAGTATCGTAGAAGATAAACATCGAACACATAAACAACTGTTTTTAAGCAGAATAACCGTACCCCAAATGAACCTAGTATCGTAGGAGGTAAGGTAACAATCACATAACCAACTGTTTTTAAATAGAACAATCGTACCTTAAATTAACTCAATATAATAGAAATTAGGTATCAAACACATAAAGCAACAAATCCAAGTGATGCTCGAGATTGCCGTCCATCATCGGTCTAATTCAAACGTACTTCTTTTGTACGGGTACCTGTCTAAGCGAGTGTTTCATCAATGACAGATAAAGTGCATAACTGCATGTGCAAATATGTGCTACTATGTCTTGTGTACAAGTAACCTTTATCCAAATGTTAATCTGTGGTATGAGTTAGGTATCAGTGCATTCATAACTGATGTATTAATATGTTATTTGTCCTATATACTATCTTAAAAGTAAATACCTGTATAGAACAGCAGTTCAGTCCCATGGACTTTTGTCATTTACATATTCAGATATACTATAATAACTTTTTGTCATAATTTGTTTTTTATAGTGACTTGAAATTTATTTAATGGTAAATTCTGAATATCTGTTGGAACCTTATTATAAAAGCGTACACATTGACCCATAAATGATTTGTGGACTTTGGCTAGACGACAAGCACCAGCATCAATCTTATCTTTATTTCTTGTATTAATATTACGAACATCACTATTATTCTTAAATAAGTGTAAATTTTTTTGAACATACATTAAGTTCTCATACATATATTGTGACGGCATTGTCATTATATCAATATTCCTGAATTTATCTCTTAGTGAAGTTCTAGGTCTCAATTGATAAATCGCGCGAATAGCCCTTTTCTGCAGTACAAATACATTGTGCCAGTCGGCAGCGTGTCCCCACAGCAGTATGCCATAGGCCATAATACTGTGGAAATAACTAAAGTAAACTAATCTTGCTGTAGCCTCGTCAGAAATACCTCGTATTTTCTTTACAGCATATGCTGCAGAACTTAGCCTTATCGCCAATTTATCAATGTGAGGACCCCATTGCAATCTATTATCCAGAGTAAAGCCTAAAAATACTGTATAATCTACAAGATTCAAATTTTTGCCTTTTATTTGTACATTAGTAGGCACTGATCTAACATTTGGCAAAGAGAAATTTAGACATTTTGTCTTCTTGCCATTCAGTAATAAATTATTAACCGTAAACCAGTTTACCACTTCTGCAATAGTACTAACTAACTACTAACTGGTTGCCTTAGGATGTTGAAACTTCAGTTCACGTACTCATTCTTTGAATCGTTTACAATTTACTAAGGTTTAGCAACAAATAATTATATAATTATTGAACAATTATACTTACGTTATCACTGAAATAAAAAAAAAACATATTTACTTAACAGAAATCGTCATCAGCATAATCACTACATAGTATAAAACAAAGTCGCTTTCTCTGTCCCTATGTCCCTTTGTATGCTTAAATCTTTGAAACTACGCAACGGATTTTGATGCGGTTTTTTTTAATAGATAGAGTGATTCAAGAGGAAGGTTTATAAGCAAGAAAAAGGGGTAGTAGGTGTACGCGAACGAAGTCGCGCCGGGTCCACTAGTATTAATATAAAGCCTTCTGGAAACCTGGGTCAAGTTTTTTATCTGTAGTTTAGTTAGAATTAAGGTTTTTGGTGTTAAAGTAAGGCTTTCTTAAAATGTTAATAACATTATTTTATTTTTTACTTTATTTATTAAAATAAATTTTTACCTTGTAATATTTGTAACTAAAACTAAATAGAGCTTGGCAATTTATTTTATATTGTTGAATATTAATGAATTTTAATTTATTTTAAATATTTACATTATTTAACCAACCAAGGAAATTAACCAAGGTCACCGACATGGCCCTAAGGATTGCCAGGCTAAATTAGCAGTGGGCAGGGAACATAGCTCGAAGAAAAGTTGGCCGATGGGGCAGTAAAGTTCTCTAGTGGCGACCACGCACCGAAGGACGCAGCGTGGGTAGACCTCCCACAAGGTGGACCGACGACTTGGTAAAGATTTCAGGTGCCAGCAGGATGCGGAAGGCACAGGATCGGTATTTGTGGAGATCTCTGGGGAAGGCTTATGCCCAGCAGTGGGCGTCTTTCGGCTGATATGATGATTTACATTATTTATTTGAATTTGAATTTTATTCTTTATCATCATCATCGTCTAAGCGCTTATCCCGGCCTCTGTCAGGGTTCGCTTTCCTACTCAATCTTCTCCACTTCGCCCCGTCTTCGGAATCTTAACGTCGTAAGCCGTTGGCTCTCGCATTCGACTCAGCGGTGACAATCCGTCGCTTCTTAGGCCGCCTTCTTCTTAGGGGCCTCTTTCCTGATACCGGCAGATTGAGGCACCTATTTCCCATATATACCTGAGGTTTACACAACATGGGACCAAACCAGCGTAGACGAGCCTCAGCAGGTAGAGAAATGCGTAATGCAGAGGTTGATTCTTACTACAATGAGACTCCTTGAGGACTCTGAGGGCAAAGATTGGATCCATGGTACTGCAGCCCGGCCTGAAGTCGTATTGACATTCCGACAACGAACATTCCTGGCGAAGTCTCTGGTCCATGATACGTTCGAGTAGCTTCATTGTGTGGCTCATGAATTTAATACCTCGATAGTTGCCGCACTCCTGCACACTGCCAATTCCTTTATAGATTGGCGTAATAATATTTACGCGCCTCGCGTCAGGTATAAGCCCCTTGGCTACGATCCTATTGAGTAGTTCAGTGAGCAAGAGTACGCCTCGGGTCCCCATTGTTTTTCAATTTTCTATATGTATTCTATCATGGCCAATAGCTTTCACGGTCTTCATATGGGCCAGAGACCTCTCCACCTCGTCAGGGGTAATCGGGCTTATCAAGCCAAGGTTTGCAGGAAGCTGTGGTGGTGGACGTGGTTGTTGGCCTCGTTAGACAGTTCCTTGAAATGACAGCACCAACGGTCTTTAATAGAGATTGCACTTGTAAGCAACACGATGTCTACACCCTTTATGGCAACACACTTTGTCACATCTAAACTGGCTCAACTCCGCGACTTTGCCAGCTTGTAGACGAGCTTCTGCCCCTCCACGGAATCCAGCGCTTCGTAGAGCGGAGTCAGCTGAGCCGACCGTGCTTTTGCCACAATCGTCTTAGCTCGCCGCTTTGCCCCGAAGTACATCTCCTTATCCGAAGGTGCTGTGCTGCCATTTCTTAAAACATGACTTTTTGTCCCTCACTGTTTCGTGCACCTCACTATTCGACCATCCCGTATCCATGTTAATTCCTCGGCCGCCTTCCGATTTAAAAATTGAATTAATCACTTGTTTAATATTTTTTCCAGAACTTTTGATAGTGTAGGTAGTACAGAAATAGGCCTGTAGTTTTCCACGTTATTTTTAACCCCTTTTGTGGATCGGGTGGACCAAGGCCTTTTTAAAAGCGTTTGGAAAAACTCCTCTATTCGCCATTGAATTTCAAAATTATGAGAGATATACCGTCATAGCCCGTTGATGAATCAGATCGGAGGTTCAGGATGATACACTCTATTTCTTTTTCATCTGTTTGAGATTACTCAAACATTAGTCATTAGACCATCGAGTTTGGTATGAACTTATGCTTGAGATTTTGCGAGATATCGTCACCGACGCCAGCGGAAATCCTGGCTGCAAGTGTTTTACCAATCCGAGCAAAGAATTCGTTAACCAAATTTAGAGAGGAATTGTTGTTATCCGACAGTTTCAAGAGTTCGTGAGGAAGTTCGAGGTCGTTTGGTATACGTTATTCACTTAATTGTCTTCCAGGTGGCTTTAGCGTTATTTTTCGATTTTAGCAACTCATTTTTCTCGAATACTTAATCATAGTACCCTGGCTGTTAACGTAAAGAACTTCCCTTTCCATCACCTTTAACGAACCATTCCTACCTACAACATAGTTGTTGTTAAGCTCCGTAAATATTTTTGTTAAATAATTGTTTATTCTTGGTTTTTCTTCGATATACTTTGTGCAACGCCGACTGACAAATATTTTTTATGTAATAACTGTGCATTACTGACAAAAAGTGAAAAACAATTGTTGTTCACAAAGCCAAGTAACGATGGCGTGAACGGCGAGTGGCGCTCACGCGCAGGCGAGTTACACGGCTGCGCGCTCTGCATAAACGCGAGATTCCTGTGCATCACGCTGAGCTATTGTGCGCCCGCGCCGCTACAAGTGACAGCAGTGCAGAGGAGACACATAACGCGGCGACGGTCAGTACCTACTTTTACGGGGGTGACTATATTGCGTGTAATATGAACTGCGCAAAGTGCTAGGAACATGTCGTCGACTCGGAATCTGGTATTAATTGTTACTCATGCAATAGTTATTTTCACACGACCTGTATATCCTGGCTACAGGAGTTGTAATAATGGAAAGTAATGGTGCCCATAAAAAATGCCTCTCATCCAAAGATTTCTATATAATACTCTCACCACACGTCCGTCAACACGACAGACCTTGGCTTGGCTTGGAAATTAAGTGGGAAATGAAAAATGCAGGTAAAGGAGAAAAAGGGTACATGGAATAATGCCATTCACGGAAGGAAAAGGGTATTTTGTATTAACAAAATATCTACAGGCGACTCTTGTCTCACAGGACAAGATTTTGTGGAGATCTCGGAGGGAGGCAAATGCTAAGCAGTGGGTGTCTTTTGGCTGACATGATAATGGTCTGTCCGCGGTCGTATTCAGTCCAATAGGACGCAACCGCATCGCCCACGCCTGTGTGGGGTTAGGCTCTATTATGGATAGCCCATAGAGTTACTATCCGAGGTAAATAACTCTTTGGATATACCACTATATGATAGTCACAGACATAGCAGACTAAACACAAATTACAAATATTCCCTGTTCGCTCACTCTACAATGATTATGTCAAAGTCAAAGTCAAATAATTTTTATTCAATTTAAGTTTACAAAACTCTTATGAACGTAACAAAAACAAAATCATGTTTTACACAATATATTTAAAAAAATTATTGGTCCTAGGATCGGACTGACTGACTGTCACTGTCACTTTGACAGTTTGACTCACCGCCCGAATCAACGTAGCACGGTGCCGCGCCGCGTGCTTTCCTTTCGTACACAAACAAAACAAATATTATACGAACACGAAAAAAATATATCAACGGTGATAACTGTGATGATAATTAATGGTTAAATCACAACCATACGCATTTACCGGTAGGTACATACTGCATACCTGTGAATAGGCCTAAAATTCGAAGGGTCTTGTCGTCCACCATCCTTGTAAAGAGGGACTATTTTGCTAATCTTCATAAGATCAGGAAAAGTCCCTTCGTCTATTAAAAATATCAGCGAGTTGAGGAGCTATGTCTTTTAAAATGCTTCTAATTATATAGACTGACATACCCCATATATCCTTAGTTCGTTTCAAATTGAGAGAGTTGAATGCTTTTAGAATTTCAATATCGCCGATGTGCCCAAACTTGAAATTGACCATACACGCAGGGAGACTTTGTTTGAGAACTTACTCAGCTGAATCAGCAGACGAGTTCAGGTTTTAAGTGGTGTTTATGGCAATCTTGGAAAAGTACTCATTAAAAGTGTTTGCTATCTCATGGTCATTTCTAATATGAATCTTGCTATCCCGTTTTTTCGTCTATTTAAATAAGCTCTAAGAAAATGACGTGCGCAATGTTTTGAACGTTCGACATGTAGCTCAAGCTAACAACGACCTGACGTTTCTTTTGAACATCTGTGTAAATTTTATAATTACCAAATAAAAGTTAAATCAAATTATTTAAAAGACGGTGTAATTTAGTGCACATTTATATGAAAGCGCAAAGCATGGAAATACATCTGGATTATTTTTCATCGGTAAGTAAACATTCGTGGTCGTGGCGATCGGGAATAGATTTCTGAAATTGCGTCAAAAATATACATCGTAATAGTGTGAATTTGCAATAATTGAAATACTTTACCATAAAATAACATGCCATTAAAGAAGAATTTATAATTATTGGCAAATAGAGCAATATCGGTGTACGAAAATATTTTTATACTAACAAGGTCGGATTTAGTATTCATTGTAAAGAATTTTCAACTCAAATCTTGTAAATAGAGGTTCACAATTTTATGTGTATTAGGGTTTCATACCAAACATGTTTCTAAATGACAGGTTCAGACATTTTATGAAACAACTTAATGGATTAATCGCATATTTACGTTTATTTACATTTATTTGTTTTTCTAGGTTTCATAAAGACCAGACATGTGATATCTGAGTTGGAAGAGCTGTGTTGTAAACATTTTGAAGAACAAGACAATAAGTTGATGCAAATCCCTTCTGTCCCGGTGCACCATCATTATTTGAATTTTTAGTGAAAATAAAGAATATGCTGCCTGCTTAATATATTAATTAGAGATGAAACGGATATCCGGTTGCTATCCGGTATCCGGCCTATCCGGCCTTAATTTACTATCCGGCCGGATACCGGATAGCTCGTTAATATCCGGCCGGATACCGGTTAGTAAAAAGTAAAAGAAGTAAAAAATGTATGAAAATTTCATCGTCGTCGACAAATTTAGGGCTATCTGCACCATAGCGGTCTTTTGGGTGACAGAGCACATATCCATACCATCGCATTCGGCGTTCTCTAAATTTCTCGGGGATATATGAGACTTTGTAACTTCCATGAGTGTGGACATTAGATACGTACTTTGAATAGCGTAAAAAAGCGCATTTTAGTCGTGTGTTGTTTTGACAAGTGTTGTTTAGTATAATATTTTTTCCAAAGTCAGTCAAGGTTTATACTGGATGAAAAATACAAAAGTCTCTATATTTAGAGGTAATAAACGATGTCATTTATCCTCCGATATGCTGGGGGCATGTGTAAGCCCGTATTTTAAAACCACGAATCCTTTCGAGGTCGAAAGAATTGTTTAGTTCAACGTTCAAATTTTTCTAAGGATGCCTTGAAATCACACATGCAGTCGTCTAAAGTCTCACAGAAACAATTTGTTCAGAGTAAATGTTCAGCCGGATATCCGGCTAAGAGGCTGGCCGGATATCCGGTATCCGGCCAAACCACTATCCGTTTCATCTCTAATATTAATGTACCTATCCTTTTTTTTTTTTTCGTGACTATGTCCTTTAGAGGGCATAATATTAAATTTATTGTGAAGTCATATAGGCCAACCTGTGGACAGTAAAGCCGCTTGTAACGATAACTAAGTAGATACCCTCTTAGTTTAGAAGTTACGAGGCAACAAATAAACATTGATACCGGTCAAAATCATAACTCTCCTTATGCAAAAGCAAGCACTGCCGATTCACGGTATGTAGGTTCGAGAGATCGAAATGACGGTGGTAGGTATCAAGGCGTGGGTTTGATCCTCAGACGTATATCTTTGAAGATGTATCTTTATATATCTTGATATATCTTTGAAGATGGTTTTCGTAATATATACGTAATTTATACATGGATTCAAATAATTTATTTGGCTTTTCAGTGAAGGAATAAATCGTGAAAAAACTTGCATGTTAGAGATTAATTCGAATTATGAAGTCTGCCAATCCGCATTTGGCCTGAGTGGTAAACTATTACCCGTTCTCACTCAATGAGGGGACAGAGCTATTATCTAGTATAGGCTGATTAGGTGACATGACAATATAAATATGCCCATAAGTCAGATTTGTTTGTGTTCGTTACGGAATAGGAATTCGTAGTAAAAAATAATTTATCTGCAGATAAGCTGCCTTGTTTCGTCCCTGCATTTGCCTTAGTGTGTGTGTTATAGAGATGTGTGACATTTTGTCTTGAATTAAAACTCGGTATGTTCTCTCTGCTTCTGTAGATATTTTTTTTCTCTATTATGATAGCCAGTCTCCCTGCCCTGCCCTGTTGATGTAAAAGACCTGCTTTAGTGCGGGCACAGACCTTCAGAAAAGGTAAGGGCCAGTCAGGACCGGAACCTACCGGCACACCTATTGGGCCGGGTATTATTAAATTTTTTATTCAGTCGTTATCAAGCGCTTGCCGGGAAAGGTTGACGGTAATAAAAAAAGGAAAAAAGGTAGGTTGGATGAGGAGGAACAAAAAATGCGGGTAGGCAGTATCAGTCTACCGCCGTCAGTTTTCGTGAATACATGAATTTGACCTGTGTTAAGAATTGGCTCTGTTTAGCCTGGGGCTTGACCAGGTCCAGCCCAAGGTTACTATCCTTCTACGCGGAAACTATTGGTCTTAGAATACTAGTTCCTAAAGTGGTATGATAGCACTCATCCAGATTTTTATTTCGAGTGACATAAGTGAGTGAATAAAATGCTATATCTCAGAAACCATTCCACCTCCAACCGATAATTTAATGAGATAATCAATGTGGCTAGTTAACAATGTAATAAAGACCGTACCAATATCATGGCAATGGTCGGAAATAGCATGGGAATAACTAGAAATGATATTGTAGAGAGTTTTAGAGAAAATTACTTTGTGTGCTTTCCCGTATACAAATAATGACCCTAAGTTAAATAGACGTGTTCATAGACTGAAAACATGTTTATATAATTTGACTCGTTATAGTAACGCATTTTTATTTTGTGACGTCAACAAATTTGTTGGCAATATTATTTGTGTAAATGATAATAATATTTTGTATCTCAAGGAAAAGGACAAAGACGAAGGGCCGTGACAATTCTAAACGTGGCACGGTCGAGTAAAGTGCCGATGTTTTTAGAGGGCATTGCCTGTAGCCAGAGACCCGATTCCCACTCGCCAGCTGCCAGGAGGCGAGCACGCTCTGCAGAATTGGTTGATGCGCTCAAAAGGTTGTTTCGCACCAATCTGCAGAGCGGCTCGTCCCAAAGCCGCTGCAAGCAAGGATTAGCCGGAAGGTCCAACTCCGGGCAAGCCAACTGCCAAGCATTTTTGGCCTTGGTGGAGAATGCCGACTCAAACGTCCCCAGTTTTGACAAAATCTCATTTACTAGGGACTGCGAGCTATTCACCGAGGACAAAAAGGCTGGCAGAGAAACATTCGACACTTTCTGAATGCCCAGACCACCATATCGAATAGGCAATGATGCCTGGTCTCAGGAGGAATTAGCAAAATATATATTTATAACAGAACAGAGGGTTTGTTTCACGGTGTTGTCTAGGAACTCTAAAAGAGCAGGATGTTTCCACAGCTGACAACACCGCAAAATGTACATAAATTTAGGAACAAATAAACAATATCTTATTATAACATAAGCCATGTGGCTGTTGATTTGGAGTAGGCGGTCCGAAACATCATTAAAATTTTGAATTTTTTTGTTAACAAAATTTTGGAAGGAATCATCGAAAATTGGGGAGCCTAGGAGGTGAAGCGAGGACATGCCGACGACTGTGATATTAGGAGCTAAAGCGCTTAAAGCAGTACAAATAGCGACAGGCGTCAAACAAGATTCAGAGATAAACAGCTCACATTTCGAGAAATTCAACTCCATGCCTATGGCACTGAACTCTCGAATGAGGAGCTGTAGATCCCGCAATACTGTGCTCGCTTCACCTCCTAAAGTCCCATCGTCAAGGTACCACACGTTAAATTAGAATTTAGTTTTTCGATAATAGGGTGGATCGATAGACTAAAAATGGCCGGCCCGAGAGGGTCGCCTTGCTGGCAGCCGACCGCAGAGTGCAGGAGGTGGCCCTTGTGTACAAGGTTGGTGGGCTCCTTGTAACACTGCCACAAAAATTTATATACGGCCGGCAATTTCGTACGAATTTGATCCAGCAAGGCGCCCCTGTCTACAGAATTGAATGCGTTCTTTACATCTACCTTCAGCAAAACCTCACCGCCGTCATTCATAAGGGACGTCCTAAGGGCATGAACGGTGGCTTCACAACCACCTTTCGTGCCAAAACCGAGCTGGAGGGGCTGAAAATAATCTTTTAGGTTAGGGGCGGCGAATCTACAACAAAACTTGGCTGTCAGGCGTCGGTAGGTGGTGAAGAATATCTTCAGCCTCACCAGCGCAGCTCAAGAGGTCCTTTGGGTGCTGCGAGGTCAGGCAATCTATGCCACCCGCCGAGCCGTTAGGGAATGAATAAACGGCTTGGCGGACGGCATAGGCTGAAATTTGCAGCGCGGGATCCGCAGCACTAGGGGCATCTGGCAAGCGAAGATCTGCCGAAGGTACAGGGTGTTCAGAACGTAGGCCGGCCAACGGCTCGGGCGTGTCGGGGGCAAAGGTGTCGCTGGAAAAAAGGATCCTGGCAGCCCCTTTAATATCACCGTCGTTTAGTTTATTTTCTACATGTTGAAATATACGTGGATATGAAGAAAAACATGAGACAAGATGTGAACAGTTATTTTTTATGCAAAATGTCAATGAATTTGTATTGTTTGGCTCCGAATCTTCAACATGTAGAATGCGGTATGGGAATATAAGAAGGAGCTCCCAGCTATGCGTGTCGTTCTTGTTTGTTACACTTTGAATGTCCCGCGCGAGGGTCTGAGCAACAGAAACCCTCGCCCCGTGGGGTATTATTTTTACAACACGTTTTGTAGCTTTTAAGTCAGACACCCGTTCCCAGAATGGCTTTACTCGTTCCCACTGCTACTGGTGCAGTTCCATACTGCACCTGTAGCAGTGGGAACGAGGCCCGGCAAAGGGACAGAGGCGGTAAGGGCGCAGCGATCTTTGTGCGCCTTACCTATATGGATGTTAAGGCCCCTCTGTCCCTTACATAAATGAGGCTGGGGGCACCTGGGGCAACGGATCCAATTTGCCAGCGAACTCAACTGTCCATTGGGAACCTCGGACATATGTAAAAAAGTAAACTGATAAACTATATATACAAAAACTGACAACTGCAGTCTAGGTGACTTTCAAACGTGACGTCTGAGGCACATCATGCGCCAAATCCAGACACGCAATGGAAATGACTTGATTTCGGCCTTTTCACATGCGCAGCTTATTTCCAATGGCAACAGTCAAGCAACATTAGACGTTGCTAAGGGAACGGCATGCCGATCTGTCATAACATTACTTATGGCGTATGAAGCTAAAATAAATAAACAAAACGGCCGCAACACCACCAAATATCCGAGTACGCACAACAGTACCAACAATGAAAACTATGTATGACTACTTTATTATCCACAAATTCACACACGAATCCCAATATTATCAGTGCAATATGTAGATTACATTTATGTTAGATGTACTACTATTTAAATTGATTTAAAATTCGGGAGCTATTTGTTTACGTAAGATGACAGATGACAGAAGCTGACTATAATAAGTATATATTTTATATATTAAATAATGACATACTAAATTAAATAATTGCGCCGACGACGCAACCTGCATCGGCGCGCGCATTTAAATTTAGACGATTTCGAAAAATAGGCGATGCTTGTTATTATCTGGGCCTAAGAGAAAATAAATATTTTCTTTGATTGAATGAAGGACAATAATTTGCCCCATTTAAACAAATACAAACAAATTAAATAGAAGAAAGTATGACCAACAGGCGGCCTTGTCACTTGCAGCGATTCCTTCAACGTATGGTACCTAGAAACTAATAACTAACCCACGCTCGAAAAAATTATGTCTACGAGACTATTTATGCCTACAATATTTATGTAATGTAACTTGTCTAGTACATGGACTGGTAGAAACAGTAAGACGGCTAAATACTTACATCCTATTTAGAAAATAGCATTAATTTGTCAAATTCAAGTAATGAAGGGTTTAAAACTCAGTTTTCTAATTAATAAAAAGCCTTGATTAGATCCCACAATTCTTAATTGAATGATCGCCTCTGTGTGGCCGGGCCTTTATACCCGATTGCTCAAGGACAAAAGTTATACTCTTAAATAATTACTCTTTGACTTGTAATGCACACTTCAAGTTATTATTTATTTATTTATCGTATGGCTTTTAAGTTCCTACTGCTACTTAAATTTTCAATTTACATTTCGTCAAGTAGGCGAGAGCTTCGGCCGAAAGGGACTGAAAATCTTCCGCTTGCCCGCTGTACTTGGTATCCGGACATTCAAATATAATGTGATTTACTGACTGCTCAGGGCAGCCGCACTGGCATGCCGCTGCCTCGCACCAACCCCATTTGTGCCATAGATACGCACAGTTTCCGACGCCTGTTCTTATTCGGTTCAGCAGACACCAGACGCGCCGTGACTCTTTAAAGCCTGCTGGGTGCTGCTTTACGTTCAGCTTGAAGGGAACATCGACAGGTGCACTCAGTGCCCACTCAGCAGTCCAAGCGTCAGAGAGATCCTTCTTAGGTGCTGCACTGTGAAATCGGAGCGCCGGAGGCTTACGAGATTTCAGCCGGGAAACTTTAAAATTGTCGAGGTCCTGGTGGATGGGTAGCATCGGGTTCGATTTCATTTTTTCCACTTCTCGGCTGAGGCATTTCTCTCTGCGTAAGTGAGGAGGCGCTATGTGGCTAAGCACAGGCAGCCAGTATGTTGGGGTTGGCTTTAGGCATCCAGAGATTAAACGCATTGTGTGGTTTAGTTGCACATCAACCGCTGACACGTGGGCACTGTTTAGCCAGACCGCAGCGCAGTACTCTGCCGCAGGATAGACCAGCGATAGCGCAGTGGTTCGAGGCGTAGATGCTCTGGCTCCCAAGGTTGTGCCTGTTAGTTTTTGCACAACACTGTTACGGGTTTTCAACTTTGCAGAGATCTTGTTCATGTGATGTTTAAAATTTAGGCTTTTATCCAGGGTCACGCCCAGGTACTTAGGATGAAAATTATGATGCAGAAAAGTGCCCCTAAACCTCACCGCCAGCTTTTTATTTGCCAATTTATTAGAGAGATGGAAGCAAGAGACCTCAGTTTTTGTGGCATTTGGGCATAGGCGCCACCGAGTGAAAAAGTTGTCCATAATGTCCAAATCTCTTTCCAGTGTTTCTTCTGTAGTCTCCATACTTCCACTCTGTGTAACGAGGACTAGATCATCCGCATATCCAAATTTCGCACAAACAGTGTTAGGTAGATCGTGGATATAAAGATTGAACAGTAATGGGGCCAAGACTGAACCCTGAGGAAGACCATTGTTAAGCACTCTTACACTGCTAGTGTTATCACCGAGATGTACCTGGAATGGTCTGTTGGTGAGTGCGTTCTCGAGAAGCCTGTATATTTTGAGAGAGGGCACTACCTTCAGGAGCTTATATAGGAGGCCCTGGCGCCGAACGGTATCATAAGCGGCAGTAAGGTCAATGAATACCGCGGATGATTTCAGGTTTTGATGAAATCCATTTTCAATGTGAGTTGTCAGCGCCAGTACTTGATCAGTACAGTTTCTGTGTGGTCGGAAACCCGCTTGCTCTTGTGGGATAGAAGCATGTATAGCGCTGCAGATGCGGTTGTATATAACACTAAGAAGTGCTATGGGTTTGTAGCTGTCCGCCTGATCATCCGGTTTCCCAGGTTTAAGGATTGATATAATTTTGGCTTTTTTAAGCAGTGGTGGTATTATCCCTGTATCAATGACGTTGGTGTAAAACTTTGCGAGCCACTCCCGTGCCCGGGGACCGCAGTGCTTGACAAATTCTGGGAAGATATTATCTTCACCACAAGCCTTGTTGGTTGATATTTGTTTCACACCAATTATTACTTCGTCTAACGATACAGGGCGACTGTAAGTGTCATCAGAGTTTGTCATGGCCTTAAGTTTTTGAAGCTCTTTACGGATTGTTTGTGTGTGTACTTTGTGACTAGGGGCCTTTGACAGCTTGTGTATTCTCTGAGCAATGGCATTGGGATTGACTTTGGGTTTACCTTTTTGCGAAGTGGTTCCGGAGGTGAGTCTGTTCAGGATATGCCAGGCTTTACGGCTGGAATGGGTAAAGTTCATGCTATCCATTGTATGTTCCCACTTCTCTCTACGGGTGTCATCTAAAGATCGTACTAGCCTGTGGGCCACCTCACGGTCACCTGTATTAGCAAACTCCCTCCAAAGTCTCTCCGTTTCATCACCCCAACACGGAACGTATAGTTTTCTGTAACCCCGGGGAACGTAGCCCTTAGCAACACTCAGCATTAGGTCTCGGAACCTCTCATAGTTTTCGGCTAGCGGGGGAATCCATCTAACGCAATTGTCTAGTTTAGACGCGTAGCCTGGCCAGTCTGCCTTCTGGAAGTTCCGCCAGGGCACAGGGTACGATTCAATTATTGGGATCTTTAAGCCAATGGTGAGCAGAACTGGGCGATGTTGACTATGTGGGAAATCGGATAGTACACGTCTCTGCAAGGGGATTGGCTCGTTGTGAGTATCTCTCGTTGCAAAAACGAGGTCGGGGTTGTAGTCCCGTCCCCAGCGAGCTGATTTGAAGGTACCTTTACCCTTACCGTCAACCGCAAGAAAGATGTTAGCTTTATCTGCCCATTCAATTATGGCTTCACCATTAGCATTATTCGTCATGTATCCCCAGCTAGTATGGTGGCTGTTGAAATCTCCTACGTATAGAGATGGATGTGCCAGGTCAGGCAGGGGAGGAGTGGGCCATTGCTCATTTGGTGGCTTATACACATTGCAAATTGTTGTGTCACCGATTTGCACAATTGTGGTGGCGATGTTTTTCAGATCTGTATTATTGGTGACCACCTTAGCTTGCTGGGATATTGACGATCGGAAATAAGTTTCCGTCCCGTATTTTGCGTGATATGTAGCAGCAATAAGGTCATAGCCTGGTATGTTACCTCTTCTAGCTAGCTGGGAATCGTCTGCTGTGTGAGTTTCCTGCAGAGCAACGACATCAACATCATTGTCACACAGAATTTTGTGCAAGCAGTCCGTTTTGGCTTTGCTAATGCCTTCAATATTAAGTTGTAAGACACGGACTGAAGGTCCTATGTCTTTTGTTTTTGGACACTGGGAAGTGCCATTTACCTTTGGGCTCTTAGGCGTGCCCTTTCGTCGGAAGCAGTGATAAGTGCTGTTTTGAAATTGGCGCTTAGAAGTGCCATTTGGGATCATTTTCGAAAGCATTTTTGTGCAGTAGGAACAGCTGTGAGGTTCGGAAACAGTACAGCTGCCAAAATTGTTGCGCTCTTAGCACCACCCGGAGGCCACGTGTAGGGTTATCTAAGGTAATTCCTACGGACGTGGAGCAACATCGACACTTCAAGTAATATTTATGTAATGTAACTTGTCTAGTACACGGACGGGTAGAAACAGTAAGACGGCTAAATACTTACATCCTATTTAGAAAATAGCATTAATTTGTCAAATTCAAGTAATGAAGGGTTTAAAACTCAGTTTTCTAATTAATAAAAAGCCTTGATTAGATCCCACAATTCTTAATTGAATGATCGCCTCTGTGTGGCTGGGCCTTTATACCCGATTGCTCAAGGACAAAAGTTATACTCTTAAATGATTACTCTTTGACTTGTAATGCAAACTTCAAGTAATATTTATGTAATGTAACTTGTCTAGTACACGGACTGGTAGAAACAGTAAGACGGCTAAATACTTACATCCTATTTAGAAAATAGCATTAATTTGTCAAATTCAAGTAATGAAGGGTTTATAACTCAGTTTTCTAATTAATAAAAAGCCTTGATTAGATCCCACAATTCTTAATTGAATGATCGCCTCTGTGAGGCCGGGCCTTTATACCCGATTGCTCAAGGACAAAAGTTATACTCTTAAATGATTACTCTTTGACTTGTAATGCACACTTCAAGTAATATTTATGTAATGTAACTTGTCTAGTACACGGACTGGTAGAAACAGTAAGACGGCTAAATACTTACACTCTATTTAGAAAATAGCATTAATTTGTCAAATTCAAGTAATGAAGGGTTTAAAACTCAGTTTTCTAATTAATAAAAAGCCTTGATTAGATCCCACAATTCTTAATTGAATGATCGCCTCTGTGTGGCCGGGCCTTTATACCCGATTGCTCAAGGACAAAAGTTATACTCTTAAATGATTACTCTTTGACTTGTAATGCACACTTCAAGTAATATTTATGTAATGTAACTTGTCTAGTACACGGACGGGTAGAAACAGTAAGACGGCTAAATACTTACATCCTATTTAGAAAATAGCATTAATTTGTCAAATTCAAGTAATGAAGGGTTTAAAACTCAGTTTTCTAATTAATAAAAAGCCTTGATTAGATCCCACAATTCTTAATTGAATGATCGCCTCTGTGTGGCCGGGCCTTTATACCCGATTGCTCAAGGACAAAAGTTATACTCTTAAATGATTACTCTTTGACTTGTAATGCAAACTTCAAGTAATATTTATGTAATGTAACTTGTCTAGTACACGGACTGGTAGAAACAGTAAGACGGCTAAATACTTACACTCTATTTAGAAAATAGCATTAATTTGTCAAATTCAAGTAATGAAGGGTTTAAAACTCAGTTTTCTAATTAATAAAAAGCCTTGATTAGATCCCACAAATCTTAATTGAATGATCGCCTCTGTGTGGCCGGGCCTTTATACCCGATTGCTCAAGGACAAAAGTTATACTCTTAAATGATTACTCTTTGACTTGTAATGCAAACTTCAAGTAATATTTATGTAATGTAACTTGTCTAGTACACGGACTGGTAGAAACAGTAAGACGGCTAAATACTTACACTCTATTTAGAAAATAGCATTAATTTGTCAAATTCAAGTAATGAAGGGTTTAAAACTCAGTTTTCTAATTAATAAAAAGCCTTGATTAGATCCCACAATTCTTAATTGAATGATCGCCTCTGTGTGGCCGGGCCTTTATACCCGATTGCTCAAGGACAAAAGTTATACTCTTAAATGATTACTCTTTGACTTGTAATGCAAACTTCAAGTAATATTTATGTAATGTAACTTGTCTAGTACACGGACTGGTAGAAACAGTAAGACGGCTAAATACTTACACTCTATTTAGAAAATAGCATTAATTTGTCAAATTCAAGTAATGAAGGGTTTAAAACTCAGTTTTGTAATTAATAAAAAGCCTTGATTAGATCCCACAATTCTTAATTGAATGATCGCCTCTGTGTGGCCGGGCTTTTATACCCGATTGCTCAAGGACAAAAGTTATACTCTTAAATGATTACTCTTTGACTTGTAATGCACACTTCAAGTAATATTTATGTAATGTAAAATGTTACTCGTGGCTGCTCTTGAAGCAGTCGAGGGATGCCGGCAACCTTTGATATTTGTGGTGATGGCAATGTTGTTTTTGGTATTAGCTTTGGTTGGGTTTGGTGTTAGCACATGTTGTTATAATGATATTGTTTAATATATATAAGTACATCAAATTTAATATATATATGTATACAAAATGTTGTTTGGCAGAAAAGCGTGTAATGTGTGATTTTTACTGTTGTCCTAGCCTAAGCAGTGTGTGGTTGGGCTAGGATAATATTTGGCCATGGCAGAATAACAGCGGCTGTCGGTCTTACTGGCAGCCATAGCTGAGCCATGGACCATTTTGTTTTGTATAATAAGTTTTTATTTTTTGTTTCTGATGGTCGACACTAGTCGAATTTATTTAAATTGTAAATTTTTATGCAAAGCAAATAAATATTTTCATTTCATTTCATTTGTCTAGTACACGGACGGGTAGAAACAGTAAGACGGCTAAATACTTACACTCTATTTAGAAAATAGCATTAATTTGTCAAATTCAAGTAATGAAGGGTTTAAAACTCAGTTTTCTAATTAATAAAAAGCCTTGATTAGATCCCACAATTCTTAATTGAATGATCGCCTCTGTGAGGCCGGGCCTTTATACCCGATTGCTCAAGGACAAAAGTTATACTCTTAAATGATTACTCTTTGACTTGTAATGCACACTTCAAGTAATATTTATGTAATGTAACTTGTCTAGTACACGGACTGATAGAAACAGTAAGACGGCTAAATACTTACACTCTATTTAGAAAATAGCATTAATTTGTCAAATTCAAGTAATGAAGGGTTTAAAACTCAGTTTTCTAATTAATAAAAAGCCTTGATTAGATCCTACAATTCTTAATTGAATGATCGCCTCTGTGTGGCCGGGCCTTTATACCCGATTGCTCAAGGACAAAAGTTATACTCTTAAATGATTACTCTTTGACTTGTAATGCACACTTCAAGTAATATTTATGTAATGTAACTTGTCTAGTACACGGACTGGTAGAAACAGTAAGACGGCTAAATACTTACACTCTATTTAGAAAATAGCATTAATTTGTCAAATTCAAGTAATGAAGGGTTTAAAACTCAGTTTTGTAATTAATAAAAAGCCTTGATTAGATCCCACAATTCTTAATTGAATGATCGCCTCTGTGTGGCCGGGCCTTTATACCCGATTGCTTAAGGACAAAAGTTATACTCTTAAATGATTACTCTTTGACTTGTAATGCACACTTCAAGTAATATTTATGTAATGTAACTTGTCTAGTACACGGACTGGTAGAAACAGTAAGACGGCTAAATACTTACACTCTATTTAGAACATAGCATTAATTTGTCAAATTCAAGTAATGAAGGGTTTAAAACTCAGTTTTCTAATTAATAAAAAGCCTTGATTAGATCCCACAATTCTTAATTGAATGATCGCCTCTGTGTGGCCGGGCCTTTATACCCGATTGCTTAAGGACAAAAGTTATACTCTTAAATGATTACTCTTTGACTTGTAATGCACACTTCAAGTAATATTTATGTAATGTAACTTGTCTAGTACACGGACTGGTAGAAACAGTAAGACGGCTAAATACTTACACTCTATTTAGAAAATAGCATTAATTTGTCAAATTCAAGTAATGAAGGGTTTAAAACTCAGTTTTCTAATTAATAAAAAGCCTTGATTAGATCCCACAATTCTTAATTGAATGATCGCCTCTGTGTGGCCGGGCCTTTATACCCGATTGCTCAAGGACAAAAGTTATACTCTTAAATGATTACTCTTTGACTTGTAATGCACACTTCAAGTAATATTTATGTAATGTAACTTGTCTAGTACACGGACTGGTAGAAACAGTAAGACGGCTAAATACTTACACCCTATTTAGAAAATAGCATTAATTTGTCAAATTCAAGTAATGAAGGGTTTAAAACTCAGTTTTCTAATTAATAAAAAGCCTTGATTAGATCCCACAAATCTTAATTGAATGATCGCCTCTGTGTGGCCGGGCCTTTATACCCGATTGCTCAAGGACAAAAGTTATACTCTTAAATGATTACTCTTTGACTGGTAGTGCATACTTCAAGTATTTAAGAGTCAACCAAATCTCGCGAATGTGCCCCCAATGCGCAGTTGCAGGAATAGACTATGAGGTAGTATGACCGTAGGTTATACTACGTCATCAAGTACAAAACTACATCCACTTGTAGTGATAGTAGACGTTCAGGAGACCCACAAAACGTTGGTCTGCCCGTGCACAGACTTGCACAAAAAAGTTTTTAGTGAGCCAAACTTTGACTTTACGCAACACGCAGGTGCGCGCATTTGAAATTTATACAATTTTGAGTTGACACTTTAACGCAAGGTGCGTCGCCGACGCAGGTTACGATGGCGAAGCAACTTGCGTTATTGACGCACTTTGCGCTGACGACGCAACCAGCGTCGGCACGCGCATTTGATATTCATACAATTTTGAGTTCAAAGCTTAACGCAAGGTGCGTCGCCGACGTAACGTGCGTCGGCGACACTTGTTATAATCCAGGCCAAAGAGAAAATAAATATTTTATCTACACTCGTATCGTAATGTTCCAATTACATATTCGAAAACATTCGTTTAAGGATACACTTTTCTCAGTACATAAAATTTAAAAATATTACTTATCGATACAGCATTTCCCATACTAATTTCATTACAGATGTAACGTAAAATAACTTTTTAATCATTATGAAACACTTATATTTTTTAAATTCTTGTCGGGCGCCCGGACACGGTCTAATGTAAGCTGAATACCTAGATGTCTTTTGCAAATTCAAATTCAAAATTTAAATTTTCCTGTTTATATTTCTGTGTAATTATTTTCGCGATAAACAGAATATATTTCTAATTGTTGTAATTTGTGTTTGTAAATGTTATTTCTTATTTGAAGCAAATAAATAGATAAATGTGAAAGTAGTAAAATGAAATTCCCGCGCTTGATATCCTTTACGCGTAGATACAACAGAAACGACTCGCAGCTTACTTCCAGCAAAGTTGAGAAAATTATAAGTACGATATTTTGACATAAATATATGAGTGTAGATAAAGTAGCGTATGCAAGTGCATATAATTAGGTATTAAAACATGAGTGTTAAACTATTATCATATTCGGCTACGCCTCGTATGATAAACAGAAACTAATGTTTTAATACCCCCTTTTATATGACAGTTGCATAAACTACTATTCTTTGAATGAATGAAGGACAATAATTTTCACCATTTAAACAAACACACACACACACAAAATAGTTAAAAATATGACCAACAGGTGGCCTTGTCGCTTACAGCGATTTCTTCAACGTATGGTACCTAATAACTAACAACTAATCCACACTAGGAATAATTATGTCTACGTGACAATTAATGCTTAGAATATTTATGTATTGTAACTTGTCTAGTATACGGATTGGTAGGAACCGTAAGACGGCTAATACTTACAAACTATTTAGAAAATAGCACTACTTTGTGAAATTCAAGTAATGAAGTGGTTTAAACTCAGTTTTCTGATTATAAAAAGCCTTGATTAGATCCTACATTTCTAAATTGAATTATCGCCTCTGTGTGAACCGGCGTTAATACTCGATTGCTCAAGCGACAAGAGTTTAATTGAATTATCGCCCCTATGTGGGCCCAGCCTTAATACCCGATTGAATAAGCGACAAAAGTTATACTCTTCAATGATTACTCTTTTACTTTTAGTGCATACTTCAAGTATTTAAGTGTCGACCAAATCTCGCGAATGCGCCCCAAATGCGCAGTTGCAGGAATAGACTGTGAGGGCGCCAGTGGTTACGCAACGCAACCTGCGTCGGCGCGCGTGTTAGATTTAATATATGTCCTACTTATAACTATAGTGACTTTTTTAGTATATGCCTTTATTTTAGTCATTAACTACACAATAATAACAGAGTGTGAGTATGTATCTAAAACCCCATTGAAATAATAACATATAAATAAATAGATATATGTCCTGTAAAATATAGTTCTTGGAGGTAGTGCTATTTGTTAGTACATAGGTTATAAAGTATTTAAGAGAGACTGAGCGAAGTGGAGGAGTAAGACTTGGTAACCAGACCCTGGCAGAAGCCGGGACTGGTCGTTCAGATAATGATAAAGTATCCAAGACTGATATTTGTGTAGGAGTGTATTAGAAAATATGTTATCTAGGATAAAGTATGATTCTAGTGGACATTATTTAATCAAACAAAAGCATGTTTTAAAGATATGAGGTATATTTTAAAAAGCAATGTAATCCATTATAAAATGAGGTATTTATTTAAACAACATTAGCTGAATTAAACGAGATTTCATAAAACAAATTAAGTACAGGTAAACCACATTTATACAGAATTCTAACCAAATATTATGACACAATTATCGATCATATAATTCAACATTTACACTTTAAAAATGGGACAGAGGTATTACGTACAATAAATTTGTTACATAAAAATTTACAATAAAAATTCAATAAATAAACGATTATATAAATAAATAAAACCAATAAAAACAACAATAATACAATGCAAGTTTGTACTTAACTCTGTGCCGGCTCTGGAGCCGGAAATGTTATTTCTATTCTCATTTCCGGTCTCTTAAATTTATTAATAGATAGATTACATGTTAATTTAATGTACAAGGTGTCTCAAAAGATAGTTTATATTTATTTAGTTTACTGCGTGAACGCAACGAATCCGAGGGGCGCGGAGGTTATGTCAATCGGTAGCCTGGCTCTTGAGAATTCAGTCGCTATGAAGCATTTCTCAGGAGCAGACCGCGCGTTGTGCGTGCGAGAGTTTTACAAAATCGGTGATTCGGCGACTGTAGCGCGTAGGAGGTTCTGCAGTTTTCAAGGTTTTCACCACTCAATTGATGCGCCAAGCATTCCTGTTATTCAAAAATTTCTCAAAAAGTTTGCAGAGACCGGTACAACGCTGGAAAAACTAAAATTCGGGCGACCGTAGAAAAAGTAAAGAAAACGTGACCGTAAAGAACGGTAGAAAACGTGGAGAGTGTTAATCAGTCTGTTCATGATGACCCGAATCTTTCAATTCGGAAGCTCGCATGTGCATAGATCATCATTACACCGCATTTTGCACAAAGATCTAAAGCTGCGAAGAAATAACAAAAAAATAAAAATAAATCAATTAGTGCAGAATTAAAGCCCCGAGATGCCAGTCAGAGGCTTGACTTCTCAAATCAGGCAATTGAGCGCTTTTCAATGTTTACCAACATTTTGTTTTCGGATGAAGCTCATTTTCATCTTAATGGACACGTAAATAAGCAGAATTGCCGCTAATGGAGTGCAACGAATCCGAAACGCATGCATCATTTCAAAATTTCATTTCATTTCTAAAGTGACCGTATGGGCAGCGATGTCGCGCGAGGAATTATCGGCCCTTACTTTTTTGAAGACGAAAGGCGTGCAATTACAGTGAATTCAGAGCGTTATGTGGAGATGTTGGTAGACTTATTGGTGCCTGAACTGCAAAACTTTCCTGGCTATAACCAAAGAACATGGTTCCAGCTGGACGGAGCAACGTCACACACGTCCAATACATCTCTGCCACGAGTTCGTGAAATTTTCTCGGGCAAATTGATCTCCAGGAGAGGTGACATAAATTGGCCTCCTCGCAGTCCTGATTTAACCCCTATGGTCTTTTTCCATTTCCTTTTTGGGGTTATCGTAAATCTAAAGTTTTCGCTAATAAACCGACTTCCCTGGCTCGTTTGAAAGAAAACATCCGTCACGAAATGGCAGCCATCACTGAGTCCACCTGCCGAGTCGTCATAAGTAATTTTACTGTTCGATTAAATGAGTGCCGCGAACGCAAGGGTCTACATTTGGACGATTTGGACGCCTTCAAGGCTAGAGTGAATAGGCTGTTCCTAGGCATGCTCCATCTTCGACCGCATCGTCATTTACCACCAGGTGAGATGGCGGTCAAATGCCTGGATAGTATAAAATTAAAAAAAAAAAAGATATTATTTTTAAGAAATAAATTCCCAAATTGTGTATTTTAATAATCAATAAAAAAAAATTGATATACGGCTTACTTTTTTTTTAATCGATCCACTAAATATAAACTTTCTTTTGAGACACCTTATATTACAGTACTTTTAACATTCTTTTACATTATTACATAATTTATTAACGAAGTTTCTCATAAACAGTACTTAACTGATCAAAGACAAATAATCGTTCAGAAATCACCACACTTCGTTCTGAAGTTGGTAAAATGTTTTCAAAAGTATTTTGAAATATTAATTAATATTAATCACGATATTTAATACCAATTAAAACATACTAAAATACCTTATATCTAACACGGCCATACTGACAGGTACTTCGTCCCTGAAGGACCTATTTATATCAAACTTAGGATAAATTACCATTTGTAAATCAAATTTAAAATGTATGTTTGTTTACAAAAATCTAAAATATCGACTTTAATATTATGATGTTGTAACGTCTGTAGAATTTGCTTATTTAAATTGACTTAATAATATACTATACCACAAATAGTTAAATTAACCATCAAATTCTAGCAAGGATAAAATCATAGGTATCAGAATTTCAGAAATATTGACCTTTCGCAAGGCCACAAATAATTCAATCACAAACCAGTTTTTATACAAACAAGTATAAAAAGCATATCAGTAATCTGCTTATATAACCATTAAAATATATTGCAGTTATTATTATTGTGCACATTTGTATATAACCAAAGTCTGTACTTTCAAAGTCATTTGTCCCATCATGCCAATTTCCTCACATAGTGCCGATGAAAACCAGATTAGCATCGTCTATGGGACTAGCAATACTTTATTTATCAGTGTAATCTTATGCTGAATTATTAAAAATTATTCTCGAGGTTGCAGAATTATAGCCAAGTTTAAATAAAGTCATGAAGAAGCACATTACAATATTATTATTTGGTTTGAATAGTTACCTGTAATGGCCCCATCACCGCCGCCCGTGATACAATGGCCAAACATCAGGATTACTACCTAGTACAGCTAAGTTTCGGTAGACGCATAGAGATGTTGGCAGCGTCTCTGCTGCCCGGTGAAGGTCGTCTTGCCAACATCAAGCTAACTACCTAGACAGAAAAGTTCAGTATAAAGGCCTTGCCACATACAAAGCTCGGCGCGAGCGCGGTGCGATATTTGCTAGGCAACCATCGCGCCGCGCGATGGTTGCCTAGCAAATAACGCGCCGCGCGATGGTTGCCTAGCAACTATCGCGCCGCGCGGTGGTTGCCTAGCAAATATCGCACCGCGCTCACGCCGCGCTCGCGCCGAGCTTTGTATGTGGCAAGGCCTTAAGCCTCCAGGTGTTGGCTGCAATCACCGCTGCCCATGAAGCCAAAGTCACACCAAGCTAAATACCTAGCAGCAATATTCAATAGTAGCCTTCCAGGTATGGTCCCATCACTGCTGCCCGAGAAATGGACTTAACCAAGCTCACTACCTAGTAGCAACGTACAGTATAAGCATCCAGGTGCAGGCTGCAATCACCGCTGCCCGTGAAGTCAAAGCCACACCAAGCTTACTACCTAGCAGCCATATTGTAATACGGTTTCCTACAGCTGGATTCAAAAAATCTATATAATCATGTCATAATTGTCATTTTTCAATTATAGAAGGTTCAAGTTATCATTTCACTTTTACTTATATTTATGGAATTATTTACTTATTACATGTGACTGAATAACTGGTGGCATTTCAAAACTTGTACATTATTAGCATTATTTTCTATAAAATATTGTACTTACACAAACTTTCTTCGAATAATTTTATTACGAACGATGAAATAATTCAACTGAATAGCATCTTCAATAGTGTTGTTCTTATAGACCCACATCGCAATTTAAACCTATAATATGTATTTATCTATTACCAAAATATAAAATCAAATAACAATATTGTTTAATGAAATGGGAAACATCACACAGGTACAGAGCAGATTTTTATAGTACCTAATTAGTAATTACTTCAATTTATACTCGGATGGGAATCGAATCCACTGTGCTATTGAAATGGCATATTATTAACGACACGGTCAGCAGACATGAAAATAGAAAATGTGAATCACGGATTGTATGTAGTACCTACGTTTTAAATTTGCTCGGCCAATTCTGACGTTTTATTTCGAGACTACTAGCGGTAGACAATCCGAATACAGTTTATGGAAACAAAGGCAGGCGAAATTTTTTTTTAAAGAATCGCGTCTATTTAGGTACTTTGATAAATAGCTTAAATTGAATATTTATTGTATAGTAAAAAATTTTTGAAATAAAAATGAAGTAAACAAAATAATGGAAAGGTGATAAGGCTCTCTTGAAGAACTTCAGGCCAATATCGCTACTGACTCATGTGTATAAGCTGTTTTCGAGAGTCATTACGAATCGTCTCGCACGCAGGTTTGATGAGCTCCAGCCTCCCAAATAAGCCGGATTCCGAATAGGTTTTAGTACCATCGACCACGCCAGTACCAGTACATACGCTGCGGCAGGTTATACAGAAGACCGAAGAGTATAACCGGCCAATATGCTTGGCGTTAGTGGACTATGAGAAAGCCTTCGATTCGATCGAAACTTGGGCGGTGCTCCATTCTCTACAGCGGTGCCAATTTGGCTATCGATATGTCGAAGCACTGAAGTGTTTGTACGAAGACTCCACTTTGTCAGTTCGTCTCCAGGACAAGACAACAGAACACATTCAGCTGCAGGGAGGTGTTAGACAAGGTGATGTCATATCACTGAAGTTGTTCACCGCTGCACTGGAGGATATCCTTAGGCTTGGTATTATCTCTCGGCTTATCCCTGGGACAGACTTGGCATCAATATTAACGACGAGTACCTCACTCACCTCAGATTTGCTGACGATATCGTAGTCATGGCTGAAACCCTGGAAGACTTGGGCAAAGTGCTCGATGACCTCTGTAGTGCCTCTCAACAAGTAGGTCTTAAAATGAACATGGACAAGACGAAAATTATGTCGAATGTCACGATCCAATTTCGAGAAAGAGGTCAATCGACGAATCCAACTCGGTTGGGCAGCGTTCGGGAAGCTACGCCACATATTTTCGTCCCAATTACCGCAGTGTCTCAAGACGAAGGTCTTTGACCAATGTGTCTTGCCATGTTGTGTGTGTCTTGTGATAACTTACGGAACTGAAAATTACCCGCTCACTGTGGGCCTTATAAGAAAGCTCACTGTTACCCAAAGGGCAATGGAAAGAGCTATGCTAGGAGCTTCTTTGCGAGATCGAATCAGAAATGAGGAGATGCGCAAGCTAACCAAGGTCACCGACATAGCTCTAAAGATTGCCAGACTAAAGTGGCAGTGGGCAGGGCACATAGCTCGATGAACGGATGGCCGATGGGGCAGTAAAGTTCTCGAGTGGCGACCACGTACCGGAAAACGCAGCGTGGGTAGGCCTCCTACAAGGTGGACCGACGACCTGATAAGGATCGCAGGTACAAACTGGACGCGGAAAGCACAGGACCGGCCGTTGCGGAGATCTCTGGGGAAGGTCTATGCCCAACAGTGGGTGTCTTCTGGCTTATATGATAAAACATATTAAATATTATGCGTTAAGCCGGGTATCCACCAAACAAAAATTTGTGTTGTCAACACGTGTTGATGACAAAATGTTGCCACCTTTCGGCGGAGAAGCGCCTTTATGCAAAGTCTAATTTTTCGTCAAGAAATATAATGGATTTTTTATGATTCTTCTCAATTTCCTATCATGATCATCATGATTTAAGTAGCTAGTTGATTTAGGAACAAAAATTGCTGAATGTAATAAAGTATTATAACGGTACAACCTTGGATTATATCTCCTGTGCCGACCCTATGTCACATAGAAATTACTGTATATAATATAGATATAAATATTTTCCATCACTTATTTTTCGGCTGGGTTGAGCCACTTTGTAAAATAGCTACCAAGCTACTCGTGAGTTATGAGTAAATTCGGGAAAATTAAACGAAAATTTAAATATTTACGAGATATAAATTAAAAAGAAAATTTACAATGAATTGTGTCTAAAGGGCAAAAAATGAAAAGGTTCGTAATATTCAACAGATGTATCCTTTGTAGGGCCAAAGGTACGTACTGAAATAAGATTTTGACAAATAAGCATTTCGGTAATCAATTATCCAATATTAATAATAATGTAAACCTATATTAAATTTTAGTGATTTCTAAAGATACGCAACATGTTGGAGACATTGTGCAACAAAAATACGTATTATTCTTGAGTATTCTTGAAAGGGAAAATAAATGGCCTTCTAAGTTATAGACAATTGTTAAAACAACACTTTCATTGGGAACTGTGGAGCAAAAGCTTCGAAAATTGTCTCATAAACATCTATCCATACATAGTTCAATGTTGGAAGGTGGATGGTACAACATTTCCACCCAGTCAACGATTTAAATATTTTCCAATGTGGGTCACCGGTATGTTACGTTTACATCTTATGTTAAAGGCGGTTGATATCGGTTATTTCTTTTATACAAGACTAATTTTTGGATTGACTGAGTAGAAATGCGAAGACTACCTACAACAATGAAAAAAAATATATGTTTTCATTCTCGAAAAACTAGGTCCGATTATTACAAGTAGGTACTTAAGCTGCCTATCATATAAAGATACCCATCAAAATTTACGGTAATATAAAGCTTCCGATGTTCTTTAACTTAATATTTGGAAAACTTAGCAAGTTTTTATCGGTTAACTGCACAAAACTTAAATTTTTTTTTCGTCTATCTACCATAATGTTTCAAACAATAAAAATTGTTTGAAACATTTTACTTCTGTTTACGTAGTTTTTAGCATGGAAAAGAGGGTTAAACAATTACGATGTGGTCTTTCTTTGCTAATTAAGGATACCATTCTCACATAAATGCTTTTGCAAGTCTAATAATATTATAATAAAAGCGGCGTTTTATATTTCGATGTAGTGACGCTTGACGTGAAAGAAACAATTCGTGATTCCATAGTGTCCAGCATTTGTACCATAGTGGATGCAGAAGTCACCAACATAGTTTCCACGAGTTTCAAAACTAAAGTGGCAATGAACAGGCCACAAAATTTCAATGGGGATCACGTACAGGAAATTATAGTGTAGGACAGCCCCAGGAGATGGACTGAGCTGGTGGATATAAAGGCAACAAGCCGATCGTTGCGGAAGGCCAGGAGGAGGAGCCTATGTCCAGCAGTAGATGTCCTGGCGTCCGAGATGTTCAGATATAGAACCGTTCGAGGTGTTACCTGCCATGGCAGCTTTGGTGATGCTGTTCCGGGTGAAGATTTAAACCTGCGAAGCTCTTGACAGCGATGGTCCGCGAAGACAACACAGCAAATTACCTTTGGTTTTTCGGTCTCTCGATCCCTTCGACGTCGATTGGGCGTTTCAAACACCGTCGTCGTCGATTTGCAAGATGCCTCGTGAAATGGTCTCGTCCATTACGCAGAATCTGAAAAATAGTAATTTTTATATCAATATAAAGAGTTAACGAATCCCAAATCTGATGTCAGATTTAATATATGTCCTACTTATAGATATAGTGACTTTCATTAGTATATACCTTTATTTTAGTCATAAAGCTATACAATAATAACAGAGTGTGAGTATGTATCCAAAACCCCAGTGAAATATATGGAAAACACTAAATTAAGTAAACAAGAGCATATAAATAAATACATATCTATGTAGTGCTATTTGTTGGTACATAGGTTATAAATTATTTAAGAGAGACTGGGCGAAGTGGAGGAGTAAGACTTGGTAACCAGACCCTGGCAGAAGCCGGGACTGGTCGATCAGATAATGATAAAGTATCCAAGGCTGATATTTGTGTAGGAATTTATTAGAAAATATGTTATCCAGGATAAAGTATGATTCTAATGGACATTATTTAATCAAACAAAAGTTTGTTTTAAAGATATTAGGTAAATTGCAATAAGCAATGCAATCCATTATAAAATGAGGTATTTATTTAAACAACACTAGCTGAATTAAACGAGATTTTATAAAACAAACAAAGTACCATAGGTAAACCACATCATCATCATCATCACAGCCCATAACAGTCCACTCCAAGCGTGGAGATTATGGCAATAACCTCCCCTTTTGCGGGAGAGGCCCATAGGTAAACCACATTTATACAAAATTCTAATCAAATGTTATGACACAATTATGGATCACATTACTCAATATTTATCTTTTAAAAATAGGACAGTGGTATGACGTACGACTCAATAAATAAACGATTATATAAATAAATAAAACCAATAAAAGCAACAATAATAAAATGCAAGTTTGTACTTAACTCTGTGCCGACTCTGGAGCAAATAAGTCCCTCCCAGTCTTTTGACTGGAACTTTAGCTACTACCTTCTAGCCGGAAATGTCATTTCTATTCTCATTTCCGGTCTCCTAAATTTATTGATTGATAGATTACATATTAATTTAACGTATTACAATACCTTTAACATTCTTTAACATTATTATATATTTATTACATAATTAATTAAGGAAGTTTCTCATAAACAGTACTTAACTGATCAAAGACAAATAATCGTTAAGAAATCACCATATTTAATACCAATTAAAACATACAAATATACCTTATATCTAACACGCGCATTTGAAATTCATACAATTTTGAGTTGACAACGTAACGAAAGATGCGACGCAACTTGCGTTGTTGACGCACCTTGCGTCGCCGACGAAACGTGCGTCGGCGACGCTTATTGTAATCCAGGCCTAAGAGATTTTCTTTGAACGAGTGGGGGACAATAATTTGCCCCATTTCAACAAACACTTACAGCGATTTCTTCAAAGTATAATACCTAATAACTAATTCACACTAGGAAAAAATTATGTCTACGAGACTATATTATGTAATGTAACTTGTCTAATATACGGACTGGTAGAAACCGTAAGAAGGCAAATACTTACAAACTATTTAAAATAGCACTAATTTGTGAAATTTAAGTAATAAAGGGTTTCAAACGCAGTTTTCTGATTAATAAAAAGCCTTAATTAGATCCCACATTTCTCAATTGAATTATCGCCTGTGAGTGACCCGGCCTTAGTATCCGATTGCTCACGCGACAAGGGTTATACTCTTTAATATTTACTCTTTATTAGCAGTGCATACTTCAAGTATTTAAGAGTCAACCAAATCTCGCGAATGCGCCCCAAATGCGCAGTTGCAGGAATAGACTGTGAGGGCACCGTAGGTTATCCTACATTATTTAGTACAAAAAAAAACTACTTTATAGTGATTGTAGATATCTGGGAGACCCACAAAACGTTGGTCTGCCCGTGCACAGACATGTACAAAAAAATTATTTAGTGAACGAAACTACGATTATACGCAACACAGCCAACGTCGGCGCGCGCATTATAATTCATACAATTTTGAGTTGACAGCTTAACGCAAGGTCCGTCGCAGACGCGTGTTATAATCCAAGCCTAAGACAAAATAAATATTTTCTTTGAATCACATAAAATAGTTTAAATTAGGACCAACAGGCGGCCTTGTCGCTTACAGCGATTTCTTTAACGTATAGTACCTAATAACTAATCCACACTAGAAAAAAAAATATGTCTACAAGACTATTTATGCCTAGAATATTTATGTAATGTAACTTGTCTAGTATACGGACTGGTAGGACCGTAAGACAACTAATACTTACTTTCTATTAAGAAAATAGCACTTATTTGTGAAATTCAAGTAATGAAGGGTTTCAAACTCAGTTTTCAGATATATATAAAGGCTTTGATTAGATCCCACAATTCTTTGTTGAATTATCGAATTATCTTAATACCCGATTGCTCAAGCGATAAAAGTTATACTCTTAAATGATAACTTTTTTACTTGTAGTGCATATTTCAAGTATTTAAGAGTCAACCAAATCTTGCGGATGCGCCCCAAATGCGCAGTTGCAGAAATAAACTATAAGGGCGCCGTAAATTATCCTACGTCATCGAGTTCATAATGAAGGGCACTTTGTATTGATAGTAGATGTTTCGGAGACTAACAAAACATTGGACTGCCCGTGCACAGACATGCACAAAAATTTTTTTTAGTGATTTACACTTCGACTTTACGCAACGCAACCTGCGTCGGCGCGCATTTGAAATTCATTTAATTTTGAAATAACAGCGTAACGCAAGGTGCGTTGCCGATGTAGGTTGCGTTGGCGCCGCAACTTACGTTATTGACGCACCTTGCGTCGCCTACGCAACGTGCGTCGGCGACGCTTGTTATAATCCTGGCCTAAGAGAAAATAAATATTTTCTTTGAATGAATGCAGGTCAATAATTTGCCCTATTTACACAAACACACACACGTAAAATAGTAGAAGGTATGACCAACAGGCGGTCTTGTCGATTAAAGCTATTTCTTTAACGTATGGTACCTAATAACCAATCTACACTATGAAAAAGTTATGTCTACGAGACTATTTATGCCTAGAATATTTATGTAATGTAACTTGTCTATTATAAGGATTAGTAAGAACCGTAATACGGCTAATACTTACGTTCTATTTAGAAATTAGCACTAATTTGTGAAATTCAAATGATGAAGGGTTTCAAACTCAGTTTTCTAATTAATATAAAGGCCTTGATTAGATCCCACATTTTTAAATGCATTAACGCCTCTTTGTGGCCCGGCCTTAATACCCGGTTGCTCAAGCGTCAAGAGTAATACTCTTAAATATTTATACTCTTTTACTTGCAGTGCATACTTTTAGTATTTAAGAGTCAACCAAATCTCGCGAATGCGCCTCAAATGCGCAGTTGCAGGAATAGATTGTGAGGGCGCCGCAGGTGATCCTACGTCATCGAGTACAAAAAGAAATCCAATTTGTTGTGACAGTAAACGTTAAGGAGACCCACAAAACGTTGGTCTGCTTGTTCACAGACTTGCACAAAATAAATTTGTAGTGAGCCAAACTTCAACTTTGCGTTGGCGATGCAACTTGCGTTGATGACGCACCTTGCGTCGCCTACGCAACGTGCGTCGGCATCGCTTGTTATAATCCAGGCCTAAGAGAAAATAAATATTTTCTTTGAATTAATGAAGGACAATAATTTGCCCCATTTAAACAAACACACACACATAAAATAGTAGAAAATATGACCAACAAGCGGCCTTGTCGCTTATAGCGATTTCTTTAACGTATGGTGCCTAATAACTTATAACTAATCCACACTAGGAAAAAATATGGTTACGAGACTATTTTTGCCAAGAATATTTTATATGTAATTTGTCTAGTATACGGACTAGAAGGAACCGTAAGACGGCTAATACTTACAAACTATTTAGAAAATAGCACTAATTTGTAAAATTCAAGTAATGAAGGGTTTAAATCTCAGTTTTCTGATTAATATAAAGGCCTTGATTATATTCTACATTTCTTAAATGAATTATCGCCACCGTGTGTGGTCCGGCCTTAATATCCAATTGTTCAAGCGACAAGAGTTATACTCTTAAAAGATTACTGTTTTACTTGTAGTACATATTTCAAGTATTTAGGAGTCAACCAAATCTCGCGAATGCTCCCCAAATGCACAGTTGCAGGTATAGAATGTGAGGGCGCCGTAGGTTATCCTATGTCATCGAGAACAAAAAGAAATCTACTTTGTTGTGATAGTAAACGTTTAAGAGACCCACAAAACGTTGGTCTGCCTGTGCACAGACTTGCACAAAACAAATTTTTAGTAAGCCAAACTTCGACTTTAATCATTGCAACCTACGTCGGCGCGAGCATTAAAATTCATACAATTTTAAGTTGACAGCTTAACACAAGTTGTGTCCCCGACGCAGGTTGCGTTGGCGACGCAACTAGCGTTATTGACGCACCTTGCGTCGGCGACGCTTGTTATAATCCAGGCCTAAGAGAATATAAATATTTTCTTTGAATTTAAACAAATACACACATAAAATAGTAGAAAGTAGGACCAGTGAACGATCAATCCGTGTTGTTCTAGACGGTTACATGTCTGAACTTAATGCTATCGACGCAGGAGTTCCACAGAGGTCGGTTCTGTCCGCGACTTTATACAAACAATCGCATAAAAACAATCTGCTTGGACCCGGTATCTTTGGGTACGCAGACAACAGCACAGTAACGGTTAGATATATGTCAGATGCAAAAGCCAACAGGGGCGATATTCAGTCTTGTCGAGAGGCCATGGTTGGTCGCTTGAACGAGGCTCTCAAGGCAGTGCTCAGTAGGGGCGAAGCCAATCTAGTGTCGTTCAACGCCACCAAAGCACAGGCGTGTTTGTTTTACCGCTGAACGGTGTCCATTCCATCTAGCTCTGACTTTCCGAAATGTATCTGTGGAAATTACCGGCAACCTTGGTGTTGCGCTATCAACCAATCTCAACTTTGGACAGTACATCGAATCAAAAGCCAAGACTGCAGCCAAAATTTCAGTATCCACAGCAAAGGAGAAAGCGCGCACGGCGATCAGCTGTTTACACCCAGCTATAGGGATATGACTATCGCCGGCCGCTCCACGCAACATTCGCAGTCGCGAACGATTATGGACGCGGAGGTAATAAGCATTAAGGACGATAATGAAACTGAGTTCATACCCGTTATGCGAAAAAGACAGAATCGAAAGGTAAATAATAATATACGCGGGACAATGGAAAACTGTACTAGATTACGTGTGGCGGAGTCGACGAGCTACATTTATGTGTCTAGATTCACTAAAGATGTGACGGAGAATGAAATTAAAGAGCACATTGCAGATATGGACGAAGAGTGCCGTAGTGTTACACTACTAAAATCTAGCCGAGTAACTTCGTTCAACTCTTTTAAAATAGAGGTATTAAGCACTAAAAAATACAACTTTTTAAATGAGAACTTCTGGCCAGTCGGACTCGTATTTAGGCACTATAAAGAACGATTTTTTAACCGTCCCAATAAAAATTAAATATGGACAGTAGACATACTTCAACAAATATTAACCTGGTAACGTACAATTGTAAGTCGATAAAGAGGTCGGTCTCTTACGTAAGAGATCTATGTAAACATGCTGACATTGTTGCAATTCAAGAGACATGGTTGTTGCCGCACACTCATCGGTTGATACCTCCACAGGAGATCTGCGTGGAAGTCCGTATGGTGGGATTGCGATCATGTGGAGGAAATCGAGGTTTGACAAGGTGTCTGTTTTGTCGACGGATTCAAATAGAATGGCTGCTCTCTCCATTTCCGTGGGGCTTAGATCGTTTCTGGTGATCAATGTGTATATGCCCGTGGTCCATCCAGACAATGTTACTGAATTTACTGACATATTGGCTAGAACAAGTGCCATAATTGAGGACAGTGGCGTGCAGGCGGCGTATATCCTAGGTGACTACAACGCGCACCCTAAGGCAGAATTCGGTCAAGAGCTTCTCAAGTTTTGTGATGACCAGAGATAGACTTGCATAGATATTAACAAACTGGGCTATGAATCGGACACCTTCACGTTTGTGAGCGAGGCACATGGTACGTGGTACGCCGGCTTGACCACTGTGTGGTTACGGATGCGGCTGCAAACACTGTGGTATCGGCTAGGGTCACTTATGATCCGGGTTGGTCCGATCATTGTCCTCTCTGGATTACGCTTGACGTAGCAGTGGTGACGGAAGAGAAAAAAATTCCAATACGCGAGCTTAAGCCTGATAAAGTTATGTGGGGTGTGCGTAACGCCTCTCAAATTGAAAAATATTATGTATATTGTTGTAAGGAGTTAGCCAAAATAGAGGATACATTGCAATGTGACGACTGTGATAATAGTTATTTAAGTGTATTTTTTTATTTTTTTATTTATACTTCATGCACAAACAGTACATTGGCGGACTTAAAGCTAAAATAGCATTATCTACCAGTCTACCAGGAGAGATAACAGTTGACAAAAGGTATGCGGTGCAGGAAGATTACTTACAAGTAAAGATTACACATAAGCTTATTCAACTACAATCAATTTTATAAAAATAAATAAATAATAATAATAAATACACTAAAAGTTAAAAGTAGCAATAGATATTTTACACTAATTAATTGATTAATTATCTGCATGAGTTACCCAAAATTATTCAGGTACTTGAGGCTTTATGAAGAAAAGAGATAAAAAGGAATAAAGGAACAAGGAATAAATTAGGAGCTAAGGAGTGTTCAGGAAATTGTTATGTACTGCTCTCTTAAAACAGAATTTCCTAGATATTAATCTTATGTCAGAGGGAAGATCATTCCAGAGTCTCATCGCTGTTAAAGCAAACGAATTAGAAATAAACCCAGTCCGATGAAGAGGGAAATTCAATAAAAGATTGTTTGAAGAACGGAGATTACGGTCATGATTAACAGAGAGAAACTGGAATTTACATTTTAAGTATTTTGGAATAGCTGGGTCGTGTAAAATTGAATGAAGGTGAGAAAGAGTTCTTAAGTTACGGCGTTGTCGGATGGAAAGCCACTTGAGCTTAGCTCGGTAAACCGAGACATGATCATACTTGCGCAAACCAAAGATGAATCTTATGCAGTTGTTAAGAAGACGATCTAACTTACAGAGAAGGTCTTGGTTTGCGCCAGTGTAGCATACATCGCCGTAATCAATGATAGGCAGAATCAAAGATTGCACAAGTAGCAATTTGGTAGCAGGGGGAAGGAAAAATTTAAATCTATAGAGGGAACAAAGAGTCGCGGTGACCTTCCTGCTGACCTCTGTCATATGCAGTACCCAGCTGAGAGTGCTGTCAATGTAAAGCCCCAGATCCTTTACCTGGGAAGAGTACGGAATAATTGTACCATTGTAATGTAAAGGTGGCACCAGGGAGAGATCAAGGCGTTTAATTGCGTACGGGCTGCCTATAATAATAGCTTGGCATTTGGATGGATTGACCTGTATACCAAATCTTGATGACCAGTCCAGGATGGTTTGGAGCTCGCAGTCAAGAGCACTAATTGCATCAGAAATGTTAGCAGCCTCAGTATTTGCATATATCTGGAGATCGTCAGCATATAGATGATAGGAGCATTTTAAGTTTAGGGTCAGCTGGTTAATGAAAATAGCAAACAGAAGAGGCTAAAGAATTCCACCTTGAGGCACGCCAGCATCAAGGTTGCACCAGCTAGAAGTTGACCCATCCGCTCGAACGGCTTACTGTCATCCACGAAGATAGGATGTGAACCAGTCCGTCACTGAGGATGATGCTCCAAGATGAGATAAAACAGCCAGTAGTATGTCATGATCGACATTATTAAAAGCATTGGAGAAGTCAATCAATACAAGGGCCGTCAATCTAGTTCTCTCCATGCTGTCCCTCACGTCTTCGGTAACTTTGAGTAAGGCCGTAGCCGTACTATGCCCAGGCCGGAAACCGGACTGGAACGGACTAATGAGTGCATTGGAGAAGACAAACGACGACACCTGCTTGTGGACAAGGGCCTCGAGAATTTTGGATGGATAAGGAAGAATAGAAATTGGTCTAAAATGGTTTAAGGAAGATGGAGAGGAAATTTTAGGGAGAGGAATTACCAATGCTTTACGCCACAACTCAGGAAAAGAACAGGATGACAGAGAAAAGTTCACAATATGGGTCAAAATTGGAAGAACGGAGTTGAGGATATGACAAATCATGACTCTATTGATATCGTCACAACCCACAGCCTTGGAGTCCAAAGACGACAGCGTTTTTCTAACCTCATCCTCAGTGACTGGAGAAAAGTCGAACTTCTGACTTAAGGGTGGTGGCAGGGCAGCAATGTATTCAATAGTTTCTGATTTAGTAGCCTGGTCTAACTGTGAGAATTTAGAAAAATGCTGATTGAAAGTATCCGAGCCAAACGGCAGTTTCTGTTGAGCGGCCTGTGGCTTCCCAACCCCCACCGACTTCAAAAACTTCCAGATGTTAGCAACAGAGGAATTGGCTAGGTTTTCATAGAAATAACGCTGTTTAGCGTTTCTGACGATTTTGTTGCAGATATTACGAGCATATTTATAGGACGACCAATTAGACTCTGTGCGATCACGTTTGAATTTACGGAAGGCCTTATTCCGCTTCCGCATTGCTACACGAACTCCCTCAGTAATCCAAGGACATGGCGGCCGCTTAAAGCTGACAGAACGTTTGGGTCCATGGACGTCAAATAAAGAAACGATTTTGTTATTAAAAATTGAAATTTTGTCATCAATAGATGACGCTTCATAACACCCCGTCCAGTCAAGTCTCTCAGCATCTGCCCCAAGCGAACTCAGATCCATCCTCCCAAAGCCGCGCACATCGATAAACACCGGCTTGGCTTTTGGCGGCCTGATGTTGTACGCCAAGTAAATGAGATCATGTCTGGAAAAGCCCGGCGCAGGTAGTTGGCCGTGGGTAACAGACAAGTCCGGGGACGATGATAAAATAAGATCAAGCCACGTATCGGGGGTTTCCAGGTTTGTATGCGTGGGATTAAGAGGGAGCACGTGGAGGTTGGCAGATTCAATAATCGAGATCAGCTTCCGACTATTGGTAGCAGGTTTAGAGAGGTCTGTGTTAAAGTCCCCCATTATCATCATATGGATATGCTCTGGTGAAAGAGAAACTAAAAGTGTGTCAAGTTGGGAAAAATAGTCAATGCCAGGAGGGCAATAAATGACACCTAGAACAGCTCTGACACCCCTGACATTAACCTCCAAGATAAGATACTCCGGAGAAGACGTGTAAGTAGGGCACGAAGAAGCAATAATCCTATACTGGAGATCTGCTCGAAGGTAAATCGCAACTCCACCTCCGCGCTTCCCAACGCGGTCGTTGCGTATGAGTACATAACCAAGGAGACCGTACGAGGTGGAGGGAAGTGTTGGCTTGAACCAAGACTCAGAAATGAGAATCGCCTGTACGGGAACAGAGGAGAAAGCCTCAAGTAACTCCGAATAATGCTGTGGTAAACTTTGGGCATTCAAGTGACAAACATTGAACAAATTATTGTTACTAAAAATATTTCGTAAAGACACAGACAAATTGTCGTCAATGGAAAGATAAGAAACATTGGGAGACGAACAAGCTGAATAAAAGGAGTCCTCAGAATCCGACATGCAATAAAATATACAGGGTGTTTCATAATACATGTATAAAGCCGTGAACTGGATGGAGTGCTAAACGTATTAAAACGATAGGTACAATTATTTTTTTCGTGCGTGGAATAGTTACCGAGAAAATGACTATCGAACTTTTTCTTTTTCAATGTCGATAATCACATTTTGAAAACGAAAGACCGCATCTCTAGAAATCAGTTGTAATAGATCACTCAAGTTCATAATCAGGTCAATCAACTGAATAATACAATTTTACCAGTTACAGATAGGATATAGGTTTTGTGCCTTTAAGTCTTTTCTACTTACCGTTTCATATGAGTTTTAAAATTCAATCTAAATATCACTACGATCAATACCTCAAGTGGCTGGTTAATAAAATTATTATTACAAGCAGCTCGTGAGCAGTCCGGCACAAAAACAAGACATTTCGATGTTTGTTTCTACTTTAATTTATTTGTTTTTTGTTGCCTTCAACACAATGTTGCACCTAGGTACATAGTCTTCAAACTAATTGCGAAAACACAATAAACATTAATAGGCAAAAAAGTTACAGCTTGATTTCGCGTCTGCGCCATATCTTCTATTGTACTAGGCAGTCATGACTGAAGCAGGTGAACTATGTACGGGATACTGATATCACAGGGTGTCCATAAAGTACATTCACTAGATTTTAATATTTTTGGAAAGTGCAGCAAAACTACACGATATTGTTGTTATACTTTTTTGTCTATTTTTTCACTCAGTTTACATCCTGTTGAATGCATGTGGTGAGTCTTGGCACAAGTTTATGCATTTCTCGTTGAACTTTTCCGCCAGCTCCGAAATAAGGAAAGATGTCGTTTTAGTACCTCATCATCATCATCATCATCAGCCAGAAGACGCCCACTGCTGGGCATAGGCCTCCCCTAGAGATCTCCACAAAGACCGGTCCTGTGCTTTCCGCATCCAGCTGGCACCCGCGATCCTCACCAGGTCGTCGGTCCACCTTGTAGGAGGCCTACCCACGCTGCGTCTACCGGTACGTGGTCGCCACTCGAGAACTTTACTGCCCCATCGGCCATCTGTTCTTCGAGCTATGTGCCCTGCCCACTGCCACTTCAGTCTGGCAATCCTTAGAGCTATGTCGGTGACCTTGGTTCGCTTGCGGATCTCCTCATTTCTGACTCGATCGCGCAAAGAAACTCCGAGCATAGCTCTTTCCATTGCCCTTTGGGTAACAGTGAGCTTTCTTATAAGGCCCATAGTGAGTGGCCACGTTTCAGCTCCGTAAGTCATCACTGGCAACACACATTGGTCAAAGACCTTCGTCTTGAGACACTGCGGTAATTGGGACGAAAATATGTGGCGTAGCTTCCCGAACGCTGCCCAACCGAGTTGGATTCGTCGATTGACCTCTTTCTCGAAATTGGACCTACCTAGCCGGACTATTTGTCCTAGGTATGTATAGTCGTCAACAACTTCAAGTGGAGTGCCTCCAACTGTCACTGGAGTAGGCACGACATGGACATTCGACATAATTTTCGTCTTGTCCATGTTCATTTTAAGACCTACTTGTTGAGAGGCACTACAGGGGTCATCGAGCATTTTGCCCAAGTCTTCCAGGGTTTCAGCCATGACTACGATATCGTCAGCAAATCTGAGGTGCGTGAGGTACTCGCCGTTAATATTGATGCCAAGTCCGTCCCAGTCCAGAAGCCTAAAGATATCCTCCAGTGCAGCGGTAAACAACTTCGGAGATATGACATCACCTTGTCTAACACCTCGCTGCAGCTGAATAGGTTCTGTGGTCTTGTCCTGGAGACGAACTGACATAGTGGCGTTTTTGTACAAACACTTCAATGCTTCGATATATCGATAGTCAATTTGGCACCGCTGTAGAGACTGGAGCACCGCCCAAGTTTCGATCGAATCGAAGGCTTTCTCATAGTCCACAAACGCCAAGCATAATGGCCGGTTATACTCTTCGGTCTTCTGTACAACCTGCCGCAGCGTATGTATGTGGTCTATGGTACTAAAACCTTTTCGGAATCCGGCTTGTTCGGGAGGCTGGAAGTCATCAAACCTGCGTGCGAGACGATTCGTAATGACTCTCGAAAACAGCTTATAGACATGGGTCAGTAGCGATATTGGTCTGAAGTTCTTCAAGAGAGCCCTATCACCTTTCTTGAAGAACAATATCACTATGCTTCTGTGCCATGCTTCCGGCGTTTTGCCCTCAAGGATGACGGAATTGAACAGCTTCTGAAGGGTCTTAAGCACAGGTTTGCCACCAGCTTTCAGAAGCTCAGCCGTAATTCCATCATCACCCGGCGCCTTGTTGTTCTTAAGCTGTTTGAGAGCCATACTAATCTCGTACAGGCTGATGTCCGGGATATCTTCGGTGTAGTGTCGGGTCAACTTGGCTCTGGGGTCTTTTGCCATACTGGTAACAGGTGCCCGTGTTGTCGTGTATAACTGTCCATAGAACCTCTCGACTTCCCTCAAAACCTCGGACTTGGTCGAAACAACTCTGCCGTCATCCGTTTTCAGTCTCGTCAACTGGCTCTGTCCAATCGACAGATCTCTCGCAAAGACTTTAGAGCCTTTGTTCCGCTCGATCGCCGCCTCAATATTGGTAGTATTAAAGCGGCGTATGTCGCGAGTCAGAGACTTGGAGATCTGTCGATTAAGTCGCCTAATCGACAGATCTCCAAGTACCTATCTAATAGTAATTATTAAATTCTACTCATGTTTGAACTCAAGAAGGTGAATATTAAATTTGAATAGCTGAAAAAATACCTAGCAACACTATTTACGTACTAGGATTTAAGCATTTAGGTTGCAGGCAACAAACATGCAGAACAGCAGATGCGTTGTCACTGTGAGGACTAAGATGAAATGCGTCATGCCTGTATTTGCACTGGCTTATTTTATGGACACCCCACGTACTAGGCGCAATATTAAGGAGGTCTAAATAATCCGTTTTGTATTTTTTGGTTTCGAGGGTTCTGTACAAAAAAATATTGTAATCAATTATGATTTTAATTCAAAAGGTTCATTCATAGTTTTTACGAAAGTGCACCACCACCTAACTAATAGCAAAGTAGTCTTATTCAAATTACTGTAGCATATTAATGTAGCAAACTCTAATTAATGTAACATCTTTGTCTTTTTACGAGTTTGCTTTCTCATGTCATGTCTGTCAGTCATGTTTCAGTGTCGCGTAGGTAATCGTACCTATCGTTTTCACGAACATTTCTTATCAACTAAAATTAACTTAATGATTCTTAGTTGATGGAGCTTTACCTGTAAATATCCCATGCTTCACCCAATTGGAGAACCTAGGTCACCTAGGTGGAGCACGGACCCAAACACAATTTTAGAAATTACTGTCTAGGTTACTGTCATTGTACCAAACTACCCGATAAAATCGTGATAAGCAAATGTAGGCCATCGCCATAAGGATTATTATTAAGCCCACAGTTGGATTCGCTTGAGACTCACTTTAACAAATAAAAAAAAAATCAACATTATGGTGCAACTACCAGGAGAACATAAAACGAGAGAACATAAAAGGCGAAATATGTTAGACCCCTAAAACACGGATCCCTAAGTACGAATCCTTTTGCACGTGCCGTCAAGGTCAAGGCCAGCGCCGGAGCTGTGGCGGCGCTTTTGACATCAAAATAGAAACTGAAAGCTACAAAATCTAAAAATAGAATACTTATTTTGTGGTTTGACCCACGGCGCGACTTCCATTGACGAAATTTGCCTACTTTCGCGTCGTATTCGTTCATTCAGTTTTTAGCTTTTCGCGTGACCGAAATGATTGTTGCGTTGTAGTTGTAGGATACCTAAGTACCTATTGTGAAGATAACTGTGATAAGAGTGTTAACGATGTGAACGAATGATTTATAGCTTCAGGTACCAGTATTAACGTAGTCTTGTCTGTGTTCAGCGTTCAACGTTTAAGTATTGTGATAATCATTATTCTGTGTATGAATGCAAGCTAGCAGTAGGCCAAACACCATGGTACCTACCTATTTACGTATTGCATAGCAACCAGAGCCTGCGTAGTGTTGTGTATCTGTGTGTATGGAGTGTACCTACCTAGCTACGCTACGATACGAGTGCAAGCTTACTTGATAGTTAATACCTATCAGTCATCCGAGCCACAAGAAAGCAAGAAAGTATGGCACCTGACGCTGTTTGTTTTCATAAAATAACTTTAAAAAGGTACGTACCTACATGCTTTAAAGGTCTAGGTTCTAGCTAGACTTTAAGATATGCTACCTAGCTAGTACCTAATCGTAACGTTAGGGGGTTCTTTTCCGACGGGAAATAGGCAGAAAAGACAACGCTTTTATCTGTTCATGAAAACATGTAGGTATTTAGTAAAACCTGTCTGTAATCTGTTTCAACAAAACTAGTCTCATAAGTGGTTCCCTACGCTACGTAGGTCCCTAGATGAGTGAACCATTTTAGTAGGACATAGTACCTACTTATTTGTGTAGAACGATTTATCAATTGAACGAATTCTGTTTTAGTTATGTAGCTATCTTTAGTATGTTTTTCAAGAACGTTGGTGGCTGGGCGGTTGAGTATCCGACGTAAGCGAGAGAGGTGCCGGGTTCGAATCCCGCTGTGGCAATGTACCAATGACTCTTTTCTGAGTTCAGTGGCGTTACTGTCATACAAGCCCAAAAGCCGGGCTTGCCTTATAAAAATAATTATCGATAAAAAATCAAAGATAATGCGAGCGCGAAGTATTTAAAGTTCGCGCTCCTAATGCATTTCAAACTGCCGCGCCGCAAAGCAGCGCCATCGTGCGCCCAGGTTACGAAACACGATCCGAACGCACACGCAAGTTGAGGAAATTGAGACTCGGTCAGTCATCTCGCTCGCACGCGCTGGCTTGTAAGCGGGCTTTGATTCCGGCCGGTATGTCTCTTTCTTACGTATGAAAACTGTCCTATAATGAGATATAACTATATGTTTGTTTATATGGTAAATTGTACGAGACTTTAAGCCCTGCATGCGTTTGAAGTTGTACACGGATCTTTGAAATTGGCAACTTCGCGCATGCGCAGTAGGTACGTTTGTTGAATGCTGTAATACGTACCAACTTCACTATTGTTTTGTTTGAGCCGTTTGGGCGGATAAGTAATTAGTTTTTTGTTGTGTTTGTGTTGTGTTTTGTAGTAAAAGTGATTTAATTAGATTGATTAACAATAGACGAAGTAGAGTCCCTTGTGATGGTTTAAAATGTGCACAAGTTTTGATTTGCATGGAAAAGGTAAAGTTTATAATCATTTCTCAGAAAATAACAAATTATTTCCGTAATGTGGCAAGGGGATGGATTTATTTTTAATAACCGTAAAAACTACACAAACTTCATCTCTCGGCTTGCCTTACTCTGAACCCCTAGGCACGCCACTGTCTGAGTTATGTACATTAGTTGAAATTAACCGATGCTCCTATGGTGAGGGAAACATCATGATGAAATCTGCAAATTCTGGCAACTGAAATTGTAACCATGATCCAATCGAGTCAGGTTCCCCTGGTAGCAGGGTCATGGAGGTCAGATGGTAGTCGCTCCACTGTAACAAATTCTTTTCTCTCCACAAAATTATTAGACTATGGTCCATGATCTAGGATTTGGCAGATTAGGTAATTAATTGCAGTGGAGCGACTGCCATCTGACATTCCTGGCTCCTAACCCTGCTACCAAGGGAACCTGACCAGATTGGATCATGGTTACTTACACATTCAGTCGTCTGAACTGAATGTGTAAGTTTCATCACGATGATTTCCCTCACCGTAAAAGCATCGGTTAGTATTCAGCTACTGTGCATAACTTAGAAAAGAGTTAGTGGTACATGGCGGCAGTGGGATTCGAACCCGGTACCTCACGCGTACGAGTCGGATACCGCAACCTTAGGCCACCGACGCTCCGACTATTTAAGCATACCTACCTATCGAAAATAATTAGTGTAGGCAAGTTCCTAGTTAATTTGGTAGAGCCTATTCATAAGTAGGTAACATTTAGTACGACGCCTGGTAGTAAGATGAAGGAGGTTGGTTTGTTTTGATATGAATGGCACGAGGTTATTACTCGTCCTTATGGTGTGTACACACTCAACGTACGCCAACGAAGGGCTGTCGGCCGAATTATTTGGACTTCTAAGGTCTAATACTTGCATTTCGTGGTCAAGCAAACGATCTTTGGGAGTTTTGGGAACCGATGCGGGCTCGTATTTGCACGTTTGTTTGTTGGCCTTCGGTATCCGCTCAAACTGCGATTGGATGATTACTTCTATCCGTTTGATGTTACCGCCACGCTGCACTGCGGATTGCCGGCTGGCACACGCCAACGGACAATCGTTAGTCGAAACTGGTGCGCGTCACACATCGCCCGGTGTGTACGCAGCATTAGGCTCCTGGTAGTAGGCTTGAGGAGGTTGCTTTGTTTCGATAGGGGTCGCACGAGGTTATTAACCTGTTTTTTATATGATCATCAACTTGAAATAGAGCTGCGCTTCAACGTAGTCGATATGGTTATTTATCTTTAAAAATTAATTTTTTTTATTAAAATTAAAATTCAATGTCCGGATAAAATGAAGTCGCCAGTGCACTCTTTGAAAGCTCTACTTTAACACCCTTTCGGCTTTATACATGTATTATGAAACACCCTGTATAAACAAATCTATTATTGATTGTAGTTGAACAAATACAATAAAAATTACTAACTAATTAGCTTTCGCCAAGTTAACAAAACAAAAAGCTATGCAACAAAGCACGACCTGCCGGTCGACAAGAACTTCTAGTCAAAGACAACCTACAAAAGCACCAACCACGCCAAATAACATAATACAGTAAGCAAGTATAATAGGTAACTAAAAGATCAGCTACGTACAAATAAATATTTAAAAGTATTAGTATTATAGTACAAGCTTACTTTACCGAATCCACTTCATATAAAAATACAATATACCATAGAGAAGTTTCCCTTAAAAAGGCATGATTCCAAGCCAGAAAAATAAAAATGAAACGGCAGTAGACAGTCAATGTCAATGTCACCAATATGACATTTACGTGGTCGGTGGTTCTGATATTTGTTTGTTTATAAAAATTTGATACAATTTAAAAGTGAAAAATAAAGGGTAAAATGGAGTGAATAAATTATGAATGTGAAACATAACAAAACCCTATATGTACACAAATATATACGCAAACAGATTATAGCTATACTAGGTTGTACTACAGTAAGCAATGTTGAAAATAATTATGTTAGAGTGAAATAAAATAATGAAGAAAATAAAGTAGATCACCGTACAACCTTCTTCCTGTCGCGCTGGCTTTTCTTGATAGGTAGATCAGAGGTCTTGTTTGGAGTACAGGCCTGCGATACCACAGGAAGAGAGCTAGTACTAGCCTTTGTGGGGCTCACAGTTATTTGTGTTACCGGGCTATCGTTCTCCTTGGGATGTTTTGCAGCAAGCCCGTCTAACTCTGCCGTAGTATGTACGCGCTTAATACCACCGGTAGGCAGCTTGACTACGATATTACTGTCAGAGGTCCAGACATTGGCCATTCCAAAATGACTTCGAGCCGCGTTGAATGCTCCCTGACGGGTCTTTGTTAGAAATTCTCGTAACACATAACCAGTACCCTTGAGCTTGGTCTTGGAGGACCAGGCAACCGCACGAATAGCAGTATCCGCAAAACGAACTAAAACAGTGCGGGGACCAGTTTTGTCTTTGGAATGTTCACCCAAGCGATGGCAGTAGCGGATTGACTGTGGGGTGACATTACTAATATTCATCTGGCCCTGCAGTACACTGATCACAGTAGCACTAAGATCCTCTTCATTCTTCTCCGGAACACCATTGAAGAGAAGATACTTTCTTCTATGCCTGGTCTCTATAACATCAACCGTTCGGCTCAAAATATCGATTTGACTTTGCATACCAGAGAGAAGATTTAAGACAATATCCATGAAAGTGTTGAAATCTGGTGTCACCTTATCGGCATTAGGAGACTGAGGTTTGGCTTTCAGTTCGGCCCGAAAATCACTCATCTTTTGGAGAAACATTGCTGACAGTGCCTTTTGTGTTTCCGAAACTTCCTGTAGTGTCGCCATACTTCCAGAGATCAATTATTAGAAGAGCACTTGATGAAAAGGTTAGACAACTGAAGTGAGGTTATGTTATGTTGTATGTTATGCACTGAAGGAACAATGGTCCCGTATGTCAAATGTGGAAATTAAGGGGGTCCCTACCAATAAAAATGAAAATTTATTTTCTGTTGTTAGTTCAATAAGTAATTTTGTAAACTTTACCTTGCTCAAGCCACAGATCAACTATATTGACAGAGTGCCAACGCATAATTCTAATGAAAAGAATATAGTAGTCGGCTTTATGAACCGATACGTCAAAGAAGAATTTATAGCGGCGGCGCGAGAGAAAAAGACCATTAAAGCGACGGACATAGCATTTTCTGACAATACCCAAAGAATTTTCGTCAACGACCATCTCACTCCTGGCTATAAGATGCTGCTAACAAAAGCGAAGACCTTAGCTACTGAAAAAAAATATAGCTATGTATGGGTGAAGTACGGAAAAATTCACGTGCGGAAGGACGCAGCAGCGGATGTCCTAATTATGGTAACTGAGAAGGATTTAAACAAAATCGTCTAAAATGCCTACATGTTGCTATTAATATTAATTGCTTGCTTATAATTATGTTTGTCGCTTTTCTTGCTTTTGTAATGCTATTTTTGCTCGGCATTGTAATGTCTATACTCAAACGTAATGAAAGGTGCGTTACCCCTGATTTGTTTCTGGCGACATTATTCCGCCGTAACTGGTTGGTCTCATCGCTCGCTTATTTACAACTTATTATTGCTATCTCGCGCTTACTGGTGCATGCTCGTACTTGTAATAATTGTTGCAGTCTCGCTTACACTGACTTATCATTGTCCAAGGCCACGCGCAGTCGTCGATGTTACTTTCACTTTTATAATAGGTACTTTGTGGCAATGCTGACTCGTACACGGGTAGTGAAGCTTGTGTTGAATGTTTTTATAGTGGTTGAGTGCGCGGGCCGTCTCGTGATAATTATTGATATTTTTACATTGCAACCAAACAATTTTTTTTATATTTTATCGCTGTAATGGCTTCTAATACCAACAATTTACATGTGTATTATCAAAATGCGAGGGGCCTGCGTACTAAAACCACAATATTCTATCGTAATGTGTGTATGAGTAGTTACGACTTAATTTTGATCACGGAGACGTGGTTATTGGATGGTATAAATGATAGTGAACTATTTGATAACAGATACGTGGTCTGGCGCCGTGATCGAGACTATAGTGCGACTAGGCAAGGGAAGGGAGGTGGTGTACTCATTGCGACGCGTAGGGACTTATGTATTACTCCTCAGCCCCGGTTTCACTCATCAGCGGAGGACCTTTGGGTCACTGTCGGATTTACTGCTTCCACTAAACTTCATATATGTGTTTTGTATTTAATTCAACAAAATATGGGTCTTAGTTTTTCGCAACAGTTGACTAACTTTACTTCAAAATGAAACGAGGTTATGCAATCGTGCCCTTCCGGTAAATACTTAATTGTCGGAGATTTCAATATGAGTGGTGTACGCTGGATTCCTTCCAACCAGAATCGTTATCTTACACCGTCTGACTATACCTTCTTCTTTTTTCAGCCATTTTCAACCTCCAGGGTGTAGGCCTCCTTCAATTTATTCCAGCGTTCTCGGTCCTGTGCTGTCTTCAACCATGCCATTCCAGCTGTTCTTCTAATGTCGTCGTACCAGCGCATCTGAGGTCTTCCCCGTGAACGTCTTTCACCCCACGGTCTCCACTCCACCAGCGATTTGCACCATGAACCCCGCTTTCTGGCGACATGACCAGCCCATTGCCACTTCAGCTTCGATATATGTTTGATAACATCCCTCACTTTACTCTGTACTCTGAGCCAGTCATTTCTTTTGCGGTCACTGAGCGTTACGCCCACTATCTTCCTCTCTATTGCTCTTTGGGCGACTCTGAGTTTGTTAAGGATCTCCTTAGTAAAAACCCACGTCTCAGCTCCATAAGTGAGAACCGGCAGAATGCACTGATCATGTATGCGAGCTTTTTGTTCTGATGTTAATCTCATTCTGAACACATAATCTATCTTGGCATAGGCTGCCCATGCTAGTCTTATGCGCCTGTAAATTTCGTTCGTCTGATTTTCCTTCCCCATTACCACCTCTTGACCGAGATATACATATTTGTGTACCCTTTCGATGACGATGTTATCCACTTTGATCTTAAACACGGTATCGGGGCAATTGGTCATGATCTTGGTCTTATTTAGATTCATCTCTAGTCCGCATAATCGAGAGGCATGATTAAGTTCCCGTATCATGGTTTCCAGCTGTTCCGGGGTTTCAGAAAATAGGACAATGTCGTCCGCGAATCGCAAGTTATGAAGATGCCTGCCCTCGATACGTAGTCCATATTGGTCCCAATTTAGAGTCTTGAAAATGTCCTCCAGTACTAGGGTGAATAGTTTTGGAGAGATAGTATCTCCCTGTCTGACGCCTTTCTCCAATCTAATGGACTCTGTCTTTGGTGGTAGGTTGACTGTCATGCTGGCATTTTTATAGATGTTCTCTATTAATTTCGTATATCGATGGTCAATACGAGCGTTTTGCAGAGAATCGTAGACTGCCCAGGATTCGATACTGTCGAATGCCTTCTTGTCTGACTATACCAATCAAGACGAAATCTTAATAGTTGACGAATTACATTTATTAGGCCTTAACCAATATAATGGTGTTAGAAATTGTCAGGACAAGACACTTGACCTTGTTTTGTCTAATCAGGACGTAGTAGTTGCCAGCTCCTCTTGCCCACTAGTACCAATCGATAGGCTGCATGGTGCCCTGAATATCAACTTTACTTTATCGTTTCAAAAACGTTTAAGAGTGCCTACCGTATAGAAAAAATATAATTTTTTGAAGGGTAACTACGAGTCTATTAACCGTGACATATCGGGCATCGACTGGCATACCGAGCTCGGGTCCAAATCTCTGGATGAAGCTGTGGATTACTTCTATAATGTATACACTAGGTTGCAAAATGAATTTGTTCCTTCTAGAATGATCAAATCTGGTGTTTATCCAAAGTGGTACTCTTACAGGCTTATCAAAATAATAAAAGAAAAATATAATTTTTTTAAGAAGTATAAACGGTATGGTAATGCTGGAGATAAGGCAACTTTTATGCTTTTACGGAATCTTGTAAAAATCCTAGAGGAATAGAGCTATAAAGAGTATTTAAGATCAGTGGAATCGTCAATTGAAAAAAATCCTAAGTATTTTTGGTCCTATATCAAATCAAAAACGAATAATAATGCAATACCTAGTACTCTTAACTACAATGATTCTGTCTATAATACAGGTGAAACAATTTGCAATGCCTTCTCTGATTATTTCCGCTCTAATTTCATTGACACCGCCGTAAACTCTTCTGATCTCCTCTCAACCTTTTCATCATCCACAGCGGATATATCATCGGTTAATGTGGACTTGGATATGGTTCGTAAGTTACTTGTTGACTTAGATCCCTCTAAGTCTGCTGGTCCTGATGATTTACCCTCGGTTTTCCTTAGAAAATGTGCCGAATCAATAGCTGAACCAATCGCTATATTATTTACAATGTCGCTTAACAGCGGCACAGTACCGACTATCTGGAAGTGGGGCTTATATTACGCCAGTTCATAAAAAAGGACCTAAAACAGAAACAGTAAACTATAGGCCTATATCTAAACTGTGTATAATCTCCAAAGTCCTTGAAAAGGTGGTTTACACGCAAGTGTACGCCTCGCTGCAAAGCTCTTTCAGTCACTTCCAACACGGTTTTCTAAAAGGTCGTTCTACTGTGACCAACTTAACTCTTCTTAATAATACATTAACTGATGCTATGGAGAGTGGCTCACAAGTGGACGTTATTTACACAGACTATAGCAAAGCCTTCGATAGAATCAATCACAAACTGCTATTAAATAAGTTAGCTGCTATCGGGGTCAGTGGTGATCTGTTCAGATGGTTTACCTCCTACATTTCAAACAGATCTCAGGCTGTCGTGATCAGCAACTATATGTCTGGTTGGGTGACCATTCCTAGTGGCGTGCCCCAAGGTTCATTGTTGGGGCCTCTGTTATTTATTGTCTTTTTAAATGACATAGAATCATGTTTTTTAACAGCCAGTCTACTGGCTTATGCGGATGATATGAAGATATATGCTACCATAGGTTCATTTGCTGACGCTAAGGCCTTACTTAAGTGTTCAATTATGACTTACGGTCACAAGCGAGACTTCATATATTTCGATTATATTCTCAAGGGACAAAAGCTTCAAAGAGTCTCGGTGGTGCGTGATTTAGGCGTTCTGCACGACTCCAAACTTATTTTTGATTCACATATCAACGCTATAGTAGCTAAAGCATATAAGGTGCTTTGTTTCATAATGCGGTGTTCTAAAGAGTTCAATTCTATTAAAACTATAAAGATTTTGTATTGTACGTTTGTTAGGAGTATTCTGGAATACGCATCTCAGGTTTGGAGTCCGTGCTATGCTATTTACAAGTCACGTATCGAGGCTATACAAAAGAAGTTTATGCGTTATTTATGCTATCGAGCGGGTCAGTATTATGAATCCAACAATTACTTACGCCTAAGCAAGAAACACCACCTATACCACTTCTTAAACGTAGAGAAATAGCAGACCTGAGATTGCTTATCAGAATTGCATCTGGTACTGTTGATTGTCCGGAACTTCTCTCTCGTATTTTTATTAAAGCGCCTGTTAGATCCTTCAGACACCATTACCCTTTTTATGTTCCCGAAGCTACCACCAACTATAGGAGAAATACCTTTCTGTTACGAGCAACTCAAAATTTTAACGTCTTGTCCATAGTTATTGACCTTGACCTGTTTAATATAAGTTGTGAATCGGCGAGAAATCGTGTACTTAACTAGGTATTACTTTGACACACTGTAACGTAAGTGATTTTATTAATTGAGTCGAGCAAAGATAATTATTAGGCTTAAGTTGTTGTGTCTCATTAACTGTTGCACTTCGTTTAAAATATTGTAGTTCTATTAGTGGAAGCCTATAATTGGCTATGTAATGCTATTATTATTTTTATTGTAACAACTGCTGTTGGCTTTCTTTAAGTAAATAAAATAAAAAAAATAAAAATAAATGTCACCGGCAGGAAATGCAAATCACTTTGTTAATAATGCATATAAACTATTGCAAACAATATCATGAGGAAATTATCACACACTTAAACCAATAAAACCAATTTAACAAAAATTTGTCCAGAATCTATAATATTTAAAACCAATAAAAGGACAACTAGGTGAGTGTTTATTTAAGTTCTACCGCCTTTTTTTGTATGTTCAAATTCACAATATCATAGAAAATGTATTGTCAATTTATATGATTGTATAGTCAATACTCTTCAGGCAGGAGCTAGTTTATCTGCTGAGTCTCGGTCAAATGCAAAGGAAAGGCATAGGGAGGTACCAGGCTGGAACCATGAGGTCAAAAGGCTGCATCAGGTTCACAGGCGCTGCTTTGAAAGCTGGGTTGCGGCGGGTAGGCCATCCACTGGCTATATATACAATGAAATGAAAGTTAGTTTTAAAAATAAACTTAAGTGGGTACAAAGGAATGCAGAAACAGTTAAACTCAATATTTTGGCTACACATAAAAGGGAAAAATCGTTTGTAAAATTCTGGAAAGGGGTTAAAAAGTTTAATTTTAAGCAAAGTCTGCCTTTGTCAGTGGATGGCCTACAAAGCCTCATCGAAATTGCGAACATGTTCGCGGACAAATTTCGCATTGATCTCTTGCCCATACCTGATTGTGCTCGCAAAGGACACTCACGAAAGAGCGGAAAGTGCAACGCACTGGTAACAAATATAATATTCAGCACGGACGACGTAGCACGTGCAATCAGGACTATGACAAGGGGTAAATCGCCCGGCCATGACGGACTAAGTTTGGAGCATATTCTTGGTGCTGGAGACATACTTGTTACCAAACTATGTAGCCTCTACAACCGCTGCCTAAGACATACATTCTGGTCGTCTGACCTCATGAAGGCTAAAGTTGTCCCCATCGTAAAAAATAAAACGAGAGATATAGGTGCTGCAAACAATTATCGACCAATTTCATTGGGTACGATAATTGGAAAAATCTTAGAGCGACTGCTGCAGCCTTATTTGCTTGACAATCTCAATATAGATGATGCTCAGTTTGGTTTTCATGCCGGTCTCTCAACGGAGTCTGCAATCCTTAGTTTAAATCACATAGTAAACTACTATGTGCAACGTAAAACTTCTGTTTACGCATGCTTTTTGGACCTGAGCCGTGCATTTGACTTAGTGAATTATGGAATTCTCTGGAGCAAATTGCGCGGCTCAGGTGTGGCCGATAGTGTAGTTAATCTGTTGAGTTTCTGGTACGATAACCAGACAAATTGTGTAAAATGGGGCGACGCGACCTCTAACACATATATGTTAGAATTCGGTGTACGCCAAGGAGGACTTACGTCTCCGGATCTCTTTAACGCATATGTCAACGGTTTAATCGAGGAATTGAGGGAGTCGAGAACCGGTTGTCACCTTGGTGGTTTATGTGTGAACAGCTTAAGTTACGCTGATGACATGGTTCTCCTCTGTCCCTCGATCAAAGGCATGAGAAGGCTGCTATCTATCTGTGAGCGGTATGCGCTGAGACACGGCTTAAAATACAATGCCCTCAAGACAGAAGCGATGGTATTCAGTGCGGGCGGGGGTCCGGAGCGTATACCTATGATTAGAATGAAGGGGTGTGTGATTGGGATTGTTTAGCAATTTAGGTATTTAGGTCATATTCTTACTGAAAATTCTATGGACGACTTAGATATAGAAAGGGAAAGGCGGGCACTCTCGGTCCGTTGCAATATGATTGCACGCAGATTTGGCAAATGTGACATTGAAGTCAAGAAGACATTGTTCAACGCTTTTTGTCAATGTTTATACACTTGCTTACTCTGGGCCAGATTCCGGATGAAAACCTATGGAGCCATGAGGGTGCAATATAATGATGCATTTCGCATCCTCATGAGATTGCCAAGATTTTGTAGCGCATCCGAAATGTTCGCGGAGGCGAGGGTGCCCGACTTCTTCGCGGTCATGAGAGCGCGTGAGGCTGCATTTTTGGCTAGACTGAGGTACTCCGATAACAGCATACTGAATATAGTAATTAATGACCTTGATAGTCCCATCTTTAGAAGATGGTTGACTTTGCATTTGACCGAAAATAGAAAATGACATCGAAATGTTATAATTTTGTAAATATTTTCATATTATTTTTACTATCGTATATTTATGTCAATTTGTGTGTATTTTATTGTATATTTTAATTGTAATATGGGTCTATTGCCTGGAATAAAGAATTATTATTATTATTATATGAAATATTTCTTTATTTCTCGACTCGAGGTCGGTTATTAGGACCCAGATACGGGCTTACGCCAAGTATTCTGGTTCCTGTGAGTTAGTCTAGTAATATTATGTTATGCGTGTGTTTTGCGTGTCTGTGGTATCTGGAATGTTATGGAGTGTGAGCGAAGTCGGGTTGAGGAAACGGCGAACTATGGAGCAGGTATCTATAACAATTGATTTATGTAGTGGTATGTAAATCTTCTCGTGAAGATCTAGAATTTTCAGAGCGGTATGCAGAGCCTTCGGTATTACACCAGTTGATGAAATGACTATAGGGATAACCCTAACAGTCTCTTGGTGCCACATTTGTTTTATTTCGTCTGCTAAAGGGATATATTTTTGGACCTTCTCTGCATGCTTTTGTTTTAGGTTGTGTGTATTAGGAACAGAAATATCTATGAGATAGGTGGCTTTTGTGGATTTCAAGGTTAGTGTTATATCGGGTCTATTGCTTAAGATGGTGCGGTCGGTTATGATATCTCGATCCCAGTATAGTTTAGCATTATCATTTTCTAGGACATTTTTCGGTTTGTATGTGTAGTAAGGTGTTTCTATTAGTTTATGTTTGAGTGCAAGTTGTTGATGGATATGTTTGGCGACGTTATCATGACGATGTGTGTATTCTTTGTTGGCGAGTATGCTACAACCACCTGTGATGTGATCTATGTTTTCAGTGTGTTGGTGGCATAATCTGTATTTGTCCGTTTCTATTTGTTCTTTCAGGATGTATTTTGAATAGTTTCGTGTTTTTATTGTTTGGTCCTGTATTGCTACTAGGAATCCTTCTGTTTCGCCAAATATGTTTCCCTTTGTTAGCCAGGTGGATGATGCAGCTCGGTCTATGTAGTCTTGTTCTAGTTGATGTGGGTATTTTCCGTGTAATGCTTTCTCCTTCCAGGTTTGAATTTTTTGTTCGTCACGGATGATTTTAGTCGTTGGGTCAAATAGGTTATTGTTCAGTTGTAGGGGTGTTCCAGGATGTGGTAAGCTTATTATTGCTTTGTGTAGTGAGCTGTCGTAGGATTTTCCGATGAAGTAGGATCGTAGATTACCGATTTGGGAGTAGTGCAGATTTTTAATGTCTATGAAACCGCGGCCCCCTAGTTTTCTTTTGAGTGTGAATCTTTGTACTGCCGAATGGATGTGGTGGATGTTATGTTTGTTACTGGTAGTCCTAGTTAAGGTGTTAAGAGCATTGAGCTCAGTATCTGACCACTTTATTGTTCCAAACGAATACGTCAGGATGGGAATAGCGTATGTATTAACGGCTTTTACTTTATTTCTGGCAGATAGTTGGGTACTAAGTATTTGATTGAGTCTCTGTTTGTACTTGGTTTTTAATGCATTTTTAATATCTGTGTGATTTATGGACGTGTTTTGCTGATATCCTAGGTATTTATATGTGTCTCTGGGTTCCATGCTATTTATTATCCCGCCTTGGATTTCTAATTCGAATGGAGCTGTCTTACTATGTTGGCCTTTAGTGATGCTATTAATTTTACATTTATTGGTTCCAAAAGTCATTTTTATATCTGTGCTGAATTTTTCTGTAAGCTTTAGTAGACGATCTAGTTCCTGTTTGTTGCTTGCGTAGAGTTTGATGTCATCCATGTATAAGAGATGTGTTATTTTAATATTATTTTCTCTGTCTATTGTGTAACCGTATGGAGTGTTATTGAGAATTCTCGAGAGAGGGTTTAAGGCTAGGCAGAACCACAGAGGACTGAGAGAATCGCCTTGGAAAATACCCCGTGCAATTTTATCGGCGCTGTTGTAAGTATTGTATTATTGGTTCTTAAATTAAGTTTTGTCGTCCATTTGGTCATTGTGTGTTGTAAAAAATTTATTAAACTATTGTCTATTTTGTACATTTTCAGAACGTGTAGCAGCCATGAGTGGGGTACGCTATCGAAAGCCTTTTGGTAATCGATGTATGAAAAGTATTGGTTTCTGCGTTTCTGTTTGACTTGGTTGTGTATTTCAGCATCAATTATCAGTTGTTCCTTACATCCCATTGAACCTTTATTGCAACCTTTCTGTTCTTCTGGTATGATTTTGTTTATTGATATGTGTGAGTTAATTTTGTGTGAGATGATGGATGTCAATAGTTTGTACATAGTGGGGAGGCAAGTGATGGGCCTGTATTTAGCTGGATTTGTTGTTTCGTTATCTTTGGGTTTCAGATAGGTGATACCTTGTGTTATAAAGGGAGGCATGTCTTGAGGATTATGAATGACGTGGTTCAGTGCGTTTGCAATATGTGTGTGTGTTGAAGTCAGATATTTTATCCAGTAATTTTGTATTTTGTCGGGTCCAGGTGCTTTCCAGTTCAGAGTTTTCTTTATGGCTTGTGTTACATCATCTCTGTCTATTGTTATTTCTGGCATAGGGTTGATTGTTTCCATTTCTTGTGCCTCAGCTTCGGCCCAAGATGAGCGTTGGTTGTGTTGTACCGGTACTGACCATATATTTTCCCAGTAGTTTTGAACGTCTGTTACTTCTGGGTATTGTGTTACTGTGATGTTTTCTGAATTTAGTTTCTGATAGAATACTTTCTGATTGGTATTGAACAAAATATTGTCCAACTTTTTACGATTACTTCTCTTATATCGACTCAATCGCTTAGCTTGAGCTTGTAATTTTTGCTTGTTAGTAGCTAGTTGGTCAACCATTTCTTGTCTGCATTTATTGTTAGGGTTTAATCGTTGTTGCTTTTTCTGTGTCAGGTTTCCATTCAAATATTGTGTGAGTTGTCCTATTGATTTTCGTAGTACTTTGATCTTGTTCTCTAAACGTAGTTCCCAGGGAGGTTTATTTTGTTTGTCTTTTGTGGTGTTGGATGTAGGAGGAGCATTTTCTACTACCTTTTTAGGTTTTTTGGCGTGTAGTGTTGTTACAGTCATTGCGGCACAGTAGATAATTTCATGGATTACTTCTAGTGAGACCGCCTCTTTATTATGCAGGTGTTTTTCAACAATATCGTTAATTGTGTTTACAGTTTTTATAAATTTGCGGGTCGTTTGTTGTTTGAGCATGGCTGGTCTCAAGGTTGGGTCTGTACCTGATTACTTTATGAGCATTTCAGTAAAAATATTTTCTATTTGTTTATAATCTTCTGGTTCTGTGACTGGTCCTGTCTCAGTGTCCTGAGTTTGTTGAGTTATTTGTATTGGTGTGTTACTTTGGTGTGTCTCTATAATATTTGGAGTCTGTTGTGTATTGGCCACTGATTGTGTTGGGGTTGTGATAGTTTGATTAATATCGTACCGAGTGGGAGTGTTTGAGATGTGTGGTTCTCGTACATTATTAACACTCTCGTCAATGGGATTATTAATAAGGGTTGTTAAAATTGCTTGTTTTAAGCGTTCTTGCTCGGGTGCTGGTATTCTGTTATTTCTATGTATGACTCTAATTTGATCTGACAGTCGTTGTTCTGAAAGATGGCTTAATTCCGGGAATTGGTCTATAAACTTTTGACGCAGCAATGGTCGCCATGCAGTGAGGTCAGTTTCACATTTTGTGACTATATAGTAGCAACGGAGGAGCTCTATGTTTATTTCATTCGTCCATTTCATCCGGTGTCTACTTTTTCCAGCAATAGTGGTTGCAGGAAGCATTTCCTGCAAAACACTTCTTTCTGGTGTGTTAGTGATTGTTAATGGTGTTTGTGTGTTATGGTCTACGCAATTTAACGAGTTCGTTTCCGATATCAGCGTAGGGCTGGTGATGTCAACGGTGGGCACATGAGAATTCGCGAAAGCTTCATGTGCAACATCGAATGACACTGGTGATACAGTAATGGATCGGGATGAAGATCCATAGTGATGCTGATATGAATAAGGTGATGAGCTGGGTGATTGAAATATACTACGAGTAGATGATATTGGTGAGGATGCGGTTGAGTTTCGAGTAGGTGATGATGATGATGTTGCCGCAACAGTTGTAGACTGGGCAGCGTTTTTATTTTTTATTCTCATTGATCTTCTCATTTTCGTCCCACGAGTAGCGAGGGACTGGACGTCAACCACGGCAGAGCCCTGCGTTCACCGTGGCAAGGGTAGTTGAAACTGGGTGTCCCCCGGTTCCCAGAGTCCGCATACTAACGGCTAGACTCCCTCCTAGCCACGCAGCCTTCGGCATATGCTGTGCCACCTTGGCTTAGGTTGTATCTCTCTTGGTCTGGACCCTCGCCTTAGACCTGTCCGGCATGAGAGGCTCTACCGGCATAGCTCTAAGGGTCATTGGGTCACGCAAGCCCCGCCACGACGACAACGTGGAGATACAGTGGCGGGGTTATGATTATTATTATTATTATTATTATTATTATTAAAGCCGATCTCTTGGGAAATCTCTTTCCTCATAACTCAACTCTGGATGATGGCATCATGCCCAGGTTTCGTTTCACCTAAAAAATCATAAGACGTGTGCTTCTCTCCCTAGACATCCGGAAGTCCAGTGGACCTGATGGCATTCCGGCTATTGTTCTCAAGAAGTGTGCTCCCGCGTTGTCTCCCGTGTTAATGCGCCTATTCAAGCTTTCCTACACCTCTGGAACGGTGCCGTTTTCGTGGAAGCTAGCCCTTGTGCATCCGATACCCAAGAAGGGTGATAATTCAGATCCATCAAATTACAGGCCTATAGCGGTAACCTCCTTGCTCTCTAAGGTGATGGAGCGGGTTATCAATATCCAGCTCCTCGGATACCTAGAGGACCACCAGCTGATAAGTGACCGACAATATGGCTTTCGCCATGGTCGCTCAGCTGGTGACCTTCTCGTGTACCTAACACACCGATGGGCTGAGGCCATCGAGAGCAAGGGGGAGGCTCTGGCTGTCAGTCTTGATATAGCCAAGGCATTTGACCGGGTCTGGCACAGGGCACTGCTAACAAAACTCCCGAAGTACGGTATCCCCGAGGGGCTCTGAAATTGGGTATCCAGCTTTCTGTCTGGACGGAGCATTCAAGTCGTTGTGGACGGATGCTGCTCCGATACCAAGACCATTAATGCTGGAGTACCCCAAGGTTCAGTGCTATCTCCCACGCTGTTTCTTCTGCATATCAATGATATGCTGTATATTGCCAGTATTTACTGCTATGCAGATAACAGTACTGGAGATGCTCGTTATACTGGCCGTGCGAATATCCCTCGTTCCGTGGTGTCAAATAGCCGAATAAGACTTGTGTCAGAGATTGAACACTCCTTGGAGCAAGTTGCTCACTGGGACAGACTGATCCTGGTGGAATTCAACCCCTCAAAGACACAGGTCAGCGCATTTTCTGCCAAAAAGGATCCTATTGTCATGGTGCCGCAGTTCCAAGGAACACCCCTTTCCATCTCAAATAATATCGGGATCCTTGGTGTCGACATATCGGATAGCGTGCGATTCCGGAGTCACCTAGAAGGTAAAGCCAAACTGGCTTCGAAAAAGCTTGGAGTGCTTAACCGGTCCAAGCGATACTTCACCCCAGGGCAGCGCCTGCTGCTGTACAAGGCACAAGTGCGGCCTCATATGGAGTATTGTTCCCATCTTTGGCCGGCGAAACTGCCGACCTGCTTAATCCTCTGGACTCCGTACAGAGACGTGCCGTTGGAATTGTCGACGATCCCATACAAACAAGCAAGTTAGAGCCTCTGGCTAACCGAAGGGACTTTGGCTCCCTGTGTGTGTTCTACCGGCTTTACAATGGGGACAGTTCCGAGGAACTTTTCGATCTGGTGCCAACAGCACAATTCCACCATCGCACCACCCGCCGTGGGCTGGGTACTCATCCCCACTGTTTGGCTATAATGTATTGTTTATTGTTTTTATAATTTTGTATGTTATATGTATTATATCTATGGGCCTCTGTAGCCTGATACAAATAAATAAATTAAATTAAATTAAAATTTAAATTAAACTACGTAGAACCTCTGTTGGTCACCACGCGAAGCTCGTACAATTTGGATGTGGAATGTGCTCCCAGTCACAGTGTTTCCTTTGGACTATGACATGGGATCGTTCAAGAGGTATATTAGAGGTTTCTTCAGAGGCGGGCAATGCATTGGTGACTCCCCTGTTGTTGCTGATGTTCATAGGCGGCGGTGACCACTATCCATCAGGTGGCCCGCATGCCTATTTGTCTGCCGGAAAACATAAAAAAAAAAAAAAAAACCTCTCGAAGGCCAAGCGGTACTTCACTTTAAGGCAGTTGCTTTAGTGATATCCGATCTAGCATGGAGTACTGCTACCACCTCAGGGATGGTTCAGCCAAATACCAACTGGCTGCTTTGGATTCGGTGAAAAAACTTGCAAACAGATTAATTTGTGATCCGCAGTTGATTAAGGCTAAGCTGCAGAGCCTCGAGCATCGGCGTAGGGTTGCGCGTTTGTCGGTTTTCTACAGGTTGCACTTCGAAGAGTGTACGAAGCAGTTGCACGACCTCATTCCACCGGCCCCTTTTCACCATCGGGAGACGCGATCCGGGCAAGCGCTTTATACTTATGTCGTAGATCTTCCAACTATCCGCACAAGCCGCTTTGGCTCGACTTTAATAATGCGTACGGCTAAGAAGTGGAATGCGTTGCCCGCAAATGTGTTCAACATAATCTAGATGCCTTCAAGGATAAAGTGAATAGGCTGTTCCAGTCTAGAAACAGCCTATTCATGGATGGAGCATGCCTGTCTAGGCATGCTCCATCATTGGCCGCATCGTCACTTACCACCAGGTGAGGTGGCGGTCAACTGCCTGGCTAGTAAAATAAAAAAAAACCAACAGGCGGCCTTGTCGCATCCAGCGATTTCTTCAACGTATGGTACCTAATAACTAAGAACTAATCCACACTAGGTACAAATTGTGTCTACAAGAGTATTTATGCCTAGAATATTTATTTTATTTAACTAGTCTAGTATAAGGACTGGTAGGAACCGTAAGACGGCTAATACTTACGATCTATTAAGAAAATAGCACTAATTTGTGAAATTCAAGTAATAAAGGGTTTCAAATTCAGTTTTCTGATAAATAAAAAGCTTTAATTAGATCCCACATTTCTTAAATAAATTATCGCCTCTGTGTGGCCTGGCCTTAATACCAGATTGCTCAAGCGGCAAGAGTTATTACTAAAATGATTACTCTTTTACTTGTAGTAGTGCATACTTCAAGTATTTAAGAGTTAACCAAATCTCGCGATAGCGCCCCAAATGCGCAGTTGCAGGAATAGACTATAAGGGCGCCGTAGGTTATCGTTCTGTTATCCGGGATTATCCGGGAGTCTTTTTAAAAAGAAAAGATATTTAAACACTGTGAAATTTATTTAAAAAAGTAGTTTACATGGAATTATTTAATTCAATTATATATTGAATTAATTAAAAGGGGCAAGTGCTCTTTGTGAAGATCTGCGATAGACTGACGCTTTCGCGGAGTCGTCGAAGCTCCATGCATAATCCGCTGACAATGCATAGGAATGCAGGGTCTGCACTACTCTTAACATTTCTAGGATATAACAGCTCCCCCTTTTTAAGAGGAAACTTACTGAAGGTGAGTTTCCGTAGATTAGCCGATACGTAGTCGAGGTTGATCTGTTGTATCAGAATTCATTTCAATTTCATTAATATTAGTAGATCTTTTAGATCTGGAAAATTTCGTTGAGTGCTTGCCCTTTTTATATACGTATACAAATATTACAATAAAAATTATAACTATGGATAAAACGCTTAAAATAGGGAAACTAATATGATTGACAATGCTAGGGGCTTCAATAGGTTCTAGATTTCTGGATATTTGATCGGTAGTTACTTTAAAATCTTTTAAGTTATCTAAATTTACACTTTTAATTTTGGAAATTTTAATGTTTATACTAATTTTGTTAAAACTGTGAAAATTACAACAAGTGTCATTTATTATATTAAAATCTGATGATACAATTGGTATGTTTAGTTTTGGATATACTTTAGTGACTAATTTAATATTTTTATGGAAAGCTACACATTTAGACGGAATATGGAGGACACCTGTGCCTGATATTACAATTTCTGATACATTATGATTACATTCGATAGACAGTTTTGTGGGTTTTGACTGAACAAAAACCCATTTGTTGTTCATTAACCTATGCCAGATGTCTACTTCACCAACAATAAACTTATAGGGACAAATTTCAGGAAGCGAGGTCAAAGCTTTTGTAATAATTTCGGTTTCACAGGAGGGATTACTGAGTACAGTGTAAACGTCGGTTGTTTCACAAAGGTAAGTCTTAGTAGGTATAATTTTACAAACATTAAGATCTTTAAGATAAGTATATGACAATTTATCATTAGAAAGAGCTAAGAATTCTTCAGAAGGGACAATCATGACGAAGGAGTTTAATTTACCATTATTGTGTGGAGTTGGCAAAGGTATGTTCTTATAAATATTAAACTCTTGTAAACTAACCAAAGGTAACTTAACTATAAACATAAGTTTATTATTTATATAATAGCAGGTCAAGTCTGCCGTATTCATCAATACATGGATATTGTTAATATCTAAATTGACAGGAAAATCCTTATACTTAGGTACTATTTTTAAATTATTAACAATGTCATTATACATCTGTCCTGGGGTGAGTATAGAAGGATGCAATATATTACCTTTAATCAATAAAATTGAATTTAATAAATCTTCAACTTTAAAGGATATGGTGAGTAGATTAGAGTGTAAAATATTAATAACGTTATTAAACTTAACTGTAAAACTAACAACATCTATGGTTTTCGATACATTCTTAATAGAAAAAGATAATTGATCAATGGCATTATACAGTTTTGCTTCGTTGGTATACAGTTCATGTATAGATTTATTTACATTGTATATAGCGGATTGTGACACCATAATTGTCTTCTTGATAGAGTCCGCTAGAATTACGTCGTTATTGTGAAGTAATTGAATCGCATTTTCGTAGTTATTGGCATCATCTTCGTCTAAAGTGCCAAAGATGTGCTTTAAGACAGTGCCTATTCCGCCAAACCACGCGGATCTTTTAGAAATACTGTTAGAAATTATATGAGAAATAGATTTAAAATTTCTTTAAGCATCGTTAAAAAGAACTTCTAATGGTTGTAATAAATTTTGACAAAGACTGTTATCTATTTCACTATCCTCACGACATTGATATCGAATGGTGTCAAACATTCCGTGAATATTTTCTAAATGATTTTCTATTGGGAATACATCAACTGGAATAACGATATGAAATTCATCATTTACAATTCTCAGAGTACCGACAGGGTCGAAGAGTATACCAGGACTCTTCGTGATGTGTTCGATATATTGACCATCGTCACGTGCCGAAGTGATATTAAAAAATGCAGCAATTCTGAAATATGACATTGATATAATTATATTGTTATCTAATTTATTCTTACGTGCTACTAGATTTTGACTTATCATCTATTTAGACATTAACTTCGGCTAATTTAACCTCATCATAGTGGTATTTTACGTGTCTCCTGTTCATTAGCAAGGTAAGTGTGTTATTGCCATTGATTTTAATCACCTTGTAGGGACCCTTCCATACTGGAGATAATGCTTTACGTAGGCGTAGGTGGTTCTTGACGTAAACCATGTCTCCTGTTTTATATTTAGCTGGACTCGACCGTCTGTCATAATAATTCTTTGATGTTAATTTTGACTTTAGGATATTTTCGATGGCTTTCTCTCTTGAAAATTGCAGTCTTTGTTGTAAAACACGAACATAATCACTATATGTTGAATCTAGAGTAGTTTCATAAACCGACGAAGGAATAAAAGGTTTATTCCCAAACAATAATTCATAGGGAGTATAATTAGTTGTACTATGGATAGTAGTATTATATGTAAGCATGGCCGTGTAGACGTAACGGGGCCAATTACTTTGGCTTTCATTAACAAAGGACTTAAGGTATTCTTTCAGGGTCGAATGACTCCTTTCCAGAGCACCTTGTGTTTGTGGATGGTAGGGAGTTGACCAAAGTTGTTTTATTTTGAGAAAGTTGCAAGTTTGCTTGAATAGCTCAGCTGTAAAATTAGTGCCCTGATCTGTCAAGATAGTTTTTGGAATCCCAAATTGGGATATGAAATGGATTAGGCACTCGGCGGTCTCTTCTGCTATCGCATTTGGCATTGGGTAACCGGCGGAGTATTTAGTAAGATCGTCCTGGATAGTTAAGATATATTTTAGTTTATTACCTCCGGCTTCAGGCAAAGGCCCTACAATATCTAATGCAATCCGTTGAAAAGGTTGTGTTGAAGTCGTAGTTATCTGCATTGGAGCTCGGTTAGCTTTTCTTAATGCCTTGTTCGTTTGGCATTGCTCACATTTACGTACATAGTTCTCTATGTCACTGCGCATATGGCGCCAATAGTACCTTTCTTGGATTCTACTAAGCATTCTGTTACTGCCTAAGTGTCCGGAAATAGGTATATCATGATTTTCCTTGAGCAATCTTGTAATTTCACTAGTACTAGGATATATTATGATATTTTTATATATATGTACAGTTATTCCTGTATTGTGGAATAAGTACATAATAATATTATATATTTTTATGAAATTGTGAGCGTCAAATTGATTTCGGTAATCGCTTATAGCAACTTCTATTAAGTTTTTGGATAATAATTCCGTTTTCAGGTTTTTGAGACTAATAAAGAGATTTTCATAGCTACTATTATCAAAATAGTGGACTTTTACAAAAATAAGGAAATAATTAATGTTGTCTTTTTCGAATGATAAAAATGAGTGTAATGGTCTATCCTTGGAAAGTTCTTCTTTAGATATTAGACTATTGGCAATAATTTCTGGCACATAATGATTAGACTCATCAAGATCTACAGACGTAGGTATAATTATATTTTTTATATCAGTTTTCAATAGGTTTTCATTATGTTCTTCAATTTTGGCATTTGAATTAATTGTTTTACTATTCAGTGTTTTCAGGCATTTGGAGTATGTTTCATTTTCACTATCGCTTCGTGGGGGAGACAGGGGAATTGGATCAAAGTCATCAGGGATCTCGAAATCTTCAGGGATGTCGAACCCACTGGGTAGGTTAAGGAGTTCAGGTAAGTCTATTTAACAAGGGCTTTCAGGATTCATGGGCAGGACATCGGTATTATCAAAGGTAGGATCACCAACAGCGGTTTCATTAGGAGCTACTTCAACTCCGGGCAGGACAGGAACGGAATCTTTGTGATTAATTTCATCAGTAGGTGTTCCATCTTGGACAGGATTTACGGGTTATCTAGATAGAGCGTCAGCATTCGAGTTTGATTTACCATTTTTATATTCAATCTCATAATCATACTCTTCGAGCTTTAGCCTCCATCGGATCAACTTTGATCCTGGATCTTTGTGGTTAAAAAGCCACTTAAGGGGCTTATGATCAGTCATTATTTTAAATCTGCGACCATAAAGGTACGGTCGGAATGATTTGGTACCAAAGATGATGGCCAAACATTCTTTTTCTGTTACGCTATAATTTTGTTCTGCTTTATTTAGCGTCCTGGATGCAAAAGCGATTGGGCGATCTTTACCTACTTCACCTTGTGATAGTATTGCAGAAATTGCATAGTTTGATGCGTCACAGGTGAGTATAAAAGGAACAGTAAAATCAGGATAACTTAAAATGGGTGAAGTTATTAAATTATTTTTCAACTGTTCAAATGCAAGTTGTTGTTGGTTGTTCCAGACAAATGGGGTATCCTTTTTTAATAGGGAAGTCAGTGGTTTAGCTATCTTTGAAAAATCCTGGATGAACCTGCGATAATATGAAACTAACCCTAAAAATGATTTTATGTCTTTTTGGCACTTAGGAACGGGAAATTGGCTCACTGCCTTGACTTTATCGGGATTGGGTTTCAACCCTTGTTCACTAATTGTATGACCTAAGTAAGACACTTCTTTGCGAAGGAACTCGCATTTGTCTGGTTGTAATTTCAGGTTAAATTTTCTCAGCCGCTCAAAAACATCAGATAATTTACTGATATGTGATTTTAAATCAAAAGAATAAATAACAATATCATCGAGGTAAACAAAGCATTGCATTCCTTGAAGACCTGAGAGGACTGTATTCATCAACCTTTGGAAGGTTGCTGGAGCATTTTTCAGCCCAAAAGGCATTCGAGTAAATTCAAAATGTCCTCCAGGGACACTAAATGCTGTTTTTGGCCTATTTTGTGGGGCTACTTCAATTTGATGGAAACCTGATGCAAGATCAAGCGTCGAGAAATATTTACTTTTACCCAGCTGATCAAGAATTTCGTTGATTTGAGGTATAGGGTAGCTCTCTCCTATAGTAATGTCGTTGAGCTTCCTGTAATCTATTACCTTGCGCCACTTTCTCTTCCCTGACGCATCTAGTTTTTTTGGGACGATCCAAATGGGTGAGGACCATGGAGAAATAGAAGGTTGAATGATTTTATCGTTCAACATTTTTCCAATTTGGGATTTTACTTCTTCTTTGTGAATTTCGGGGAATCTGTAAGATTTTACGTTGACAGGCATGGAGGAACTGGTATAAATTTCGTGTTGAATTTCGCTAGTTGATGAAAGATGTTCATCTGTTAAATGAAATATATCGGAATATTCAGCGCAAGTGTCTAAGAGAGAGCTTTTCTCTTCATTATTTAGATGCGATGTACGTAGTAAATTCAAAACATCTTCTGTTCTTTCGGAAGAGCTCCTTTCAGGACATCTTAAATACAAGTTTTCTTCTTCTACCGGGGATATAGTCAGTAGAAGATTAGCGCTGATAGGTATAGGATTTTCAGAAACGTTAAGAACAGAAACGTTGATTCTATTATTAGGTTTTACCTTGACTACACAGTTGGATACCAACAGAGAATCAGAAACATGTTGGTCTAATATAATGCCCTCTTGTAATTCTGGATTTTTAACTGTACATTCAATGACCGTTTCTGTACGTGGCTGAATAATGTAGACTGGTTCGTTAAATGATAGTTTTATTTTATGTTCATCTATTTCTAAAGAACCTACGTAATAATTTATTTTGCAACCGTATTGCATTAAAAGGTCAGTTCCGATGATACCGTCATAAGGTAAGTTAATATTTTCGAATATATGAAATTTGTGAGTAATCTTAAGTTTTGGATCTAAATGAAGTTTTAAATCAAAGGAACCGAGGCTTTTGATGGACTCTTCTTTAGTGTCAATTCCTTTTACAGCAATCTTGTCATCGTCAAGTTCTGGCATAGTCGTTAAGCTTTGTCGTTTCAGCACACAAACGGATGCACCAGAATCTATCAAAAAGGTAAGAGGATTTTCACTGAATGAAGCATCGACTTTAATATGAGGTAAGTACTTTTCTCTTAATATTATTTCATAGACTTGATTAGGATTTAGGTTATTATCTATGTCACTTTTCTGTTTCAGGAGACCGCGAGTTTGGGGCTGGCTACCCTGTCCATGGGTCGGTGAGGAGAGACCACGAGTTTGGGGCTGGCTACCCTGTCCATGGGTCGGTGAGGAGAGACCACGAGTTTGGGGCTGGCTACCCTGTCCATGGGTCGGTGAGGAGAGACCACGAGTTTGGGGCTAGCTACCCTGTCCATGGGTCGGTGAGGAGAGACCACGAGTTTGGGGCTGGCTACCCTGTCCATGGGTCGGTGAGGAGAGACCACGAGTTTGGGGCTGGTTACCCTGTCCATGGGTCGGTTGACTGGTAGAATAATTATTTTTTTGTTGAATAGTGCCGACATGGTTCAGTGGACGTCCCGTGCGACACCTTGACGGGACACTTAGTAGTTTAAATTATTATTTTCGAATTGGTTTTGGTCAGGACTTTGACTTTGGTCTTCTTCAAGGAAGGTTACATGAGGTTATCTTGGTCTAAAGTTCGAAGTGGAAGGTTGAGCAGGGGTGAATGGTTGGCTACTGTTGTTAAATTTTTTGTTATTATATTCGCGAAGCCTGCAATTTTCAAGGATATGGCCTACCTTTTTGCAATATCGGCAGAATGGCTGGTCCCTAGACTGATTTACATTACCATTCGTGTTGGTGTAGGTTGGCCTGGATGGAGGTCTCTGATTGTGGACTACAGGGTTAGATGTTTTTGGTCTAAAGTTATTAAAATTATTGTTATTTTTGAAAGAAAACTGTTGTATCTTTTCTTCAGATATGGCATGATTTATTGCCTCATTAAGATTCTTAGGGTCACGGCATCTGACAATATTCGACAGCCGAGGGTGTAGTCCCAGGGTAAATGTGTGGAGAGCTAACTCTTCCATGGCGGCCAACCTACCTGCGAGTTCACTTTTCTTTGAGTTGGAAATTGTAACCTCTGTTAACATTTTGGATAAACATGTCTCGATACGCAACGAGAACTGATTGACCGATTCATTGCTCTGTTGTTTACATTCTTGCAAATCGGTAAGTAAATGAGCATAGTGTTTGCGTTCTCCAAATTGGGTTTTTAGGAATTCCTTGAGAGTGTTCCAACTATCGAATTCTTTAATAGAGCTAGCGCTCTCCGCTTTATCCTCTAATTGGCTAAGAATAAATTTAAAAATTATATCTTCCTGTTGTGGAGACGCAAGAGAGATAGCGTTATCACAATTAGTTAAAAACGCATTTAGCTTATTGCGAGAGCCGTCAAACGGCTATATGAATTTAAGGATAACGCTTAAGGGAATTTCTTGTTCTTTCATCTCCTTTTTCGGATCTTTAGACATTTTACATACAATTTAAAAGACTACACGAAATTTAAAATCAAACTCAAAGAATAGCCAACGTGTTAGGTATAAAGTATTAATCAATTGAATAGAAACTAAAATTATTTCTTAGAAAACATAGGGTCACTGGAACTGGCGAGGCGACGCGTCGTCGGGAACGCGTGGGCTTATGTTTAGTCTAGACGGCGACGGTCTCGGCGTTGCGATAGGAATGCACTGATAAATAATTGTATTAATTCACTCACAGGAAAAGTAGTTTAATGTCACGCATTATGATGGTATTCTTGAATGTCAGGATCGAAAGCTCAGGAAATGGATTCTCACAGATAGCAGGAATACGCAGATAGCGTCGGTTTTCAGCACCTGGCACGGTGGATAACTTTTCGTGTAGAAAATGTGAATGGAAGGATAGAGTCTACCGCACTTTACACTTGGTTTCACTTTGACACTTTTATTTTACACTTTTAGCTTGGGTTTACTTTGGACACCTTTACTTTGAGGCGTACCGGGATAAACTTAGGTATCCTTTAGCGCTGCCACCAATGTTATCCGGGATTATCCGGGAGTCTTTTTAAAAAGAAAAGATATTTAAACACTGTGAAATTTATTTAAAAAAGTAGTTTACATGGAATTATTTAATTCAATTATATATTGAATTAATTAAAAGGGGCAAGTGCTCTTTGTGAAGATCTGCGATAGACTGACGCTTTCGCGGAGTCGTCGAAGCTCCATGCATAATCCGCTGACAATGCATAGGAATGCAGGGTCTGCACTACTCTTAACATTTCTAGGATACAACAGTTCGTCATCAAATACAAAAAGAAATTCACTTTGTAGTGATAGTAGACGTTCAGGAGACTCACAAAACACTGCCCGTGCACAGACTTGCACAAAATAAATTTTTAGAGAGCCATACTTCGACTTTACGCAACGCAAATTGAGTCGGCGCACGCATTTTAAATTCATACAATTTTGAGCTGACAGCTTAATGCAAGCTGCGACGCCGACGCAACGTGCGTCGTTGACGCTTGATATAATCCAGTCCTTAGAGTAAATAAATAGTTTCTTTGAATGAATGAAGGACAATAATTTGCCTCACTTAATCAAACACACACATAAAATAGTAGAAAGTAGGACCAACAGGCGGCCTTGTCGTTTACAGCAATTTCTTCAACGTGTGGTACCTAATAACTAATCCACACTAGAAAAAAATAATGTTTACGAGACTATTTATGCCTAGAATATTTATGTAATATAACTTGTCTAGTATACGGACTGGTAGGAACCGTAAGACGGCCATTACTTACTTTCTATTTAGAAAATAGTACTAATTTGTGAAATTCAAGTAATGAAGGGTTTCAAACTCAGTTTTCTAATTAATATAGAGGCCTAGATTAGATCCCACATTTCTTAATTGAATTATCGCCTCTGTGTAACCCGGCCTTAGTACCAGATTGCTCAAGTGACAAGAGTTATACTCTTAAATGATTACTCTTTTACTTGTAGTGCATATTTCAAGTATTTAAGAATCAACCAAATCTCGCGAATGCACCCCAAATGCGCAGTTGCAGGAATAGAATAAAAGGGCGCCGTGGGTTATCCTACGTCATCGAGTACAAAAATAAATCTACTTTGTAGTGATATTAGACGTTTAGGAGACTCACAAAACGTTGGTCTGCCCGTGCACAGACTTGCACAAAAAAATTTTTAGTGATCTACAATTCGACGTTATGCAACGCAACCTGCGTCGTTGAAATTAACTTAATTTTGAGTTGACAGCTTAATGCAAGGTGTGTTGCCGATGCAGGTTGCGTTAGCGACGCAACTTGCGTTATTGACGCACCTTGCGTCGCCTACGCAACGTGCGTCGGCGACGCTTGTTATAATCCAGGCCAAAGAGAAAATAAATATTTTCCTTGAATGAATGCAGGACAATAATTTGCCCCATTTAAACAAACACACACGCATAAAATAGCAGAAAGTATAACCAACAGGCGGCCTTGTCACTAACAACGATTTCTTCAACGTATGGTACCTAATAACTAATCTACACTAGGAAAAAATTTTGGTCCACAACACTATTTAGGTATGTTACGTAACTTGTCTACTATACGAACTGGTAGGAACCTTATGACGGCTTATACTTACATTCTTTTTAGAATATAGCTCTTATTTGAGAAATTCAAGTAATGAAGGGTTTCAAACTCAGTTTTCTGATTAATAAAATGCCTTGATTAGATCCCACATTTCTCATTTAAATTATTGCTTCAGTGTGGCCCGGATTGAATACCCGATTGCTCAAGCGACAAGAGTTATACTCTTAAATTATTACTCTTTTACTTGTAGTGCATACTTCAAGTATTTAAAAGTCAACTAAATCTCGCGAATGCGCCCCAAATGCGCCGTTGCAGGAATCGACCATAAGGGCGCCGTAGGTCATCCTACGTCATCGAGTACAAAAATAAATCCACTTTGTTGTGATAGTAGACGTTTAAGATACCCACAAAACGTTGGTCTGCCCGTATACACATTTGCACAAAATAATTTTTTTGTAAGCCAAACTTTGACTTTACGCTTGCAACCTGCGTCGGCGCGCGTGTTAGAAAAATAGATAGAGTGTACAGATGTAATGTGTGAATTTAAGTATTTAGGGGATATGAGTTAGGTTGGCCTAGTAACTAAGGTTAGAAAGTTGAATGAAATGAAAAATAGGGCACATTAGTTAAATATAAATTTCTATTTATTCAGGAAAGGATATTCACATTCAAACACTGCGATTAGATTAAATGAGATAAGTTATTTATATAGGATAGCAGTCATAGCTAACAAATGAACATGGGAAATATGCTAATGTATTCTAAACATAATAAAACATAGCAAAATGATGTATAGCGGCTAAATCGCCTGAGGATTACACAAATAAATCATTTAGAAATCAGCAATAGGCACCAAAGTAATACAATACAAGATTATACTTAACTGTGTGGCTGGTCTGGAGCAAAAGTCCTTTCGTCTGATTCAACTAGGTTTATATACCCAACGTTTAGCCGGAAATCGGAAGCCGGTACATATTTCAACCAATCATAAGACGTTATTACACTGCCAGTTAAATATGAAGTTATTGTGCCAAAATACTTAACCAAAAACATCGAAATAGTTCTTAAAACTATTGTTAATCATTATAGGATTTATTACACAATTACAAATATATCCTTCAGTTAATTAGTACTTAATCTGTTAAAGAGATTCGTTCTGAAATAAAGAACGAACATTTCGTTCGGAAACATTGAAAACTGCACAGAATATTAATTACTATACGTAAATACTTTAAAGGGAAATATTTACAAACTATATTCTATTAAATAAACCATCAAATTAACATAAAATAATTATAATATCTAACACGGCCATACTGACTGGACTTCGCTCTCGAAGTCTATAAACTTTCATATGTTAGGCAAACATATGAAACATACAAACGAAAACAATACATACAAAAATATGTCATCAACAAAATATTATCTACAAAAAGATATTTCTTTGCACTTTCCACTGAAAGTACTTAATTTCCCAACTAAGGGTCAAATAAATCATAATAACTAAAAACATTTACATTGTTCATTGACAAAATAACCCAATAATACATTATGATGAGCTATTTTGTTTGGTTAATTTCAGTAAATAGTGTCACATGAAAGGACATTTCTTTAAATAATTGTGCAGTCTCACCTTTCTCATTAGGGGACCCATTATGCACATAATCCTCCCACTTAAGGGTCATTCTCCCATTAAGGGTAATATTCCAGCTAAGGGTCAATCAATGTTAATTTTTCGTAATGTGTAAATAGTGTCAATCCTTTTCTCATTAAGGGACATTTCTTTATATGGTTGTGCAGTCGCACCTCTCTCATTAGGGGACGCCTATGCACCTAAATTTCCCATGTAGGGTAATTTTGCCACTAGGGGTCATTTTCCCATTAAGGGACATAAACAAACTGACACATTACTACATCATAATGTGCTATTTTTTTTTATTAATCTGTAAATAGTGTCTCAAGACACATTCCTTTACAAATTTTGAGTCGATCAAAATAACATATCACTACATTATGATTTGTTATTTTATTTTATTAATTTATTGAATAGTGTCTCCTTAAGGGACATTAAAATTTCTTTACACAGTAATCAACCCATACATTACTAAATATTTACGAACATGCTTAATACTTGTATAAGTATTCATGAAAAATAAAGTAATAACATTTATTAATTTATTCTTAATTTACACTAAGCCGCCACGTATTTAGTATGGCTTACTACCTCGACTAACCGACCCTAAGGTCGCCAGTGAGGTTGACAGACATCGGGATAAGAAAGCCGACCATTTAATTATTAGTACCTACTAATATAGTAATAGATACGTGGCCACTGTGCTCCTTAGTTCACATTACAATCAATCATAATTCGAATATAAAGTCAACAGAGTAATTAAAATTGCACCCTCCGCAAATCCTTCGGCCAGCCTGATATTTTGCTTATATTCATTAAATTTACTTAAATTGACCATGAAATATTTAATAATTTATCATCTAGCATCTATAGAATAGCATCAATAATAACTTTTATAATTTACGACTCACATCGCGATTCCTACCTATAATTACCAATCAAATATCAGTTCAAAGAACAATAAGAAGCCCAATTTTATAGTAATTATTTTAATTTCTGCCCTGGCTGGAATCGAACCCGCTGTGCTACTCACGTAATATTTACGATACGATCGATCAACAAGAAAATACAACGCTATAAGGAGGATGGTACAACATTTCCATCCAGTCAATGGTTTTAATATTTTCCAATGCAGATAACTTGAATTTATTTGTTAAGGACAGATTCGATTTTTTATTTATTTACAAAAAGAGGAATTACGATGTGGTCTTTCGGTGCTAATTAATTATGCCAATCACAAATAAATGTTTTAATTTTCTATTCTTATGATAGATAACAAAAGCGGTGTTTCATATCAGTATGCAGTGCGAAGCGACACCGACGTGGTGAGACTCGACGAGGAAGGGAATAATTTGTGAATTCTATAGTGTCCAGGATTTATGCCATATTCGATGGAAGAGTCATCGACATAGGTTTTAAATGTGGCAAAACTGAAGTGGCAGTGAGCAGGCCACAAAGTTTACAGGTTCGATAGCCAATGGGGCACAAAGATCTTTGCATGACGATCACAATTGCAACGTCGAATGGTTTCCAGGAGATAGTCGGAGCCGGTGGATATTGGGCACAATGCCTATTAGTGTGGAAGGTTTGGAGGAGGTTCCTATGTCCTGCAGTGGACGTCCTTCGTCTGAAATATTGAATATGCAGAACCTTTCAGGGTGTTACCTGTTTCAGTATTAGATATTCCGTTTCAGGCGCCGATTTCAACAAGGTTGTTATGAGTCGGATGAATGGGTGGTGAAAACTGCTCAGCGCAAATCCTGGTTTAGGTCTCTCGACCTCTTCTTCAAGAGGGGAAGTCCGTCGATCATTTAAGACGATGATGTGTGTGTTATCTGAAACATGAACACCACAGCACAGTACCTCGCTTGCTCACTCCTGACCCTACGTTGGTAGGACATCCGCTACTACCAGCTCTCTTCTAGTTATTAAAAACAATGTTATATTATAAATTAAATCACTTTTTGTACATTAGTCCCACTTTATTACACAAATGTTATATCACAAGAAAAATCAAAAAGAAATTAATACACATTGCTAACATATTTACTCAGTGACGTTTATTCGTCACACTTTTGTAAACTGTAGGTTGCTCCATCGGCAAGAGTCCTCTCTTAAATTTATGACGATGATGGGGTACCTATAAGATGTACTACTGTACTAGTCGTAATTTTATATCGTGTATGTACACTACTGTTAGACTATACAGTATACCTCCCTATATGAAATTGCTAAATTCAAAGTAGTAACCGCTTTACTTTACCAATAGCTATCTATAGCCTGTCCGCTCATGGTTTAGCCATGGACCAAACCTGTACCTACTCAGTCAATCGGAGATACTAGTCATGGATAACACAGTCCATCGGCACCACACCAAAACAACTAAACACGAAAAGTAATCATCATCGCTTCCTTTATCATCATAGATTCCTTTTGAACTGTTACGGACCAGTCGAATGAATTACTTAATTCACATTAACGTGACGTATTGCAAATAACCAACCAACAAAAATAATTGTTGAACACTTAGATCCAGGGCAGGAAAATAATGACTCAGATCCTAATTTGGAATGTAACTACCGCCACCAACATAAAATTACGTCACCCAGACTATTTTTAATGTACCTAGTAGGTAGGTGGTTTTTCAATGCTTTTTTCAGTGTTGGCGGTCATTATTAAAATTATTATCAAAGCATACCCTCATCAAACAAATAATTTACAATGTTTACTTTTGTGTTCGTAATCGTTTCTGGGCAGTAATAATTTCGGTTTTAAATTAATTGTAAAATTAAATGAAATTGTAACTCTGTTTTTAAGTTGGCGCATAGAAACTTGGTTCATTCACAGTTTATGGGGAAATAAATGATTTTAAGTTGGTTCTACTATCAACATTGGAAATAAACATTTTACGACTCACCGACTAAAAACAGGAGCTTCCAGTAGTTGTGAACCAAACATCGTAGTAGCATCTGCAGGTACTCGCCATTCAGCGTCATAAGAAGCATCCAGCTTCCACAGGCTCGTGCGAGGGCGCGAGCGTTGCGAAGAGATCACAATGTGACATGAAAAATAAAGGACAATTAGAAATATTGTGGTTGGAATCCTTTATCCCACTTCTGATGTTAGAAAAATAGATAGAGTGTACAGATGTAATGTGTGAATTTAAGTATTTAGGGGATATGAGTTAGGTTGGCCTAGTAACTAAGGTTAGAAAGTTGAATGAAATGAAAAATAGGGCACATTAGTTAAATATATATTTCTATTTATTCAGGAAAGGATATTCACATTCAAACACTGAGATTGGATTAAATGAGATAAGTTATTTATATAGGATAGCAGTCATAGCTAACAAATGTACATGGGAAATATGCTAATGTATTCTAAACATAATAAAACATAGCAAAATGATGTATAGCGGCTAAATCGCCTGAGGATTACACAAATAAATCATTTAGAAATCAGCAATAGGCACCAAAGTAATACAATACAAGATTATACTTAACTGTGTGGCTGGTCTGGAGCAAAAGTCCTTTCGTCTGATTCAACTAGGTTTATATACCCAACGTTTAGCCGGAAATCGGAAGCCGGTACATATTTCAACCAATCATAAGACGTTATTACACTGCCAGTTAAATATGAAGTTATTGTGCCAAAATACTTAACCAAAGACATCGAAATAGTTCTTAAAACTATTGTTAATCATTATAGGATTTATTACACAATTACAAATATATCCTTCAGTTAATTAGTACTTAATCTGTTAAAGAGATTCGTTCTGAAATAAAGAACGAACATTTCGTTCGGAAACATTGAAAACTGCACAGAATATTAATTACTATGCGTAAATACTTTAAAGGGAAATATTTACAAACTATATTCTATTAAATAAACCATCAAATTAACATAAAACAATTATAATATCTAACACGCGCATTTAAATTAACACAATTTTTAGTTGACAGCTTAACGCAAGGTGCGTTGCCGATGCAGGTTGCGTTGGCGTCGCAACTTGCATTATTGATGCACCTTGCGTCGCCAACGCAACGAGCGTCGGCGACGCTGGTTATAATCCAGGCCTATGAGAAAATAAATATTTTATTTCTTTGAATGAAGGACAATAGTTTGTCCCATTTTAATAAACACATACACACAAAATATTTACATTACTGGCAAGAAATATGAATAGCTCAAAGTGTGGAGATATTGCTACCGATTTCGTCAAATGTAGCCAATGTCAAGGCCATCTTCACTATAACTGCGCGGGAATAGCTGAGACGAGTTACAGGAAGATGGGTATGGAGAAAAAAACTGCATGGAAATGTCCTTTATGTCGTTCTGGAACTTCTAATAATAACAAACCCGAGTTCGTATCCTCACCTTCACCTTTATCCGAGCCTGCATCCTCTCCGGTACAGCTTAGTGACATCCTACAGGAAATAAAAACATTCCGAAGCGAGTTCTGTAGCATAAAAGCCGATTTGCAGTCTGCAACAATCGCCATACAGAACGTAAACACTAGGCTGAGTGAAATGGATGTATGTCTCACGGATTTCGAGCACCGCCTAACCACCGCCGAAAACAGTACATCTAATTTGCAGTTGGAGCTCACTAATGCCAACGAAACTATTAATAACCTTCGAAGGGGAAATTACTTAAGAGATCAATACGCGAGAATCAATAATGTGGAGATTTCTGGCATACCGGCTGCAAAAGGAGAAAATCTTTATAACATTCTCCATTCGATTTATACAAAGGTTGGGCTAGCACTTGAAGAGAATGACGTTGATTCTATCCACCGCGTACGCCGTTTCGACACCCTACAAGCGGATGAGGGAAGTCAACATTCGGAGCCCCGCGCGCCAGCGATAGTAGTAAAGTTTACCCGCCGTATAACAAAGGACAGACTATTATCTGCGGTACGTACGCGCCGCGGACTTACGTCGACAGACATCGGACTGCCAGTCAAGAAAAGCAAAATATTTATTGGAGATCACCTAATTCCGGCGAATAAATTGTTGCTAAAGCGCGCGCGTGAGATCAAAACCGAACTAAATTACAGTTACCTATGGATTAGAGACTGTAAAATTCTGATGCGAAAGACCGTAAAGACGAAGGTAGTTCGCATTCACAATGAGTCCGATCTTTCTAAATTGAAGTGACTATCATATTTCACTTATTTTGTTGTATTGCACTTTGTCGTTTACTTAACATATAATTTTTTTATCAATTATTTACATTCAGCTATGTTCTATTTACACTATCGAATCATAGCTACGTCAAGATGCCTCACTTTTACTGTTTTAATGTTTTTCTCACGTCGTATGTAGGTATTTCACAGCCCCTTTCACGCGTGTTAACTTTTATTCGCACTACAGATCTATTAATAATGCACTATTCATTTAATTATTTATTTATTAACACAAATTGCAATGACTAACACGATTATTAAAAAATTTAGCGTTTATTACTAAAATGTTCGAGGACTGCGCACTAAAAGTCACGAATTTTCTGTGAGTGTTGCCCAGGCCGATTACGATTTTATATGTATCACGGAAACTTGGCTTACGCAGGATTTTCACGACCGTGAATACTTTGATAGTAGGTACGTAGTACACAGAACGGATCGGTCGGCGATAGATAGTGGGGCTGCGCGAGGCGGTGGTGTGGCGATAGCCGTGCGTGGCTCCTATTGTCCACTGCGACGGGAGTGGCCCGGGCCGGCGCGCGCGCATGCCGACGTGCTGTGGGTGTATGTGCCGCTGGCCGCGGCGGCCGCCCGCGAGCCCTGCGCCGGCGGAGGGGCGCGAACTAGAACCGCGGCCGACACTAAAATATACTTAAATATAGCTTGCGTTTACATACCGCACGGCAGCGGTTATCGGGATGCTTTAGCTGCATTCTTTGACACAGCGAGTAGTATTGTGTTGGAACGGCCGCAAGATTTGTTTTTGTTGACTGGAGACTTCAATGTTTCTGACGCACAATGGAGAGACCGGGACAATTCTAGCAGCATGATACTTATACCTAATGGGAACATTCCTTCTCAATTTTTAGGCGAGTTTCTTTCGTTGACGAATTTTAAACAATTTAACTCTGTGCGTAACTTGAACACGCGCATTTTTGACCTAATAATTGTAAGTACAGACTGTTTGGTTACCTGGTGTAGTAATCCTCTCTCATTACAGTTATTGCTAACGTCCTTTGTACCAAGTTTAAAAACTCTTCATAAAACTTTCACGAAGGAAACTATACCGATTTGAATAATGAGCTCTCTAAACGGTCCTCCTTCTTTAGAGAACTCTGTCATCGAATTTTATAATATTTTAAACAATTTAATTTAATAATATATTCCTTTAAGAAAAACTAAGCCAGCAAATGGCTCCACACCTATATGGTATATAGAGTACTAGATCGTTGTTAAAACTCCTCAAGGAGAAGAGGAAGTTTCATAAACTATGGAAGTTGTATGGTAACCCGTTAGATTATGACTTATTTAGCCTTTTAAGAAGAAGAGCCGTTAGGTTGGAGCGAGAATGTTACAACAATTATATCCAGTACACGGAGGCAAAAATTAATACAAAGCCAAAATTATTTTGGTCATATATTAAATACATATTTTCAGGCAATTGGTAGCCACAGACGATGTATATCGATGAGGAGTCTGCAAGTGATGGGGATGGTATATGTAATTTATTTAACGATCACTTCCATTCTGTGTTTGAGAACTCTTCTTCGGGCTGTGTTGATATCTGTGGTCTGTCGCCATCAAACCAGGGTTTAATTGACCTACACAGAATCGATGTTACAGAGGCCAAAGTTTTCAATCACTTAAAATCAATAAATATTCACAAAGGAGCCGGCCCTGATGGTATACATCCCGTATTTATCCGTAACTGTGCTTCCAACTTGACAATACCACTTACAGTTATTTTTAGGCGTTGTCTTGTTGAAGGTATAATGCCACAAATTTGGAAACGAGCTTGAGTGACGCCCATCTCAAAAGGTACAGTCACTCAAAGTGTGAAAAATTATAGACCGATTTCGAAATTATGCCAGTGTGGTAAGATCCTCTAGCTATTTGTGACTTCACAAATATTCGACGCAGTTCGCAGGCACATTGATCCGAATCAACATGGTTTTTTCAGGGGGCGCAGTGTGGAAACCTATTTGCTAAATTTCACTGGGTTTCTGCTTGATGCTCTTAACGAAGACTGTCAGGTTGACGCCGTGTATGCCGACTTTTCCAAGGCCTTCGATAAAATATGTCATACTACCTTATTGTTGAAGCTCTGGCGACTCGGTATACACGGCGACCTCCTTCGATGGGTAAGGTCTTATGTCGAAAACAGATGTCAGGCTGTTGCCGTGGGGGAGTTCATCTCTGAGTACCGTAGTATTAGTTCCGGTGTCCCCCAGGGCTCTCACTTAGGCCCGTTACTGTTTATACTTTATATAAATGATATAAACAACATATCTGTTCACTCTAATATGCTGTTGTATGCCGATGACACGAAGATTTTTAAGGTAATTCGCAATGTCCATGACTGCGAATTGCTACAAAATGATATCTTTAATTTTGAGAGCTTTTGCAAGCATAATAATCTTTTCTTGAACTTGGACAAGTGCCAAGTAATAACATTTTCTCGAAAGGCATCACCTATAGTTCACGAGTATTTCTTATGTAACAAGAGTCTGAGAAGGGAAACTCAGGTCAGGGACCTGGGTGTAATATTGGACTCTAACTTAACCTTCGTACCCCATATGGACAAAATTATCAACAAGGCGTTTAAGCAGTAAGGTTTTATTTTACGAGTGCCAAAGCCCTTTAAGGATATACGTACTTACAAATTATTATATAACAGCTATGCTAGAAGTGTTTTGGAATTTGCTAGCAGTGTGTGGCACCCTTTCTACAGTGTGCATATCGATCGCATCGAAAGAGTGCAGAAGAAATTTGTAAGGGCTATGGACTATCGAACTGGTAATTACCAACTCTATAATAATCGTTTTAGTTATAAAGCATCATCTCAAGTGCATGGAATCGAAAATTTGGAACAGCGTCGTCATTACATAGATGCAGTATTTCTTAATAAAGTTATTAATAACTTAGTGGACTCACCTAATTTACTTGCGCATATTTATTTAAGAGTGCCACTCAGACGTGAAAGGAATTGTCGTAAAAAGCCACTTTTTCACGTTAACCCTACCGTTACGTGGAAAACGGTTTTGTTCGTAGTGCGTGTAAATATTACAATGAGCATCTTCTTGGCGTAGATATGTTTCTGGATACTTAACCAAAGTTTAAAAGGAACGTTAAAGAATTACTCATCTAATTGTTGTACTTTATTTTTATGATATTTGTATGTATAATGTAGATCGATTGGTTGTATTTATGTAGTAATGAAGGAAACTATAGGTCTTTATTTATTATAAATATTTAAATGTTGTTCTGTATAAGACTGTTTGTTTCTGATTAATAAAAAAAAAAATAGTCGAAAGTATGACCAACAGGCGGCTTTGTCGTTTACAGCGATTTCTTCAATGTATTGTACCTAATAACTAATCCACACTAGGTACAAATTGTGTCTACAAGAGTATTTATGCCTAGAATGTTTATGTAATGTAAGTTGTCTAGTATAAGGACTGGTAGGAACCGTAACACGGCTAATACTTACAGTCTATTTAAAAAAATAGCACCATATTGTGAAATTCAAGTAATGAAGGGTTTCAAACTCAGTTTTCTGATTAATAAAAAGCCTTGATTAGATACCACATTTCTCATTTAAATTATTGCTTCAGTGTGGCCCGGATTGACTACCCGATTGCTCAAGCGACAAGAGTTATACTCGTAAATGATTACTCTTTTACTTGTAGTGCATACTTCAAGTATTTAAAAGTCAAACTAAATATCGCGAATGCGCCCCAAATACGCAGTTGCAGGAATAGACTGTGAGGGCGCCGAAGGTTATCCTACGTCATCAAGTACAAAAAGAAATCCACTTTGTAGTGATAATAGACGTTTAGGAAACCCACAAAACGTTGGTCTGCCCGTATACAGACTAGCACAAAATAAATTTTTAGTTGTTCAGGTTGCATTGGCGACGCAACTTGCGTTATTGACGCACCTTGCGTCAGCTTATTATAATCCAGGCCTAAGAGTAAATAAATATTTTCTCTGAATGAATGAAGGACAATAATTTGCCCTATTTAATCAAACACACACACATAAAACAGTAGAAAGTAGGACCAGCAGGCGACCTTGTCGCTTACAGCGATATCTTTAACGTATGGTACTTAATAACTAATATCTAATCCACACTAGGAAAAAATTATGTCTACGAGACTATTTATGCCTAGAATATATATGTTATGTAACATGTGTAGTATACGGACTGGTAGGAAGCGTAAGACGGCTAATACTTACTTTCTATTAAGAAAATAGCACTAATTTGTGAAAATCAAATAATGAGGGGTTTAAAACTCAGGTTTCTTATTAATATAGAGGCCTTGTTTTGATCCCACATTTCTTAATTGAATTATCGCCTCTGTATATCCCGGCCTTAAAACCCGATTGCTCAAGCGACAAGATTTATACTCTTAAATGATTACTCTTTTACTTGTAGTGCAAACTTCAAGTATTTAAGAGTCAACTAAATCTCGCGAATGCGCCCCAAATGCGCAGTTGCAAGAATATACCATAAGGGCGCCGTAGGTTATCCTACGTCATCGAGTACAAACAGAAATCCACTTTGTTGTGATAGTAGACGTTTAAGATACCCACAAAACGTTGGTCTGCCCGTATACAGAGTTGCACAAAATGAATTTTTAGTGAGCCAAACTTCGACTTAACGCAACGCAACTTGCGTCGGTGCGCGCATTAAAAATTTATACAATTTTGAGTGGACAGCTTAACGCAAGCTGCGTCGCCGATGCAGGTTGCGTTGGCGACGCAACTTGCGTTATTTACGCGCCTTGCGTTGCCGACGTCGGCGACGCTTGTTATAATCAAGTCCTACTAGAAAATAAATGTCTTCTTTGAATGAATGAAGGACAATAATTTGATCCATTTAAACAAACACACACACACACACACATAAAATTGTGGAATGTATGACCACTAGGCGGCATTGTCGCTAAAAGCGATTTCTTCAACGTATGGTACCTAATAACTAATACACAATAGGAAAATATTTTTTCTCCAAGACTATTTATGCCCAGAATATTTATGTTACGTAACTTGTTTAGTATACGGACTTGCAGGAACCGTAAGACGGCTTATACTTACATTCTATTTAGAAAATAGCACTAATTTGAGAAATTTAAGTAATGAAGGGTATGAAACTCAGTTTACTGATTAATGGAAAGCCTTGATTAAATCCCACATTTCTTAATTGAATTATCGCCTCTGTGTGGCCCGGTTCTATTACCCGATTGCTCAATTACTTTTTTACTTGTTGTGCATACTTTAAGTATCAACCAAATATCAAGAATAACCAAATATCAAATATAAGAGTTAACCAAATATCGCGAATTGGCCCCAAATGCGCAGTTGCAGGAATAAACTGTGAGGGCGCCGTAGGTTATCCTACGTCATCGAGTGCAAAAAGAAAACCACTTTGTAGTGATAGTAGACGTTTAGGAAACCTACAAAACGTTGGTCTTTATATGCACAGACTTGCACAAAAAAATTTGCTTGTTGCAGGCCTAAAAATAAAAATATTTTCTTTGAATAAATAAAGAACAATAATTTTCCCCATGTAAACAAACACAAACACATATAATAGTCGAAAGTATGACCAGCAGGCGGCTTTGTCGGTTACTGCGATTTCTACAACGTATGGTACCTAATAACTAATAACTAATCCACACTAGGAAAAAATTATGTCTTCGAGACTATCTCTGTCTAGAATATTTATGTAATGTAACTTGTCTAGTATACGGACTTGCAGGAACTGTAAGAATGCTAATACATACCAACTATTTAGAAAATAGCACTAATTTGTAAAATTTAGCTAATGAAGGGTTTCAAACAAAGTTTTCTGATTAATAAAAGCCTTGAATATATCCCACATTTCTTAATTGAATTATCGCCTCTGTGTGGCCTGGTCTTAATACCCGATTGCTCTAGCGACAAGAGTTAATCTCTTAAATATTGATGATGGTTATTACTCTTTTACTTGTAGTGCATACTTCAAGTATTTTAGAGTCAACCAAATCTCGCGAATGCGCCCCAAATGCGCAGTTGCAGGAATAGACTGTGAGGGCGCCGTAGATTATCTTACGTCATCGAGTATTAACAGAAATCCACTTTGTAGTGATAGTAGACGTTTATGAGACATACAAAACGTTCGTCTGCCCGTGCACAGATTTGCACAAAAAAAATGTTTAGTAATCCAAACTTCGACATTACGCAACGCAACCTGCGGTGGCGCGCTCATTAAAATTAATACAATTTCAGGTTGACAGCTTATCGCAAGGTGCGTCGTCAACGCAGGTCGTGTGGCGACGTAACTTGCGTTATTGACGCACCTTGTCTCGCCGACGTGCGTCTTACGAGTAGCTTGGTATTATCCAGGCCTAACAGAATGTAAATATTTTCTTTGAATGAATGAAGGACAATAATTTTCCCCATTTAAACAAAGACACACACATAAAATAGTAGAAAGTAGGACTGCGAGTAAAACTTGCTTACAGAATCAAAATGAATATCAACCGTATGACTATGTTCATTTAAAAGTTTACATAATCTAGGAACGGCGGAGCTTGCACCTAAAATTGTTCTACGTTCTGGAGGAACCAAGGGTGTAATTGGGTTACGAGGAACTCTTACTGGCGCGCGAAAACGAAATTCGACTAATAATTGTGAACAGTCAATCTCAACCCTTTTTTTTTTTTTTTTAATTGGGGATTGTTTTTTACGCGTACCTGCTCACCGGGGAAGCGAGCAGGTTATGCGGGACGCCCGGGCCAAAGTGGCCAGACTAGCCGCTAAAACCCCAAGTCATCCTTCTCGCCGCTGGTTGACGGAGCACTTTACCCCGATGACTCCATCAGCGGGCCTCGCTAGACTCGAGTCGATACTCGGGGAGTGAGCTTTAGACCCACTCCCACAAAAGTTTACTCAAAACTCAAATACGTTTATTCAATTTAGGTTTGCACAAACACTTATGAACGTCATAATCATAAATATAATATAAAATGAACGCTAGGAACCACGGTACCATCGAGCGGACAACGGTTTCTTGGCTAGTATGTAAACTCCGCGGTCAAAGATTTTATTCTTTGTCCGCGACATTGTGACATTGACAGACACGTAATGTCATTTGATATGTCACCCCGCCACCGAGCCATAGCCTCCTTCATCTTACTGAAGGAGGCTATGACCGAGCGCATCGATGATGCCGCTCGCCGGTAATGTGATTAACCACAATTTCTCTGAAAGTATCACTATTTACTAAATATGTAAATAGATACTGAATTTAGTAAGTTAAAAACAAACAGTAACGTACCCTATGGTAAGTACATACTCCTTTACGATAAGTACAATGCAAAGAATGTATAAAAAACAGTCACAATTTCAGTTTAATAACCTAACTTTCTCTTTATAGGTTATTTTATACAAAATTAATTACTCGACAATACAGTAATTCAAGCAGAAAACACTAAGGAATACAGAGTACAAAGAAATACAAAAAGGTGGAACATATAGTTCCCTCTAAATACGCATTTATATTGAAAGTGTCCGCTGGTAAGTTTCATGTACTATGTCATGTATTTAAGTATTATGTCATGTAGGTATATTGAAGTCAATAGTTTATTCAATAGTCAATGGGGGGAACGGAACGTACCGTCTAATGGTAAACAAACTGCTACAAGTTAATTAATAAAATAAATAGTAAATACGTAACCTCGCAAGACCATTACTGTTTATATTTGTGGAGTTTTCGAGTGAAATCACTTTGTACGGAAAATATCAAGAAGAACATAACTTTTTGCACTATATTCTTCACACACAAGGCAAGTCTTTTCCGTTGTAAACCTAATTTTGAATCAATTGTATCAAGGAAACAACAAATCAGAAAAAAGCAAGAAAGATAAAATAGCTGATTGGACACTTGTCACAATGACAGCGTAGTTACGGACGCGTTCACAAATATTTAGCACGTTATAACAAACAATAACATGTTATAACGGCTTTACGTTCCAGTTTACGCCGAAAAAAAATTTATGCAATATTAATAATTTGTGTTACGTTCCTGTCTACGCCGAAGACAATTTAAGGAATAATAATTGGAAAACTTTATTGTGTTACATATTTTTTGAAGAATTTAATTATATTTCTGTCGACATTAAAGACATTTGACATAATTATCATTGCAAGAATTTTATAATTATTTTACAAACTGACTTTGAAGATTATTTACTATCGGAAGAATTTAGAAAATACTTATTTTATCAACTGACATTAAGGATTATTTATTTTTACCTACTTATTGAACACTGACTGATTTATATTTATTATTAAAAATTGGACATCAAGAGAATAATGGATTTTTCAATGAATAAAATTACATTTAGGAGAAAATTGGCTAAATTTCTGGACGATTTTAACATTACAAGTAGCAACAATTTAACTCTGTATATCAAAAACAAAGAAGATAGCTTACCGGACATCACATCGTTAATTAATATAGACCAATTGGAAAAACAAAGCGAGGAGTTAAAAACTATAAAAACAAAGAACAGTGTTCAGGATAAGTACATAGATAAATTACTTTTAGAAAATTCAGAAATGCAAAAACAAATAACTAGCCAAAACTTTGCGATTAATTGTTTAAAAAGCTTGTGTTCTGCGAAATTAACGCCAACGGGGACACCTAAAGGCATACCAGTTTCACCATTTATACCACGTATAGAAAAGTACATAAGTAGCACACCAAAAACATTTAGGAATATTACTTTCAGGAATTTACCTAAAGATCAGGCTACTCAAACGACAGACCTATACACGGGAACTACAGAGACATTTAAAACCTATAAAACTAAAACATTTACAAAAAAAATTAAAAAGCAGAGACAAAAAATCAGAAAGCTAGTCGGAAATTTATTATTCCTGAAAAAAGAAAATGAAACTCTTGCATTACAATTAAAAACTATATTGATTGAAGGAAAACTAAGCCCCTTAGCAACATTTGAAGAAGATAAAAGTTCTCAGTGTATAGCTGATGATACAATAGTCTCATATAATAACGAAGAAAATAAAGAATTATGGAATAAGCACAAAACTGAAGAGATCAATGCATGTCGAATTTGTAAAAAAGATGGAAACGACTTTATAAATATACCTAAAAATACGCATACTAAAAGTAAGAAGAAAATATACATATTAGCTGACCAACAAGGTAAAAACATTCAATATACTTTGCAGAAATTAATGGGACTCGACTTCCAGGTTTTCTGTATATGGAAATCTGGCGCAAAAATGGCGGATGTATTAAATTCCTGTAAGAACGAGCTTCTTCAGCTTAATGCAAACGACTACGTCATAATTATGAGTGGTATGAATGATAGTGACCCATATGCATGTTTATCGAGTCTGTTTTTATGGCTGTCTGCTACTAAAACTCCGAACATTATTGTCTGTGAAATCCCTAGAAATCCGTATTTAAAGGAGAGCAAACTAAATTACGAGATAAAGTTATTATGTTAATAAGTTTTCCAAATGTTTGTTTCTGGATCTAAATTTCAATGAGAAATTGCCTGCACGTAAATTTTACTCAACTTTTGTTTCTAGATGTTTACTAAAAGAAATATTACACATTGACTATAAGACCCGATACGATGTATATATAACTTCGCAGGTGCAGAATTTGCATAAGACAACATTTCATTCAACATTTCGAACTTGTACGTCCAACGATGAAAATACCCAAACCAACTGTAGACCTCTTTCGGCAAGAATTCGTAACAGTATAAACTGTAGCACACAAACAGACACTCTACCTATTATAAATAGTAATGCCCCTAGCCCAAAAATTGTATCCATAAATAATTCGCCTAGCAACCCTATACACACCACCACGGAATTACATAGATCACATGACAAAACATTTTTCGTGCACAACAGCATTAACATACTACATCAAAATGTAAACGGTTTGCTTAACAAACAAGATTTACTTATTCAAAGTTTAGACGAATTAGACGCTAACGGAAAACATGTAGATGTGGTGTGTATAACAGAGCACAATATGTTATACGACGACTGCAAACTGCTTAAATTACCTAACTTCGTCATGGCGAACTGCTTTTCACGAGGTAGCAGAAGCGGTGGAGCTTGTATTCTGGTCAGAAATCAAATTAAATATAAAACTATTGACATTATTTCCAATTTCAGTTTACCAAACATTATTGAATGCTGTGCAATAAAATTACTTGATCATAATTTAATAATAATCAGCCTATATAGAGTACCAAAGAACTTTGACCAATCTAAACATTTTGACATATTTTTAAAAAATCTACATCAAATTTTGACATTGTATGCTTATAATAATAAAATTATTCTATGTGGTGACTTTAATATAAATATTTTAAATAAATTTAATCGTTCCTCTGAATTTGCGCATGTCATTTCAGCCTACAATCTAAAATTTGCAATTAGAGAGCCCACAAGATTGGAAAGTGGTACATGTATAGACAATATAATTCATAATATTAAAGGCAGCAAAGGTGAGGTGCTGGAATTCGGTATTTCGGACCATACTGCTCAGTTAGTATGCTACCCTGTGAAAAAATACTGCACTATAACTAGCTGGTATACACAGAAAAGAGATTATTCTGAAGAAATCTTAAAGAAGTTTGCTGAATGTCTCGGACAATTAACCTTTTCTGAAATATATTCAAGCAATAATGCCAATGATTCTTTCAACAACTTTTATGATATATTTTTATCATTCTACGATATATGCTTTCCAACAATCAGAATAAAACATACTGTAAAAAGACGCCCAAAATGGTTATCTAAAGGGATAAAATTATGTGCAAGACGCAAGCGTGATCTCTTGTGGAAATACAGATTTACAAAAAACAAAAGAGACAAAAAAACATTAAATAAATATTCTAGTAGGCTTAATAAAATTATAAAGTTGACACAAAGATCCCAAAATAATAATTATATTATGACAGCGAATAATAAATCAAAGGCTAGTTGGCAAATAATCAATAACACTAAACAGCAATTCCCAAATGAAACTATAACCCAAATCAAATCAAACGGCTGCACTATCCGTGATCCAACTGCCATAGCGCAATCTTTTAATGAGTTTTATACTGACGCTAGCACCACTACATCCAGGCCAAAAACAACAAAATTTAAGAAAACTATCCTCGATAATGAACTAAATTCTTTATATATGACTCCCACAACTCCACATGACATTTATATGATAATTAAAAACCTTAAAAACACGAACAGTACTGGCTATGACAATATTAACACCAAAGTAGTGAAACATGTATCACATATTATTTCTTCACCAATTAGCCATATCACAAATTTATGCATCTCTGAAGGTGTTTTCCCGGACAAACTTAAATTAACGATAATCAAACCAATATTTAAAAAAGATGACCGTGAGAATATTAGGAATTATAGGCCTATAGCTTTAATCCCTATATTTTCAAAAATAATAGAAAAAGTTATATATGCCTCTCTTTATCAGTACTGTGAAAAGAAAAAAATACTGGTACCCCAGCAAAAAGGATTCCGTAAGAACAAAAATATCAATATGGCCTTATACGATATGCTGTATAATATTCATTTAAAACTAGACAACCGGTTACCAATCACAGCCCTGTTTCTAGATCTAACAAAGGCGTTTGACTTTGTTGACCACAACATATTAATTCAAAAATTAGAAGCTACCCATAGCGAAGTGAATATGTCCCAGCACAAGAGTGGAAACCCAATTCCTATCGAACTGCAATACTGTTTACTATGGTGTTCCCCAAGGAAGTATATTGAGCCCATTATTATTTATTATTTATATTAATGACATTGTAAATGCAATTAATGATTATATTACTATATTTGCTGATGACTGCACGGTGCTTTGTAATAATAAAACTGACATAAATAATATTTTGACTAAAATAATTGACTGGTTGGAAAATAACAACCTACAAATCAATCTCAATAAAACTAAAATTATTAATTTTAAGCAACGATACAAGGACACTCAACAAACAAACATTATTCATAACGGTCAAATAATCGAAAATACGAATGTCACAAAAATTTTAGGCCTACACTTGGATCGGAATATGAGTTGGAATACGCACATCGATTATGTTTGTAATAAGATAAATCAATCCTCATACGCGATTTACAAACTAAATAGGGTAGTAAATCGTAATACTGTGCTATTAGCCTATCACGGTCTCGTAGTTTCTGTGTTGCGGTATGGGATTATTTTCTGGGGTAACGCAACAGGGAAGGAAGCTGTATTCAGGGCGCAAAAAATATGCTTAAGAGCCATCTGTAACCTGAAACGTACGGATAGTTGTAGACCATTTTTTAAAGAGTTAAAATTATTAACGATGCCATCCCTCTATGTCTACGAAATTATAATATTTGTGCGAACAAATCTGGGTCTCTTCCCGCATGTTGAGAGCGCACGGCGTCGAGACCAGCTCCATGTTCATCCATGCAAGACCGCTTTATTTCATAACAGTGTTTTTGCGATGGCCCCTGAATTGTACAACGCGATCCCAAAAACTATACGCCAAGCAGAAAATCCTAACAAGTTTAAGAAACAACTGTACAGTTTTCTTGTTGAAGAGGTGTTTTACACAATTGACGAAATTCTTTTGGCGTGCAAGGAGTATAAATAAACAGTATGAATGTGACTTTGGATATGTTAAGACATTTTATACTATTATTTAATTATTTTGCCATATTTTATATGCATATTAATAATAAATTTTATTATTTTGACATTTTTGTCATTGTGAATATTGTTAGTAATTTGTGGTTTATTAATTTTTAAATAACTTTATCATTATATTTTTATTTGACATTCAAATTATTATTTACACTATCTTCTATTGACAATTTAATTAATAATGACATTGAATAGTGAAATTTTATAATGAATATTTAATACTAATATTATATTGTTGAATGTTTAATGTATATGAAATTATTTAAATTCTAAATTGTAATTACCCACTCTAAATTTGTATGCCGATGGCAGGTCACAGAGGACCTATCTACTAAAATTGTAACAACTGCATAACCTGTGTACCACGAATAAATGAATTGAATTGAATTGAATTAAATTGAATTATTTAAATTATTTAAAACAATACATTTACTGCATGTATTAATATTATTATGTAAATATCATTGAATATAGTCCCTAAGTGTATACTGTTATTAAATTCCTAATTATCATTTCAGCTCACGCTAGGATCATGTCCAGGGATTTTTGTCCTCGATGAAGTCGGCAATTTTATAGTATGATTTCTTAAGTAGTTTGCTCTTAAGCCAAGTTTTGTACTTATGAAGAGGCAATGCCTGGATGTCCTGGCATTGCCTCTTCATAAGTGAACAAATGAAGACTTCACTTTTGTCAATCTGAAGCGTTCAGTGACCAACCTGTTCCTGTGTCTGGTATTGTAATTATGAGTATCTGAATTTTTACTATAATTAAGTTTATTTTTATATATGTAAATAAGGTTGAAATATATGTACTGACATGCTACGGTTAAAATATTAATTTCTTTAAAAATATCTCTCAATGAGACCCGAGGACCCAAACTGTATATGGATCTGATTGCCCGCTTTTGCAAGATAAAGATATCTTGGATATCAGCTGCCGAACCCCATAGCATTAATCCATAGGCCATTATGCTATGAAAATAGCTGAAATATACAGTTCTCGCTGTTTCAATATCAGTGAGACTTTTAATTCTTTTAATGGCATAAATTGCAGAGCTCAATCTATTACTCAGTGTAACAAGCTGATGTTTCCATTGTAGTTTCTGATTCAAAGTAAAACCGAGAAAAACAGTGGAATCAGAAAATGTTAAAATATTTTTGTCTAAAACAAGATCAAACTTATTCACCTTCACATTCGGCATCCTAAAAAGCACACACTCTGTCTTTTTTGGGTTCAGATATAAATTATTGTTTCAAACCATTCATGCAACCACTATGGGACGCGCCGGGATACAGCGACACGTCAACCATCTCGGGATCCATTATCAAGCCGCAGGTGGTCCCCGCATCCGCCGCTCTAGTTCCTGTTAGGGTGGAAAGCGGCGCGCATATTCGCTACTCCTACGTCCTACCCTCCGGCGGCGGTTAGCAAGTGACAAGACGTCGTCCTCTCTCGCCCGCTCCGCCGCCTCCTTATTTTATTTTTTATGTCATACGGTAGGCAAACAGGCAAGCGGGCCACCTGATGGAAAGTGGTCACCACTGCCTATAAACATTAGCAACACCAAGAGTATCGCTAATGCGTTGCCCATCTCTATAACACGTTGCTCTGGCAGCAAAAGGCAAATGCCACTCCACTGCCAAAGCCACGGTTCCCCAAATCCCCACCCCATGGAGCACTGGAAACCTTACTCACCGGCAGAAACACAATACTATTTAAAAGAGTACTTTAAAATAGTATTACTACCTCGCAGAAGGTTGTCATAGCCTTCTATGACCTCTCGCTCTCGATCATACATTTGAACACGGCCGGAAGCGAGAGGTCTGTCCCCACAACCGTAATTGATCTACACAGAATCGATGTTACAGAGGCCAAAGTTTTCAATCACTTAAAATCAATAAATATTCACAAAGGAGCCGGCCCTGATGGTATACATCCCGTATTTATCCGTAACTGTGCTTCCAACTTGACAATACCACTTACAGTTATTTTTAGGCGTTGTCTTGTTGAAGGTATAATGCCACAAATTTGGAAACGAGCTTGGGTGACGCCCATCTCAAAAGGTACAGTCACTCAAAGTGTGAAAAATTATAGACCGATTTCGAAATTATGCCCGTTTGGTAAGATCCTCGAGCTATTTGTGACTTCACAAATATTCGACGCAGTTCGCAGGCACATTGATCCGAATCAACATGGTTTTTTCAGGGGGCGCACTGTGGAAACCTATTTGCTAAATTTCACTGGATTTCTGCTTGATGCTCTTAACGAAGACTGTCAGTTTGACGCCGTGTATGCCGACTTTTCCAAGGCCTTCGATAAAATATGTCATACTACCTTATTGTTGAAGCGTTGAAGGTTTTATTTAACGAGTGCCAAAGCCCTTTAAGGATATACGTACTTACAAATTATTATATAACAGCTATGTTAAAAGTGTTTTGGAATTTGCTAGCAGTGTGTGGCACCCTTTCTACAGTGTGCATATCGATCGCATCGAAAGAGTGCAGAAGAAATTTGTAAGGGCTATGGACTATCGAACTGGTAATTACCAACTCTATAGTAATCGTTTTAGTTATAAAGCATCATCTCAAGTGCATGGAATCGAACATTTGGAACAGCGTCGTCATTACATAGATGCAGTATTTCTTTATAAAGTTATTAATAACTTAGTGGACTCACCTAATTTACTTGCGCATATTTCTTTAAGAGTGCCACTCAGACGTGAAAGGAATTGTCGTAAAAAGCCACTTTTTCACGTTAACCCTACCGTTACGTGGAAAACGGTTTTGTTCGTAGTGCGTGTAAATATTACAATGAGCATCTTCTTGGCGTAGATATGTTTCTGGATACTTAACCAAAGTTTAAAAGGAACGTTAAAGAATTACTTATCTAATTGTTGTACTTTATTTTTATGATATTTGTATGTATAATGTAGATCGATTGGTTGTATTTATGTAGTAATGAAGGAAACTATAGGTCTTTATTTATTATAAATATTTAAATGTTGTTCTGTATAAGACTGTTTGTTTCTGATTAATAAAAAAAAAAATAGTCGAAAGTATGACCAACAGGCGGCTTTGTCGTTTACAGCGATTTCTTCAATGTATTGTACCTAATAACTAATCCACACTAGGTACAAATTGTGTCTACAAGAGTATTTATGCCTAGAATGTTTATGTAATGTAAGTTGTCTAGTATAAGGACTGGTAGGAACCGTAACACGGCTAATACTTACAGTCTATTTAAAAAAATAGTACCATATTGTGAAATTCAAGTAATTAAGGGTTTCAAACTCAGTTTTCTGATTAATAAAAAGCCTTGATTAGATCCAACATTTCTCTTTTAAATTATTGCTTCAGTGTGGCCCGGATTGACTACCCGATTGCTCAAGCGACAAGAGTTATACTCGTAAATGATTACCCTTTTACTTGTAGTGCATACTTCAAGTATTTAAAAGTCAAACTAAATCTCGCGAATGCGCCCCAAATACGCAGTTGCAGGAATAGACTGTGAGGGCGCCGTAGGTTATCCTACGTCATCAAGTACAAAAAGAAATCCACTTTGTAGTGATAATAGACGTTTAGGAAACCCACAAAACGTTGGTCTGCCCGTATACAGACTTGCACAAAATGAATTTTTAGTGAGCCAAACTTCGACTTAACGCAACGCAACCTGCGTCGGTGCGCGCATTTAAAATTTATACAATTTTGAGTGGACAGCTTAACGCAAGCTGCGTCGCCGATGCAGGTTGCGTTGGCGATGCAACTTGCGTTATTTACGCGCCTTGCGTCGCCGACGTCGGCGACGCTTGTTATAATCAAGTCCTATTAGAAAATAAATGTCTTCTTTGAATGAATGAAGGACAATAATTTGATCCATTTAAACAAACACACACACACACACACATAAAATTGTAGAAAGTATGACCACTAGGCGGCCTTGTCGCTTACAGCGATTTCTTCAACGAAAATATTTTTGCTCCAAGACTATTTATGCCCAGAATATTTATGTTACGTAACTTGTTTAGTATACGGACTTGCAGGAACCGTAAGACGGCTTATACTTACATTCTTTTTAGAAAATAGCACTAATTTGAGAAATTTAAGTAATGAAGGGTTTGAAACTCAGTTTACTGATTAATGGAAAGCCTTGAGTAGATCCCACATTTCTTAATTGAATTATCGCCTCTGTGTGGCCCGGTTCTATTACCCGATTGCTCAATTACTTTTTTACTTGTAGTGCATACTTTGAGTATCAACCAAATATCAAGAATAACCAAATATCAAATATAAGAGTTAACCAAATATCGCGAATTGGCCCCAAATGCGCAGTTGCAGGAATAAACTGTGAGGGCGCCGTAGGTTATCCTACGTCATCGAGTGCAAAAAGAAATCCACTTTGTAGTGATAGTAGACGTTTAGGAAACCTACAAAACGTTGGTCTTTATATGCACAGACTTGCACAAAAAAATTTGCTTGTTGCAGGCCTAAAAATAAAAATATTTTCTTTGAATAAATAAAGAACAATAATTTTCCCCATGTAAACAAACACAAACACATAAAATAGTAGAAAGTATGACCAGCAGACGGCTTTGTCGGTTACTGCGATTTCTACAACGTATGGTACCTAATAACTAATAACTAATCCACAATAGGAAAAAATTATGTCTTCGAGACTATCTATGTCTAGAATATTTATGTAATGTAACTTGTCTAGTATACGGACTTGCAGGAACTGTAAAAATGCTAATACTTACAAACTATTTAGAAAATAGCACAAATTTTTGAAATTTAGCTAATAAAGGTTTTCAAACTCAGGTTTCTGATTAATAAAAGCCTTGAATATATCCCACATTTCTTAATTGAATTATCGCCTCTGTGTGGCCTGGTCTTAATACCCGATTGCTCTAGCGACAAGAGTTAATCTCTTAAATATTGATGATGGTTATTACTCTTTTACTTGTAGTGCATACTTCAAGTATTTTAGAGTCAACCAAATCTCGCGAATTCGCCCCAAATGCGCAGTTGTAGGAATAGACTGTGAGGGCGCCGTAGGTAGCGTGGTGCGTCGTCAACGCAGGTCGTGTTGGCGACGTAACTTGCGTTATTGACGCACCTTGTCTCGCCGACGTGCGTCTTACGAGTAGCTTGTTATTATCCAGGCCTAACAGAATGTAAATATTTTCTTTGATCATTCAAAGAAACATTCACACACACATTCTGTTTAAATGGGGCAAATTATTGTCCTTCATTCATATGAAGGACAATAATTTGCCCCATTTAAACAAAGACACACACATAAAATAGTAGAAAGTAGGACTGCGCGTAAAACTTGCTCACAAAATCAAAATGAATATCAACCGTATGACTATGTTCATTTAAAAGTTTACATAATCTAGGAACGGCGGAGCTTGCACCTAAAATTGTTCTACGTTCTGGAGGAACCAAGGGTGTAATTGGGTTACGAGGAACTCTTACTGGCGCGAAAACGAAATTCGACTAATCATTGTGAACAGTCAATCTTAACCCTTTTTTTTTTTAATTGGGTAATGTTTTTACGCGTACCTGCTCACCGGGGAAGCGAGCAGGTTATGCGGGACGCCCGGGCCAAAGTGGCCAGACTAGCCGCTAAAACCCCAAGTCATCCTTCTCGCCGCTGGTTGACGGAGCACTTTACCCCGATGACTCCATCAGCGGGCCTCGCTAGACGCGAGTCGATACTCGGGGAGTGAGCTTTAGACCCACTCCCACAAACGTTTACTCAAAACTCAAAACTCAAATACGTTTATTCAATTTAGGTTTTCACAAACACTTATGAACGTCATAATCATAAATATAATATAAAATGAACGCTAGGAACCACGGTACCATCGAGCGGACAACGGTTTCTTGGCTAGTATGTAAATTCCGCGGTCAAAGATTTTATTCTTTGTCCGCGACATTGTGACATTGACAGACACGTAATGTCATTTGATATGTCACCCCGCCACCGAGCCATAGCCTCCTTCATCTTACTGAAGGAGGCTATGACCGAGCGCATCGATGATGCCGCTCGCCGGTAATGTGATTAACCACAATTTCTCTGAAAGTATCACTATTTACTAAATATGTAAATAGATACTGAATTTAGTAAGTTAAAAACAAACAGTAACGTACCCTATGGTAAGTACATACTCCTTTACGATAAGTACAATGCAAAGAATGTATAAAAAGCAGTCACAATTTCAGTTTAATAACCTAACTTTCTCTTTATAGGTTATTTTATACAAAATTAATTACTCGACAATACAGTAATTCAAGCAGAAAACAATAAGGAATACAGAGTACAAAGAAATACAAAAAGCTGGAACATATAGTTCCCTCTAAATACGCATTTATGTTGAAAGTGAAATGTCCGCTGGTAAGTATCATGTACTATGTCATGTATTTAAGTATTATGTCATGTAGGTATTTTATAGTATGATTTCTTAAGTAGTTTGCTCTTAAGCCAAGTTTTGTACTTATGAAGAGGCAATGCCTGGATGTTCTGTGGTAATTTGTTATAAAAAAGAACACAGTGGCCAACAAATGAAGACTTCACTTTTGTCAATCTGAAGCGTTCAGTGACCAACCTGTTCCTGTGTCTGGTATTGTAATTATGAGTATCTGAATTTTTTCTATAATTAAGTTTATTTTTATATATGTAAATAAGGTTGAAATATATGTACTGACATGCTACGGTTAAAATATTAATTTCTTTAAAAATATCTCTCAATGAGACCCGAGGACCCAAACTGTATATGGATCTGATTGCCCGCTTTTGCAAGATAAAGATATCTTGGATATCAGCTGCCGAACCCCATAGCATTAATCCATAGGCCATTATGCTATGAAAATAGCTGAAATATACAGTTCTCGCTGTTTCAATATCAGTGAGACTTTTAATTCTTTTAATTGCATAAATTGCAGAACTCAATCTATTACTCAGTGTAACAAGCTGATGTTTCCATTGTAGTTTCTGATCCAAAGTAAAACCGAGGAAAACAGTGGAATCAGAAAATGTTAAAATATTGTTTGTCTAAAACAAGATCAAACTTATCCACCTTCACATTCGGCATCCTAAAAAGCACACACTTTGTCTTTTTTGGGTTCAGATATAAATTATTGTTTCAAACCATTCATGCAACCACTATGGGACGCGCCGGGATACAGCGACACGTCAACCATCTCGGGATCCATTATCAAGCCGCAGGTGGTCCCCGCATCCGCCGCTCTAGTTCCTGTTAGGGTGGAAAGCGGCGCGCATATTCGCTACTCCTACGTCCTACCCTCCGGCGGCGGTTAGCAAGTGACAAGACGTCGTCCTCTCTCGCCCGCTCCGCCGCCTCCTTATTTTTTTTTATGTCATACGGTAGGCAAACAGGCAAGCGGGCCACCTGATGGAAAGTGGTCACCACTGCCTATAGACATTAGCACCACCTCTATAACACGTTGCTCTGGCAGCAAAAGGCAAATGCCACTCCACTGCCAAAGCCACGGTTCCCCAAATCCCCACCCCATGGAGCACTGGAAACCTTACTCACCGGCAGAATCACAATACTTATTAAAAGAGTACTTTTAAATAGTATTACTACCTCGCAGAAGGTTGTCAAAGCCTTCTATGACCTCTCACTCTCGATCATACATTTGAACACGGCCGGAAGCGAGAGGTCTGTCCCCACAACCGTAATCAGTGCCTTACGCGGCTCCGCCCATGCTGGACACTCTTCCATCGTATGCTACGCCGTGTCATCCACACACACATCCGCACTCATGGCAGGCCGTCGTCGCTTTCCTCCGAGCTGTGTTGCACAGGTACCTCCCTAAGCAACCATGCCCAGAGAGGACCTGCACAAGCCGGAAGGTAAGTGTGCCCCTCCTACGCTCTGTCCACTCTTTCAGTACGGGACAAATTGGCGCAATTGTGCGAACCCCTGCGCTCGGCTGTTAGAGCCACTGACACCATTCTATCAGTATTCCCTCTCGGGCACTTCGCCGCCACTCCCTTGATTTTTTTTTTTACATTTTTATTCTTCAGGCGCAGGGTCAGCTCCTTCGCGACGTGACTCAGTTGTCCGCCGGTATATCATTACCAATACCTGCGCATCCAAGTCCCAAGGCTGCGTGCCAGCTAAAGCGCACGCTGCCTAAAAGGATATAGTGCGATACCCACGTATCGCCCTGATCGCCATAACGCGTTGCGGTCTCCGCAAATGCATTTTATTGTAGGCGGATAAGGCATCTACCCAAACGGGCGCTCGGCCTATAAGTCTCTCCATTGCCAAAACCCAGGCCTTGCCCGGGATACCGTCAGGGCCGGGAGCTGTATTTTTAGCCCGTAACCTCCTCACAGCCGCTTCTAGCTCTCCAGGTGTCACGCTGGGTGCTTCGTCTGTACTAGTTGGGGTCGTACGTCCTCCCATCGGTGGGAGACTTGCTCCGCTCTGGTTGGGAACAAGGTTGCTACCGCATTATCCAGTACCTGTGGCCTAAGGCTCTTCGTCAGCGGGGGTGCCCACGTGCGCAGTTTACCCTTAACCGAGCGGTAGGGCCGACCCCAGGGGTTCCGGCTGAGCGCTGCCAGCCTTTCTTCTCGAGCTCGAGTTTTAGCGCGGCGAATGGCTACCTGTAGGGCTTTTTTATGATCCGTTACGATGGCAAGGCGCATGGCCTCTTCTTCTACATTACGACGTGGCCATCTCCTGCATCTGGTATATCGGCGTCATGCTGCTATGCAGTCCATGCGCAGCTGCGCGAGTTCAGCAGACCACCAATACACCTGACGCCTGGAAGTGAATGGCTTGGATTGGGGCATAGACGTATTGCAGACATTGGTCATAGCCTCACAAAACCATTCTGTCTACTCCTCCACATCAAAGTGGCTAGCAGGAACTTCAGCCCAGGTCTGAACCCATGCCGCCTCAACGAGCATTTCGGCATCTAAACGTTTCAGAGCCCATCGACGGGTTCTGGCAGCTGAAGGAGAATGATATGGACCATTGTTTCGAGGGCGGAGAGCAGAGACGTCCCTTCGTATGTATAACAATGATCAGACATCGTCTCAACAATCTCCACCACTATCCAGTTTTGGACACGGCGGGCAAGAGCAGGGCTTGCAAACGCAAGGTTTACGACAGAACCGCCCTGCTGTCGCACGCATGTGTGGACTACACCCGTATTCAGGAGCGAGAGACCACAAGCAGCCGCCCAGCCCTCCACAACCCTTCCGCGCGCATCGGTCGTGGGAGATCGATTTCGCATTAAAATCTCCAGCGACGAGTACCATAAGCAAAAGGCATCGACGAATTGTGGCCTCGACATCAGCTAAGAATCGCTCGAACTCTGAGAGGGTTCTATTCGGGGAGAAATACAGTCCGAGGACCGCTACTTCCCCCACCTGAGCCAGAACAAAGCCACGACCTTTTTCCACTTGAGAGAAAGGTGGAGAACCAGCAGCGCAGGTGGTTATAATGATTGTCACCGTCTCCTGCCCAGTAGTCCCTATCTGGTACCATGTATGGTTCAGCGAGAATTGCCACATGAATTTTCCACTCGGCCAGGCTTTGGAACAATAAATCCTAAGCACTGACGCAGTGGTTGAGGTTCCCTTGGAGAAATCTTAGAGTGGCCATATGTTATTGTTCCAATACCTCAGCCCTCTCATCCCCGGTTGCGGCGTTAGCCGGAATCATGGGACGGGTAGGCAGCGGCCGAACATTTGTTCCGACTGCGACCCAACCCTTGCCATTTTTGGGAACTGGGGATGCGCAAAGCACGCTTCCAATTCTGTGCTTGGACGGTGTATTTGCTGCCGCGCATAGGGTGCAATGCGGCGCCGCAGAACACTCAGCCGACTTATGTCCCGGTTTACCGCAGCGATAGCATTGCCCGCTGCGATCTATCTTAGCTTTAGCGGCTGTCCATCCAACAAGCAGGCGACCGTTGTGGACAATTTTTTTAGCTGCCGCGACAGGACAGCGGACCCAGATTGCGCCCAGTTGGTTAAAGTCATTCGGACGTCGCCAGTTTTCACCATCGCCACCGGGCAATTTCCAGCTGCGGCCTGCTGGCCTTGACACATGGACAATATTTGAGTCAAACGACTTTTTTAACTTTTCTGCTAGTGTGTGAGCCTTTCCACCACTTCATGCTCCTTGAATCTCTACAAGGGCTGCTCCTGTGGCTGTGTGCTTATAGCCACAGGAGCAGCCCACCAGTGCCACAGTGCTTACACCACCAGTTATCTGAAAGTCGGCCAAATTGAGCTTTTGCATGGCCTCCTTCATCCCCGGCGCGTAGGTTGCTCTTTCCTTTACAGCCTCTGGCTTCAGGGTTAGCACTACGGCCGACGAGCGTGGAGAGCGAATAGACCCCGTTTGCGGTTGCTTTGATTGATTCCGGGTCGGAGCACCCACGGCCAGTGAACCACTCTTTTTCTTATTAGCACCCCGTTTTACCAATTTGCTCCATTCTTGATTATGAGGCGTGGGTACCGTTTCAGACAGAGTTGCATGTTTAATGGCTGACTGCCTCATCTTTCCCTTTTTCCTTGTCTTTTTCTTGTTCCTCCGAGAAGTTAGAGGGCCTTGATCATCAGTAGCTGTCAAAGGACGCAACCTGAGTCGGCGCGAGCATTTGAAATTCATACAATGTTGAGTTGATAGCTTAACGCAAGCTGCGCCGACGCAACGTACGTCTGCGACGCTTGTTATAATGTAGGCCTAAGAGAAAAATAATATTTTCTTTGAATGAATAATTTGAAATGACAATAATTTGCACAATTTAAACAAACACACACACACAAAATAGTAGAAAGTATGACCAACAGGCGGCCTTGTCTCTTACAGCTATTTCTTTAACATGGTACCTAATAACTAATCCATACTAGGAAAAAATTATATCTACGAGACTATTTATGCCTAAAATATTTATGTCATGTAACTTGTTTAGTATACGGACTGGTAGGACAGCTAATACTCACAAACTATTTAGAAAATAGCACTTATTTGTAAAATTCAAATAATGAAGAGTTTCAAACTCCTTGATTATATCCTACATTTCTTAATTGAATTATCGCCTCTGTGTGGCCCGGCCTTAATACCCGATTGCTCAAGCAACAAGAGTTATACTCTTAAATGATTACTCTTTACTTGTAGTGCATTGAGTATTTAAGAGTTAACGAAATCACGCAAATGCGCCCCAAATGCGCAGTTGCAGGAATAGACTGTGAGGGCGCCGTAGGTTATCGAACGCCATTGAGTACAAAAATAAATTTACTTTGTAGTGATAGTAGACGCTTAGGAGACCCACAAAACGATAGTCTGCCCGTATACAGACTTGCACAAAATAAATTTTTAGTTAGCCAAACTTCGACTTTACGCAACGCAACCTGCGTCGGCGCGCGCATTTGAAATTCATACAATGTTGAGTGACAGCTTAACGCAAGCTTAACTTGCGTTATTGATGCACCTTGCGTCGCCGACGCAACGTACGTCTGTACGCTTCTTATAATCCAGGGCTAAGAGAAACTTAATATTTTCTTTGAATGAATGAAGAACAATAATTTGCACCATTTAAACAAACACACACACATACAAAATAGTAGAAAGTATGACCAACAGGCGGCATTGTCGTAAAAGCGATTTTTTCAACGTATGGTACCTAATAACTAATCCACACTAGGAAAAAATTATGTCTACGATACTATTTATGCCTAGAATATCTTTGTAATGTAACTTGTCTAGTATACGGACTTATAGGAACCAAATACCAAGGTCACAGTCGAAGGATTGAAAAAAAGACGAAAATAAATAACTTAACTTATTATTTAAAAATTACAGATTAAAAGTACGTCTCAGTTAGCCGATGTTAGGTCTAAAAGTGATTTTATACATTAGTAAAAATACCGATGCGGGGCGAGCGGAAATGTGTTGCAATGAGGTAAAACACTGCGTCGGTGCCTCGCCCCGGTTGGACTTCGCTTGCACATATCGGTGGCGTGATCGATGTCGTCAAGTAGGTTTCAGTGGTCAGCGGTTCTAAGGGTAGGTACGGATGTAACACCTCCCCCCGAAGTTCAGCAGCTATTTGAAGTCAACGGCGAAAATGCTGCTGAGACGAAGTGAACATTAATGTCCTTCATCTGGTCAGATCTAAAACTTCTCTTTGGTTTCTCTGGAACTTCCGTATAAGTGGGATGTGAGACTTTTATTTCAGGTTGTAGTTTCAAACGACGTTTTCTTATAACTCGAATGTTAGTTAAAATAGCGGCTATAACAAATGTACTGAAGAATATGGTATAGAGTGGTATCGTAGTGTGATAGATAATTGTCCCGGTGATGTGATTAATCGTTGCAGGCTGCTGTGCTAGGGCTCGGGCGCTGCTGGCATGGAGATTTTCGAGATGAATCGATTTCAGCGTTAACACAGGTTGTTCTGGATGCAGCTTCTCGTCTAAGTCTGGAAGAAGGTCCATAATTTTTATAACATGTCCTTTGATAACGTCATAGGTGTTAGTGACAGTAATTTCAGGCGTACTGATTATGCAACCATGTGGAAGTGTAACGAGATAGCTTCCCTGCAGGATTCGATATTCTTCCTTTTCACATGAGAGTTGGATCCTTGTGGGCTTCGGGAATGACATAGTATAATGTTGGTCATCTAACTGTTCCATAGATTCCTTGGTGAGTATAATACGGGTTAGCAAGCACGGTAAACATCGTTGTTGAATCGTAATGAGACTTTCCACGCAGTCTGGTTGTTCTTGATTGCTGTAGCCAACTCCCTTTTCACAGACGTACCAGTTATTAATCTTTGGACATTCAGCCCTAAAGTACATGGAATCATTCTTTCGAATTGCCACATAAGGAAGGACAGGAATCAGAGAAAGGTTTTGTCTATTAGGGATAATAGATAACTTATAAAAGTTATAGTTATCGGAAAAGGCTATCGGTACCTAATACACTATAGCTATCTTACTATCTACGTAATATGAGCCTAATTTTATTATCTCACTAGCAACCGCCCCGGCATCGCACGGGTACCACTACGGGTACACGGGTTACTTTCAAGCTAAAATTATTCGATTCCGCACACGACCGCTGCGTAGGGAGCCGACCGCGCGAGTGAGCCGCGCGGCACTTTATTTCTTGACATTGCCTCCCCTCCCGTACCCCGTGATGCCTAAATAGCCGAGCGGACTGAGCGGCGAACACGCGACTTTATTCTAATATTCACATTTTTAAACTCGTGATATCTTTTGAATGGAATGTCTGAAATGAATAATTCAAAAAGTTATATAAAGGTACTGAAGCAGTCGTGAATATGAAGTAATTGATAAGGATGAATACCAAGGTACAAATAACAGCGTTTTTTAGCGGCGGCATTTCAATAAAATTTCAAAATAAAAGAACACTTATTGTGACATAACTATAATAGTCAGACATATACTGTCGCGACGATTTTTGTAGATAGTGATGTGTTCTGCAAAGTATTATTTTGTTCTATCAATAGTTTTCGCAGCACACGCGATGTAAGGAATTTTTTGAGTATTTTTTTACACATTGGGTTACATTATTGGAGTTTTATTAATGATTCGTAATTTTTTAGAAAATATAATATATCCTATGTCACTCGGGGATAGTGTAGCTTCCCAACGGTGAAAGAATTTTTGAAATCGGTCTAGTAGTTTCGAAGCCTATTCAATACAAACAAACAAACAAAAAATCAAAACTTTCCTCTTTATAATATTAGTATAGATAGTAGTCTCTCAAGTCCATTTTTACTAATTGGGAGTCTCTAAGGTCAATGTATTGTATAAATGAGTGATAGTGGGAAATCACGCGGGAGTCTCCTAGCTTGAACGGAATCAACCAAGGTCCATCATCCAGTTTGTCTAGTGATATGTCCAGCGCCAACGTCCCATGAAGTAGAAGCGTCAATAGTTGTAGTGTCCTGTAACAAGGTTGAGTTTTTAGGGCCTCACTTAAGGCGAGATTTGGCTACTGTGTTCCGTTTTTTCTTAGTATAGATATGTATCGGCAGGTCGGCTAAGGGTCTAGCTCCACTCATGAAGTGCAGTGCTCTGCGCGGCGCACCGCACGGTGCCACGTCACGGTGACAACAAAGACAACGGTGGTGTTATTCTAGTTTTTCAAGTTAGGCAACGTTCGCACGAGAGATTTACGAAAGATTTTGAGTTAGGCAACGTTTGCACGAGAGCTTTTTCGGCGCTTTTACGCGCGTTATTTTAAACGACTCGCATGATTATTGACCATAATATGTCTCCGACTGACTGTTTACACGCAGGCGTAAAAACTTAGTAAAAAGTGACTGGAGATTTGTTTATCTCCAGTCACTTTGCAACCAAGAGACTGTCTCAAATGCAACCAAGAGAAACGTACGAAAAGGATGTCATTCATTTTGGATTAAAACGCTAAAGGGCCGACCAGAAAAATATTATGCAATTTTCAGAGACAGCACACAGGTTCTATTATTTCTTACTATGGTGCCAAACCAGTACGCCCACCACCACCACTATGTACCACCGGGCTTACAGTAGGTACTAAGTATCGCTTTTCTAAAAGCCAATAACAATCGACCGTCGGACGTGCGGATTTGACGTCACAGTAAACAATGTAAAGAACTGTTTTCTCAATTGGAAACTAATAATTTTGTTCTGGCCGTCACTTAGATTTTTGATCCAAAATGTATGAAACGCGAATGTTGCTTTCTTAACTAAAAAGTATAACAAAAGAAACATGTGAAGAAATTGGACCACCTCGATTGATCTTCCTCGAATACTATGATAACTGATGATTTTACCCGACTACGAGGGAGCCAAGGAAGGGTAATGAAGTAAACTGTCTATGTATCTAAAGTTGATAAACGTGGAAGAATCGACAGAGATTTGTCAAGTGGAACAATGTCGTCTCTACCTACTCTTGCGGGAGAAAGGGGTTTGTATGTATGTATGTGGATATGAATGTTTGTGTGGATGTTAATTCTAGCTCAAAAACTACTTGGCCGATTTTCGTTATAAGCGTATTGATTGTCCGATGGTTACAAGCTCTATGATAATACATTCAATAAAATAACCTTGAGGATATAAGAACATAAAAACTTCAGAATTTTTCAATTCAGAAGATTGATTCGGTCATGTTGGGAATTTGTTATTCACATTGATTGATTCTGTTGTGGGATATACCGCACTGCTTAAATTTGTCCTCAGCTGGTTGAAGACATGATTTTGGGACAATATTACGACATTATGTTTTTAAACGTAGTTATTTCTGTCCTTTACAACTGTTTACTTAAACTGAGTGTATACCATGGTGGCTCATTCAAAATTATAACTACAAAGTATAACATCAGTAGTAAGTATAAAGAGAGTGTATAAACTTAAATAACTCGGAAACCATTGCTCTTAGAAAACTAGATCCCAAAAAGAAATGATAGTGCCCGTCGATATCTATAAGTATTTGCTGTTCTGGAACAAGCGTTTTAAGGCCAATAGTTTCAGAGTTATTACAGTTTTAAGATTGACAGCTGTCAACCGAAATGTAGATCTCGTCGAGCACTATCATTTCTCTTTAGGAACTAGTATTCAAGCACCAATAGTTTCAGAGTTATTACAGTTTTAAGTTTGACAGGTGCCATCCAAAATGTAGAATTCTACGAGAACCAGCATTTCTATTTAGAAACTAGTGTTCTAGAACCAAACAGCCTTATTTATATTTCGGGATGAACTGAGAAGATAATGACGACAGGATCACGAAAGCGAAACAACAAAGATAATATTAAAGAATCAGAAAAAGGGGAGGGGCTTACGCATCATCGGTCAAACTTTCTTTGACAAGGTCGGTTTCCTATTTCATTCACACGCGTTGTATCTGTACTAAAAAAAGTAGACAGATATATGTGTGTGAACTGTGTCACATAAGGAGGAAAGATTTGAACTGTTGGTAAAAAGAAACAGTCAGATGTGACGTTTCATGTTGACATCTGCTGACATTGCGCCGCACGCTGCACGATGGGGCTAAATTCAAAAACGTGGACAAAATTCATACAGAACTGACATTTCGGGCTTGAATTGCGGGTGTTGTCCCATTATGCAGTGTGCCGCGCGGCGCGCTGCACAGTGGAACATTCCGCCACATGTCAATGTACTTGCTTACAAATTGCTCGACGTGTAACAAGTTTTGCCACATCGTGCAGTGCGCCGCGCGGCGCACTGCTTGAGTGTGCGTTCAAGATAATACAATATCCTGGGTAAACCTAGGCGCGAGCTTTTGACGACTAGCCTTCGGGTTACGAATGAACACCTGCTGGTCGGGCTCATATTCCCTTTCGGGTTCTCGCGAGTAGGCCGGCTGGTGTGTGCGGGTGTGGGCGCCAGCGGGCTGCCTGGGACCAAGTGCGCGCCGCACATGATTCGCCTAGGCGGTTATGTGCGTGGCGCGTATCGGTGCCCGGTGTCTCGCCGGAGTAAGCCCTCGTGCGCGCTGATCGGTCTGCATGCGTCGCCCCCTACCTGGATAAGCTCGCTTAACTTCCCTTTGTTTTCCGTTAGATTTTTGACTATTGAAAAGAAATTAATTAACGTAATCCTAATTCAATAAATACTTTTTCATTTTATTTATTTATTTATACTTCATGCACAAACAGTACATTGGCGGACTTAAAGCTAAAATAGCATTATCTACCAGTCTACCAGGAGAGATAACAGTTGACAAAAGGTATGCGGTGCAGGAAGATTACTTACAAGTAAAGATTATACATAAGCTTATTCAACCACAATCAAATTTATAATATAAATAAAAAATTATAATGAATACACTAAAAGTTAAAAGTAGCAATAGATATTTTACACTAATAAATAAATTAATTAATTGCATGAGTTACCCAAAATTATTCAGGTACTTGAGGCTTTATGAAGAAAAGGGATGAAAAAGGAATAAAGGAACAAGGAATAAATTAGGAGCTAAGGAGTGCTCAGAAAATGGTTATGTACTGCTCTCTTAAACCAGAATTTCCTAGATATTAATCTTATGTCAGGGGGAAGATCATTCCAGAGTCTCATCGCTGTTAAAGCAAACGAATTAGAAATAAACCTAGTCCGATAAAGAGGGAAATTCAATAAAAGATTGTTTGAAGAACGGAGATTACGGTCATGATTATCAGAGAGAAACTGGAATTTACATTTTAAGTATTTTGGAATAGCTGGGTCGTGTAAAATTGAATGAAGGTGAGAAAGAGTTCTTAAGTTACGGCGTTGTCGGATGGAAAGCCACTTGAGCTTAGCTCGGTAAACCGAGACATGATCATACTTGCGCAAACCAAAGATGAATCTTATGCAGTTGTTAAGAAGACGATCTAACTTACAGAGAAGGTCTTGGTTTGCGCCAGTGTAGCATACATCGCCGTAATCAATGATAGGCAGAATCAAAGATTGCACAAGTAGCAATTTGGTAGCAAGGGGAAGGAAAAATTTAAATCTATAGAGGGAACAAAGAGTCGCGGTGACCTTCCTGCTGACCTCTGTCACATGCAGTACCCAGCTGAGAGTGCTGTCAATGTAAAGCCCCAGATCCTTTACCTGGGAAGAGTACGGAATAATTGTACCATTGTAATGTAAAGGTGGCACCAGGGAGAGATCAAGGCGTTTAATTGCGTACGGGCTGCCTATAATAATAGCTTGGCATTTGGATGGATTGACCTGTATACCAAATCTTGATGACCAGTCCAGGATGGTTTGGAGCTCGCAGTCAAGAGCACTAATTGCATCAGAAATGTTAGCAGCCTCAGTATTTGCATATATCTGGAGATCGTCAGCATATAGATGATAGGAGCATTTTAAGTTTAGGGTCAGCTGGTTAATGAAAATAGCAAACAGAAGAGGCTAAAGAATTCCACCTTGAGGCACGCCAGCATCAAGGTTGCACCAGCTAGAAGTTGACCCATCCGCTCGAACGGCTTACTGTCATCCACGAAGATAGGATGTGAACCAGTCCGTCACTGAGGATGATGCTCCAAGATGAGATAAAACAGCCAGTAGTATGTCATGATCGACATTATTAAAAGCATTGGAGAAGTCAATCAACAAGGGCCGTCAATCTAGTTCTCTCCATGCTGTCCCTCACGTCTTCGGTAACTTTGAGTAAGGCCGTAGCCGTACTATGCCCAGGCCGGAAACCGGACTGGAACGGACTAATGAGTGCATTGGAGAAGACAAACGACGACACCTGCTTGTGGACAAGGGCCTCGAGAATTTTGGATAGATAAGGAAGAATAGAAATTGGTCTAAAATGGTTTAAGGAAGATGGAGAGGAAATTTTAGGGAGAGGAATGAGAGTTGAGAATATGACAAATCATGACTCTATTGATATCGTCACAACCCACAGCCTTGGAGTCCAAAGACGACAGCGTTTTTCTAACCTCATCCTCAGTGACTGGAGAAAAGTCGAACTTCTGACTTAAGGGTGGTGGCAGGGCAGCAATGTATTCAATAGTTTCTGATTTAGTAGCCTGGTCTAACTGTGAGAATTTAGAAAAATGCTGATTGAAAGTATCCGAGCCAAACGGCAGTTTCTGTCGAGCAGCCTGTGGCTTCCCAACCCCCACCGACTTCAAAAACTTCCAGATGTTAGCAACAGAGGAATTGGCTAGGTTTTCATAGAAATAACGCTGTTTAGCGTTTCTGACGATTTTGTTGCAGATATTACGAGCATATTTATAGGACGACCAATTAGACTCTGTGCGATCACGTTTGAATTTACGGAAGGCCTTATTCCGCTTCCGCATTGCTACACGAACTCCCTCAGTAATCCAAGGACATGGCGGCCGCTTAACTCTGACAGAACGTTTGGGTCCATGGACGTCGAATAAAGAAACGATTTTGTTATTAAAAATTGAAATTTTGTCATCAATAGATGACGCTTCATAACACCCCGTCCAGTCAAGTCTCTCAGCATCTGCCCCAAGCGAACTCAGATCCATCCTCCCAAAGCCGCGCACATCGATAAACACCGGCTTGGCTTTTGGCGGCCTGATGTTGTACGCCAAGTAAATGAGATCATGTCTGGAAAAGCCCGGCGCAGGTAGTTGGCCGTGGGTAACAGACAAGTCCGGGGACGATGATAAAATAAGATCAAGCCACGTATCGGGGGATTCCAGGTTTGTATGCGTGGGATTAAGAGGGAGCACGTGGAGGTTGGCAGATTCAATAATCGAGATCAGCTTCCGACTATTGGTAGCAGGTTTAGAGAGGTCTGTGTTAAAGTCCCCCATTATCATCATATGGATATGCTCTGGTGAAAGAGAAACTAAAAGTGTGTCAAGTTGGGAAAAATAGTCAATGCCAGGAGGGCAATAAATGACACCTAGAACAGCTCTGACACCCCTGACATTAACCTCCAAGATAAGATACTCCGGAGAAGACGTGTAAGTAGGGCACGAAGAAGCAATAATCCTATACTGGAGATCTGCTCGAAGGTAAATCGCAACTCCACCTCCGCGCTTCCCAACGCGGTCGTTGCGTATGAGTACATAACCAGGGAGACCGTACATTTGTTTGTTTACAAAAATTTGATACAATTTAAAAGTGAAAAATAAAGGGTAAAATGGAGTGAATAAATTATGAATGTGAAACATAACAAAACCCTATATGTACACAAATATATACGCAAACAGATTATAGCTATACTAGGTTGTACTACAGTAAGCAATGTTGAAAATAATTATGTTAGAGTGAAATAAAATAATGAAGAAAATAAAGTAGATCACCGTACAACCTTCTTCCTGTCGCGCTGGCTTTTCTTAATAGGTAGATCAGAGGTCTTGTTTGGAGTACAGGCCTGCGATACCACAGGAAGAGAGCTAGTACTAGCCTTTGTGGGGCTCACAGTTATTTGTGTTATCGGGCTATCGTTCTCCTTGGGATGTTTTGCAGCAAGCCCGTCTAACTCTGCCGTAGTATGTACGCGCTTAATACCACCGGTAGGCAGCTTGACTACGATATTACTGTCAGAGGTCCAGACATTGGCCATTCCAAAATGACTTCGAGCCGCGTTGAATGCTCCCTGACGGGTCTTTGTTAGAAATTCTCGTAACACATAACCAGTACCCTTGAGCTTGGTCTTGGAGGACCAGGCAACCGCACGAATAGCAGTATCCGCAAAACGAACTAAAACAGTGCGGGGACCAGTTTTGTCTTTGGAATGTTCACCCAAGCGATGGCAGTAGCGGATTGACTGTGGGGTGACATTACTAATATTCATCTGGCCCTGCAGTACACTGATCACAGTAGCACTAAGATCCTCTTCATTCTTCTCCGGAACACCATTGAAGAGAAGATACTTTCTTCTATGCCTGGTCTCTATAACATCAACCGTTCGGCTCAAAATATCGATTTGACTTTGCATACCAGAGAGAAGATTTAAGACAATATCCATGAAAGTGTTGAAATCTGGTGTCACCTTATCGGCATTAGGAGACTGAGGTTTGGCTTTCAGTTCGGCCCGAAAATCACTCATCTTTTGGAGAAACATTGCTGACAGTGCCTTTTGTGTTTCCGAAACTTCCTGTAGTGTCGCCATACTTCCAGAGATCAATTATTAGAAGAGCACTTGATGAAAAGGTTAGACAACTGAAGTGAGGTTATGTTATGTTGTATGTTATGCACTGAAGGAACAATGGTCCCGTATGTCAAATGTGGAAATTAAGGGGGTCCCTACCAATAAAAATGAAAATTTATTTTCTGTTGTTAGTTCAATAAGTAATTTTGTAAACTTTACCTTGCTCAAGCCACAGATCAACTATATTGACAGAGTGCCAACGCATAATTCTAATGAAAAGAATATAGTAGTCGGCTTTATGAACCGATACGTCAAAGAAGAATTTATAGCGGCGGCGCGAGAGAAAAAGACCATTAAAGCGACGGACATAGCATTTTCTGACAATACCCAACGAATTTTCGTCAACGACCATCTCACTCCTGGCTATAAGATGCTGCTAACAAAAGCGAAGACCTTAGCTACTGAAAAAAAATATAGCTATGTATGGGTGAAGTACGGAAAAATTCACGTGCGGAAGGACGCAGCAGCGGATGTCCTAATTATGGTAACTGAGAAGGATTTAAACAAAATCGTCTAAAATGCCTACATGTTGCTATTAATATTAATTGCTTGCTTATAATTATGTTTGTCGCTTTTCTTGCTTTTGTAATGCTATTTTTGCTCGGTATTGTAATGTCTATACTCAAACGTAATGAAAGGTGCGTTACCCCTGATTTGTTTCTGGCGACATTATTCCGCCGTAACTGGTTGGTCTCATCGCTCGCTTATTTACAACTTATTATTGCTATCTCGCGCTTACTGGTGCATGCTCGTACTTGTAATAATTGTTGCAGTCTCGCTTACACTGACTTATCATTGTCCAAGGCCACGCGCAGTCGTCGATGTTACTTTCACTTTTATAATAGGTACTTTGTGGCAATGCTGACTCGTACACGGGTAGTGAAGCTTGTATTGAATGTTTTTATAGTGGTTGAGTGCGCGGGCCGTCTCGTGATAATTATTGATATTTTTACATTGCAACCAAATAGTTTTTTTTATATTTTATCGCTGTAATGGCTTCTAATACCAACAATTTACATGTGTATTATCAAAATGCGAGGGGCCTGCGTACTAAAACCACAATATTCTATCGTAATGTGTGTATGAGTAGTTACGACTTAATTTTGATCACGGAGACGTGGTTATTGGATGGTATAAATGATAGTGAACTATTTGATAACAGATACGTGGTCTGGCGCCGTGATCGAGACTATAGTGCGACTAGGCAAGGGAAGGGAGGTGGTGTACTCATTGCGACGCGTAGGGACTTATGTATTACTCCTCAGCCCCGGTTTCACTCATCAGCGGAGGACCTTTGGATCACTGTCGGACTTACTGCTTCCACTAAACTTCATATATATGTTTTGTATTTAATTCAACAATAATACCTTAGTTTAAAATAGCATTCAACAAAATATGGGTCTTAGTTTTTCGCAACAGTTGACTAGTACCAATCGATAGGCTGCATGGTGCTCTGCATATCAACTTTACTTTATCGTTTCAAAAACGTTTAGAGTGCCTACCGTATAGAAAAAATATAATTTTTTGAAGGGTAACTACGAGTCTATTAACCGTGACATATCGGGCATCGACTGGCATACCGAGCTCGGGTCCAAATCTCTGGATGAAGCTGTGGATTACTTCTATAAAGTATACACTAGGTTGCAAAATGAATTCTTTCCTTCTAGAATGGTCAAATCTGGTGTTTATCCAAAGTGGTACTCTTACAGGCTTATCAAAATAATAAAAGAAAACTATAAATTTTTTAAGAAGTATAAGCGGTATGGTAATGCTGGAGATAAGGCATCTTTATGCTTTTACGGAATCGCGTAAAAATCCTAGAGAAAGAGAGCTATAAAGAGTATTTAAGATCAGTGGAATCGTCAATTGAAAAAAGTCCTAAGTATTTTTGGTCCTATATCAAATCAAAAACGAATAATAATGCAATACCTAGTACTCTTAACTACAATGATTCTGTCTATAATACAGGTGAAACAATTTGCAATGCCTTCTCTGATTATTTCCGCTCTAATTTCATTGACACCGCTGTAAACTCTTCTGATCTCCTCTCAACCTTTTCATCATCCACAGCGGATATATCATCGGTTAATGTGGACCCGGATATGGTTCGTAAGTTACTTGTTGACTTAGATCCCTCTAAGTCTGCTGGTCCTGATGATTTACCCTCGGTTTTCCTTAGAAAATGTGCCGAATCAATAGCTGAACCAATCGCTATATTATTTACAATGTCGCTTACAAGCGGCACAGTACCGACTATCTGGAAGAGGGCTTATATTACGCCAGTTCATAAAAAAGGACCTAAAACAGAAACAGTAAACTATAGGCCTATATCTAAACTGTGTATAATCTCCAAAGTCCTTGAAAAGGTGGTTTACACGCAAGTGTACGCCTCGCTGCAAAGCTCTTTCAGTCACTTCCAACACGGTTTTCTAAAAGGTCGTTCTACTGTGACCAACTTAACTCTTCTTAATAATACATTAACTGATGCTATGGAGAGTGGCTCACAAGTTGACGTTATTTACACAGACTATAGCAAAGCCTTCGATAGAATCAATCACAAACTGCTATTAAATAAGTTAGCTGCTATCGGGGTCAGTGGTGATCTGTTCAGATGGTTTACCTCCTACATTTCAAACAGATCTCAGGCAGTCGTGATCAGCAACTATATGTCTGGTTGGGTGACCATTCCTAGTGGCGTGCCCCAAGGTTCATTGTTGGGGCCTCTGTTATTTATTGTCTTTTTAAATGACATAGAATCATGTTTTTTAACAGCCAGTCTACTGGCTTATGCGGATGATATGAAGATATATGCTATCATAGGTTCATTTGCTGACGCTGAGGCCTTACAAGCCGATCTCGAGAGTCTTGACGACTACTGTCTAAGAAACAAACTGTATCTCAATCCCGCTAAGTGTTCAATTATGACTTACGCTCGCAAGTGAGACTTCATATATTTCGATTATATTCTCAAGGGACAAAAGCTTCAAAGAGTCTCGGTGGTGCGTGATTTAGGCGTTCTGCACGACTCCAAACTTATTTTTGATTCACATATCAAGGTGCTTGGTTTCATAATGCGGTGTTCTAAAGAGTTCAATTCTATTAAAACTATGAAGATTTTGTATTGTACGTTTGTTAGGAGTATTCTGGAATACGCATCTCAGGTTTAGAGTCCGTGCTATGCTATTTACAAGTCACGTATCGAGGCTATACAAAAGAAGTTTATGCGTTATTTATGCTATCGAGCGGGTCAGTATTATGAATCCAACAATTACTTACGCCTATGCAAGAAATACCACCTTCCTCCACTTCTTAAACGTAGAGAAATAGCAGACCTGAGATTGCTTATCAGAATTGCATCTGGTACTGTTGATTGCCCGGAACTTCTCTCTCGTATTTTTATTAAAGCGCCTGTTAGATCCTTCAGACACCATTACCCTCTTTATGTTCCCGAAGCTACCACCAACTATAGGAGAAATACCTTTCTGTTACGAGCAACTCAAAATTTTAACGTCTTGTCCAAAGTTGTTGACCTTGACCTGTTTAATATAAGTTGTGAATCTGCGAGAAATAGTGTACTTATGTATTACTTTGACACACTGTAACGTAAGTGATTTTATTAATTGAGTCGAGCAAAGATAATTATTAGGCTTAAGTTGTTGTGTCTCATTAACTGTTGCACTTCGTTTTAAATATTGTAGTTCTATTAGTGGAAGCCTATAATTGGCTATGTAATGCTATTATTATTTTTATTGTAACAACTGCTGTTGGCTTTCCTTAAGTAAATAAGATAAAAAAAAAAAATGTCACCGGCATCAAATGCAAATCACTTTGTTAATAATGCATATAAACTGTTGCAAATAATATCATGAGGAAATTATCACACACTTAAACCAATAAAACCAATTTAACAAAAATTTGTCCAGAATCTATAATATTAAAACCAATAAAAGGACAACTAGGTGAGTGTTTATTTAAGTTCTACCGCCTTTTTTTGTATGTTCAAATTCACAATATCATAGAAAATGTATTGTCAATTTATATGATTGTATAGTCAATACTCTTCAGGGAGGAGCTAGTTTATCTGCTGAGTCTCGGTCAAATGCAAAGGAAAGGCATAGGGAGGTACCAGGCTGGAACCATGAGGTCAGAAGGCTGCATCAGGTTCACAGGCGCTGCTTTGAAAGCTGGGTTGCGGCGGGTAGGCCATCCACTGGCTATATATATGTCGCAGCCATCTGGTTAAATTATCTATTTAATAAGACGGCTAGTCCGTTAATTAAACGCTGGCATTCAATTGAATGGTTAAAGGACAACTAGCCAAGTAGTTGAATGTAACATGCAGCTACTTGGCTGAACGTAATTTAGCCATTTTGTTAATAGAATATATATGTTTGGTTTGAGTGACCATTAGTTCGTAACTTAAATAATAACCTTACTTTAAATTTAAAAAACTAATTAATAAATATAATTTAAAAAATGAAAATATTTGTGGCAACAAATTCAATTAGTAATTGCATTGTGAGTACCTGTAACATTTATGGTATTTACCACAATAATAACTTTAAACTTATAATTTATTAAATATTTACAACAATGTAGTATAGGAACATTAGCAACAATGAACTTCCTTATTTTATAATATTAAATATAAAATGGCACGATACTTTCTCAGTCATTTGTTCCTAATTATAAGTACTTAAAGAAAATGAAAAAATTAAGTTATCTTTATTCTTTCACCTTAAATTTAGTCAAAACGATAAAAATACAAAAACGTTGCTTGCTGTGCGAGCTGTCTGACGCCATATTTATTTTAAAAACTACCAGTGCCGCAGTGGACAACATTTGACAAAATTTAAATCACCTGCCTGATTTTACGTCAGCCGTCTTCAAAGGGCTGGCTTACAATAAGCCAACTAGTTAAACGTTGAGCGTTGATAGGTCTGTCAACTATCGGCCTAGCCATTCAATTGCGCGCCGGCGTTTGATTAACAGGCTAGCCTACTCATTAAATGGCTGATTTATCAGATGGCTGCGACATATACAATGAAATGAAAGTTAGTAAGAACTGTTTTAAAAACAAAGGAATGCAGAAACAGTTAAACTCAATATTTTGGCTACACATAAAAGGGAAAAATCGTTTGTAAAATTCTGGAAAGGGGTTAAAAAGTTTAATTATAAGCAAAGTCTGCCTTTGTCAGTGGATGGCCTACAAAGCCTCATCGAAATTGCGAACATGTTCGCGGACAAATTTCGCATTGATCTCTTGCCCATACCTGATTGTGCTCGCAAAGGACACTCACGAAAGAGCGGAAAGTGCAACGCACTAGTAACAAATATAATATTCAGCACGGACGACGTAGCACGTGCAATCAGGACTATGACAAGGGGTAAATCGCCCGGCCATGACGGACTAAGTTTGGAGCATATTCTTGGTGCTGGAGACATACTTGTTACCAAACTATGTAGCCTCTACAACCGCTGCCTAAGACATACATTCTTGTCGTCTGACCTCATGAAGACTAAAGTTGTCACCATCGTAAAAAATAAAACGAGAGATATAGGTGCTGCAAACAATTATCGACCAATTTCATTGGGTACGATAATTGGAAAAATCTTAGAGCGACTGCTGCAGCCTTATTTGCTTGACAATCTCAATATAGATGATGCTCAGTTTGGTTTTCATGCCGGTCTCTCAACGGAGTCTGCAATCCTTAGTTTAAATCACATAGTAAACTACTATGTGCAACGTAAAACTTCTGTTTACGCATGCTTTTTGGACCTGAGCCGTGCATTTGACTTAGTAAATTATGGAATTCTCTGGAGCAAATTGCGCGGCTCAGGTGTGGCCGATAGTGTAGTTAATCTGTTGAGTTTCTGGTACGATAACCAGACAAATTGTGTAAAATGGGGCGACCTCTAACACATATATGTTAGAATGCGGTGTACGCCAAGGAGGACTTACGTCTCCGGATCTCTTTAACGCAAATGTCAACGGTTTAATCGAGGAATTGAGGGAGTCGAGAACCGGTTGTCACCTTGGTGGTTTATGTGTGAACAGCTTAAGTTACGCTGATGACATGGTTCTCCTCTGTCCCTCGATCAAAGGCATGAGAAGGCTGCTATCTATCTGTGAGCGGTATGCGCTGAGACACGGCTTAAAATACAATGCCCTCAAGACAGAAGCGATGGTATTCAGTGCGGGCGGGGGTCCGGAGCGTATACCTATGATTAGAATGAATGGGGGTGTGATTGGGATTGTTAAGCAATTTAGGTATTTAGGTCATATTCTAACTGAAAATTCTATGGACGACTTAGATATAGAAAGGGAAAGGCGGGCACTCTCGGTCCGTTGCAATATGATTGCACGCAGATATGGCAAATGTGACATTGAAGTCAAGAAGACATTGTTCAACGCTTTTTGTCAATGTTTATACACTTGCTTACTCTGGGCCAGATTCCGGATGAAAACCTATGGAGCCATGAGGGTGCAATATAATGATGCATTTCGCATCCTCATGAGATTGCCAAGATTTTGTAGCGCATCCGAAATGTTCGCGGAGGCGAGGGTGCCCGACTTCTTCGCGGTCATGAGAGCGCGTGTGGCTGCATTTTTGGCTAGACTGAGGTACTCCGATAACAGCATACTGAATATAGTAAGTAATGACCTTGATAGTCCCATCTTTAGAAGATGGTTGACTTTGCATTTGACCGAGAATAGAAAATGACATCGAAATGTTATAATTTTGTAAATATTTTCATATTATTTTTACTATCGTATATTTATGTCAATTTGTGTGTATTTTATTATATATTTTAATTGTAATATGGGTCTATTGCCTGGAATAAAGAATTATTATTATTATTATATGAAATATTTCTTTATTTCTCGACTCGAGGTCGGTTATTAGGACCCAGATACGGGCTTACGCCAAGTATTCTGGTTCCTGTGAGTTAGTCTAGTAATATTATGTTATGCGTGTGTTTTGCGTGTCTGTGGTATCTGGAATGTTATGGAGTGTGAGCGAAGTCGGGTTGAGGAAACGGCGAACTATGGAGCAGGTATCTATAACAATTGATTTTTGTAGTGGTATGTAAATCTTCTCGTGAAGATCTAGAATTTTCAGAGCGGTATGCAGAGCCTTCGGTATTACACCAGTTGATGAAATGACTATAGGGATAACCCTGACAGTCTCTTGGTGCCACATTTGTTTTATTTCGTCTGCTAAAGGGATATATTTTTGGACCTTCTCTGCATGCTTTTGTTTTAGGTTGTGTGTATTAGGAACAGAAATATCTATGAGATAGGTGGTTTTTGTGGATTTCAAGGTTAGTGTTATATCGGGTCTATTGCTTAAGATGGTGCGGTCGGTTATGATATCTCGATCCCAGTATAGTTTAGCTTTATCATTTTCTAGGACATTTTTCGGTTTGTATGTGTAGTAAGGTGTTTCTATTAGTTTATGTTTGAGTGCAAGTTGTTGATGGATATGTTTGGCGACGTTATCATGACGATGTGTGTATTCTTTGTTGGCGAGTATGCTACAACCACCTGTGATGTGATCTATGTTTTCAGTGTGTTGGTGGCATAATCTGTATTTGTCCGTTTCTATTTGTTCTTTCAGGATGTATTTTGAATAGTTTCGTGTTTTTATTGTTTGGTCCTGTATTGCTACTAGGAATCCTTCTGTTTCGCCAAATATGTTTCCCTTTGTTAGCCAGGTGGATGATGCAGCTCGGTCTATGTAGTCTTGTTCTAGTTGATGTGGGTATTTTCCGTGTAATGCTTTCTCCTTCCAGGTTTGAATTTTTTGTTCGTCACGGATGATTTTAGTCGTTGGGTCAAATAGGTTATTGTTCAGTTGTAGGGGTGTTCCAGGATGTGGTAAGCTCATTATTGCTTTGTGTAGTGAGCTGTCGTAGGATTTTCCGATGAAGTAGGATCGTAGATTACCGATTTGGGAGTAGTGCAGATTTTTAATGTCTATGAAACCGCGGCCCCCTAGTTTTCTTTTGAGTGTGAATCTTTGTACTGCCGAATGGATGTGGTGGATGTTATGTTTGTTACTGGTAGTCCTAGTTAAGGTGTTAAGAGCATTGAGCTCAGTATCTGACCACTTTATTGTTCCAAACGAATACGTCAGGATGGGAATAGCGTATGTATTAACGGCTTTCACTTTATTTCTGGCAGATAGTTGGGTACTAAGTATTTGATTGAGTCTCTGTTTGTACTTGGTTTTTAATGCATTTTTAATATCTGTGTGATTTATGGACGTGTTTTGCTGATATCCTAGGTATTTATATGTGTCTCTGGGTTCCATGCTATTTATTATCCCGCCTTGGATTTCTAATTCGAATGGAGCTGTCTTACTATGTTGGCCTTTAGTGATGCTATTAATTTTACATTTATTGGTTCCAAAAGTCATTTTTATATCTGTGCTGAATTTTTCTGTAAGCTTTAGTAGACGATCTAGTTCCTGTTTGTTGCTTGCGTAGAGTTTGATGTCATCCATGTATAAGAGATGTGTTATTTTAATATTATTTTCTCTGTCTATTGTGTAACCGTATGGAGTGTTATTGAGAATTCTCGAGAGAGGGTTTAAGGCTAGGCAGAACCACAGAGGACTGAGAGAATCGCCTTGGAAAATACCCCGTGCAATTTTGATCGGCGCTGTTGTAAGTATTGTATTATTGGTTCTTAAATTAAGTTTTGTCGTCCATTTGGTAATTGTGTGTTGTAAAAAATTTATTAAACTATTGTCTATTTTGTACATTTTCAGAACGTGTAGCAGCCATGAGTGGGGTACGCTATCGAAAGCCTTTTGGTAATCGATGTATGAAAAGTATTGGTTTCTGCGTTTCTGTTTGACTTGGTTGTGTATTTCAGCATCAATTATCAGTTGTTCCTTACATCCCATTGAACCTTTATTGCAACATTTCTGTTCTTCTGCTATGATTTTGTTTATTGATATGTGTGAGTTAATTTTGTGTGAGATGATGGATGTCAATAGTTTGTACATAGTGGGGAGGCAAGTGATGGGCCTGTATTTAGCTGGATTTGTTGTTTCGTTATCTTTGGGTTTCAGATAGGTGATACCTTGTGTTATAAAGGGAGGCATGTCTTGAGGATTATGAATGACGTGGTTCAGTGCGTTTGCAATATGTGTGTGTGTGTTGAAGTCAGATATTTTATCCAGTAATTTTGTATTATGTCGGGTCCAGGTGCTTTCCAGTTCAGAGTTTTCTTTATGGCTTGTGTTACATCATCTCTGTCTATTGTTATTTCTGGCATAGGGTTGATTGTTTCCATTTCTTGTGCCTCAGCTTCGGCCCAAGATGAGCCTTCGTTGTGTTGTACCGGTACTGACCATATATTTTCCCAGTAGTTTTGAACGTCTGTTACTTCTGGGTATTGTGTTACTGTGATGTTTTCTGAATTTAGTTTCTGATAGAATACTTTCTGATTGGTATTGAACAAAATATTGTCCAACTTTCTACGATTACTTCTCTTATATCGACTCAATCGCTTAGCTTGAGCTTGTAATTTTTGCTTGTTAGTATCTAGTTGGTCAACCATTTCTTGTCTGCATTTATTGTTAGGGTTTAATCGTTGTTGCTTTTTCTGTGTCAGGTTTCCATTCAAATATTGTGTGAGTTGTCCTATTGATTTTCGTAGTACTTTGATCTTGTTCTCTAAACGTAGTTCCCAGGGAGGTTTATTTTGTTTGTCTTTTGTGGTGTTGGATGTAGGAGGAGCATTTTCTACTACCTTTTTAGGTTTTTTGGCGTGTAGTGTTGTTACAATCATTGCGGCACAGTAGATAATTTCATGGATTACTTCTAGTGAGACCGCCTCTTTATTATGCAGGTGTTTTTCAACAATATCGTTAATTGTGTTTACAGTTTTTATAAATTTTTAAAAGTTGTTTGGGAATGGCTGGTCTCAAGGTTGGGTCTGTACCTGAATACTTTATGAGCATTTCAGTAAAAATATTTTCTATTTGTTTATAATCTTCTGGTTCTGTGACTGGTCCTGTCTCAGTGTCCTGAGTTTGTTGAGTTATTTGTATTGGTGTTACTTTAGTGTGTCTCTATAATATTTGGAGTCTGTTGTGTATTGGCCATTGATTGTGTTGGGGTTGTGATAGTTTGATTAATATCGTACCGAGTGGGAGTGTTTGAGATGTGTGGTTCTCGTACATTATTAACACTCTCGTCAATGGGATTATTAATAAGGGTTGTTAAAATTGCTTGTTTTAAGCGTTCTTGCTCGGGTGCTGGTATTCTGTTATTTCTATGTATGACTCTAATTTGATCTGACAGTCGTTGTTCTGAAAGTTGGCTTAATTCCGGGAATTGGTCTATAAACTTTTGACGCAGCAATGGTCGCCATGCAGTGAGGTCAGTTTCACATTTTGTGACTATATAGTAGCAACGGAGGAGCTCTATGTTTATTTCATTCGTCCATTTCATCCGTTGTCTACTTTTTCCAGCAATAGTGGTTGCAGGAAGCATTTCCTGCAAAACACTTCTTCCTGGTGTGTTAGTGATTGTTAATGGTGTTTGTGTGTTATGGTCTACGCAATTTAACGAGTTCGTTTCCGATATCAGCGTAGGGCTGGTGATGTCAACGGTGGGCACATGAGAATTCGCGAAAGCTTCATGTGCAACATCGAATGACACTGGTGATACAGTAATGGATCGGGATGAAGATCCATAGTGATGCTGATATGAATGAGGTGATGAGCTGGGTGATTGAAATATACTACGAGTAGATGATATTGGTGAGGATGCGGTTGAGTTTCGAGTAGGTGATGATGATGATGTTGCCGCAACAGTTGTAGACTGGGCAGCGTTTTTATTTTTTATTCTCATTGATCTTCTCATTTTCGTCCCACGAGTAGCGAGGGACTGGACGTCAACCACGGCAGAGCCCTGCGTTCACCGTGGCAAGGGTAGTTGAAACTGAAGTAAAATAAAAAAAAACCAACAGGCGGCCTTGTCGCATCCAGTGATTTCTTCAACGTATGGTACCTAATAACTAAGAACTAATCCACACTAGGTACAAATTGTGTCTACAAGAGTATTTATGCCTAGAATATTTATTTTATTTAACTAGTCTAGTATAAGGACTGGCAGGAACCGTAAGACGGCTAATACTTACGATCTATTAAGAAAATAGCACTAATTTGTGAAATTCAAGAAATAAAGGGTTTCAAATTCAGTTTTCTGATAAATAAAAAGCTTTGATTAGATCCCACATTTCTTAAATAAATTATCGCCTCTGTGTGGCCTGGCCTTAATACCAGATTGCTCAAGCGGCAAGAGTTATTACTAAAATGATTACTCTTTTACTTGTAGTAGTGCATACTTCTTCGTCATCAAATACAAAAAGAAATTCACTTTGTAGTGATAGTAGACGTTTAGGAGACTCACAAAACGTTGGTCTGCCCGTGCACAGACTTGCACAAAATAAATTTTTAGAGAGCCATACTTCGACTTTACGCAACGCAAATTGAGTCGGCGCACGCATTTTAAATTCATACAATTTTGAGCTGACAGCTTAATGCAAGCTGCGACGCCGACGCAACGTGCGTCGTTGACGCTTGATATAATCCAGTCCTTAGAGTAAATAAATAGTTTCTTTGAATGAATGAAGGACAATAATTTGCCTCACTTAATCAAACACACACATAAAATAGTAGAAAGTAGGACCAACAGGCGGCCTTGTCGTTTACAGCAATTTCTTCAACGTGTGGTACCTAATAACTAATCCACACTAGAAAAAAATAATGTTTACGAGACTATTTATGCCTAGAATATTTATGTAATATAACTTGTCTAGTATACGGACTGGTAGGAACCGTAAGACGGCCATTACTTACTTTCTATTTAGAAAATAGTACTAATTTGTGAAATTCAAGTAATGAAGGGTTTCAAACTCAGTTTTCTAATTAATATAGAGGCCTAGATTAGATCCCACATTTCTTAATTAAATTATTGCCTCTGTGTAACCCGGCCTTAGTACCAGATTGCTCAAGTGACAAGAGTTATACTCTTAAATGATTACTCTTTTACTTGTAGTGCATATTTCAAGTATTTAAGAATCAACCAAATCTCGCGAATGCACCCCAAATGCGCAGTTGCAGGAATAGAATAAAAGGGCGCCGTGGGTTATCCTACGTCATCGAGTACAAAAATAAATCTACTTTGTAGTGATATTAGACGTTTAGGAGACTCACAAAACGTTGGTCTGCCCGTGCACAGACTTGCACAAAAAAATTTTTAATGATCTACAATTCGACGTTATGCAACGCAACCTGCGTCGTTGAAATTAACTTAATTTTGAGTTGACAGCTTAATGCAAGGTGTGTTGCCGATGCAGGTTGCGTTAGCGACGCAACTTGCGTTATTGACGCACCTTGCGTCGCCTACGCAACGTGCGTCGGCGACGCTTGTTATAATCCAGGCCAAAGAGAAAATAAATATTTTCCTTGAATGAATGCAGGACAATAATTTGCCCCATTTAAACAAACACACACGCATAAAATAGCAGAAAGTATAACCAACAGGCGGCCTTGTCACTAACAACGATTTCTTCAACGTATGGTACCTAATAACTAATCTACACTAGGAAAAAATTTTGGTCCACAACACTATTTAGGTATGTTACGTAACTTGTCTACTATACGAACTGGTAGGAACCTTATGACGGCTTATACTTACATTCTTTTTAGAATATAGCTCTTATTTGAGAAATTCAAGTAATGAAGGGTTTCAAACTCAGTTTTCTGATTAATAAAATGCCTTGATTAGATCCCACATTTCTCATTTAAATTATTGCTTCAGTGTGGCCCGGATTGAATACCCGATTGCTCAAGCGACAAGAGTTATACTCTTAAATTATTACTCTTTTACTTGTAGTGCATACTTCAAGTATTTAAAAGTCAACTAAATCTCGCGAATGCGCCCCAAATGCGCCGTTGCAGGAATCGACCATAAGGGCGCCGTAGGTCATCCTACGTCATCGAGTACAAAAATAAATCCACTTTGTTGTGATAGTAGACGTTTAAGATACCCACAAAACGTTGGTCTGCCCGTATACACATTTGCACAAAATAATTTTTTTGTAAGCCAAACTTTGACTTTACGCTTGCAACCTGCGTCGGCGCGCGTGTTAGAAAAATAGATAGAGTGTACAGATGTAATGTGTGAATTTAAGTATTTAGGGGATATGAGTTAGGTTGGCCTAGTAACTAAGGTTAGAAAGTTGAATGAAATGAAAAATAGGGCACATTAGTTAAATATAAATTTCTATTTATTCAGGAAAGGATATTCACTTTCAAACACTGAGATTAGATTAAATGAGATAAGTTATTTATATAGGATAGCAGTCATAGCTAACAAATGAACATGGGAAATATGCTAATGTATTCTAAACATAATAAAACATAGCAAAATGATGTATAGCGGCTAAATCGCCTGAGGATTACACAAATAAATCATTTAGAAATCAGCAATAGGCACCAAAGTAATACAATACAAGATTATACTTAACTGTGTGGCTGGTCTGGAGCAAAAGTCCTTTCGTCTGATTCAACTAGGTTTATATACCCAACGTTTAGCCGGAAATCGGAAGCCGGTACATATTTCAACCAATCATAAGACGTTATTACACTGCCAGTTAAATATGAAGTTATTGTGCCAAAATACTTAACCAAAGACATAAAATAGTTCTTAAAACTATTGTTAATCATTATAGGATTTATTACACAATTACAAATATATCCTTCAGTTAATTAGTACTTAATCTGTTAAAGAGATTCGTTCTGAAATAAAGAACGAACATTTCGTTCGGAAACATTGAAAACTGCACAGAATATTAATTACTATACGTAAATACTTTAAAGGGAAATATTTACAAACTATATTCTATTAAATAAACCATCAAATTAACATAAAATAATTATAATATCTAACACGGCCATACTGACTGGACTTCGCTCTCGAAGTCTATAAACTTTCATATGTTAGGCAAACATATGAAACATACAAACAAAAACAATACGTACAAAAATATATCATCAACAAAATATTATCTACAAAAAGATATTTCTTTGCACTTTCCACTGAAAGTACTTAATTTCCCAACTAAGGGTCAAATAAATCATAATAACTAAAAACATTTACATTGTTCATTGACAAAATAACCCAATAATACATTATGATGAGCTATTTTGTTTTGTTAATTTCAGTAAATAGTGTCACATGAAAGGACATTTCTTTAAATAATTGTGCAGTCTCACCTTTCTCATTAGGGGACCCATTATGCACATAATCCTCCCACTTAAGGGTCATTCTCCCATTAAGGGTAATATTCCAGCTAAGGGTCAATCAATGTTAATTTTTGTAATGTGTAAATAGTGTCAATCCTTTTCTCATTAAGGGACATTTCTTTATATGGTTGTGCAGTCGCACCTCTCTCATTTGGGGACGCCTATGCACATAAATTTCCCATGTAGGGTAATTTTGCCACTAGGGGTCATTTTCCCATTAAGGGACATAAACAAACTGACACATTACTACATCATAACGTGCTATTTTTTTTTATTAATCTGTAAATAGTGTCTCAAGACACATTCCTTTACAAATTTTGAGTCGATCAAAATAACATATCACTACATTATGATTTGTTATTTTATTTTATTAATTTATTGAATAGTGTCTCCTTAAGGGACATTAAAATTTCTTTACACAGTAATCAACCCATACATTACTAAATATTTACGAACATGCTTAATACTTGTATAAGTATTCATGAAAAATAAAGTAATAACATTTATTAATTTATTCTTAATTTACACTAAGCCGCCACGTATTTAGTATGGCTTACTACCTCGACTAACCGACCCTAAGGTCGCCAGTGAGGTTGACAGACATCGGGATAAGAAAGCCGACCATTTAATTATTAGTACCTACTAATATAGTAATAGATACGTGGCCACTGTGCTCCTTAGTTCACATTACAATCAATCATAATTCGAATATAAAGTCAAGAGAGTAATTAAAATTGCACCCTCCGCAAATCGTTCAGCCAGCCTGATATTTTGCTTATATTCATTAAATTTACTTAAATTGACCATGAAATATTTAATAATTTATCATCTAGCATCTATAGAATAGCATCAATAATAACTTTTATCATTTACGACTCACATCGCGATTCCTACCTATAATTACAAATCAAATATCAGTTCAAAGAACAATAAAAAGCCCAATTTTATAGTAATTATTTTAATTTCTGCCCTGGCTGGAATCGAACCCGCTGTGCTACTCACGTAATATTTACGATACGATCGATCAACAAGAAAATACAACGCTATAAGGAGGATGGTACAACATTTCCATCCAGTCAATGGTTTTAATATTTTCCAATGCAGATAACTTGAATTTATTTGTTAAGGACAGATTCGATTTTTTATTTATTTACAAAAAGAGGAATTACGATGTGGTCTTTCGGTGCTAATTAATTATGCCAATCACAAATAAATGTTCTAATTTTCTATTCTTATGATAGATAACAAAAACGGTGTTTCATATCAGTATGCAGTGCGAAGCGACACCGACGTGGTGAGACTCGACGAGGAAGGGAATAATTTGTGAATTCTATAGTGTCCAGGATTTATGCCATATTCGATGGAAGAGTCATCGACATAGGTTTTAAATGTGGCAAAACTGAAGTGGCAGTGAGCAGGCCACAAAGTTTACAGGTTCGATAGCCAATGGGGCACAAAGATCTTTGCATGACGATCACAATTGCAACGTCGAATGGTTTCCAGGAGATAGTCGGAGCCGGTGGATATTGGGCACAATGCCTATTAGTGTGGAAGGTTTGGAGGAGGTTCCTATGTCCTGCAGTGGACGTCCTTCGTCTGAAATATTGAATATGCAGAACCTTTCAGGGTGTTACCTGTTTCAGTATTAGATATTCCGTTTCAGGCGCCGATTTCAACAAGGTTGTTATGAGTCGGATGAATGGGTGGTGAAAACTGCTCAGCGCAAATCCTGGTTTAGGTCTCTCGACCTCTTCTTCAAGAGGGGAAGTCCGTCGATCATTTAAGACGATGATGTGTGTGTTATCTGAAACATGAACACCACAGCACAGTACCTCGCTTGCTCACTCCTGACCCTACGTTGGTAGGACATCCGCTACTACCAGCTCTCTTCTAGTTATTAAAAACAATGTTATATTATAAATTAAATCACTTTTTGTACATTAGTCCCACTTTATTACACAAATGTTATATCACAAGAAAAATCAAAAAGAAATTAATACACATTGCTAACATATTTACTCAGTGACGTTTATTCGTCACACTTTTGTAAACTGTAGGTTGCTCCATCGGCAAGAGTCCTCTCTTAAATTTATGACGATGATGGGGTACCTATAAGATGTACTACTGTACTAGTCGTAATTTTATATCGTGTATGTACACTACTGTTAGACTATACAGTATACCTCCCTATATGAAATTGCTAAATTCAAAGTAGTAACCGCTTTACTTTACCAATAGCTATCTATAGCCTGTCCGCTCATGGTTTAGCCATGGACCAAACCTGTACCTACTCAGTCAATCGGAGATACTAGTCATGGATAACACAGTCCATCGGCACCACACCAAAACAACTAAACACGAAAAGTAATCATCATCGCTTCCTTTATCATCATAGATTCCTTTTGAACTGTTACGGACCAGTCGAATGAATTACTTAATTCACATTAACGTGACGTATTGCAAATAACCAACCAACAAAAATAATTGTTGAACACTTAGATCCAGGGCAGGAAAATAATGACTCAGATCCTAATTTGGAATGTAACTACCGCCACCAACATAAAATTACGTCACCCAGACTATTTTTAATGTACCTAGTAGGTAGGTGGTTTTTCAATGCTTTTTTCAGTGTTGGCGGTCATTATTAAAATTATTATCAAAGCATACCCTCATCAAACAAATAATTTACAATGTTTACTTTTGTGTTCGTAATCGTTTCTGGGCAGTAATAATTTCGGTTTTAAATTAATTGTAAAATTAAATGAAATTGTAACTCTGTTTTTAAGTTGGCGCATAGAAACTTGGTTCATTCACAGTTTATGGGGAAATAAATGATTTTAAGTTGGTTCTACTATCAACATTGGAAATAAACATTTTACGACTCACCGACTAAAAACAGGAGCTTCCAGTAGTTGTGAACCAAACATCGTAGTAGCATCTGCAGGTACTCGCCATTCAGCGTCATAAGAAGCATCCAGCTTCCACAGGCTCGTGCGAGGGCGCGAGCGTTGCGAAGAGATCACAATGTGACATGAAAAATAAAGGACAATTAGAAATATTGTGGTTGGAATCCTTTATCCCACTTCTGATGTTAGAAAAATAGATAGAGTGTACAGATGTAATGTGTGAATTTAAGTATTTAGGGGATATGAGTTAGGTTGGCCTAGTAACTAAGGTTAGAAAGTTGAATGAAATGAAAAATAGGGCACATTAGTTAAATATATATTTCTATTTATTCAGGAAAGGATATTCACATTCAAACACTGAGATTAGATTAAATGAGATAAGTTATTTATATAGGATAGCAGTCATAGCTAACAAATGAACATGGGAAATATGCTAATGTATTCTAAACATAATAAAACATAGCAAAATGATGTATAGCGGCTAAATCGCCTGAGGATTACACAAATAAATCATTTAGAAATCAGCAATAGGCACCAAAGTAATACAATACAAGATTATACTTAACTGTGTGGCTGGTCTGGAGCAAAAGTCCTTTCGTCTGATTCAACTAGGTTTATATACCCAACGTTTAGCCGTAAATCGGAAGCCGGTACATATTTCAATAAATCATAAGACGTTATTACACTGCCAGTTAAATATGAAGTTATTGTGCCAAAATACTTAACCAAAGACATCGAAATAGTTCTTAAAACTATTGTTAATCATTATAGGATTTATTACACAATTACTAATATATCCTTCAGTTAATTAGTACTTAATCTGTTAAAGAGATTCGTTCTGAAATAAAGAACGAACATTTCGTTCGGAAACATTGAAAACTGCACAGAATATTAATTACTATACGTAAATACTTTAAAGGGAAATATTTACAAACTATATTCTATTAAATAAACCATCAAATTAACATAAAACAATTATAATATCTAACACGCGCATTTAAATTAACACAATTTTTAGTTGACAGCTTAACGCAAGGTGCGTTGCCGATGCAGGTTGCGTTGGCGTCGCAACTTGCATTATTGATGCACCTTGCGTCGCCAACGCAACGAGCGTCGGCGACGCTGGTTATAATCCAGGCCTATGAGAAAATAAATATTTTATTTCTTTGAATGAAGGACAATAGTTTGTCCCATTTTAATAAACACATACACACAAAATATTTACATTACTGGCAAGAAATATGAATAGCTCAAAGTGTGGAGATATTGCTACCGATTTCGTCAAATGTAGCCAATGTCAAGGCCATCTTCACTATAACTGCGCGGGAATAGCTGAGACGAGTTACAGGAAGATGGGTATGGAGAAAAAAACTGCATGGAAATGTCCTTTATGTCGTTCTGGAACTTCTAATAATAACAAACCCGAGTTCGTATCCTCACCTTCACCTTTATCCGAGCCTGCATCCTCTCCGGTACAGCTTAGTGACATCCTACAGGAAATAAAAACATTCCGAAGCGAGTTCTGTAGCATAAAAGCCGATTTGCAGTCTGCAACAATCGCCATACAGAACGTAAACACTAGGCTGAGTGAAATGGATGTATGTCTCACGGATTTCGAGCACCGCCTAACCACCGCCGAAAACAGTACATCTAATTTGCAGTTGGAGCTCACTAATGCCAACGAAACTATTAATAACCTTCGAAGGGGAAATTACTTAAGAGATCAATACGCGAGAATCAATAATGTGGAGATTTCTGGCATACCGGCTGCAAAAGGAGAAAATCTTTATAACATTCTCCATTCGATTTATACAAAGGTTGGGCTAGCACTTGAAGAGAATGACGTTGATTCTATCCACCGCGTACGCCGTTTCGACACCCTACAAGCGGATGAGGGAAGTCAACATTCGGAGCCCCGCGCGCCAGCGATAGTAGTAAAGTTTACCCGCCGTATAACAAAGGACAGACTATTATCTGCGGTACGTACGCGCCGCGGACTTACGTCGACAGACATCGGACTGCCAGTCAAGAAAAGCAAAATATTTATTGGAGATCACCTAATTCCGGCGAATAAATTGTTGCTAAAGCGCGCGCGTGAGATCAAAACCGAACTAAATTACAGTTACCTATGGATTAGAGACTGTAAAATTCTGATGCGAAAGACCGTAAAGACGAAGGTAGTTCGCATTCACAATGAGTCCGATCTTTCTAAATTGAAGTGACTATCATATTTCACTTATTTTGTTGTATTGCACTTTGTCGTTTACTTAACATATAATTTTTTTATCAATTATTTACATTCAGCTATGTTCTATTTACACTATCGAATCATAGCTACGTCAAGATGCCTCACTTTTACTGTTTTAATGTTTTTCTCACGTCGTATGTAGGTATTTCACAGCCCCTTTCACGCGTGTTAACTTTTATTCGCACTACAGATCTATTAATAATGCACTATTCATTTAATTATTTATTTATTAACACAAATTGCAATGACTAACACGATTATTAAAAAATTTAGCGTTTATTACTAAAATGTTCGAGGACTGCGCACTAAAAGTCACGAATTTTCTGTGAGTGTTGCCCAGGCCGATTACGATTTTATATGTATCACGGAAACTTGGCTTACGCAGGATTTTCACGACCGTGAATACTTTGATAGTAGGTACGTAGTACACAGAACGGATCGGTCGGCGATAGATAGTGGGGCTGCGCGAGGCGGTGGTGTGGCGATAGCCGTGCGTGGCTCCTATTGTCCACTGCGACGGGAGTGGCCCGGGCCGGCGCGCGCGCATGCCGACGTGCTGTGGGTGTATGTGCCGCTGGCCGCGGCGGCCGCCCGCGAGCCCTGCGCCGGCGGAGGGGCGCGAACTAGAACCGCGGCCGACACTAAAATATACTTAAATATAGCTTGCGTTTACATACCGCACGGCAGCGGTTATCGGGATGCTTTAGCTGCATTCTTTGACACAGCGAGTAGTATTGTGTTGGAACGGCCGCAAGATTTGTTTTTGTTGACTGGAGACTTCAATGTTTCTGACGCACAATGGAGAGACCGGGACAATTCTAGCAGCATGATACTTATACCTAATGGGAACATTCCTTCTCAATTTTTAGGCGAGTTTCTTTCGTTGACGAATTTTAAACAATTTAACTCTGTGCGTAACTTGAACACGCGCATTTTTGACCTAATAATTGTAAGTACAGACTGTTTGGTTACCTGGTGTAGTAATCCTCTCTCATTACAGTTATTGCTAACGTCCTTTGTACCAAGTTTAAAAACTCTTCATAAAACTTTCACGAAGGAAACTATACCGATTTGAATAATGAGCTCTCTAAACGGTCCTCCTTCTTTAGAGAACTCTGTCATCGAATTTTATAATATTTTAAACAATTTAATTTAATAATATATTCCTTTAAGAAAAACTAAGCCAGCAAATGGCTCCACACCTATATGGTATATAGAGTACTAGATCGTTGTTAAAACTCCTCAAGGAGAAGAGGAAGTTTCATAAACTATGGAAGTTGTATGGTAACCCGTTAGATTATGACTTATTTAGCCTTTTAAGAAGAAGAGCCGTTAGGTTGGAGCGAGAATGTTACAACAATTATATCCAGTACACGGAGGCAAAAATTAATACAAAGCCAAAATTATTTTGGTCATATATTAAATACATATTTTCAGGCAATTGGTAGCCACAGACGATGTATATCGATGAGGAGTCTGCAAGTGATGGGGATGGTATATGTAATTTATTTAACGATCACTTCCATTCTGTGTTTGAGAACTCTTCTTCGGGCTGTGTTGATATCTGTGGTCTGTCGCCATCAAACCAGGGTTTAATTGACCTACACAGAATCGATGTTACAGAGGCCAAAGTTTTCAATCACTTAAAATCAATAAATATTCACAAAGGAGCCGGCCCTGATGGTATACATCCCGTATTTATCCGTAACTGTGCTTCCAACTTGACAATACCACTTACAGTTATTTTTAGGCGTTGTCTTGTTGAAGGTATAATGCCACAAATTTGGAAACGAGCTTGAGTGACGCCCATCTCAAAAGGTACAGTCACTCAAAGTGTGAAAAATTATAGACCGATTTCGAAATTATGCCAGTGTGGTAAGATCCTCTAGCTATTTGTGACTTCACAAATATTCGACGCAGTTCGCAGGCACATTGATCCGAATCAACATGGTTTTTTCAGGGGGCGCAGTGTGGAAACCTATTTGCTAAATTTCACTGGGTTTCTGCTTGATGCTCTTAACGAAGACTGTCAGGTTGACGCCGTGTATGCCGACTTTTCCAAGGCCTTCGATAAAATATGTCATACTACCTTATTGTTGAAGCTCTGGCGACTCGGTATACACGGCGACCTCCTTCGATGGGTAAGGTCTTATGTCGAAAACAGATGTCAGGCTGTTGCCGTGGGGGAGTTCATCTCTGAGTACCGTAGTATTAGTTCCGGTGTCCCCCAGGGCTCTCACTTAGGCCCGTTACTGTTTATACTTTATATAAATGATATAAACAACATATCTGTTCACTCTAATATGCTGTTGTATGCCGATGACACGAAGATTTTTAAGGTAATTCGCAATGTCCATGACTGCGAATTGCTACAAAATGATATCTTTAATTTTGAGAGCTTTTGCAAGCATAATAATCTTTTCTTGAACTTGGACAAGTGCCAAGTAATAACATTTTCTCGAAAGGCATCACCTATAGTTCACGAGTATTTCTTATGTAACAAGAGTCTGAGAAGGGAAACTCAGGTCAGGGACCTGGGTGTAATATTGGACTCTAACTTAACCTTCGTACCCCATATGGACAAAATTATCAACAAGGCGTTTAAGCAGTAAGGTTTTATTTTACGAGTGCCAAAGCCCTTTAAGGATATACGTACTTACAAATTATTATATAACAGCTATGCTAGAAGTGTTTTGGAATTTGCTAGCAGTGTGTGGCACCCTTTCTACAGTGTGCATATCGATCGCATCGAAAGAGTGCAGAAGAAATTTGTAAGGGCTATGGACTATCGAACTGGTAATTACCAACTCTATAATAATCGTTTTAGTTATAAAGCATCATCTCAAGTGCATGGAATCGAAAATTTGGAACAGCGTCGTCATTACATAGATGCAGTATTTCTTAATAAAGTTATTAATAACTTAGTGGACTCACCTAATTTACTTGCGCATATTTATTTAAGAGTGCCACTCAGACGTGAAAGGAATTGTCGTAAAAAGCCACTTTTTCACGTTAACCCTACCGTTACGTGGAAAACGGTTTTGTTCGTAGTGCGTGTAAATATTACAATGAGCATCTTCTTGGCGTAGATATGTTTCTGGATACTTAACCAAAGTTTAAAAGGAACGTTAAAGAATTACTCATCTAATTGTTGTACTTTATTTTTATGATATTTGTATGTATAATGTAGATCGATTGGTTGTATTTATGTAGTAATGAAGGAAACTATAGGTCTTTATTTATTATAAATATTTAAATGTTGTTCTGTATAAGACTGTTTGTTTCTGATTAATAAAAAAAAAAATAGTCGAAAGTATGACCAACAGGCGGCTTTGTCGTTTACAGCGATTTCTTCAATGTATTGTACCTAATAACTAATCCACACTAGGTACAAATTGTGTCTACAAGAGTATTTATGCCTAGAATGTTTATGTAATGTAAGTTGTCTAGTATAAGGACTGGTAGGAACCGTAACACGGCTAATACTTACAGTCTATTTAAAAAAATAGCACCATATTGTGAAATTCAAGTAATGAAGGGTTTCAAACTCAGTTTTCTGATTAATAAAAAGCCTTGATTAGATACCACATTTCTCATTTAAATTATTGCTTCAGTGTGGCCCGGATTGACTACCCGATTGCTCAAGCGACAAGAGTTATACTCGTAAATGATTACTCTTTTACTTGTAGTGCATACTTCAAGTATTTAAAAGTCAAACTAAATATCGCGAATGCGCCCCAAATACGCAGTTGCAGGAATAGACTGTGAGGGCGCCGAAGGTTATCCTACGTCATCAAGTACAAAAAGAAATCCACTTTGTAGTGATAATAGACGTTTAGGAAACCCACAAAACGTTGGTCTGCCCGTATACAGACTAGCACAAAATAAATTTTTAGTTGTTCAGGTTGCATTGGCGACTCAACTTACGTTATTGACGCACCTTGCGTCAGCTTATTATAATCCAGGCCTAAGAGTAAATAAATATTTTCTCTGAATGAATGAAGGACAATAATTTGCCCTATTTAATCAAACACACACACATAAAACAGTAGAAAGTAGGACCAGCAGGCGACCTTGTCGCTTACAGCGATATCTTTAACGTATGGTACTTAATAACTAATATCTAATCCACACTAGGAAAAAATTATGTCTACGAGACTATTTATGCCTAGAATATATATGTTATGTAACATGTGTAGTATACGGACTGGTAGGAAGCGTAAGACGGCTAATACTTACTTTCTATTAAGAAAATAGCACTAATTTGTGAAAATCAAATAATGAGGGGTTTAAAACTCAGGTTTCTTATTAATATAGAGGCCTTGTTTTGATCCCACATTTCTTAATTGAATTATCGCCTCTGTGTATCCCGGCCTTAAAACCCGATTGCTCAAGCGACAAGAGTTATACTCTTAAATGATTACTCTTTTACTTGTAGTGCAAACTTCAAGTATTTAAGAGTCAACTAAATCTCGCGAATGCGCCCCAAATGCGCAGTTGCAAGAATAGACCATAAGGGCGCCGTAGGTTATCCTACGTCATCGAGTACAAACAGAAATCCACTTTGTTGTGATAGTAGACGTTTAAGATACCCACAAAACGTTGGTCTGCCCGTATACAGACTTGCACAAAATGAATTTTTAGTGAGCCAAACTTCGACTTAACGCAAGGCAACCTGCGTCGGTGCGCGCATTTAAAATTTATACAATTTTGAGTGGACAGCTTAACGCAAGCTGCGTCGCCGATGCAGGTTGCGTTGGCGACGCAACTTGCGTTATTTACGCGCCTTGCGTCGCCGACGTCGGCGACGCTTGTTATAATCAAGTCCTACTAGAAAATAAATGTCTTCTTTGAATGAATGAAGGACAATAATTTGATCCATTTAAACAAACACACACACACACATAAAATTGTGGAATGTATGACCACTAGGCGGCCTTGTCGCTTACAGCGATTTCTTCAACGTATGGTACCTAATAACTAATACACAATAGGAAAATATTTTTTCTCCAAGATTATTTATGCCCAGAATATTTATGTTACGTAACTTGTTTAGTATACGGACTTGCAGGAACCGTAAGACGGCTTATACTTACATTCTATTTAGAAAATAGCACTAATTTGAGAAATTTAAGTAATGAAGGGTTTGAAACTCAGTTTACTGATTAATGGAAAGCCTTGATTAATTGAATTATCGCCTCTGTGTGGCCCGGTTCTATTACCCGATTGCTCAATTACATTTTTACTTGTAGTGCATACTTTAAGTATCAACCAAATATCAAGAATAACCAAATATCAAATATAAGAGTTAACCAAATATCGCGAATTGGCCCCAAATGCGCAGTTGCAGGAATAAACTGTGAGGGCGCCGTAGGTTATCCTACGTCATCGAGTGCAAAAAGAAATCCACTTTGTAGTGATAGTAGACGTTTAGGAAACCTACAAAACGTTGGTCTTTATATGCACAGACTTGCACAAAAAAATTTGCTTGTTGCAGGCCTAAAAAAAAAATATTTTCTTTGAATAAATAAAGAACAATAATTTTCCCCATGTAAACAAACACAAACACATAAAATAGTCGAAAGTATGACCAGCAGGCGGGTTTGTCGGTTACTGCGATTTCTACAACGTATGGTACCTAATAACTAATAACTAATCCACACTAGGAAAAAATTATGTCCTCGAAACTATTTATGTCTAGAATATTTATGTAATGTAACTTGTCTAGTATACGGACTTGCAGGAACTGTAAGAATGCTAATACTTACAAACTATTTAGAAAATAGCACTAATTTGTGAAATTTAGCTAATGAAGGGTTTCAAACAAAGTTTTCTGATTAATAAAAGCCTTGAATATATCCCACATTTCTTAATTGAATTATCGCCTCTGTGTGGCCTGGTCTTAATACCCGATTGCTCTAGCGACAAGAGTTAATCTCTTAAATATTGATGATGGTTATTACTCTTTTACTTGTAGTGCATGCTTCAAGTATTTTAAAGTCAACCAAATCTCGCGAATGCGCAGTTGCAGGAATAGACTGTGAGGGCGCCGTAGATTATCTTACGTCATCGAGTATTAACAGAAATCCACTTTGTAGTGATAGTAGACGTTTATGAGACATACAAAACGTTCGTCTGCCCGTGCACAGATTTGCACAAAAAAAATGTTTAATAATCCAAACTTCGGCATTACGCAACGCAACCTGCGTTGGCGCGCTCATTAAAATTAATACAATATCAGGTTGACAGCTTATCGCAAGGTGCGTCGTCAACGCAGGTCGTGTGGCGACGTAACTTGCGTTATTGACGCACCTTGTCTCGCCGACGTGCGTCTTACGAGTAGCTTGGTATTATCCAGGCCTAACAGAATGTAAATATTTTCTTTGAATAAATGAAGGACAATAATTTGCCCCATTTAAACAAAGACACACACATAAAATAGTAGAAAGTAGGACTGCGAGTAAAACTTGCTTACATATATTCAAAATGAATATCAACCGTATGACTATGTTCATTTAAAAGTTTACATAATCTAGGAACGGCGGAGCTTGCACCTAAAATTGTTCTACGTTCTGGAGGAACCAAGGGTGTAATTGGGTTACGAGGAACTCTTACTGGCGTGCGAAAACGAAATTCGACTAATAATTGTGAACAGTCAATCTTAACCCTTTTTTTTTTTTTTTAATTGGGGAATGTTTTTACGCGTACCTGCTCACCGGGGAAGCGAGCAGGTTATGCGGGACGCCCGGGCCAAAGTGGCCAGACTAACCGCTAAAACCCCAAGTCATCCTTCTCGCCGCTTGTTGACGGAGCCACGGTACCTGCGCAAAAGGACTTCACGCATTTTGCATCGATGACTCCATCAGCGGGCCTCGCTAGACGCGAGTCGATACTCGGGGAGTGAGCTTTAGACCCACTCCCACAAAAGTTCACTCAAAACTCAAAACTCAAATACGTTTATTCAATTTAGGTTTTCACAAACACTTATGAACGTCATAATAATAAATATAATATAAAATGAACGCTAGGAACCACGGTACCATCGAGCGGACAACGGTTTCTTGGCTAGTATGTAAACTCCGCGGTCAAAGATTTTATTCTTTGTCCGCGACATTGTGACATTGACAGACAAGTAATGTCATTTGATATGTCACCCCGCCACCGAGCCATAGCCTCCTTCATCTTACTGAAGGAGGCTATGACCGAGCGCATCGATGATGCCGCTCGCCGGTAATGTGATTAACCACAATTTCTCTGAAAATATCACTATTTACTAAATATGTAAATAGATACTGAATTTAGTGAGTGAAAAACAAACAGTAACGTACCCTATGGTAAGTACATACTCCTTTACGATAAGTACAATGCAAAGAATGTATAAAAAGCAGTCACAATTTCATTTTAATAACCTAACTTTCTCGTTATAGGTTATTTTATACAAAATTAATTACTCGACAATACAGTAATTCAAGCAGAAAACACTAAGGAATACAGAGTACAAAGAAATACAAAAAGCTGAACATTTAGTTCCCTCTAAATACGCATTTATGTTGAAAGTGAAATGTCCGCTGGTAAGTATCATGTACTATGTCATGTATTTAAGTATTATGTCATGTAGGTATTTTATAGTATGATTTCTTAAGTAGTTTGCTCTTAAGCCAAGTTTTGTACTTATGAAGAGGCAATGCCTGGATGTCCTGTGGTAATTTGTTATAAAAAAGAACACAGTGGCCAACAAATGAAGACTTCACTTTTGTCAATCTGAAGCGTTCAGTGACCAACCTGTTCCTGTGTCTGGTATTGTAATTATGAGTATCTGAATTTTTACTATAATTAAGTTTATTTTTATATATGTAAATAAGGTTGAAATATATGTACTGACATGCTACGGTTAAAATATTAATTTCCGACCCGAGGACCCAAACTGTATATGGATCTGATTGCCCGCTTTTGCAAGATAAAGATATCTTGGATATCAGCTGCCGAACCCCATAGCATTAATCCATAGGCCATTATGCTATGAAAATAGCTGAAATATACAGTTCTCGCTGTTTCAATATCAGTGAGACTTTTAATTCTTTTAATTGCATAAATTGCAGAACTCAATCTATTACTCAGTGTAACAAGCTGATGTTTCCATTGTAGTTTCTGATCCAAAGTAAAACCGAGGAAAACAGTGGAATCAGAAAATGTTAAAATATTGTTTGTCTAAAACAAGATCAAACTTATCCACCTTCACATTCGGCATCCTGAAAAGCACACACTTTGTCTTTTTTGGGTTCAGATATAAATTATTGTTTCAAACCATTCATGCAACCACTATGGGACGCGCCGGGATACAGCGACACGTCAACCATCTCGGGATCCATTATCAAGCCGCAGGTGGTCCCCATATCCGCCGCTCTAGTTCCTGTTAGGGTGGAAAGCGGCGCGCATATTCGCTACTCCTACGTCCTACCCTCCGGCGGCGGTTAGCAAGTGACAAGACGTCGTCCTCTCTCGCCCGCTCCGCCGCCTCCTTATTTTTTTTTATGTCATACGGTAGGCAAACAGGCAAGCGGGCCACCTGATGGAAAGTGGTCACCACTGCCTATAGACATTAGCACCACCTCTATAACACGTTGCTCTGGCAGCAAAAGGCAAATGCCACTCCACTGCCAAAGCCACGGTTCCCCAAATCCCCACCCCATGGAGCACTGGAAACCTTACTCACCGGCAGAATCACAATACTATTTAAAAGAGTACTTTTAAATAGTATTACTACCTCGCAGAAGGTTTTCATAGCCTTCTATGACCTCTCACTCTCGATCAAACATTTGAACACGGCCGGAAGCGAGAGGTCTGTCCCCACAACCGTAATCAGTGCCTTACGCGGCTCCGCCCATGCTGGCACTCTTCCATCGTATGCTGCGCCGTGTCATCCACACACACATCCGCACTCATGGCAGGCCGTCGTCGCTTTCCTCCGAGCTGTGTTGCACAGGTACCTCCCTAAGCAACCATGCCCAGAGAGGACCTGCACAAGCCGGAAGGTAAGTGTGCCCCTCCTACGCTCTGTCCACACTTTCAGTACGGGACAAATTGGCGCAATTGTGCGAACCCCTGCGCTCGGCTGTTAGAGCCACTGACACCATTCTATCAGTATTCCCTCTCGGGCACTTCGCCGCCACTCCCTTGATTTTTTTTTTTTACATTTTTATTCTTCAGGCGCAGGGTCAGCTCCTTCGCGACGTGACTCAGTTGTCCGCCGGTATATCATTGCCAATACCTGCGCATCCAAGTCCCAAGGCTGCGTGCCAGCTAAAGCGCACGCTGCCTAAAAGGATATAGTGCGATACCCACGTATCGCCCTGATCGCCATAACGCGTTGCGGTCTCCGCAAATGCATTTTATTGTAGGCGGATAAGGCATCTACCCAAACGGGCGCTCGGCCTATAAGTCTCTCCATTGCCAAAACCCAGGCCTTGCCCGGGATACCGTCAGGGCCGGGAGCTGTATTTTTAGCCCGTAACCTCCTCACAGCCGCTTCTAGCTCTCCAGGTGTCACGCTGGGTGCTTCGTCTGTACTAGTTGGGGTCGTACGTCCTCCCATCGGTGGGAGACATGCTCCGCTCTGGTTGGGAACAAGGTTGCTACCGCATTATCCAGTACCTGTGGCCTAAGGCTCTGCGTCAGCGGGGGTGCCCACGTGCGCAGTTTACCCTTAACCGAGCGGTAGGGCCGACCCCAGGGGTCCCGGCTGAGCGCTGCCAGCCTTTCTTCTCGAGCTCGAGTTTTAGCGCGGCGAATGGCTACCTGTAGGGCTTTTTTATGATCCGTTACGATGGCAAGGCGCATGGCCTCATCTTCTTCATTACGACGTGGCCATCTCCTGCATCTGGTATATCGGCGTCATGCTGCTATGCAGTCCATGCGCAGCTGCGCGATTTCAGCAGACCACCAATACACCTGACGCCTGGAAGTGAATGGCTTGGATTGGGGCATAGACGTATTGCAGACATTGGTCATAGCCTCACAAAACCATTCTGCCTACTCCTCCACATCAAAGTGGCTAGCAGGAACTTCAGCCCAGGTCTGAACCCATGCCGCCTCAACGAGCATTTCGGCATCTAAACGTTTCAGAGCCCATCGACGGGTTCTGGCAGCTGAAGGAGAATGATATGGACCATTGTTTCGAGGGCGGAGAGCAGAGACGTCCCTTCGTATGTATAACAATGATCAGACATCGTCTCAACAATCTCCACCACTGTCCAGTTTTGGACACGGCGGGCAAGAGCAGGGCTTGCAAACGCAAGGTTTACGACAGAACCGCCCTGCTGTCGCACGCATGTGTGGACTACACCCGTATTCAGGAGCGAGAGACCACAAGCAGCCGCCCAGCCCTCCACAACCCTTCCGCGCGCATCGGTCGTGGGAGATCGATTTCGCATTAAAATCTCCAGCGACGAGTACCATAAGCAAAAGGCATCGACGAATTGTGGCCTCGACATCAGCTAAGAATCGCTCGAACTCTGAGAGGGTTCTATTCGGGGAGAAATACAGTCCGAGGACCGCTACTTCCCCCACCTGAGCCAGAACAAAGCCACGACCTTTTTCCACTTGAGAGAAAGGTGGAGAACCAGCAGCGCAGGTGGTTATAATGATCGTCACCGTCTCCTGCCCAGTAGTCTCTATCTGGTACCATGTATGGTTCAGCGAGAATTGCCACATGAATTTTCCACTCGGCCAGGCTTTGGAACAATAAATCCTGAGCACTGACGCAGTGGTTGAGGTTCCCTTGAAGAAATCTTAGAGTGGCCATATGTTATTGTTCCAATACCTCAGCCCTCTCATCCCCGGTTGCGGCGTTAGCCGGAATCATGGGACGGGTAGGCAGCGGCCGAACATTTGTTCCGACTGCGACCCAACCCTTGCCATTTTTGGGAACTGGGGATCTGCAAAGCACGCTTCCAATTCTGTGCTTGGACGGTGTATTTGCTGCCGCGCATAGGGTGCAATGCGGCGCCGAAGAACACTCAGCCGACTTATGTTCCGGTTTACCGCAGCGATAGCATTGCCCGCTGCGATCTATCTTAGCTTTAGCGGCTGTCCATCCAACAAGCAGGCGACCGTTGTGGACAATTTTTTTAGCTGCCGCGACAGGACAGCGGACCCAGATTGCGCCCAGTTGGTTAAAGTCATTCGGACGTCGCCGGTTTTCACCGTCGCCACCGGGCTATTTCCGGCTGCGGCAATGACTCTTTTAACTTTTCTGCTAGTGTGTGAGCCTTTCCACCACTTCATGCTCCTTGAATCTCTACAAGGGCTGCTCCTGTGGCTGTGTGCTTATAGCCACAGGAGCAGCCCACCAGTGCCACAGTGCTTACACCACCAGTTATCTGAAAGTCGGCCAAATTGAGCTTTTGCATGGCCTCCTTCATCACCGGCGCGTAGGTTGCTCTTTCCTTTACAGTCTCTGGCTTCAGGGTTAGCACTACGGCCGACGAGCGTGGAGAGCGAATAGACCCCGCTCGCGGTTGCTTTGATTGATTCCGGGTCGGAGCACCCGCGGCCAGTGAACCACTCTTTTTCTTATTAGCACCCCGTTTTACCAATTTGCTCCATTCTTGATTATGAGGCGTGGGTACCGTTTCAGACAGAGTTGCATGTTTAATGGCTGACTGCCTCATCTTTCCCTTTTTCTTTGTCTTTTTCTTGTTCCTCCGAGAAGTTAGAGGGCCTTGATCATCAGTAGCTGTCAAAGGACGCAACCTGAGTCGGCGCGAGCATTTGAAATTCATACAATGTTGAGTTGATAGCTTAACGCAAGCTGCGCCGACGCAACGTACGTCTGCGACGCTTGTTATAATGTAGGCCTAAGAGAAAAATAATATTTTCTTTGAATGAATAATTTGAAATGACAATAATTTGCACAATTTAAACAAACACACACACACAAAATAGTAGAAAGTATGACCAACAGGCGGCCTTGTCTCTTACAGCTATTTCTTTAACATGGTACCAAATAACTAATCCATACTAGGAAAAAATTATATCTACAAGACTATTTATGCCTAGAATATTTATGTCATGTAACTTGTTTAGTATACGGACTGGTAGGACAGCTAATACTCACAAACTATTTAGAAAATAGCACTTATTTGTAAAATTCAAATAATGAAGAGTTTCAATCTCCTTGATTATATCCTACATTTCTTAATTGAATTATCGCCTCTGTGTGGCCCGGCCTTAATACCCGATTGCTCAAGCAACAAGAGTTATACTCTTAAATGACTACTCTTTACTTGTAGTACATTGAGTATTTAAGAGTTAAGTCAAAAGTTAACGATGGAGACCTTAGAGGCGCTGCTCGGATTCTTTTCTCCAGTGACACTGCAGCTCCAGACTCACTGAATACCCTGTCGGCCCTGCAGAGCAAACACCCGCCTGCCACTTTGACTGTCCTACCTGACCCTCCAAGCACCTCTCCACCACATCTCCAAGCATCGGAAGATGCCGTCCTAGCCGCAGTTATGTCTTTCAATAATGGGTCCGCCGGCGGCCTGGATGGCATATCCCCACAACATTTGAAAGACCTACTACAAAGTGCACATACCGGTCTACACGCTGGTCTGCTCACAAGCCTGACCAAGCTCGTGAACCTGATGCTTGGAGGTGAGGTAACTGAACAAGTCACAGCGACTTTGTATGGTGCTAACCTTTGCGCCCTTGCAAAAAAGGATGGGAGCGTGCGCCCCATAGCCATTGGTTCTACCTTCAGACGTCTTGCATCCAAAATTTGCTGTAAAGAGATTCTACCAATTTTGGAATCAAAATTTCAACCTACACAGCTTGGTTTCGGCAGCAAAGGCGGCTGTGAAGCAATTGTGCATGCCTGCCGGACCTACCTTCATAACTCCAAGAATAATATTTTGTTTAAATTGGACGTAAAGAATGCATTTAACTCTGTTTGCCGTTCTGCTATGTTAAGCGAAATTAAAACTGTAGTCCCAAACATTTACCCCTACATCTGGCAATGCTACAGTTCACCATCCGACTTACTTTTTCGTAACCACAAAATTTCTTCCTCAGTCGGTTGCCAGCAAGGTGATCCACTAGGGCCTGCCATCTTCAGCCTCGCCATCCACCCAATCGTATCCGAACTAAAGTCAAAATTTAATGTTTGGTACCTTGACGATGGGACCCTAGGAGGAGAAGCTAGTACTATCTTACAAGATTTGGATTTTGTTAAGACCAAATTTAATGAAATTGGTCTTCAGCTAAATTTTAAGAAGTGTGAGCTTTATTTAGACGACAGTTTCCAAAATAAAAACGATTTAATTCAGGAATTTGAAACATTGTGTCCCGGAATGAAAATTATCACCAAAGATTCGCTTTTCCTCCTAGGCGCTCCAATTTTCAGCGATTCAATCCCTGGCTTCATTCAACAAAATATTTCAAAATTTAACGACACAGCTGATCGTCTCCTCCAAATTCATTCCCACATGGCCATGTTCATTATAAGATACTGCCTTTTCGTACCAAAATTCACTTACGCTATGCGCTGTAGCCCGTTCTGGAAATTTCCAAATTTTTGTAAGGTAATTGATAAATTACTATTCGCGCAAATCCAAAAAATTATTAACGTTAAACTCGACAGCAGGAGTTTCCTTTTGGCTACCCTTCCGGTCAGACATGGTGGACTCGGCATCCGCCAAGTCTCGAGCGTGGCTCTCCCGGCTTTTTTGGCTTCTGTTCACAGTACGTTATCCCTCGTTGGTAAAATTCTAAACCCATCATTTAATGATTTCGAGGTAACGCACTTGACCGAAGCCGAAGAAGCCTGGAAGATGGCTTGCCCTAGCCAAGCTCCTCCTTCCGACAAGGGGTGCCAAAGGCTTTGGGACGATCCAATTTGCTGTCGGGTATTCGAACACCTTTCCGAGACCTGCCCGTCACCGATCGAGAGGGCTAGGTTACTTGCAGCATCGGAAAGGGAGTCTGGATATTGGCTGCAGGCATACCCATCTATAAACTATGGAAACCTTTTAGACAATAATAGTTTTAGGTTGGCGGTTGGGCTACGTCTGGGCTGCAACTTAGTTGAACCCCATCGCTGCCACTGCGGCGCTGCAGTGGATAGCTCAGGGCACCACGGGCTATCATGCTGCAAAAGTTCCGGCCGTCTATCCCGCCACGCCTGCCTGAATGACATCGGGCTCTTGCCAGCATTAATGTGCCCTCCTCTCTCGAGCCCTTGGGGCTTGTAAGGGACGACGGCAAGAGACCTGACGGGATGTCTCTCGTGCCTTGGGAGCTGGGTCGGCCTTTAGTATGGGACTCCACATGCGTTGATACTCTAGCGGCGTCCCATGTTGGCTCGACATCTGTGAGGCCAAGCGCGGCGGCCGCATCTGCTGAGACCTTGAAACGCCGTAAATACGCAAATATCGCTGATAGTTGCGTATTTTCGGCGTTTGCCGTGGAAACTTTGGGGCCGTGGGGCCCTGAAGCTAAAAAGTTATTCGCCAAATTAAAATCATGTTTAATTCGTTCCACTGGTGAGCGCAGGGCTGGCTCATTCCTCGGCCAACGTATAGGGATAGCCATCCAACGGGGGAATGCAGCCAGCCTTATGGGCACCATACCCAGCAGTGGCAGTGATTTAGGGGATATTTGCACATATAGATTTTTAGATTAGGGTTGTAGGTTTATTTTAATTTTAGTTAGATAATTAAGTTAATTTATTTAGTTTATAATTTGTTTGTGTTGTCCTTTTTAATATATATGTTCTAAATAAAAAAAAAATTAATGTCCTAATCAAAGAGTTAACGAAATCACGCAAATGCGCCCCAAATGCGCAGTTGCAGGAATAGACTGTGAGGGCGCCGTAGGTTATCGAACGCCATTGAGTACAAAAATAAATTTACTTTGTAGTGATAGTAGACGCTTAGGAGACCCACAAAACGTTAGTCTGCCCGTATACAGACTTGCACAAAATAAATTTTTAGTGAGCCAAACTTCGACTTTATGCAACGCAACCTGCGTCGGCGCGCGCATTTGAAATTCTTACAATGTTGAGCGACAGCTTAACGCAAGCTGCGTCGCCGATGCAGGTTGCATTGGCGACGCAACTTGCGTTATTGATGCACCTTGCGTCGCCGACGCAACGTACGTCTGTACGCTTCTTATAATCCAGGCCTAAGAGAAACTTAATATTTTCTTTGAATGAATGAAGAACAATAATTTGCACCATTTAAACAAACACACACACACACAAAATAGTAGAAAGTATGACCAACAGGCGGCCTTGTCGTAAAAGCGATTTTTTCAACGTATCTACGTACGTACTAATCCACACGAGGAAAAAAATATGTCTACGAGACTATTTATGCCTAGAATATCTTTGTAATGTAACTTGTCTAGTATACGGACTTATAGGAACCAAATACCAAGGTCACAGTCGAAGGATTGAAAAAAAGACGAAATAAATAACTTAATTTATTATTTAAAAATTACAGATTAAAAGTACGTCTCAGTTAGCCGATGTTAGGTCTAAAAGTGATTTTATACATTAGTAAAAATACCGATGCGGGGCGAGCGGAAATGTGTTGCAATGAGGTAAAACACTGCGTCGGTGCCTCGCGCCGGTTGGACTTCGCTTGCACATATCGGTGGCGTGATCGATGTCGTCAAGTAGGTTTCAGTAGTCAGCGGTTCTAAGGGTAGGTACGGATGTAACACCTCCCCCCGAAGTTCAGCAGCTATTTGAAGTCAACGGCGAAAATGCTGCTGAGACGAAGTGAACATTAATGTCCTTCATCTGGTCAGATCTAAAACTTCTCTTTGGTTTCTCTGGAACTTCCGTATAAGTGGGATGTGAGACTTTTATTTCAGATTGTAGTTTCAAACGACGTTTTCTTATAACTCGAATGTTAGTTAAAATAGCGGCTATAACAAATGTACTGAAGAATATGGTATAGAGTGGTATCGTAGTGTGATAGATAATTGTCCCGGTGATGTGATTAATCGTTGCAGGCTGCTGTGCTAGGGCTCGGGCGCTGCTGGCATGGAGATTTTCGAGATGAATCGATTTCAGCGTTAACACAGGTTGTTCTGGCTGCAGCTTCTCGTCTATGTCTGGAAGAAGGTCCATAATTTTTATAACATGTCCTTTGATAACGTCATAGGTGTTAGTGACAGTAATTTCAGGCGTCCTGATTATGCAACCTTGTGGAAGTGTAACGAGATAGCTTCCCTGCAGGATTCGATATTCTTCCTTTTCACATGAGATTTATACCCTTGTGGGCTTCGGGAATGACATAGTATAATGTTGGTCATCTAACTGTTCCATAGATTCCTTGGTGAGTATAATACGGGTTAGCAAGCACGGTGAACATCGTTGTTGAATCGTAATGAGACTTTCCACGCAGTCTGGTTGTTCTTGATTGCTGTAGCCAACTCCCTCTTCACAGACGTACCAGTTATTAATCTTTGGACATTCAGCCCTAAAGTACATGGAATCATTCTTTCGAATTGCCACATAAGGAAGGACAGGAATCAGAGAAAGGTTTTGTCTATTAGGGATAATAGATAACTTATAAAAATTATAGTTATCGGAAAAGGCTATCGGTACCTAATACACTATAGCTATCTTACTATCTACGTAATATAAGCCTAATTTTATTATCTCACTAGCAGCCGCCCCGGCATCGCACGGGTACCACTACGGGTACACGGGTTACTTTCAAGCGAAAATTATTCGATTCCGCACACGACCGCTGCGTAGGGAGCCGACCGCGCGAGTGAGCCGCGCGGCACTTTATTTCTTGACATTGCCTCCCCTCCCGTACCCCGTGATGCCTAAATAGCCGAGCGGACTGAGCGGCGAACACGCGACTTTATTCTAATATTCACATTTTTAAACTCGTGATATCTTTCGAATGGAATGTCTGAAATGAATAAGGCCTTGCCACACACAAAGCTCGGCGCGAGCGCGGCTCGGGCGCGGCGCGATGCTGGCGCGTTGCCTAGGCAACTATCGCGCCGCGCTATGGTTGCCTAGCAACTATCGCACCGCGCTCGCACCGCGCTCGCGCCGTGCTCACGCCACGCCGGCATCGCGCCGCCAGGGGTGGACTAACGAACAAAGCGGGAAAGGCGGCCCGCCCCGGGCCTCTGGTCTAGGGGGGCCTCCAAACGTCTCCAAGTTGCCTTGATCAAATCCTATACAAAGCTTTAAAATATGCTTAGAACATATCGAAGAGGTGGTTCGGAGTTGTGACAGGGGCGTAGCTATCGCCGTATCACTATTCAAACAGAATTAAGATCAGGGTCGAGGACCCCCTCCGCCAAAGAAGTAATTTTAACTAAATAAATAAAAACACTTAAACATACAAATGTGAACTGAATAAAAAGCTTGTAAAATTACATAAAACTTCTTAAACTGGGGGCCTTATAAAGGTTGTCCGCCGTGGGCCTCTGATGGACTTAGTCCGGTACTGCCGGCGTCGCGCCAACAAAGTGTTGCCAATGTAGGCTATTTATCGCCATTTGGGGTATTCCAGATTAAAATTGGCGACGAAAAAATTGTAATGGCAAATTGTTTAGGCTATCTCAGGCTTTGGGCCAAGGTACATAAATAAACATAAACTTAAGAGAGAACACCCGACGGTTTCGCGAATGACTGTGAGTTCCAAGTACATTTACCTACTACTGCTCTTGCTGACACTAGCACCCATAGAGATATACATCTTGATGCGGTTGAACGAACAAATAACTCTGACGGTTACCGTAGTTAATAAAACAGCGCCGTCTACAGTGCCACAAAAATGTCTGACCGGGTGACAGCATCGCTGTTGTTGGCATTAACATTACATTTCAAACGGCAACACTTAGTTCCGGTTTTGGCCACCGGATCGAATAGGTTTGTCAACAATCTTGTCAAGCCGCCAGATATAACATTGTTAACGCGTACAAGAATTTGTATGGACAGTGGTAACCATTCCAATAGCTATGTGTAATACGTCGTTGGATAGCTATTTTCAAGCTGAACAAAAGTAACTATGGCGCTTGTTCCAAATATAAGTCCGTTCCGGTTTATGCTGTACTAAACATATTACAGTAATAAGTATTTTTTTCTGTTCTACCCACATTTAATGGTCAGAACTAAATTCACGGTGTTATACCGCCAGTGCAAAGTCACATCGTGCGCATGCATGTAAGACGGCCAAATAAAAAACAATCAGATGGAGTGCATTGAATTTGATTGAAGATACCAACGAGGATCGAAAAAACTAAAATTATTTTAACAATCCCATCAATTATGATAAAAGCAGCATCAGAATTTTATTTGTGCGGCGCATTTGTGGCTCGCCGCGAGCACGTTGCCTCAACGAACAAACAAATGCACAGCTGAGCAGCCTCACCGCGCGCGGTGAGCATCTCACCGCGCGCGGTGAGCATCTCGCCGCGCACGGCGAGCATGCCTCGGGCTGAGCCGCTCTAATTCGTAATACCTTTACATTGTAAAGTAACGACCATTCGTAGACATGTCCGAGACGTCACTGAGACGATTGCAGTTTTAGCTCCAATGAAGTGGTCTCATTGCCTTTATACAATGAACCGGTCCATATATAGAAGTCTTTGCTGGCAGCACTACATTACTTTAAAACTCAAATATAATATTCCTATCTGTAAACAAACTGATACTTCAGCTGTCACATCGACCAGACATTGTTTTTTTTATGTTTAAGTTTTCATGTGATATCACAGTGATATTTCCAGCATTTTACTGTGTGGGACGTTTATTTTCGAAATAAGTACAAAAACATAAAAGCGGCACGAAAACAGTAATATTTTGAGTTTCTCAAGCATGTATGGCCGAGTTTAGAGCAGATAAGTTGCTGTTTGATTTGGAAGATGTACAGCAAAGATGTAAACGGTACGTAACATGTATTCAGATAGATTTTGAAAATATAGAAATAAATGTGATCTTTTGGAAATCATTTGATTGTTTACATTTATTTGAGATTACAAAATTAACCGAAAAATTTTATGGTAGCTTTGTTCGTTTTGTATTTTTGATATTTGTTGTTGACAGTATCTAGATCTATATCCAGGCACAGTGCAATGTACCTAAGGCTATTCGGTGCTGGTGAAATGAAACCCTGCTGACCCTCGGTCAGAGAAACTTGAGAAATCTATTTTTAATTTCGGAAATCGTAGTAAATCATTATCACTGGCTGGTCAAACAGTGACACAGAGAGACAGAACATTTCCAAGAGATTGACATTACAACGTTGTCAGTGTTGCGGCTAATAAATTAATAAGGATATATACAAGAATATTATTTCTATATCCAACACTTCCCTTAAACTTATTATTTCAGCAATTTATCTATATTGTGACAGTTGAAGTAGGTACTCAGTTTGACATTAGGATTGTTTAGACATTGATTAAAACAGTCATGCATCTAATAAACCTCCCATTTGTTCCATTTGCTTCGAGTAGACATTATGACAATTTTGCTTTCCCTACATGTTACCTATCTATGGTCAATTATTATTTTCTATTACGTAGTGGGTTTATTGAAAAAAAAAAGAATTATGTTATTATTTTATACTTTTCGATTACAATATTTAAATTTCTAAAATTTTCATTTAGATGTGCACTAAATTACACCGTCTTTTAGGTGCTTTGATTTAAATTATATTAGGAAATTATAAAATTATACACCGATGTTTCAAAAGAAACGTCAGGTCTTCAGGAGCTCCAGCAACATGTGGAGCGTTCAAAACATTGCGCGCGTTATTTTCTGACAGCTTATTTCAATAGACGAAAAAACGGGATAGCGAGGTTCATAATAATTGTAGAGTGAGCGAACAGGGAATATTTTTGATTTGTGTCTAGTCTGTTATGTGTCTTTGCCAGTGTCTACTGGTATAGTAGGACCACGCTAAGTCCGAATCGCTTTAAAAAAAAATAAAAAAAAATCTCTGTATGGCAACTAATGCCATGTCTTTAATCCGTCATAGAACGTCATTTATAAAAGTCATAACAAAGAATTTGACTGATTTGAAAAATATTGGTGAGGCGATTGGCACATTGGAGCGCAGCATTCATTCTGGCGAAATTTAGAAATATGTGTAATTTTTTATATTGTTTTATACAATACAATAAAAAATTTAGGAATTCTCCAAATTGTTATAATCTTTTCATAAAATTATATTATTTAGGCAAAAAATAATTAGAGAACTGAGTAACGGAATACCTATTTGACAATCCTGGAGACCTCACTTCACAGCAGCGGCCTATTTGACGCCTTTTTATGTAGAAAGTACAGCGCCAAAAACTTATATGACCCGCAGCCCGTGTCAAATGTTGCAAAGAAAAAAAACGACGGATCCGCACGAACGCGCGTGGATGCGTTGTCAGTGTGTTCGACTATGAGTAATTTCCATAGAAACCGATGACAGCTCAAATTACTTTATGTCACGCACTAACGCACGTCACGCACAAAAGTACGGTGCTGCGTTCCAGTGTGCGGATCGCCTAAATAATAATGGACAATGACTGACAAGGACAGATTATCCAATATTATCCAGATTAGACAATAATCCTTCACGTTTTCTATCTCTACTTTAGTTAAGACGAGATGCATAGCAGAATTTTTAAAGTGTTCTTGAATTACCGGAATGATTTGATACATATAGCCAATTGGGGATAAATTATTATTCCTGTCTTTACTTTGGGATTGACGTATTCTTTTACTGAGTGAATGGTGGTACGAGTGTGTCATTCAAAAGACGTACTAACGACTGGTTTCTTTTTGATATCGTCGACAACTGTGAAGCAGATCTGGCGGGTAAATCGGTTTAAAGGTTCATCTGCTATCGGAATTTCTATATATATATAGTTATCTCTATTCGAGGGAGAGGGTATCCGCGTTGACATTGTACTTGCCCTCTTTATAATGAACAGTGAAGTTGTACACACGTGATTTGAGTTTCCAACGCGTTAAGCACGAGTTAGGCTCCTTAAGACTTATCATCCATTTAAGCAGTTTATGGTATGTGACTACCATAAACTTTTGTCCGAATAAGTAAGGGCGGAAGTACTTGGAAGCGAAAACTATAGCAAAAACTTCTTTCTCTATGGTACTATTGTTTATCCCACTAGTGTTAAGAGTACGAGATGCATTAGCTAACGGTTTATCCGAGCCTATGGGGCCTTGAGAGATAACGGCGCCTATAGCTAACTTCGAGGCGTCGGTCGTTAGTATAAACTCTTTCGAAAAGTCCGGGTACTGTAAAATCGGATCGTTGGTTAGAGGTCTTTTGCAATGTTCGAAACAGTTAATGTATTCCGGATTATGAATATCTATTTTAGATCCCTTTTTAAGGCATTGAGTCATGAGTTTCGTCACCTTAGCGAAACTCGGGATAAACTTCCAATAATAACCTCATCATAATAACTGTGCATCGTGCAGTGCGCCGCGCGGCGCACTTGGCAATAACAAATTCCCAACATGACCGAATCAATCTTCTGAATTGAAAAAATTTGAAGTTTTTATGTTCTTATATCCTCAAGATAATATATTGAATGTATTATCATAGAGCCTGTAACCATCGGACAATCAATACGCTTATAACGAAAATCGGCCAAGTAGTTTTTGAGCTAGAATTAACATCCACACAAACATTCATATCCACATACATACATGCAAACCCCTTTCTCCCGCAAGAGTAGGTAGAGACGACATTGTTCCACTTGACAAATCTCTGTCGATTCTTCCACGTTTATCAACTTTAGATACATAGACAGTTAACTTCATTACCCTTCCTTGGCTCCCTCGTAGTCGGGTAAAAACATCAGTTATCATAGTATTCGAGGAAGATCAATCGATTATACTTTTTAGTTAAAAAAGCAACATTCGCGTTTCATACATTTTTGGTTCAAAAATCTAAGTGACGGCCAGAACAAAATTATTAGTTTCCAATTGAGAAAACAGTTCTTTACATTGTTTACTGTGACGTCAAATCCGCACTTCCGACGGTCGATTGTTATAGGCTTTTAAAAAAGCAATACTTAGTACCTACTGTACGCCCGGTGGTACATAGTGGTGGTGGTGGGCGTACTGGTTTGGCACCATATTAAGAAATAATAGAACCTGTGTGCTGTCTCTGAAAATTGCATAATATTTTTCTGGTCGGCCCTTTAGCGTTTTAATCCAAAATGAATGACATCCTTTTCGTACGTTTCTCTTGGTTGCATTTGAGACAGTCTCTTGGTTGCAAAGTGACTGGAGATAAACAAATCTCCAGTCACATTTTACTAAGTTTTTACGCCTGCGTGTGAACAGACAGTCGGAGACATATTATGGTCAATAATCACGCGAGTCGTTTAAAATAACGCGCGTAAAAGCGCCGAAAAAGCTCTCATGCGAACGTTGCCTAACTCAAAATCTTTCGTAAATCTCTCGTGCGAACGTTGCCTAACTTGAAAAACCAGAATAACATCACCGTTTTCTTTGTTGTCACCGTGACGTGGCACCGTGCGGTGCGCCGCGCAGTGCACTGCACTTCATGAGTGGAGCTCGGGCCTAAGAGCCCTAAGAAACGCTTTATCTCCGTAGATGTTTTAGGCAAAGGGAATTTTTGAATCGCGACGATCTTATCGGGATTTGGCTTAATGCCATCTTTGGTGATAACGTGCCCTAAGTAGGCGGTTTCTAACTTAAAAAATTCAGATTTATCCATTTGAATCTTGAAGTTAGATTCCCGAAGTCTGTCGAACACTTTCTGTAAATTATTCATATGCTCCTGTAAGGAGGTACTGACTATAATTATGTCGTTAAGATATACCAAGCAGGTCTGATTTGGAATACCTCTGAGGACATGTTCCATAACCCGTTGGAAAGTAGATGGGGAGTTCTTTAGTCCCATGGGCATACGTAAAAATTCGTAGTGACCGTGTATTACGTTGAAGGCTGTTTTGGGTATGTCTTTGGGGTCAATTTCTACCTGGTGAAACCCACTTGCCCGATCTAAGGTGGAGAAATACTAGCAGTTACCGAGTTTATCTAGAACATCTGCAATGTTTAGAATTGGGTATTTATCATCGATCATCTTCTCGTTTTATTTTCTAAAATCAACGACAAGACGTAACTTAACTTTCCCTGATGCGTCCATCTTTTTAAGCACAACCCACAGCTACACGCGGAATCTGAGGGTCTGATAATACCTTGTTCCAACATTTTACTAATTTGACTTTGTATCTCTTCGCAATGTATGAAAGAGTAACGATAACTCTTTGTATAGATGGGCATCTCATCAGTAGTTTTAATTGAATGATTTATTTTATTCGTGAATGTAAATGCTTCACCTTCAATGTAAAACACGTCGGAATACTGAGCGCACAAGGATTCTAAATTGGTGCGCTCCTCAGGGTTGAGATGGTCCGTGCGCAAGCGAGACAGAACTTGCGCGGCGCGTGACGTTGCGGGCGCACTAGTGCAAGTGCATTCAACATTATAAACCTCGGCGCCGATCGGGCTCTCGAGCGAAAAGATTACATCGTTCGTTCGCGGTGTCATTTATTACTTCTACTAAACCACGGCTTTTAGTTATGTTCGTTAGGCATTCCCTAACTATACACCCCCATATCCTTTGCTCAATGTAAGCCTCACAGTCATGTATGTTAATGGGTATTTTAAGAACTTTAGATGTATTTGCCGGAATTATCTCTTCATAAAAATTGCAATTACGTGAGTCATACATTATGATAGGATTATTCGCGCGGCGCGTCCTAAGGGTTTTGTGTTTCAAGTCGATACTTGACTCCCATTAGTTTAAAAGATCTAGTCCGATAAGCCCATCGAAGTATTCGTGGAACTCGTAAATGAATAAATGAATATTATCATTCTCGTTTAATTCTCTAAAACACGGTAATGTTATGGAGTAATTATTTCTGCTAGTGGCATGAACATTAGTGACCTCAAAGGGTTCGTAATTTAAAGGACTATGGGAGAAGTATTTTTCCACTGCTTTGGGAGAAATAAAAGATTGATTGGTTTCAGTTTACTTTAGTTATTTCCACAGTATTATGGCCTATGGCATACTGCTGTGGGGACACGCTGCCGACTGGCACAATGTATTTGTATTGCAGAAAAGGGCTATTCGCGCGATTTATCAATTGAGACCTACAACTTCACTAAGAGATAAATTCAGGAATATTGATATAATGACAATGCCGTCACAATATATATATGAGAATTTAATGTATGTTCATAAAAATTTACACTTAATTAAGAAAAATAGTGATGTTCATAATATTAATACGAGAAATAAAGATAAGCTTGTTGCTGGTGCTTGTCGTCTAGCCAAAGTCCACAAATCATTTATGGGTCAATGTGTACGCTTCTATAATAAACATTAAACAGATATTCAGAATTTACCATTGAATAAATTTAAAGTCGCTATAAAAAACAAATTATGTCAAAAAAGTTATTATAGTATATCTGAATATGTAAATGACAAAAGTCCATGGGACTGAACTGCTGTTCTATACAGGTATTTACTTTTAAGATTTTATTTATTTATTTTATTCAGGTAGTAAACAGTCATGTTACATTGCATGAGTTTCCAATCATATAGCTAATAGACCTACAACTACCCTAAATATCAATAGCACAGAATAAACTTTATTATTATACAGTAACAATTTTACTTAAAAATACCTACTTAGTAAACATTATTTAATTCTACAATTTATCCTAGTATGCCATGTACATTTTTCTTAAAATTGGCTAAATTATTATGAAATATATCTATATCACCGAATAATAAATTATATGTGTTTGGAGAACGCAGGAAAAACCTATATTTAGCATAATTTGTTCGGCCAAAATTGATATAAAATTTAAATTTTCTACAACGTGAGGGGTAACGCGGTATCTTAAAATTAGTAAGATAGTATTTAGGACAAATAATGTACATAAGACATGTTTAAAAGAAAAAGAATTAACGTAGGCTCTGTGGGTTTCTTGCCGTTTCTTTCCCCCACAGAGAACCACCTTGGAAGCGGCGTTAATTTTCCTTCCTCTCCCACACATGATGTCTCCTGTCTGCGCTAGGGTAGGGGTAGGGTAGTATTTAGAGTAGGGGTAGGGGTAGGGTAGGGTAGGAGTAAGATAGCGGTAAGGTAGTATAGGGTTGGGTAGGGGTAAGATAGTGGTAGGGTCGGGTCAAGATAGTGGTAGGGTAGGGGTAAGATAGTGGTAGGGTAGGGGTAAGGTAGCGATAGGGAAGGGGTAGGATAGAGTAGGATGGTAGCGACTACCTACCACATACAGCATGTGTGATGCACGCTCACTTAAAAGTCTGTCTGGCGGTGGCGTGGGGGCCGGGTCGCTCTTTTCCCTCAAATATGGTTGAATTGGACGATGGCTGGGCCCTGCGTTATACTCGTGAACGGGTGCTGCTTTGGTGGACTGGCTTACTCTTGCTGTAGTTTTAGGTGGTTTTTTCTTAATTATACTAGACATATTTATATAATATAATATAGCGTTCTGGCTCTGCCTGGCATTGTCGAGCACGGTTCGGTTGGCGAGGGATACGTTTATCTACGTTCATAGGGCGGTCAGCGTGTCACTGTGTGTTTCCTTCCTACTTTCCTATCCCCCTCCTTTTTGACGATTGAAAGAGATATTTATTGTCCTAATCAATAAAGAAATTTTGAATTTTGAATTTTGACAGTGTCCAATAAAAATTTGAGGGGGGTGACCCCCTATCTATCTGTATGAAAGGTAACTGACGTTGGGTCTGAAGGTTGACCTCTATTTTGGCTTTTCTGGGTACGGAGCCTTCTTAAAATTTTGAGATGTGAACGGAACTGAGTCGTCTTGCTCTCTGGGAAAGTCGGGAGTGCCGAGATAGTTCGGGCACAGAGCCGGGTAGGACAGCGTGGCCTCATAATAATATGAGTGATCGGGACTGTCGTAATAGTAGTCGTGTGCCTCATATTGAAACTCGTAACACTCAGTGTAGTTCATTTGACGGCTTTTGAAGTAGTTACTGGGCGGAGGGTTGCCTTGCGTAGCTCAGTTATGACCTTGCATGCCGGTCAAGGGCAGGTTCCTCGGGGTGTAATGACTAACACCGCTCATAGGACGAGAGGTATTGTTAGAGGGAGGCATGAAGCTACGCTGTGGTACATTAAACCCACGAGAGGTCTGGTTTGGAAGAGGTGCTGCAAAAATTTGCTGAGTGCGACCGGGACCTCTATTCTGGAACCCTTGGCTATAATTGGGTCAAGTCGTTTGTGGAAAATGCTGGGGTGCATTAAAATTAGCGCGAGAGGGACCTGGCATTATATAAAAATCTGACGGTCTACAGGATGCAAAATTACCAAATAGGGGTTTACAGGGATGATTATTATTTAGTGAGTTTGGCTTCCTGTCGGGAACACTTTCATTATTGCGCTTTTGCAAATATAGGATGTTGGACTCCTCATGAACAAACTTTAGTGCTTTTTCTATGGTTTTCGGTCGCATACATCGAATCCGGGATCCCAAAGGTTTTTTTAATCCCCGTAAAAATTCCTGAGGGTCAATTTTTAATGCAGGTCGCGTTTTGAATTAATAGTGCTCTCAATCATCTCGTGAAGCGAGACGTAGGTCATCATTGTGCCAAAAAGATTTAGGCGCTGTTCATGAAACTCTTGGAGTGTACTTGAGCTTTGAGTAATCATTGAAAGGTCATTATATAGAGTTATCTCATCTCGATGGTCGGCAAAGTTATTGATAAGTGCGCTACGTCTATTACGTATACGTATGTATATAGTATACGTATAGTGCCAGTCTCCGGGAACACCGCAAATATTAATTAAACGAGCTGGGGGCCCTGTTATTCTATTTAAAATGCCGTTCAATAAGGCAACCAAAAGCGACGGCTGTTCGAGTTCACTAAAATCTGATACAAGTTGGTCACATAACTTAATAAATCGCTTCAAGACATTTGCATTCCCATCGAAATCGGGAACCAAGCGGAGGGCTTTAACTACACTGTCATAGTCCGCCACTGCAATTTCACTAACAGTTTCAGACTCAGAATCGCTAAAAAATCTATTTATATCTAATATTCTATTTCTATATTCTCTATCTAGGAGTACTCGATTGCCTGGGATGGAAAATCTTAGCACTGCACATATAATAAACTTACACACAGGAAATTAAATATAATTTAGGACAAGAAAATGACTTAAAAGGAAAATGCAGCAACCCTAGATTGATTCAAAGGTACTCACAGGAACATACTGGTTTCCGTCTTCTACGTGTATCGATTTCTGGATACTCCTCTGGAAGCTGCGACGCTGCGTAAGTCCTGGATTCTCTGCTCGTGGCTTGAGAGCCATCGACGGCTAGATCGAGATATACGGAATCGGAAATCTTCTCTTTCCGATCGCAAGAATCCTACCGACTGCGCCAAATATGAAGGTCACAGTTAAAGAATTGAAAAAAATACGAAAATTAATTACTTAATTTAATATTTAATAATAACAGATTAAAAGAACGTCTCAGTTAGCCGATGTTAGGTCTAAATAACCCTTAACTGAAAAAAGGTTCACTTCCGGAAACCAGCACCATCTTTTAGTATGTTGTTAAGTATGTTATTCTGAATAAAAAATAGCCGGGAGACAATCTCTAAAGTGCTTGGTTCTCCAGCGGTGACGCCACCAAGATGGCAGCTGCTGCGTTTTGAAATCTGCCTTTAAAACAGACTGTATTGTACTTAGAAGTATGTGTGGGGCATCAAATGACGCAGAATAAAATGTACTACAATATTGTTTATACATTCAATGATGTAAAAATTATGGTTTGAGATATATTCAAGTTAATATGAAAATTTTGCAAAAAATAAATCAGTTTTTATTTTTTAACAACTAAACCGATAAATTTAGAGCAAAATAATGTACTAAGATAATAAAGGCACATTATGAAGCTATACAAAACTATTTTATAATCCCAATCGGTTAATAAATAAGCGAGATATTGTAATCTTTCCCTAGCAATGGGCACCACTTGAAGCGTCATACGATTGTTTTAATTTGCGTAAATTGCGTGAATTAATGACTTTTAATAAAAAAAGCAATGAGTTTAAGTAATGTATATGTAAAATAAACGTATTCTTATGTTATCTATAACAATCATCGTATTCATCATCATCATCATATCAGCCAGAAGACGCCCAGTGCTGGGCATAGGCCTCCCCCAGAGATCTCCACAAAGACCGGTCCTGTGCTTTCCGCATCCAGCTGGCACCTGCGATCCTTACCAGGTCGTCGGTCCACCTTGTAGGAGGCCTACCCACGCTGCGTCTACCGGTACGTGGTCGCCACTCGAGAACTTTACTGCCCCATCGGCCATCTGTTCTTCGAGCTATGTACCCTGCCCACTGCCACTTCAGTCTGGCAATCCTTAGAACTATGTCGGTGACCTTGGTTCGCTTGCGGATCTCCTCATTTCTGACTCGATCGCGCAAAGAAACTCCGAGCATAGCTCTTTCCATTGCCCTTTGGGTAACAGTGAGCTTTCTTATAAGGCCCATAGTGAGTGGCCACGTTTCAGCTTCGTAAGTCATCACTGGCAACACACATTGGTCAAAGACCTTCGTCTTGAGACACTGCGGTAATTGGGACGAAAATATGTGGCGTAGCTTCCCGAACGCTGCCCAACCGAGTTGAATTCGTCGATTGACCTCTTTCTCGGAATTGGACCTACCTAGCCGGACTATTTGTCCTAGGTATGTATAGTCGTCAACAATTTCATGTGGAGTGCCTCCAACAGTCACTAACTAAATAAACCAGATATTTCAAGGATTGGCAACTGCGAAGTTGTACAAAGCTACGTGTACCTCGGGTCCACGATCACGAATACTGGGGGATGTGAGAACGAGATCCGAAGGAGATGTGCTATCACAAGATCTGCTGTTGATAGGCTGAAAAAAGTCTGGGGCAACCGCAACATCACCAAAACCACGAAAGTCCGCCTGATGAGAAGCCTAGTTTTCTCCATATTTCTGTATGGCGCAGAAACGTGGACGGTTCGCCTGAAAGACCGACGCAAAATCGATGCCCTGGAAATGTGATGCTGGCGGAGACTGCTACGGATTCCTTGGACTGCGTTTCGGACCAATGTCTCGATCTTGGAAGAGCTTAACATCAAGGAAAGATTATCGTCGACTGTGCAAATACGAATACTCAAATACTTCGGACACATTGTTCGAAACCAGAACTCCATGGAACGACTCGTTGTCCAAGGGACAGTGGAGGGCAAACGATCACGAGGTCGATCGCCTACGCGTTGGACAGACCTAATAAAGGCTGCAACACGTAGTACAATTGTTGAATGTTCCCGTAACGCTGAAGACCGCAACAAGTGGAGGCGCATCGCGGGGGCTGCGTTATCCAGAGAAGACGCATCGTCATGAAACCACGACCACTCTGTCAAGAGTGAACGACTGAGGAGGAGGCCTCCAACTGTCACTGGAGTAGGCACAACATGGACATTCGACATAATTTTCGTCTTGTCCATGTTCATTTTAAGACCTACTTGTTGAGAGGCACTACAGAGGTCATCGAGCATTTTGCCCAAGTCTTCCAGGGTTTCAGCCATGACTACGATATTGTCAGCAAATCTGAGGTGCGTGAGGTACTCGCCGTTAATATTGATGCCAAGTCCGTCCCAGTCCAGAAGCCTAAAGATATCCTCCAGTGCAGCGGTAAACAACTTCGGAGATATGACATCACCTTGTCTAACACCTCGCTGCAGCTGGATAGGTTCTGTGGTCTTGTCCTGGAGACGAACTGACATAGTGGCGTTTTTGTACAAACACTTCAATGCTTCGATATATCGATAGTCAATTTGGCACCGCTGTAGAGACTGGAGCACCGCCCAAGTTTCGATCGAATCGAAGGCTTTCTCATAGTCCACAAACGCCAAGCATAATGGCCGGTTATACTCTTCGGTCTTCTGTACAACCTGCCGCAGCGTATGTATGTGGTCTATGGTACTAAAACCTTTTCGGAATCCTGCTTGTTCGGGAGGCTGCAAGTCATCAAACCTGCGTGCGAGACGATTCGTAATGACTCTCGAAAACAGCTTATAGACATGGGTCAGTAGCGATATTGGTCTGAAGTTCTTCAAGAGAGCCTTATCACCTTTTTTGAAGAACAATATCACTATGCTTCTGTGCCATGCTTCTGGCGTTTTGCCCTCGAGGATGACGGAATTGAACAGCTTCTGAAGGGTCTTAAGCACAGGTTTGCCACCAGCTTTCAGAAGCTCAGCCGTAATTCCATCCAATCATCGTATTATATTACATTAAGTATAGTTCGGATTTATCCTTGCCTGCGTAAGAAGTGCTGAGTTTAGTTCGTATTTTACGCACCGACATTTTGTCCACCGCTCTTTCTACTTGCAAGACAGTTCTTTGCAATTGACGCTAGCACCAGGTAGTGTCTTCTATGACCGTTGTTATTATTTTGCCATCCCCAACTGCATGGATCCAGTAATTCGAGGCCTTTATTCAGACAGTGGGTCCAAATTTTGGCCAGGCATGCCGCTCTTTTTGTGAGTGGAGCCGCTGTGGTATATGGTGCCGCCACCTCAAAGAATAGCACCACCACATCTCTTTCCGTGGGTGTCGTAAGAGGCGACTAAGGGACAAATTCAAAAGATGGTCAGCAGCATCTTTCTGGGTAGATTTACATGAACTGCACTGCGATCTCCAACCCGCCTGCCAAGCGTGGAGATTATGGCAATGACCTTCCCTTTAGTTGGAGAGGCCCGAAGTCCTGCAGTGAATTCTTATGGGTTGTAATGATGATGATGATGATGATGCCGCTCTTTTTATTATTAGAGGAATATTAATCCATTGTGGCACTTCATCATCACAGACCATAATAGTCCTGCATGACTTAAGGCCTCTTCCACGAAAGGGAAGGTTATTGGCTTGGCAGGCGGGTTGGAGAACGCAGTATTGTTCATTTTCCAACTTACGGAGACTTATGCCTCGGAAACATTAGCCGCCTTGTACGACACCCACAAGTGTAACGGGTTGTTGCTATTCTACTTTGACGGATACCACAGAGCTAATTGTGTCACTTGTAAACCACAATTTCTTCAATTAAAGCGAATTCGTGACTAGTTTGACATGGTTTCATCCCATCAAAGTATGCTTGGATGCAAGTAAGTAAGTAGGACTTTCCTAAGTCTGTTTGGACACCCTCTCTGGTGTCCAAACAGACTTAGGAAAGTTTAAGCACTACAGAAGTGGCCTACTCCTAAGCTGTGCTCATACTACAGACGGTTTATTAAAGTATTCTCTTGCAATGCAACTTCATCGTCTGACTGAAGACAAGCAACCATTCCGCTGGGATGAGCTCTGCAAGGATTCCTTTCCAATACTGTTAAAATGCCTATGCGAAACTCCTCTATTAAGATAAGATACCCACAACCCAGCGGTCTGTTTATCGTCAACACAGATGCAAGCAACACGGCGATCGGAGGAGTATTTTCACAGAAACAGGGCAACGCAGAAGTCGTGTTTACTTACTTTAGTAAGTCGTTGCTGAGACCAAAGTGGAACCACTGTGTAACTAAAAGAACACTCATGGCTGTGGTAAAGACACAACAACATTTCAAAGAGTATATTATCGGCTGGCAGTTCGTACCCGTAATGATCACGCTGTCTTGAAGTGGCTATTACATTTTAAAAACCTAGTAGAACAGGTTGCCCGACGGATCAAGCAACTGCAGGAGTTTGACTACGTCACTGAACACAGCAGCGGGAAGACTCTTGGAAATTCTGATGCTCTATCAAGGAGTCCTTGCTCGGAGGAATGTGCTTAATACTAACCCAAATACCCACAATATATAACAAAATGTAAGCACTGTGTTAGACAGAAATTGAAAGAATTTCCAGTTAGGCTTACAAGGGCAAGCCCTTCATGACTCTGGGAGAATAAATCTATGAGGGAAGTTTAAGAATATAATGAAGGTATCTGACCAATCACTGCATGGAAGGAACGTGGTGCAGAGAAACCAAGATGGACTTAAGTGGCACCTACAAGCGCTATCATTAAAGCGTCTTGGGCCCAATGGGAGAGCGGAACGGTATACTTTACCGAATATGGGAAAAGCCTAACGGCAGAGAGTACCACCTTTAGGTAGTTTTTCCTCGGGTTAAGGAGATACATAATGGTGTAACAGGTGGACATCTAGGGGTAAAACGAACACTGACTTTGGTCAGAGAAAGGTTCACTGGCTTCATTATCGGGATGATGTTCAGAATTGGTGTCGCAAATGCAGTATTTGCACCGCTGTTAAAAAACAGGCAGAGGTTCGGCATTTGCAATAACCACCTTGGGGGCTCCTGCTGTATTGTCTCTCGCGATCGCGGGTCACGGGTCATCGGGCATGCGCGCTGGCTGTTATGCACAACGATAGGTACCTAAGCCTAAAAATTTATCTTTGCTAGACAGTAATCTGCTTTATTATTGTAGTCGAAAAAAATAGGTACCTACAGTAGCAATTGAAAACCCATATCTTATCAACATGTATTCACATGCTAAGTCGCTACTAGGTAAGTATTTATAATGATTTCAAATCAGTGACGGAGAAAAATTGACATATTTCACAAGTTTATTATCTAATTGCAATTATATTGTAAATTATAATGAAGTTTAATGTGTTTCTTATAAATATACTTCCTAGGTACCAACTTGCCACTTTGTAAGTAAGTAAGTAAGTAAAAACTCTTTATTGCACACATATTATAAGACAATATACAGAAATCAGCATAACTCTGACGTGTAACTCTGTATAAAAATTGTTTTGTATAGCTTAATAATGTGCCTTTATTATCTTAGTACATTATTCTGTTTTAAAGTTACTCGTAAGATTGTTAAAAATTACAAACGGATTTATTTTTTGTAAAATTTTCACAATAACTTGAAAACAAAACATAATAATACGTTTATTTTACATATACATTACTAAAACTCATTGATTTTTTTATTTAAAGTCATTAATTCACGCAATTTACGCAACTCAAAACAATCGTATAGCGCTTCAAGTGGTGCTATTTCTAAGGAAATCTCTAAAATGTATCCTAAAAATTTCTAAAAAAAGCATTGCTAAGGAAAAATTACAATATCTCGCTTATTTAATAACCGATTGGGATTATAAGAATAGTTTTGTATAGCTTCATAATGTGCCTTTATTTTATATTAGCATATTATTCTGCTCTAAAGTTATCGGCTAAGTTGTTAAAAAATGAAAACGGATTTTGTTTTTGCAAAATTTTCATATCAACTTGAATATCTCTCAAACTATAATTTTTACATAAACAAATGTAAAAACAATATTGTAGCACATTTTATTCTGCTACATTTGATGCCCCACACATACTTCTAAGTACAATACAGTCTGTTTTGAAGGCAGATTTCAAAACGCGGCGGCGGCCATCTTGGTGACGTCACCGCTGGAGAACCAAGCACTTTGATTTTTTACCGGCTGTTTTTTATTCAGAATAACATACTTAACACTATACTAAAAGATGGTATTGGTTTCCGTAAGTGAACTATCCAGGCCATATTTGAAGCTAAGGGTAGGGACTAAAAAGTCATTTTATACATTAGTAAAAATACCGATGCGGGGCGAGCGGAAATGTGTTGTAATGAGGTGAAACACTGCGTCGGTGCCTCGTGCCGGTTGGACTTCGCTAGCACAAATCGGTGGCGTGATCGATGTCGCAAAGTAGGTATCAGTGGTCAGCGGTTCTAAGGGTAGGTACGGATGTCACAAACCGTAAGACGGCTAATACTTACATTAATTTTAGAAAATAGCACTAATTTGTGAAATTTAAGTAATGAAGGGTTTCAAACTCAATTTTCTGATTAATATAAAGGACTTGATTAGATTCCACATTTCTTAATTAAATTATCGCCTCTGTGTGGCCCGGCCCTAATACCCGATTGCTCAAGCAATAACAGTTATACACTTAAATGATTACTCTTTTACTTGTAGTGCATAATTTAAGTATTTAAGAAACAACAAAATCTCGCGAATGCGCCCCAAATGCGCAGTTGCAGGACTAGACTGTAGGGCGCCGTAGGTTATCCTACGTCATTAAATACAAAAAGAAATCCACTTTGTAGTGATGACGTTTAAGAGACCCACAAAACGTTGATCTGACCGTGCACAGACTTGCACAAAAAATTGTTTAAGTAAGCCAAACTGCGACTTAACCCAACCCAAAGTGCGTCGGCGCGCGAATTTGAAATTCATACAATTTTTAGTTGACAGCTTAACGCAAGGTGCGTTGCCGACGCAGATTGCGTTGTTGACGCAACTTGCGTTATTGACGCACCTTGCGTCGGCGATCTTGTTATAATCCAGACCTAAGAGAAAATAAATATTTTTTTTGAGTAAGTGAAGGACAATAATTTTCCCCATTTAAACAAACACACACAAAAAAAAATTATGTCTACGAGACTATTTATGCCTAGAATATTTATGTAATGTAACTTGTCTAGTATACGGACTAGTAAGAACCGTAAAACGGCTAATACTTACATCCTATTTAGACAATAGCACTAATTTGTAAACTTCAAGTAATGAAGGGAGTCAAACTCAGTTTTCTGATTATAAAAAGCCTTGATTAGATCCCACAATTATTAATTGAATATTCGCCTCTGTGTGGCTCAGCCTTAATACCCGATTGCTCAAGCGACAAGAGTTATTCTCTTAAATAATGATTATGGTGATTACTCTCATACTTGTAGTGCATACTTCAAGTATTTAAGAGTCAACCGAATCTTGCGAATGCGCCAAATGCGCAGTTGCAGGAATAGACTGTGAGGGCGCCATAGGTTATCCTACGTCATCGAGTACAAAAAGAAATCCACTTTGTAGTGATAGAAGACGTTTAGGAGACCCACAAAATGTTGGTCTGCCCGTGCACAGACCTGCACAAAAAAATTTTTTGGTAAGCCAATCTTTGACTTTACGCAAGGCAACGTGCGTCGGCGCGCGCATTTAAAATTCATACAATTTTTAGTTGACAGCTTTACGCAAGATGCGTCGCCGAAGCAGGTTGCGTTGGCCACGCAACTTGCGTCATTGACGCACCTTGCGTCGCCGACGCAATGTGCGTCGCCTACGCTTGTTATGATCCAGGCCTAACGGAAAATAAAAATTTTATTTGAATGAATAAAGGACAATAATTTTCCTCATTTAAACAAACACACACCAAAAAAAATATGTCTACGAGACTATTTATGCAATGTAACTTGTCTTGTAAACGGACTAGTAGGAACAGTAAGACGGCTAATACTTACTTGCTATATAGAAAATAGCACTTATTTGTGAATTTTAAGTAATGAAGGGTTTCAAACTCAGTTTTCTGATTAATAAAAAGCCTTGATTAGATCCCACATTTATTAATTAAATAATCGCCTCTGTGTGGCTCGGCCTTAATACCCGATTGCTCAAGCGACAAGAGTTATTCTCTTAAATAATGATTATGGTGATTACTCTCATACTTGTAGTGCATACTTCAAGTATTTAAGAGTCAACCAAATCTTGCGAATGCGCCAAATGCGCAGTTGCAATAATAGACTGTGAGGGCGCCATAGGCTATCCTACGTCATCGAGTACAAAAAGAAATCAACTTTGTAGTGATAGTAGACGTTTAGGAGACCCACAAAATGTTGGTCTGCCCGTGCACAGACCTGCACAAAAAATTTTTTTAGTAAGCCAATCTTTGACTTTACGCAAGGCAACGTGCGTCGGCGCGCGCATTTAACATTCATACAATTTTTAGTTGGCAACTTAACGCAGGTTGCGTTGTCGACGCAACTTGCGTTATTGATGCACCTTTCTTTATTGACGCAACGTGCGTTGTCGACGCTTGTTATAGTTCAAGCCTAAGTGAAATAAATATTTTATTTCTATGAATGAAGGAAAATACTTAGCCCCATTTAAAAAAACACATACATAAAATAGTAGAAAGTACGACCAACAGGCGGCCTTGTCGCTTGCAGCGATTTCTTTAACGGTTGGTACCTGTTACATTCGGAGATGGAGCCCAATGAAACACACGTATGAATGCTAAGCAGTGCATTTAATGACTGACTCTCGATGGTTCCCACATACATACAAATAATAACAAACTACTACCTACAACATCCCTTCACCAATAGTTTTAATAATATTTCCTATAATCTACAGGGTTCCGATTCCGTTTCGAATGACCAGCTAGTGGAGGATCAGAGTCAGCATCGTCAAGTGCACGTCCCTTACCTGTTTGGGCCAACACCTCACTGTTTACGGCTCTCTCTGGACTCTGCTCACTACTAGACTATTGTTCCGTACCTGAAGAGCAGCCTGCCGCTGACATAACCTCTTGAAGGTCTGGTGTGCCGGTAGCCGGGTCTGGTGAACCCTCGGAAGCTTCCCTCTGCTGCATGGTCACTCTGTCCGTCGTAGGTAATACGAAGGCGGGCACCAGGTGCTCCTTCGCTTGATGAGGATGTTTAGCAACAGCTGGCTCGCAATCCGGACCTTCCTCCCCTTTATATTTCCAACATTGATTGGCATGTTTCTTGACAATTTCGTTGTTTTCTATTAAACGTACTAAATATAGCGAAGACCCTAATTTCCGCGTTATTTTGCTGATTTCCAGGTATGTTTATTGTTGTTTACATAAATCTTAACTAACACTTTATCGTTTAATTCTAAATTGAGTGATCGTTTACCACCATAATTTTCACACTGCAAGCACTGTTTCGATTTCACCATTTCGTCGAGGGTTGTGTCTGATGGTACTGAGTCATTTGGCTTTAACAAATCTAACCGACATCTTAATTTATGACCAAACAAAATTTCCGAAGGTGACCTTTCTGTTGCACTAAGAACGGAATTTCTATATCGTAAAAGAAATTGCTGTAATTTTAAGTTTATATTTTTGAAATAAGTTCCTTCCAGTACGAGAGATTTCAATGCACTTTTAACTATTTTAACATATGACTCCGCCTGTCCGTTACTCGCCGGATTGTAAGGCGGACGTTAATTGAGTAATTCCGTTCCTAGCACAAAAATGCTTGAATTCAAGTGAAGTAAATAAAGTTCCGTTATCTGTGCAAATTGTATGGAATAAACCAAATCTTGCCACTATTTCGCACAATTTGTCAATAACCACTCGCAAGGAATAACTTGAGGAGACATCAAAATATTCCACCCATTTTGAGTAGGCATCGACTGCCACCAAGTATGTTTTGTTTTTAATTGGGCCTAAAAAATCTAAATGTACCCTATGCCACGCGCGAGGCGGATAAGGCCAACAACTCTACAACTTGTCTACAAGACGGAGGTATAACCAACTTGTGTCCTCTCATAATACAACCTTGCTCGACCGATAGTTCATTACGGCAATCATAATACGGTCTCAAATCGTTTGTTTTAAATTTCATAGGCTAACCTTCCAACAAACTTTGCCAATGACTCATGTTCCATGGACCTACTAAGGAAATCGGCAGAGTTATGCGCGCTCTTAACATACTCAATTATAAGCCGATAAAAATATAGCATAATGCTGTAATCTATTAGCCGTTATCTCTGGAATCCCTTTCTCTGGATTGAATAGGGATAAAAGCGGTTTGTGATCGGTACGTAATAGAAACGGGCTCGACCTACCAAACAAATACTGGTGGTATTCCTGTATCCCTTTTCGGCTGCCGTTAAAGAGCGAGACGCATATGAGATGGGCTTTTCGATGCCATCTTCTGTCTGAGCTAGAATTGCCCCCAAACCATAGGGGGATACATCAACAGTTAAAATAATTTGCGCGTTTGGATTATAATGTGCTAAAGTGTTATCCGATGCCAACGCTTGCTTAATTTTTAAAACCGATTCGTCGTGTTGTTTAGTCCAATTCTAGCTAATATTTTTCTTTTATAAATCGTACAAAAATCAGCGCAGCATTTTTAACAAAATTCCGATAATAATTGACTAAACCTAAAAATGACTTTAATTCTGATATATTCGACGGAACCTTGGCCTTTAAAATAGCTTTTAATTTTTCTGAAGTTTTACGTAAACCCTGCTTATCAATAGAACAGCCCAAATACGACACGGACTCTTGGAACAGGAAGCATTTTTCTTTCTGTCGTACTTAGCCTGCCCTAACCTACTAAAAACCTCATCTAGGCGTTTTAAATGTTCCTCCTAGTTTTGCCCGTCACCAATATATCATACAAAAATAAAAGAACCCCGTCTAACATCGCCAATAACGACTCCATGGCTCGTTGAAAGATGGCTGGCCCACTAGATAACCGGAATACCAGCCTTGTATATTTGTATAAACCCTTGTGCGTATTTATATAAGTCAGCATCTGCGATGAGTCATTCAAACGGAACTGGTTGTAAACCCGCGACAAGTCTAATTTACTGCTTCTGTTCGCCGACGCAACGTGCGTCGACTACGCTTGTTATAATCAAGGCCTAACTGAAAATAAATATTTTCTTTGAATTAATGAAGGACAATAATTTGCCCCATTTAAACAAACACACACACATAAAATAGAAGAAAGAAGAACTAACAGGGGGCCTTGTCGTTTTCAGCGATTTCTTCAACGTATGGTATCTAATAATTAACCCGGCGTCTGTATGGTAGAAAATCAGTACAAGAACTGTAAGGTGGGTCAATATGACCCGGATTTAAAAAAGGGTTTTTTACTTACTATTTCAATGATTTTTTGAGAATGTTATAGTAAATCAGTTTTAGTGATGTTTAAATTACTATATTTTGGTGAAAAACAATAAAAAATCAAACAATATTAGGAACTTGTTGTGTATTTACGAAAGGTCTATAAAATCTATAACAAAATATCTAACTTCTGTAATCTTACAAATAAATAAACATAATTTAAACTTTAAACAAATTTTATTACTTTTAGGAATACTTAATGTAAGGTTTTTTGAGAAACTTAGCTCTAAATTTAACTGAAATGTTAAAACTAATCACTGTCAGCATCTAAATTTGCACATCCGCCGCAATAAGATAAAGAAGATAATTTAAGAGAGGTAGGGCATAGCGGGGTATCTCGTTCGAATTGGAGCCGCCTGACTGGGGAAGTACCTCCACTTTACAGAATATCGCAGCTAAATAATACTCTTATAAATAGTATTGTGTTTCTGCTGGTGAGTAAGGTTTCCAGTGCTCCATGGGGTGGGGATTTGGGGAACCGTGGCTTTGGCAGTGGAGTGGCATTTGCTTTTTGCTGCCAGAGCAACGTGTTATAGAGGTGGGCAACGCATTAGCGATACTCTTGGTGTTGCTAATGTCTATAGGCAGTGGTGACCACTTTCCATCAGGTGGCCCGCTTGCCTGTTTGCCTACCGTATGACATAAAAAAATAAAAAATAATAATAATAAATTATGTGCTCTGGGCTGATAAACTTCTTACAATTTTGACAGGTGTGACTTGTTTTCCTATCTTTTTTAGCAGGACATATTAGGCACCGTTATCCGTAATCTTGTTCGGTGTCACTCTGTTGACTTCGCTCACTAATGTGATCCTCTTCTTCATTTTCTGAGGAGTTTTCTTCTTCCAGGTCATCCTCTTCCAATACCGCTAAAATTAGCTGTCTTTCATGTTCTTCTCGGTCCATTGTGCAAGTTAAACTAAAATATCCAAAATAACATTTAAAATATATATTCAAACCAAATAAATGTTTAAACGTAATTGGTACAAAAAGGTAACATGGAATGTAAGGTTAGGTCATATTTACCTGTTTGATGTTTGACCACTTGTAACTACCTGCGCAGGTGCACACCGACTAAACCGGTTCTAGAAACTAAAGGGGCGTTGTAACAACTGCAGCTACTGATAAGCCCGAAAACTTCACATTAACACTATAAAAAATATAGGCGTTTAAAAATGTCTCGGGTCATTACGACCCTACCTAACAGACGCCGGGTTAATAACTAATCTACACTAGGAACAAAATTATGTCTACGAGACTATTAATGCCTAGAATCTTTATGCTATGTAACTTGTCTAGTATATAGACTTGTAGGAGCCGTAAGACGGCTAATACTTACAGGCTATTAAGAAAATAGCACAAATTTGTGAAATCCAAGTAATGAAGAGTTTCTTACTTAGTTTTCTGATTCATAAAAAGCCTTGATTTGATCCCATATTTCTTAATTGAATTATCGCCTCTGTGTTGCCCGGCTCTAATAACCGGTTGCTCAGGCGATATTAGTTATACTCTTAAATGATTACTCTTTTACTTGTAGTGCATACTTTAAATATTTAAGAGTCAACCAAATCTCGCAAATGCGCCCCATATTCGCAGTTTCAGGAATATACTGTAAGAGCGCCGTAGGTTATCCTACGTCATCGAGTACAAAAATAAATCCACTTTATACTGATAGGAGACGTTTAGGAGACCTACAAAACGTTGGCCTGCCCGTATACAGACAAGCGTAAAATAATTTTTAGTAAGCCAAATTTCGACTTTACGCTACGCAACCTGCGTCGGCGCACGCATTTGAAATTCATCCAATTTTGAGTTGACAGCTTAATGCAAGCTGCGTAGCCGATGCAAGTTGCGTTGGGGACGCAACTTGCGTTATTGACGCACCTTGCGTCGCCGACGCAACGTACGTCTGCGACGCGTGTTATAATCCAGGCCTAACAGAAAATAAATATTTTCTTTGAATTAATGAAGGACAATAATTTGCCCCATTTAAACAAACACACAGGCATAAAATAGTAGAAAGTAAGACCAACAGGCGGCCATGTCGCTTGCAGTAATTTCTTCAACGGTTGGTACCTAATAACTAATCCACAACAGAAAAAAATTATGTCTGCAAGACTATTTATGTTATGAAATTTGTCTAGTATGCGGACTGGTAGAAACCGTAAGTAGGATAATACTTACATTCTATTTAGAAAATAGCACAAATTTGTGAAATTCAAGCAATGGAAAGGTTTAAACTCAGTTTTCTGATTAATAAAAAGCTTTGATTAGATCCCACATTTAATAATTGAATAATCGCCTCTGTGCGGTTCGGCCTTGATACCCGATTGCTCAAGCGACAACAGTCATTCTCTTAAATATTGATGATGGTGATTACTCTTTTACTTGTAGTGATTTACTTTAAGTATTTAAGAGTCAACCAAATCTTGCGTATGCGCCTCAAATGCGCAGTTGAAGGAATAGACTGTGAGGGTGCCATAGGTTATCCTACGTCATGGAGTACAAAATGAAATCCACTTTGTAGTGATAGTAGACGTTTAGGAGACCCACAAAACGTTGGTCTGCCCATGCGCAAACTTGCACAAAAAATTTTGTTAGTGAGCTAAACTTCGACTTTATGCAACGCAACCTGCGTCGGCGCGCGTAATTGAAATTCATACAATTTTTAGTTGACAGCTTAACGCAAGGTGCGTCGCCGAAGCAGGTTGCGTTGGCCACGCAACTTGCGTTATTGACGCACCTTGCGACGCCGACGCAATGTGCGTCGGCTACGCTTGTTATAATCCAGGCCTAACGGAAAATAAATATTTTCTTTGAATGAATGAAGGACAATAATTTTCCCCATTTAAACAAACACACACAAAAAAAAATTATGTCTACGAGACTATTTATGCCTAGAATATTTATGTAATGTAACTTGTCTTGTAAACGGACTAGTAGGAACAGTAAGACGGCTAATACTTACTTTCTATATAGAAAATAGCACTTATTTGTGAATTTTAAGTAATGAAGGGTTTCAAACTGAGTTTTCTGATTAATAAAAAGCCTTGATTAGATCCCACATTTATTAATTAAATAATCGCCTCTGTGTGGCTCGGCCTTAATACCCGATTGCTCAAGCGACAAGAGTTATTCTCTTATAAAATAATCTAATAAATAATGATTATGGTGATTACTCTCATACTTGTAGTGCATACTTCAAGTATTTAAGAGTCAACCAAATCTTGCGAATGCGCCAAATGCGCAGTTGCAGGAATAGACTGTGAGGGCGCCATAGGTTATCCTACGTCATCGTACTACGTCATAGTAGACGTTTAGAAGACCCACAAAATATTGGTCTGCCCGTGCACAGACCTGCACAAATATTTTTTTTAGTAAGCCAATCTTTGACTTTACGCAAGGCAACGTGCGTCGGCGCGCGCATTTAACATTCATAAAATTTTTAGTTGGCAGCTAAACGCAAGGTGCGTCGCCGACGCAGGTTGCGTTGTCGACGCAACTTGTGTTATTGATGCACCTTTCGTCGCCGACGCAACGTGCGTTGTCGACGCTTGTTATAATTCAAGCCTAAGTGAAATAAATATTTTCTTTGAATTAATGAAGGTCAATAATTTTCCCCATTTAAACAAACACACACACACATAAATAGTTGAAAGTAGAACCAACAGGCGGCCTTGTCGTTTACAGCGATTTCTTCAACATATGGTATCTAATAATTAATAACTAATTCACACTAGGAAAAAATTATGTCTACGAGACTATTCATGCCTAGAATCTTTATGTAATTTTACTTGTCTAGTATACGGACTTTCAGGAACCGTAAGACGGCTAATACTCACAAACTATTTAGAAATTGTCACAAATTTGTAAAATTCAAGTAATGAAGAGTTTAAAACTCAGTTTTCTGATTAAATAGCCTTGAATGAATAAAAAGCCTTGATTAGATCCCACTTTTCTTAATTGAATTATCGCCTCTGTGTTACCCGATCTTAATACCCGATTTCTCAAGTGACAAGAGGTATTCTCTTAAATATTGATGATGGTGATTACTCTTTAACTTGTAGTGCATACTTAAAGCATTTAAGGGTCAACCAAATCTCGCGATTGCGCCCCAAATGCGCGTGGCAGGAATAGACTGTGAGGGCGCCGTAGGTAATCCTACGTCATCGAGTACAAAAAGAAATCCACTTTGTAGTGATAGTAGACATTAAGGAGACCCACAAAACGTTGGTCTGCCCGTGCACAGACTTGCACAAATAATTTTTTTTAGTGAGCCAAACTTCGACTTTACGCAACGCAACCTGCGTCAGTGCGCGCATAAATTCATACAATTTTGAGTTGACAGCTTAACACAAGGTGCGTTGCCGACGCAGGTTGCGTTTGCGACGCATCTTGCGTTATTGACGCGCCTTGTGTCGGCAACGCAACGTGCGTCTTAGCTTGTTATAATCCAGGCCAAAGAGAAAATAAATATTTTCTTTGAATGAATGAATGACAATATTTTGCCCCATTTAATCAAACACACACACACACACACATAAAATAGTAGAAAGTAGGACCAACAGGCGGCCTAGTCGCTTACAGCGATTTCTTCAACGTATGGTACCTAATAACTAATCCACACTAGGGAAAATTTGTGTATACGAGAGTATTTATGCCTAGAATGTTTATGTTATGTAACTTGTTTAGTATACGGACCGGTAGGAACCGTAAGACGGCTAGTACTTACATTCTATTAAGAAATTAGCGCTAGATTAGATTAGATTTATCCAAAGCCTTTGATTGCATTAATCATGATATTTTGGTCAGGAAATTACAACATTATGGAATAAAGGACTTGGCCCTAAACTTGCTAAATTCATACTTTAGTCATAGCATTTAAAAAGTTGATGCGAACGGAGAGAGATCTATAATGTCTGTTGTTTCTATGGGTGTCCCCTAGGGATATATTTTGGGCCCGTTTTTAGTTCTTGTTTATGTAAATGACTTACCGTACTTTGTAAAAGATACCCATGCAATTTTCTTGTTCGCTGACGATATTTCTTTAGTGTTTAAAGTAAAAAAACAACAATTAATATATGAAGACATGAACAAGGCTATTGCAGAAGTGGTAAACTGGTTTACGGTTAATAATGTATTACTGAATGGCAAGAAGACAAAATGTTTAAAATTCTCTTTGCCAAATGTTAGATCAGTGCCCACTAATGTACAAATAAAAGGCAAAAATAAGAATCTTGTTGATTCTACAGTGTTTTTAAGCTTTACTCTAGATAATAAATTGCAATGGGGTCTTCACATTTATAAATTGACGAAAATGCTAAGTTCTGCAGCATATGCTGTAAAGAAGATACGGGGTATTTTGGACGAGGCTACAGCAAGATTAGTTTACTTTAGTTATTTCCACAGTATTATGGCCTATGGCATACTGCTGCGGGGACACGCTGCCGACTAGCACAATTTATTTGTATTGCAGAAAAGGCCTATTCGCGCGATTTATCAATTGAGACCTAGAACTTCACTAAGAGATAAAATCAGGAATATTGATATAATGACAATGCCGTCACAATATAAATATATATATGAGAACTTAATGTATGTTCATATAAATTTACACTTAATTAAGAAGAATAGTGATGTTCATAATGTTAATACGAAAAATAAAGATAAGTTTGTTGCTGGTGCTTGTCGTCTAGTCAAAGTCCACAAATAATTTATGGGTCAATGTGTACGCTTTTATAATAAGGTTCCAACAGATATTCAGAATTTACCATTGAATAAATTTTGAAGTCGCTTTTTTATTTATTTGTATCAGGCTACAGAGGCCCATAGATATAATACATATAACATACAAAATTATAAAAACAATAAACAATACATTATAGCCAATCAAAATAATATAACCTATACAACAATACCACTTATAAAATGAACACTAGACTAATAGATAATATAATAATTTTCAAAACTTAATTCTAACACTTTTTACTTAATCTCTGTGTGATACCTAATGTCGTTTCGGCGGCACCGGAAATTCTAGGTCGCCCACGGAATCGCCGGTACACCACACCCTTCGGCAAATAATCTTCCCTCATGAAGAAATTCAAATCTGCGGTGGGAACCAACACCACGAACGAGTTGAACGTACCTTCATGGCTTGATTCCAAGAGCCGGACTCTCACGAGGTACTTTTTGGTTAAGCGGATATGCTCTTCCACGTCCTTTGCCGTCACTGTGTAATGAAGGCGGGACAGGTAAAGCGCCGTCGTCGGTGTCGCAGGGCTCAGCAGAAAGTTGGGACCGGTTACTGCAGTGCCGCGAAAATTCTGATCAGCACGACGTCTACTCTTCTTCTGGGCCGTGATAAATACTTCCTCATGACAGTCCACGTCGGGGGCGCATGGGGGCTTCAACACCCCCGTTTTTTGTAGAGCTGAAGCCACCACGCGACGAGGTTGGCGCGATGCCGGTGCGCTGACGGGAGCCGCAGGCGTGGCGGGCGCTGGCGGGCGGGCAGCGGGTACGGGCCGGCGAGCGGCGGGTGCGGGCGGGCGCAGCGCGGGCGCAGGGACACGCGGTGACGCAGCCGCAACGTGTACGCCGATGCGAGTCGCGTACGTATTGGGTTCCAGCGTGGACGGCGGCAGGCGGCGGCGGTGTTTAAACTGCTGACTCGAAACTCGTGTCGCTCGCACCGCCACGGAGAATTTTCATTGTGGCTATGTCAGCAGGCGACCCGATGACTGACATAGAGTTGCGCAATGTATTCATTTGTTCACGCAACTCCAATATAGTGTTTTGAGAGGCCTCGAATTTTGCCTCAACTTTCTCCAGGTTTTCCTTCAGGAGCACGATGTCCTTCAGCAACCTGGTGACGTCGACGTGGTCGAACGTAACGTGAGGGAGCTTATTCAAATCCCTCGCTACAAAGATTGGCACTGGGGATCGGTCTCCTTCAGTAGCGTAATTATATCCTGAACGCTCCTCGGTGTCCCGTCACGTCTTCGAGACACCATCTTCTCCATCATGTTGAGTGATGAGAACAGCAGTACCTTGGCTTCGGAAATGTCCTTCTCCGAGAAGCTGGACTTGCAGATCTGCACAGCACTGACTTCGGCCATCACGTCCAACTTTTGCTGCAGAAACGCGAGGAGCTCGTTCACAACGATGTTATTTTATTTTATTTATTTATTTATTTATATATTTCAGGCAACTGAGGCCCATATTTATAAATACACAAACAACATAAATATAAAATAAACTAATACAAAATACAGACAAAGATAAAACCTAGACCTACATACAAATTATTATAAATTGTAAACTAATATATAAAAATATAATTTATTAATACCTTAAAAAATAACTATCACTTAATGTCGTTCGGCGGCACCGGAAATTCTGGGTCGCCCACAGAATCGCCGGTACACCACACCCTTCGGCCAATATTCTTCCCTCATGAAGAAATCCAAATCTGCGGTGGGAACCAACGCCACGAACGAGTTGAACGTACGTTCATGGCTTGATTCCAAGAGCTGGACCCTCACGAGGTACTTCTTGGTTATGCGGATGTGCTCCTCCACGTCCTTTGCCGTCACCGTAATATTTGCCATCGCAGCGATGCACACGCGGCAGATTGCGCCACCGCTTCAGTAATACGATATTAATATTACCAAATCGACAATACACGACCTACTCCCATAGCGCATACTGAGAGGCTATAAAAAACAAATTATGTAAAAAAAGTTATTAAAGTATATCTGAATATGTAAATGATAAAAGTCCATGGGACTGAACTGCTGTTCTATACAGGTATTTACTTTTAAGATTACTATCTACTAGGACAAATAATGTATTAGTACATAAACATGTTTAAAAAAAGAATGAACGTAGGCTCTGTGGGTTTCTTGCCGTTACTTTCCCCCACGGAGAGCACGGGAGCACGGGAGCGACTACCTATACATGCAGCATGTGTGATGCACGCTCACTTAAAAGTCTGTCTGGCGGTGGCGTGGGGGCTGGCTGGGTCACTCTTTTCCCTCAAATATGGTTGAATTGGACGATGGCTGGGCCCTGCGTTATACTCGTGAACGGGTGCTGCCTTGGTGGACTGGATTATTTTTGCTGTAGTTTTAGGTGGTTTTTCTTAATTATACTAGACATACCTATATAATATATCGAACGCGGTCCGGCTCTGTCTGGCATTGTCGAGCACGGTCCGGTCGTGGTTGGCGTGGGGTGGGTTTGCTGCGGCCATAGGACGGTCAGCGTCTCACTGTGTGTTTCCTTCCTACTTTCCTACCCCCCTCGTTTTTGACGATTGAAAGAGATATTTAATGTCCTAATCAATAAAGAAATTTTAAATTTAAAACTGAAAAAAAAAAGTGAGTTACTCGCCGTCAATATTGATGCCAAGTCCGTCCCGGTTCAGAAACCTAAAGATGTCCTCCAGTGCAATGGTGAACAACTTCGGTGATATGACATCACCTTGTCTAACACCTCGCTGCAGCTGAATACGCTTTGCGACCTTGTTCAGGAGACGAACTGACATAGTGGCGTTTTCGTACAAACACTTCAGTGCTTCAATTTCTTTATTCTTTATTGTACACAAACATGACATAATTATACAGTACAGTAACAGAGATGTACAAAGGCGAGCTTAACTCATTAATTGAGTTTTCTACCAGCAAACCTTGGAGTCATAGGAACAGGTTTAACTTAAATGCAGGTACCAAAAGTGTACACTTAAACTTAGTAAGGTGGATATGATAAACACAGTTGCCTACATAAACAAATACTATAAAAATACATACATATTACTATATATACCTATACATTATATATATTTACTAGTGGACCCGGCGCGACTTCGTTCGCGTAGCGTTCTATCCCTACACCTGCCCTACACCTACCGTACACCTACCTTACACCTACCCTACATCTACCCTACACCTACCCTACACCTACCTTACACTTACCCTACACCTACCCTACACCTACCCTACACCTACCTTACACTTACCCTACACCTACCCTACACTTACCCTACACCTACCCTACACCTACCCTACACCTACCCTACACCTACCCTACACCTACCCTACACCTGCCCTACACCTACCCTACACCTACCCTACACCTACCCTACACCTACCCTACACCTACCCTACACCTACCTTACACCTACCCTACACCTACCCTACACCTACCCTACACCTACCCTACACCTACCCTACACCTACCCTACACCTACCCTACACCTACCCTACACCTACCCTACACCTTAGGTGTGAATCTAAACCATTCCCAGATCCCCTTGAACACACACAAAAAATTTCATCAAAATCGGTCCAGTCGTTTGAGAATCGCAATCTGTCAAGGACTTTTTGGAGGTTATCAATGTGCTCCTGAAGGGAGGTACTAAAGACGATGATGTCGTCCAGGTACACTAGACAGATCTGGTTCTGTAGGCCTCGTAGGATGTTATCCATCACACGTTGAAACGTGGAAGGCGAGTTTTTGAGGCCCATGGGCATCCATGCTCCACGTTGAATGCTAGGGTCGTTAGGCACGTCCTCAGGGTCCATCTCTACCTGATAGAACCCACTGGCAAGGTAAAGCGTTGTAAAATATTGACACTTGCCCAGTTTGTCCAAAACGTCTGCTATATTAGGAATCGGATACTTATCGTCTATGGTTTTAAAATTGAGTTTACGGAAGTCCACCACTTGGCGCAACTTCTGCTTGCCAGAGGCGTCTGCTTTCTTGGGAACAACCCAAATTGGTGAACTCCATGCCGATTCTGAAGGTTTTAAAATGCCTTGGCTTAACATCTTACCTATCTAATCGATAACCTCTTGCCGATGTACAAACGGGTACCGGTAACTTTTAGTGTATACAGGGATTTCATCAGTCGCTCTGATCCGGTGTTTAATTTTGTTAGTAAATGTGAGGTTTTCGCCTTCAAGATAAAATACGTCCGAGTACTTTTTACATAAGTTTATCAGGTTTGCTTTTTCTTCTTCATTAAGGTGGTCGATACGTAGTCGAGAGATTACGTCCTTCGCACGGCTATCGTCGTGAGTGTGAGAGAATGAGACTCTACATACAAGAAAGACTCTACATTGAACATCTCAGCGTAAGTGGGGCGATCTAACGAGAATATTATGTCGTTGTTACCGGGGGTTTTCACTTCTTCTACACCTCTGCCTTTAATTACATTGGTAATACACTCTTAGATAATACAATTACACAGAACCTGTTCGGACACGTACACCTCACCATCAGAGGTATTAATTGGGAGTTTTAATAATTTAGAGCTATGAGCTGGGACAATATCCTCATACAGGTTTACGTTGCGGGAGTTGTACATTAATGTACATCCTTATCTAATTCACGGCGTTCTGTGTGGTCAGCGTCTGGTCTTTTAAGTCAATTTTTGCTTCCCATTTTGTAAATAGGTCAAGTCCAATGAGACCATCGAAGTAATCATGAAATTTATAGGTGAATAGTTTCATAGAGTCACTGTCATTAAATTCTGTGAAGGTAGAGAGTGTGATAGAGTAATTATTCCTGCTGGTGGCGTGGACGTTGGTAACTTCAAAAGGGTCATAGTTTAATTGAATGTTTGAAAAGTAAGTCCTTACCGCTTCTGGACTTATGAAAGATTGATTTGCGCCTGTATCAATGAGGAACCTTAGGGGCGGATTGGCAGTTTGAATATAATGTAACTGCCTTTGAGTCTGCAGATTTACCTCTATTTTGGCTTGTTTGACATTGAAACCTTCCGAAAATTTCCTTCTTGGCTGGTGATAGCCTGAGGCTGATCGGAGTCAATAGCAGCACAAACTGCATCCGGTTCGTCAACATAACCATCTGGATGGGTTTGGTCGTCATAGTACGCACAACCATAGTCATAAGGATAGTAGCTTGCTTACATTTGGTCAGGATAATAAGAGTCATAATCGTAACTATAGTTGGGGTATTCTGAGTATGTATGTATGTATGTAATCTCTTTATTGCATCAATTTCTAACATTACAGGAAATCAAATTATAGTTTATTATGCTAAGGCGAGCTTATCCCACAACGGGATTTCTTCCAGCTAACCTTTGATAAGCCGAGAAGACCTTTGATGAGCGGTGAAGGCAATTAAGAGTAAAAACAATTAACTATAAAGAATTTAACCCCATATATACATATGAGGATGTAAATATAGGCAGACTATAATATACTAATTACTAATCAAATACTAATACATAAATTAACAATTCCTAATATATATAAATATTCAAAATATAATAAATAAACCTATACAATATGACGACAGATATATAAATAAATAAAGCTCATTCATCAAGTTTTAAGAAAATTTTCTTCACAAGATCCTTGAAGGAGCCAGGTGTGCGGGCGAGTTGAATATCTTCAAGTAGCGCGTTCCACAAGCGAGCCGCATAAATCTTGAACGATCTCCCGTAACTAGCCGAATTAAACGAAGGAATATCCAGCTGAAGCTCTCGGCGGGGGCGCAGTCGAGGGTCGGCGGACGGGCGGAAGCTGAACCATTCGCGCAAGTACTCGGGCGCATTAGAGTTATAAAGTACCTGGTAAAGTACCGCCAGAGTATGACTATCTCTGCGGCGACGTATCGGAAGCCAATTCAATTTGCTTCTAAATTCTGATACGTGGTCAAATTTCCGCAACCCAAAGACATAGCGAATGCAAAGGTTCTGCAGTCTCTCCAATCTGGACAAAAGTTCTTCAGTGGGATCTAAGCAAGCTACATCACCATAGTCCAAGAGCGGGAGAATGAGACTCGTTACCAGCAGTAATTTGGTTTCAAAAGGTAAGAAATGTTGTAGTCTTTTAGCAAATGGAACGAAGCGAAGACCTTACGGCTGACCTCGCTAATATGGGTCGACCAAGACAGCGTTTGATCGAATATGACGCCTAGGTTCTTAACAGTCTCGCTGAACTTGATGACCGTGCCATCAAATGACAATTCAGGTAGATCGACGTTCTTCAATTTATTTATGAAATGCTGGCTACCAATCACGAGAGCCTGTGACTTAGAGGCATTCACTCTTAGACCAAAGTCCTTAGCCCAGCTCTTGATTGTGTGGAGGTCCTTATTCAATAACTCAATGGCATCACTCAGATTCGATAGAGGAGCAGATCTATACAACTGAAGATCATCAGCGTACACGTGAAAGAATGAAGAGAGAGATGAAGAGATACCATTGACAAAAATGGAAAAAAGAACGGGTGAGAGGATTCCTCCTTGAGGAACACCAGCCGCTATATCACACCAATTAGACCGGTTGTCACCAACTTTGACCAATTGTACCCGATCCAGCAGATACGACCGGAACCAGGAGAGAGCCTCCATCGACATATTCAAATTTCTAAGCACGGCCAGCAAGACATCGTAATCGACTGTGTTGAAGGCATAGCTACAATCGAGAAGGGCGAGCACCGTGAGCTCCCTTCTCTCGATGTTCAGCCGAATGTCGTCAGTGATCTTAACGAGTGCGGTGGCCGTGCTATGACCAGAACGGAACCCTGATTGATAACGGTTCAAGAGTTTGAACCTTGATAAAAGGGCGCATAATTTACGCTGAACCACTTTCTCTATAATTTTAGACAGTATTGGGAGTATTGAAATAGGCCGGAATTCCGCGAAAGAGGAAGGATTTGACTTCTTCAAGAGAGGAGTAACGTATGCTCGCTTCCAACAGGAAGGGAACAATCCGGATGACAATGAAGAATTAATTAAATGTGCAAGAATTGGTGCAATAAATTCTTTGATTGATAATAAGTCGCCTTTGTTTTAATCGTTTTGAGCAAATGTAATACGTCTTGATCTGAGACCTCCCCCAGCGCCAGAGGCTCACCTTCAAGTGCCGGTTTATTGTTAAGCTCAGCGAGGGTGCGACTCTTGATACCTGGATCCATTAAAGGAGATGATGAGCAAAAATGAAGGTTTAGGCCATCAAGATCCGAACCATCCGAACCACTGACCCTGTCCTCTCCCACACCTAATGATCGCAAAAACCTCCACAGCCTCGTCGGTGGGCACTCATCAATGGTCTTGTGGATGTATCCGCGTTTAGCATTTCGGCATTCATCATCATATCAGCCAGAAGACGCCCACTGCTGGGCATAGGCCTCCCCCAGAGATCTCCACAAAGACCGGTCCTGTGCTTTCCGCATCCAGCTGGTACCTGCGATCCTTACCAGGTCGTCGGTCCACCTTGTAGGAGGCCTACCCACGCTGCGTCTACCGGTACGTGGTCGCCACTCGAGAACTTTACTGCCCCATCGGCCATCTGTTCTTCGAGCTATGTGCCCTGCCCACTGCCACTTCAGTCTGGCAATCCTTAGAGCTATGTCGGTGACCTTGGTTCGCTTGCGGATCTCCTCATTTCTGACTCGATCGCGCAAAGAAACTCCGAGCATAGCTCTTTCCATTGCCCTTTGGGTAACAGTGAGCTTTCTTATAAGGCCCATAGTGAGTGGCCACGTTTCAGCTCCGTAAGTCATCACTGGCAACACACATTGGTCAAAGACCTTCGTCTTGAGACACTGCGGTAATTGGGACGAAAATATGTGGCGTAGCTTCCCGAACGCTGCCCAACCGAGTTGGATTCGTCGATTGACCTCTTTCTCGAAATTGGACCTACCTAGCCGGACTATTTGTCCTAGGTAAGTATGTATAGTCGTCAACCACTTTAAGTGGAGTGCCTCCAACTGTCACTGGAGTATTCACAACATGGACATTCGACATAATTTTCGTCTTGTCCATGTTCATTTTAAGACCTACTTGTTGAGAGGCACTACAGAGGTCATCGAGCATTTTGCCCAAGTCTTCCAGGGTTTCAGCCATGACTACGATATCGTCAGCAAATCTGAGGTGCGTGAGGTACTCGCCGTTAATATTGATGCCAAGTCCGTCCCAGTCCAGAAGCCTAAAGATATCCTCCAGTGCAGCGGTAAACAACTTCAAAGATATGACATCACCTTGTCTAACACCTCGCTGCAGCTGAATAGGTTTTGTGGTCTTGTCCTGGAGACGAACTGACATAGTGGCGTTTTTGTACAAACACTTCAATGCTTCGATATATCGATAGTCAATTTGGCACCGCTGCAGAGACAGGAGCACCGCCCAAGTTTCGATCGAATCGAAGGCTTTCTCATAGTCCACAAACGCCAAGCATAATGGCCGGTTATACTCTTCGGTCTTCTGTACAACCTGCCGCAGCGTATGTATGTGGTCTATGGTACTAAAACCTTTTCGGAATCCGGCTTGTTCGGGAGGCTGGAAGTCATCAAACCTGCGTGCGAGACGATTCGTAATGACTCTCGAAAACAGCTTATAGACATGGGTCAGTAGCGATATTGGTCTGAAGTTCTTCAAGAGAGCCTTATCACCTTTCTTGAAGAACAATATCACTATGCTTCTGTGCCATGCTTCCGGCGTTTTGCCCTCGAGGATGACGGAGTTGAACAGTTTCTGAAGGGTCTTAAGCACAGGTTTGCCACCAGCTTTCAGAAGCTCAGCCGTAATTCCATCATCACTCGGCGCCTTGTTGTTCTTAAGCTGTTTGAGAGCCATACTAATCTCGTACAGGCTGATGTCCGGGATATCTTCGGTGTAATGTCGGGTCAACTTGGCTCTGGGGTCTTTTGCCATCCTGGTAACAGGTGCCCGTGTTGTCGTGTATAACTGTCCATAGAACCTCTCGACTTCCCTCAAAACCTCGGACTTGGTCGAAACAACTCTGCCGTCATCCGTTTTCAGTCTCGTCAACTGGCTCTGTCCAATCGACAGATCTCTCGCAAAGACTTTAGAGCCTTTGTTCCGCTCGATCGCCGCCTCAATATTGGTAGTATTGAAGCGGCGTATGTCGCGAGTCAGAGACTTGGAGATCTGTCGATTAAGTCGCCTAAATTGAGAGACATCATTCCGCGTCTTTCTTCGATGAGTTTGAGGGTATCGTCAGAAATTTTGTTTGTTCTGTTTGTACGGCAGGCCTTATAAAACTTCGACCCAACCGTATAGACAGTTTCCACGAACCTGTTATTATAGTCGTCCACGTCGACGCACTCTCCTAGGCACTCAAAGCGATTTTGTACTAGGGGCCGTGGCCTGTGTGTGCTTGTCATGGGGGGGGGGGGGGGGGGGGGGGGTTGTTGCCATAATCGCCACGCTTAGCAGGCGGGTTCGCAGTGCAGTAGATGTAATTGTACCCGAAACATGCTGCTGCCCATCTTCCGGGTCATTCCCTTAGTCGCCTCTTACGACACCCACGGGAAGAGATGGGGTGGTGCTATTTTAAGTGGCGGCACCACACACCACTTTCGGCATTGTCGATTGCATACATTTCGGAGAGAAATGTAATTTCTTGGTTCCGAGGAGAAGGATCATGCCGAAATCTCAGCCATAGCTCTATCTCTTTTAGCCATGAGAGCCTTAATGTCAGGCGTGAGTCAGGGCGAAGGGAGGTGCTTTACTCTGACTGGTACAATTGGAGCATGCCTGTCATACACTCCCAAGACAATAGAGTTGAATGATAGTATTTCCGCGTCCACATCCTCAGCGGAAAATACGGAGCCCCAATCAGCATTCTGCAAATCCCCTATAAGAGTATCCTGATCTATTTCCGAAATCTTCCGCAGAAATATGACTTTATGCCTCTTCTTCGGCGGGCGTATCCTGAAACAACCGAAGATTTAATAATGTGCAGAGAAGGCGGGTGCTCTGAACTGTCCATGCGCATCAGCCAGTTGGAGAGAGGAAGTAATCACAAGATCCAGGAGGGATGGTGGACCATTATGGGGAAAATGTGTGGGCCCGAGTGGCAAGGAATGAAGGTCGATATTCGGTCGAATTTAACAGAGAAAAGAGATTTCGTGAGCGAACATCATACCTCACCAAACAGGTGTTGAAATCCCCCGGACGCAAGACCGCTAGTATAGACTCCAGGCCACCAAAATAATTAACGTGGCTATCGGGACTGTAGAACACGCCCAATAATATTTTGGTATGATGTAAGCAGACTTCAAGAAAAAGGTGTTCTGCAGTATTACGCACTAAAGGTGACTGTGAGACAATTGTACATGGGATATCACCGCGCAGATAAATGGCGACTCCACCCCCCGCAACAATTTTGCCTCCATGTCCACCGCCGTCACGTGCTTACGCTCTGTCGTTCCTAATTAATCTGAAACCAGGTAGAGGATACAAAGTAGACGGTAATGACGGCTTAAGAAACGACTCCGAGATCAGTAACGCGTGGATATTCTGATTTGTGAATGTAGCCGTTAAATCGGCATAGTGGGCAGCGACGCTTTGAGCGTTAATGTGCACTACATTAAAATTTTTCTAAAAAGAGTTAAAGCAACTTGTATGTCATCCCATAAGGAAGGTCCATGGCCGTCAGTACCTGCACAAGACTGTAGATCATCTGACGAAGAAAATGAAAGAAATACCTCTGAATCCCCACTTGATGAGTTAGACATGAGCTATAGGTACATATACTTATTACTTACAAATAAAATAAATATAAATTAAATAGATACCAATTATTGACTATACTTTGTAGTTTACTGGCACTTCAATCTATTCATTGCCGGTAACAGTTTCACCATAAAATATCACAAGAAAAAAAGGAAAAAAAAAAACGTAAAAACACATTAAATCACAAAAGTGGTTTTGGACTCAAGTAAAATTATAAGCAGGCAGTCTTTAAAATAAAAAAAAGTAATAGTAATATTCAGCCGAGTAATAGTCAGCCGTACTAGTGCACTCGTTTACGTTCATCTCACGACTCTTGATATAGTTATTTCGAGGTGGATTTCCATGCTTGCTCCAATCATGGCCGGAATTACCGGTAGGGGGTAACGCTCTGGGCGTGAATTGTTGGACACCACTCATTGGTCGTGGAGTGAAATTCTGATGCTGCTGTGGACGGGGCTGAAGCCTGAACATATTACTCCTAGGGTTGTAATTAGGAGGTGGAGCATCAAACATACGTTGGGTATTAGAAATATGTCTGGGCTGCTGCTGTGGGAATGCAAACCGGAAAAGCTGGGCTACTGATGGCAAAGGCTGTCGAGGTGACGGCTGTTGCCATGGAGGCAAGGGGATTTGTGCGTGCATGGGACCCAGTGGAGGCATCACTATTGGTGCTTTAAGGCCTTGATGGTGCCTGGGGTGAATATCGTTATTGCGTCGCTGAAGGTACATTATGTTCAGCTCCTCCTGTACAAATTTCAGAGCATCCTCTATACTACCTGGTCTCATGCAGCGGATGCGAGACCCAAGAGGCTCTTGAAGTAGTTGTACAAAAGCCTGCATAGCCAACTTCTTGTCCAGTACACGCTTTGCCTCAATGGTAATGGGAATATCATAATGCAAGGATATGTACGTCATAATTGTGCAGAACAGGGTCTGACAATGATCATAAAATTGCTGTGGTGTTTTTGAACCTTGAGAGGCCAAAGAGAGGTCATTATACAGAGTGGGTTCATCCCTCTGATTCGCGAAGTTATTAATCAAAGCATCGCGGATGCCTTGCCAACTATCGGGAATGCCATTCGAATTTATTATAGTAGCGGCTGGGCCGTTAATCTTATTTAAAATACCATTAATTAAAGATAAATTATTCAATTCTGAACCTGGCTCTGCGCTTATATATCTCGTAACAATTCCGTTGCAGATTTTGATAAAATGGGTCAGTATATTTGGATTGCCATCGAAGTCTAGCACTGGGCGTAAGGCTTTAAAAATTAAATCCGCGTTAGCGCCAGGCGGCGCAGTGTTGATGCGGCGAGATTGATGCGGCGGTCGGCAGTTAGTCGTATCTAGGTCAATTCTTGCTTTAAGGTATTCAAATAGAAGCGATCCGTAATTAACGAGATAAATTAAAGATTTAAAACTACTTACACACTTAATACAAATAAATAATGCTTACTGTATATCTGCCCGATTTTACCATCACTACCTAAATTTTTTGGGGCTGTCCTAATTAGCAACGGTCGTGCAACCATGGTCGTACGACCAGTAGGGCCTGACCTCAAAACAGCACGTCGCAAGACCGTTGCCAATTATAACAACACCTTATAGAACTTAATCAATCCAGGTACCCATGGATAGACGAAGTCCGGAAAGACATAAGAACACCAGATATTTATCTGGGAACAAGTGGTGCAGGATAGGAACCAATGGTTAATTCTTGGGTATGAGGCCAAGATCCACTTCAGGTCGCTGAGCCAGCGAAGTAAGTAAGTATAGAACGTGAAGTGAACAATTATCATTAAAATAAAATTTAAGTTTTAGGAGTCCTTTATAACTTAGTAATGTGGTGTGTGATGCCGCCACCTAAAATAATAGTACCACCCCATCTCTTCCCGTGGGCGTCGTATGAGGCGACTTAGGGAACAGTAGAGCAGCATCTTTCCGGTACATTTACATCTACTGCACTGCGATCGCCAACCCTGCCGAGCGTGGCGATCATGCCCCCCGCCCCACTGCGGACCGACAAAAAGCTCGTGGAAATGGAGAAAATGGTAAGCAGATTACATTGGGACATTATAGGGTTATCTGTAGTCCGACCAAAGGGGGAGGACTCGATAATCCTGAAGTCCAAAAATCTGCTTTACTTCCGGGAGGGGCGACTAACTGTCCCTCGCGGTAAGAAGCGAACACAAGTTGAGAGGGGGGCAATTTGGAGTTGGAAGTCGGAACGCTAGATTCTGACTGGCTTTATGGAGAAGGGGGGACTCTTAATGATGAAATCATTTTTCAGAAAGCCGGATCATCGCAGATGGTCTTGGGTTAGTCCCGAAGGTTTCACAAAAAATGAGATTGATCATCATTCAATCAGATTCATCCTTTCTACGAAACGACACATATTCAATGATGTCTCGGTGATTAATAGCGTTTAAATTGGCAAGGATCACCGCTTGGTAAGAGGCACATTGAATATTAATCCCCAGCTAGAAAAAACAAGATTGATGAGGTCCACGCTCCGGCCTATACCCATCCAAATCCAAAACCCCGAGAGCTTTCAACTCGAATTACAAAATCGCTTCGAGTGCCTCGGAGAGTGCGTCGACGTGGACGACTATAATAACAGGTTCGTGAAAACTGTCTATACGGTTGGGTCAAAGTTTTATAAGGCCTGCCGTACAAACAGAACAAACAAAATCTCTGACGATACCCTCAAACTCATCGAAGATAGACGCGGAATGACTCTGCAATCTTCTGATGAGGTATCTCAATTTAGGCGACATAATCGACAGATCTCCAAGTTTCTGACTCGCGATATACGCCGCTTCAATACTACCAATATTAAGGCGGCGATCGAGCGGAACAAAGGCTCTAAAGTCTTTGCGAGAGATCTGTCGATTGGACAGAGCCAGTTGACGAGACTGAAAACGGATGACGGCAGAGTTGTTTCGACCACGTCTGAGGTTTTGATGGAAGTCGAGAGGTTCTATGGACAGTTATACACGACAACACGCAACAACGGGCATCTGTTACCATTATGGCAAAAGACCCAAGAGCCAAGTTGACCCGACACTACACCGAAGTTATCCCGTACATCACCCTGTACGAGATTAGTATGGCTCTCAAACAGCTTAAGAACAACAAGGCGCCGAGTGATGATGGAATTACGGCTGAGCTTTTGAAAGCTGGTGGCAAACCTGTGATTAAAACCCTTCAAAGGCTGTTCAATTCCGTCATCCTTGAGGGGAAAACGCCTAAAGCATGGCACAGAAGCATAGTGATATTGTTCTTCAAGAAAGGGGATAAGGCTCTCTTGAAAAACTTCAGACCAATATCGCTGCTGACTCATGTGTATAAGCTGTTTTCGAGAGTCATTATGAATCGCCTCGCACGCAGGTTTGATGACTTCCAGCCTCCCGAACAAGCCGGATTCCGAAAAGGTTTTAGTACTATAGACCACATACATACGCTGCGGCAGGTTGTACAGAAGACTGAAGAGTATAACCGGCCATTGTGCTTGGCGTTTGTGGACTATGAGAAAGCCTTCAATTCGATCGAAACTTGGGCAGTGCTCCAGTCTCTACAGTGGTGCCAAATTGACTATCGATATATCGAAGCACTGAAGTGTTTGTACGAAAACGCCACTATGTCAGTTCGTCTCCAGGACAAGACCACAGAACCTATTCAGCTGCAGCGAGGTGTTAGACAAGGTGATGTTATATCACCGAAGTTGTACACCGCTGTACTGGAGGATATCTTTAGGCTTCTGGACTGGGATGGACTTGGCATCAATATTAAGGCCGGAGTAAGCCCTCGTACGCGCTGATCGGTCTGCATGCGTCGCCCCCTACCTGGATGAGCTCGCATAACTTCCCTTTGTTTTCCGTTAGATTTTTGACTTTTGAAAAGAAATTAATTAACGTAATTCTAATTCAATAAATACTTTTTCACTTTTTCACTTATTAACGGCGAGTACCTCACTCAACTCAAATTTACTGACGATATCGTAGTCTTGGCTGAAACCCTGGAAGACATGGGAAAATCGGGCTCGATGACCTCTGTAGTGCCTCTCAACAAGTAGGTCTTAAAATGAACATGGACAAGACGAAAATTATGTCTAATGTCCATGTTATGCCTACTCCAGTGACAGTTGGAGGCACACCATTTGAAATTGTTGACGATTATACATACCTAGGACAAATAGTCCAGCTAGGTAGGTCCAATTTTGAGAAAGAGGTCAATCGACGAATCCAACTCGGTTGGGCAGCGTTCGGGAAGCTACGCCACATATTTTCGACCCAATTACCACACACTTTGACCTTTGACCAAGACCTTCGTCAGTTGTCAGTGATGACTTACAAAACCAAAACGTTACCCAAAGGGCAATGGAAGAGCTATGATTGGAGTTTCTCTGCGCGATCGAATCAGAAATAAGGAGATCCGCAAGCGAACCAAATTCACCGACATAGCTCTAAAGATTGCCAGACAAAAGTGGCAGTGGGCAGGGCACATAGCTCGAAGAACAGATGGCCGATGGGGCAGTAAAGTTCTCGAGTGGAGACAACGGAACGGAAGACGCAGTGTCGGTAGGCCTCCTACAAGGTGGACCGACGACCTGGTAAGGATCGCAGATACCAGTTGGATGCGGTAAGCACATGACAGGCCTTTGTGGAGATCTCTGGGGGAGGCCTATGCCGAACATTGGGCGTCTTCTGGCTGATATGATGATGATGATGATTACAACTTAGTAAGTGATGGTAGAACGGCGCATTCATCAACATATTTAACATTTATTTTGTTGTCTGGTTCTGAAATAGATTTGCTTTCTATTGCTACATCATAAAAAAAGTGCACCAACTGACAATACGAATCTCCATAATATTTATCGACCTCATTTGCACAGAACATTCCCTGATGTATATAAGTGTGAGAACTGGCACTTGATGTCAAATTTTTACATTTTACTTTGCTACTTATAAAATTATTTCAATCATGATTTTATCTGTAATGTATCATAGTATAAGAGGAACCCCTTCTATTTTCGCACCCCTCCCGCTTATTGCTATATAAGGCGCAGCAGTAGCGCATGCCAGTTTCTTGCTTCCTGGCGCTCGTCGGCTACGCATCGGTTTTGCTGCTCCGTTATTTTGTTCCGGTCACGTGAGCCACTTGGTTTTCGCTTATTTTCTGATTTGGTGCCTATTTGTGTTGTAAGTAATTGCTGCTTTGTTTCGTGTGATTTATTTTCGGAATAGCATTCAAAATTGTAATAAAATAAAATAAAGACGGTTGTTAATCAGTACATGTTATTTTTTTAAATCGTTTCCACTTCTGAATCTTATAATAGTGTATTTATTAAATGAATAAATGAATATACTAGAGGTATATTCAAAGTCTCCTTAGTGGCGGGCAACGCCATTAAGGAGCGCTCCTGATGTTGCTGATGTCCATAGGCGGTGGTGACCACTTTCCATCACGTGACCGGCATTCTGATTTCTGTTTTGTCTGCCGTAGTACATAAATCAAAAATTTTATGCACATAACTTGCAAAACAGATAGCCGATTGAGCAGTAATATTCGGAGTAGCGATCATGTATCAGTAGAAGCAGTGGGGGTAGACCTCTCACAACGTGGACGTTTATGGAGATATCTGGGGGAGGCCTATGGCCAGCAGTGGGCGTCTTATGGCTGATATGACGATGATGACTATATGAAAATATATTTGACGGATCACGGTCAATAGTATGGACTCATGTGGTCAATAGTACGGACTCATGACGATGAAAACGGAAGTGGGAGTGCGCCCTCTGGTGGGGCGTGCTGACAGAGTCTCGACGGCACGACTCGGGCCGAGTGGCGGCCATTCTTGGCGCGACCGCCGCCGAGGAGTGACGCGTCTTGAAACTGTCTCCACATTTCGTTTGTTTACGTTTGAAGTTCGTTAATAGAAAGTGTTATTTACGTTTAAAAATAAAGTAATTTTAAAATCACCTTTGAAATAAGAAAGTAAATTACCTCAACTGCCTACATTTGTAATACCGCTCTGAATTCTAGTGAAATTATAAGTGATGTGCAAAAATGAAATGGAATAAATACAGTGGAGTAAATGTGAACCTTTTCTTTAATTTATCTGGACGAATACGACCTAATACTGATATCACCACCCTGATGACAATGATCCTGATACACCCCTTTCCTTCACGCGACGACATCAGAAGCGGTGATGACGAACGCAACGCCCAAGAGATGGTATGATGAAAAGCAACAAAGAAAATGCAGATACGCTACGTGAAAGCGTAATAATAAAAGAAAGGTGATTACTCGATCCAGTTGAGTTGCCTACATTAAAATGAAAAATTATTTAACATGTTCAAAGCGCAGCCAAGAGTCCAAACACCCCGAGATATAAGACAAAGACTTCGTCAGAAAGATTGGGGGATTCATAAAGTAAACAGCAGATCATCTGTACCAAATGGGTCATGGTCAAGGCAGACCCCGGGCCTTCGAGAGCACCACTGGGATATCGACAACATTATTAAAAATCGAGTGAAACTTACTATGGACGGCACTTTGGTATGGCTTCTTTGTTTTTGTTAAATTTAATTTAGATTACTCATGTAAAATATTTTCCTTTTTAAATATAAAATTGAGTTAGTTAAATAATTTGCGTAGTTCTAAATTAGCCAGCTAAAGTTTATTCAATGACTTTAAAGTAAACGCTTACATTTAGATTCATTTAGCAGTGTGGTTTGACACCACAAGTAAATTAATTGCTTAGATTTCTGCAGATTAAATAAAATCAAACAATAAGAAACGGTGTATATTAATTTTTTATTTTTGTTTTACTAATACAATTATTTTCTTCTATTGCATAACAATGGTGCACAACGGTTCGCTTCACCTACGAGAACAACATTGGAATGCAACGCTGGACTGGTAGCCTCAACGTGATTGTTTCAACATGGGACGACGATGGTAGACAATCTGCGAGTGTACATGACTGAGAAATGATGTGATATTAATAGTTCCTCTCTATCTGGTGAGTCCTATACATAATTATTATTTAGTAAAAACCTGTGCTGAAGAGGCTCCCTAGCGGATTTTAGGAGTTATTTACTTTGACAATTAAGAAAAGTATTCTGACAGAAACACTATTGATACCCTTAGTATAGAGAATGGCAGGTTTATTTGTATCTTTAGTGAAACTACAAACAGAAAGAATGTAAACAAAACATAAACAACGTCAGTTACGTCAGTGTTACAATTTGTTGGTAAAAATGTCAAAAACTACTGCTAAGTTTAAAAATGTTAGCTTTTGCGGGTACCTATGTCAATTAATGTAGGCTGTCTGATAGAAAGTTACTAAGAAAAAAAATCACTCCACAAAAATAGTAAGAATTATGTTAAATCCGTCCCAATGTCAAACAGTGTTTATAGTAAAAAAAGTGTTATTTAATCTAAGATTATTTTACCATCTTGAAACATGGTGCGCTATGATTTTACGTATTACCAACATCACGTCAGTTATCAGAAAACAAGAATAAGAAATACTTGGAAAGCATAGTGCTATTATTTTTATAAATTGAGTACGTAAGCATAGTTATGGTGGTGCTGCTGCTGACTGACTTCTTCTTCTTGATCGTTGCCTCACTGCTGAGGATCCTGATCCTGATCCTGATCTTCGGTAAACTGCATGTCTCCATGAATCGATGTTTCGATGAATCGTTCGGATATTTGGTCCACCCATCTTTTCGGACTTCGGCCTCTGGGTCTCTTGCCTTCGACTTTTCCCGTCACCATAAGTCGTTCCAGATTGCTGATTAAGTAAATATTTGATAATAACAGTGTGGCAGGGATGCCGTAGCAGTGAGTTTGTGGAACATTAGCTGGTGTACTTTAGGATGTTGTCTTAGAGATAGGATAGGCTTCACATAGGCTTCGAATGTGCAAATTCAATAACGACCCCGCGATCTCCGCGATTTCTATGCGAGCGGGAGGGTGCAAACATGTATCGAGAGAAAAAAAAAAAAAATTATTAGCGTGTTTGTTTACATTTAACAGGAGAAATTCGAACGAAATTTTCCATATTTCAGTATAATGTTTGTTATTGTGGTCGTAGTTTCCCAATGTTGTAGAATAGAGAGATAAGATATCCGCGGTAAAAATGGGATCACCGATATACGTTCCTTTTAATACTACAAAAAAAAGGTAGTTTGGTTAGTAACGTAATTTTATATTAGTATCAAGTTATTTAACGAAAAAAAAAAGTAAACACGAGTAAGTGAACTGATTGACGGTAGATAATTTCGAATTATGTTTTGAGTAACTAAAGATAAACCTGTGACTTAGTTCGACCGAAAACCATGTGTACTAAGTCAATGTGACTTAGTTTGACCTGGATAAAGACTTTGTTAGACGGATCAATCTAAGACGCTAACCCAATACGTGACGACTATCGAGCCGAGGTTTTTATGAGATTTATGTGATCGTTTTGTTTTCTCAAAATTTGTTGCATCATCGGATGAAGGTGATCGTGTTTTATCAGTGATGGTGGGCTAATGGAGCCTATGGGAGAGTTTTATGGTTGCTTACCGGCCTGATGGAGGCTATGGGAGCGTGGCTAATAGCAGGTAGATGTTTTAAGCTTTGTGAGAAAGTGTTGAACGATAACGATGATGAGGAAGTCCAGATATTTTGGTGATAGTTCAATAGCCGGTTTTATAAATTATTTTTAGCTTCGAGTACTGAAATTTCCTTGATTACTGATATAAAGTAACTATTTTGAGTTCTGTTGTTGTGCCAGTAAGATGACAGTGTAAGCAATGGTGAGATTTCATATCCTTCTGCCAGTACAAGTTTTTAAGTACCTGAATTGTTGTTGAGGTCAAACATCCAGATTTATTTGGCTGACTTGGAGTGACCCGGGAGTCATGTGTGTGACTCATTGGGCTAAGAGCCCCGAAAGTCTCGGATGTTGTGGCTGTAGATAGCAAATTTTATTTTGTAATTTTTTTAGAAGGCGGTTTGATATGGGATGCCTTCGTTATTACAAACATTGTTAAATGGTTTCAAAATGGGAGCTTAAACAGTTAAAATCGATGACGATGATTATTGCTTGTTTAGTTTTGGTGTGGCAACAAATGGACTATTGTTACCTATAACTGGCGTATCAAATAGACGTGAGAGCTTCTTATTATTAAACTTCTGATTTAGTTTTGATATTGGGCAGTAGAAATAATGTTTATTTTTATTTTATTTTATTTTGTTGTTTTTGTAGAGATGACACCGTAAACAGTTGTTCGGATCTGTGACGATTACTTGTTGTGTAACTCGTAGACCGTTATTGACCGGGTCATGATAGCAGATAGACTGTTACCTATCACTGACTTAGTACAGATTTGGTCGAAGGATTGACCACAAGCTGAGAATCTATAGACAGCTTCTATTTATTTGTCCCGCCTGTGTGGCTCCCGCCTGTGTGGCTCCCGTCTGTGTGGCTCCCGCCTGTGTGGCTCCCGCCTGTGTGGCTCCCGCTTGTGTGGCTCCCGCCTGTGTGGCTCCCGCCTGTGTGGCTCCCGCCTGTGTGGCATCCCGCCTGTTTGGCATTTCGCCTGTGTGGCATAGTCTGTGTGACATTAAGTCTGTGTGGTATTTAGCCTGTGAGGCATTCTACCTGTATGGCATTTCGCCGGTGTGGCATTATGCCTCTGTGAAATTTACCCGTGTGTGACATCTTACCTGTATCGTGCTTTGGTAGACGTGACACAGGATATATGATGAATAAACTCATAGTTTGACGATTAGAGTGGCACTGACCAGAGTGACACCCAACCTGTGTGGCACCTAGTCTGTGTGGTATTTCGCTTGTGTGCAGGTCCAGTTGCGTGGCGGCCTGGTTGCGTGGCGGCCTGATTGCGTGGCGGCCCGACTGATGGCGTCCGTCGTGTGGTGGTTCGTCGCCTGTGTGTCATTTCTCCTGTATGGTAACATTACTTATTCTTTTTAAATTAGGATGGCGCTGACGGATGACCAAAAATCATATGGCATTTAATGAAGGAGTGTTTCAATCCCACTCGAAGTAACATTGGGTCTTTTGCTGAGTACTGAAAATTTGATGTAGGTATGTCACATATTTGTAGTGAATCTAAGTACCTACAGTAATGGACGTCGGGGACGATACGCGAGCTCTGTGATTGGGGCTTGTTTCCCACTCAACAAGAGCATCAAGGGGAAAACACTGGTGACGATGATTAAACCTTCTTCATTGGTGGTAATTGTGATACGGTTTATGAACCGTCTGGTGTTATACCTTGTCACGCCTCTCTAATGAACTGAAGTCGTAGCTGAATTTATGTCGGCAACTTATAAAGAATAATTTATGTACAAGATGATGTTGTTATCTCTCAATCTACAGAAGTTTAGTATGATAAATGATAATGGACGTATGTTTTATGTGAAGAATTGGTGGGTTAATGCAGTCGTGATAGATCCAATCACATGATTCATAAGACTTATTTGGGTGATGTGTTGTGGTCAGAAGTGACCGAGCGAATATAGTACTGTGCTATGGTTTTCATGTTTCAGATTACACACGAGGACGTGTGTACAGCAGGACGGCCGTGACGGATCACGGTCAATAGTATGGACTCATGTGGTCAATAGTACGGACTCATGACGATGAAAACGGAAGTGGGAGTGCGCCCTCTGGTGGGGCGTGCTGACAGAGTCTCGACGGCACGACTCGGGCCGAGTGGCGGCCATTCTTGGCGCGACCGCCGCCGAGGAGTGACGCGTCTTGAAACTGTCTCCACATTTCGTTTGTTTACGTTTGAAGTTCGTTAATAGAAAGTGTTATTTACGTTTAAAAATAAAGTAATTTTAAAATCACCTTTGAAATAAGAAAGTAAATTACCTCAACTGCCTACATTTGTAATACCGCTCTGAATTCTAGTGAAATTATAAGTGATGTGCAAAAATGAAATGGAATAAATACAGTGGAGTAAATGTGAACCTTTTCTTTAATTTATCTGGACGAATACGACCTAATACTGATATCACCACCCTGATGACAATGATCCTGATACACCCCTTTCCTTCACGCGACGACATATTTTACAAGGCTTAACACAACGGAATGTATGACACTGCTAAAGTTTATTTAAGAATTAATGAATAATATAATATCTATTGTACTAGCTTTTACTCGCAACTTCGTCCGCGTAAAATTCATTTATGCCGTATTGCCGCGTAATGTGTAGCCTATTTATCATTTTGGGATATAAGCTACAATACTGAAAAATAGCATAGTACATTTCGGTCACCACCCAATTTCCGCCATTTTGAAAAAATATCGATTTTGCGGCTTCTCATAAAACTTATGCCAATCGATAGGAAACTTTAATATCTATCGATTGCTATGTTCAAAAATGTCAAAAACGGTATACCTTGCGAGATATCGCAAATCAAAGATTATCTACCGACACATGGGGAACAAATACCTCCTACTAAGTTTTCTCATAGTCAAATATCTTCTAAACAAATGAACCGATTTCGATTAAATAAATTTAGGAATAATTTCGATGAAAATACCTTTCAAATACAGGAAACCGCATTAAAATTGGTTTATTCGTTCGGGAGCTACAGATAGACGGATCGTCATCGTCCTAGCACTTATCCCGGCCTCTGCCAGGGTCCGCTTTCCTAATCTTCTCCACTTCGCCCGGTTTTCGGCATCCCCTTGTCGTAAGCCGTTGGCTCTCGCATTGGACTCAGCGATGTCAATCCATTGCTTCTTGGGCCGCCCACGGAGCCTCTTTCCTGATACCGGTAGATTCAGGCACCTATTTCCCACGTATCCCTGAGGCTTACGCAACACGTGACCAAACCAGCGCAGACGAACCTCCTCGATCTTATCTGCGATATCCCTCACATCAAGGCTGCCACGGATGTACTCGTTACGTACTCGATCGAGTCGCGTAACTCCGCACATCCAGCGCAGCATTTTCATTTCGTTGGCGTGGAGTTCGCGAACGTGTTTCGTCAGCGCTGGCCATGTCTCGCAGCCATAGAGCATCACCGGTCTAATTATACTCTTGTATATAAGCCCTTTGAGCTTTACAGGGATTTTACGGTCACATATGACTGCCGTGAGTTCCCGCCATTTGGCCCAAGCCGCAGAGATTCGGGATTTGACATCGGGGCCGATATCGCCGGACTCGTGCATCACGGATCCGAGGTAATTGAATTTATCTGTTCTATTGACAGCTTCGTTACCTATACGAATGGTGTCGGGATCCGCGCTGCAGCTGGCCATATACTCTGTTATGGCGATATTCATCTTCAAAGCACAGTTTTCTAGCACATCCTTCTACGTGTTTACTCTGGTCTCAAGATCTTGCCTAAGCTTGCTCACCAGTACAATGTCGTTAGCGTACTTCATAAGCCAAGGAGGCATGTCCTGAATTTCCGCAGAGAGGGCATCGAGCACTATGCAAAATAAGTAAGGACTTAACACAGAACCCTGGTGGACCCCTACAGTAATCGGGAAGGGTTAGTATGGCCTACGATGGTTTTGACAACAGCTCCAGTATTGGCATACATATCCTGTATAATAGAAATGTACGCTTCGGGCACAGACTTTGCTCTCAGAGCCCACCAGATTATCTCCCGAGGGACACTGTCGAAAGCTCTCTGCAGGTCGAGAAATGCGTAATGCAACGGTTGATTCCTACTGCAATGGGACTCCTGGAGGACCTTGAGAGCAAAGACTGGATCCATGGTGCTGCAGCCCGGCCTGAAGTCGTATTGGCATTCCGACAAGGAGCATTCCTGGCGAAGTCTCTGGTCAACAATCTGTTCGAATAGCTTCATTGTGTGGCACATAAGTTTGATACCTCGATAGTTGCCGCACTCTTGCACACTGCCTTTACCTTTATAGATTGGTGTGATAATTTACGCGCCACGCGTCAGTTATAAGCCCCGTAGCTACAATCCTGTTAAATAGCTCAGTGGGCAAGAGTACGCCCCGGGTCCCCATTGTCTTCCAGGTTTCTATGGGTATTCCGTCATGTCCAATAGCTTTTCCGTTCTTCATACGTACCAGAGACCTCTCCATCTCATCAGGGATGATCGGGCTTATCATGCCAAGGTTTGCAGTTTGAAGCTGTTGTGGTACGTAGTTGTTGGAATCGTTAGACAGTTCCTTGAAATGACAGCACCACCGGTCTTTAATAGAGTTTGCACTTGTAAGCAAAACGCCATCCGTACCTTTTATGGCAACACCGTTTGTCACATCCAGACTGGCTCGACTCCACGGTTTTGCCAGCTTGTAGACAAGCTTGTGCCCCTCCACAGAATCCAACGCATCGTAGAGCGTATCCAGCTGGGCCGATCGCGTCTTTGCCACCGCTATTTTAGATCACCGCTTTGCTCCCAAGTACACGTCCTTATCCGATAGTGAGTTACTGTGCTGCCATTTCTTGAAACATGCCTTTTTGTCCCTGACCGCTTCCTGCACCTCACCATTCCACTACCCCGTATCCTTGTCAATTCGTCGGACGCTTTCGACGTGCCGAGTACTGTTCGTCCGAGTTTGAGGATGGATTTCTGATAGTGACACCGAAGCTCATTGAAGGTTTCACCCTTTGCGCTCCAATCGAGGCTTTCGGCTGCCTCCATGAACTCCTGGCTCGTGCTGCTCAGAGCGTAGCGCAGCGTTCTGCCTTAGGCCGTCTACTACTCACCCGGACGATCATGACAAGGACTCGGTGCTGTGTAGTGAGGCATTCCCTCTGGATGATCTTGCACTGGGATACGTGACCGATGACACGTCTTCGGTTCAGCAGATAATCGATCTGTGATTGGTGCGGGCCACTTTTGTAGGTCGTTCGTTTCGGAGGTGTTCTGGTCTTTTCTGGAAGAAGGTGTTGACTACGGTTAATTCGGCAGCCAGTGAGGTTCGGAGAATATCTTCTCCCTCACTGTTTCGCAGGCCATAACCAAATCCATCGTGTACCCGACCGAATTCCTCGCTCCTCTGGCCCACATGACCGTTGAGGTCCGCACCAACCACAATCTGTTCTGAGGATAGTATACGTGGCAGGGTATTTACGAAACTCTTACAGAAGGCAGTCTTTTCGGTGTCGGCGCAGCCGGACTGGGGAGCATAGGCGCTAATGAGGTTGGTTGTTATACTCTCAATTTGCGCCTTGATCACCATGAGTCGATCGCTCACTCTGTTCACCTCCAGAATGCCGTTCCGGAACTCGTCGCCCTCCACAATAGCGACCCCATTCCTCCCTTCTGCCGATCCTGTGTACAACAGCTTGTATCCCTGCCCGATTTCCCTAGACTTGGAGCCACGCCACCTCGTCTCTTGCAGGAATGCAACCTGAACGCGGCGCCTGTGTAAGTTTAACGCGTGTATCCGTCTATCTGTAGCTCCCGAACGGATGAACCAATTTCAATGTTGTTTTCTGTATTTGAAAGGTCTTTTAATCGAAATTATTCCTAAATTTATTTAATCGAAATCGGTTCATTTGTTTAGAGGATATTTGACTATGAGAAAACTTAGTATGAGGTATTTGTTCCCCATGTGTCGGTAGATAATCTTTGATTTGCGATATCTCGCAAGGTATACCGTTTCTGACATTTTTGAACATAGTGATCGATAGATATTAAAGTTTCCTATCGATTGGCATAAGTTTTATGAGTGGCCGCAAAATCGATATTTTTTCAAAATGGCGGACAGTGGGTGGTGATTTTCTCCATAGTAAATGTTCAATGCTATTTATTCTAAATCCTATCTAAATAAATTAGTAGGATAGCGCTTAAAGTATTTGAGGTATCAGAGATACTTACAGCCTTTTTAAAATATATTTTTATTGTAAATAAAAACAACATTGTTGAACAAAAATTACATTTAGGCCAATCAAATCTTATAAAAAATTGCTCTAAAACGCAAAGCGCGATGTAATGCTGCATTTTTGTTATGTTATTTGGATCCCTCAAGAGAGAGCGAAATTACATTTTGCAAGCAAAATAAAATTGAGCTTCCTGCGTAATACGTGAAAAACTGCGAAATTTAGAGACTTTTTCACTTTTTTGTCTAAAAATCAAAAACTATGCATAATTCGACTTATAATGATTAATAGATTTTAAGTCCTTATATTTTTCATAATTTAAGCCCAAACGCAGCTCTATAAAGAATGACCAAGTTATGAGTCTTCAAAGATGTTGCATTTCTCCCGAAAATTTACAATTTTAAGTTTTGCTTCCGTCCAGAGCAAATTATTCTGGGTACCGATGGATAGACGAAGTCCGGAAGTACACCAGATAATGATCTAGGAACAAATGTGCAGGATAAGGACCAATGGTTAATTCTTGTGTCGGAAGCCAAGATCCACTTCGGGTCACTGAGCCAGCGAAGTAAGTAAGTATAGAACGTGAAGTGAACAATTATCATTAAAAATCTGTCACTTAAAGTATTAGGAGTCTTTTAAAACTGAGTAAGTGATGTTAATTTGTCGTCTGGTTCTGAAATTGATTTGCTTTCTATTGCTACATCATAAAAAAAAGTGCACCAACTGACAATACGAATCTCTATAATATGTATCGACCTCAATTGCACAGAATATTCACTGATGTATATATAAGTATGAGAACTGGCACTTAATGTCTGGTTTTTACATTTTACTTGGCTACTTATATAATTATTTCAACCATAATTTTATCTGTAATGTATTATAGTGTATTTATTTAATGCATAAATGTATATACTAGAGGTATATTAAAAGTCTCCTTAGTGGCGGGCAACGCCATTAAGGAGCGCTCCTGATGTTGCTGATAGGCGGTGGTGACCACTTTCCATCACGTGGCCGGAATTTTGTTTTCTATTTTGTCTACCGTAGTACATAAAACAAATACTTTATGCACATAACTTGCAGAGCAGATGGCCGATTGAGCAGTAATATTCGGAGTGGAGATCATGTATCGGTAGAAGCAGTGGGAGTAGACCTCTCACAATATGGACGTATATGGAGATATCTGGGGGAGTCTTATGTTGATGGATGATGGATGGATGGCTGATATGACGATGATGACTATATGAAAATATATTTTACAAGGCTTAACACAATGAAATGTATGACATTGCTAAAGTTTATTTAAGAATTAATTGAATTATATGTCGGAGATGATCATGAGTCTCTTAGTCCATCTCTTTGGCCTGGATGTCGATTGGTGCGCCACCTGACGGGTGGCTTGCAACTATTATGACAGCGTCACAAGCAGCATGGCGGCGACGGCAGCCGCAAGGATATTGGGACCAAGAACTAGAAACCATTCAAGAGCGAAGAAGCGTAAATCTTGATGCGTTAAAGAGATGCGTGAAAGCTCCAGAAAATAGAAACGTGAGTGCAGGATGTACTGTTAACAATGTGTAGGGAGTCAAGCTGTGCGTATGTGGCAACTAGCAAGAGCCCCGGCGCATCTCCCGCGGATCGGCCTGATGAGATTGGCCATGGGTGGTGGAGGGTTTTGTAAATAACCCGGTTTCGGCTACAATTGTAAACTCGTAAATGTGGCTTTAATTTGACAATACATTCTTAAAACACTATAGATACCCCTTTATTGCTACGAAATCCCGATAAATACGTTCTGATGGCCATTACTCGCTCATGGGCGAGTCTTCTCCAGTCTTTCCCCGACATATATAATATCTATTGTACTAGCTTTTACTCGCAAATTCGTCCGCGTTAAATTCAATTACGCCGTATTGCCGCGTAATGTGTGGCCTACTCATTATTCTGGGATATGAGCTATAACCCTGAAAAATTTTTTCTAAATCTTATCTAAATAAATTAGTAAGATAGCGCTTAAAGTAATTTAAGTATCACAGATACTTACAGTCTTTTAAAATATATTTTTATTGTAAATAAGAAAAAAATTGTTGAAAAAAAATTACATTTAGGCCAGTCAAGTCTTACAAAAAAATTCTCTAAAACGCAAAGCGCGATGTAATGCTGCATTTTTTGTATGTTACTTGGACCCCTCAAAAGAGTGCGAAATTACATTTTGCAAACAAAATAAAATTGTGCTTCCTGCGTAATACGTGAAAAACTGCGAAATTTAGAGACTTTTTCACTTCTTGGTCTAAAAACAAAAACTATGCATTATTCGACTTATAATGATTAATAGATTTTGAAGTCCTTATATTTTTCATTATTTAAGCCCAAACGCAGCTCTATAAAGAATGACCAAGTTATGAGTCTTCAAAGATGTTGCATTTCTCCCGAAAATTTACAATTTTAAGTTTTGCTCTCGTCCAGAGCAAATTATTCTAGGTACCGATAGATGGACGAAGTCCAGAAAGTCATAAGAACATCAGATAATCATCTAAGAGCAAATGTGCAGGATAGGGACCAATGGTTAATTCTTGTGTCGGAGGCCAAGATCCACTTCGGGTCACTGAGTAAGTAAGTATAGAACGTAAAGTGAACAATTATCATTAAAAATCTGTTACTTAAAAGTATGAGGAGTACTTTAAAACTGAGTTAGTGATGGTAGAAAGGCGTATTCATCTACATATTTAACATTTAATTTGTCGTCTGGTTCTGATATTAATTGGCTTTCTATTGCTACATCATAAAAAAAAGTGCACCAGCAGACATTATGAATCTCTATAATATTTATCGACCTAAATTGCACAGAATATTCACTGATGTATATAAGTGTGAGAACTGGCACTTGATGTCTGGTTTTTACATTTTACTGTAATCATTTATATTAGTACATCTGTAATGTATTATAGTGTATTTATTAAATGAATAAATGAATATACTAGAGCTATATTAAAGGTCTCCTAAGTCGCCACAGGAGCGCTCCTTAATGGCGTTGCCAGCCGGCAACGCTATTAAGGAGCACTCCTGATGTTGCTGATAGGCGGTGGTGACCACTTTCCATCACGTGGCCGGCATTTTGTTTTTTATTTTGTCTGTCGTAGTACATAAAACCAATACTTTATGCACATAACTTGCTGAACAGACAGCCGATTGAGCAGTAATATTCGGAGTAGCGATCATGTATCGGTAGAAGCAGTGGGGATAGACCTACCACAACGTGGACGTTTATGGAGATATCTGGGGGAGGCCTATGGCTAGCAGAGAGGCATCTTATGGCTGATATGACGATGATGACTATATGAAAATATATTTTACAAGGCTTAACACAACGGAATGTATTACACTGCTGAAGTTTATTTAAAAATTAATTGAATAATATAATATCTATTGTACTAGCTTTTACTCGCGACTTCGTCCGCGTAAAATTCAATTACGCCTTATTGCCGCGTAATGTGTAGCCTATTTAAAATTCTGGGATATAAGCTATAACACTGAAAAATTTCTTCTTAATCCTTTTTTAATAAATTAGTAGGATAGATATCACAGATACTTACAGGCTTTTCAAATATATTTTTATTGTAAATAAGAACAAATTTGTTCAACGAAAATGACATATTAGGCCAGTCAAATCTTACAAAAATATTGCCCTAAAACGCAAAGCGCGATGTAATTCATGTTCATGTTTGGTATGTTATTTGGACCCCTTAGGAGGTCTTGCTGCACCACGTCCGTAAGCTATAATTTAGAGATCCTACACGTGACCCCCGGGTGGTGTGAAGAGTGCAACCGAAATTGTTTGGTGGTAGGGCCTCGGCCCGCATGGCTAGCGACCACCCACGGAGATGAGTGTGCATGGCGCTAAGCAGCCCATGGGCTGTGTTCCGCCAGAGTACTCCGTGAGCCATTTACCCTCGTCCGAGTGCTGTAATGTTGGTACTCTGTAGGTCCAAGTTTTGTGTCGGACATGTTACAAATGGGGGGTGGGCGTGACAGGTTGGCGCGGGGGCCAGGGAGACCCGACGAAACGGCTGGTCGCTGGCCGCCCGCCAGTTAGTAGGGGACCCGAACCCGGGCATCACTTTTAATCTCCGGCCCGGGAGGCCGTCCCGCCAACTGTGCGAAAAATCCTGAAGGTGTCTGTCGTGCCGGGATAGGAGACCGGAGTGGACCAGTCAGGCATATTCAGGGGGGATCGGGGGCCCTTCCGTCGCCCGTGCCAGCTTTTCACATAACCCATCTCTCTGCAGCGTTCAGTAGCAAAACGTCCTTGCCCTACTGGATACCGATGTTATTAGCACTCCTTTACATCCCCACCTTTAATATTACCACAAATGGCAAGAAAATATAAAAGTAAGGTTCTCTTAGCGGCACCCCTTTCCACATTTCGAGTGGACTTTTGTAACATCAGGGGTCTACACTCAAATCTGAACGCCGTACATCACCACCTTGAGACGGCGAAGCCTGCCTTACTCTGCCTGACTGAAATACAGATATCACCTCCGGCCGACACTTCGTACCTCCACTATCCTGGGTACAAGTTAGAACACAGGTTTCTTCCTCGCGCTGGTGTGTGCTTATTCGTCAGAGGTTATATCTGCTGTCGACGTCTTGCCATTGAACAGAGTGACGAATCTGTTTTATGGGTGTGCGTGAAACAGGGAGGTTAATCCCGTGTCTAGGCATGCCTATTATTGTTTAAGTAAAATGAAACAACTGTGAACGATGGTCTACCATGAAGTGGCGATTTATTCAGTCATTGTCAAAGACAAGCAGAGAGTGTATCATAGATAACATTGTACAGATATAAAAAACCAACACTGGGGGTGTTGGTTAGTCTAACCATATTGTACTACTACATTCCTATATCTAGGAATGTACAATATGGTTAGACTAACTTTACAAGTTTTTTTAAAAGATAGTCCTACCTATTACATTAAGGTAATGATACATTCTGAACACCTAACTGATTTAAGAAATTATAATGCTTTGCAGTACACAAACTCTTAGTGAGCAAATCAGCAGGCATTTTAGCTGTAGGCAAATATTTAACATTTACAATTTTATTCATTACACAATCTCTGCAAAAATGATATCTAATATCGATATGCTTAGTGCGCTTATGAAAAACTGGATTAGCAGACATCTTCTGCGCACTTTGATTATCATTAAACAGATCAACAGTGTACATATTTCGCGTTATTTCATATTGTAAATTACGTAAATAAACAGCCTCTTTACACGCTTCGGCCATTGCCATATACTCTGCTTCGCTACTAGACAGAGCAACAGTTTTCTGTTTTTTAGATTCCCATGAAATTACACAGCCAGACAATGTAAAACTATATCCAGTATATGACCTTCTATCAATAACGTTTGCAGCCCAATCCGCATCTACAAACCCTTCTAACAATGAATTACCATTAGCAGAATACTTTAAGCCATAATGTTTAGTATTTTATAAATATCTTAATATTCTCTTAACATACGAACATTGTTCTTTTGTATAGCAATTATTAAATTGACTTAAATACGAAACAGAATAAGCAATGTCAGGCCTGGTGAGCACTGCTAAATACATGAGACAACCTATTATCTGCTGATAAGGAAATTTACCTACGCAGGTCTCATCATCATTAGATACATATAGCTGTTTCCATTGGAGTTTGAACAGCTTTACACTGACTCATATTAAACTTTAACAATAACTGATCAATGTAATCCTTCTGACTTAATTAAATTGTTTTCTCAGATTTATTAACAATTACATTTACACCTAAACACTTCTTAATCTCACCCAAATCTTTAATCTTAAGTGATGACATAATATTTCTTTTAAGTATTTAGTCTCTTTATTGTCATTTGAAAAAATAAAGAAGTCGTCCACATATAGTGTGACAATTGTTTTCATATTATTATTTGTTTTTGAATACATACATGACTCTATCTTGGATTTAATGTATCCATTTTTCAATAATAAATCATCCACTTTCTTGTACCACGCTCTTGAGGATTGTTTAAGCCCATAAATTGCCTTTTTTAACCTGAGCACCTGACCACTTTCTGTCACTTCAGAGAAACCCTCTGGTATCTGCATATAAATTTGTTCCTCAAGCGTTCCGTTCAAGAAAGCAGTTGTCACATCAAGATGTGTTATTTCAAAGTTGAGTTGAACTGACAATGCAAACAATAATCTCAAAGTAGTGTGTCTAACTACAGGAGAAAAAGTATCAGTGTAATCCACACCTTCAACTTGTGAAAAACCTTTAGCTACTAAACGTGCACGAAAACGTACCTTATTCTCACTGTCGTACTTCTTACGCAGCACCCATTTACATTGCACAACTCTACTGTCATGCGGAGCTTTACTCAATTCCCACGCATTATTGTCCTTAAAACATTGAAACTCCTCACGCATAGCCGCGTTCCTTTTCAGGTCCATTTAAAGCCTCATGCAGAGATAAGCCAGCCGCATCATCATAGGTGTCGTTGCCTATGCATAGATTTAAAAATCCATATATCTCGGGCTGCTTTCTAATTCTTGCAGGTCTAGGTGTGCGTTGCGGAGTATCATATGCTTCTTCATAATTTTCATCAGAAATATATGATGTGTCATCCTCATCTAGTAGAGTTTCACCCATGCTAATTGAACTTCTTTCTACATCGGGTTCTTCCACCTTGGCTTCATCCCCCACTGAATCAAAAATCTGATCTTGAACAGAGATTTGACATTCAGATTTTGATTCTGGTTCAATAATAATCACATCCCTACTAGTGAGCACAGTCCTTGTTTCTGCATTGTACTGTCTATATCCTTTTACATTTTCTGGATATCCGATAAGAATACATTTTTGTGACTTCTTATCCCATTTAGTCCTTTTTTCCTTTGCTATATGAGCCATCACAGTGCTGCCGAAGATCCTAATATGGCCTATATCAGGTTTGGAACCAGTCCATATCTTATATGAAGTTTTATTTCCTAACATCGGTGCAACTATTCTATTCTGCAGATACACTGCTGTACCTTTTATTACTGGTTATGGGCAAAAAACGCTAACAAATCGCGAGAATTTTCGGACATTACCAGTAATAAAAGGTTGTTTCGAAGCGTGATTTCCCTGCAGAATCTTTTTTTTGTCGAGGTCTTGTGTAATTTTTTGACTAATCGTTGGTGACCGTTAATTCAAAATGTCGGCCAACTATCTCGTCAATGTGCCCAAACTTAAGGGGCGAGAAAATTACACACAATGGTGTTTCGCGGCGGAGAATTACCAAATCCTCGAGGGCATGAAGCATTGCATTAGGCCAGAAGGTAAGGATGCGGGTGCTGCAGACGACGAAAAGACCAAAGCAAAATTAATTATGACAATCGATCCGTTATTGTACGTACACAAAAAGTAAAAACATCGGAAGAACTGTGGGAAAAACTGAAGCAACTATTTGATGATAGTGGTTTTTCGCGAAGAATTAGTTTGCTGCGGAAATTAATTTCAATTCGCCTAGAAAATTGTACTTCGATGACATCATACGTGACTCAGATTATCGATACAGCTCAAAAACTAAGCGGAACTTAAATGAAAATGAAATTAATGATCAGTGGACGGGATCATTGTTGTTGGCGGGATTGCCTGATCGATTCTCCCCTATGATCATGGCAATCGAGCACTCAGGGATTGCAGTAACAGCAGATTCCATCAAAACCAAGTTATTGGATATGGAGTCGGCGAGTGAAACAGATGACAGTGAAGTTAGCGGCGCTTTCGCTACGACGTCACGATTTGGAAAAAACAAAGCGAGATTATCCATGGTTAAGAATAATGGTTCTGTTGGTAGCACTGACAATACGAATGTCGCGAATGTCAAGTCGGTGAAATGATACCGATGTAAACAAACCGGTCATTACAAAAACCAGTGCACAAATAACGATAATAATGCATCAAACTCCAAAAATAAAACTCGAATGCAGTCTAATGCGTTTAGCGCAGTGTTCCTGAGTGGAAATTTTAATAAAAATGAATGGTACATCGATTCAGGTGCAAGTGTACATCTGACGGCAAATGAAGGCTGGATTTTGAATTCTTTCAGTGAACCAGGAAAACAAATTGTTGTTGCTAACAACGAAGTATTGGCAGTAAAATGTTCTGGTGATGTGAAGATTACGACGCTCGCTAAAGCTCGTTTCGGCTTGTCTAAGGTTAGCTGGAAGAGATCCCGTTGTGGGATAAGTTCGCCTTTGCTTTGTAAGTGTTTCCTTTTGAAATGTACTATGTTGTTGCAATAAAGAGTTTACATACATACATACATACGACTATAACTGATGATTGCGAGTACGACATCATAGTAGAACAAGTGTGTTGTGTTCCGAGTTTGACAACGAACTTGATATCTGTCAGCCAACTTATTAGAAAAGGCAACATAGTAAATTTTTCTGATAGTTGTTGTACAATATCCAACAAGAATGGTCAGTTGGTAGCTACAGCGCATTTAGTTAATGGAGTGTACAAGATGAACTTGCTAAATCGGACAGATTTAGCTGCATCAGTTGTGTCAGCAGTAACGTGGCATCGCAGATTAGACATGTCAATGAAAATTATTTAGAGCAGATGAAGGATGCTGTGATTGGTATGTCCATGAATGACAAAGTAGATATCTGCAAATCTGCATGTACTGCATGCTGTGAAGGAAAGCAGTGTCGCTTACCATTTAAGAGCATGGGCAAGAGAAGTAATAACTTGCTGGATATAGTGCACACTGATATTTGTGGCCCTATGGAGACTACATCTATCGGAGGCTCCAGATATTTTTTAATGTTTGTTGATGATTATAGCCGCAATGAAAACCATTTCATTTATTTCCTCAAGCACAAGAATGAGGCATTGAAGTATTTCAAGCAATTTAAAGCGCTTGCGGAAAATCAAACAAAAAGCACAATAAAAGTGTTAAGAAGTGATAATGGGCTAGAATACTGCAATAAGGAATTTGACAACTATTTGAGCTGTGCTGGTGTGATTCATCAGAAGACTAATCCACCTATTGTTTAAGTAAAATGAAACAACTGTGAACGATGGTCTAGCATGAAGTGGCGATTTATTCAGTCATTGTCAAAGACAAGCAGAGAGTGTATCATAGATAACATTGTACAGATATAAAAAACCAACACCTATACAACAACCGTCACGGCGTAGGTGAGACAAATCGGTTTTTCGAGCACACTCAATGCGCTTCCGACAAGGTTCTTGAGCGGTGTCCTTCTGCTGAGTTGGTAGTCTTAGGAGACTATATTGGTCACCACACTGAGTGGGTAGGGTCAAGCCGCCCTACCAACCCCGCCGGAAGATTCGCCCACAAATTGGCTCTGGCCAATGGTCTCACGCAACTGGTATTCGAACCCACCTACTAACCGGATGTTGTGGGCCGTAATCCTTCTTTGTTAGACCTTCTGTTGACCTCTCACCCAGACGGTTATCGGGTGTCCGTTGATGCTCCTCTTGGGACATTTGACCACTGTCTGGTCCGTTCTGAGGTGCCTCTTGCTATACCCGATCGGGCTCGCCCCAGTGGGTCACGCAAGGTATGGTACTATGGTTCAGCAGACTGGGATGGATTGCGAGAATTCTTCGCGTCGTACCCGTAGATGCAGCTTTGCTTTTCCTCAAATTACACCAACACCTGTGCTGCCGCTGTAGCTGATGTCATACTGCAGGGAATGGAGTGTTTTATCCCATCCTCTGTAGTCCGTCTCGGCGGCAAGAGTCAGCCCTGGTACGACAGGCCTACTGCTGAGGCAATTCGCCTCAAGCAGGATGCTTTTCGTGCCTGGACAGTGGCCCGGGCCCAAAAGACCCTAACACCTACATTTTGAGGAAAAAGTACAATTCTGTATCGAGGTCTACAAAGGGGGAGCAAAATTTACCTTCATCGGCGGCATTAGAGAGAAACTAATCAGCTACCCCTCTGGGAGCCGTGCGTTTTGGTCTCTTTCCAAAGCTGTCAAGGGGAACTTTTGTCGGACCACCTTTCCACCTTTGCGCAAGCCAGATGACCAATTGGTCCACACAGCAAAGGAGAAAGCCGATCTCTTGGGTAATCTCTTTGCTCATAACTCAACTCTGGATGATGGGGGAGCTGCACCACCTACCAACTTACGGTGTGAGGGCATCATGCCCGAGGTTCGTTTCACCCAAAAAATCATAAGACGTGTGTTTCTCTCCCTAGACATCCGGAAGTCCAGTGGACCTGATGGCATTCCGGCTATCGTTTTAAAAAAGTGTGCTCCCGAATTGTCTCCCGTGTTAATGCGCCTATTCATGCTTTTCTACACCTCTGGAATGGTGCAGTCTTCATGGAAGCTAGCCCATGTGCATCCAATACCCAAGAAGGGTGACAATTCAGATCCATCAAATTACAGGCCTATAGCGGTAACTTCCTTGCTTTCTAAGGTGATGAAGCGGGTCATCAATATCCAGCTCCTTGGATACCTCGATCACCAGCTGATCAGTGACCGTCAATATGGCTTCCGTCATGGTCGCTCAGCTCGGGACCTTCATGTGTACCTAACACACCGGTGGGCTGAGGCTGCCGAGAGCAAGGGGGAGGCTTTGGCTGTCAGTCTTGATATAGCCATGCATTTGATCGGGTCTGGCACAGCGCACTGCTAACAAAACACCCGAAGTACGGTATCCCCGAGGGGCTCTGTAATTGGGTATTCAGCTTTCTGTCTGAACGGGGCATCCAAGTCGTTGTCGACGGATGCTGCTCCGAAACCAAGACCATTCATTCTGGAGTACCCTAAGGTTAAGTGCTATCTCCCACGCTGTTTCTTCTTCATATCAATGATATGCTGAATATCCCCAGTATTCATTGCTATGCAGATAACAGTACTGGAGATGCTCGATATACTGGTCGTGCGAATATCCCTCATTCCGTGGTTTCGGAAAGCCGAATAAGAATTGTGTCAGAGATTAAACACTCCTTGGAGCAAGTTGCTCACTGGGGCAGACTGAACCTAGTGGAATTCAACCCCTCAAAGACACAGGTCTGCGCATTTTCCGCCAAAAAGGATCCTTTTGTCATAGTGCGGCATTTCCAAGGGACACCCCTTTCCATTTCAAATAGTATCGGGATTCTTGGTGTCTACTTATCGGATAACGTGCAATTCCGGAGTCACCTAGAAGAGGAGGAAGAGGCTTCGAAAAAGCTTGGAGTGCTTAACCGGTCCAGGCGATACTCCACCCCAGGGCAGCGCCAGCTGCTTTACAAGGCGCAGGTGCGGCCTCATATGAAGTATTGTTCCCATCTTTGGGCCGGCGAAACTGCCGACCTGCTTAATCCTCTGGCCTCCGTATAGAGACTCGCCGTACGAATTGTCGACGATCCCATACAAACAAGCAAGTTATACTTTGGCTCCCTGTGTGTGTTCTATCGAATGTACAATAGGGAGTGTTCCGAAAAATTTTTTGATCTGGTGCCCACAGCACAATTCCGCCATCGCACCACCCGCCGTGGGCTGGGTACTCATCCCTACTACGTAGACCCTCTGTTGGTCACCACTCAAAGGTTCGAAAGAACGTTGTGGAATGAGCTTCCAGCCAGTGTTTCCTTTGAACTATGACATGGGATTGTAAAAGAGTTACATTAGAGGTCTCTTTAGAGGCGGGCAACGCATTGGTGACTCCCCTGGTGTTGCTGATATCCATAGGCGGCGGTGACCACTTTCCATCAGGTGGCCCGCTTGTCTGTTTGTATGCCGTGCAACATACAAAAATAAGAACAGAGAGTGTGAAATGACATTTTGCAAGCAAAATAAAATTGTGCTTCCTGCGACTTTTTCACTCTTTGGTCTAAAAATAAAAAACTATGCATTATTCGACTAATAATGATTAATAGATTTTTAAGTCCATTATATTTTCCATAATTTAAGCCCAAACGCAGCTCTATAAAGAATGACCAAGTTATGAGTCTTCAAAGATGTTGCATTTCAAAAAATTTACAATTTTAAGTTTTGCTTCCGTCCAGAGCAAATTATTCTGGGTACCGATGGATAGACGAAGTCCGGAAGTACACCAGATAATGATCTAGGAACAAATGTGCAGGATAAGGACCAATGGTTAATTCTTGTGTCGGAGGCCAAGATCCACTTCGGGTCACTGAGCCAGCGAAGTAAGTAAGTATAGAACGTGAAGTGAACAATTATCATTAAAAATCTGTTACTTAAAAGTATTAGGAGTCCTTTAAAACTGAGTTAGTGATGGTAGAAAGGCGTATTCATCTACATATTTAACATTTAATTTGTCGTCTGGTTCTAAAATTGATTTGCTTTCTATTGCTACATCATAAAAAAAAGTGCACCAGCAGACATTACGAATCTCTATAATATTTATCGACCTCAATTGCACAGAATATTCACTGATGTATATAACAAGGAAGTGTTTCAAACTCGAAAGTTAGGGACTTGGCAGAATTCGAAACTGTTTTTTTTATATTTTTTATTACTTTACTAGACAGGCATTTGATCGCCACCTCACCTGGAGGTAAGGAAGAAGACTACTCTGATTCAGAGTTGAATTGTTTAGAGATTTTCTGAGGGTGCGAATCAAAATATTAAAAGAAAACAACAGGAAAATTCTTATAAAAAATATAATTTAGACCATAACCCCTTGGAATTAACCTTAACTTACTTAGCACTAGGACTTGGACAATTGGAAAAATTATTAACATTACCCTTAACTCTAACACTAGCACTGGACACTTGTAGGAGATTACTGGATCCTAGCAACTTCAATAGTCATGTAGTTTTCAGGAGTTGGATGATCTTCATTGTCGTCGATGATCTTGAACCATACAGCAGTATCCTGGTAATTTTGAGAAACCGCTGAGATACCGTCGTGGGTCAATGATAGTCCGAAGAGAGTGTGATAAAGTTTCCAATGTTCTTCCAGATAGAAATGGACGAGCAAATCGATAAAAAACTCAGGAATAGAGTCCCAAGCCTTTGGTACGATGCAATGAAAGTAGGCCATTGTTTACTATATTTCTTCCGAACGTCTGGCGCGGCGATTGTTTATGGAATGAAGATAATCCGGTGCAACGTTTGTTTATATTCCAGGCAAAAGGAATCAATGACCGCATGAGCTTTACTCATTTTTTCGCCCTCTGCAAGGTGAGGCCTCAATATAGTCTCCAAGTGATAAATTGGCCAGTAACGCGTGCTACGAACCGCCTTTGTTACTTTGTATAAGGTGAATTTAGAGCCGGCATGAAGGTCAACAAAGGAGAGTCTCAAAGACGAATTATATGTGTACAGATGGTAATTTCTTATAGCTTTTGAAATAATGAACAAAAATGCACAACAAATTTTAAAAAGAAAGTCTGCAGTCAACAGGAAATCAATAAAGATAACATGTAATTAAAATTATAAAGTTTTTAAACAAAGACATATTTCACAACTTAAGATAATTACTAACATAAAAACATTAAGAAGAAATATTAATTATTTTATAATTATGTCTATGACCTATTTCTTCTTAGATAACAAATTAAAATAAATAACGCAGTTCTATGCATATCTTTATATATATAATTCTTCTGTGAGTGTGTATGTCACTGAACTTCTCTCAAACGACTGGACCGATTTTGATGAAATTTTTTGTGTGTGTTCAAGGGGATCTGGGAATGGTTTAGATTCACAATTTTGATTAGATTCAATTAGATTCAAAATGGTATTTAGACTTAAATGGTAAATAGACTTTTGAATTCGGATAAAATGTTATTGCGCGGATCATTAACTTTAGGATCAATAACTTTGGTGTAGGGTAGGTGTAGGGTAGGTGTAGGGTAGGTGTAGGGTAGGTGTAGGGTAGGTGTAGGGTAGGTGTAGGGTAGGTGTAGGGTAGGTGTAGGGTAGGTGTAGGGTAGGTGTAGGGTAGGTGTAGGGTAGGTGTAGGGTAGGTGTAGGGTTAGAACGCTACGCGAACGAAGTCGCGCCGGGTCCACTAGTCTTTATACAGGGTGTTTCATAATACATGTATAAAGCCGTGAACTGGATGGAGTGCTAAACGTATTATAACGATAGGTACAAGTATTTTTTTCGTGCGTGGAATAGTTACCGAGAAAATGACTATCGAACTTTTTCTTTTTCAATGTCGATAATCACATTTTGAAAACGAAAGACCGCATCTCTAGAAATCAGTTGTAATAGATCACTCAAGTTCATAATCAGGTCAATCAACTGAATAATACAATTTTACCAGTTACAGATAGGATATAGGTTTTGTGCCTTTAAGTCTTTTCTACCTACCGTTTCATATGAGTTTTAAAATTCAATCTAAAGATCACTACGATCAATACCTCAAGTGGCTGGTTAATAAAATTATTATTACAAGCAGCTCGTGAGCAGTCCGGCACAAAAACAAGACATTTCGATGTTTGTTTCTACTTTAATTTATTTGTTTTTTGTTGCCTTCAACACAATGTTGCACCTAGGTACATAGTCTTCAAACTAATTGCGAAAACACAATAAACATTAATAGGCAAAAAAGTTACAGCTTGATTTCGCGTCTGCGCCATATCTTCTATTGTACTAGGCAGTTATGACTGAAGCAGGTGGACTATGTAGGGGATACTGATATCACAGGGTGTCAATAAAGTACATTCACTAGATTTTAATATTTTTGGAAAACGCAGCAAAACTACACGATATTGTTGTTATACTTCATTGTCTATTTTTTAACTCAGTCTACATCCTGTTGGATGCATGTGGTGAGTCTTGGCACAAGTTTATGCATTTCTCGTTGAACTTTTCCGCCAGCTCCGAAATAAGGAAAGATGTCATTTTAGTACCTATTTAATAGTAATTATTAAATTCTACTCATGTATGAATTCAAGAAGGTGAATATTAAATTTGAAAAGCTGAAAAAATACCTAGCAACACTATTTACGTACTAGGTACGGTCAGGAGACCCGGTTTTACCCTATCTTCAATTTACTAGTAACAGACGCTACGGTTTGTCTTGAGCCGACCAATCATCAGTTGCAGTCGATACTAATCCTTACGAAGTACAAAATAAAGCAGCTTTTGGGATAATACGGATGCGCGGGAATGCCGTCCTTGGTCGGACGTCCGACCACGTATTCCACACTCAAAGGCGACTATTTTATCTTGCGTAAGGATTAGTATCAACTGCAACTAATGGTTGGTTGGCTCCAAAAAAGGGGAACGTCTGTTACTACTTAGTTTTTAGTGTCAACAACGCTTAAGAAACAAATATGTACCTAGTGGCCTAGTGGCAGTACAATTACTTGTTTTATGCTACGCAGTGATAGTCCACCTGAAGGCAAGCGGTAACCGTCGCCCATTACATCTACGATTTAAGCATTTAGGTTGCAGGCAACAAACATGCAGAACAGCAGATGCGTTGTCACTGTGAGGACTAAGATGAAATGCGTCATGCCTGTATTTGCACTGGCTTATTTTATGGACACCCCACGTACTAGGCGCAATATTAAGGAGGTCTAAATTATCCGTTTTGTATTTTTTGGTTTCGAGGGTTCTGTACAAAAAAATATTGTAATCAATTATGATTTTAATTCAAAAGGTTCATTCATAGTTTTTACGAAAGTGCACCACCACCTAGCTAATAGCAAAGTAGTCTTATTCAAATTACTGTAGCATATTAATGTAGCAAACTCTAATTAATGTAACATCTTTGTCTTTTTACGAGTTTGCTTTCTCATGTCATGTCTGTCAGTCATGTTTCATTGTCGCGTAGGTAATCGTACCTATCGTTTTCACGAACATTTCTTATCAACTAAAATTAACTAAATGATTCTTAGTTGATGGAGCTATACCTGTAAATATCCCATGCTTCACCCAATTGGAGAACCTAGGTCACCTAGGTGGAGCACGGACCCAAACACAATTTTAGAAATTACTGTCTAGGTTACTGTCATTGTACCAAACTACCCGATAAAATCGTGATAAGCAAATGTAGGCCACCGCCATAAGGATTATTATTAAGCCCACAGTTGGATTCGCTTGAGACTCATATTATCAAATAAAAAAAAAAACAACATTATGGTGCAACTACCAGGAGAACATAAAACGAGAGAACATAAAAGGCGAAATAAGTTAGACCTCTAAAACACGGATCCCTAAGTACGAATCCTTTTGCACGTGCCGTCAAGGTCAAGGCCGGCGCCGGAGCTGTGGCGGCGCGTTTGACATCAAAATAGAAACTGAAAACTAAAAAATCTAAAAATAGAATACTTTGGCGGGCCGTTCTTTATTTTGTGGTTTGACCCACGGCGCGACTTCCATTGACGAAATTTGCCTACTTTCGCGTCGTATTCGTTCATTCAGTTTTTAGCTTTTCGCGTGACCGAAATGATTGTTGCGTTGTAGTTGTAGGATACCTAAGTACCTATTGTGAAGATAACTGTGATAAGAGTGTTAACGATGTGAACGAATGATTTATAGCTTCAGGTACCAGTATTAACGTAGTCTTGTCTGTGTTCAGCGTTCAACGTTTAAGTATTGTGATAATCATTATTCTGTGTATGAATGCAAGCTAGCAGTAGGCCAAACACCATGGTACCTACCTATTTACTGCGTAGTGTTGTGTATCTGTGTGTATGGGGTGTACCTACCTAGCTACGCTACGATACGAGTGCAAGCTTACTTGATAGTTAATACCTATCAGTCATCCGAGCCACAAGAAAGCAAGAAAGTATGGCACCTGACGCTGTTTGTTTTCATAAATAAATTAAAAAAGGTACGTACCTACATGCTTTAAAGGTCTAGGTTCTAGCTAGACTTTAAGATATGCTACCTAGCTAGTACCTAATCGTAACGTTGGGAGGTTCTTTTCCGACGGAAAATAGGCAGAAAAGACAACGCTTTTATCTATTCATGAAAACATGTAGGTATTTAGTAAAACCTGTCTGTAATCTGTTTCAACAAAACTAGTCTCATAAGTGGTTCCCTACGCTACGTAGGTCCCTAGATGAGTGAACCATTTTAGTAGGACATAGTACCTACTTATTTGTGTAGAACGATTTATCAATTGAACGAATTCTGTTTTAGTTATGTAGCTATCTTAAGTATGTTTTTTAAGAACGTTGGTGGATGGGCGGTTGAGTATCCGACTCGTAAGCGAGAGAGGTGCCGGGTTCGAATCCCGCTGTGGCAATGTACCAATGACTCTTTTCTGAGTTATGTACATTAGTTGAAATTAACTGATGCTCCTATGGTGAGGGAAACATCATGATGAAATCTGCAAATTCTGGCAACTGAAATTGTAACCATGATCCAATCGAGTCAGGTTCCCCTGGTAGCAGGGTCATGGAGGTCAGATGGTAGTCGCTCCACTGTAACAAATTCTTTTCTCTCCGCAAAATTATTTTCCGTGCCCGTGGTCCGCCTTGACTATGGTCCATGATCTAGGATTTGGCAGATTAGGTAATTAATTGCAGTGGAGCGACTGCCATCTGACATTCCTGGCTCCTAACCCTGCTACCAAGGGAACCTGACCAGATTGGATCATGGTTACTTACACATTCAGTCGTCTGAACTGAATGTGTAAGTTTCATCATGATAATTTCCCTTACCGTGAAAGCATCGGTTAGTATTCAGCTAATGTGCATAACTTAAAAAAGAGTTATTGGTACATGGCGGCAGAGGGATTCGAACCTGGTACCTCTCGTGTACGAGTCGGATACCGCAACCTTAGGCCACCGACGCTCCGACTATTTAAGCATACCTACCTATTGAAAATAATTAGTGTAGGCAAGTTCCTAGTTAATTTGGTAGAGCCTATTCATGTAGATAAGTAGGTAACATTTAGTACGACGCCTGGTAGTAAGATGAAGGAGGTTGGTTTGTTTTGATATGAATGGCACGAGGTTATTACTCGTCCTTATGGTGTGTACACACTCAACGTACGCCAACGAAGGGCTGTCGGCCGAATTATTTGGACTTCTAAGGTCTAATACCTGCATTTCGTGGTCAAGCAAACGATCTTTGGGAGTTTTGGGAACCGATTCGGGCTCGTATTTGCACGTTTGTTTGTTGGCCTTCGGTATCCGCCCAAACTGCGATTGGATGATTACTTCTATCCGTTTGATGTTACCGCCACGCTGCACTGCGGATTGCCGGCTGGCACACGCCAACGGACAATCGTTAGCCGAAACGGGTGCGCGTCACACATCGCCCGGTGTGTACGCAGCATTAGGCTCCTGGTAGTAGGCTTGAGGAGGTTGCTTTGTTTCGATAGGGGTCGCACGAGGTTATTAACCTGTTTTTTATATGATCATCTACTTGAAATAGAGCTGCGCTTCAACGTAGTCGATATGGTTATTTATCTTTAAAAATTAATTTTTTTTATTAAAATTAAAATTCAATGTCCGGATAAAATGAAGTCGCCAGTGCACTCTTTGAAAGCTCTACTTTAACACCCTTTCGGCTTTATACATGTATTATGAAACACCCTGTATATATAATTCTTCTGTGAGTGTGTATGTCACTGAACTTCTCTCAAACGACTGGACCGATTTTGATGAAATTTTTTTATATATATGTCGGAGATGATCATGAGTCTCTTAGTCCATCTCTTTGGCCTGGATGTCGATTGGTGCGCCACCTGACGGGTGGCTTGCAACTATTATGACAACGTCACAAGCAGCGTGGCGGCGAGGGCAGCCGCAAAGATATTGGGACCAAGAACTAGAAACCATTCAAGAGCGAAGAAGCGTAGATCCTGATGCGTTAAAGAGATGCGTGAAAGCTCCAGAAAATAGAAACGTGAGTGCAGGATGTACTGTAAACAATGTGTAGGGAGTCAAGCTGTGCGTATGTGGCAACTAGTAAGAGCCCCGGCGCATTAAGAGAGGTAGGGCATAGCGGGGTATCTCGTTCGAATTGGAGCCGCCCGACTGGGGAAGTACCTCCACCTTACAGAATATCGCAGCTAAATAATACTCTTTTAAATAGTATTGTGTTTCTGCCGGTGAGTAAGGTTTCCAGTGCTCCATGGGGTGGGGGCTTTGGCAGTGGAGTGGCATTTGCTTTTTGCTGCCAGAGCAACGTGTTATAGAGGTGGGCAACGCATTAGCGATACTCTTGGTGTTGCTAATGTCTATAGGCAGTGGTGACCACTTTCCATCAGGTGGCCCGCTTGCCTGTTTGCCTACCGTATGACATAAAAAAAAAAAAAAAAAATCTCCCGCGGATCGGCCTGATGAGATTGGCCATGGGTGGTGGAGGGTTTCGCAAATAACCCGCGGGTCTCGGCTACAATTGTAAACTCGTAAATGTGGCTTTAATTTGACAATACATTCTTAAAACACTATAGATACCCCTTTATTGCTACGAAATCCCGATAAATACGTCCTGATGGCCATTACTCGCTCATGGGCGAGTCTTCTCTAGTCCTTATTCCGACATATATAATTCTTCTGTGAGTGTGTATGTCACTGAACTTCTCTCAAACGACTGGACCGATTTTGATGAAATTTTTTGTGTGTGTTCAAGGGGATCTGGGAATGGTTTAGATTCACAATTTTGTAAAAAAAGTTTTAAATTTTCAAATTAAAGACGTGTAGACAGGACAACGTCTGTCGGGTCCGCTAGTCTTTATACATAATCATGAACTATATAGACTTAACAATGGATTTAAATTATTTTAAAATTGCATATTTTATATTTGCACAGTAAGACTGTATTTTTTATACATTTTAACTTTTCAAAACCATTAGAAATAATCCTTACTTATAGATTTGGGAAAAGGAGACTATTTCTTCTTTATGCAGTGACAAGTGCGATGACCGCTGACAAAAATAAACGCGTGTCATGTTGTAGCTACGCCGGGTTTATTTGCTGCCAAGACCGAGTGCAGTGTTAAGTGTTGTGCAATCCTAAACGTATCGATTCATAAAAAGCAATACAAGCCCTTGCGGGGCGCCTTCCTTACTCAACAATCGAACGGGTCGGACACTCGTATTTTGTAATATTTTAATTAATAAATTTCTAGTTTTAATCTATTTTGTATTTTTTAAAAGATCCTCCACTGCCGCTTAGATCTGATTGGCGCAGTCGGTAGGACTGTCGAGTCAGTGCGAATAGACTATCATAGTTGATCCCGCCTGATCACGTTTCACCGTGCGTGTCGACAACCTCGAACTTTATCGGTGGCAGTGAGGCAGCCTACATCAAGAAATCGATGTACCTGTGGTGGTGAGTGAGTGCACATATGATATTTTGGTTGCGTGTTCCTATCCAGTTCCAAAATTTTTCATCCACGCTCTTCCCGATCCAGGGCACCATCCCCTAGTAGTAGTAGTCGTCAGTCCCTCCGCATCGCGCAGAGAGACGCTTGGCGAAATATTAGAATATAACCAAATATTAAAGAAATAAGTGAATTTAGAAATATGGCTATTAATAACATAAGTATAGATGATGTACATAAGGCATTAAGAGCTGTGCCGGAATTTGACGGCAACGTAAATACCTTAATAAGATTTTTGGCACTCTGTGACCAACTTGTATTAACATACACAAATCCCGAACCCGGAAATGACTTAATTAATTTAACCACTTTAAATGGCATAATAAATAAAATAACAGGGCCTGCAGCCCGTACTCTAGCCACGAATGGGTTTCCCACAACCTGGCAGGGAGTCCGTGAATCTCTTATAAACAATTTCTCTGATCACCGGGATGAAACATCCTTGTATACGGATTTGTCCTTGTTGACACAAGGTTCGGACACACCTCATGTATTTTATGAGCGAGTCCAAAACCTTCTGAGCACCATAATGGCTTACGTACAGTTACATGATTATGTTGAGACTACTACTGAATCCAAAAGAACCCTGTTTAAAAATCTAGCATTAAGAACTTACCTTAGAGGCTTGAATGAACCCCTAGGATCTAGATTGCGCTGTATGAGACCTGAAACTCTCGAAAAAGCTTTATAGTTTGCCCACGAGGAGCTAAACGTTTTATATCTGCAACAGAAAAATAGTTCCGTACCTATTTACAAACCTGAAAAGTTTTCCGTGTCCCGAAACATTAACTTTACTCCGAGAATTCCATATAATAGTTGGCAATCGCCAACGCACCCCCGTCAACAACCCCATCAACATATTCAGCAACATCACCAACAGCGACCCTTCGCTGGACCTTCTAGGACGCAGCAAATGTTTAGCGCATTGCCGCGCTCGAGTATGTCTACCGGTTTTAGGACTCCACCCCGTCCTCAACCTCAGTTTCAGCAAACTAGGCCCACAGGACCAACACCAATGGGTGGCATCAGCCACCCAGTTTGGCGGCCGTTGCCCCCAACGCCTGCACAAAGAGATTGGCGAATCCATGGTAATCCGCCACGCTCTAACTACTTCCGTACTCGTGAGATGAATATGACTGACTTTTATCCCTTCTATCAATATGACAACGATGACTATGACCTCCTGTACGACGAAGAAACTATGTATTACGCAGAACCCGACTAATCTTATCAAAACGAACAATATTTTACTGACGAAACCACTTACAATTCCCCTTATCAAGTAGAGAAGCCTACGACCGTGACTACATCAGCACGTAGCAGCGACAACCCCGAGCAACATTTTCCCCAAGGTCAGAAACCCATACAACAACCATAGATATTAATTTACAAAATCAACGCCAACTTCCCTATATACAAATCTCTAATCCACCTTTAAAACTACTCATAGACACGGGCGCTAATCAGTCCTTCATTAGCCCCGACGCTGTACAAAAATATTACCCCCATGTTCCCTTACAGTACGACCCCTTTATTGTAAAAAATATCCATGCATCTACCCAGAACGAATACTCGATTACGATACCACCTTTCCAGGAATTTAACGACCATAGTCCAATAAAACTGTTTATTTACAAGTTCCATAACGTTTTCGACGGTTTAATCGGTACAGACCTACTAGAAAAATGGAATGCAGATATTAGTTACAGTTCAAAGGAATTTAAAACCCCTCACGCAGTCAACCCAATACGCATGTTTACGTCCCAAAATGTTAACTTGTATGAGACCATAATCCCAGCCAAAACCTCTAAGCTATTGCGCATGCCCGTCGATGTGAAAAACGGCGATATTATAGTTGAAGAACAAATAGCCTGTAATTGTATTATAAGTAGCTGTTTAAGTTCGGCAGGTAGCAACAGGTGCTTGGTAGAGGTTGCGAATCCGAGTAATTGTGACGTCATTTTCTCACTAACAGAGCCCGTCCAAGCGCAGTTATTAAATATTGATTGCGCAAGGCTCCGCGATACAAATCACTCATCGCGGACTGCACGTGTTTTATCACAGCTTAGGACAAGTCATTTAAATTCCGAGGAAAATGCGAACTTAGAGGCACTGTGTAAACAGTACGCTGATATATTTTACGTTGAAAACGAACCCTTGACATTCACTAATCAAATAAAGCATAGCATTAGGACCACCAACGAAATTCCCGTCCATACCAAGAACTACCGATACCCGTACGTACACCGCGAAGAAGTACAAACTCAAATACGCAAAATGCTAGACCAAAACATTATTAGACCATCTATTTCCGCGTGGAGCGCACCGATCTGGATTGTGCCCAAAAAACAAGACGCTTCGGGTAAAGTCAAATGGCGTCTCGTCGTAGATTTCCGAAAGCTTAATGAAAAGACTTTAGACGATCGGTACCCAATCCCAAACATTAACGACATTTTAGATAAACTAGGCAAGTGCCAGTATTTTACCTGCCTTGACCTAGCCAGCGGCTTTTATCAAATAGAAATGACCTCTGCAGATATCCATAAAACGGCCTTCAGCGTCGACCAAGGCCACTATGAATTCCTTAGAATGCCTATGGGATTAAAGAACAGTCCTTCCACGTTCCAACGTGTTATGGACAACGTTTTAAGAGGCTTAAATAACTGTATGGTATATTTAGATGACATTTTGGTCTATTCAACATCCTTACAAGAACACATAGATAGCTTACAAAAAGTTTTCCAACGGTTGCGAGACTCGAACTTCAAAATACAGCTCGATAAATCGGAGTTCCTAAAACATGAGACCCCTTACCTTGGTCACATTATAACTAAAGACGGCATCAAACCGAACCCTGATAAAATAGCAGCTATATAAAACTACCAAGGAAATCAAAAGCTTCTTGGGACTTTTAGGCTACTATAGAAAATTCATTCCGGATTTCGCTCGAGTTACAAAGCCTATGACCTTGCGATTAAAGAAGGGCGCAAAAATTACATTAACACCAGAGTACATCCAATGCTTTGAGCATTGTAAAACGTTGCTAACGAACGATCCGATTTTGCAATACCCTGATTTTTCCAAGGAATTCATTCTAACCACTGATGCATCGAATGTTGCAATCTCTGGGATATTGTCACAAGGTCACCATCGGTTCCGATAAACCCATAGCGTATGCGTCACGAACACTCAATACAAGCGAAATCAATTACTCAACCACTGAGAAAGAACTCTTGGCAATTGTTTGGGCGACTATTTTCGACCTTATTTATTTGGAAGAAAATTTAAAATTGTATCAGATCACAGGCCTTTACAGTGGGTTATGAATATTAAGGATAATGGCAACACCTGGTTGACTAGATGGAAACTTAAATTAGCTGAATATCAGTTCGAATCAATTTATAAAAAAGGCAAACTGAATAGCAACGCAGATGCTCTCTCTCGTATCGAAATCCACAACGAAGAAACAAGCTCTATAATTGCAAATGCATCCGATCAACCTGACCAGGATATACAGGACGACCGACAGACTGAAACAGAACATACTAGTGCCGAGGACCCTATTCTGCAAATCCCTGTATCAGATGACCCTTTGAATAAATACTCTAGGCAGTTAGTTTTAAACTTCGTTAATCACCCACCTCGTCACATGCCTACAAAAACTACCCCATTTAATAACAATACTATCTTAAAAATTACTGTAGAAATTAACGAGAATAATTTAGAGGAAGAAATAATTCAAATCATTAAAGAATACATCGACCCCCGAGTAAATACTAGTATATTAGTTCAACCCCTTAAAAAGATGTATTTAATTGTACCTATAATTCAACACACCTTCAAAAATTCCTCAATGAAATTGTTCCTAGTGAAATCGGAAATTGAAAATGTGTGTGGATACTTAAACCAACAAGATATTATTCGTAGGTACCACGAAGGCAAAACAAACCACCGCGGCATCTCTGAAACGTACTTGGCCTTGTCGAGTAAGTACTTTTGGCCGAAGCTTCGCGATAGCATTACGAAATATATTAACGAGTGCGCAGTATGTGGCCGCGCTAAGTACGACCGTAACCCGATACGCCCCGAGTTCCACGTAGTGCCGCCGCCGTCTAAACCTTTCGAAATCGTTCACGCAGATGTTTTCACAGCAGAACAAGAAAAGTATTTAACCGTAATAGATTCATTTTCCAAATTCGCTTCAATTTTCCATTTACCTGACTGTACTGCTCCGAATATTGTAAAAGCAATATTAAAGTTTGGTACACATCACGGCTTACCCCTAACTTTAGTTACAGATCGCGGAACTGAATTCGCGAACCAAGTGGTAGCTGAATTCTTACGTCTCCATAAAGTCACCCATCACACTACCTTGGCTCACGCCCATAATGACAATGGGATGATAGAACGTTTTCACGGAACCCTATTAGAACATTTACGTCTTTTAAAAATTCAGCATCCTACTGAGCATTCCAAAGACCTCATGCCGTACGCTATGTTAGCTTACACTAGCTCTATTCATAGTTTGACCAGGTGCAAGCCCCTTGACCTTATCACAGGACACTATGATCCCCGAGACCCCTTAGACTTAGATGTGACGGACTATCTTATGCAACAATACACCGACAAACATCGCGACAAGATGAAAATGGTCTATGATTTAGTTCACGACACATCTTTGACTCAACGTACCGCCATGATGGAAAACATAAACCGCAATCGCGAGCCGGAACCCGAGTTAACCCCGGACCAGGATGTCTATGTCCGTAATCCTGTAGCTGTAAGACATAAGTTGGCCCCTCGTTACACTCAAGATGCAGTAGTTGCCAACTTACCTATACATATATATACAAAGAAAAAACGCGGACCAGTTGCTAAATCCCGATTAAAACGACCCCGAAAAACCCCATTGTTACAGGTGCCTGAAAATGAAAGGGAAAGCCATTCTGATGCTGACCGTCCTAGCCCTGACCGAGCTGGCCCGAGCCGAGTCCGAGATCCAACTTGAGAGCTAAGATAAAGGACCTGGACTCTTACCTTTCAAACTTGGACAGGCTAAAGTAGTTTCTCACTTTCATACTTTCTTACAGTATACTGACCTAGGTGACATAAGTAGAAATATTGACAAATTGAAAATACAACTTTCCGATGCTTCTCAATTAATTGATAATAGTTCTTTTAACGTATTTAAATACCAAATTAAATATTTATATACTAAACTAGAGAGAGTCTCAGCCCAGCTTGATACTTTTAAGCCTAATAGATTAAAGAGAGGTCTGATCGATCCTCTGGGTTCAGTCATAAAAAGCCTGACCGGAAACTTAGATCAAAATGATGCTATCCAATTTAACAGTGCATTGAACGTACTTCAGAATAACGAACAAAGTTTGGCGCAAGGCCTTAACAAACACATAAGCTTGTGTAAACAATGGATAAGTTCTCAGAAACAAATTGTACTTACCTTAATGTCGAACCAACAGAAATTGGAACGTACTTTGTTAAAATTAAGTAACATTTCTCATGATGACAAGGAACAGTTATTGCATTATGCACATATTTCGCAATTGTTTGTAATCCTTAGCGAAAATATTAATGATCTTTTAGAAGAGCTTTTTCGAATTGAAAATGTATTAGCCTATAGTAAAATAAATAAAGTACACCATTCGATTTTAAATGTGCACCTCTTAAAGGATATTGTATCTAGTTTAAGTGAATTGTATAACCCTGATCAGATTTTAACCCTAGATATAAGAGATTATTATGATTTTATGAAAATAGGTTCTTATTTAGCTGGTAATAATGTAGTTGTAGTTTTGAGAGTGCCGATTGTTTTCAAGTATTCCTATGATTTATATAGACTCTGTCCCCTTCCTAATAAACAGAAGGAAATCCTTATCCCTCCATATCCTTACACTGCAACCAATACGTACGAATATGTGTATCTCGAGGCAGAATGCCCCAAATCTGGAGAATGGTATGTCTGTGAACAGAAGCTCAGCCTGCAGACACGAAGCGATCAAGATTGCATACAGAAGCTTATCTACCACCAGGAAATAGATTCAACATGCAAACTCACACCTATTTCCCTTTACAAGGAGGCTCTACTTGAGCTAGATGACCAGCATTATGCTGTGACGTTTCCTAAGCCCACCAAGGTACAACTCAAATGTCAACAGGATCAGCATGTCGTCCTTGAAGGCAGCTACGCCGTAACTATTCCGCAGCATTGCCTTCTGAAGAGCACGGAGTTCACCTTTATTAACACCAACAATAAGCTGCGAGGACAGCCTCTGAAAATAACTTCAGTTCCACTACGTCAGAAAACTTATGAAATTAAAGGACCCACACTGAAGATGAGCTCAATAAACTTAGATGATTTAAGCTCTATTGAGAGACAGATTACTTTGGAAAATCCTATCCAAATTGATAAAATGCAATCAACCAGCATTTACCACACAACCATACCAATGTATATCGTAGGTTTGATTACCATCGGAGTCCTTATCATATTACTTTACCGACGCTACCGCCGCAAGCCAGGTATAATCGTGAAAGAAAACATAGATATGCCATTACCCCCTGACAACAAAAAGGACGCAACATTTTCAATAGATTTTTGCAAATAGTTGCTATTCTTAGGGGGGAGGTGTCATGTTGTAGCTACGCCGGGTTTATTTGCTGCCAAGACCGAGTGCAGTGTTAAGTGTTGTGCAATCCTAAACGTATCGATTCATAAAAAGCAATACAAGCCTTCCTTACTCAACAATCGAACGGGTCGGACTCTCGTATTTTGTAATATTTTAATTAATAAATTTCTAGTTTTAATCTATTTTGTATTTTTTAAAAGATCCTCCACTGCCGCTTAGATCTGATTCGCGTCTTTCTGCGAATGCAATCAAATATGGATGCATATGCTGACGTCAATCAGTGTTTACATTCCAAAGGCTTATAGATCATTGCCAAAGTGCTCTAGTGACTCAGTAAACGAATTGATAAATAAATTCACAGCTAACGTTTGTTCACATTATAGACAACTATTCTTATCAACTAGAATATAAAAACAAATAACACTACACCTCGTCACATTTGTTTCATACTCTTGTTCTGCGGTTCATAGTCTTCATCCCCGGAATTAGATTCTGATTGCAAAGGGATTTTGCACTGGGCTCTATTTATCTTCAGCAAATCCATCATCTTCTGGTCTCTGTTCACAAACGCAATATGATATGGGGTCATACATTCTTTGTTCATCGCTTCCCAGTTGATATTTGGCTGTTGACACAACTATTCTACCAGTTCATAATTCCTGATCTTCACTCCAATATGCAAAGGAGTGTCACCATCGTTTAGTTCTTTCCCATTGATATCCGCTCCCCAAAGCACCAGAAGCTTCATCTTCTCCACAGAGTCTAGAGGTTCCATAGCAACAATATGAACACACTGTTGCTGCTTTTCATTGTATCCCATCAAACAATGTCTGTTGCTCTCATTTATTAGGTCATGAAGAAACATTAGATTGTTTACATCTCCAGTACGACACAAATAATGTGCAAGATTGTCTCCTTCTTCATTCCTGGACCCGCTCATAGTTATCCCTCGTCGATACATTACGAGTTTATAATTCAACCGCTAGAACACGACTGAATAACTTGTTTCGTGGCTCGTTAAGTATAAGTGGATGCATGATAACAGATTCATGCAAATGTCAACGGGTATCGCTTAAAATTACTTTCCATTCCCCTGCATAATATCACTGATTACCCCAAAGTCAGCTCAAGAATTTCTTTATTAGGTTTGTCGCATACGTGGTAGTCTCGATATGATATATGTACCTATCTTTAGTATGTATTTGTTGTTTAACTATTTCTTGTATCTTTGTAAAATTGTATAAATTTAGCATTTATTGATGTAAAGTATCCCTTCCTTCACCTTATCGTATTGTTTATCCCGCACCGTCTACTGTTTTCGATATTTTTTTGTCACGGTTGACTGGTAGATAAGGCTACTTTAGCTTTAAGTCCGCCAATGTACCTTTAGTGCATAAAGATTTAATAAATAAATAAATATAAGATGTGATCAAACAAATTGCAATTCTGTCCAATAAACAAGGCTATAATTTAGCTCGTTTTTGTGACATGTACAAGCGAAAACATTCTTATAATATTTGCAACTGAAAGGTTTATATATTTAAAGATGCATTATAATGTCAACACTAACTTTCATCCTAAAAAAATGTAAATGTAAGTGTATGTAAATGGGGAGGTGTAACGTTATTTATTTATTTATTTATTTGTAGGAGTACCAACAGCTGTACATTACAATGTATAAAGTTCTAGTATAAAACAGTAAGCCAATTATAGGTCCTCGCCAGTAAAGACATCATATGTTAAAAGCTACACAAGCACACAAACACGCAGTAGCGCGTACTCTAGAACTAGTGAACCTGCCGTTTATTCCTTCGTTCCTCGCCAAATGGTTACAGGACAAACGATGGAGGATTTCCCGTTCTTGGATCATCTGTTCGTTGTCCTCTGGAAGTTTGACATCGATGACATCCACTGGATGCTAAATGTCCTGCCCTGGAGGTTAAATCAGAACCGGTCGAAGTATTCTTCAGTGGATTGTTCAAATTGGCAACATTCACCAGTTCTTGGAGACCACCAGAGCTCCGCTGAATATAACAGTGAAAATCTTGCGGTTTTTAGACAATTATTTCGAATAACTTTCAATCTCTTTGCAAACAAAGCTTCTTATCATTTGTTGTTATGTAGACAAGCTCTTGGCTCCACTATGTCTACAGTAATTTAAGAAGCTAGTGGGTGTTTTGCAAATTATTTATTCAAAAATATGGACTACTGTTTCTAAGTTTCGACATGGAATACTTTCCTAGTAAGTGTGAGAACTGGCACATGATGTCTGGTTTTTACATTTTACTTTGCTACTTATATAAGTATTTCAATCATGATTTTATCTGTGATGTATTATAGTGTATTTATTAAATGAATAAATGAATATACTAGAGGTATATCATTAAGGAGCACTCCTGATGTTGCTGATAGGCGGTGGTGACCACTTTCCATCACGTGGCCGGCATTTTGTATTCTATTTTGTCTGCCGTAGTACATAAAACAAAAACTTTATACACATAACTTGCAGAACAGACAGCCGATTGAGCAGTAATTTTCGGAGTGGCGATCATATATCGGTAGAAGCAGTGGGGGTGGATGTCCCACAACGTGGACGTTTATGGAGATATCTGGGGGAGGTCTATGGCCAGCAGAGGGGCGTCTTATGGCTGATATGACGATAATGACTATATGAAAATATATTTTACAAGGATTAACACAATGGAATGTAGAACACTGCTGAAGCTTATTTAAAAATTAATTGAATAATATAATATCTATTGTACTAGCTTTTACTCGCGACTTTGTCCACGTTAAATTCAATTATGCCGTATTGCCGCGTAATGTGTAGCCTATTTATTATTCTGGGATATAAGCTACAACACTGAACATTTTCTTCTAAATCCTATCTTAATAAATTAGTAGGTTAGCGCTTAAAGTATTTTAGGTATCAGAGATACTTACATGCTTTTTAAAATATATTTTCATTGTAAATAAAAACAAATTTGATGAACAAAAATGACATTTAGGCCAGTCAAATCTTACAAAAAAATTGCTCTAAAACGCAAAGCGCGATGTAATGCTGCATGTTTGGTATGTTATTTGGGACTCTTAAGAGAGTGCGAAATTACATTTTGCAAGCAAAATAAAATCGTGCTTCCTGCGATTTTTTCACTTTTTGGTCTAAAAATAAAAAATTATGCATTATTCGACTAATAATGCTTGATAGATTTTAAAGTACATTATATTTTCCATAATTTAAGCCCAAACGCAGCTCTATAAAGAATGACCAAGTTATGAGTCTTCAGTTCCATTTCTCCCGAAATTTTACAATTTTAAGTTTTGCTTCCGTCCAGACCAAATTATTCCAGGTACCGATGGATGGACGAAGTCCGGAAAGACATAAGTACACCAAATAATGATCTAGGAACAAATGTGCAGGATAGGGACCAATGTATATTCTTGTGTCGGAGGCCAAGATCCACTTCGGTTCACTGAGTCAGCGAAGTAAGTAAGTATAGAACGTAAAGTGAACAATTATCATTAATAATCTGTCACTTAAAAGTTTTAGGAGTCCTTTAAAACTGAGAAGTGATGGTAGAAAGGCGTATTCATCTACATATTTAATATTTAATTTGTTGTCTGGTTCTGAAATTGATTTGCTTTCTATTGCTTCATCATAAAAAAAAGAGCACCAGCAGACAGTACGAGTCTCTATAATATGTATCGACCTCAATGAGGAGTTTTCCAATAGGTATTTAAGGCATTCCTAACCACTCACTAGATGGCGCCCCAACAATTTTGGTAATTGATAATCGCTTGAAATAGGTTCTTAGCAAACAGGGTATAAACACTGGGTACGTTGCATTGAATAATATTATATTTGTCAATAGCTTTCAGCTATTTTAGAGGTTGTAATAATAATGGAACATAGTGCCAACTTCTATAAATATTTCTTTTTACACTTCGTTCAACCTTTAACAGTTATGTTTATATTAATAAACACTTTATTTTCAAGTTTGGTATTACTTGGCTGCATGAAATCACTGCCACCATCATACAGATTTAAAAAAGATTACCAAAATTGTAGGAGCGCCATCTATTGATGCTTTTTGAAACAAACTATCAATACCTACTGGAAAACTCCTCATTGCACAGACCATTCACTGATGAATATAAGTGTGAGAACTGGCACTTGATGTCTGGTTTTTACATTTTACTTTGCTACTTATATAATTATTTCAATCATGATTTTATCTGTAATGTATTATAGTATATTTATTAAATGAATAAATGAATTTACTAGAGGTATATTAAAGGTCTTTGGCCGTGCGGTGTCCGGCAGAGTAGAATAGCACCAACCCCTTACACTCATGGGTGTCGTAAAAGGCGACTAATGTTTTCGATGCAAAAGATCAAGAGTCTCCGTAGTCTGGAAAATGGGCAGCAGCATTTTCCGTTGTTATATTTAAACACTGCGATCTCCAACCCGCCTGCCAAGCGTGGAGATTATGGCAATAACCTCCCCTTTCGTGGGAGAGGCCCTGAGTCCTGCAGTGGACTGTTACGGGCTGTGATGATGATATTAAAGGTCTCCTAAGTCGCCACAGGAGCGCTCCTGATGTTGCTGATAGGCGGTGGTGACCACTTTCTATCACGTGGCCGGCATTTTGTATTCTATTTCGTCTGCCGTAGTACATAAAACAAATACTTTATACACATAACTTGCAGAACAGACAGCCGATTGAGTAGTAATATTCGGAGTGGCGATCATATATCGGTAGAAGCAGTGGGGGTGGATGTCCCACAACGTGGACGTTTATAGAGATATCTGGGGGAGGCCTATGGCCAGCAGAGGGGCGTCTTATGGCTGATATGACGATGATGACTATATGAAAATATATTTTACAAGGCTTAACACAATGAAATGTAGTACACTGCTGAAGCTTATTTAAAAATTAATTGAATAATATAATATCTATTGTACTAGCTTTTACTCGCGACTTTGTCCACGTTAAATTCAATTATGCCGTATTGCCGCGTAATGTGTAGCCTATTTATTATTCTGGGATATAAGCTACAACACTAAACATTTTCTTCTAAATCCTATCTTAATAAATTAGTAGGATAGCGCTTAAAGTATTTTAGGTATCAGAGATACTTACATGCTTTTTAAAATATATTTTCATTGTAAATAAAAACAAATTTGATGAACAAAAATGACATTTAGGCCAGTCAAATCTTACAAAAAAATTGCTCTAAAACGCAAAGCGCGATGTAATGCTGCATGTTTGGTATGTTATTTGGGACCCTTAAGAGAGTGCGAAATTACATTTTGCAAGCAAAAAAGAATGTGCTTCCTGCATAAAAAGTTAAAAACTGTGAAAATTCACCCTTTGGCCTAAAAATCAAAAACAATCCATTGTTGGACTAATAATGCATAATAGCTTTTAAAGTTTATCATATTTTTTACAATTAAAGGCAGCTCTATACAATCTATAGTGACCAAGTTATGAGTCTTCAAAGATGGTCAATTTCTCCCGAAAATTTACAATTTTAAGTATTGCTCCCGCCCGGAGAAAATTATTGATAAAATCACTAGTTCTATGATAAAAGTAACTAAAAAAATATTGTAGTACATATAGTTTTCTTTCATTGAAAAACAAAATGAACTAAGTAAAACTAATAGTTTACTTAAAACCGTTTTTTGAAGAATTCTGTGAATACTTATTTGTGTGAATGGTACCAAAGGAAATCATCATCGCCGTCCTAGCGCATGTCCCGGCCTTTGCCTGGGTCCGCTTTCCTACTCAATATTCTCTAATTCGCTAGGTCTTCGGCATCCTCTCGTCGTAAACCGTTGGCTCTCGCATTCGACTCAGCGATGTCAATCCATCGCTTCTTGGGTCGCCTACGGGGCCTCATTCCTAGTACCGGCAGATTCAGGCACCTATTTTCCACGTATCCCTGAAGTTTATGCAACACGTGATCAAATTAGCACAGAGGAGCCTTCTCGATCTTATCTGCGATATCCTGCACGCCAAGACTGCCACGGATGTACTCGTTATGTACTTGATCGATTCGCATAATTCCGCACATCCACCGCAGTATTTTCATTTCGTTGGCGTGAAGTTTGCGAACGTGTTTTGTCAGCGCTGGCCAAGTCTCGCAGCCATAGAACATTACCGGTCTTACAGGGTTTTAGGGTCACAGGTGACTGCTGTTAGTTTCCGCCATTTGGCCCCAGCTGCAGAGATTCGGGTCTTGACGTCGGGGCCTATTTCGCCGGACTCGTGCATCATGGAACCGAGGTATTTGGAATTGAGGGTAGGTCCTCGTATTAATTACATCAAATCTTCTGTTATTTATTATTTATATTTTATTAATATATAAGTTAACATTTAATAATAATAAAATTCCGAATAAAATATTACTAATTTCATCAGTAAGTGAAATAAAGTGTGAAAAATGGCTCCAACTAAAATTACGGCGATCGAAAAGTTGGTGAATGTCTTTTTGAAAGCTAAATTAGAGAACTGCGTGAAGATAATATCAGACCAAAATGCCATAATAAACGATCAAAACCTAAAAATGGAAGAAAACACTAGGACTATCACCGAATTATTTACTCAAGGTTTGACAAACGCAGGTTACATACCGTCTCGCGGGCTGTCACATCCAAGTATTCGGTGCACAGGGCGGCCTCAGTCATTAACAACACTATCACATAAACTTATGGTGCATTCAACAACATTACTGGATGACTCCGGGCCCCAGGGCATATCACCACAACAGAGCTTGGAGGAAGCAGGTACTGTCACTGGCATTGGTGTGGAGTATAGTCCATCGGCGTCACCGGTGGAAGAGCAGGGGACACCTGCACAGGCAATCTCCGTGGCGGCTACCGTTCACGGCCGTCGCTGGGAGACGAGCGCTGTGTCCGCGCCTACTGTCGCGCCGCAGCTGAAAGCGGCTCCCATCAAGACGACAGTCTCAGCACCGGGGTGCGGCGATCTTCGTGCAGCCCCACCGAGGGTAACAAGCCTCCATTTGTTCAACTTTAGCGAGGACACAAGTGCAGAAGATATAAAATCACACCTAAGATCGTCCTTCGGCATTGAAGTACAGTGCACTATTTTACAAACAAGAGGAAATTATTCTTCTTTCAGACTCGATGTTTCGGATAATTACCTAAAACGTGTCCGAAATCCTAAAATTTGGCCCGACAGCGTCTCTGTCCGGAAATTTAATGTCATTAATGAAAAAAACTTAAAGCCGCACCACACAAGAAAAACAACATAACCTCATTCTACGATTCACACAAGTGCCAATACAATTACACAATTTTACATCAAAATGTAAGATCTATAACTGGTAAAACTAATATTTTGGATATCGTCTTGGCACGACACAAACCCGATGTTTGCACCGAAACATGGTGCAAAAACAATGAAATCCGGCGCGTGGCTCTCAGCGGTTACGAACTGGCTAGTGCATATTGTCGGTCGCGCAGGCTGCATGGGTGGGTGGCAGTGTATGCGCGGGACGGGGTGCGCTATCGTGTCCGGAATGATCTACAGAACCTAGCGGTTGAATATCAATGCGAATTTAGTGTAATCGAGCTATTGGAATCCAAATTAATATTGATAGGGTTATACAGAACGGGACTGTGTGATTTTGATCTATTTTTAAATACATTCGAATTGTTAATTATGAAACTTATATACGAAAATAAAAGGTTTCTCATCGTCGGCGACGCAAACGTGGATTACCTCACGAACAATAACCTACGGCGTAAAATGGATGACTTATTAAACTCCTATTGCATACGAAATTGTGTCAACTTTCCAACTAGGATCGATGCAGGTACTGGTTGTTGTACATCCATTGATTGCGGGCTCGTGGGCCGCGGAGATAAGTGTATCACCGCACGGCCCGGCAATAAGCGATCATGGCGCACAGCTCTTTAGGCTATGCGTAGGTGAGAGCATTAAAACAGCTAGACCTCCTAATTTGCACGAAAGACGACGACTGTATACCAAAGATTCGATCTCATCTTTCTATATGGACATTAACAATTATGATTGGAAATTCATTAATAATAAAAATATTGACATTAATTCGAAATTTAAACAATTATTTAATATTTTGACATCATACATTGACATCCATTTCCCATACAAAAACATTTCAATTAAAAAGAAAAATAATATTCCCTGGGTAAGTGAGGAACTCTTTACGTTCATAGATGGCTTCGAGGGCTTTTGTGAGATTAATCGAAGATTCCCGGCCTGCGATAAGATCCGTCAATGCGTTGATTTCTACCGGGAACTAGTCAAATCCACCAGCTTACGCGATAAAAAACGTTACACGGATCTACGTCTACAAGGTGCTAAAAATACTTCAAAAGAAATTTGGCAGATAATAAAGGATGAGTCTATGTATAAGCAAACAAACCAACATTCAATTAATATTACTGAGGACGGGACTAATCTATCAGCTGATAAAATTGCGAATAAATTTAACGATTATTTTATTAACATTGCCTCAAAATACTCGCTACAAAATAATGAAAATGAGGCAATGAAATTTACGCAAAAATATGCGGCATCCCTTAATATTCCCCAATTCTGTCTACCACCCGTCTCGCGTGGAACGGTTGACACAGTCATTAGGTCCATAGCGAAGAGGGGTGGTACATTAGATCTATATGACATATCCACCAACATCCTGCTGTCAGTATGGCCTATTGTAGCGGATCTGTTGGTGGTTTTAATAAATGAAATGTTTAAGTTGGGTGTGTACCCAAATGTACTAAAAAGTACACGTGTTTGCCCTATTTATAAAGGAAAGGGAGATAAAGACAGAGTTGAGAATTATAGACCTATAACAATAGTCCCGAGCCTCTCAAAAATTGTTCAATCGATTTTATCGACACTTTTAATGGAGCACTTTGAACAAAATGACCTACTGACTGACAGACAGTACGCGTATCGAAAACACAAATCAACAATAACGGCCGCACAACAGGTCGTTGATTGCATAATCACTGGACTTGACGATAAATATAAAACAGCTGGTATTTTCTGTGATCTCTCAAGGGCCTTTGACGTCATCCCACACGATTTGTTACTTAAAAAGCTAAAAGTGTATGGGATAACAGGCGTTTCACACGACCTGATACAATCATTTCTTTTGGATAGGAAACAAACCGTCGAGGTATCATCCAATGGCCGTAAGTACAGATCCACCACTGATGGCATTACTATCGGTATCCCTCAGGGGTCAGCTCTCGGGAATACATTATTCTTGGCCTTCATGAACGATCTTCCATCCGCTATCACAGAAGGTCTATTGACCCTCTTTGCTGATGATACGACAGCAGTGGTGTGCGTCCGTTCGTGCGACGAGCTCAATTCTAAGATTATTGTCCTTTGCGATCAATTAAAGCAGTGGTTTGCATGCAACGGACTTGTACTGAATGAGTCGAAATCCAACGTAATTTTATTCACAGGGAGAGCAGTCTCCCGGTATAAACTAACCGCACCCATCCCCAGCTGTGATGAATGTAAGTTTCTTGGTCTGACGTTAGACACTAAACTAAATTGGAAGACTCACGTTGAGGGACTGTGTGACCGACTCAGTAGTGCTGCTTACGCGCTACGCAAGCTCCGTCCTACTGTGTCGACAAATGTGCTGCGACAGGCCTACTTCGGGTATTTCCACTCTCTCCTGTCCTACGGCACAATTCTGTGGGGTGATTCCACAGACTCCGGTCGTGTACTCATCCTACAGAAGAGAGCTGTTAGGACAATAGAACAGGCGAAGCCAAGAGACTCATGCAGACCACTCTTTAAAAAGCACCGTATTATGACGGTCTATTCTATATATTTATATAACGTATTAATGTACGTACGGTCCAATCTTGGGAGTTTTGAACGTCGCACGGACGGAGGGCACGGTCTGCGAGGCGCAGGACGACTGGCGGGCGTTCGACATCGAACCGCACTCGCAGAGAAAAATCCGCGCATAATTGGCCCTACGTTGAATGAACACTTACCAGAGTCAATTAAAACCGCACAGACTGACGAAACGTTTGCGAGCCGGCTGAGAAGCTTTTTGTTGGATAATGCATTTTATTACGTAAATGAATTTAAGAAATTGAAAATTAATTGTAACTACCTTTTGACATTACTATTTAAATTATTTTCATTGTTTGACATTAATCTGCTATTATTCATTGACATGTTCTAATTCATATACATATTTTCAATTAATTTCCATTACACATTATATTTGACATTTCATATACATATTGATAAATTACCTATGGTAATATTTGTTTATTGACATTTTTATTTTAAATTATTGTAATTGACATTGTTCTAATTATCTACCACTGTGTAATTTTGTATTGTATTGTATTTTATTATAATCTCATGACATTAGGATTATTGTTTCCTAATATTATTATTTATTTAGTTAACTTTCCACGATGTAAGTAAATGTACGCCTATTCCGATTGTATACATAACTTAAATGTTTTTATAACCAAAATTGACGATCTCTTTTATAGATTTATATAAATTACTAAAATATTGATAATGAAATATAGGCCGTAAAATGAGATAATAAATAAATATAAATAAAATATAAATCTGTTCTGTTGATAGCTTTATTACCTACAAGGATGACTTCGGGATCTACGCTGCAGCTGGCCATATACTCCGTTTTGGCGACATTCAACTTTAAACCACCGTTTTCTAGCACATCCTTCCACGTGTTTACTTTGGTCTTAAGATCCTGCCTAAGCTTGCTCACAAGTACAATTTCGTCAGCGTACTTCATGAGCCAAGGAGGCATGTCCTGAATTTCCACTGAGAGGGCATCGAGCAAAATGCAAAACAAGTAAGGGCTCAGCACGGAATCCTGGATTAGTATGACCTACGATAGTTTTGACGACGGCTCCAGTATTGGCGTACATATCCTGTGTTATACTAATGTTCGCTTCGGGCACAGACTATGATCTCAGAGCCCACCAGATTATCTTCCGATGGACACTGTCGAAAGCCTTCTGCTAGTTGAGAAATGCGTAATGCAGAGGTTGATTCCTACTGCAATGAGAATCCTGGTGGACTCTGAGGGCAAAGTTTGGATTAATGGTGCTGCAGCCAAGCCTGAAGCCGTATTGTCATTCCGACAAGGAACATTCCTGGCGAAGTATCTTATCCATAATACGTTCGAGTAGCTTCATTGTGTGGCTCATGAGTTTAATACCTCGATAGTTGCCGCACTCCTGCATACTGCCCTTTCCTTTATAGATTGGCGTAATAATATTTACGCGCCACGCGTCAGGTATAAGCCCCGTGGCTACGATCCTATTGAATAGTTCAGTAAGCAAGAGTACGTCGCGGGTCCCCAATGTTTTACAAGTTTCTATGGGTATTCCGTCTTCAAATGGGCCAGAGACCAATTGTAATGTTGTGAATGGTACCAAAGGAAATGTTTTCAGCCAAATATCGGTATAACCACTTATGCTAGTAGAACTTTTTTAGAAATTACCTTTTAATAATAATGAAATACCATCACAGAATGATAATCAACTCCCAAGGTCGTTCTTCGTCCCATAGCCGTTGATGCATCGGATACTCTGGGAGAGACTCATTCGGACATAATTACTCATCCAGGCTTTTTAGCATGTGTGCAGCAAGGACTGTCCATAAAATTGTCAAATCGCCAAATAGGACTGCATCGTAATAAGAACGTAAATTGCGGAACGAAAAGGCAGAAACGGAGTTAATATAGGGCCATGTGTGATTTTATATTAAGTAGTTCTTCACAATAAATTTGGAACTTTAATTGACGATCTGAGTGGTTCAGTGGTCAACAACAGCCGGTGTGCAACGCAAGAGGTCCTCGCGGGTTCGATTCCCGGCCGGGTAGAAATTGAAATGATGAATTTTAATTTCTGTTACGGGTCTGGGTGTTCTATGTATAATAAGTATGTATTTAAAAGTATATAAGTAGTTTATCAGTTATCTAGCACCCATAACACAAGCTTTGCTTACTTTGGGGCTAGATAGCGCTGTGTGAATTTGTCCACGATTATTTATTTTATTTGTTTATTTATTTGTTATTCAAATTTTGTTTCTGGAACCTTTGAGTCAAATGTTGTTATAATTTCAGGTTTCTTGATCAAGTTTGGGTCAAAATAAAACTCGCATTTTGAAAATTTTAAGGATAGGCCGATATTTTGAAACTCGGCGGATATCAGTTGTAGATCATCTAAAACTGTTGCAACTCCACCTCCAAGTGTCCTGTTTCAAAATATTAGATTGTATTGCCAAACTAAATATAGCTGGTCCGAGTGGATCTCCCTGTTGACACCCTACTTCTGAGTTCAAAACATTGCTTTTATACATCAATTTAGAAGATGAGATATAACACTCCCAAAAATAGGGAAGTAGTTTCGGACATTGTTTTTTAATTTCTATAAGTGAGGTGTCTCTATTTACCGAATTAAATGCATTTTTGACGTCTACTTTCAGAACGACTTCAGCCTGGTTGCTGGTTTTAAAAATACGTAATGCGTGTACTGCGGCTTCGCAGCTACCTTTGCTCCCAAAACCATGCTGAATCGGCTGAAAATAGACGTTAATTTAGGAGCCAATTTTTTACAACAAATTTTGGAGGTGAGTCTCCCAATGGCAGTGCCTACAGCAATCGGCCTAACTCCCCCGTCTTTCTTCATTAGGGAGCACAGATTCGTCCCTTATAAAATATCTGTCACTTGTGTATTAACCTTTCCCGCTAACATGACATTATTCAGTGCGTTGAGGTCCTCTAAAAGTTTGACACCAGCATCCCCGCAGGACTTGCATAACAGGTCTTTCAGATGCTGTGGTGAAAGTCCGTCGAGGCCGCTGGCTGAGCCGTTTTTGAAAGATATCAACGCTGACATGACGTCGTCACAGTTATTGGTGCGGTATGGGGCGGTGGAATGGTCAGGGGTGAGACATTATATGATTATCTGAAGTCCGAAGAAAGTGGGAGGACTTGATAATTTTGAAGTCCGGATATCTGCTTTACTTCCTGGAGGGCGACCAACTGTTCCTAGGTGGTGTCGGGTTCCTCGTCCACAAATCCCTCGTGAACAATATCATTAAAATCGAGAGTGTGTCGTCTAGGGTAGCGTACCTTATACTCAGAATTACCAAGCGGTATTCGTTGAAGGTCATACAGGTCTACGCACCGACTTCGACTCACTCCGACGATGAAGTGGAGGCTATGAATGAGGATATTTCTACAGCCATACATACCTCCAAGACACATTACACCGTAATCATGGGGGATTTCAACGCGAAATTTTGCAAACGAAGCGGAGACGAGTTGAGAGTGGGGCAATTTGGAGTTGGAAGTCGGAACGTCCGTGGCCAGGTGCTGGCCAAATCCTGAATCATGGTCAAGGCGGACCCCGGGCCCTCGTTCTCGAGAGCACAACCGGGATATTAACGCCAAGATGATGAGATGATTTGAATATTACAGAAAATATCAATTAAATTACTCACGCACTTTGTTAAATTAAATTAATAATCAACAACTTTTTTTGCCGTTAACAACTAGTTAATGGTTAATAGTTATCATTGGTTGCCATAAAGCAGATAGTGTATGACAACTTCCATATAGGTACTAGATAGCAGTTACTGCAATGGGAGGTTTTCCGATAAAAATAAATAAATATATGGCGTTGATTAGACACGATTCTCGAAAATACATCAAAAAGGAGAACGTTAGATGTATAAAAATTTAGACATTTTGAGCTTTCTTCTCAGAAAAGATACTATAACTTAGTATATTGTCACGAATCACCTTTCTGAGTAACTTCGGTTACAAAATGAAATAGGCAGCGGTGACCACTTTCCTTCAGGTGGCCTGCTTGCCTGTTTGTCTGCTTTATAACATAAAAAAAAATACTTGAAAATCTTGAAACCACACTTTTGCTTTTGGGAGCTGCGGGAGTCATAATGGTTGCAAAATGACATCTGTCCTGCGCATTATGCTGTATCTGTTTTTAAATAACATGTACCCGGATAGATGGATCGGGCGGCTAGGGCCAATTTTGTGGCCTCCACGTTCACCGGACCTAAATCCATTGGATTTTTTTTATTGGGGCTGCCTTAAAGAGGAAGAATACCGTAAGCCAATTAGATCTTTAGAAGAATTAAGAAGCCGTGTCAGAGAAGCCGTATCAAAAATAAGTGAACAACGGCACACAAGACTGCTCCGTAGATCATTTATCCGTAGATGTAGGGCCTGCATAAGAGTGGGAGGCCAACAGTTTGAACATTTATTATAAATGAATGTACAATAAAGTGTTGTTTATGTTAAATATTGATTTTTATTAATCCCAAAAGTTCTGGTACAATTTTATTTCAAAAATATTCCCTTATTACAAATTTTGTTATTTGGTAAAATTTTCTCCTTTTTTACATTAAGGGCAATAATTCACTATTTATTGTATATACATTTATGAATTGTACCATTCTACTTTCTCTATTTCTTAAATCTACTTAAAACCGACATAATTTTAAAATTATTGTTAATAATTTTTTTACACCTTATTAGTTTAAACATTTCTTAAAAAATAATATTTTTAAAAAATTCTAAAATAATGAATTTGCTTATATTTTAATAAAAAAGGGCAATAGCTAGACATACTATTTACTGTTTATCTCTTAGCATAGTTAGTTTGTAATAATAAAACCACAAAAAACCGATGGAATCTATTAATTTCTGATCGTAGTGTTCATAAAAGTAAAATAAGGTAAAAAGAATAGACTTTTCTTTTGAACCATCATAACTTATGATATATTTTGTTTCATATTTTTTTCTGGACGGCTATAAGTTATTCTATAAGACATTTCAAGATTATCCATTCATTACCGGATACCCTGTATAATATGTGCCTGTAAATCCTATGATCCCAACTAGCGTATGGCAACAATATCTTAGAAAAATATATTATAGTTAACAATAGAATATACTCACGAACTTTTTAATAAATAGGAAAATATATTTTCTTTTGCTGATATAAATTCCCCGGCTCTGTGGTTCAGAGATGTAACTTTATACTCAAACGTAATGATATTTTCAAAGACTGGTAGTTGAGAATAATTTTGTAGCAATGTTTTTATATAAAATATTTACAATACACCTGCCGCGCTGCAATCAGTTCAGGGGAGCTATAGTGGGCTTCTTCCGGCTGTTTTATAAAAAAAAATTACTTAACAAACAGCACAAGACACTGAATGAGAAACAGGAGTCAATTTAGAATTTTTGGATGTATTTTTTTTTTATGTCATACGGTAGGCAAACAGGCAAGCGGGCCACCTGATGGAAAGTGGTCACCACTGCCTTTAGACATTAGCAACACCAAGAGTATCGCTAATGCGTTGCCCACCTCTATAACACGTTGCTCTGGCAGCAAAAAGCAAATGCAACTCCACTGCAACTTCCCCAAATCCCCACCCCATGGAGCACTGGAAACCTTACTCACCGGCAGAAACACAATACTATTTAAAAGAGTATTATTTAGCTGCGATATTCTGTAAGGTGGAGGTACTTCCCCAGTCGGGCGGCTCCAATTCGAACGAGATACCCCGCTATGCCCTACCTCTCTATCTTCTTAAATAAAAGAAAAGGAAAGGGAATTTATGCTTCAAATTCATCTTACTGCAAAATGAGGTGTAGGTACATAATTATAAAAATATACTTACGATCTTTTCAATAGACAAAAATATTCCATACAATATGGAAGACAATAAAATGGGTTTGAACATTTTAGAATGGAATCGTTAGGCTTCCCTGACTAGTTTATGAGTATTAACGTATATAAATACACAGATCCACATGTAATTACTGTTTTATTTGAGAACACAAATAACATTTCTTATAACTAATACGAGCGCCATGACAGAGAAAAAGCAAGATAAAATCAATGTGGCCAAGCGGGATACACAAGTACACATCAACGGGACGGGGACCACATGCAAAGCTGCCAACCATAGATATAAAAGTACCGTATTCAGTACGATATCGAGAATCGATTTAACACACCTCCTTACTTTTATATTGCTCAAAATTGTGAATCAAAATGAATTTAAATCTACTCACACAACATTGCCATACGGTTACTTTCTATTAATTTTTAATATTTTCAAAAAGAAACTTAATTGTTATATCACATACATCATAATTTAATTTTTAAACATTCAGCCAATCTCTAAACTAATAAATTTTACATTACCCTATGCTTTTGTAAACAAATCAAGAATATTATTCTCTGATACTACCTTTACAACTTCAATATTACCATTATAAAGTTTATACTTGATAATGAACTGAACTTGAATGATACTGAACCTACAATTCCATATTTAGCAATAACAACTACTCCAGAGTTATCTCTTAATATTTTAATTGGCTTACAAACATTAGTGAACATATCATTTACAAAAAACTAATTAAAAATGTATTTCAGTTACATCCTCTTACAAAGCAATATATTTTGCAAATATACATGACTTAATTACACAGTTTTGTTTTTGGATTTTCATAGTATAATATTTCCAAACAATCGAATGGCAGACCAAGTAGTAGATTTTCTATTTAAAATGTCACCCGCTCAGTCAGAATCAACATGACAATCCAATATATCAGCACTATTACTTTTATAATACTTTAACTTTAGATACTTTGTCAAATATAAATACTTCAATACTCGTAAAGCATATTTAAAGTGTGTTTCATAATAGCAATGTTGGTATCGGCTCAGATAATTTACACTGAAAGCACAAAATACAGAACGGCCCGCCCCAAGCAGAAGGTCCAAACAAAGCGCTATTTCCGTCACGCATACATTGACGTTACGTTTACAGGCATGCTCAAGCAGTTTCAAGCAGTGTTCGGTCGCGATTGTTAACGCGAGAATTCGTTGTAGTGTCGATTTAAAGTGAATATTATTAAATTAAACGATATTATTATTGATAAAATAAAACTAAGTACGTAACTAAGATTACTGTAAATTTATTTATAGAATTACAATTATTAACATTTTAAATAGGTCTTACTCAACAACAAAAATATTAAATCTAACAAAACTAAAGATAAAAAACTTGACCCATGTCCCCCGAATTTGGAAAGGTCCCCAGAAGGCTGGCCGCGTTGCCCCGTTGAATAGCAAGGCTTAAACGCTGACCCAGGAAGAGGCCAGCCTTCTGGTGATTTGTAATTTGGACCAGGCGCTTAGATAACTACCGAAATAAGGAATGTGCGCGTGGTCCCCACGGCCCAAGATTTTTAACGCCAAATGGCGCAAATGTGTAATACTAAGATTACTTAATAACATACAAGCATCGCACGCAGAGTCAAGAACTGATGGGTGACCATTTCAGACATTGAGGCTAGTCGAACTTCAGCACCGCTACAAATTCTAATGCTGGTGGTGCAGCGAGGTTGACTATGATCTTCCGCTAAAGGCCCTAGGACTAATTGAACAGTTACAGGCACCACGTGACAGTTTTTAACATAAAGGGAATCCGTGATGGCCACCTTAATGGTTTCTAGTCGGAAATGCCTGTCTAGTTTAATACAAAAAAAAAACACTGACCATCTTCCTTCTCCATCATCAGATTAACTGACTAATACCATAATATTGCATTTTCATCAATTTACATGTGTATGAAATTTTCAATTCAATTGATTACCGGGAAGTGGGTCAAATTCCAGGTCAGGGAAAGGTTATTCTCAGGGTCTGATGATATAATCAGGTGGTGATGCATTTTTAAAAAGTGAATAAACAGTAGATTATTATTACGCCTACTAAAGGCAGTGGCGTGCCTAGGGGTTCAGAGTAAGGCAAGCCGAGAGATGAAGTTTGTGTAGTTTTTACGGTTATTAAAAATAAATCCATCCCCTTGCCACATTACTGATCAATCCTTACTTATCACTCTTCAGTTTTATACCAGCAATATAACTTGTGAGTCAATCCTCACTTATCACTCTTCAGTTTTATACCAACAATTCAATGAGTTTGGTACACCGATCTATGAAATTGTCTTATAAGCGATTTACTAATCTGAGAAATAGGTATAATAGGAATACATATAAGGAAATAATTTGTTATTTTCTGAGAAATGATTAAAAACTGTACCTTTTCCATGCAAATCAAAACTTGTGCACATTTTAAACCATCACAAGGGACTTTACTTCGTCTATTGTTGATCAATCTAATTAAATCACTTTTACTACAAAACACAACACAAACACGACAAAAAACTAATTACTTATCCGCCCAAACGGCTCAAACAAAACAATAGTGAAGTTGGTACGTATTACAGCATTCAACAAACGTACCTACTGCGCATGCGCGAAGTTGCCATTTTCAAAGATCCGTGTACAACTTCATACGCATGCAGGGCTTAAAGTCTCGTGAAATTTACTATTTAAACAAACGTATAGTTATATCTCATTATAGGACAGTTTTCATATGTAAGAAAGAGACATACCGGCCGGAATCAAAGCCCGCTTACAAGCCAGCGCGTGCGAGCGAGATGACTGACCGAGTCTCAATTTCCTCAACTTGCGTGTGCGTTCGGATCGTGTTTCGTAACCTAGGCGCACGATGGCGCTGCTGTGCGGCGCGGCAGTTAGAAAAGCATTAGGAGCGCGAACTTTAAATAGTTCGCGCTCGCATTATCTTTGATTTTTTATCGATAATTATTTTTATAAGGCAAGCCCGGCTTTTGGGCTTGTATGACAGTAACGCCACTGACTAAAGGCATAATGTCTGAAGCTGGTATATAAAATCTGATACACTTGAACACAATCTAAACAGCTTGGGAAGAAATTATGATCACATGATGGCCAGGATTAGATATTGGTCCTTTGAAAAGGACATGTTATTGTGAACAATCTTTAAAATTCTATTCGATCTTTTAAATACTCTTTTCATAATTCAGAATAGATACAGTAGCAATCCTAGTGGGTCGGCAAGTTTAGGTAATAATTTTCGAAAACGACGGGAGTGGACCTTCTGTAAGTTTCCTATTTTGTGCTGAAAGATAGGGTAAAAGCCGGATACTTGCCCCACTTTTCGAAAAAGCTCTATTTCTAAGAAATAGGCACTTACTAAGACTAGTGCTATATGTATATCAAAACATAGGTCTATGATTTTCTATAAAAGCCTATTTTCGTAAACATAATTGTTATTGGTTCTGAGTAAATCCTGTTTTTCTTGACCTCTCAAAAGCGGGATAGTTGCCTACTGTGGCGGATAGTTGCCCTTATTGGTTTAATTTTTACATATGGTAACAATATAAACGTAGACAGCGCCCTCTGTAAGCTATTACAAACATTTGGAAAAAATAAATGTCATTCTTTGCCAGCAAGTTAATGTGTTTTAATAGGTTATGGGCTATAATCCTAATTTTCAGTAATTTAAGTGTATTTAAAGTAATTACAGTTGAAAATAGTGTTAAACATTAAAGAAAAATATGGCTGTAAACTATATTCAGAGTGTTCCAAAGCTAAAAGGCAGAGAAAATTATGATGAATGGAGTTTTGCTGCGGAGAATTTGTTGGTGCTCGAAAACATGGTTCATTGTATAAAACCTGAGACCGGCAAAGAAATTAAAGCTGCAGATGACGCAAAAACCAAGGCGAAGCTAATTTTGACTATCGATCCTGGATTGTATGTGCATATTAAGGAAACAACAACTTCCCAGGAATTATGGGCAAAATTGAGAACCATGTTTGATAATACAGGTTTCTCTAGGAAAATAACCTTATTGCGACATTTAATCTCGCTGAGACAAGAAAACAGCGAATCAATGACTACTTATGTAACGCAGGTAGTCGAGACAGCTCAGAGATTAAAGGGCACCGGTTTTGCAATCACGGATGAATGGATTGGGTCATTGTTATTGGCAGGTTTGCCAGAAAAATTTTCGCCCATGATAATGGCGATCGAACACTCGGGCATAAGAATCACCGCAGACACAATAAAATCGAAGTTAATGGATATGGAGGTTTCAATTACAAATGTCAACATGGATTCCAGTGGCGCTGCATTCGCTGCGAACAAAATGTACCAGAAATCAAAAACCAAACATGGCGGTACGTTGACGTCAAAAATGACAGGTGAAAAAACTGTTACATGTTATAAATGTAAACAAGCAGGACATTTTAGAAATCAGTGTCCATTATTGCAGGAAAATAAGCAATCAAACGCATTTAGTGTGGTATTCCTTAGCGGAGAATATAGTAAAAGCGAGTGGTACGTTGATTCCGGCGCAAGTGCACATATGACAGCGAACGAAGCCTGGATAAATAATAAAAATTATACACCAAGTTTATCCGAAATCACCGTAGCGAATGATATGAGAGTGCCAGTTTTGTGTTCTGGAGACGTGCAGATATCGACTGATTGTAACTACGACATCACAGTTAAAAATGTACTATGCGTGCCGAGCTTAACCACCAACTTGTTGTCGGTAGGGGTTAACTCATAAAAAATGGAAACAACGTGATATTTGATTCCAATCACTGTTATATTCGCAACAAAAACAATGAGTTGGTAGCTACAGCAGAATTATGCAATGGAGTGTACAAGTTGAATATAAAAGTAGCAGATTGTGTACTGGCAGCACCAGCAGTAGCAAGTGCACATCTTTGGCATAGGCGGTTAGCACACATTAACAGTAGTGATTTAAATAAAATGAAAAATGGTATTGTGGATGGATTGTCCTACCCAGCAACCAGTGACATGGTTAGGGACAAATGTGTGACCTGTTGCGAAGGTAAACAAACAAGGTTGCCATTTTCGCATGTGGGACAGAGGAGTACAGACACACTACAGATAATACATGCCGATGTATGTGGTGCTATGGAAATGCAATCCATCGGTGGCAGTAAGTTTTTTCTATTATTTGTAGACGACTACAGTCGCATGACTTTTGTATACTTTCTTAAGCATAAAAGTGAAGTATTTCAGAAATTCCAAAATTTCAAAGCATTAGTTGAAAATCAACAACAAAATAAAATTAAGATAATACGTACAGATAATGGTGGTGAGTTTTGTAATGGAGAAATGGAGAACTACTTAATTAAAGAAGGAATTGTTCACCAGAAGACAACTGCATATACACCAGAGCAAAATGGTGTTTGTGAGAGAGCAAACAGAACTGTAGTTGAAAAGGCAAGATGTCTACTATTTGACGCAAAGCTAGACAAGAAATTTTGGGCTGAAGCGACAAATACAACAGTATATCTCAAGAATCGATCGACAACTACAAGTTTGGTAAATAAAACACCATATGAAATGTGGTACAGAAAGAAACCAGACTTAAGTCATATACGTCTGTTTGGAAGTACTGTAATGGTTCATATTCCCAAAGAAAAAAGGTTAAAATGGGATAGGAAATCCGAGCAGTATATTCTTGTTGGATTTTCAGAAACTACAAAAGGTTATCGTGTATATGACATCCGAAAAAAAATTGTCACTGTAAAGAGAGATGTTTTAGTGATGGAAGAAAAAAAGGAAACAATGGGAAACCATGAAAAAGACAATAATATCTGGATGCTAGATGAAGAGAATTTGAAAGAGAACCTATCAACCCATGACACAACCGAGACAAATTTGGAAAACAGAGATTCAGTAGGGGACTCTTCAGTTAGTGAATCTCTGCATGATTCGAGTTCAAATACTTCCGTATATACAGATCCAGATATTGAAAGTAATGATGACACCTTAACTAGTTTAGAATTTGAAACAGATACTTCAAGTAGTCTGTTGCAACAACAAGCTTCAACAATTGAGGAAAACAAGAGATCCAGGAAAATCCCAGAAAGGTATGGTTACAGTAACTTGAGTGTCTCCAGCCCTTGTATAGAAGTTGTACAGATTGTTTTCTCAGAAGCGCTGAATGGACCAGAGGCTGAGCAGTGGAGAATGGCCATGCGTGAGGAGCTGAAATCGTTTGAAGATAATGATGCATGGGAGATTGTTGATGTGCCATGTAATGGATCAATTGTGCAATGTAAGTGGGTTTTTAATAAAAAACTTGATGTGGAAAATAACGTGCGGTATCGTGCACGACTTGTGGCAAAAGGTTTTACACAGCAACGTGGCATTGACTATGAGAACAATTTTTCTCCTGTAGTGAAACATTCCACATTGAGGATATTATTTGCGCTTAGTGTGCAATGGGGCATGGACATAACTCACCTGGATGTGACAACGGCTTTTTTAAATGGACATTTAAAAGAGAATATTTACATGTCGATTCCTGAAGGTTTTTTAAATAAAAGTAAGGGAAAGGTTTTAAGACTTAAAAGAGCAATCTATGGATTAAAACAATCTTCTCTCGTTTGGTATGAAAAAGTTAAAGATTGTTTGTGTAAATTAGGTTTAAAAATGAGTAAATTTGAGCCTTGTTTATTTACTAAAAATAGTGGTAATGTTAAAATTATTGTAACTGTGTATGTTGATGATTTTTTAATCTTCTCAAATTGTACTGAAGAAACTGAAAAACTGAAAACTGTATTAGGTTCTGAATTTAAATTAAAAGATTTAGGTCCGGTAAGACGCTATTTAGGTATGAGAATTAATGTGAATAAGAAGTGTAATACAATAACAGAAGATCAACATGAATACATAGAACAATTATTATTAAGATTTAATATGATGGATTGTAGTACTATAGACACTCCCATTGAACATAAATTAAACATCGATAAATCAGAAAAATGTGTAACTAACATTCCTTATCAAAGATTGATAGGAAGCCTTATGTATTTGGCTATTTTGACTAGGCCTGATATAGCATACGCTTTGAGTTATCTTAGTCAGTTTAACAATGGGTATAATGAAAATCATTTTAATTATGCTAAACGTGTACTGAAATATTTAAATAAAACAAAACATTTTTGTTTAAAATATAGCAAAGAAGATGTAGAATTGAAAGGTTTTGTTGATGCTGACTGGGCTAGTGATAGTCTGGACAGAAAGTCATATACTGGGTTCTGCTTTACTATGAATGGTTCTGTGATTTCATGGCAGAGTAGAAAACAGAAGACTGTTTCCTTGTCTAGTACTGAGGCAGAATATGTTGCACTGTCTGAGGCATCTAGAGAAGCTGTTTATTTAAGAAACTTATTGTATGAAATTACTGCTAAACAATGTATTATTAAATTACAGTGTGATAATCAAAGTGCATTGAAATTGGCAACAAGTCATCAGTCACATAACAGGTCAAAGCATATTGATGTGCGGTTTCATTATGTAAGAGATGCAGTTAAAAACAAATTAATTGAAATTGAATACACTTCAACTCAAGAAATGCCTGCTGACTTGCTTACCAAAGGTCTGTTGTCATCTAAACATTATAAGTTCATGAAGATGCTCGGAATTGTGGATATAAAATAGTTTAATTGTAGTAGTCTTGTTTATTTTGTTAAGTAGGGATATTGGTTTAATTTTTACATAATATGGTAACAATATAAACGTAGACAGCGCCCTCTGTAAGCTATTACAAACATTTGGAAAAAATAAATGTCATTCTTTGCCAGCAAGTTAATGTGTTTTAATAGCCCTGTGGTAAAAATGCTTAGGGGGATGTTTATGTTTAACTGACACCTTTATGAAGTACAAATTTATATTATTAATTATTACTAAGTAGTAGTTTTAAGTTTTAATGTTTAAAACCATAAAATCATCACCATCCCGTCGTCTGCCGGGCAGGATTCGCTTTCCAGCTTTTTTTCGCCATTTCGTTCGGTCTTGGGTTTTCATCTCGACCATGTAGCCATTTAGGTCCACTTATGTTAAGAGGATCGCAGCGTTTCTTCGAGACTATCCCAAAAGGTAGTCTTGACAGTGTCGACGCGGATTGAAACTGATGAGGTTGATTTTTTGTCCCCCCCCCTCTTTTGATCGCTATAAGGGTATTCCTTAAACTATTTTGTGACTAGCTAATGCGGGAGCACCACGTCTGATTTTTGTTTATACTTACGATGCATTTTGCTCACCTAGAACGATAGCAGAGATAGTAATTATTAGTATTTCTTTAAGAAATTTAAGTTGGTAAACGCCAAAGGAAAAAAATGCCTTTGCCATATAATTTTACAGTTGCGGATAGTTGCCCCTAGGGGAAACTATCCCCAAGTTTTCAACAATAAAACATAATGAATAATGTAGTTTAAGCTCTAATGCATGAAAATAAACAAAAAGTAGATTGATACCACAATCAGCAATAAAGATATTCAATGCAAATTACTTACCAATATAATTTTGATTTGACACCTGTTAAAGCTTCGCCGCGGAAGATTTTTACTCATAAGGACAAAACACAAGGATCACATGGCACTAAGGCCTTCAGGAGGGCCAATTTCAATTATAGTAGAGAAATAACCTAACGCCACCACCAACATCCCTAACATAGTGTATTCAAAACCGAGGCAACTATCCCATTGGGGCAAATATCCGGCTTTTAACCTATATCTGGTCTAGTACCAGAGTTAATTTACAAGAGTGCACCTATCAAGTTCTAATACTTAATAATTTACATCAGACTTTTTAATTTCCAAAGTTATTTCCATTAGTGTCTTTGGAATTTTTAATGTCATACCGTTTGGCTAGAGACTCAATATAAGATTTCTGAGTCAAAGTCAATACCAGATTTCTAAGTTTCAGTCATTATTCTGTTCATAGTCATACTCAAAATCAATGCAAATATATTTCTTCACTTTTTCGATATCCTTCATTTTTAATTTACCAAATAAACTATTTTCAATACCAACAATAGCTAGTATATCTTTAGAACATATTAACCCATATAGACCGACCGTACCCTATGTAGTCATCATCACAGCCCATAACAGTCCACTACAGGACTTTGGGCCTCTCCCGCAAAAGGGGAGGTTATTGCCATAATCTCCACGCTTGGCAGGCGGGTTGGAGATCGCAGTGTTGCAAACATAACAATGAAAAACGCTGCTGCCCATTTTCCAGTTTATGGAGACTAGACATTTTGCCTCTAAACGTTAGTCGCCTTGTACGACACCCACGAGTGTAAGGGGTTGGTGCTATTCTACTCTACCGGTCACCACACGGCTATGTAGTACAGTGACTTAATAAAAATATTTTGACATACCCACATGACAAAATGTTTGCACGTCACTTCCTCTGACTAAATATGTAGATCAATGTTGTACTCTATGACCTGTGTACCATATATGTACCATATTTAAAGCAAATAAACGAAATGAAATGAAATGAAATAATCACTTTTTATTTGAGTTGTGACGGTAAGCTGAGAGTATATTACGATAAAAAATAATCTGTAGAGTGATTTTGATACATTATTTGTAATTAGCCAGACAAAAAAAAGGAAAATATTTCAAAAAGAATTTTAGAATAATTATAATAAATTTTTGATATTTATTATAATAAATATCAAAAATTTATTATAATTATTCTAAAGTCTACAGTAAAATGCTTATCTAGTGTCGGATATCATAAAATTTAAGTATTTTTTGTAATATATACTCAATACTAAACTAGGTGTACCGAATAGGCCAAATAAACGATAAATATTGTTAAAAAATTATTCTTCAATGAATTACTTAATAATTTAGATCCTTGACGCTGCATGATATCGCAACTCTTCTGGAAGAAGAGGACGAGGATACCAGCCAGGGGCAAAATTTACTTCAACCTGACACTGCTAATGATGATCGGACTGATAACGACTCAGGTGAAGAAGATTTCGTCGGCATCAATTACATATTTACCTCCGAGTTTGCCTCGAGCACCGGCAGAGTTTACTGCATCTATACCTCTAGAAGACCCAGAATCTGAAGACCATGAGCCTGGTGAATCTCAAGAACCTTAGATAGATAGATAGATATATCCGGGCCATTTCCGCATTCGGGCGAACTCGCGCCCATTTTGCGTGGATATGGTATACTCCAAGATACCCTATTGTTCCTGCCATCCCAACTCCTCCAGGAAACGCAGCAATCCTTTCAGCTTTGCAAACGTCTCTGGAAGGGTTTGTGGTTGTCCGAGATGCTCATGCCTGTATGTTGTCACCCCCTCGCATGTTCGCAGGATATGTGCTGCTGTCTCCTCCTCCCTCAGGCAGGCTCTGCACAATGGGCTGTCGGTGAGACCTATGGTGAAGAGGTGTTTATTAAATGGACCGTGTCCCGTTAAAGGTCCGGTTACCAGACGGAGTTGTTTTTTGGTTAGTTTTAAAAGCCTTTCTGAAAAGGGGGGGTTAATTTTCGGTAGAGCCTCCTTGGCTTGTCTGCATCCCTCTAGTGATGACCAGAGTTGGTTATGTTTTACCTTGATTCTATCCATCAGGTGTTTACGGGTCCATGCAAATGGCATAGGTATAATTGGTTCTGGGCCAGTGGGCTTCGTGCTTGAGCCTCTTCTGGCCAACTCGTCAGCTGCGTCGTTCCCTCTCGATCCACTTCTCAAGAACCTTTCAAAAAACTTGTTATGAAGTATAACTGGAGAAAACGCGATTTTCAACCTAGACCTACCACTTGGGTACCTCTTTATCATGTTCCTCTTGAGAAAACTCCAATAGAATGATTTTGTTTGTTCTTTTCCGAAGAAGTGTTTGAGTAGCTAATGACCGAAATAAATCGATATTTAGAACAAAAATTTCTTCCTGCTGACGTCAAGATCGAAGAGATGAAATGTTTAGTTGGAATTCTGTTAGTGAGCGGCTACTGTCAGGTGAATAGAAGAAGAATGTACTGGGAAAATTCTCCAGGTACAAGAAACAGTTTGATTACTGGAGCCTTGTCTAGAGACCGATTCACGCTTATTTTTTCCAATATTCATGTTGCTGACAATAGGAATTTAGAAGCATCAGACAAATTTGCAAAAGTTAGACCTTTACTAAAACTATTTGCTGCAATGTTCCTCGAGCATTGCCCACATAAGGAAAACCATACCATTGATGAAGCCATGGTTCCGTATTTAGGTCGTCACGGCTGCAAGCAATTTATTCGCGGCAAGGCTATCAGGTCCATGAACTCATTGAGCGGGGCTTTTGTATAACTGGGACTATTAGAGAAAATAGATCGGGAAAGTGTTCTTTGATGGGTAATAAAGACGTTAAAACAAAAGAGAGAGGCTTTTACGATTATCGTATATCTGATGATATAATAATTTGCAAGTGGCATGCAGTTGGTATTACACCAGTCCATAAAACTGACCGCTATTAGTCAACAACAAAAAAAAGCAGATATCTGTATCTCAACCCCATCTTATTCAACAATACAATAAGAACATGGGTGGAGTTGATTTATCGGACCAAAATATATCTGCACTGCGAACTAGTATCAGAGGAAAAATAGTTATCGGTCTAAATGGGTTAAAAGATCATCAACAAATAATGCACTTTAAACTGTTAAGTTATTCTCCTTTTTTATATATAGGCAATATCATACTCACTTCTACGAAAGCCAAGTGTTTCTAAAAAGTAATTAAAACATTCGTACCGAGCACGAGGACTTTCTTTTAAGCCGTATAATGATTTATTTAACTTATAGACCCTATCTGTGCCATCTTCATAACCATAATCTCAATAAGAGGAGCTATTCGGGACAGAAGAAGTCTTTCCAATAGCTTGTAGCAGTTGCACAACAGAGCTATTGGTCGGTAGCTGTAAGAGTCCACCCCTGTCTTTCCCGGCTTAAGGACCGCGATCACCTTCGCGTGCTTGAACTTTTTTGGGAGTTTGCCAGTTGATAGAATGTTGGAAAAGAATAAGGTAAGCCACTTGATAGCGTTAGAGCTCAGCTTTTTAATAAACTCGTTATACAATCCATCCACTCCCGCGGCATTACCAGTTTTTAGGTTGCCAATGGCTACGAACACCTCCCCGGGAGTAAAGGGCAAGCCCGGAATCGGCACGAAATTCGCCTCTAGTTGTTTCATCTTCTTCTTAACCCCTTTGTTTGCCGGTTTATCACCCTTTACTCTGGACATCGACACAATCCAATTTGCAATTTCATTAAGATGAAGAGCGGGGTCCGCTCTTGGTGGAGACAATTTTCCCATAAGCTTGTTCAGCACACTCCATGCCTTCCGACTGGGTCGCTTAAAGTCCATAGAGTCAACGGTCTGCCGCCATTTGCTTGATCGGTTGGCGTCCAGGGTGTTTAGGAGCTCAGCACCGGTCGTCCCCTCCCCAGTATTCTGATACCTCTTGTACAGCGTTTCGCTCTCTGCGTTCCAGCCCGGTACGTACTCTTTTCTGAAACCTCTGCACACATGTGCCTTTGCAGAAGCATTCACCAATCCAACGATATTGCATATTATAATTGCATACTTCCGGTGGGACGAAACGGATACCGGCATCAACCCTGCCTGCGAACCTGTCCCAATCCGCACGATTAAAATTCCAACGCGGAAGAGGCATGCTGTTAATAAGAGGAATCCTGAGTCCCACTTCCAACAGTACCGACCTCTGCTGGCTATTGAGAAATTTGTTAAGAACGGTTCGCCTGGTGGGAAGGAGGTTACCCGCTGAGTCTATGGAGACAAAGGTCAGGTCCGGGTTATAGTCCTTTTTCCAACGAGCGGAGTGGAACGTACCCCTGTCCTTGGCATCAAATACCAACTGTAGGTTAACGGTTTCAGCCCACTGGGCCAAAGTAAGTCCATTCAAGTCATCCGCGCTGCAGCGCCATGACGTATGGTGACTATTAAAGTCACCGGTGTAGATACATGGATGAGCGAAGCTTGGGGGTCCACCGTTGTTCCAGGTTGCAAGAGGGGGTTTATATATGTTAGCTATCCTGTAGTCAGCGGTTTGCACGACTATAATAAAGTTGTCAGCTGTGGCGTCGGAGTGCAGAACCATCACTTGCTCCAGACCTGATCTACAGTATGTGGCGATGCTGTATTTGGGGTGGTTCAACGCTTTCAGCAGTGTATACACTGCTGAAAGCGTCCTTGGATTCCAGTGTATATCCGTGTCAAATTGACATATCAAATTTGACTTTTTTCTAACAGATTTATCGCTAGCGGCTGAACCGGGATTTGTCGCTAGAATAGTCCCCGCGGGCTTAAGTAACCCTCTCTTTACGTATTTGTGTCTTTGTCATTTGTCAAAACGCACTTGCCAGGTGAAATTATAAAGTATTTTTTTTATATTTATGGTGTCATTTTTTAGTCATTTATATAGTCTGGCTACCAGTAGCCACTGGCAAAGACACAAATCACAAATATTCGCTCATTGTACAATGATTATGAATCTTGCTATCCCGTTTATTCGTCTATTCAAATAAGCTGTCAAAAAATGACGAGCGCAATGTTTTGTACGGTCGACATGTTGCTGGAGCTCCTGAAGACCTGACATTTATTTTGAAACATCGGTGTAAATGTTATAATTTGCTTATATAATTTAACCATTTAAAACACGGTGTAATTTAGTGCACATTTAAGTGACAACGCAAAGTATGGAAATACACCTGGATTATCTTTTCATCGGTAAGTAAACATTCGTGGTCGCGACGATCGGGAATCAATTTTAGAACTTGTGATAAAAATATGCATCGTAATAGTGTGAATTTGCAAAATGTAATTGAAATCATCATCATCATCACAGCCCATCAACAGTCCACTGCAGGACTTAGGGCCTCTCCCACGATAGGGGAGGTTATTGCCATAATCTCCACGCTTGGCAGGCGGGTTGGAGATCGCAGTGTTGTAAATCTAACAATGGAAAACGCTGCTGCCCATTTTCCAGCCTGCAGAGACTCTAGATCTTTGGTCTTGAAAACATTAGTTGCCTTGTACGACACCCACGAGTGTAAGGGGTTGGTGCTATTCTACTCTGCCGGACACCACACGGCTCGTAATGAAATTGAATTGAAATGCTTTACCATAAAACAACATGCCATTAAAGACAGATTTAAAATTATTGGCAAATTGAGCAATATTTCGGTGTCTAAAAAGGTACGAAAAATTTTTAATGCTAACAGGGTCGGATTTACTATTAATCGTATAGAATTTTAATACTCAAATCTTGTAAATAGCTGTCCACAATTTTATATTTATTTGGGTTTCATACCAAAAATGTACCTACTGTCTATATCTATATTAGCCCGAATCATCCCACTGCTGGGCAAAGGCCTCCCCCCGATTCCTCCACTCTTCACCTACTAGACATTTTAAATGTTCAGATGTTTTATGAAACAACGGATTAATCGCGAATTTACGTTTATTTTCATTTATTTTCATTTATTTGTTTTTTCTAGATTTCCTGAAGACTAGACAAGGTGATGTCTTGGTTGCAAATTGGAAGTGCTGCGTTATAAACATTTTGAAGAACAAGATAATAAATAGATGCAAGTCCCTTTTGTCCTGGTGCATCCTCAAAATGAATTTTGACTGAAAATAAACATTCATACCTGTCAAAATCACAACCCTCCTTTTTTGCAAAAGGAAGCATTTCCAATTCACGGTATGTAGGATCGAGAGATCAAAAAGACGGTGGTTAATATCAGGGCGTGGGTTTGATAAACAATTAATGAACTAAATGTCAGACAAAAAGCTACAACATTAGGCGTCATTTTTATTGTATGTATTTTGGTTACATTTTTTACAATTGAATTCTAACAAACCTGTGCTTACATACATTTTTAGAGTTTTTATTGATGACTTCCGTTGTAAAATTTTTTTTTTTTAGAACTTTTATTTATTTATTTATACTTCATGCACAAACAGTACATTGGCGGACTTAAAGCTAAAATAGCATTATCTACCAGTCTACCAGGAGAGATAACAATTGACAAAAGGTATTCGGTGCAGGAAGATTACTTACAAGTAAAGATTACACAAAAGCTTATTCAACCACAATCAAATTTATAAAAAAAAAAAAAAAAAAAAACACTAAAAGTTAAAAGTAGCAATAGATATTTTACACTAATTAATTAATTAATTAACTGCATGAGTTACCCAAAATTATTCAGGTACTTGAGGCTTTATGAAGAAAAGAGATGAAAAAGGAATAAAGGAACAAGGAATAAATTAGGAGCTAAGGAGTGTTCAGGAAATGGTTATGTACTGCTCTCTTAAAACAGAATTTCTTAGATATTAATCTTATGTCAGGGGGAAGATCATTCCAGAGTCTCATCGCTGTTAAAGCAAACGAATTAGAAATAAACCCAGTCCGATGAAGAGGGAAATTCAATAAAAGATTGTTTGAAGAACGGAGATTACGGTCGTGATTATCAGAGAGAAACTGGAATTACATTTTAAGTATTTTGGAATAGCTGGGTCGTGTAAAATTGAATGAAGGAGAGAAAGAGTTCTTAAGTTACGGCGTTGTCGGATGGAAAGCCACTTGAGCTTAGCTCGGTAAACCGAGACATGATCATACTTGCGCAAACCAAAGATGAATCTTATGCAGTTGTTAAGAAGACGATCTAACTTACAGAGAAGGTCTTGGTTTGCGCCAGTGTAGCATACATCGCCGTAATCAATGATAGGCAGGATCAAAGATTGCACAAGTAGCAATTTGGTAGCAGGGGGAAGGAAAAATTTAAATCTATAGAGGGAACAAACAGTCGCGGTGACCTTCCTGCTGACCTCTGTCACATGCGGTACCCAGCTGAGAGTGCTGTCAATGTAAAGCCCTAGATCCTTTACCTGGGAAGAGTACGGGATAATTGTACCATTGTAATGTAAAGGTGGCACCAGGGAGAGATCAAGGCGTTTAATTGCGTACGGGCTGCCCATAATAAGAGCTTGGCATTTGGATGGATTGACGTGTATACCAAATCTTGATGACCAGTCCAGGATGGTTTGGAGCTCGCAGTCAAGAGCACTAATTGCATTAGAAATGTTAGCAGCCTCAGCATTTGCATATATCTGGAGATCGTCAGCATAAACTGCGATGGCTACGAACATCATTGTGAACGAACTCCTCGCGTTCTTACAGCAAAAATTAGACGTGATGGACGAGGTTAGTGCCGTGCAGATATGTAAAACCAACTACTCGAAGACGGACATATCTGAAGCCAAGGTGTTATTGTACTCTTCACTCAATGTGATGGAGAAGATGGTGTCGCGACGGCGTGACGGGACGCCGAGAAGCATACAGGACATTATCACGCTGCTGAAAGAGACAGATCCTGACGACGTGCCAACGTTTGTGGCGAGGGACCTGAATAAGCTCCCGCCCGTCACCTTCGACCACGTCGATGTCACCCGGTTGCTGAAGGACATCGTGCTCCTGAAGGCAAATCTGGCCGAAATGGGAGCAAAATTTGAGGCATCCCAAAAAAATGTAATTGAGTTACGGGAGGAAGTCAACGCCTTGCGCAACTCTATTACAGTCATCGGGTCGCCTGCTGACGCTGCTAATGTGGATATTCAACGCGGCTGTGCGAGTGTCGACCTCGCGGGCTCGAGTTTCGAGTCAGCAGTTTTGTCGCCGCCGCCTGCCGCACGGACACCCGACACGTACGCGGCCCGCATCGGCGCGCGCGCTTCGGCCGGGGCATAGTACATTTTTATTCAGGACAATCTGATAAAATTGAGTGAAATCGTAATTGTTAAGTCCTTGGCAAGCGAAAAACATGATTTACTTTATGATCTTGGTCAGATATGTATTGTTTTTTTTATTTCAGATTGTAGAAAGGTTATTTACGTTTACATAACAGTTTTTTATTTTTTTTATAACAATATTTGTAGTCACAGTTAATGAAATCCAGCCTTTCCGTTCTTGTGTTTGACCTGCAACTCCACTATACCAGAAACCTATCACCCACCTGCTTTTGCTTCTGCAAGCTTTGTTTAGTTATAAGTATAACAAATTTTGTATATCTTGATATTTAACAGAGAGTAAAGAGGGACCCACTTTTATGTTAAGGATGATGATTGCACTTTTTTACCTTATGTTTTATTTTGTTTCCGAGCTGTTTCATTTATATTGTTCTTTTTTGTCTTTAATTTTACCTTTTACAATATATTTAATACTTTTTACACCCTATATTTTGTTTCAATCATCAAACCCCTAATTTAAGTTTAATAGATCAGAATCCAGTCTGACAATACCTGAAGAGTCAGGCTAGACGACAAGCACCAGCAACAAGCTTATCTTTATTTCTCGTATTAATATTATGAACATCACCATTCTTCTTAAATAAGTGTAAATTTTTATGAACATACATTAAATTCTCATATATATATTGTGACGGCATTGTCATTATATCAATGTTCCTGAATTTATCTCTTAGTGAAGTTCTAGGTCTCAATTGATAAATCGCGCGAATAGCCCTTTTCTGCAATACAAATACATTGTGCCAGTCGGCAGCGTGTCCCCACAGCAGTATGCCATAGGCCATAATACTGTGGAAATAACTAAAGTAAACTAATCTTGCTGTAGCCTCGTCAGAAATACCCCGTATTTTCTTTACAGCATATGCTGCAGAACTTAGCCTTTTCGCCAATTTATCAGTGTGAGGACCCCATTGCAATTTATTATCCAGAGTAAAGCCTAAAAATACTGTAGAATCAACGAAATTAAATTTTTCGCCTTTTATTTGTACATTAGTGGGCACTGATCTAACATTTGGCAAAGAGAATTTTAAACATTTTGTCTTCTTGCCATTCAGTAATAAATTATTAACCGTAAACCAGTTTACCACTTCTGCAATAGCCTTGTTCACGTCTTCATATGTTAATTGTTGTCTTTTTACTTTAAACACTAAAGATGTATCGTCCGCGAACAAGACAATTTCATGGGTATCTTTTACAAAGTACGGTAAGTCATTTACATAAACAAGAAACAAAAACGGGCCCAAAATAGATCCCTGGGGGACACCCATAGAGACAACAGACCCCATAGATCTCTCTCCGTTCACATCAACTTTTTGAACTCTATGACTCAAGTATGAATTTAGCAAGTTCAGGGCCAAGTCCTTTATTCCATAATGTTGTAATTTCCTGACCAAAATATCATGATTAACGCAATCAAAGGCTTTGGATAAATCACAGAAAACCCCTAAGGCATCACGTGATTCCTCCCACGCCCCAAAGATATGTTTAATAAGTTCAACACCTGCATCAGCTGTTGAACGACCGCGAGTAAAACCGAATTGTTTATGATGCAATAGGTTACTTCCATAAAAATGAGCTTTTAGTTGATTTAATATGATTTTCTCAAATATTTTACTTAGAGCCGGTAAAATTGAAACTGGTCTAAAATTTGTAGGATCCGTTGTATTACTAGTTTTCAACAATGGAATATCTTTACTGTGCTTATCAGGTCAAGAAATTCACCATTATCAACACAATTATTAAATATATTCACTAAGTGGACAGCAATAACATCAATTACAGAGCTAATAATTTTTACTGACATACCATCAATGTCAACAGTTGTTTTCATTTTTATGGTTTTAAAAGCCTTAACTATATCTTGAGGTGTTGCATGCTCGAACTTAAAATCGATGACACTCTCGGGTACATTTTGTTTTAACAAGGATTCAGTGAGAGTCAGTCACGCCTTGCATGCACCCCATATCATTAAGGTACGATTGATTCTGTTTTTGTTTCATTTCTGTGATTTACAGTGCAATTTCCAACAAACAGTTAATGAATCAAGAAATGAATACTGCCTATGAGAATATCTACAAGTTTGATAAAATGTATCTGAGAAGGTCGACGGCTTTGCAAATAGTATGTCAACATAACCGTGAAAATATCAAATTGAAAAATTATTCGGATGTATCATTATTTTTCGATGAATTTGAAAAATCCTTGAATGAATTAAAACAGACAGGCGCCGAAACATAAGAACAGGAAAAATTTAATAACATGTTAAAATAATTACCACAAAATTATAGTCATATTGGAGATTTGATAGATGTCTTACCAGATAAGGATAGAACTGTAGATTAACTCAATAGCAAAATTAAGCTAAAAAGTGCAGAGGAACAATCCTCAAATCAAGTGACAAATCATAAACCAAATGTGTTTCAAGCCGATGCCAAACCATCATGGCAAAAAATTTCACATGCTTTAGTTGTAGAAAGCCTGGCCACATGAAAAGAGATTGTCGTTCTAGTAATAACCGCTGTCGTAGTTTTTCTACAATCAGAGGACGTGGATAATATAATGTAAAAGAAATTCATAGAGAGCGAGGAAATTATAAATATATTCCCAAGTCCCAAGGTCCCAATACCTTTCACGCGACTGTGGTGGACAAACCATAACTCCTTGTCAAAAAAAGGACAAATTGATTAGTTGCTCGATAGTGGGTGTACAGGCCACATTATAAATACTGATTAATACTTTGAGAGCAGTGAGACATTGCAGAAACCTAATAAAGTTAAAATTTGTGATGGAAGAACTTTAGATAAAACAAATGTTGTGTAAATTATATATATGTCATATATCTGTATTTCTTTATTGTGTACAATAAATACTTAAATAAATTAATAAAAGTTGGTAATATTAAAACCTATTTCAGAGTTTATGGACAGAAGTCTTAAGTGACTTTAACAAATGTTTTTTTATGTAACAGAGATGAACGCAAATCTATTAAGCTACTCAAAAACAGATAAAAATTATGTTGTTTCAAGAGGGTCTCTGTCAAAAATATATAACCCATATGGTAGTCTCATAGCTATCGCAAGCAAAGATGAAAGAATGCATAACCGAATGGTAATAAGTTCATGTTTTTGAACTGCTTTAGTATCGCAAATAACTTATTACCTGTCTCACTCCCTCTATTAACAATGTATTGTCCTTAAAACCGGTTTCGTCAAACTCGCTTGTCTCGTGATTTTGGGGTGCATTTCTCGGAATTTATTTTTAGCTGTCGTATTATGAATTAACCAAATAAGTGTTATACAATTTTAGAATGGTGATAAAATAAGCTAACTTTTGAAAAAACTTGCCAGAGTTGCATAGTACATTTTTATTCAGGACAATCTGATAAAATTGAGTGAAATCGTAATTGTTAAGTCCTTGGCAAGCGAAAAACATGATTTACTTTATGATCTTGGTCAGATATGTATTGTTTTTTTTATTTCAGATTGTAGAAAGGTTATTTACGTTTACATAACAGTTTTTTATTTTTTAAACAATATTTGTAGTCACAGTTACGGAATAGGCTCAACGGGTGTTAAATTTTTGATAAAAAACTAAAATTGGCTTAATTTTAAAAATATCCAAGAGCGATTTTTTTTTATATTTTTCTGGTGATCCTAGTGACTTCCTCGATCACCCTATCCCAACTTATCGTAACCTTACGGGACACCCTGTATGTGTTAGTCGCCATCACCACACATTATTAACGGTAAACGTGTGAAAAAAGATTGTTGTGAAAGTAAAAAAAATTAAAACTCCGCGCTCAAAGCGCCTTCAAAAATGGGGTACCTAGCACGTCAAAATTATTACCCCAAAACGGTTTACCAAAATGTGGGAAAATATAAATATAAAAATCAATAAACTAACAAAATAAGAGAGATAATATGATATAAAAATTATACCATGTTACCTAGATACATATAAATACTAAATAAATAAATGAAAGTAGTAAATAAAAGAAATATAAATACATAACCAGACATTATGCCGTAAAAATGGCACAATATCTGGCAACAGACAAGAGTGGTATCACTGCGCTAGACAGTCAAATCCTGACTTGCGCAGTGAGTAGGCATCCTTGCTGGCGTCTACCGCTAAAATAGCGGATAGAGCGACAGAAAGAGGTAGAAGATACATAAATACATAAGAAAAAGAGAGATAAAAGAATTTTTAATAAATTTTGAATCTGCCAAAGGGACGTGCTAGGCAGCCTTAAAAAAAGAAAAATAAGAAGAAATAAAGCGAACGTTCTTAATAAATGCAACGTTACAGTATGTAGTTGCCACTCGAGAACTTTGCTGCCCCATCGACCATCTGTTCTTCAAGCTATGTGCCGTCTCTGCATTTAACTAAGTAAAATAATCGAAATCTATTTAGGTCTCAGAGAGAAACAAAACTATTATATAATACTTACTTTTCCCTAAAATATAATCAACGCAAGTTAATTACAGTAGCTGTATTTAAAACTCTTAAAATCGATTTTTTACTGCGCTTGTCTCAGTCGGAATCGGTATGCTAATTACGTAACTCTGTCGCGAACAATTCTCTGGTTATAATGATTTCATTAGTTACTTTTGTGATTACGTATACTCGATACTGCCATTGAATATTATGATTAATGGGTTAATTTGCTACCAAAGTTCCATTGCAATAATTTGAAAATATTAAATCAATCACACGTAATCGAAAAAGTAACAATTTCGTCGATGTCGATGGAGTTAACTCCGCCTTATACTTTGTTCGGCGACGCATACAGCATTTAGACTGGCCTCGAACAATTTCTCCATTGAGAAAGTTTTAGGACACGCCGAGCACGAGATGATTTAAATCTTTGAAATTAGAGAATTGTTGGCAACATAATTACGAAATTAGCGCTGCAGATGAGAGTATTCCATTCATAAGATTTTGTACTAACATATCATCCAAATTCACTTCTAAGCCATACATTTTGTGACTCCATCGATGAAGAAATAGTAGAACGTCCTGATCGAAATCCATATTGCGACGGTGCTAGTAGTTGATTGCATTCCAAGTATTGTACGAGTCTCTTATAGATTATTCTTTCTAGTATACATATACACATAAATATTTACATATATGAAGCTCTTACAGATGGTCGAAAACTAAACTACTCGCGTAAGTACTCAGGCGCAGAGGGATTAAATAGTACTTGGTATAAAAGTCCCAGAATGTGACAATCCCTGCGTCGCGTCGTCTTGATTTTATTTTGTGTAATTGTGTGTGTTGAAATATGTAACTATGTAATTTTTTATTTTTAAATGTTGTGTTGTGGCGTCCTGTTGATAATAAAGAGAAGCCTGAAGAGACCTCTAATATACCTCTTAAATGATCCCATGTCATAGTCCAAAGGACACACTGTGGCTGGGAGCTTATTCCTCATCCGAATCGTAAGAGCGAGAAACGTCCTTTCGGACCTTCGTATGGTGACCAACAGAGGGTTTACGTAGTAGGAATCTGTACCCAGCCTACGTCTAGTGAAGCGATGACGAATTAACTTCAAAACCATTTTTCAATAAAATAAATAATCATCTTGGCGTTAATGCCCCAGTTGTGCTCTCGCACGCAACGGACTTGACCATGATCCAGGGTATTGACATATCAGGCAATTACAGTGGAGCGACAGCCGTCTGATGTCCGTGACCCTGTTAACAGCGGAACCTGACCAGTTTGAAACATGGCTACACATTCAGTCGCCTGAATGTGCAGCTTTCATCACGATGTTTTCCCTCACCGTAAGAGCATCGCTTAGCGTTCAACTAATGTACAAAACTCAGAAAAGAGTCTGAGTAAAGAGTGAGAGAATTGGTATAATATGAACGCAGTGGGATTCGAACCCTGTACCTCTCGCTTACCTTAACTTGGCCACCGACGCTCCGATCTTGGGCAATTAGGTACAACTTACATCTTATATTAATATATAAGTATCTGTTCATGAATTTGGTTTTTTACTAATTGTGACCTATACTACTTACCGAATTGGCGCCCGGGATTTGCATCACAGTCGCCAAAGAAGCAATTACAAGGTAAAACAATATTTTATAATTCATATTTACTTGGAAAAGAACGAGAATTTAGCACAAAAGAAGAAATCAAATTGGCTCCTATTACTCTCCGTTTCAAAATGTATATTTTTTTATGGGTAAAAATAATTAATGAAACATTATGAAATCGGCACGGTATAGAAAGGAACGGGAGGTCGTATACAAATTGACGAAATATTTGTTCTGTATATGGAATTTGTTGGATGCAAAAGGTGTATAAAGTGCAAACGTTAGTTTAATTTAAACTTGAAAGTAGGCGGTGTCCCATTTTCATATAAAAAGGTAGACACGGATACTAACCAATTATAGAATTAAAATAGTATTAAAATGTGTCCCCGCCTGCTTTCAAATTCAAGTATTCAACGATACCCCACATGACATAGTTTGTCGACGTAACATTTTTATCGCCATATTGAATTTTGATCAAAATTATGTCTTCAGTGGTACTCGCAGGATTAAGAGAAATCGATAGACATAAGAACCATTAAAATCGGCCCACGAATTGGTCTCTAAAGTGCCAAAAAGGAACAAACATACATACATACATAGGCTGCATCACTTTTTTTTTGAAATTTTATTTTATATAAACGTCATAACGAATTCAATACCTTATTAAAATCTTATAAATTGAATGGATCAACTTTTATTTTTATTACATTACCCTCCTTTGCGTCGCACAGTTCGATAACTAACAGTTTATGGGCCAATAATAATGAAGAAACCAACTAAAAAAGTCCTAAAATTTAAAGATTACTAAATGCCATACACTCTATTAGGTATTATAAACACACTAGAGCGCTACTCTATACCACAACATAACCTTTTTAAGTTATGTTATCTTGATTATTATAAAGATTAAAAAATTGAAAAAATGTAGGTATTTGTTAAAAAATTTGTCTCTAGAAAATTGATTTAGACACTACCGTGTCTAAGATTTTCATTAGGTACTTAGTAACAATTGCAATATAAATACGACGACAACCTGAGTATTTCAGTTGGTTAACATGTATTACGCCAAGGTCCGTATTCGATTCCCGAGCACAAAGGGAAATTATGATTTTTAATTTCCGTTACGGGTCGGGGTGTTATTTAAGTAAGTTCAAATAATATGGTAGATATCAGTAACTTCCAAGAATAACACATGGGCTTTAATTAATTCCGAAATTCATAGTTCCCACGGGAAAATCTAGTCGATAATGTTCACGTACGTCATCGTCATCGGGCAACACGAACTGATGATGATCCCAAATGATACAACCGGCCTGACCAGATAGGATCATGGTTACACATGCAATCGACTGAAAGTGCAGATGACATCACGATGTTTTCTCTCGCCGTAAGAGCATCGGTTAGCATTCAGCTAATGCACATAACTCAGAAAAAAGCCATTAGTATATGGCCGCTATGGGAATCGGTACTGGCACCTTACCCTTACGAATCGAATACCTTAAGCACTCGGCCACCGACGCTCAGTGTGGCTGATTTAACTTTGTCATAAATTTGCCGACTGGAACTATAATAAATTTGCCTACCCGTTTTCATATTATTTAAACTTATCAAACTATGAAATTGCCAATTAGTATGTTGAAGTTTACATAAATGCCAAGTTAATAGAAAACTGGTCGCCGATTTCAGCGTAACTATTGCTCATATGTTTTGCCCAGCTTTGCCCCGGCTTCGCATAGATGTTATAATCCGCGTCATGAAAGAAGAAACTTGTCAAATGGCAGTAGAGGGGATTTTGCGGAGGTAATCGCCTACTGCGCAAATCAAACCACAAGACCCGCCAAGTCTCTTCTTATATTCTTGACACTAGTTGTACCGGCTTTTCTCTTGTATAGGAGGACGCCGCGCCCCCGTCGTCATTTGTTTTTGCATTCGTTTAAGTGTGCTGGCATAAATTTCAATATATTACCTGTACTTTATGTCACCTTGTAATGCCTATGTCTTCTGCCTCTAGCCTTACCACGAGTATGAAAGAGATAAGTAATGCACGCGGGCGCTCGAAATAAAAAAGACAAGCATTAGAAGACGAGCGGTCGTGTGGATGTGAGGGTGCATACGCTCGCCTCGATTCGAACAGGTTCCAACTTTCATTTTCGAAATGCAAACTTCAATATTTTTTCAAATACACTAGCAATAGGTACCGAAAAAGTACGTTTCCAAAATATGGAAAATCAGCATCGTGGATTAAAATATGGAATTTTTCACGCCGAAAATCGAAATTAGAAACCGATCGAATCAAGGCGAGCGGTTCAAAAATAGGCCTCAGAAAGTAGTAAGAAAGGACAATGCAATTTTAATTACTTTATGTATGCAGTATTACGGGTTGAAACAATTCAACTAAACCTTGAAACGTTTATGATCGAAAATTACTATTGGAATGTTAATACTTATCATTGTGTTTTATTATCAGGTTTTATGTTTGCAAAGTTAATCATTTTTGTTTTCAGAAGATATATATCAGTTAATTTAGAGAAAGTTTTAAAATTTATTATTGGTCTTTAGTAAGATCGACCAGGCGCTTAGCTAGCTCCCGAAACAGAGAGTGTGCGCCTGGTCCCCACGGCCCAAGGGTTTCCACGCCAAATAGCGCAAATATGTGGTCCTCACCAAGACTGGCGTATTTGCGCCGCTTGGCGTTTTCAGCTGCGGCGGCACCGGCTCCAGCATGACACGCGGTTACTGGAAGATGGGACTGTGCGTGGGTATCGACACATGTGGCATCCCATACCAATGGTCGTCCCAGCTTCCAGGGCGTGAGTGTCATCCCGTCGGGCCTTCTACCGTCATTACGAGCTAAACCGCTGGGCTCCAGCACCGCGGGTGTTCCAGCGGAGGTGAAGGCCCGGCGGATGATATCATTTAGGTCCGCGTGCCGAGGAAAGCGCCCAGCACTCCTGCTGCACGACAGGCCATGGTGGCCAAGATGGTCAACAAGGTGACCACAATGGTGCGGAGCACTGCAGGGCGCGCCAAGGCGTAGGGCCGTGGCAATCCTAAACGTGGTGCGGTCGAGAAGTGTCCCAATATTTTTGGAGGGCATTGCCTGAAGCCAGAGACCTGATTCCCACTCACCAGCAGCTAACAGACGGGCACGCTCTGCAGAGTTCGTTGTTGCGCTTAAAAGGTTGTTTCGCACCAACCTGCAGAGAGGCTCGTCCCACAGCCGCTGGGAACAGGAATTAGTCGGGAGCTCGGCCTCTGGACAAGCCACCTGCCAAGCGTTTTTGGCCTCGGTAGAATACGCGGTAGTAAAACTCCCTAGTTTATATAGTATATTCTGCACTAGGGACTGTGAACTATGCACCGAGGACAGAAAAGCTGGCAGGGACACACCTGAAATTTTCCTGACTCCTAGACCTCCATACCGAATAGGCAACGATGCCTGGTTCCAAGATGAATTGTCGAGATTGATGTTAAGGATTGATATAAGGGTATGTTTCACGGTGTTGTCAAGGTCTTCTAGAAGGACAGGATGTTTCCAAAGCTGACAACACCGCAAAACATATGTGAATTTTGGTACAAAAAGGCAAAACCGAATTATGGCATAGGCCATGTGGCTATTAATTTGGAGTAGGCGATCCGAAACCGAATTGAAATTTTGAATTTTTTCTTTGACGAAATCCGAGAGGTACTCATCAAAAATAGGTGACCCTAGGAGATGAAGCGACGTCTTGTCGACGACAGAGATGTTTGGTGCAATGGCGTCAAAAGCTGCAGAAACAGCACCAGCCGTCGGACAAGACTCGAGATATACAGCTCACACTTCGAGAGATTCAGATCCAAACCAATGGCCTTAAACTCTCGCATGAGGAGCTGCAGATCTAGTAAAACCGTGTTTGCATCCCCTCCTAGGGTCCCGTCCTCTAAATACCATATGTTAAATTTTGAATTTAGCTTCTCGAGTATGGGGTGAATCGCGAGGCTAAAAATGGCCGGCCCCAGAGGGTCGCCTTGCTGGCAGCCAACCGCTGAATGTAAAAGGTGGCTATTGTAAATAAGCTTACTAGATTATTTGTAGTATTGCCACAGAAACTTATAGGCGGACGGCAGCTTGGATCGAATTTGAGCCAGCAAAGCGCCTCTATCGACGGAGTTGAATGCATTTTTTACATCAACCTTCAGTAGGACTTCACCGCTATTACTTTCGAGGAAAGTTCTCAGTGCGTGGACAGCGGCTTCGCAACCACCTTTTGACCCAAAGCCGAGCTGGATAGGCTGGAAGTAATCGGCTAGACTGGGGGCGGAGAACCTGCAACACAACTTAGCCGTCAGGCGGCGGTAGGTAGTCCCAACCGCAATGGGACGAATGCCACCGTCCTTTTTTTTTAACGCGATCAAGTTGGCCCCATAGAGGGTACTGACTATGGACTGCTCTACCGAGCCTGACAACATTCAGTTCACCAGCTCCGTAATTGCAACTAGAAGATTATTTCCAGCCTCTCCACCACAGCATAACAGGTCTTTTAGGTGCTTCGGAGTCAGGCCGTCGATGCCTGCAGCCGAGCCGTTTAGAAAGGCGAAAACAGCTTGGCGGACGGCATCGGCGGAAACCTGAAAAGTTGAATCTGCAGCATCGGGTGCGTCAGGTAAAAGAAGGCCTACCAAAGGTTGAGGATGCTTATTACGGAGGCCGACCAGAGTCTCGGGTATGTCGGGGGCGAAAGAGTCGTTAGAAAATAGGATTCGGGCTGCCCCTTTAATATCGCAGTCATTAATTTTGTTTTCTACATGTTGATAGATAGAATTATGGTGGAAATTATGTGGACGGCTTGAAAATGTGTCTGAATCAAAGGAGAGGGGGTTTGCACAGTTGTCTTTTATACATGAAGTAAGCGATTTTTTGGAACTTGCATTGTTTAAATCTACAACATGTAGAATTCTGAAACCGAAAGTAAGTAGATGCTCCCAGCTCTGCTGATCATTTTTGGAGGTAACGCTTACAATGTCCTGTGCGAGGGTTTGGGCAACGGAAACCCTCGCACGGGGAATCCTTTTAACAATTGGAGCCCAAAGTTTGAGGTCCGACACCCGCTCCCAGAAAGGTTTTGTAGAAGGTACACCGAGAACTAAGGGGACGGGTGTCGAAGAAGGGACAGAGGAGGTAGTAACTTCGCCACGCACTTTGTGTGACTTACCCAAATGAATATTAAGACCCCTCTGTCCCTTACTGAAATGGGGCTGGGGGCATCTGGGGCACCGAATCCAATTGACCAGTGGAGGCACACTACTCGACCCATCGGAAACCGGTGTGTCCTGGGACATACGAGTATACTTATTTTATACGGTAAAAACCAAATTTATTCACAACTAACGATAAAAATGCTAGAAAAGCACAGTCACAACACAATCACTACACCATTGTTGAAGATCACAAAAATAGAACTGACGTCTTGACTGATGGCTTGATGTTTGGCCATACTTTGTACAGTTTTGCCTGTTTTTTTTCTGCGCACGCAATGACACAGCGCGTTTCCCCAGCAACCCTGTGACGTTGCTTGGGCGTTGCTAAGTAGCGTCCCTGTCAAACTCTGATGTTTTATAAATACGCTTCGCAAGAAAATATTTTTTCGCTCTTGATTTATAACGCGCACGCCCAGTGACGCCCAAACACACGCCGGCGCACTACCACATTTGAAGACCGGGGGCGAAGCCCATAGGTGGCTTGGCGTAATGCAGCTATTTAAAAATAATTAAATTAGCCAAGGACGTCTGCCACTGTCGGCTCTCTCTCTTCTTACTTTGTGGTAAGTAGAGACCACTGTGTATGAAATAAGTAACTATTCCACATGAATGTCGAACAATTATTATAACTGATAACATGCGGGTCTGCCACGCACACCCGGATTCAATTCCCGGGCGGGCCAAAAAAATATTTATGATGAATTTTAATTTCTGTTTAAGGTTCTGTTTAATTTTAAGGTCTGGGTTTAAGTTGTATTAAAAAGTATATAGTGGTTTATACGTTATCTAACACCCATACGTTTCGACAGACAATAAGAATTTGTTACGATTACGAGACTTTTACGGAAATTCATGATTTGAAAGTGTCGACGTCAGGATACCGATTCTGGTGTGCAATGCAGTTGTTATTAGGTTTCAATGTAACTGTGATGTTACTATAACTACGTCGAGGTATCGAGTCAGTCCCAGCATCATCCCAGTTAAATTGTAGTAAAATCATTGTTTGACCTTTGACACGTTTTCGTTGACACAATTAAAAGCTTGAGGTCCATGGTTTGTTCTCTATTAAGGCGGTAGCGCTTGTCAAAAGCAGATTCTGATGAGGAGCAAGCCCTATTTAGGGACTGAGTTTGTAGATTCCTTTTCCGAGTCATGCCTGCATCACCTCTGGTCTGATCTGCATCAAGCGCCACCGCCGCTTCATCCATCTACTGGATTCCTAGCATCTTCTATTTATTTAATTTTATAATTTTTAAAGTAAGAATTCTTTGACGAATTGTTTGGCAGTTAATACCGTATTGGTGATCGCTCCGTTATTTTATTTATAAAACAGTAGTAATTTTAAATTAATTTATTTCATTTAGTCCTTATTTTGTACAGTTTGCATCAATAGCCGTTTAGTGATAAAAATCTACTATCATAAACTGTGGAAAGAGCCATAAAGTGCGTCGTTGTGTTAGTGAATACCTGTGTTGATATACCGTCAACACATAGTGCAAAACGTGGTTGTCAGTGCGTGCATCGGAAAGTGGCCTGTATGCGGAGTGCGCACCCGTGACACTCGCTTGACACATCGCACGAGTGACGCAGCGCGGCTGTTGCCAGGTGATTAGCTGTTGCAGAGCTGACATTTCTCAGTGCAGAAATTGCTTGTCACTGAGAGACAAACTTATTCGAAACTCTCTTAATTATTACACCTACACTTACTCTTCAACATGGTTAAATGCACGGCTTGTAACCAGTCCATCGGCGGGGCTGCTGCGGATGTTCTTAAGTGCTCACAGGACAAATGCGATAACGTTTATCACTATGAGTGCCTCGGGGTGGCTAGATCTGCTTTTATAAAACTAACGGTAAAGCAGAAAGCGGCATGGAAATGCAAAACATGTTCGGCAACCAAGGAGCGCAAGGGCGACAACACACCCGTTCGTGCCGTTTCGTCCTCCCAACCAGCGCCCGTGGCTCCGGCTGCCCCGAGCTCGCAGACGAGTACTCTTACACCCGCGGATCTCTGCTCCCCGCCTGCGGTTTCTGTTGATCTGAGCACTCCACCAGGTCCTGTTGTGTCCGAAACGTCCAAAGTCACCGTAGAGGCACCGCCGCCGCAACCTGTACGGCCTGTGCATGCCGACCTGCTGCAGGCCATATCCAAGAATAACGAAATACTTATATCTAGATTAACAGCGTTGATCGACAGTAAGTTAACCGAGAGCAACAGGGCTTTACAGGATCGACAGGAAGCGATAAGTCAACAGTACGCTAGCATGTTGGAGTCCCTCAACAAGTACAGTCTATTATACGACGAAACAATACGGGACATTAACGTGATCAAGGCGGAGCTGAAAGAGGTCCGAAAAACAAAGGACGAAGTCGTGGAGTTGCGGTCTACAGTCGACGACTTGCGACAAACCTTAAACGATTACGAGCAAAGGGACAGGCTGCTCAACTTAGAGATATTTGGCGTGCCTGAGCGAAAATCCGAGCGAGTTAGCGATTGGGTAGTCTCCATCGCAGAGGCAGTGGGCGTATCCCTGGACTGCAAGGACGTAATTACGGCTTTTCGAATACCAACTCGAAACACAGGCGGCCTACCTAAACCAATTATTGCGAAATTCTGCAATCTGAACAAGCGCGACGAACTGCTGACTGCCGTGAGGAAGCAAAGGGGTGTCAACACAGGCGACATAGGCATACCAGGGGACCCTCGCCAGATCCACGTCAATGAGCACCTTACCCCAGCAAATAAGGCATTATTAAACGACACCAAAAGAAAATGCAAAGAACTGGGGTTTCAACATTGCTGGACTCGCAATGGAAGAGTATTTGTTCGACAGGCGGACAATTTCCCCCCGCGGCGTATAGACAGAAAATCGCAACTTTCATGTTTAACAAAATCTGTCAAAGTTACAACAACATAACTTACGAATATCTGTTTGCTAATTTATTTATTTATCTGTTTGAACTTGCCGTCGGGGATGTTGTGATCCCTTCCAGGACTGTATTAGACTTTATTATTTACGCATCCTATTCCTATTGTTTATCTGCACTCCACAAATCACACTACACCTATTACACATCGACGCACCATTGTATAAATACATACTGTGTACATATATACCTTTACCGTCATTCATTTTGTTCTCCTAGCTGCGATCTTGTCCTGTTATGTACACTATTTTCTAACTCAATTTTAAATTACTGTTATAAATGTCACCGGTAAGCGTATACTTGCAGAATACGCGTAGTATTAGGGGTAAAACTGTGTTGTTTAGGCAAGGATTATTAAATAATGAATACGATGTGGTAGCTATTTGCGAAACATGGCTGGTAGATGGAGTATTCGATTCCGAGGTGAGTGACTCGCGTTACGACGTGCATCGCCGGGACCGGCCGTGCGCAGGGCGCGCGGGCGGCGTCCGTGGCGCGGCGCGGCCGGTCGGCGGAGGAGTGATGGTGCTCGTGGGCAAGTCGCTCGCCGCGCGCCGCGCCCCGCCCGCCGCCGCGCTGCCTGATAGAGCAAGAGCCCATGAGGGCCAGACCTTCCTATTGTTCGTAAGTATGAAAGTTTTTCCATGTGTGTCCCCAACACAGGTAAGAATGATCCCCACCCACGAAACCTGGATCGTGGTTCCTTTGGCAGGTAACAGGTAACAAAGGTGTATAAAATCTTATCTCCAATTTCTTAAGTTAGCAAGCTCAATTTTTTTGTATTTTATTCGTAACAGCATTAATACTCACGATGCTCATTGCCAGACACATAGTATGGTTACAACCCTCCGCCGGACACCCCTAAACTATAATTCTCTGTAATTATACTTACCTTATATTAGGAAAGCTGAATTTTATAAATGTTATTCAGAGAATTATTAAACTGAGTTTTCTCAGTAGCCAGACAGTTTTTTGGGTTCTATAATCCTGCCAGACGCATTAAAAGTGTAATAGTTGCGAGAGTGGGGCTCATATACAACAACTGGTGCGAGTGAGACAGAGCGCTCGGTTCGGTGCGATCTTTTACTGCGCATCAGCTGTCGTCTATACTAATATTATAAAAAGGAAATGTTTGATTTTTTGTTTGTTTGTTTGTTTGTTTTTATTGAATAGGCTTCGAAACTACTGGTCCTATTTCAAAAATTCTTTCACCGTTGGGAAGCTACACTATCCCCGGGTGACCATCTTGGCGTTAATGTCCCGGTTGTGCTCTCGCGCACGAGGGCCCGTGGTCCGCCTTGACCATGATCCAGGATTTGGCAGGTCAGGTAATTACAGTGGAGCGACTGCCGTCTGACCTCCATGACCCTGCTAACAAGGGAAACTGACCAGATTGGATCATGGTTACACATCCAGTCGCCTGAATGTGCAGGTTTCATCACGATGTTTTCCCTCACCGTAAGAGCATCGGTTAGTATTCAACTAATGTACATAACTCAAAAAACAGTCATTGGTACATGGCCGGAGCGGGAGCGTAATTTTCTAAAAAATTACGGTTCATTAATAAAACTCCAATAATGTAACCCAAGGTGTAAAAAAATACCCAAAAAATTCCTTACATCGCGTGTGCTGCGAAAACTATTGATGATAGAACAAAATAATGTACTACGACTTTGCAGAACACATCATTATCTATAAAAAGTGTCACGACAGTATATGTCTAACTATTATAGTTATGTCACATGTATGCATGTGTTTTTTTTTTCAAAATTTAATTGAAATGCCGCCGCTAAAAAACGCTATTTATTGGTACTTTGCTATTAATCCTTATCAAAATCAATTACTTCATATTCACGACTGCTTCAATACCTTTATATAACTTTTTGAATTATGCAATTCAGACATTCCATTCGAGAGATATCACGAGTTTAAAAATGTGAATATTAGAAAAAATTTACTGATTAAATGTGAATATTAGAAATTTTTTATTGATTTTAGATTAAAAAATTTATTATTCTGACTGTCATCATCACAGCCCATAACAGTCCACTGCAGGACTTCGGGCCTCTCCCACGAAAGGGGAGGTCATTGCCATAATCTCCACGCTTGGCAGGCGGGTTGGAGATCGCAGTGCAGTTGATGTAAATCTACCCAGAATGATGCTGCTGCCCACCTTTCGGATTTGTCCCTTAGTCGCCTCTTACGACACCCACGGGAAGAGATGGGGTGGTGCTATTCTTTGAGGTGGCGGCACCACACACCACATATTCTGACTGTAATAATTTTATTTTATTAAATTTCTTGATGAATTATAAAAAAAAATCACTAAACAATTTGGAATAAACGATAGTATATGTTTAGCATAACATTGCAATGAACTGAGCACTCTGTCTCACTCGCACCAGTTGTTGCATATGAGACACTTTTTATGCGTCTGGCAGGATTATAGAACCCAAAAAACTATCTGGCTACTAAGATAACTCAGTTTAATAATTCTCTGAATAACATTTATAAAATTCAGCTTTCCTAATATAAGGTAAGTATAATTACAGAGAATTATAGTTTAGGGGTGTCCGGCGGAGGGTTGTAACCATACTATGTGTCTGGCAATGAGCATCGTGAGTATTAATGCTGTTACGAATAAAATACAAAAAAATTGAGCTTGCTAACTTAAGAAATTGGAGATAAGATTTTATACACCTTTGTTACCTGTGACCTGCCAAAGGAACCACGATCCAGGTTTCATGGGTGGGGATCATTCTTACCTGTGTTGGGGACACACATGGAAAAACTTTCATACTTACGGACAATAGGAAGGTCTGGCCCTCATGGGCTCTTAGACTATGACGACACAATGGGCTTGGAGTTGGTTCATGTTATTGTAGGCGCGCGCGCGATACACTCCGATTTAGACCTACATATTATATGTGCCTACTTACCGGGTGCTGGGTCCCTTCACGATGATCAGTTGCGTCGACTAACTATTTATTTGCAGGCCCAGTGCACAACTAATGCACATTACTTATTAATAGGCGATTTCAATTTACCCAATATAACTTGGAATTCGCGGTCTGGTGGTTTTCATGATCCTAATGGAATATCTGGCGAATGTCAGGAAATATTTTTTGAGCACATTCATTCCAGTGGGTTGTGTCAATATTGTGGGGTGGTTAACGGTAATGGACGTAGTTTGGATATTGCCTTTGCCAATACGGAAGTGGAGGTTAGGCGCGTAATCGACCCCATTATTCGCGAAGATTGGCCTCACCACCCGGCGCTTGAATTGAGTCTGGTCAACATTAGTCTTAAACAGTTTAAAGTACCCTCTAGAAAAATTTATAAATATAAAAAGGCTAAGTATGACAATATCGACAATGATTTAGGTGCCATCGATTGGGTACAAACTCTGAATAACATGCCGTTAGACGAAGGCGTCATTTATTTGAACAACACATTAAACTCCGTTATTGAAAGACACGTCCCCCACGTTTATAGCACTCCGGATGGATATCCGGTTTGGTACTCTCGGGCACTAGTACAGATCATTAAAGAGAAACACAAGTACCACACACTTTGGAAGAAAACTGGTAACAGTTCTGACCGCGAAACTTTTTCGATATTACGTTCAAGACACAAAAGGTTACAGCGTCAGTGCTGGCATAAATATGTACAACAATGTAGTAAATCTATCACTAAAGATCCGAAAACTTTCTGGAATTACACAAAGAGTCTGCGGCGCGATAAAGGCCTACCAGCAGTAATAAATTATGACAATCGCACTGGTGCTGACGGTCCCGGAATATGTGACGTATTTTTAGATTATTTTTTATCAGTCTACACAAGCGCTCCTACTAACACAGGTTATTCATCTATAAACACAAACGTTAGCCCATCGGGGTATGTAGGCTCAGTGACGATTACAGTCGACTTAGTCCGAAAATACCTTCTCAAGCTAAATATTAATAAGGGCGCGGGTAGTGATGGCTTTCCGCCTGTATTTATACGTAACTGCGCTGGTTGTCTGGCGTTACCTTTGAGTATTTTGTTTAAGAGATCGCTTGCTGAGGGCTTTTTTCCAACCACTTGGAAACAAGCTTTCATAGTGCCTATTCATAAGAGCGGCTCTAGGGTACTCGCCGAGCAATACCGCCCAGTTTCAATACTGAATGTTTTCAGTAAGGTTTTCGAGCTCATCGTTTATGACCAGGTTTATCCGTTGGTCGCGCGCAGCATTCCACCTGCTCAACACGGCTTCATGCGCAAGCGCTCAACTGTTACCAACTTAACGGAATTTGTTGACTCTGTTGCCGGTTTCATGGACGAGGGCCATCAGGTGGACGTCGTGTACACCGACTACTCTAAATGCTTTGACAGGCTTAATCATAATACGATTTTGTATAAACTTGAGCAAGTCGGTGTACACGGGGACCTACTTCGTTGGTTCGAATCCTATCTTCTAAACAGGAGCCAGGCTGTTCGGGTTGGGTGTTATCAGTCACGTTTTGCACCCATCCCTTCTGGGGTGCCCCAGGGATCCCACCTGGGCCCTCTTCTTTTCAATGTTTGTTTGTTTGATTATATGTCCTGTTTCCGTTATGCTCATTTCCTCATGTATGCCGACGACACGAAGATCTTTATGCCAATTAAATGCCCAACGGATTGCTCCAGATTGCAGGAAGATCTAGACAGGGTGTCGGCATATTGTGAGCAGAACAGTCTGGATCTGAACGTAAGCAAGTGTATGGTGATCACTTTTTCCCGCAAAAGAAAGCTTATACCCACATCGTATAGACTCAACAATGTAGTTATCAAACGCACTGAGCAGGTCAAGGATCTTGGCGTTGTATTGGACACGAAATTGACTTTTTGTGCCCATTATGAATCCATTTTCGCAAAATCGGTTAGGATGTTGGGCTTCATTTTTAGGACAGTTAAGCCCCTAAACTCAGCAGCTGCATTTAAAGTCCTTTACTTTGCATATGTCAGGAGCGTATTGGAGTACGCGTCTCCGGTCTGGTCACCAGTATATGCTGTCCACCGTAATAGGCTGGAGTCAATACAAAAATCTTTTGTTTATAAACTAAACACCTTGTCTCGCACGGTGGCTGCAGATTATGAGGTTGGTATGGAAATACATAAATTGAATTCATTGGAGGATAGGCGCCTCGTGGCTGACTTGAGACTTCTACACGACTTAATTAATTGCGGTGTAGATAGTCCACAATTGTTGTCACGGGTGTTCCTGAGCGCGGGCGACCCCCGCGCGCGCCGCGGTGACCGCTGGCCGCGCCTGCTCGACCACCGCCGCGTGCGCAGCGGTTACGCTTTAGGCTCTCCGATTAACAGGGCCATAGACCTTTACGAAGGGCACGTCTCCACTACTCTCGACATTTTTTATTTGAGCCGTGTACAATTTACAAAAGGCGTTTTGGGATATCTCCGATCGCAGTGATGGGGTTTTATTTTTATTTTATTTAGGAAAACACACACACACACACACACACACACTCACATAAACACACAAACGCACAAACTCACACACGCCAGTGTACATGTATATACCTTGTTTTATTCTTTTTTTTTTATTGTTCTTTTTGTTTGTCATTGGCATTTCAACCATAATGTACCAATATTTTGTATGTATTTAATTGCTGTTAAACTGTGAAATAAACTAATAAATAAATAAATAAATAAATTCACTACCGTTCTTTGTCAAAATTGTATTGAATATCGCGTTAGATTAAATACTTTTATCTGACAGTAGTATAGTAGCAACTTTAATTTAACTCAACTCCAAGAGTTCCGAGCTCGATCGCAGTAACATCAGAGTTACATCAGAGTAACATTGCAGTTAAATCATTGTTCGATCATACCGTTAACACTTTTCGTTGACAGAATTGAAGGCAATTTGACAACTAAGTAAGATGCAACTTAGCAATACAACCATAATGCAACTAAAGTACCAGAAAACTTATTGTGGTAAAGTTCTAACTCATGAAAGTTGCAACTCAACATCTGTCATTTGAATAACAATCACATGAAAGTTGCAACTCGATATCTGTCATTAGAATAACAATCACACGTTTGACATGCGATGCAATTGTAATGTTACTGCAACTGAGACGAACGATTACTGCAACTGAACGATTTCCGTTCCGTACGAAAGATAATCACTTCGATATTCCTACATTTCGATACATCCTTACATGCTTTCCTCGCACCAATTACCTGATCGCTTAAACCTGAATCATGGTCAAGGCAGACGCCGGGCCCTCGTTGTCGAGAGTACAACCGGGACATTAACGTCGAGATTATCTTCTTTATATATCTAATTCTTCTTGCTATAATCGGTATAGATAGCGTCTGTTTGGCAGCTCTTGTCCATATTATCATTGACAAATTCCGTAAACAGCTCAAGCTCCAGCTCTGCTGGAGTTAGCCATCAGTTAAGCACTTTGTGCTATCTATTTTTGTATTATATTTAAAACTGTATTTTTTTTTTCTAAATTATGTGTATACAAAATCTATTGAATATAAATATTCTACAAAATTATTTTAAGCTTTGTATAATTTAATTATTTATTTATTTAGTTTTAATAGTGTAGTTTTGAGTTTAATTTTAATAAAGTTACTTTGCTTAGCCATCCAATACAAATGAGTAATTGCGCGCGCAAACTAGGTGACTATAAAATTGGCACTAAACAAAAACATAACAATGTTGCTCTATAAAGCGGTAATTCGACTTATGATCTGCTATAGGGCTGTTGTTTTCGGTCCTTTACCAAGCTGCGACGAACATGCGCAAGAGTTTTCCCTGGCGAGTACAACATGGAGTTCTTCAAGAAAGGGGTGAAAAGGTTTACAACAAATAAGCAAGTTAGAACCACTAGTTAACCGAAGGGACTTTGGTTCCCTGTGTGTATTCTATCGGCTGTACAATGGGGAGTGTTCCGAGGAATTTTTCGATCTGGTGCCCACAGCACAATTTCGCCATCGCACCACCCGCCGTGGGCTTGGTACTCCTCCCCACTACGTAGACACTCTGTTTGTCACCACGCGAAAGAACGTTTCTCTCTCGTACGATTCGGATGTGGAATGAGCTCCCAGCCACAGTGTTTCCTTTGGACTATGACATAGGATCGTTCAAGAGGTATATTAGAGGTCTCTTTAGAGGCGGGCAACGCATTGGTGACTCCCCTGGTGTTTCTGATGTCAATAGGCGGCGGTGACTACTTTCCATCAAGTGGGCCGCTTGCCTGTTTGTCTGCTGTGTAACATTAAAAATAAACAAAAAAAAAGGTTTTTACGGGGTCAGCAACACGTGTGTGATGCCCCTGGTATTGCAAACGCCTATAAGCTGCGGTGACTGCTTACCATTGGGCGGGCTGTAAGCTTGTTTTCCACCTTTGTGGTATTAAAAAAGATAGTATATACATTGGCAACTATATTGAATGTCATTGTCTGAAATGGTATTAACAAAATTCAGATATTCTGTTCCTTTAATGTTAGTAGGTACATAACTCAATAAATGTCATTTTTACGTAGCGGTACTGGAATCGAACCCGGTACCTTGCGCTGACGAGTCGGACCCCTCAACCATTAAGCCACCAACGGTCCAATACCCTCAACTTATGTGGAGAGGGCTCAACTTAGTGGATATATTCTATAAGCGGTATATGATGTGTGCTGAAAGTGTCTGCAGATTTACCCAGATTTAAGTGACCTTGAAAGTTGTAAAATAAATTCGCTATATTTGCTCCTCGTGCTTCCGCCACTGCCCGCTGTGTTATTATAAAGATTAGATAAACGTACCTCCTCATACATTGTCAATTATGTCAATCACAAATAATTGATAAATAATCACTATAAGTAAGTAATTAACAATATCACTGAATGTTATTTATTTTGTATAAGTCCTAATTGAATTAACGCCAACTTATGTGATCTACGTTTCCTCTTTAGGTTTCATTTTTCAAAATTGCAGACTTTAAAGTTCTGCAGTTGGTGAGCTTACATACACTAAATGTATGGCAAGAGCTACGTACACTCCGCAGCTGGCTGTACAAAGCCGTGAAGCCAACTCACCATATGGAGTGCCACAGCGCCATCGCATACGGTAGAGCTCTCTATGCCGAGCGCTGTAAGAAGAACTCAATTCAATTCAATTCAAAATTTCTATATTGATTAGGACATTAAATATATCTTTCAATCGTCAAAAAGGAGGGGGATAGGAAAGTAGGAAGGAAACACACAGTGACACGCTGACCGCCCTATGGCCGTAGATAAACGTATCCCTCGCCAACCACAACCGAACCGGGCTCGACAATGCCAGACAGAGCCGGAACGCTATATTATATTATATACTCGTAGGTATGTCTAGTATAATAAAGAAAAACCACCTAAAACTACAGCAAGAGTAAGCCAGTCCACCAAGGCAGCACCCGTTCACGAGTATAACGCAGGGCCCAGCTATCGTCCAATTCAACCATATTTGAGGGAAAAGAGCGACCCGGCCCCCACGCCACCGCCAGACAGACTTTTAAGTGAGCGTGCATCACACATGCTGCATGTGATAGGTAGTTGCTCCCACCCTACTCTATCCTATCCCTACCCTATCGCTACCTTACCCCTACCCTATCCTACCATTGCCTTAACCCTACCCTACCACTACCTTACCCCTACCCTACCACTATCTTACCCCGACCCTACCACTATCTTACCCCTACCCCACCCTATACTACCTTACCGCTATCTTACTCCTACCCTACCCCTACCGTAGCGAAGACAGGAGACACCATGTGTGGGAGAGGAAGGAAAATTAACGCCGCTTCCAAGGTGGTTCTATGTGGGGGAAAGAAACGGCAAAAAAACCCACAGAGCCTACGTTAATTCTTTTTTTTTAATCATGTCTTATGTACTAATACATTATTTGTCCTATATACTATCTTAAAAGTAAATACCTGTATAGAACAGCAGTTCAGTCCCATGGACTTTTGTCATTTACATATTCAGATATACTATAATAACTTTTTTGACATAATTTGTTTTTTATAGCGACTTTAAATTTATTCAATGGTAAATTCTGAATATCTGTTGGAACCTTATTATAAAAGCGTACACATTGACCCATAAATGATTTGTGGACTTTGGCTAGACGACAAGCACCAGCAACAAGCTTATCTTTATTTCTCGTATTAATATTATGAACATCACCATTCTTTTTAAATAAGTGTAAATTTTTATGAACATACATTAAATTCTCATATATATATTGTGACGGCATCGTCATTATATCAATGTTCCTGAATTTATCTCTTAGTGAAGTTCTAGCTCTCAACTGATAAATCGCGCGAATAGCCCTTTTCTGCAATACAAATACATTGTGCCAGTCGGCAGCGTGTCCCCACAGCAGTATGCCATAGGCCATAATACTGTGGAAATAACTAAAGTAAACTAATCTTGCTGTAGCCTCGTCAGAAATACCCCGTATTTTCTTTACAGCATATGCTGCAGAACTTAGCCTTTTCGCCAATTTATCAATGTGAGGACCCCATTGCAATTTATTATCCAGAGTAAAGCCTAAAAATACTGTAGAATCAACAAAATTCAAATTTTCGCATTTTATTTGTACATTAGTGGGCACTGATCTAACATTTGGCAAAGAGAATTTTAAACATTTTGTCTTCTTGCCATTCAGTAATAAATTATTAACCGTAAACCAGTTTACCACTTCTGCAATAGCCTTTTTCACGTCTTCATATGTTAATTGTTGTCTTTTTACTTTAAACACTAAAGATGTATCGTCCGCGAACAAGACAATTTCATGGGTATCTTTTACAAAGTACGGTAAGTCATTTACATAAACAAGAAACAAAAACGGGCCCAAAATAGATCCCTAGGGGACACCCATAGAGACAACAGACCCCATAGATCTCTCTCCGTTCACATCAACTTTTTGAATTCTATGACTCAAGTATGAATTTAGCAAGTTCAGGGCCAAGTCCTTTATTCGATAATGTTGTAATTTCCTGACCAAAATGGCATGATTAACGCAATCAAATGCTTTGGATAAATCACAGAAAACCCCTAAGGCATCACGTGATTCCTCCAACGCCCCAAAGATATGTTTAATAAGTTCAACACCTGCATCAGCTGTTGAACGACCGCGAGTAAATAAATAAATAAATAAATAAATATTCGTGGACAAATTCACACAGCGCCATCTAGCCCCAAACTAAGCAAAGCTTGTGCTATGGGTGCTAGATAACTGATATACTACTTAAATACTTTTAAATACATACTTATTATACATAGAACACCCAGACCCGTAACAGAAATTAAAATTCATCATTTCAATTTCTGCCCGGCCGGGAATCGAACCCGGGACCTCTTGCGTGGCAGACCGGCATGTTGACCATTGAACCACTCAGGTCGTCAAGTAAAACCGAATTGTTTATGATGCAATAGGTTACTTCCATAAAAATGAGCTTTTAGTTAATTTAATATGATTTTCTCAAATATTTTACTTAGAGTCGGTAAAATAGAAACTGGTCTAAAATTTGTAGGATCCGTTGTATTACCAGTTTTCAACAATGGAATAACTTGACAGCAATAACATCAATTACAGAGCTAATAATTTTTACCGACATACCATCAATGTCGGCAGATGCTTTCATTTTTATGGTTTTAAAAGCCTTAACTATATCTTGAGGTGTTGCATGCTCGAACTTAAAATCGATGACACTCTCGGGTACATTTTGCCTTAACAAGGATTCAGCGAGAGCAGGAGACGAATTTAAGGATATCGTAGTTGACACTGGAATGTCTGTAAAAAAATTATTGAATGCCTCCGCAACTTCCGAGTTTTTGGTAACAACATTATCATTTATCTTTAAACTGTACTTAGTATCGCGATTTGTTACTTTTCCAGTTTCACTATTTATTATCTGCCATGTGGATTTTACTACATCTGTGCTATTTTTTAGTTTGTGTTTAACGAAATTCGATTTAGCTGTAGCACAAACGCGTTTAAATAACTTCGAATAATGTTTAACATACTCAGCAAATTCTACGCTATTATTATACGCCCGTTCTGCATAGAGCTCATATAATTTATTTCTACTCTTATGTATTCCTGCTGTCGCCCAATCGCTAAACATAAGTTTGCTGTTTACTGCCTTTACCTTTGGTTTGAATATACTATTACTTTCAGTCTTTGTCATGTGTAAAACTGAATTATAATATTCATTTGTATCATCAAAATACTTTAAATTAGATGATTTCTCTATAATGTTATTTCCAAAACTGTTTAGACGGTTGTTGTTAATTGGTACAAGTTTAATAGTATTTTTTGTTTCTTTCCTCATATTAACATTAAACACAGCTAATTGACCACAATGATCGGATTGCAATTTGTTTATTACAGACTGGCTACATGCCTGGATATCACAAAAAATGTTGTCTAGACAAGTTGATGTAGTACTTGTTATTCTAGTAGGCTCTAAAAATAAGTTGATTAAATTATGACACTTAAATAATGATATTAGCCTACCAGTATATTTACAAGATACGTCTAATAAATCTATATTAAAATCTCCACAAACAACAATATTTTTATTACAATTGCTAACTTTAATAAGGGCTTCATCCATAATTTTCTCGAACAAATCAAATGATGAAGCCGGAGGTCTGTATACGCTCATTACAATAAGTCGCTCAAGTTCTATACAGGCAATTTCAGCAGATCGTTCAACAGACAGCTTGACAATATCAGTGCGTTCCTTGCATTTTAGGCAATTACGAGCAAGTATTAGGGAACCTCCATGATTTGCCTGCCCTCTTGTAAACGAACTTGCAAGTTTATGGTTGTTAAAGCCAAATATGAGCTGGTGATCTTTTAACCAATGTTCAGTAATGCAAAAAATATCAACATTCTCACCGTTCATGAATAGCTCAACTTCCAATTATTTATTCGTCATGCCTTGGATATTTTGATGTACTAAGTTAACTATACAATTTTGTTTATTATTATAACATTTTACTTTACGTACATCCTCATCCATGTTTATTAACAAATCGGCACTCTGATCATATATACCTACGGTAGGAGAAATCAATAAATTAATATGGTACGCTAACATTGTAGCCAGTTTGACTTTGTACCTACGTCGAAGATACATAGCATCTTCTGTTAAAACTACTTTTTCTGTAAATTTATTACAGTCAAAAAAGGTAAATGTGTCTTTCTGACTGCAAGTCAAATTATACATCAAAGTATTTAACATGTGAATACGGTCATTTTCAGTATTATAACAATTTTTTACGAAGGGAAATGCGCATAATACAATTTTTCCTGCAGACAATCCTTGCAACGCGTCAACACCCTTGATTATGTCATATTTTCGTACTTTAAGGCTATTACTTATTAAAATTACTATATTTACATTTTGATCAATGTGTTTTGATACAACAAATCAGGCATGCAATAATTGGTTATTTTGCAATTCGTACAGTCGTTTAGTAACACGCCCATATTTTTGCCTATTCGATCTGAAAAAACTAGAGTCCTTTGTGTCTGCACATTAGTTCGCAATGTTTGCGCCGGCTTCGCGCTAGCAGGCCTGCTGGGTTTGCCGGGGATCGTGACGGTGGCGGCCACGGGCTCTGCTGTATCGGCCGCGGGCCCGCAGGCGGTGGCCACGCGCCGCCGAACGGCGCGAGGCGGCGGCGCTCTCGGCGCGGCGCGCGGTGCTACCCGCGGGGCAGGTACGGGCTCGAGGATAGCGTGCTCGGTGGTGATGGCTACCGCGGGCTGGATGTGGGCCGCGGGGGCCGTAGAGCGCGTCGATCTCCTAGCTATGGTGGCATAGGAGGTGGCCGCAACGGCCGGTGCGGCTGTGGCCTTGAATGGCCCGTCGACCGCGGGCTGGATGTGGGCCGCGTGGGCCTTAGGGCGCGTCGTACTAATCGCAGCGGCGGCATAAGATGTGGCCGCGACGGCCGGGGCGGCTGAAGCTTTGTGGGGCCCGACGACCGCAGGTACGATGTGAGCCGCGGTGGAAGAGGTGGACGCGAAAGCCGGGGAGGCCACGGCCTTACACCCGGCGACCGCGGGCTCCACGTTAACCGCGTGTGCCTCGGGGGCGACGACAGTGTTTTACGGCCGGGGCGCGGGGCGCTGAAGCTGCGAAGCGACACACTCACATTCCTCTTCTTTGGCAGTCATCAGTCGTTCGATCATGTCCGTGTTTTCATTCGACAATTTGACCATTTCAGAGGTAGCTTCTCTCCAAGTAATGATTTCATTTTGTGCTATTTTATATTTTCTATTTACTATATTGAAGTCTATTTGCAATTTTTTAATTTTTTTATACATCTCGTGTGTCTCCGTGGTATGAGTTTGTTGCGCACGTACCAATTTAGAATTACAATCTTCAAAATCAATTCGTAACTTTTTCGTCAATTTTTTAATTCTATTTATATTAAGTTTCCTTTTTTTTTTTTTTTATTATTATTTTTACATTCTCTATAAACACTTATACTACTACAATTACGTAAAAACCAAGGAGGTTTGTACCCGTAACATAGCAATGAGTCTTATCTTAATAACATAAATAACATAAATGTGTTGTGGCAACATTATTATTTCTAGGTCATTATATCTAGGTCTAAGTTAGTCTTTGAGTAAAACTGACGTAACTACGACAAAATGTAAATAAGCAAAAAAAGTACGTATTAAAATTTCATAAGTTTGTTGTAGTAGGCTGATTCCCAGGTTAAGAACCTCGTGACTGCATTTCTAATCATACTTTTAGCGTTTCGAGTTCTCGGGCAAAGTGTATTTTTAGTTTATTCTTAATGTTTAGTTCTGTTATTGAGTGAATTAAATCGGAGGGTAGGTTGTTTATAAAACGCGGCACGAGGTACGCTGCTGTCCTCTCGCCGTAGGCATTGTTCGCCGTCGGCGCAACCAGCTGGCGCTGAGTCACCGCCCGCGTGCACATAGGATGATTCAAAACTGTCTTCAGATTCTCATTGAAAAATTGCTCCTTTAACAGACAATATTTGACTTTGGAGTGTACAGGTAAGATATTACAATGTTGAAATATTTTGAATTCATCGTCTTTATATTTATTTTTTATTGTAGGTGAAACAATTGTTTTCAAAATTTTTAGCTGTAGTTTGTATATTTGATCAAGGTAAGTCTTGTACGTACGACCATAGCTACTGAGCCAATAGTGAATGTAAGACTCCGCTAGCGCATTGTAAAGCAATAACTTAATTTTATAGGGAATTCTTTTTCTAAGTGTAGTAATAATTGCTAAGAATTGCCTCAATTTATTACAGACGTGTTCAACATGCTGGAACCAGTTAAATTTTTTATCAATTATTACACCAAGATAAGTCTGAGCGTCCACTATTTCCAGATAAGGACAACCACAAACCCCGCTCCGCAAGGTATGTAAACAACTATGGTTATGGGCCACTAAACCTCTAATATTGATTGTCTTTAGGTGCGGCGACTTAATTAGTAATAACTTGGTTTTTAGTGGATTTATTACGAGGCCGGCATCATGGCACCATTCTGTCAGGGCATTGAAGTCTGCCTGGAGAAATTCGAGCGCCTTGGCAGGATCTTTGTCCGCAATTACAAGGCACGTGTCATCAGCAAATTGGTAACACGTACTGTTCCTTAGGCATAAGTGCATTTCGTTTACATAAGTTAAAAAGTGCAGAGGCCCTAAAACTGATCCCTGAGCGGTACCTTGCGTTGAGTCTACATAGTTACTGTGTCATCCACTTTGACGGTGAATTTTCTGTTATTCAGGTAGTTCGCACACAATCGAAGTAAGGGGCCACGAACTCCGCAGCTGTCCAACCTGGAAACAAGCTGTTTATGGTCTAGCGTATCAAATGCACGTGAGAAGTCAATGAATAGAGCCAACACATATTTTTTGTGGTTTAAATATTCATTGACCTCATCAGTAAACTTGGACAACAACTCCACAGCGCTCCTCCCAGGCTGAAACCCAAACTGATTCTGGTATATTACATTGTGGGTTTTATAAAAAGTATGTATTTGTTCGCATACGTATTTCTCGACGACTTTGTCAATTGTAGACAGTAGCGTAATGGGGCGATAATTTGAAAAATCGTTTCGCTTACCTTTCTTAAACACAGGTCTGACACAACCTACCTTTAGCGGATCCGGATAAACTCCCGTTTTAATACTGCTATTAATTAAATTGGCTATAGCCACTGAAATTTTTTCGCCTATCATTTTTACGTCGGAGACTTTAATATTGTCAGGACCTGGAGCCTTATTTTCGCTTAATTTTTTAATAATTTTATATACTTTGTCCCTTGATGCTTTCCTAAAGAGAATACTTGCATTTGTAGGTTGGCAGTACATTTTAGAATCAATTAATTGTATGTTACATTTGGGAATTATATCTTTAACTGCGTTGTCGAACCCGACCGCGAAATGTTCAGTAATATCCGTGAGAGTTAGGCCTTGTGCATCAAAGGCTCTGTGTATTGCGGCATCAATGGACAATGTTACTCTTCCTAACATTTGATTTACTATTTGGTATACTTTTTTGAATTTTTGTAATTAGTATTTAATTGGTTAATATAGTAATTATTGCGTTTATGTTCTAAAATTGTATGTATTTTATTTCGTATTTTATTATATTCTAGTCTTATGGTGGGATCATAACTTTTTTTCCAAGATCTATACAATTTGTCTCGTTTCTTGCAAATTTCCAAGACTTTGCTGTCCATCCAAGGAACTCTAAATCGATTGTTACATTTTTTTGTAGCTTTCAAGCTTTGTTGAAGCAAAGCACTCTCCTTAGTCTTCTGAAAAGAAGTAGAAATGAAGTCATAGATATCATCTGGGGAATCCATGTCTCCTGTTTGCTCCCATCTAACCTTATTTAACTCGCTGTGCAAAATATCAAAATCAAGTCGTTGTTTCGCAACATCCCGTATACGCGCAACCGGCGCATCATCCATGCACCTAAACAAAATGCCACGATGGTCAGCCAGTACGACATCCAGCACTGCGGAATACGGATGAAGTGTGGGGGATCGTGAAAAAATATGGTCAATGCAAGATTGTGTTATAATGTTTTGCTTAACTTCGATTCTAGTGAAATTCGATATTCCACACATCAAACCATGTTCGCTAAGTGTGTCGAGATATGATTCCTTGTATGACGAGCTTAACCTTAGATCGATGTTTGTATCGCCGATTAAAAGCAAGTTTCGCTTCGTGTCGTAGTTAGAAATGCAGTCACGCAGCTCCCTTATAAAAACATTTTTATCTGTGGATGGCGGCCTGTATGTAGCAAATACAACTATGTCTTGACAAGAGTTAATTTTTAGAGTGCATATTAAGTTTTCAAAGGTAATTGTATTATAATTGGTTACAGTGCACTTGAAATGGTCACGTACATATATTATTATACCACCGCCTCGCTTGTTTAAGCGTAGTTGCCAGTACATATTGTAGCCAGTTAAGTTGTACAATTTAATAACATTATTCGTAATACCTTCTTCAGTGAGCACAATTATGTCTAACGGATACTTACAACTATGGATAGTTTCTTGCAATTTTGTAAAATTTTTCGTAAAGTAAATTTTGTAAAGTAAAGATGACATTGATGTGATGTCATTCCAGGAATTACATGGATCAGAAGTGTTTTCAGTCACTGCTTGGTGATCATATTCTGGTTCTACTAGTTCATCATAAAGACACTGGGATTTTTGGTGTGAGCTAGCTCCAGTTCTGAGATTCTGCTCAAGGCACTTGTGTAATTCCTGTGACAGGTCTGCTGTTCTGTGAGTACGTTGCGTATCTCGTCTCTGTCCCTGGTTACTTCCAAGTACTCCTTATGCACAGATGCAAGCTCACTCTTTAACTGAGTGTTAGTGCCAATGACGATTTGGATCTCCTGTTCTGCGTCTATGCGTTCCTCCAACAGCTGGTCGCAGAGAGTTTTGGAGCATTTCAGCTCGTCCAGCGCCAGCTGCAGCTTGCATTCGATCTCCTCGCAGGCAGCGCGTCGTGTCTTCACCATATTGGAAGGTATTCGTCGGCACTGGGCGGCCTGAAATTGACAACAAACCGGGACAGCAGAAATTCCAACACGAATATTAGGAAGGAACACGTGAAGCTACCTTTAATATTAATCCAACTAATCTATAGTTTGGAAATATATAAATAATATACTATATTATACTACGACGTTGCATCCTCGAGATTTATTCTTTACTTCACTTGGTAGTCCACTTCTCAATGTACTAGGCATCGCACAATATTCAGAGAACTAGAAAAAAAAGGTTTAGTTCCTTCCGCCTCCGCACTGGCCGGTGGCGGCGCCCCTATCTTGCGTCATTCGTTTTTCTTGTGCGGGCATCGCAACACCTATTAAAATAAATAAATTGTTTTTCAGTGAATTCTCAAACAGTTAAACTTTTTTTTTTTTGAGTGTTACAAAGTGTACATGGGAAAACGTAAACATCGTAAAAGTAAACATATTCGTAAGAAAATTAGGCGATTAGAAGATCAATTACGAAATTATTCTTCGGATACTACCTCGGATGAGGGTAAGTCGTGAATTTGTATGCAACGCTTGTTCTAGATGATACACTCCGGTTACTCACACAACATAATAGAATTATGTTGTATAAACTAACAAGGTCGATAATACTTTTACAAGCTACCTTCAGTAGCGTATAACAATGGGGGCGAAACTTAATTAGTTGTATACCTACTTATTCGTCAAAATCGTGAATAATAGGTAGTTTGATGTACATAATTGGGTAGTTTGATGTAAAAAATACTATTCCCTGTGACGTGATCACAGTGGATGGTTACAAATACCTACCCTTTACGGGTATTTATGTTGGTGATGCGATCACGGCTGATAACCTGTCTAGTTATTCCGCTAAGCGGTACACTACGCGCTATTCTCCGTGACGTGATCACGGCTGATAGTGTTCATTAGTCTCGTGTCGTAACGTGATTACGCCCAATGACTTAAAAATGCTAAAATGACGTAGACGTCATTGAAAATTTACTGCTACGAAAGTAGTACGGAAGATAATGTAGTGTTTCCTATTTTGTCCTAACAGACTTCCGTAACGTGGATCACAGCCACGCGACGAGGCGGTTGAGTTGCAACTCACCCGCAACTATTCAAACCTGGGAACTTCACTCCGATTCTGACGGTACCTTACCACCTCCGAGTGTCAGATCCCTAGTGCTTCCTGCTCCTACACAAAATACCAATAAAGACAATTCAGTGTCTTTGCCCGAGCCAACCAATGTTGAAATGGACATCGAACCGGTGGTCCCTAAAATATCTTCCGATCCAATTGCTACGGAGCCAACAGTAACAGGGTATATCCCAATGGAAACAGTCCCGAGCACCAGCTCTGACTTAGCTAATGCGACAGTACCTCTGACCAGTGATATCTTAGAGGCACTCGGGGATCCAAAAGGAAAAGATGAAGTCTTTGGTCCTGCTATTCCCGATGAAATCGCTAAACGTTGGGGGCGTATCTTAACGGATGGCCTTACCAAAGAACAAAAACAGGATATAGCTGACAGGACTCTCATCCCAGACAACTTTCGGCTAGCTAAAGCCCCTTTATTAAATCCCGAAATCACACCAGTATTGGGTGATCCAGTTAAAAATAGAGATAAACTTTTACAAAAAGCCCAAGACCATCTCGGATTAGGAATCGCAGGACTGACACACCTAACCTCAGACATTATAAAAGGGGAGACCGATAAACTGGTACTCCTGAAGAGAGTCTCTGAGATTAGTCAAATTTTCTTAGACTTACATCACGAAAATACAAAGACCAGGAGGAAGCTAGTTATATCTTCCTTAGATAAAAAAATTACCGGAATGATCACGGACGTTAAAAGAGATACATTTCTCTTCGGCGAACATCTAAAAACAGCCGAAAAATCGGGGCTTCAAATAAAGCGTACCGACGGTACCACATCAACCCGCAAGTATCCACAGGGAAACTGGAGGGGCCCACCCAGGGGTCGCGGACAGCTAGCGTACAGACAGGGTGGGCCGAGGAACCGTTACACCGGCCCAGGGACCAGACGTGCCGCCCCCCCAGCGGACCGCCCGGCAACCTCAGCGAAGACCGGCGGACCAGCCATCAAGACGCGCAAGTCGTAGATCAGGTAATACCCCACTCAGGTCGCCTTCGCCACTTTTTACAGGAGTGGTACAAACTGACCGATGATCCTATCGTACTGCAATACATTGAAGGTATTCGAATTCCGTTCGAAAATACCGTGGTACAACATTATGTACCCGAGAATAATAACTTTAGCTTTGCTGAAATTAAACAAATGTTACACGAAATGTCAAATTTACAGGTTCTTGGTGCAATTACAAAGTGTAGTTATAAACCTGGACAATTTTTATCAAAAATTTTCCTAACTGCTAAAAGTGACGGTACATTTAGATTTATTCTTAATTTGAAAAATCTTAATAAATTTATATCCGCACCGCATTTTAAAATGGAGGATATACGTACCGTCACCAAATTAATGAGCAAAGACTGTTTCATGTCGACTATTGACTTAAAGGACGCTTATTTTTTGGTACCGATAGAAGCAAACAGCAGAAAGTTCCTAAGATTTGAATTTCTAGGCGAAATTTATGAATTTCAATGTTTACCTTTTGGGCTATCTTTAGCACCCTTGATTTTCACGAAAATTATGAAGCCTGTAGTAGCCTATTTGAGAAATAAAGGTTTCATTTTGGCAATCTATTTAGACGATATTATCTGCTTAGGAGCTACATTTTTGGATTGTCAAAAATGTGTTAAAAATACTCGAAATCTACTTTTAAAGCTGGGTTTCGTCATTAATAATACTAAGAGTAACTTAGTACCAAAACAGGAACGGACATTCTTAGGATTTGAGTTAGACTCGCTTAATATGTGTTTAAAATTACCAAATCAAAAACGATTAAAATTAGCAGATTACATTGAAAAGATTTCTAAACAATACGTATTACCTATAAGGGACTTTGCTAAATTTTTAGGACTCTTATGCTCTGCCTGTCCTGCAGTGTCGTATGGATGGCTATATACGAAACGATTCGAACGTGAGAAGTTCTTAGCATTAAAAGAGTGTAATGAGGACTATGACCTCAATATGACAATACCACCTCATCTTAAAGAGGATTTTTTGTGGTGGATAAATAATATACCACATTCTATAAATCCCATCCGTCATGGGCGATACGCTTTAGAAATCTTTTCGGATGCTTCGCTGACAGGATGGGGGGCATATTGTAATGGGGAAAGGACAGGCGGTTTTTGGAATGAAATGGAAATTAAGTATCACATTAACTGGTTAGAGTTAAAAGCGGCTTTAAATGGCTTGAAGTGCTTCGCGGTCGACATGAAGGATCGGGAGCTACTTCTTCGTATCGATAACACTACGGCAATCGCCTACATAAATCGTTACGGAGGGGTTCATCTCGAGCCATATGGCAATGGTGCGAAAGTAGGCAGCTTTATATATTCGCTTCGTACATTAAGTCCAAGGACAACCGCGAAGCCGATGAAGAGTCAAGGCGCAGTAACATAGACACAGAATGGAGTCTAGATATGCTATCATTTCAAAAAATAGTTGACATTTACGGCTGTCCCGAAATAGACCTCTTTGCGTCTAAAAATAACGCCAAATGTTTAAAATACATCTCATGGAAACGAGATCCCGAGGCCTATAATGTAGATGCATTTACTATAGACTGGAGAGAACATTTCTTCTATGCCTTCCCTCCTTTTTCGCTGATTTTGAAATGCTTACGGAAAATTGTCAATGATAATGCCACAGGCATAATCGTCGTTCCATAATGGCCTAGTCAGCCTTGGTATCCTCTTTTTCTTAAATTGTCAAAATTAGAGCCTATATACTTTAAACCTAAGCCAGGTTTGCTATTGTCTCCTTCCAGAACCCGCCACCCGCTTTGGAGACGACTTACCCTGGTGTCATCTCTATTATCAGGGGAGCATATGCAAGACAATCCTTGAGTGCCGATACAATTGATATTATGATTGCATCGTTGTCTATAAATTCGATTAAACAATATGATACTGCTATTAAAAAATGGTGGCAATTTTGCACCGATAGAAATCTTAACTATTATGTTATAGATATCCCCATAATATTAGACTTTTTAACATCACAATTTGCAGCCGGTGCCAGTTATTCTTCTTTAAATACTCTCCGATCGGCGTTGACCCTGATCTTAGGCAAACAAGTAGGTAATAACGATGAAATATGTAGGTTTTTCAAAGGTGTATTTAAGATTAGACCCAATTTTCCGAAATACAAATCAACCTGGGACCCGAATTTAGTGTTGGACCTACTGTCTACATGGTACCCAAACGAAACCTTGAGTACAGACAAACTGTCTAAAAAACTGACGGCTCTTCTCGCATTGTCGACAGCACAACGTGTGCAGACGCTGTCTTTGATTCGCTTGGCTAATATCAGAGTCAGTACCGATAGGATCGAGATAATTATTAACGACATAATTAAAACATCAGTGCCAGGGCGCGCAATGCCGACATTAATTATACAGTTTTTTCCTGATAAGCAACAAATATGTCCTGCGAGGACATTACTGTCCTACATTGAGGCCACCAAAGGTTTACGGGACCTTCCACAAGCCGACAGGTTAGTACTTACCGCTAAAAGACCCATCCATAACGCGAGCGCTTCAACTATCAGCCGTTGGATTAAAAATGTAATGACGGAAAGCGGAGTAGATACCACTGTTTTCTCCGCGCATAGCACGCGCCATGCTTCTACCTCAGCGGCTAGTCGGAGGGGTATATCAGTTGATATTATAAAGAAAGCTGCGGGGTGGACCGGAAACTCCCTCGTGTTTGCAAAGTTTTATAATAGAGCTTTGGCCATGGAGGATAGTAATACCTTCGCAACAACTGTATGCGATTCTGATTAAATAGTTGATACTTTCCTGTATAATATAATATATATGACGGATCACGGTCAATAGTATGGACTCATGTGGTCAATAGTACGGACTCATGACGATGAAAACGGAAGTGGGAGTGCGCCCTCTGGTGGGGCGTGCTGACAGAGTCTCGACGGCACGACTCGGGCCGAGTGGCGGCCATTCTTGGCGCGACCGCCGCCGAGGAGTGACGCGTCTTGAAACTGTCTCCACATTTCGTTTGTTTACGTTTGAAGTTCGTTAATAGAAAGTGTTATTTACGTTTAAAAATAAAGTAATTTTAAAATCACCTTTGAAATAAGAAAGTAAATTACCTCAACTGCCTACATTTGTAATACCGCTCTGAATTCTAGTGAAATTATAAGTGATGTGCAAAAATGAAATGGAATAAATACAGTGGAGTAAATGTGAACCTTTTCTTTAATTTATCTGGACGAATACGACCTAATACTGATATCACCACCCTGATGACAATGATCCTGATACACCCCTTTCCTTCACGCGACGACATCAGAAGCGGTGATGACGAACGCAACGCCCAAGAGATGGTATGATGAAAAACAACAAAGAAAATGCAGATACGCTACGTGAAAGCGTAATAATAAAAGAAAGGTGATTACTCGATCCAGTTGAGTTGCCTACATTAAAATGTAAAATGATTTAACATGTTCAAAGCGCAGCCAAGAGTCCAAACACCCCGAGATATAAGACAAAGACTTCGTCAGAAGGATTGGGGGATTCATAAAGTAAACAGCAGATCATCTGTACCAAATGGGTCATGGTCAAGGCAGACCCCGGGCCTTCGAGAGCACCACTGGGATATCGACAACATTATTAAAAATCGAGTGAAACTTACTATGGACGGCACTTTGGTATGGCTTCTTTGTTTTTGTTAAATTTAATTTAGATTACTCATGTAAAATATTTTCCTTTTAAAATATAACATTGAGTTAGTTAAATAATTTGCGTAGTTCTAAATTAGCCAGCTAAAGTTTATTCAATGATTTTAAAGTAAACGCTTACATTTAGATTCATTTAGCAGTGTGGTTTGACACCACAAGTAAATGAATTGCTTAGATTTCTGCAGATTAAATACAATCAAACAATTAAAAACGGTGTATATTAATTTTTTATTTTTGTTTTACTAATACAATTATTTTCTTCTATTGCATAACAATGGTGCACAACGGTTCGCTTCACCTACGAGAACAACATTGGAATGCAACGCTGGACTGGTAGCCTCAACGTGATTGTTTCAACATAGGACGACGATGGTAGACAATCTGCGAGTGTACATGACTGAGAAATGATGTGATATTAACAGTTCCTCTCTATCTGGTGAGTCCTATACATAATTATTATTTAGTAAAAACCTGTGCTGAAGAGGCTCCCTAGCGGATTTTAGGAGTTATTTACTTTGACAATTAAGAAAAGTATTCTGACAGAAACACTATTGATACCGTTAGTAGAGAGAATGACAGGTTTATTTGTATCTTTAGTGAAACTACAAATAGAAAGAATGTAAACAAAACATAAACAACGTCAGTTACGTCAGTGTTACAATTTGTTGGTAAAAATGTCAAAAACTACTGCTAAGTTTAAAAATGTTAGCTTTTGCGGGTACCTATGTCAATTAATGTAGGCTGTCTGATAGAAAGTTACTAAGAAAAAAAATCACTCCACAAAAATAGTAAGAATTATGTTAAATCCGTCCCAATGTCAAACAGTGTTTATAGTAAAAAAAGTGTTATTTAATCTAAGATTATTTTACCATCTTGAAACATGGTGCGCTATGATTTTACGTATTACCAACATCACGTCAGTTATCAGAAAACAAGAATAAGAAATACTTGGAAAGCATAGTGCTATTATTTTTATAAATTGAGTACGTAAGCATAGTTATGGTGGTGCTGCTGCTGACTGACTTCTTCTTCTTGATCGTTGCCTCACTGCTGAGGATCCTGACATCTTCGGTAAACTGCATGTCTCCATCGGTTTCGATGAATCGTTCGGATATTTGGTCCACCCATCTCTTCGGACTTCGGCCTCTGGGTCTCTTGCCTTCGACTTTTCCCGTCACCATAAGTCGTTCCAGATTGCTGATTAAGTAAATATTTGATAATAACAGTGTGGCAGGGATGCCGTAGCAGTGAGTTTGTGGAACAATTAGCTGGTGTACTTTAGGATGTTGTCTTAGAGATAGGATAGGCTTCACATAGGCTTCGAATGTGCACATTCAATAACGACCCCGCGATCTCCGCGATTTCTATGCGAGCGGGAGGGTGCAAACATGTATCGAGAGAAAAAAAAGAGAAAAATTATTAGCGTGTTTGTTTACATTTAACAGGAGAAATTCGAACGAAATTTTCCATATTTCAGTATAATGTTTGTTATTGTGGTCGTAGTTTCCCAATGTTGTAGAATAGAGAGATAAGATATCCGCGGTAAAAATGGGATCACCGATATACGTTTCTTTTAATACTACAAAAAAAAAGGTAGTTTGGTTAGTAACGTAATTTTATATTAGTATCAAGTTTAACGAAAAAAAAAAGTAAACACGATTAAGTGAACTGATTGACGGTAGATAATTTCGAATTATGTTTTGAGTAACTAAAGATAAACCTGTGACTTAGTTCGACCGAAAACCATGTGTACTAAGTCAATGTGACTTAGTTTGACCTGGATAAAGACTTTGTTAGACGGATCAATCTAAGACGCTAACCCAATACTCAACCCAATAGAGATTTATGTGATCGTTTTGTTTTCTCAAAATTTGTTGCATCATCGGATGAAGGTGATCGTGTTTTATTAGTGATGGTGGGCTAATGGAGCCTATGGGAGAGTTTTATGGTTGCTTACCGGCCTGATGGAGGCTATGGGAGCGTGGCTAATAGCAGGTAGTTGTTTTAAGCTTTGTGAGAAAGTGTTGAACGATATCGATGATGAGAAAATCCAGATATTTTGGTGATAGTTCAATAGGCGGTTTTATAAATTATTTTTAGCTTCGAGTACTGAAATTTCCTTGATTACTGATATAAAGTAACTATTTTGAGTTCTGTTGTTGTGCCAGTAAGATGAGACAGTGTAAGCAATGGTGAGATTTCATATCCTTCTGCCAGTACAAGTTTTTAAGTACCTGAATTGTTGTTGAGGTCTAACATCCAGATTTATTTGGCTGACTTGGAGTGACCCGGGAGTCATGTGTGTGACTCATTGGGCTAAGAGCCCCGAAAGTCTCGGATGTTGTGGCTGTAGATAGCAAATTTTATTTTGTAATTTTTTTAGAAGGCGGCTTGATATGGGATGCCTTCGTTATTACAAACATTGTTAAATAGTTTCAAAATGGGAGCTTAAACGTAACGTAAAGTCTAGATAGAGTATACTCGTTCGAACAGTTAAAATCGATGACGATGATTATTGCTTGTTTAGTTTTGGTGTGGCAACAAATGGACTATTGTTACCTATAACTGGCGTATCAAATAGACGTGAGAGCTTCTTATTATTAAACTTCTGATTTAGTTTTGATATTGGGCAGTAGAAATAATGTTTATTTTTATTTTATTTTATTTTGTTGTTTTTGTAGAGATGACACCGTAAAAAGTTGTTCGGATCTGTGACGATTACTTGTTGTGTAACTCGTAGACCGTTATTGACCGGGTTATGATAGCAGATAGACTGTTACCTATCACTGACTTAGTACAGATTTGGTCGAAGGATTGACCACGAGTTGAGAATCTATAGACAGCTTCTATTTATTTGTCCCGCCTGTGTGGCTCTCGTCTGTGTGGCTCCCGCCTGTGTGGCTCCCGCCTGTGTGGCTCCCGCCTGTGTGGCTCCCGCCTGTGTGGCTCCCGCCTGTGTGGCTCCCGTCTGTGTGGCTCCCGCCTGTGTGACTCCCGCCTGTGTGGCTCCCGCTTGTGTGGCTCCCGCCTGTGTGGCTCCCGCCTGTGTGGCATCCCGCCTGTTTGGCATTTCGCCTGTGTGGCATAGTCTGTGTGACATTAAGTCTGTGTGGTATTTAGCCTGTGAGGCATTCTACCTGTATGGCATTTCGCCGGTGTGGCATTTTTATGTGTGGCATTTTGCCTTTGTGAAATTTACCCGTGTGTGACATCTTACCTGTATCGTGCTTTGGTAGACGTGACACAGGATATATGATGAATAAACTCATAGTTTGACGATTAGAGTGGCACTGACCAGAGTGACACCCAACCTGTGTGGCACCTAGTCTGTGTGGTATTTCGCTTGTGTGCAGGTCCAGTTGCGTGGCGGCCTGGTTGCGTGGCGGCCCGACTGATGGCGTCCGTCGTGTGGTGGTTCGTCGCCTGTGTGTCATTTCTCCTGTATGGTAACATTACTTATTCTTTTTAAATTAGGATGGCGCTGACGGATGACCAAAAATCATATGGCATTTAATGAAGGAGTGTTTCAATCCCACTCAAAGTAACATTGGGTCTTTTGCTGAGTACTGAAAATTTGATGTAGGTATGTCACATATTTGTAGTGAATCTAAGTACCTACAGTAATGGACGTCGGGGACGATACGCGAGCTCTGTGATTGGGGCTTGTTTCCCACTCAACAAGAGCATCAAGGGGAAAACACTGGTGACGATGATTAAACCTTCTTCATTGGTGGTAATTGTGATACGGTTTATGAACCGTCTGGTGTTATACCTTGTCACGCCTCTCTAATGAACTGAAGTCGTAGCTGAATTTATGTCGGCAACTTATAAAGAATAATTTATGTACAAGATGATGTTGTTATCTCTCGATCTACAGAAGTTTAGTATGATAAATGATAATGGACGTATGTTTTATGTGAAGAATTGGTGGGTTAATGCAGTCGTGATAGATCCAATCACATGATTCATAAGACTTATTTGGGTGATGTGTTGTGGTCAGAAGTGACCGAGCGAATATAGTACTGTGCTATGGTTTTCATGTTTCAGATTACACACGAGGACGTGTGTACAGCAGGACGGCCGTGACGGATCACGGTCAATAGTATGGACTCATGTGGTCAATAGTACGGACTCATGACGATGAAAACGGAAGTGGGAGTGCGCCCTCTGGTGGGGCGTGCTGACAGAGTCTCGACGGCACGACTCGGGCCGAGTGGCGGCCATTCTTGGCGCGACCGCCGCCGAGGAGTGACGCGTCTTGAAACTGTCTCCACATTTCGTTTGTTTACGTTTGAAGTTCGTTAATAGAAAGTGTTATTTACGTTTAAAAATAAAGTAATTTTAAAATCACCTTTGAAATAAGAAAGTAAATTACCTCAACTGCCTACATTTGTAATACCGCTCTGAATTCTAGTGAAATTATAAGTGATGTGCAAAAATGAAATGGAATAAATACAGTGGAGTAAATGTGAACCTTTTCTTTAATTTATCTGGACGAATACGACCTAATACTGATATCACCACCCTGATGACAATGATCCTGATACACCCCTTTCCTTCACGCGACGACATATATAATATAATTGTTACAGAATATAAGTTTATATCCATTTATTTGCACAAATTTTCTTTCGTTTTCCTCTCCTACCTATTTCACATCGGCGCTAAACATCTACCAAGTGAAGTAAAGAATAAATCTCGAGGATGCAACGTCGTAGTATAATTGGTGGTTAAACAAACTTACCTGTAAGTGACGTTTGACCATAATTATACGAGACGTTGCATCCGAAGAGATTTATTACCCGCCCAATCCCAGCATGCTCATAACAAAAAGCAAGCTACCCGATTGTAACATGAAATAGGTAGCATCTCTAAAAATAATGACGCAAGATAGGGGCGCCGCCACCGGCCAGTGCGGAGGCGGAAGGAACTAAACCTTTTTTTTCTAGTTCTCTGAATATTGTGCGATGCCTAGTACATTGAGAAGTGGACTACCAAGTGAAGTAAAGAATAAATCTCTTCGGATGCAACGTCTCGTATAATTATGGTCAAACGTCACTTACAGGTAAGTTTGTTTAACCACCAATTATTTAACCTTGTCAATAGTCAAACAACCCAAAACAAATATTTAAATATATATTTATTACTTTCTAATACGTACTATAAACTGCAAATTTAGTTCTCCACTTAATAAAATATTATATATTATAGCAAAGCCCTCCACTGATTTGAATGAGGCTCAAGTCAATAAGTTAAGTTATACCTATGAAATGGCAAAAAAAACAATAGACTGCTAATTTAGCTGTCTACTTAACAAAATATAATATAATTATGGCAAAGCCCTCCACTGTTGTGGAGAAGGCTCTAGTCAAGTAGTTATTACCAACTAACTTTCAAATAAACAATAAAATAGCCTGTGGTCAATCAATGACTTAATACCAACGAACTATAGTAAACAAATAGCAATACAGTTTGCTAATTTAGCTGGGCAATTCCCTATTTTATATCTATCTATGAGCAGACAATTATGCAAGCAGTTTTAAGAGGTATGGTAAATCCAATTTACGAGTCCCTGCTATTAAGAGACTATTATTAAAATATTCTACTAACAACTAGTAATACCTACAAATATTCGGTATCTGTAATCAGTAAATCACCTATCACTTATCGGTCTACACCTAAGTACCACGCTAGCCAGCTGGGTATGTCAAACTACCCACCCATCCACATTACAACGTAAATGGCATAAAAAAATCGAAAAAGTAAAATAAGATAAATACAAAGCGGAAAATATAAACAGGGGAAAGACAGGCGTTATATAATAAATTAAAGTTAAAGTTAGATGAGAGGTCTTAGAATGAAGAGTAAAAAAAGAGGTAGGTATCTGTTTAGCACCTACTCTGTACCTAAAGCAAATCTGCAAAACGGCGGACGCATGCACCCACCGCAGAGAAATAATGTGCCTTGTATTGATGCGATATTGTTATTTCTGTGCAGTCTGTGTTAGTACTGTCAGAGGTCAATGTTTTTTGTCTTCTACTTCGCTTCCACTAATTGTCAAGCGAAGAGAGCCGGTAAACTGGACCTAGTGAGTGGATAAACGTTGTTCACTAGATAATGTGAACGCTGTGCAGTTTAAAATTGCGTGTTTTGTGTTTAATAAGTGTATAGGTAGGCAAAACAAACACAACACTCCAATACGCAGGCGAATACGTCCACAGTCAAATTCGTGGGGTTCGTGGGGTTACCACCAGCGATTATCTACGTAAATATAGGAGGTGAGTAGCTATGAATCTATAAACTCGGAAATTTCGATTTCCGCGGCTTGGCAATCTGTTGGATACCTACGAGTGCAATACGTATCGCGCAGGTACTTACTCACCGGCAGTAATAACAATCGATAATTATTTAGGGATCAATTAAGAATGAATACGTATAATAGGTATGTAGGTGTAGAATGATAGATGCAATCTGTTTCGATAATTATAGAAGTAAGTCCTTAATAAAATTACCTATTCTAAATATTTTACAGTACGTAGATAGGCTTAACTAAATCTGTGCGTGAAAGTTAGTAAAACTAGCAAAATAAAACAATACTCGCCTGTTTCGTAGTCCTCTTATTTCGATCGAACAAAGGCGACCATTACGACTTTAGTGTCGTTATAATAACTTATTTGCCACAAACACTGGCACCACAGAAATCGTAACACTTGTTTGTTATGATAAACTGTCACAAATTATTTACTTGTTTAAACTTGTTAACAATTATCACTATTTTTAAAATAAATAAATTGACGAGTAATGCAATTTCACGTCTTAACCCGGGTATTTCCAACTCTAACTTCCAATTTTATGCGAAATTTCCCACGCCTGGGAATATGAGGGGGCGGGTGTTATATCTTCGAATGAAGCGACTCATATCATATCGATCGAACTTCGCGAAGTTCGTTTGATCATATATTTTATTTCGTCGCTTCATTCTTCAGATATAAGATAATTCACAACGTAGATGTTTGGAGAGGTAAGTTTTGCAAATTTTTAAACAAAATATTAATTATTTATACATTTTAAACAATGTATTAATTATACGATATCAACCGTAAATGCAACATATTACATAATGGACACTGGTTAATTCATTATTAAGAAAGCAAACGGATTTAACAAATCGGCCGTCATCATCTGCGGCGGCCTGATATAATATCTGGCGAAAACGCGAAGTGCTGGTCCGTGCGGCCAGCGCATTGCGGGCGCTCCGCTGCGGAGACGCCGCCGCCCCAGAGCACCGCGCGCCGGGCTCACCGAGCCACAGCACATGGACCCATGACACACTGCTCTCTGTCATCACCCTGCCAATCCATTGGCTAATGGTATGGGCCGTGACTTGTTTATGGTGTGGTTTGCACGACAGAAACAGATACTTAGTATGTGCCAGTACTGAGTTTCTCGATTCTAATCAGTTACTCCTCGAGTGTGATGGCAGGGGTTATGCGTAAATTAGGTACGAAAGAGCCCTGGTTACTAGCGACCTGACCCTAATGTTGTAACTAATTATGATTTTAATGCTATTTAAGGTGGTATTAATATTATCATCCTTAATAGTGATAGTGTTTGTACCCTGTGTGTGTGGTACACAGGGCCAGTAATATTCGTAATGTTCTGGTAAACTTTTTATTTGTTGATGTTCTAATTAATATTTCTAATGTTCTAGTTAATTATTCACACGGGACCGTATTTGAAATATTATCCAATACACTCTCGTGGATTTCAAGTGGCAGTATACGTAGGCAAGCTTGGATGGAATTTGAAAGCTCCTTTTAGTGATCGTTTAATTCGAACATCCTAACTGGGACCAAAATGGGATACGGAGCTGAACGATGATCGTTCAAATTGTCATACGAAGCATTCGTATTAAAACAATTACTTAAAATGTTATCACAAATTCGTTAGAATCTTCATATGGATTAGTATTATTCTGCAAACAAAATTGTAAAATGAGAGAAGTGCGGCGAGTGAGAATGCATGAGATTAATCGCATCTACTGCGATAGCCTCCGAGTCCAGGAGGTCTACTCCGAAATCACGATCCGATACTTTCGGAACCGACCGATACCCGACCGAACGAAACGTGAACCTACCATGAACTTTGTTCGGATTCTTATTAATCCTTCGGATTCATAGACAATGCTCAGGTGAAATTCGGAACGAATGAAAAGGAGCACTAGGGTAATTACACCTATTGATATTTTGGCGATATATTAGAATATGCATTAAATACGTCGATTTACTATATAAAAATACTTTATCAATCAAGAAAATAAGTATTTTGTTTTAGTTTTAAATTTTTTTGCGAGATAAATGTAATATTTATAATATTTCTTAAGATTTGAACATTCAAGAAAATAAATTGGCTGTATACAATGGATGCACTTGCCTGCCCATGCCTTGTATCAATAAAAAAAGTGACAAAATGTGAATAAATAAACGAGTTCGAGATTGGAGATGTTTTTGCTTTATTTTTGCATTACTATTAAAAGCGATAATGAATTTGAAATAAACTACGGTTTTCAAGCAATAACCACTAAAAACCAAGGAGAAAAGTAGTTGACGTTTTAAGTGGGATGGTGCAAGTTTGTAACAAAAGCGAGCATAGCACTTTGCCCGGAACGTACACAAGTTTAGTGAATATGAATACAAGTTGGTCGTTGGCCGTGGACCCCGTGGCCCTTTTGGTTTATCTTGGAAATGATACTTTATTTAAGCACATACATTTGGCAAACAACCATGACTGCGCCGACATCTCATCAAATTGGACTGTTGAACTTCCTCGAGGAAGCTCGAGGAGTGTGGAGGGTCGTGCACGCTCCCACAGGCTTTGCAATGCCATGGATAATAAAAATAAAAGGTTAAAAGCACCAAACAATGGCAGAAGGTAAGTTTGTAGTTTGTTGTTTCTGTATAATTCATACAAATTAGTCATGCATGATTATTCAAACGTTATTTCATTTTAGGTAACAGCAGCACAGAGGCAGGCTGTAATGTAGCTTATAGCCCAGAATAGCACTGCAATGCAGTGTGATTTCCACAAGCTAGTAACCACTACATATTATAAATCAAGGTTATACGCCGTGTCTGGCTGTCTGTTCATGATAAACTCAAAAACTACTGAACAGATTTCCATGCAGTTTACACCAATAGACAACGTGATTTAGAGGAAGGTTTAGGTGTATAATTTGTTAATGTTGTTACTACCTGTGCGAAGCTGGGGCGGTCGAGTAATATATAAAAGTAACACATTATTTATTTTCTTTTGCAGCTCCACGATGACTACGAATGGTTCGGCAGCAGCCTATCCTTCGAGCTAATGGTTCTGTATGGGTGACTGTTCCGATTTGAAGAGGACCACGCACAGTGAGAGACGCGAAACAATGAGGCAGGGGAGGAGGGCATTATGGCAGCAGCCCACAATAATAGCCGATGCTGTAGTGACCATGCAACGGTTAATGCAGCAATTTATAGATAGAACAAATAAGATTTTTTTTCTATCTATAAATTTGCATGCATTTATTATTAATTCTAAGTTATCAATAAATTTTCTGTTTCTATTATCAATTAATTACATTTACATTAAAAAAATTCTTTGGTTTACATACAAAATAAAATTGTTTTATTTATTAATAATAACAGCAATATGCTTATAGACTAATCTCACAAAACAGGACAAGTACATATTAAAATACAATAAAGGAAGTCATCAGTCAATATTAAAGTATTATATGAATACAAAAAGTATACACAATGTCAAAATCATTCAGAATTAATATCAAAAACATAATAAGGGTTTCGGTGAGTCAAAATAATTGTATTAAATAATTGGTTCCTCTGAAATTACTGAAATAACCTAACTATCCGCTCCTTCTCCCTCTGTCCCCTTAGAAAATTACCAATTTCCCTACGACTCCTGCCGAGAATTTTCTGCTCGGAGATCATCTTCTATCAACTCTAGAGCATTCACACCGGCCCTTATGCACATATTGTGCAAAACAGCAGGCTAAGATTATCTTGCCTGCTGTTTCCCCTCGCTGCCAGAAGACATCTCCACCAACCTTTTAGGATCATAAATGTGTATTCAATGGTGGAAAGGGCACGCTTGTGGAAAGGGAAATATTGTATTTGCCTTTTGGATTGTTTTCCTCAACATGGGCTATTGGTGTCAGTAAATACTCTCATAGAGCATATCCTAAATCACCTGTAAAAATGAAATAATAATAAGTTAATTCTGATGCAATCGGTGAGTCTGCTATCCGTTTGCGAGGTTGTGGGTTTCAATTGACCACGTGCAACTAAATTGTAATTATTTGTCCTTTTGTGCTATCCAAATTCAAGTACGTATAATTTCTTTGTTATGGGCGACAGTAACCGCTTACCATCAGGTGTACCATCTGCTCGTTTGTCACTGTGCAGCCTTAAAACCTCCTTGACACAAGGGGAGACCTCTGCCCAACAGTGGGATGTTATATAGCTGTGGTTATAAGTTTCCTTCATCATATCAGCCAGAAGACGCCCACTGCTGGGCATAGGCCTCCCCCAGAGATCTCCACCAGATCTCCAGAGAAGTTTCCTTAGTAATTAGAATTTTCTTACCTAATATATATGTAGTCTCTTGGAGACCCTCCAGATGATCATATGTCTTGATATTCAGACCAAATAAAAGAATTGTGCGACACTTTACCATATCTTGCATCCACATTTAGGATATTACAGTTGAAGTCACATATCTAAAAATAATAAACTTGTGAGATACAGTAATGGACAAGTGGACAGTTACATGGGCGAAATGTAGGCATATAAAGACAATAAAAGTGATAATTATACCTACATATTATGTATTTTAACTTACAACTTGGGTGTTGATAGAATGGAAATGTTTCCTATTAAAAAATCGCTCCTCATGTTCACTGAGCCTGAAAATGGCTATATGTGTATACTATATATATAATACACCCCACTACTCCTGGAAGATTGTATCGCTCATAAAACCTGTAAGGAAAAAACAATGTCTTGAAAAATGAGAAATCAAATCAATAAAAGTAATCAAATTGCATTTCGGTCATTTGCATTTTGAGGGATTTTATGTACCTACACTTATGTGTGATGTATTGATGGCAGTCATGACCTCCATCAGACCCGAGTTTGCTGCGGCATCAGTATTTTGCTCCACAGATCCTTGATAACTACCCCGAGCATAAAAATTCAGGGCAAAGAGTATCTAAAAATTATAATGTTAAATAATTTACTAGACAAAAGGACAGACTTAGGTATAGGTTACTAAACCTAGGTCCTCTGATAAAATACTTTGTTAAGTCCAACACTTACCTTTGTTGTGTTGTCAATTGCACGACGACTACGTTTCCGGGGTAGAAGAGGCACTATCTCTTGGCAGAGCTCTTCATAGTGTATGACTCAGTCTGTAGTTTGAAACAAAGCTCAATCAGGCACTACATTGACATTAAAAGAATCACGGAGGCGTCTGCGATGCCGCTGGCGCTCAACACGCTCTTCCAGGAGGGCTTCTTTCACCAGAATCATACGTCCTATCATTTTGAGTTAGGTGTTCGCTGCCATTTCCAATACACACTTAGTTTTCCACATTATTGAAATACAAAACTCCAAAACAATGTTGAGTGAAGACTTACTTTGGCAGGAAACTTAACAAAAACCATACAACCAAGAGTTCAAGTTCAAAATAATATATTTTTCAGGTCTTCACATACACTGTGTATTCAACTAAGCTCACACAAAGAATGAACTCTAATATTTCGTCGCAACCTCTTGTTATTATTTAATCGAGTGGAATTTATCGCCGTGCCGGGATTTCCGGGAACACACACTTGAAATTTCGTACTTACGATAGTCCCACGATAACTATTTTGCTGTCGTAGATTTTGACATAAAATCAACGATGCAACAGCTGTCAAACTCAAATTATCGGTCGAACTTTACGCGTTCAGAGTAGGGTCTCCGACGCAACTAATGTCAAATAAATTCGGTCCGATTGAATGAAAGACCGTCCCGATCGACCCGATCGAAAGAAGTTCGTAGTAGGAAACACCCGAACATTCGGCCGAATCATCGCTAATTGTCACTTCGTGGTAGACCCCCTGTTTGCAGGATAAATAGCGCTCACAGTCGGCATTGACGCGAGACATGAAATCGGTAAACAGGATGATTCTCGACATCGAAATTTAAAAACTTGTCTTCTTTCAATGTGAAGTACATTTTCTTTGAAAGTTGTTCGTCATTTATGTTCATTATTAGGAAAGCTATTGACTTACGAAGTTATTCAAAATTCATCATAGTCTTATACCTTGATTGTTCTTCATTTGATTGTTATTATAATTCATCAACAGATATTAATCATCAGATTATGATATAGTCAGCACTCATCACAAGCGGACTTTTGGTCGACGATATATTTTTAACTTTTGAAGCTTATCCACTCTTAACTTCTAGAGACTTTCTGAAGCTTACTTTTGGAATTATCTATAGTTCTGTCACACGACTACAAGACTAAAAAGATTCCAAAGCGTAAATCAACATCTTATTTCCATTTCCATCCTGTTGACTAGCAGTAAAAGTCGTCTTGTACCAATTGGATTAGAGTACAGTTCCCGTACTCGTGTTCGTTGTGGATATTGGCTTCGAGGGCCCGCACCAGCTGTGGGTCTAACTGCGCGCGGGCGCATCGGACGGCACCGACGAAGGCTACTCTATCGGCGACGGCGACCTGGGGCAGGTCTGTTGACACCTCAGTAGGAAGTAATACCTGTCAGTAATTACATCCGGAGGTGTGTCGATGTCTAAAACCGCAGGCAAAATCATATTATGTCCGTTTTAGAACAAACGAGTTTACTAACGAGTGCTCGATTACTTTACTAGTAGGTACCTAATGCCCCACTCTTTAAAGTATTATTCTCATCGTTCATCGAGTGTTCATAATATATTAAGGTGTTTGTATTGATCCCCGATCAACTAAAAACCATTCCGAAGATAAAACCTTGGATATGCGAAGAATGTGGGTATATCCACAAAATAAAAGTTTCCCGCACGCTGCCGATTCTCGATCGACGGTGGCGGGTAGGTAGTTGTCATAGACCTCTAAATGATCCTTGAGCATCAGCAAGTTGAGACACTTGGGATTATTGCACATTGCCTTCGTGATGGTTCACGACCAACCTCCAGGCTTTGTGTCGATACCGTCGTGTTGGTTCTCGACCAACATCCAGGTGAATATGCACATTGCCTTCGTGATGGTTCACGTCCAACCTCCAGGCTTTGTGTCGATACCGTCGTGTTGGTTCTCGACCAACATCCAGGTGTATAATTTTACCTTCGCGTTGATTCTCGACCAACATCCAGGTGAATAATTTTACCGTCGCATTGATTCTCGACCAACATCCAGGTTTTTACCATCGTGTTGACTCACGGCCAACCCCCAGGTTTCACATTGAAACACTCGACGCATAAATTACACTTCTCACATTAAGCGAAAATCGCTTAAATTAGGTACTTACTTGAGTTTTAATCGGAATCTAAAGTATCTAAAAACCTCAAATATCACCAGGTTTAGACACTAGATTATTGCATATTGCCTTCGTGCTGATTCACGACCAACCCCCAGGCGGTGTATATGCGTAGGTATTTGATACCGTCGTGTTGATTCTCGACCAACCTTCAGATGAAATTTTAATAATATATTCTTCATTTTTTATTGTATATACATTAAAGCTAAATCACCGTCGTGTTGACTCACGGCCAACCCCCAGGTTTTGTATTAAAACACTCAATGCATAAATTATAAAAGTAACTTCGGCGAAAATATTGTAGGTACTTACATGAATTTTTATCGGAATCTGAAGTGGAATCCGAGAATATCGCCACTTTGTGACATCGTAGGTTTTTTGCTGTTTCTTTTAAAATACCGGATCTTGTTTTCGGCGCTGCGTTTCTACTTTTGAAATAAAATTTTAACAATTTGTTGTGCACCACGTGTGCCCGATGTGCTCGCTACCTCGCACGAAAAAGGAATGACGTAAAAACGGCGGCTGGCTGTATCGATACGTAGGATCGAAAAAAAGAAAAATGATCGATTGAAAACAAATCGATTTTACTTTAAATAAACGTGCGAAGCTACCTTGTAGGCTAAAGGGACTACGTTGTGAATTATCGTATATCTGAAGAATGAAGCGACGAAATATAAGTACTAGTATTTGATGAATAACGAGACAAGTTCTGTTTTACAATAGTGTTATCTATTTTACTCCTATTACGTGACTCTAAGCTTGAACGCACACTGATGCAGTGCGCTGCGCAGTGCACTGCACGATGTGGCAAAACTTATTACACGCCGAGCAATTTGTATGCAAGTACATTGACAGATGGCGGAATGTCCCACTGTGCAGCGCGCCGCGCGGCGCACTGCATGATGGGGCAACACCCGCAATTGAAGCCCGAAATGTCAGTTCTGTATGAATTTTGTCTACGTTTTTCAATTTGACCCCATCGTGCAGCGTGCGGTGCGATGTCAGTAGATGTCAACATGAAACGTCACATCTGACTGTTTCTTTTTACCAACAGTTCGAATCTTTCCTCTTTATGTGACACAGTTGACACACATATATCTGTCTACTTTTTTTAGTACAGATACAACGCGTGTGAATGAAATAGGAAACCGACCTTGTCAAAGAAAGTTTGACAGCTGATGCGTAAGCCCCTCCCCTTTTTCTGATTCTTTAACATTATCGAAGTTGTTTCGCTTTCGTGATCCTGTCGTCATTCTCTTCTCAGTTCATCCCGAATTATAAATAAGGCATGTTTCGTTCTAGAACACTAGTTTCTAAAAAGAAATGCTTGTACTCGTAGAAATCTACATTTTGGATGGCACCTGTCACACTTAAAACTGTAATAACTCTGAAACTATTGGTGCTAGAATACTAGTTCCTAAAGAGAAATGATAGTGCTCGTCGACATCTACATTTCGGTTGACAGCTGTCAAACTTAATACTGTAATAACTCTTAAACTATCACTTCTAGAACACTAGTTTCTGAAGAGAAATGATAGTGCTCGTCGACATCTACATTTCGGTTGACAGCTGTCAAACTTAATACTATAATAACTCTGAAACTATCGCTCCTTGAACACTAGTTCCTGAAGAGAAATGATAGTCGAGATCTACATTCCGTATGACAGCTGTCAATCTTAAAACTGTAATAACTCTGAAACTATTTGCCTTAAAACGCTTGTTCCAGAACAGCAAATACTTATAGATATCGACAAGCACTATAATTTTTTTTTAGGATCCAGTTTTCTAAGAGCAATGGTTTCCGAGTAATTTAAGTTATATTCACTCTCTTTATACTTACTACTGATGTTATACTTTGTAGTTATAGTTTTGAATGAGCCACCGTGGTATACACTCAGTTTAAGTAAACATTCGTAAAGGACAGAAATTCAAAATTCAAAATTCAAAATTACAACGTTTTAAAACATTTTGTCGTAATATTGTCCCAAAATCATGTCTTCAACCAGTTGAGGACAAATTTAAGCAGTGCGGTTTATCCTACAACAGAATCAATCAATGTGAATAAAAATTCCTAACATGACCGAATCAATCTTTTGAATTTAAAAATTTTGAAGTTTTTATGTTCTTATATCCTCAAGATAAATTAATTGAATGTATTATCATAGAGCCTGTAACGATCGGACAATCAATACGCTTTTAACGAAAATCGGCCAAGTAGTTTTTCAGCTAGAATAAACATCCATACAAACATTCATATAAACATACATACACACAAACCCCTTTCCCCCGCAAGAGTACGACATTGACGACATACGACAGAGACGACATTGTTCCACTTGCTATGGTCCTGACAAATCTCTGTCGATTCTTCCACGTTTATCAACTTTACATACATAGATTGTTAACTTCATTACCCTCCCTTAGCTCCATCGTAGTCGGGTAAAAAGAATCATTTATAGTATAGTATTCGCGGAAGTTGCATGGTTCAATTTCTTTAGATATTACTGATGTTATACTTTTTAGTTAAAATATGGAATGACTTACCACGGTCCACAGATGGTGAATCTATGGACACCTGTCAGAAGTAAACATCCAAAGAAAAAAATCGTTTTCAAAGATTTTAAAGTAAAATTATGTCTTCTTCCGGGGATGAAGACATGTTGGCCGTACTGCAGATGGTTAATATGCAAAAATGTAGACGACCTCGACGTAACTATTGGGTGCACCCTATATGGAATACCGGTGTAAAAATAGACTTACCAGTTGATGGTAAAACTGGAAATGTATCCGGACCGTTTTCAGCAGGTTTTCAGGATGTCACCATTATGTTATAATCAAATATTAACCCGAGCCAGATCAAGGTTACAAAAACGGCACACAAATTGTAATGTCAATGTAGCATTGACAATAATATAAATTAAATAATCATCGTGGCGTCATTATGATGATGTTGACTTGAATATAATGTTTTATGAGCTTGTTGAAAAACATCCTGCACCATACGATTATAATCGATCAGATTACTCTAAACGGAACGTGAGAGACAAGATGCGGATAATGATAGTAAGGAAATTAAACGGCAAATTACGTGGGGACAATAATGTCTGACCATGCCAGCCCGCTAGGCACGGGAAGGAGAGTTCAACTCACGAAGCGATGGCTAGACGTCGATAAGAACGACATGCGTGCCAACAAACTCACCACCAAGGATACCGAACACCGAGCGAAGTGGACCAAGAGGAGTAGGAAGGCGGACTCCTGGCAACCGAAATTTAACACCAAGACGATGATAATGATGATCTTGGCGTCAAATCCTGTTTGTGCTCTCGCACGCGAGGACCCGGGGCCCGCTTTGACTATGATCCAAGATTTAGCAGATCAGGCAATTACAGTGGAACGACTGCCAACTGACCTCCATACATAAGGTCGACATAAGGTCAATAATCATGCGAGTCGTTTAAAATAACGCGCGTAAAAGCGTCGAAAAAGCTCTCGTGCAAACGTTGCCTAACTCACAATCATTCGTAAATCTCTCGTGCGATCATTGCCTAACGTGAAAAACCAGAATAACACCACCGTTTTCTTTGTTGTCACCGTGACGTGGCACTGCGTGGTGCGCCGCGCAGTGCACTGCACTGCATTAGTGGAGCTAGTCGCTAACACGTCAGCACGATCGGTTAAAAAATTTTTGAATTGTTTTAATGTAGGTATAACACCAAGAGTGTTTCTGTACTCTTCCCACTTTGCAAGAGTGCAGCTATCCAAATTAGACGATAACATGAATATAATTAGCGTGTCCCATTTGTCTGTTGGTTGACCTAAACTGTCCAGAGCACGTAAGTTTTTGGTCACATGATCAACAAAGAAACGCAATGACTTTTCAGACTCACGTGTTTGTTTTTGTATATTGATTAAAGCATTCAGGTGATGATTAGTTAACAAACGCTTATTGTCATAACGCTCACAAAGTAAAAGCCACGCTTGTGAGTAGTTTTCTGTAGACTTTCTAGGTTGGACACAATCCTAGCTGCTTCGCCTTCTAGATAGGAAATAAGATAGTGAAACTTATGTATAGGAGAAATTCGCTTGTTATCGTGTATTAGACCTTGCAACATGTCGCGGAACTCTAACCAACGAAAGGAAACGAAGATCTGAGGAGCATTGCGCCTCAAAAAATAAAGATTCACGCCATTGTTGAGACTCTGCAATGTTGTAAGTCTCAAGCAACGTTTTGGCAGCAGCCATGTAAGTAATAAATTCCTCTTCGATTTTGTTACGTTCCTCAATTTCTTCAGATAAATCCACTGAATTCAACACCTCTATGTCACTTTGCAACTTATCAAATTTTATAGATAACGATTCAAACTTACTAAGTTTAAGAGATAATTGAGCATTTTCGAGCTTACTTAAATCGGCTTGTTGAGTTATTAATGCTACGTAGGTTTTGAATTTAGTGATTTGCCCTTTAACGGAACTACGTTTAATTGTAAGTTTATTAAAGCCTTTAGTCGCATCGTATGCTTTGTTTGTTTCACTTGATTTAGACATAGTGCTTATAGCTTTGTTCGACTAAGACACAAAATATAGACGTACAAATATGCACGGCAAGTAAAATAAATTAAAATGTAATACGGCAATCAATCAATTTTAAATGGTAAACTAGATTGTAAATAGGTAGGTATCAAATATATGGGTTTAGCTCACGTGACTCGCCCTGGGACAGCTGGTAAACCACCCGTGTTCGCACAGCAGCACGGTCAGCACAGCAGCAGTGTACCAGCAACCAAGTTCTTCTCGATTGCGTCGCACTGGAATTAGTCGGCGAAAGCACGGTCACCAAACAAAATACCTACTGATTGACGTACCTCTCGAATAAAGATAAATTTTCACGCTAATTATCTACTTTACCCTTACTTGTCAAGTAAAGATAAGTCGTAAAAAATTGGTAGATAATTTAGGTAGGATTTATAAACTTAATGAATATCAGTAATTTTGCAGCTTACTGTACTTGATTTAACTTGATTATGATTGTAAAATGAACTATGCGGTTGGTATAAAATACTTTTCGTTGTAACAATAGGAAATATACACTTAGCACACAAGTATTTAGTTTGTAATTTTAAGTAAAATAATTTATTGTAGGTACGTACCAGTTTTATTTGTAGCTTACTTTACTATTTACGTTGTTTTGTTAACTCTTATTTTGCACAAATTCGAGTTCTCTAGATGGAATGATAGGATAGGTAAAGACCACGGGAACAAAGGAAAGGCACTTATCCTCCGTTGATCTGTTCTCGAGCTGATAATCTTCCAAAAAATTCCTTATTTCTGGTATGCAACTGCAGGTTTGGCGGGTAATAACTGTCCTCGTCTTTTGTCCTCGTACAATTATTGAGTAATAGGAGCTTCACAAATATAGAACGTAGTAGTTGACTTATGAACGGCGATTTTGTTCGACGAAGATTTTTACAAATTATTCTTCAGTTCTTCAATTTTCCCCTAATGTACCACCATTATATGTCTCTGCAGGACATGCTGGAGCTTCACAATAAAACTCATAGATTTCAATTTAGAATATAATGGTAAAACCTTAATTAACATTGTTATTTCGACGACGGCCGATGCAAAAGTAATTTGTGTCGGTAGTGGCTAATAAAGAAATACATCGTTCCTGAGAACGTTTAACAGGCAACAACGCAGAGCGATGCAATTTCGCATGAGAATACGTAAAGGCGGATCACGGCGTGAACAAATAGATAAATGTTAAAGTAGTGAAGTGAATTTCCCGCCGCTTGATATCTTCGACGAGTAGATACAAGAGATTTGACTCGCAGCATACTTCCAGCAAAGTTGAGAAAATTATAGGTACGATATTTTAACATAAAAATATGAGTGTTGATAAAGTAGTGTACACAACTGCATATAATTAGGTATTAAAACACTCGTGTCAAACTATCATCATACTCGGCCACGCCTCGTATGATAAACAGACACTCATGTTTTAATACCCCCTTTTACATGACAGTTGCATAAACTACTATAAGAGAGACTGGGCGAAGTGGAGGAATAAGACTTGGTAACCAGACCCGAAGACGAGATTTTATAAAACAAACAAAGTACCATAGGTAAACCACATTTATACAAAATCCTAACCAAATATAATGACACAATTAAAATGGGACAGTGTTATTACGTACGATTAAATAAATAAATAAAACAATAATAATACAATGCAAGTTTGTACTTAACTCTGTGCCGGCTCTGGAGCAAAAGTCCCTCCCAGTCTTTTGACTGGACCTTTATACTACCTTGTAGCCGGAAATGTCATTTTTTATTCTCATTTCCGGTCTCCTAAATTTACTGATAGATTGATTACATGTTAATTTAATGTATAACAATACTTTTAACGTTATTTAACATTATTATAAATTTATTACATAATTAATTAAGGAAATTTCTCATAAACAGTACTTAACTGATCAAAGACAAAAAATCGTTCGGAAATCACCACACTTCGTTCTGAAGTAGGTAAAATGTTTTCAAAAGTATTTTAAAATATTAAATATTATTAATCACGATATTTAATACACTAATTAAAACATACTAAAATACCTTATATCTAACACGCGCAGTCAATGCCCAGTCAAGAACGTCCGTTGTTCCAAGTACCCACACTACCCTCGTAACGGAATGATTACGTAGGTAAACAAACCACATATGCGAGAGAAATGAATTCGTGACTCGTACATAACACCATCTAGTTGGGAATTGGAGAACTAATTTTTATTTCGAGTACTGTCGCATTCGAAAGCATGTGTGATTCATATTTGATTATTCGCAGATATGAAACTTTATACAATGTAAGTCAGGCTAAGTAATTTGATACATTAAATGCTTGTACGCGAGCCATTGACTATCATTATATTCTCCCGTTAAGCGCCACGTTGCAGATTTAACTGCCTCACAAAGTAAAATACTACTAAAATAAAACAAACTATAATTCTTCACTTTACTGAAGTAACGATACGTTTTCATTTTAGACACAAAATAACTTATTAGAATTATGTTTTATCTGAGAATCGATCAATCGGCCCTCAGTTTAATACATAAAAAATTACACTATCTAACATTATTTTAAAAAGTATGGAATAAACAATTCACAGCAGCAGTCAACACACAAGCTCAGCCGTTGCGCGCGCCAACAAACAAACCCCGTGCACTGCCGCCGCGCGCCCTCTGCGCGTTGAGACAAGACGTACCGTTTTTATTATGTAAGGGCGCGCGGGCGCGGCCGAGCAGCCCGCCCAAAAAGTAGCGGCTCGAACTAATTAATAACGCCTTGTACAAAGATGCAAAGTGGGTCTTCCAAAGCCCGCCGCCCACGAATGGAATATAAAATAGAAGTTGAGATGAAAATCATTACTTATTACAATTTACACAATACCTGAAATTATCAGGTTTATTTCGGGAGCATTGGGTAGAATTATTGTTTTTAAAGCAATCATCTGTCGTCTGTCCCGCTGGCGTGTTTGCAATGAAATTATTGAAAGTAATGTTTGACCCGGTTTCCGATTGAGCTGAAAAATGCAATATTGTCACGCAATCTAGCTGATCGGATAATGGAGACTGAATATGCCATTGGAACCCTAAACTTCGCATGATGGATACATACATAATCAATTGAGTTGGGGCGCTCGTTTCAATAGTTTTATTACCAACCACCAAGAAGTGCTAATCATATTAAGTACACATTATAACTAATTTAAATGATAAGTTTGGGGTTTTAAAATTTGTATGCGTATTACTTTGATGTAGTTTAGGTTAAGATAGCGTATTGTGTTTTTGCCTCTCTGTGCGTGTAATGACCAATACGCGTTCACGTCTAGTAATTATCCCTGAAAGGCCTTGGTCACCAAAAGGGCTGTAACTGCCAGAGTCATTTTCGTGGTTATTCATTACCCGAACACCATCTATATACTTTGTAATATTAATTTCATAAGAACCACCACCCACGGGCCTTGTGTTTTAACTCGTATACTTTTATTTTTTATAGTTTTTGTCATTACACGAACTCCATCCCGGAATTATAGATCTTAATATTAGGTCTGAAGGTGATTTAAAAGCGTTGCTGTCTAAAATGACAGAATAGGAGTACTCATGACCTGCATAAATACACATCTAGGTGTATATACAAGATATAGGATGGTTATCTGATGCAAAATTGAACTCCTATTTTGATTATACTTCTACACAGCTATCTGCAGAAGACTCATGCTTAAGATACACGGAAACAAGTTCATGGATAAACAACATAATTGATGTAACTAATAGATTTAATATAATACATATAAACATCAGATCCTTGCGGAAAAACTTTAGTGAACTCTTGGTGCTGCTTAGTAATGGATTGACTAATATAAACATAATTATACTATCGGAAATAAATATAAAGGAAGAGGAAACAAAGCTCTACAAAATTGAAGGTTATGATATGAACTGGTACACTAGAAAAAACAAGAGAGGAGGAGGAATACTAATATTTACCAAGAAATGTCTACAGTTTAAAACATTAAGTATACACAGTGTGTGTACAGAAATAATACATGGAGAAATAAGGCTCGCAAGTGACCAAATGTTGCATATCATTGCTGTATATAGGCCGCCCAACACAAACAAGCAAACATTTATTGCCGAAATAGAAACCATCCTGAAGAATCTACCTAATAAAACTGAGGTTATCATGATTGGAGACATGAATATAGATTTAAGTGGGAAGGAGGAAGGACCAGCAGTGCAGACATATAAGAATACCATGTGTGAGTACGGTATGAAGTGTGTGGTGAACGGCCCAACACGCGAAGAAGTAACTAACAACCAACTTGTGTCATCGTGTATTGACCATATGTGGGTTCGCTCCCGTCACCGGTACGTATCCTATGTACTGCAGTGTAAGTTATCTGACCATTACCTAATTGGCATTAGTATGTATGAAGATAAAAAAGGAGGTACGAACAACTTTAAAACTTCTATGTTGAATAATAAATTGGTAAAAGAAAAATTAGATCAAATAGACTGGAATATTTTTGATGGGATGGACTGCCCACTATTAGTATACAATAGAATTGTTGATATTTTTGGCAGTATTTATACCCAATGTACAATACATAATTCAATTAAAGATAGGAATAGGCGCCAACCTAAGGCATGGATAACGCGTGAACTAACTAATATGATAAGTAAAAGGGATAGGTTATTTAAAATGTGGAAAGAAGCCCCTAGTGATATGAATAAAAGACTACAATATACAAGGTACAGAAACAAGGTAAATAAAAGTATAAATACTGCCAGAAATAAGTATAGACGTGACATGCTTGTCAGCTGTAAGACAGACTATAGAAAAATGTGGTCCTTAATTAATGAATGGTTAGGAGAAAAGAAACCGAACATTGATGAAGTTATTATTAAGTATTTAGGGAAAACAGATAGCATTGAGAATGTAGCCTCTAAGTTCTCGAAAATGTTTACAGAAGAAATACACATTATGAAGCATAAGTGCCCACTGAAATTGCTAGATCGACAGCAATATGTAAAAGAAAGTAACGTATCCATACGATTTAAAAGTGTAACCTCTCAGGATGTGCTGAAAGAGATAAATAAACTAAGTCTAGATAAATCGCCCGGAGCAGATAAAATAAGAGTCACGGACCTTATTTATGTTAAAGAAAAAATTAGCCCTATAATTGCCAAATTTATTAATTTATGTATTAAGGGTAGTGTTTACCCATCACAACTGAAGACGGCATTGATCCGACCTATTTTTAAGCAAGGAAACCACTTGGATTACAGTAATTACAGGCCTGTTGCTATTCTATCAGTGGTAAACAAGGTAACTGAGAAAGCGGTAACAGGACAAGTTAGCACTTTCTTAGAAAATAATCATATACTAAGTGATGTGCAGCACGGCTTCCGTAGGTCACGCAGTACTGCTACGGCGCTCTCCGACTTTACCGATGATATCAATGGGTGTCTAAATAAACGGGAGCAGGTGGTGGTCCTGTTTATAGACTTCAAAAAGGCGTTTGATACTCTGGACCACGACCTGCTCCTCTGTGCCATGGACGAGTGTGGTATCCGTGGCCCACTAAACAGTTGGTTCGCGGCATACCTAAGCGGCAGGCAGATGCGAACTGTAATCAGCGGTAGTGAGGGCGAGAGCGCGGCGATCGCGTACGGAGTACCGACGGGCTCAGTGTGCGGGCCTGTCGCCTATCTAATGCACGTAAACAGTATGAGCAGAGTCCTCCAGTGGTGCCGAGTGTATATGTATGCAGATGATACTTGCTTGGTTTGCTCAGGGGATAATGTAGACTCTGTGAACGAGAGACTTCAAGCAGATTTCAACAATCTGACTAAATGGGCTCACGATAACGGCATAATAATCAACCTCAGTAAGACAAAATGCATGCATATACACTCGACATACAATAAGAGGGGAGGCACTCCATATATTGTTGGGCATGGATACGACTGCTTACACAAGGGGATGACGGACTGTATATGTAAACAGATTGAGGCGGTTAGTAGTTATAAGTACCTGGGATTGACTATTGATAATCACTTTACGTGGAAAACACACATAGCTATTGTATGTAATAAGCTAAGATTGCTACTGGGAAAGTTTTACTACTTAAACCCGATTGTTAGCAGAGAAGTTTTATATATCCTCTATTTTGCGATGGCAGAGGCATTGTTATCTTACGGGCTGAGCTCCTATGGACGCACATTTAAAACATATTTGGATAAGATAAAGGAGTTGCAAATTCGTTTTGTTAAATTTCTGGTAAGCAAGAAAACTAAGGATGCTTGTAGGGGAAACTACGATAACCTTTTTCCGCATGTTGAAGTATTGCAGGTTCATCAAAGAGTGGTACTGCAGTTACTGTTGGAACAATTCAATTGTGATAAATTTAAGATACTGGTGACTCAACCTTATTACACGAGAGCGGTAGCCGATAAGAGATTAATCATCCCAGACAGACTGAACCAATATGGGGAAAGAACTAGAGCCTATTTGATACCCAAATTAACTAATGATCTGCCAAGGGAACTATGCAGTGAGCAATTGTCGAAGCCAGTGTTCAAGAAAAAGTTGAAAAGGCACTTACAGATGTGTACGTAGTGTTGTGTGGCGGTTGCTCAATGGGTCTACCCAAGTGGGTGGACCCATTGAGCAGCCGTCGCACGTATTCATACTCATGTGTCGCACCGTTATGCTGTGTGGCGGTTGCTTGTTGGGCCCACCCAATGAGCAACCGGCGCACGGTAATCATGCTCGTGTGTTGCACCGTTGTATACCTTGGGACCCGTCCCGGGGTGTATAGTGGTGTAATATATGGATATGTTATGAACTATCTGTATGGCTCCATTTTTATGTATGCATTCTGCATTTATTATTTTATAGGCCCCAATTATTGTATATGCACAAGATTAGCTCATGTGTGTATGCTGTGTGGCGGTTGTGTACGTAGTGTTGTGTGGCGGTTGCTCAATGGGTCTACCCAAGTGGGTGGACCCATTGAGCAGCCGTCGCACGTATTCGCACGTATTCATGTTCATGATCATGTGTTGCACCGTTGTATACCTTGGGACCCGTCCCGGGGTGTATAGTGGTGTAATATATAGGTATGTAATGAACTATCTGTGTGGCTTCATTTGTTGTGTATGCATCCTGCATTTATTATTTTATGGGCTCCACTTATTGTATATGCACAAGATTAGCTGATGTGTTCATGCTGTGTGGTGGTTGCTTGTTGGGCCCACCCAATGAGCAACCGGCGCACGGTATTCATGCTCGTGTGTTGCACCGTTGTATACCTTGGGACCCGTCCCGGGGTGTATAGTGGTGTAATATATGGGTATGTTATGAACTATCTGTATGGCTCCATTTGTTATGTATGCATTCTGCATTTATTATTTTATAGGCTCCACTTATTGTATATGCACAAGATTAGCACATGTGGGTTGGTTGTGTAAGTAAAAGACATGTACAGAGGTGTATCTGCGTGGTGCTGTGTGGCGGTTGCTCGTTGGGCCCACCCAATGAGCAGCCGTCGCACGGTATTCATGCTTGTGTGTTGCACCGTTGTATACCTTGGGACCCGTCCCGGGGTGTATAGTGGTGTAATATATGGGTATGTAATGATCTATCTGTATGGCTCTATTTATTATTATATATGCTCAAGACTAGCTCATATGGGTTGCTTGTGTGAGTTAAAGACATTCACAGATTTGTACCTATGCCTATTTGTATAGTGCTGTGTGCCGGTTGCTCGTTGGGTCCACCCAATGAGCAACCGTCGCACGGTATTCATGGTCATGTGTTGCACCGTTGTATACCTTGGGACCCGTCCCGGGGTGTATAGTGGTGTAGTATATGAGTATGTAATGAACTTTCTGTATGGCTCCACACTTAGGCGCGGATTATATCAAGCGTCGGCGACGCACGTTGCGTCGGCGACGCAACTTGCGTTATGCTGTCAACTCAAAATTGTATGAACTTCTAATGCGCGCGCCGACGCAACCTGCGTTTTACCTGCGTCGCCGACGCAACCTGCGTTATCGACGCAGCCTGCGTCGGCGACGCATCTTTCGTTAAGCTGTCAACTCAAAATTGTATGATTTTCAAATGCGCGCGCCGACGCAGGTAAAACGCAGGTTGCGTCGGAGACGCAGGTAAAACGCAGGTTGCGTCAAGAATTCTAAGGCCGGGCACAGACCTACCGGACAGGGCCGGGCCGGGCCAGACCTGCCGATCAGGGCCGGGCCGGGTTTAACGTGAAGGCTATATTATTTTCATCGACAATGTACTAGCCGTCACACACTTATAGACGCCCGGAGAGCGCACCCGGTCAAAACTTTCAACCGTCCTGAAAGAGGCGAGGCTTGCATATAATCTTCTTATAATCGGCATATACAGACCGTAAGCTTTCCGGGCCGGGCCCATCGGGGCGGATCTGTAATAAAATTATCAAAGAGATTGGTATACCTGGGAAAGGTATATTCCTCTATGGTTGACCCTGAGTCCATTACTTTGGCAGGGCAATAATTCCTATGTTGAAATATAAAAAAAAAGGATTATCACAACCGTAATCTCAAAGACGTTGCGTGGCAAGAAGTAAATAGATATGTTGATGTGAAGTTTAAATGTTAGATGAAGACGAGAAAAAAATACGCATCAGTCTACTGCCATCAGTCTTCGTGAATACATGAATTGGACCCGGGTCAAGTTGGCTCTGTTTAGCCTGAGGCTTAAACTGGGTCCAGCCCCAAGGTGACTCTTTCTATTCGGAAACTATTGGTCCTAGAACACTAGTCCCTAAAGATATATGATAGTACTCGACGAATTCTACATTTCGAATGACAGTTTTAAATTTAACGTCTCTCTTACAAAACGTAGATTTCGACGAGTACCTAATATCATTTCTCTATAGAAACTATTCTTCTAGGACCTATGGTTCTCAAGTTATAACAGTTTTCAATTTGCAACAGTTACTTTAAATGTATATCTCGACGAGTGATACAATTCTTTTTAGAGACTAGTGTTCTAGGACCAATAGAATCAGAGTTATAACGGCTTTAAGTTTAACAGCCGTCATTCGAAATGTAGATCTGGACGAGTAGGTACAGTAGTTCAGTAAACTGATACTGCCTACCATCTTTCCCTTTTTTGTAGGTTTTCAGCGCCAAACAGTAAGGCGATGCACATTAATTCGTCATCCATTTCTACCCGTTAACCTTTCCCGGCAAGCGCTTGATAACGACTGAGAAAATTTTAAGAATGTCCGGCCCGGTAGGTGTGCCGGTTGGGCCCGTCCCTGACCTTTTCCATAGGTCTGTGCCCGCACTAAAGCAGGGCTTTTATGTCAACAAGACAAGGAGTTTATATACTGCAAAATAAGTTTGGATAGAGACTGGGAGACTGGATATCACAAGATATATCCATAGAGTTATATACCTCGTATAGTAACTCTATGGGCTATCCATAATAGACCCTGACCCCACACAGGCGTAGGCGATGCGGTCGCGTACTATTGGACTGAATGCGCCCGCGTACAGACGTTTATTTTTTATTTATTTAACTGTTTATTGTACACAATAATGATATAATAATAATAATAATAAATAATAAATATTCGTGAACAAATTCACACAGCGCCATCTAGCCCCAAACTAAGCAAAGCTTGTACTATGGGTGCTAGATAACTGATATACTACTTAAATACTTTTTAAATACATACTTATTATATATAGAACACCCAGACCCGTAACAGCAATTAAAATGCATCATTTCAATTTCTGCCCGGCCGGGAATCGAACCCGGGACCTCTTGTGTGGCAGACCGGCATGTTGACCATTGAACCACTCAGGTCGTCAAACATAATAGGTCGTATACAGAGAAATATAATAGAACAAAAGACACAACAGGCCTACAGAAGAGAGATGTTAGACTAAAGTAACGCAGATACGACGTGCACAATAATTGAATATTTAAATACATAAATATATTATATTATAATATATAGGTATATAAAGCTAATATAAACATATTATTAAAACAAGCGATATAAAATACATAAATATATAAGTTATGGACTAGACAGGGAAAGATAATATTCCTTGACTCTCTTTTTAAATATAGACAGTGACTGACTGTCACGCACATTATGTGGCAGTGAGTTCCATAGTCTCGCTACATGGACAGTGAAGGAATAGGAGAAGAAATCGGAATGATGGATAGGGATAGATAACAATGATTTTACATTGGACCGACAAGGCTTGTCTTGGGCCCGGGAGAAGTGGAAGGAGTTGCGGAGATATGACGTTCATCATATCAGCCAAAAGACACCCATGTTGAGCATATGCCGCCTTCCGAGATCTCCACAACATCCTGTCCTGTGCTTCCGCATCCGGTTGGCAGCTATCGCCCTCAGATTTATAGTTAGCAGTCGCCTCTAGATCAAGCCATTGACAAAAAAAAGAAATAATTATACTTAATAATAATAAACTACACCCAAGTTACACCGGTCAGAGGTATGCCCAACCTCCGAAAGATAGTCAATGCACTAGCCTATCATAATAATAATCACATGTATGACCTGTCCAGCGAAGGGGGATGTCACGGCCACCCGCTTGCAGAACGCGTCGTGAGTTTTCTGCTGTGTTCCCTTTAAGAACTACAGATCGCCCCTGTGTGGGGGAAGCTTTTAGTGACAAGTCATTGTCACTAAAATTTCGCCACAAACTTATCTGGCCCGGTGGCTTAAAGCTGAACTAAGTGTCGCCATTTAAAAATGTCATTTTGTTTGTCAACAACAGCGACGCCGTCACCGTGTCAGGTAAGTTTGTGGCACCTACCATTGAGTATTGCAAAGTAAAAAGTTTGCAAAAATATCCAACTTATTTATTACTAGCGGTTGCTCGCGACTTTGTTCGCGTTAAATACTCATCATTAACTCATTCTATCATATGCAAAAATATTCCCCATGAAAATAATCACACTTAAATCTGTGATAAACTTAAAAGGATATCAGGTGAACTGGTTCTGCACAGACCACAGGTAATGACTTTTAAGGTTATATTTTACTGTTCAGATTTATTTTGCTGAATATGTTACATAGTTTCGATGGGGTCAAATTCCGCAAAAAGCATAAAAGGCACTCATTGTAACTGGTTATAAGACTGCGCTAGTAGGCCAGGTTCACTAAAAAGTTTAGATCTTAAAGGAGTATACGCTGGCGCTGGCCTATGGTAGTCTTCTACATAACCTCATCCCCCTTGATCTGACTGACTTCTGTTTAAGTGGATTTAAAACGCCACAAAACATCAGCATCACTAAGTTAAATCCTGTTTCTGTCTGCCACCCAGAGATCCTGGGTTCGATTCAGAAATGATGAATTTTAATATATGTTATCTGGGTCTAGGTGTTATATGTACTTATCATGAGTATGTTTTTAAAAAATATGTAAGTAAGTTTAGTTATCTAGCATCCATAACACAAGCTTTGCTTACTTTGAGGCAAGATGGCGCTGTGTGAATTGTTCAAGTATATTTATTTAATATTTTTGATTGATAATATAGAGCTGAGATCAACTTACATCGGAATAGTCAAAATCTCTGAAACAGTCCTTTTTTGTTTATATTTAAATTTTCTGTCAACAGCTACTACTTAGTTGACTAAAGTTTCAGCCAATTTAACAAAACAGCATTTTTATAGAACAAAATGAGTTTAAATTTATATATCTTTTTTAATTTACTTTTTTATCTAAATAAAACATTTCACAAACACTACATTTAAGTGAAGCTTACAACAATTATACATTATTGAAACCGCACTTAAATCATTTAAGCCGTTCCTAAGATCAGCGCGCAGAAACGCATTGACAAACAGACAGCAGTAGGTAACATGTTCAGATGGTTGGTTTTTCATCGATAATATTCTACAGTTTTTTGTGTTGAGAATTTTTTTTATTTGTAGATTTAGGTTATCTTTTCTAATTGTGTACTTTCTGTAGCTTTTATAAAAGCGTATATACAATAGGTACTTTCTGAGTCTGTTAAAATGGGTATGAAATTGGCCATACAAATGTCTTTCTGTGTTAAATGGATGTACAGCATATCTTCTTAGTCGTTTCTTTTTTACTATTTTTCCTGGATTTCGTTGCTCTCTCCGCATCAGCCAGACAATTAAAAGAAATACAGCACTGAACATGTTGAGGGTCGCGGATTCAAAAGTGCTAATAAAGGTGAACACGCACTTACGCTGCGCGACGCGGCAGCGGCACGGCAACTGCACTGCAACGTCTATTCTGAACGCACTGCTGCGACGCGATATTGAGCGTTACTTCAGTCAAAGATGTGTAGTGTTAGGCAGGACAAGGTTTTAAATAGAGTTTGTTTGTCATATTATTTTTTTAAGCCGACCCCATATGTTAGTCTAAGAAACAGTTCGTCACAGTTCGAAGATAAATGTCATTTTTTATTCATACACGTAACCATTTGCGATAAAGCGTTCTTCCTTGCACGAAATCAGTTGCGTCAACAAACACATACCTAAGCGAGCGGCCACACAGAAAAGACTCGTCGCAGATAAGTCAAGAGCGCAGGCAAGACAAGGACAGCAAGCGCTGCGGGCGAGGCCCGGCTCCCGCACCCCTGCTCTCGCCCGCGGCGCGACCTTGCCTCGTCTTTTCTGTATGTTTCAAGTCGTGTCTGCGACGCGTCCTCGCCCTGTCCTAGTCCTGTCTTTTCTGTATGTTTTGCGTCGCGACGTTTCTATACATTTAGTATGAAAGTATATTGAACGGGCGCGGGCGCCGCGTCTGCGACGTGTCTGCGTCTTACGTCTTTTCTGTGTGGCCGCTCGCTAAGACAGTATTACTTTTTAAATCTCATACACCTATGTCTGAAAGCTGAAATAATCATATTATCAAAATCGAACCATGTTCAGCATGTAACACACGATTCACCGGAACATTATTATTATTTATTATGCATCGCACCGTTTCGGCTGAATGCGGTGCAGGTGGTGCTACCCACTCGTATGGACGGTGCACGCCATCATCAAACCTGTCTCTCGACGCTGCGTTTTGCAGCACAAGTGCATATAGACCTTTAGACTATTGACATCTGAACGTTTATACCTGTTTAAACCATGGACTTACTACCCAAAGGGACTGCGCACTGCTTTGACTAAAACCGGGCAGAGCGAGAGTCACCATCGATAGTCCTTTGTCCCTTTCTAACAGTGTAAACACAATGTTATTGGCATAATCATCGTCATTCTAAATTGACAAGTGTTGTGTTTGGTGTTGCCATTATTGGAGAAATATATTTAACGTGAATTTGGTATTATTATGAGGTAATCCGTACAATCCGAAAAGTAGTTTTCAAAATACCTTTTGATCTACTGAACGTTTCTCCGACAAACGTCGAGCCGACATAGTTATTAACCTACGACTTTTTGTTCCACAAAACAGATGAAAGAGTTCGGAAACGATTTATCCTACAACACTAGTTTCTAAAGAGAAGTAATAGTACTCGTCGATATCTACATTTCGGGTGACAGCTGTCAAACTTAAATGTGTTATAACTCGGAACCCATTGGTTCTAGAACACTAGTTTCTAAAGAAATATGATAGTACTCGTCGAGATCTACATTTCGTATGACAGCTGTCAAACTTAGAACTGTCATCCAAAATGTAGATCTCGATGAGTACTATCGTATTGCTCAAGGAACTAGTGTTCTAAGACACATCGTTTCCGAGTTACAACAGTTCTAAGTTTGACAGCTGTCATGCGAAATGTAGATCTCGGCGAACACTATCATTTTTCTTTAGGAACGAGTGTTATAGCACCAATAGTTTAGGAGTTATTTCAGTTCAAACTTTGACAGCTGTCATTCGAAATGTAGATCTCAACAAGTACTACCATTTCTCTCCAGAAACTAGTGTTTTAGGACCAATGGGTGCCGATTTATAAAAGATTTAACATTGACAGCTGTCATTTGAAATGTAGATCTCAACAAGTACTATCATTTCTCTCTAGAAACTAGTGTTTTAGGACCAATGGGTACCGATTTATAAAAGATTTAACATTGACAGCTGTCATACGAAATGATGATCTCGAGGAATGTTATCATTTCACTCTAGGAACTAGTGTTCTAGGGCCAATAGTTTCCGAGTAGCAGGGTAAGCTTGGGCTGGACCCTGGTGAAAACATGACCTTCAGATTGCACCCGGTCCGGCTCTGCCTGGCCCTGAGGTCGGTGTCCGCGCCAAATAATAAAAGTAATTCGGAATTTGCATCAACAATGGTGTCAACACTAGAAAGGGACACAGGACTATCGATGGTGACTCTCGCTCTGCCCGGTTTTAGTCAAAGCAGTGCGCAGTCCCTTTGGGTAGTAAGTCCATGGTTTAAACTGTTGAAGTCCAGCGTTTGACAGCCCGACGAAACCTGCGTCGGCGACGCAGGTTGCGTCGGCGACGCACGGTGCGTCGGCGACGCAGGTTGCGTCGGCGACGCAGGTTGCGTCGGCGACGCAAGGTGCGTCGCCGACGCTTGATATAATCCGGGCCTTATTGTGTATGCACAGGATTACAAGTTGGTTGTGTAAGTAAAACTAAGTGATGAATTTGTTAACCAGTTGTAAGCGTTATCCGGATTGTATTACGAGAGAAACACCATTGCCAACAAACTGTTATGCAGTTTGGCAGGGTAAATATAAGTAAGACAGAATGTACGAAATATTGTAAGGATTAATAAATAAAATAAATAAATAAAATTAAATTTTTGGACTAACGCATTTTTTGAATGTTTGGTTCATTACACGAACTCTGTCCCAGACTCATACTCTTTTTCTGATTTCTCAAGCTATTCGCTGACCTAAGAGTCATCTTGGCGTTAATATTTCGGTTGTACTCTCGCGCGCGGAGTTCACCTTGACCATCATTTAACATTTCGTATTATTTCGCTGCCAATGGGGCGAGCTGCTATTAACCCTATTATTAGTCGGCATGCGTTAACTTGGTAAATTTCTGTTTATTCTAGACTACCTTCTAAAGTGAAGATTCCTATAGGTTCAAAGGATTATTAAAATCAGTTAAATAGTTTATGGGTATATATACATCACAAACAAACAAACAAAATTAGTATAGACTTAAATAGGGCGGTATTTTACAACGGTACGGCGCGGCAGTGCCCTCCGCCAAGTCGAGCAGACAGGCACGCCTGTACATGGGATCGTTCAAGAGGTATATTAGAGGTCTCTTCAGAGGCGGGCAACGCATCAGTGACTCCCCTGGTTTCCATAGGCGGCGGTGACCACTTTCCATCAGGTGGCACGCTTGCCTGTCTGTCTGCCGTATAACATAAGAAAAAAAAAAAAAAAACTTACACCCTTTTCTCGAAGCAACTGTTCATATCTTTCTTAGAGACTCAAGAAACTGCCTGAATTTTATATTGCACTACCACTAGCCCTCGCCCGGCGCGACTTTGTTACTTCAGTTCAGAACTTTTTGAGTTTATCGCGAACAGACGGACAGACGCGACGTGGGACTTCCATATTAAATAAATAAATAAATATTGTCGTACTTCATGTGTGAGATAGAGGTAAATAATGATTTTTATTTATAAAATAAATAAATAAATATTCGTGGACAAATTCACACAGCGCCATCTAGCCCCAAACTAAGCAATGCTTGTGCTATGGGTGTTAGATAACTGATATACTACTTAAAAACTTTTAAATACATACTTATTATACATAGAACACCCAGACCCGTAACAGAAATTAAAATTCATCATTTCAATTTCTGCCCGGCCGGGAATCGAACCCGGGACCTCTTGCGTGGCAGACCAGTGGCATGTTGACCATTGAACCACTCAGGTCGTCAATCTAACAAAGTCGCTGTCCGCCGTTTGTCTCTATGTATCCTTGTACGCGTAGATCTGTTAAACTAAGCTACGGATTTTAATGCCGTTTTTAACAATGAATAAAGTGATTCAAGAGGAAGGTTTAAATAAGCAAAGAAAAAAAGGGTAGGGGCAAAGTAGGTATAGGATAGGTGTAGGGTAAGTGTTTTTATTGGGTCGGGATAGGAGGGGTGTTGCTCCCCTTAGGATGGAGATCAGATGGATCGTCCGTCCGTGTGCCTTCCAAGAGAATAAAAAAAGGGCCTACCCCTGAAGGATGCCACGAACGAAGCCGCGTCGGGTTCATTATAATAAGTAGTGACAGTCCTTGCGCGGAAAAAGACATACCTTCATGGCCTTCATCTCTCCGTTGCGTATCTCCAGCAGGTCTTTGGTAATTTGGTTGATGTCTTTGATTTGGTGAGCGCCTCGATCGGTAACTCTTGGTTCTTCACCATCTTGTCAAAGATCATGCCACGTGCCTTGCTTAGCAGCTGGTGAAAAATAATCATTATCATCTTGGCTTTAATGACCGGTTGTGGTTTCGCGTACAAGGGCCCTTTTAATACAGTGGAGCGACTGCCATCTGACCTCCGTGATCCTGCTACTCGGGAAAGGTGACTTGATTAGATTATGGTTACACATTTAGTCGCCTGAATGTGCAGGTTCCATCATGATAAGACTTTGTACCAATTAACAACAACCGTCTAAACAGTTTTAGAAATAACATTATAGAGAAATCGTCTAATTTAAAGTATTTTGATGATACAAATGAATATTATAATTCAGTTTTACACATGACAAAAACTGAAAGTAATAGTATATTCAAACCAAAGGTGAAGGCAGTAAACAGCAAACTTATGTTTAGCGATTGGGCGACAGCAGGAATACATAAGAGTAGAAATAAATTATATGAGCTCTATGCAGAACGGGCGTATAATAATAGCGTAGAATTTGCTGAGTATGTTAAACATTATTCGAAGTTATTTAAACGCGTTTGTGCTACTGTAACAGTCTGACCCTTAGGCCAAAATATTTCACGCGAAAAATATCCCACAAATATGTACTTCGAGTTCGGAAGTCGATACCTTTTCTTAAATAGATTATAGGATTAAGTTCAAATTAAACGGCTTCGTTCAAAACTGATCGCCAGTGCTGCTAGAGTTTCGAAATTATATGATTCGTAAATATTTTGTTAATTGGAGTCCATCGAGAGCGAATCTTTCTAAATTGAAACCAACGCCACCTGTAGAATTTATGACGAAGTTTCACAATATTACGTTAGCAGCGTCATGTAACAGTTTGACCCCTAGGCCAAATTATTTCACGCGAAAAATATTCCACAATTACGAACTTCGAATTTGGGAGATGATACCTTTTTTTAAATAGATTATAGGATCAAGTTATAATTAAACGGCTTTGTTCAAAACTGATCGATCACTGACGAGTTGCGAGAGATTCGTAATTATTTTGTTAGTTGGTGTCCATAAGGCGAATCTTTCCGATCTGTTCCGCAACTAACGCCATCTGTAGATTTCGATAGATACGAATTTGACGAGGTCGCTCAATATCACGTTAACAACGTCATCTATGTGCGGAGTATGGTAACTGCTAGACAGTTCTCTCATGTTTGAAATGTGTTTATCTATTATTTGAGTGTTCTAAAATTATCTTTGTTTTAATACTTATAGGTTTAATTATTTATAGGGTTGTTGAAATCAAAAGAAATCATGTCAATGTGTATGGCTGTATGAATATAATTTGTGGCCACAAAGCTTAGAGAAAGAAAAAAGTAAGCATGAGGCCTACCTCCTAAGGTGGGGTGGATTGATAGGCAAGGTCGAGTCGACACGAACCGTCGGGTTCCGTAGCTGTCTTTCACTATCCATAATTTAAAAGACGAGTAGTTTATGCTGTATTTAAAACATATTTTAGGACAGTAATTGCATCTAATTTCGATGTCATTCAATAGGTACCGATTAAAGGAATGACTGGTTATCAAATGGGTACGTCGCGAGTAAGATTTGTTGATTGAGGGGTTTTCATGTTTCGCTGAAGGAACCCTGCAGGGTGGCGTGATCGCTGTGTTGTTTTTGTTCTCGAAAGATCGACAGATTTTTGGAATCGATATATAAGGGAGTGGAAGGTTCGATGGGGGCTTTTTTTTCTTTGTTCAACAGTCGACGAAGGCGGACGTCCAGGCTTTTTCTCTGATCAACATTCGACGAAGGCGGACGTCCGGGCGGGACGTATTCAATACATTTGGGGTTTTCCACTCGAGCTTTAGCTTCGAGGCAGTAGATTCAGTGTGGTACAAAACCAGGTATGTTAGTGTTCTAGAACAGTGATGAAAAATACTAATTGTTTGTTTTTGTTTCAGGGACCCCTTGGCAAGGCATTGCACACTGCCCTTGCTTATGCTTTCAGGTCCTACTAAGGTTGAAGACCTTAGGCCGTTTGATTCGGACAGCAAATGGCTGGATGTTACATAATATTCCATTATTAACCTTTTGTTCCGATTGGAATTAAGTAATTGTCTAGTATCTTTCTCTGGAATTTTTGTGTGACATTCATAGATCGTCTGACTTGGAATTTAGGCACTACGAAAGGATCTGGGATTCGTCAAGTGTTTCCACGCAAGGTTGCAAGGCCCTCGCCTTCGCTTCCCAACAGAAAGCCCCGTAGTGCCGAGGTTCCGAGGTCTTGTCACACAATGTATTCGGCATGTCCCCAGGCAGTATCATGTCGGATATTCTTAGGAATAGGTACAACTTCTGGCTACACTGGTCAGACCCACCACTGACTGGCCCAGGAGACGATAGGGAATACCTTAGTACTTGGTTGAGCGATCTCTGTCGCTATTCCAGTGCTGAAAGTTAGGTTTAGCTAGTCTTTAATTTAGATATGCATAGGACTTATGTATGGGACACTTACATCACACTTACACAGTAAACGGGGAATTTATTTGCACAAGGATATGCTTAGGCTTCGTCAATTGGGATAAAGAAAGGGGTAGGCCCAAAAGTAGTTCGCTTAGGTTATCTTTTAAATAAACAAAAATCGACTCATCAAGTATTGTAGGAATTTAGGCGTAGATCAATATATTCATATATCGTTATATATCCACTAAATAATCATTAAATCTGTAAAATAATACGGAATTCCTGAAGAGTTTTGGTTTCGGAGAATTTAATGAAATACGACCGATCTAATAGTGGTAGCATATTTCGCCGCGCGTTAAATAAGTTAAAGTTGCTAGTCTAGCGAACGTTCGACTTTACCGCGGAGTCAACCGACGGTCCCGGGTTCGATCCTCAGAGCGGAACATCATAAGTTTTAAATATGGAATTTTAAATTACTTTTTATGAAATTTCAGCCGCGTCACATTTAATACGGTTATTAATTATCGCTTATACGTACTTCAATCTTAGATTGACCTTTACTAAATTATCTAAAAGTAACGCAGTAGACGGCTTCTGTTTTGTACTATCTACAGTTATTATACTTTATTAATTGAAAAGGATTGAAACAATTACCGAATAAATCATTGTAATAAAGGAATAGATTTGAGAGTGATAGAGAGAGAGATGAGCGAGAGTGAGTGCGTTAGATGTACTAAAGATTTTCTAGTCCGAACGGATTTAGGGGCGAGAAATGAATTTCATACATTCCTTCGTTGTCAATCAGTATGTACCTACGTGAGAAAGACAGAGCGTGCGTTTTTGGTCTATAGTATGGACGATGTTAGTGAGTATGTTATGTATGTATGAGTGCGTTTGTTAGTTGCCTTTAAGTAAATTAATAAAGTTGTAGGCCATTATTTGTATAAAAACAAGTAGGCTATTAGGAGTTGATGTGTTCTCACATCTTGAGAATAAATTTATAACGAGCATTTATTAATTCGCTATTTTGAACGTTTAGGGCTGTTTGGAATGAAATACTTTAGAAGTGGGATGTATTCATTGAGCATTGTAATTTGGATTTTAAATCCTTAAATCTTTGTAACTGAAAGTCTTTGTAACTTTAATGTGTAGATATTACTTTAAGATATTTATTAGAGATGGCATGGAACATGATTTTGATATAAAAATATTTAGTATCCTTCTTTCGGGTAGCATACGTGACAGATCGGGTTTTATGATTGGGGTCCTGTTGGAACACCAGTATTTTAGGGCTTAGTCCGCGCAATCCATTTATGGGTGAGTTGGTGTTATGGTGATGTGGAGAGATTACGGTCTTGAGATATCATTATAGCAGCTAACCTATCTGAATCTAAGGTATGTTGCGAAAACGTCCTAAAATCAGTCTTTTCTCTTCTAAATCATCTTAGAGCTTAGTCCGCGCAAGTCAATTTTTGGGCGAGTTGGTGTTATCGCGATGTTAATAGATTGCGGTCTTGAGACATCTGGATAGCAGCTGACCAGTCTAAACCTAATGCATGTTGCGAAAAGGTTCTAAAATGTATTGGCAAAGCTGGAGTCCGCATAGACAAACTTTTAGGTGTACCGTTGTTATCGTGATATTGAGGGATTTCGGTCTTAAGATGTCCGGATAGCAGTCTGTCAATCCAAATTTATTGCACATAGCGAAAACAGCGATGTTAATGTTTGTTTGTTGTTTTGATGTTGAGGAAGCTCGCTTCCAATATAACGAGATAGCAGTTAGTCTGTCTGAATCCCATGGTTTTTGCAAACCCTTTCTAGTACATAGTGGTGTGCCGGTGGGACAACTTTAATACGACCAAATCTGTACGTTGGAATTGCTTAGAATCAATGAATAAAGTTCATTGTCATTTACTTTCATAATTAGATGGTTCAACAGTATACCCCCCCCAACAGACCCCTGATACAGTTGTAACATCAATAATATTCTATAACTAGAAATAAACTTTGGAGCTACCTTTCTATACCAATTGGAGTCCAGCATTTGAAATATTTAATTGAGAGTACCTGAAGTTACAGGCCTCAATTACCAGTTGTTTATTACAATATTAATTATTTTTATAACTAATTTAAATTAGCCTTGAGCTATTTATCGATACTGAAGATATCTATCTTTTGTACAACTTACTTACTTGGGAGATTTATATGAAGAACTTGATGTGATACATCAAATACATTTGGGACTATCAATTGAAATCATGATCCTGTTCGCCTGCTATCTTTACATTATTTCAAGGATTGAGTTTTGTACCCGTGAGATGTTTGGCTGTGTGAGAAGCTGGCCGCTTCGTTCCTCACATGTAGGTTCCATTTCCGGAGCGGTGGTAGCCTAAAATATACCTGCACTACCTTACGGACTGACCTATGGGACTCTATCTCTTTCCCTTTAATTATTACTAAAATATTGTGGCTTTAGCCATTTAGAACAACACCATGGTTCTCTGGAACTTATCCATCACTGGATTTTGAAGAAATATTACAAACTGAAAACTTTATTATGCATAATCTGCATTTGTGTATGGAGCACTCTCTCCAGGGCTAACTGCCGATTCTATACTATTCTACCTATACTATATCTGTGCTGCTGAATTCGGGCCCTTTATTGTTGTCGAAGGAACACTGTTGTAGTCCGCCTTTGTATGCTTATGGGGTATCCAAATCTACATCGTCGAGTCTATTGGACCCTGCATACGCGATTGACTCAACCTGTGGTGTATCCTAAGACTTGTCATTATGCTCATGAGTAAGCTCTGGTACATGATATACGTTTCACAACAAGAAGATGTGGAGAGACCTGGAGTAAGCTACATGCTTTATTGAATTAATCACACCTACAATTATTATATGGATATGATCCACAGGCATTGGTTGTTGTTGTTGTTGTGCCCTCTTACATTATATATTATGAAATACTAATTGACTTGACAAAGACCTAGAATCTTGTGCCATCTCTTAAATAAAATATCAGGGTAGGATGAGGATGTCTCTGGTTGACTCATATAGTAAGCTGCGGAGTGAAGCATGGGCTACGAGTAGCGAAGTTCATGCTGGAGTCAGTTATCTGGCTTTGGAGCAGCTTACCCCTCCTCTAATGAGGGGGGCCCTGTTTGTTTCCCTTGGACATAATATCTGTTTGTTTCCCTTGGACATAATATCTGTTTCTTTCCCTTGGACATCATATCTGTTTCTTTTCCCTTAGACATAATATCTGTTTGTTTCCCTTAGACCTAATATATGAATCTGATTTTAAATTTAACTATAAAACTCTAGGCAAATTAATCTCTAGTCTAATTATCTCTTGTATTTATTTAATTATATAATTTCATACCTGTTTATACTTCTTCACTCTAAAAGCATCGGGGTTACTAACATCACAACGTAGAGTTCTATAGACGATCACAAATGGCCTTATTTAGTTTAAAACATCGGTAATAGATTCTATAGTCTTTCGGTTTAGAAATGGTAGTTTTAGAGCTTAGGTTTCAGTGTGAATGAGCGTGTGCGTGAAAGTATGAGAGAGTCTGTTTTGCTGAGAGGGCGAACGTTACACTACAGCTAAATCGAATTTCGTTAAACACAAACTAAAAAATAGCACAGATGTAGTAAAATCCACATGGCTGGAAAACCGTGGAAACTGAACTGGAAAAGTAGCAAATCGCGATACTAAGTACAGTTTAAAGATAAATGATAATGTTGTTACCAAAAACTCGGAAGTTGCGGAGGCATTCAATAAATTTTTTACAGACATTCCAGTGTCAACTACGAAATCCTTAAATTCGTCTCCTGCTCTCGCTGAATCCTTGTTAAAACAAAATGTACCCGAGAGTGTCATCGATTTTAAGTTCGAGCATGCAACACCTCAAGATATAGTTAAGGCTTTTAAAACCATAAAAATGAAAGCAACTGCCGACATTGATGGTATGTCAGTAAAAATTATTAGCTCTGTAATTGATGTTATTGCTGTCCACTTAGTGAATATATTTAATAATTGTGTTGATAATGGTGAATTTCCTGACCTGATGAAGCACAGTAAAGTTATTCCATTGTTGAAAACTGGTAATACAACGGATCCTACAAATTTTAAACCAGTTTCAATTTTACCGGCTTTTATCATATTAAATCAACTAAAAGCTCATTTTTATGGAGGTAACCTATTGCATCATAAACAATTCGGTTTTACTCGCGGTCGTTCAACAGCTGATGCAGGTGTTGAACTTATTAAACATATCTTTGGAGCCTGGGAGGAATCACGTGATGCCTTAGGGGTTTTCTGTGATTTATCCAAAGCCTTTGGATTGCGTTACTCATGATATTTTGGTCAGAAAATTACAACATTATGCTAAATGCATACTTGAGTCATAGAATTCAAAAAGTTGATGTAAACGGAGAGAGATCTATGGGGTCTTTTGTCTCTATGGGTGTCCCCCAGGGATCTATTTTAGGGCCGTTTTTGTTTCTTGTTTATGTAAATGACTTACCGTACTTTGTAAAAGATACCCATCAAATTGTCTTGTTGGCGGACGATACATCTTTAGTGTTTAAAGTAAAAAGACAACAATAAACATATGAAGACGTGAACAAGGCTATTGCAGAAGTGGTAAACTGGTTTACGGTTAATAATTTATTACTGAGTGGCAAGAAGACCACATGTTAAAAATTATCTTTGCCAAATGTTAGATCAGTGTCCACTAATGTACAAATAAAAGGCGAAAATTTGAATCTTGTTCAATCTACAGTATTTTTAGACTTTACTCTGGATAATAAATTGCAATGGGGTCCTCACATTGATAAATTGGCAAAAAGGCTAAGTTCTGCAGCATATGCTGTAAAGAAAATACGGGGTATTTCTGACAAGGCTACAGCAAGATTAGTTTACTTTAGTTATTTCCACAGTATTATGGCCTATGGCATACTGCTGTGGGGACACGCTGCCGACTGGCACAATGTATTTGTATTGCAGAAAAGGGCTATTCGCGCGATTTATCAATTGAGACCCAGAACTTCACTAAGAGATAAATTCAGGAATATTGATATAATGACAATGCCGTCACAATATATATATGAGAACTTAATGTATGTTCATAAAAATTTACACTTATTTAAGAAGAATAGTGATGTTCATAATATTAATACGAGAAATAAAGATAAGCTTGTTGCTGGTGCTTGTCGTCTAGCCAAAGTCCACAAATTATTTACGGGTCAATGTGTACGCTTTTATAATAAGGTTCCAACAGATATTCAGAATTTACCATTGAATAAATTTAAAGTCGCTATAAAAAACAAATTATGTCAAAAAAGTTATTATAGTATATCTGAATATGTAAATGACAAAAGTTCATGGGACTGAACTGCTGTTCTATACAGGTATTTACTTTTGAGATAGTATATAGGACAAATAATGTATTAGTATATAAGACATGTTTAAAAATAAAGGAATTAACGTAGGCTCTGTGGGTTTCTTGCCGTTTCTTTTCCCCACGGAGAACCACCTTGGAAGTGGCGTTTATTTTCCTTCCTCTCCCACACATGGTGTCTCCTGTTCGCGCTAGGGTAGGGGTAGGGTAGTAGTTAGAGTAGGGGTAGGGTAGGGTAGGGTAGGAGTAAGATAGCGGTAAGGTAGTATAGGGTGGGGTACGGGTATGATAGTGGTAGGGTCGGGGTAAGATAGTGGTAGGGTAGGGGTAAGGTAGTGGTAGGGTAGGGTTAAGGCAATGGTAGGGGTAAGGTAGCGATAGGGAAGGGATGGGATAGAGTAGGGTGGTAGCGACTACCTACCACATACAGCATGTGTGATGCACGCTCACTTAAAAGTCTGTCTGGCGGTGGCGTGGGGGCTCTTTTTCCTCAAAAATGGTTGAATTGGACGATGGCTGGGCCCTGCGTTATACTCGTGAACGGGTGCTGCCTTGGTGGACTGGCTTACTCTTGCTGTAGTTTTAGGTGGTTTTTTCTTAATTATACTAGACATACCTATATAATATAAAATAGCGTTCCGGCTCTGCCTGGCATTGTTGAGCACGGTTCGGTTGGCGAGGGATACGTTTATCTACGGCCATAGGGCGGTCAGCGTGTCACTGTGTGTTTCCTTCCTACTTTCCTATCCCCCTCCTTTTTGACGATTGAAAGAGATATTTATTGTCCTAATCAATAAAGAAATTTTGAATTTTGAATTTTGACTGTAAAGTTTGTGGAATAAATAAATGAAATTTTTTTCTTATCCTAAGAGCCGGTCCGAACCCGGTATCTCTCGCTTGCGAGTCGGATACTTTTACCACTAGGCCACTGACGCTCCTAAGCGGTGAAAAATACATACATATATTACGTAAAGATTGGCTAACGGCCTCCCCTAATATGGAATAGAGCTTATTGTATTAATTATGATCTTTCACAATTCCCTAGTGTACATCGATTCTACAAACAAATCATCTACGAGTATATCGGCACAAAGGAATCGAACTTTGTAGAAATAATGTTGTAACGTTTATCTCTGTTACTTTATTAAAACTTCTTTATGTGTGGTGCTCTAGGTACAGGTATCGGCCGTAAATAATGGACATCTGCTAGGCAAGGCTTCGCATTTACTCCCACGCGTTCGACAGAGATGACGCTCGACGAAGCCGGACTAGCCGATGTGCATTATTTACGGCCGATACCTGAGCACGACTTTTTAAGACTTTAAAACTTTTTACGAACTTTGCATGTCTTGCAAGCCTAATTTAACCCACTTGCCGGCGTTCAATTGACTTAAATTTTGGTATACTTATGTTACTTGGATGACAATACATTAATAAGGTATTATGGAGCTGGTCTGATGATATGACATAGGAATGTCGCTTTAAACTCCAATTCTTGAAGATAATGAGCGCGTAAGATAACCCCATCGTGTTAGGTCACTTTGGAATGGTCTTGATGAGAAATAAACCCCTACTAGGTGATATGTAAGGTCTGATGATGATGACGGAAGGTGGTCATAGGAACTACTGAACGCAAGAAGGTAACACCATCGTGATTGGGCTGCTTGGAACGGTCTTGGTGAGTAGGTACTATACTGCACGATAAAAGCTTGTTATGAAAAAATAATATTTTTAATTTGAGAACTTATTACGTTTAACCGCCATCTCACCTACAGACAATGATGTGGCCAAATATTTAGGATGCCACAGATTGTTCTGTTCGAGAAACATTCGCAGGGAGTTCCAAAGAGCCCAAACACGATGGGGTGCCACACCATATATGCTAGGTTCCCAATGATGCATAGTCGAGTACGATGTACGCTGGCACATTGGATCCGTTGTTCCAGGTGCCCGGCGCCAGGTGTTTTAGTCTAGGATCTCGAAGAACTGCTTCGTATTTCGGACTTGACCCTGAACAATGAATGAATGATAATGAGAAAAGCTTGATAATATGACATTGAGATATTTTTGACGTCCAATGAGTCATAAGTCAGAGAAAACAGATGCCGAGACCTGTAATTATGTTTTAGAAATACCTACTCACATACGTAAGGCGCTCTTAACGTAAGATACAGTTTTCGTGAACATGTCATCATACCCTTTACTTTAGAGACTTTACTCGTGTCAGTCGCTGCTTTTAGTGTCAGCAGTATGGACATGCCGCAAAATGTTGTCGTCAGACTGGTCCCTCACTAAACGAGTGCACAAAAAAGACTAAGCCATCAAAATGCGCCTCGTGCTCGCGCTTCAAAAAGCCGAGCAACCATAATACAGGTGTTGCTGAGTGTCCCGCCAAGCTAATGGCCGAAAAGAGGTACATAAACACTGTAGATTATTAGCGCGACACATAGTAATTCGTTAAGATTCATCTTTGTGTGAATAACAAATTATCTTGTTAATATTTTAAATCATTTCTCTATATTCGCGTCAAGGTCTTGTAATGCAGAGAACTGCATACCTATAATATAATCCACTAACCATACTAACACAAAAATACGTAGCGTTTTCAAACATTTCGACAACTTTACCGCATTAAAACGGCGAGTAAACATTGTCTAAGCTGTGATATCATTGTCATAACCGAATGCTTATCATTTTTCAAAATATAGCTGAGAGGGCAGTTCTGAAGCCTTAATAAACTGAAATTTGGTATTCTGGCTAGCATTTGTAAACAAATGGTCACTTCCCGGGTACAAGCAAATAACGCAGCATCTGATGATGACGCCCTGAAGCGACATAATCGTAATAATCACTGAATACGCGCTTACAATTGTCGAGGATTGCTCTGATTACGGTCGGTACGGAAAGTTGGTCCACAAGTGACGAAGAAATCGTTGGACAAATCATACCTAAAAAATTGAACCACCGCCGCCATATAGTCGAACGAAGAACCTCATTCTTCCTTTATTTTTTGAAGTCGATTAGAACAGGGAAAAGTTGAAAAATATGAGAAAATAAATAAATTCCAGTATAGAGTTCGTGTAATGAATAAACATTTAAAGCTGGGATGGTATTCGTGTAATGAACAAACATTTTAAAAGTCGAGATGGGTTTGTGTAATGAAAAGGCCATTGCTAAAACTTAGCGATTCTTGTATGGTGTTCGTGTAATGAATGGACCTAAAAAATGCGGACATTAATGTCTTATAGCGAGTACGGTGGTCTTACAAGGAGAAATTACTAGACTTCTGCGTATTGGTCGTTGCACACAATACGCTATCTAAACCTAAACTACAAATCACAACAACGTCATATATGTATATGTATATTGTACAATATTAATTGTAAATATTTTTCTGTTACTGTTAAATTGTATTTATTAATTCGGTTTGTTATATTAAAATTTAGTAACAGTTTTAGTTATTGGTTGCATATTAAGCTGTACTTTAAATAAATAGCAAATTTTATTAACCATTTAATAAAAATATAGTTTTAAAAATATTATCACATATGTATTTACGATTAGCCACGGCGCCAACACGCCAGAGTTAGCGATGAAAGTGTTTCATCAAAATTTATCGAACATCGATCATTTTTCGAGAGAGGAGAGTTTACCATGCTTAATTAAGTTTAGGGTTCCTATTGCCACCTCTCGTCCCCAAAGATCAGCTGATAAACAATTGCATTTTGCACATTACCGCTACGATTCGGCAACCGCCGGATGGCGAACTATAAGACTGTCACGAACACAACAAGTTAAAACGACTGGAAGAGGGATCTCTTCCTACCCACTGGCCCAGAAAAATTTCAAGACCATTCAGGAAATTCAGTGTATGTGTACAGGATTTCGAGCAATTTTGAATATTTATTCCATTAGTGAGTTTTGGAAGGCCACCTCCTTCCACCCACGACTGTTTCTGAGAGTCTTTGACTCCTGAAGCCGTTTTACTCCGGTGCACGCGCCGCTCGGCTGCGCGCTCTATGTATAATATCCATACTTCCAGTCTCAACGCGCTGATGGGCACGCGACAGCGCTCAATATTCGTTTGTAGGCGTGCGTAACGGCTGTATTTCATATTATTTTATTTATTTTGCATTTTTGACCCAATGTTGAATGCTCGATTAATTAGTTACTTAGTAATTGATTAATTTATTTTGTAAATATATTAAATTTACTGTTTTTTTTTACTGTTACATTATTTTAACTGTTTTATTGTATGTGTAGAATTTCGATTAGTTAATCTATATCTATGCAAATATTACATATCGGCGTCCTGTCACTCGCGTCGCCCTTCTCGCCCCGGCGGATAGCACTGCTGATACTACTTAAGATAGTTCTCACCAGTTAAGGGGTGGAATTGTAAGCGACGTGAATTTTCATCTTATTTATTTTATATTTTGTCAAACCTTAGGTAGGTATTTTTAGGTATAATTTAGTTGCATGAAGCTATTTTTATTTACATTAATCATGCTTGCAAACTCTCCTGTTGTAATGTTAAAGTTTGATTTTCTGCTGTGTTACATTAGCTCAGATTGTATTATAGGTTAGTTTAATCGTTTGCTATTTGCGAACGGCATAATTGATGTGCTCGGTACGGTGACAGTGTCACAGTGACAGGTGACCAGTAGCGGTTTATTTATTTTTTCTGTGGCCGTGCCTTCCGGCTGTTTTGTCTGGTCAGTCGGTCTCGGCATGGCCAAGGAAATGCGCTCCTTGATGCTGCGGCGCCTAGCATTACCTGTGTAGGTATGACGTTCATAAGTGTTTGTTAAAATCTATTTTGAATTGAATTGAATTGAAGGATGTGCTAGAAAACAGTGGTTTGAAACTGAATGTCACCAGAACAGAGTATATGGCCAGCTGCAGCTCCAGTCCCGACACCATCTGTATAGAATAGAATATAATAAAACAGAATAATAATTTATTCGACATTTACATTTTTACTTACTTATATAGGTAGGTACACTGTGTAACAAAATGCCGAAACGGTTCAAGCTCAGCATATTGCCACAGCCGAGGCTGCGACGCTGATTTTCGGCTGAAAACGGGTGGTGAGATGGCGTACGTCCATAATTAAAAGTATATATTTGTTCCGGACTATGGTAGCGGTCACGGTAACGGCGGGGCAGGGGGTGCGAAGAATCACCGGATGCGACCAGGCTACCACAAATAATGACCACTGGCCCTGCCTACATACAATGTCCAGACACTGCGGACCGACGAAAAGCTCGTGGAACTGGAGGAAGTGGTAAGCAGATTACATTGGGATATTATAGGGTTATCTGAAGTCCGAAGAAAGGGGGAGGACTCAATAATCCTAAAGTCCGGAAATCTGCTTTACTTCCGGGAGGGCGACCAACTGTCCCTAGGTGGTGTCGGGTTCCTCGTCCACAAATCCCTCGTGACAACATCGTCAAAATCGAGAGTGTATCATCTAGGGTAGCGTACCTTATACTATAGGTTAAGTAATTTGACACATTAAATGCTTGTACGCGAGCCATTGACTATCATTATATTCTCCCGTTAAGCGCCACGTTGCAGATTTAACTGCCTCACAAAGTAAAATACTACTGAAATAAAACAAACTATAATTATTCACTTTACTGAAGTAACGATACGTTTTCATTTTAGACACAAAATAACTTATTAGAATTATGTTTTCAGTCTTATACTTAAAAATTACACTATCTAACATTATTTTAAAAAGTATGGAATAAACAATTCACAGCAGCAGTCAACACACAAGCTCAGCCGTTGCGCGCGCCAACAAACAAACCCCGTGCGCTGCCGCCGCGCGCTCTCTGCGCGTTGAGACAAGACGTACCGTTTTTATTATGTAAGGGCGCGGCCGAGCAGCCCGCTCAATAAGTAGCGGCTCGAACTAATTAATAACGCCTTGTACAAAGATGCAAAGTGGGTCTTCCAAAGCCCGCCGCCCACGAATGGAATATAAAATAGAAGTCGAGATGAAAATCATTACTTATTACAATTTACACAATACCTGAAATTATTAGGTTTATTTCGGGAGCATTGGGTAGAATTATTGTTTTAAAGCAATCATCTGTGGTCTGTTCCGCTGGCGTGTTTGCAATAAAATTATTGAAAGTAATGTTTGACCCGGTTTCCGATTGAGCTGAAAAATGCAATATTGTCACACAATCTAGCTGATCGGATAATAGAGACTGAAGATGCCATTGGAACCCTAAACTTCGCATGATGGATATTAAGTACATATTATAACTAATTTAAATGAAAAGTTTGGGTTTTAAAACTTGTGTGTGTATTACTTTGATGTAGTTTAGGTTTAGATAGCGTATTGTGTTTTTGCCTCTCTATGCGTGTAATGACCAATACGCGTTCAAGTCTAGTAATTATTCCTGAAAGGCCTTGGTCTTCAAAAGGGTTGTAACTGGCAGAGACATTTTCGTGGTTATTCATTACCCGAACACCATCTATATACTTTTCTTTATAATATTCATTTCATAAGCACTAACCACCCCACCCACGGGCTTTGTGATTTGACTCGTATACTTTTACTTTTTATAGTTTTTGTCATAACACGAACTCCATCCCGGAATTATAGATTTTAATTGAATTTTTGAACAAAATACATTTTTTGAAAGTTTTGTTCATTACACGAACACTTTTCCCGATTTCTAAAGTGATTCGCTGAAACCTTAGTCATCTTGGCGTTAATATTTCAGTTGTACTCTCGCGCGCGGGGTTCACCTTGACCATCATTTAACATTTCGTAGGATTCCGCTGCCAATGGGGCGAGCTGCTATTAACCCTATTATTAGTCGGCATGCGTTAACTTGGTAAATTTCTGTTTTGTCTAGACTACCTTCTGAAGTTAAGATTACTATAGGTTCAAAGGATTATTAAAATCTGTTTAATAGTTTATGGGTATATATATACATTACAAACAAACAAATAATATTAGTATAGACATAAAAAGGTCGCTATTTTACAACGGTACGGCAGTGCCCTCCGCCAAGTCAAGCAGACAGGCACGCCCGTACTTACACCCTTTTCTCGAAGCAACTGTTCATATCTTTCTTAGAGACTCAAGAAACTGCCTGAATTTTATATTGCACTACCACTAGCCCACGCCCGGCGCGACTTTGTTACTTCAGTTCAGAACTTTTTGAGTTTATCGCGAACAGACGGACAGACGCGACGTGGGACTTCCATATTGTCGTACTTCATGTGTGAGATAGAGGTAAATAATGATTTTTATTTATAACAAAGTCGCTGTCCGCCGTTTGTCTCTATGTATCTTTGTACGCGTAGATCTGTTAAACTAAGCTACGGATTTTAATGCCGTTGTTAACAATGGATAAAGTGATTCAAGAGGAAGGTTTAAATAATAAGCAAAGAAAAAAAGGGTAGGGGCAAAGTAGGTATAGGATAGGTGTAGGGTAAGTGTTTTTATTGGGTCGGGATAGGGGGGGTGTTGCTCCCCTTAGGATGGAGATCAGATGGATCGACCGTCCGTGTGCCTTCCAAGAGAATAAAAACAGGGGTAGGGGAAGGATGCCACGAACGAAGCCGCGTCGGGTTCATTATAATATGTAGTGACAGTCCTTGCGCGGAAAAAAACATACCTTCATGGCCTTCATCTCTCCGTTGCGTATCTCCAGCAGGTCTTTGGTAATTTGGTTGATGTCTTTGATTTGGTGAGCGCCTCGATCGGTAACTCTTGGTTCTTCACCATCTTGTCAAAGATCATGCCACGTGCCTTGCTTAGCAGCTGGTGAAAAATAATCATTATCATCTTGGCTTTAATGACCGGTTGTGGTTCCGCGTACAAGGGCCCTTTTAATACAGTGGAGCGACTGCCATCTGACCTCCGTGATCCTGCTACCCGGGAAAGGTGACTTGATTAGATTATGGTTACACATTTAGTCGCCTGAATGTGCAGGTTCAATCATGATATTTTTTTCTTATCCTAAGAGCACTCGAACCCGGTATCTCTCGCTTGCGAGTCGGATACTTTTACCACTAGGCCACTGACGCTCCTAAGCGGTGAAAAATACATACATATATTACGTAAAGATTGGCTAACGGCCTCCCCTAATATGGAATAGAGCTTATTGTATTAATTATGATCTTTCACAATTCCCTAGTGTACATCGATTCTACAAACAAATCATCTACGAGTATATCGGCACAAAGGAATCGAACTTTGTAGAAATAATGTTGTAACGTTTATCTCTGTTACTTTATTAAAACTTCTTTATGTGTGGTGCTCTAGGTACAGGTATCGGCCGTAAATAATGGACATCTGCTAGGTAAGGCTTCGCATTTACTCCCACGCGTTCGACAGAGATGACGCTCGACGAAGCCGGACTAGCCGATGTGCATTATTTACGGCCGATACCTGAGCACGACTTTTTAAGACTTTAAAACTTTTTACGAACTTTGCATGTCTTGCAAGCCTAATTTAACCTACTTGCCGGCGTTCAATTGACTTAAATTTTGGTATACCTATGTTACTTGGATGACAATACATTAATAAGGTATTATGGAGCTGGTCTGATGATATGGCATAGGAATGTCGCTTTAAACTTCAATTCTTGAAGATAATGAGCGCATAAGATAACCCCATCGTGTTTGGTCACTTTGGAATGGTCTTGGTGAGAAATCAACCCCTACTAGGTGATATGTAAGGTCTGATGATGATGACGGAAGGTGGTCATAGGAACTACTGAACGCAAGAAGATAACACCATCGTGATTGGGCTGCTTGGAACGGTCTTGGTGAGTAGGTACTATACTGCACGATAAAAGCTTGTTACGAAAAAATAATATTTTTAATTTGAGAACTTATTACGTTTAACCGCCATCTCACCTACAGACAATGATGTGGCCAAATATTTAGGGTGCCACAGATTGTTCTGTTCGAGAAACATTCGCAGGGAGTTCCAAAGAGCCCAAACACGATGGGGTGCCACACCATATATGCTAGGTTCCCAATGATGCATAGTCAAGTACGATGTACGCTGGCACATTGGATCCGTTGTTCCAGGTGCCCGGCGCCAGGTGTTCTAGTCTAGGATCTCGAAGAACTGCTTCGTATTTCGGACTTGACCCTGAACAATGAATGAATGATAATGAGAAAAGCTTGATAATATGACATTGAGATATTTTTGACGTCCAATGAGTCATAAGTCCTCGAAGACAGATGCCGAGACCTGTAATTATATTTTAGAAATACCTACTCTCATACGTAAGGCGCTCTTAACGTAAGATAGAGTTTTCGTACACATGTCATCATGCCCTTTACTTAAGAGACTTTTCTCGTGTCAGTCGCTGCTTTTCATTGGTGTATACGATGTATCGTGCCCCGCAAAGAAGAGCGCCGAGGTAAGGTATGTCAGCTTCATCGATTATGAGGGCGCCTAGAGCGCCGCACTACTCTACTGCTGTAGCACTAAATTAAAATGGGTAATGCTACAAAAACCATAGTAGACGATATTGATTCGGCATTTAAGTACAAATCTGTTCAATGTGACCCGGATAAGTGTTCATCAATGATAAATAAAAGTGAACATAACTTAAATATTTTAGTACAGAATATACGAAGTATAAACTGTAACTTCGATGGAATGTTGGCTCTGCATCGTAATATTAATTTAGATGTAGATATTATAGTCCTAACGGAATGCTGGTTATCCTCGGCTCCCACTATCCCTCAGATAGACAGTTATAACTCCTATGTCAGTGAATCTAGCAACGTACTCCAAAATGACGGTGTAGCACTTTTCATTAAAGCGGACTGTACTAATGTTACGGTCGAGGAACCCGACATAGCTGACGCAAATTGCCTAATAGCTAAAATCGGTAATGATATAGTTATTGTGGCTATATCGCTCACCGTCATACAGAAATATTGACAACTTCTTACGATCGCTATGTACAATACTATCTACCCTGACGTCATTTAAGAATGTGTTTGTTGTAGGTGACCTAAATATTGACATTAAAACTGGAAATCTTGACAGAAATTCGCCTGAGTACCTAACCCAGATGGCATACCATGGCTTTATCCCTGCCCATCTTTATCCTACTAGAGGACCAAACTGCCTAGACCATGTACTGGCCAGAAGTACCCTTCCATTAAAAAGTTTCATAATAAACAGCACTCTTACAGATCACAGTACAGTGTTACTAAGTGTACAAAAGAAGGTCAGTAGGTCTTATGCCGTGTCTTTTAGTAGGAAACAAAATAATGCAGCAATTGCAAGTGACCTAGAAAATTTAGACACAACTTGCATTTATAGCACGAACGACGCAAACGAAGCAACTCAGTATTTTATTGCGGCATTGCAAAATATTATAGAAAAGAACACGACGACTACTATTTTACCTCAACGCAAGAAATTAATTAAGCCATGGTTAACCCCTGGCCTGTTAAGATGCATAAGAAATCGTGACAGTCTCCATAAAAAATTAAACAAAGACCCTAACAATCCAATCCTAAAAACTACCTATCACAGATATAGAAAATTTTTTGTAACAATTTACTAAAGAAATTAAAAAGACAATACGAGAAATTTCAAATAGAGAATGCAGGTCAAGATAAAAAGAGGTTATGGCAGGCAATTAAAAACATAACAAACACGCACACAACTACAACATCGCCGCGAGCACTAATTGCTGACTCCGCTACTGCAAGTCAGAACATAAACTTAGTTAACAACTTTTTCGCTAGTATCGGGAAGACTTTAGCTGAAAAAATAAAGGTAAATAGCTCGTCCACAACCAGACCGACATGCACTACAACCCAAATTCCCAAGTTAAACTCTTTCGTATTAATGGACACCGACGAAAATGAAGTGGAAAGTATCATTATGACCTTAAGAAATGACTGTGCTAGTGGTATTGACAACATTCCCTGTTCTTTTATTAAACTGCATAAAAAACATCTAATTGCGCCTATGACCTACATATTTAACCTTTGCCTTTCAACCGGTGTTTTCCCTAAAGTTCTAAAAAAAGCTCTAATTAAGCCCATTCACAAAAAAGGGGACAAGAGCTGTGTCAATAACTACAGACCCATCACCCTACTGCCATCTATATCGAAAATACTAGAAATAATAATCTATAAGAGACTCGTACAATACTTGGAATGTAATCAACTACTAGCACAGTCGCAATATGGATTTCGATCAGGACGTTCTACTAACGACGCGGTCGACAATCTCACTGATTACCTTGTGAGGCAACTCGACTCCCAAAAAAAGTGTTTAGCTATCTTTTTAGACCTTGCCAAAGCTTTTGACACGGTAACAATCCCTATTCTTCTCGACACACTTCAAATCCTGGGAATACGAGGGCTTCCCCATCGCCTGATAAAAGACTATCTCACTGATAGAACTCAACGTGTTTCTATTGACAATATAATTAGCGAGGAACTCCCCACCGAATACGGTATTCCCCAAGGAAGTATCATGGGTCCGATATTGTTCCTAATTTATGTTAACGAATTATGCTCACTCCCTCTTACTAATGGTAGAATAATTACATACGCTGACGATACTGCCCTACTTTTTAGCGACAATAGTTGGACCGAAGTTTTCAGACAAGCGCAAGAGGGTTTCTACTCAGTATCCCGATGGCTCAAGAATAATGCACTTACACTAAATACCGACAAGACCAAGTACATGACTTTCTCTTATAATTCCTCTACCCAGCCTCCAGTAAACATGTATAATATTGTTGCTCATTCCTGTCTAACGACCGACCCGCTCAAACAAAATAATACTTGCTCCTGTCCTAAAATTAGCTCTACCAAGTCAATGACATATCTAGGCGTAATTATTGACCAACATTTAAATTTTAAGTTGCATATTGAAGCCCTTACTACAAGAATGCGTAAACTAATATACGTCTTCAAAAACCTTAGACATGCTGCCAATGAGGCTTTACGAAGATCCGTTTACCTTGCGCTGTGCCAGTCTTTACTTCTATACTGCATTACAACATGGGGTGGCACACATAAAACAACTATTATTGACTTGGAAAGAGCACAGAGAGCTATCTTAAAAGTTAGTACCTTCCGACCCTTCCGCTATCCGACGACCCAATTGCTACATGAATGTGACGTTCTTTCAGTTCGTCAATTATTCATTTTGCAAACGGTTATAAAAAAACACTCCCTAGTGCCCTTCAATCCCGAAACCAGTCATAGACGTGCGGACATGGTGTGCAACTATGAATTATTCCGCACACAGCACTCCCACAGGTTTTTCTGTTTCCTTGGCACTTATCTTTATAACAAATTAAATCGCAACCTAAGTATCCACCTTATGAATAAATTTAATTGCAAATTAACTATCATGAATTGGTTAAAAGGTAAGTCCTACGAGGAGACAGAGAGAATTCTGGGAGTTGTTGGTTAACTATAAACATAGTACGAAAGTTTTAGTACTTCTAACTCATCCTACTGTACCCTATTCATACAATTAAACCACTTTATTGTTACACAAAATACATGTAAGAATTAACCTATATATTAAGACCTACTAACCTGGATGCCTAAGATACAAGTAAATCATTTACTTAGTTTAGGTGTCCAAACTATCAATAACTAGAATTAAGTACCTATTATTATTTGTGCAAGAGTTGCAAATATGTAGCCTTTATTTTATTTGTACCCATTTACTATAAGTAGGTATGTTGTAATTTTTAACCACCTTGTAATTTTAGATTAATTTTATTTGAATAAATAAATTTATTATTATTATTATTATTATTATTATTATATTATTATTATTATTATTGGGCAGCAGCATCTTTCGGGTACATTTACATCTACTGCACTGCGATCGCCAACCCGCCTACCAAGCGTGGCGATTATGGCAACCCTCCCCCCCCCGATTACAACGGCCCCCAGTACCCGGCGGCCCCGCTATTTCGGACTATGGTAGCGGTCACGGTAACGGCGGGGCAGGGTGCGAAGAATCACCGGATGCGACCAGGCTACCACAAATCATGACCACCGGCCCTGCCTACATACAATGTCCAGACACTGCGGACCGACGAAAAGCTCGTAGAACTGGAGGAAGTGGTAAGCAGATTACATTTGGATATTATAGGGTTATCTGAAGTCCGAAGAAAGGGGGAGGACACAATAATCCTAAAGTCCGGAAATCTGCTTTACTGTCCCTAGGTGGTGTCGTGTTCCTCGTCCACAAATCCCTCGTGACAACATCGTCAAAATCGAGAGTGTGTCGTCTAGGGTACCGTACCTTATACTCAGAATTACCAAGCGGTATTCGTTGAAGGTCATACAGGTCTATGCACCGACTTTGACTCACTCCGACGATGAAGTGGAGGCTATGTATGAGGATATTTCTACAGCCATGCATACCTCCAAGACACATTATACCGTTGTCATGGGGGATTTCAACGCGAAACTGGGCAAAAGAGGCGGAGACGAGTTGAGAGTGGGACAATTTGGAGTTGGAAGTCAGAACGCCCGTGGCCAGATGCTGGTCGGCTTTATGGAGAAAGAGGGACTCTTTATGATGAACTTATTTTTCAGGAAGCCGGATCATCGCAGATGGACGTGGGTTAGTCCCGATGGCGTCACAAAAAATGAGATTGACTGCATCCTATCTACGAAACGGCATATTATATTCAATGATGTCTCGGTGATCAATAGCGTTAAAATTGTCAGTGATCACCGCTTGGTAAGAGGCACATTGAATATTAATCCCCAGCTGGAAAGATCGAGATTGATGAGGTCCACGCTCCGGCCTATACCCATCCAAATCCAAAACCCCGAGAGCTTTCAACTCGAATTACAAAATCGCTTTGAGTGCCTAGGAGAGTGCGTCGACATGGGCGACTATAATAACAGGTTCGTGAAAACTGTCTATACGATTGGGTCAAAGTTTTATAAAGCCTGCCGTACAAACAGAACAAACAAAATCTCCGACGATACCTTCAAACTCATCGAAGAAAGACGCGGAATGACTCTGCAATCCCCTGATGATTTCTCTCAATTTAGGCGACTTAATCGACAGATCTCCAAGTATCTGACTCGCGACATACGTGCTCCAGTCTCTACAGCGGTGCCAAATTGACTATCGATATATCGAAGCACTGAAGTGTTTATACGAAAACTATGTCAGTTCGTCTCCAGGACAAGACCACAGAACCTATTCACCTGCAGCGAGGTGTTAGACAAGGTGATGTCATATCACCGAAGTTGTTCACCGCTGCACTGGAGGATATCTTTAGGCTTCTGGACTGGGACGGACTTGGCATCAATATTAACGGCGAGTACCTCACGCACCTCAGATTTGCTGACGATATCGTAGTCATGGCTGAAACCCTGGAAGTTTTGGGCAAAATGCTCGATGACCTCTGTAGGGCCTCTCAACAAGTAGGTCTTAAAATGAACATGGACAAGACGAAAATTATGTCGAATGTCCAAGTTGTGCCTACTCCAGTGACAGTTGGAGGCACTCCACTTGAAGTTGTTGACGACTATACATACCTAGGACAAATAGTCCGGCTATGTAGGTCCAATTTCGAGAAAGAGGTCAATCGACGAATCCAACTCGGTTGGGCAGCGTTCGGGAAGCTACGCCACATATTTTCGTCCCAATTACCGTAGTGTCTCAAGACGAAGGTCTTTGACCACTGTGTGTTGCCAGTGATGACTTACGGATCTGAAACGTGGCCACTCACTATGGGCCTTATAAGAAAACTCACTGTTACCCAAAGGGCAATGGAAAGAGCTATGCTCGGAGTTTCTTTGCGCGATCGAGTCAGAAATGAGGAGATCCGCAAGCGAACCAAAGTCACCGACATAGCTATAAGGATTGCCAGACTGAAGTGGCAGTGGGCAGGACACATAGCTCGAAGAACAGATGGCCGATGGGGCAGAAAAGTTCTCGAGTGGCGACCACGTACCGGTAGACGCAGCGTGGATAGGCCTCCTACAAGGTGGACCGACGACCTTGTAAGGATCGCAGGTACCAGCTGGATGCGGAAAGCACAGGACCGGTCTTTGTGGAGAACTCTGGGGGAGGCCTATGCCCAGCAGTGGGCGTCTTCTGGCTGATATGATAATGATGATGATTTGTTCATTAGTAACCTTAATGCTAATAATGGGTTTTTACAAACATAACAAAAATAAAAATAAACTAATTTTACATATTAATTAAAGATGTCTTAATTTTTAATCAGATAGTCGTGTATATGTGTGTTTGTGTGCGTGTGTGTGTGTGTGGTGTGTATATGTGTGTTGTGTGTAAGTGAAAATATCCTTAAATTTAAAATAGTGACATGTGTTACAATTATTATTGACAATACTTAAAACATAAATGAGACTCTAAATATCTAAATGAGTCTAAAATGAGAAACATATAATATGCGCTTTAATGTTAAGTACAGAAATTTGTCTATACATAACCTATCGTAGATCTAATGTGATTGTTAAAAATTATATTGTAGACTAGAAACGGTGGTGTTATTCTGGTTTTTCAAGTTAGGCAACGTTTGCACGAGAGCTTTTTAGACGCTTTTACGCGCGTTATTTTAAACGACTCGCATGATTATTGACCATATGTCTCCGACTGTCTGATCACACACAGGCGTAAAAAGTGACTGGAGATTTTTTATCTCCAGTGCTGCTTAAATTTGTCCTCAACTGGTTGAAGACATGATTTTGGGACAATATTACGACAAAATGTTTTAAAACGTAGTTATTTCTGTCCTTTACGAATGTTTACTTAAACTGAGTGTATACCACGGTGGCTCATTCAAAATTATAACTACAAAGTATAACAACAGTAGTAAGTATAAAGGCCTTGCCACACACAAAGCTCGGCGCGAGCGCGGCTCTGGCGCGGCGCGATGCTGGCGCGTTACCTAGGCAACCATCACGCCGCGCTCGCACCGCGCTGTAGTTGCATAGCAACTATCGCGCCGCGCTCTAGTTGCCTAGCAACTATCGCACCGCGCTCGCGCCGAGCTCACGCCCCGCCGGCATCGCGCCGCCAGGGGTGGACTAACGAACAAAGCGGGAAAGGCGGCCCGCCCCGGGCCTCTGGTCCAGGGGGGCCTCCAAACGTCTCTATGTTGCCTTGATCAAATCCTATACAAGGCTTTAAAATATGCTTAGAACATATCAAAGAGGTGGTTCGGAGTTGTGACAGGGGCGTAGCTATCGCCGTATCACTATTCAAACAGAACTAAGATCAGGGTCGAGGACCCCCTCCGCCAAAGAAGTAATTTTAACTAAATAAATAAAAACAATTTAAGTTAAAGTAAACATATAAATGTGAACTGAATAAAAAGCTAGTAAAATTACATCAAACTTCTTAAACTGGGGGCCTTATAAAGGTTGTCCGCCCAGGGCCTCTGAAGGACTTAGTTCGGCACTGCCGGCGTCGCGCCAACAAAGTGTTGCCAATGTAGGCTATTTATCGTCATTTGGGGTATTCGAGATTAAAATTGGCGACGAAAAAATTGTAATGGCGAATTGTTTAGGCTATCTCAGGCTTTGGGCCAAGGTACATAAATAAACATAAACTTAAGAGAGAAAACCCGACGGTTTCGCGGATGATTGTGGGTTCCAAGTACATTTACCTACTACTGCTCTTGCTGACACTAGCACCCATAGATATATACATCTTGATGCGGTTGAACGAACAAATAACTCTGACGGTTACCGTAGTCAATAAAGCAGCGCCGTCTACAGTGCCACAAAAATGTCTGACCGGGTGACAGCATCGCTGTTGTTGGCATTGACAGTACATTTCAAAACGGCAAAACTTAGTTCCGGTTTTGGCCACCGGATCGAATAGGTTTGTCAACAATCTTGTCAAGCCGCCAGATATAACATTGTTAACGCGTACAAGAATTTGTATGGACAGTGGTAGCCATTCCAATAGCTATGTGTAATACGGCGTTGGATAGCTATTTTCAAGCTGAACAAAAGTAACTATGGCGCTTGTTCCAAATATTAGTCCGTTCCGGGTTATGCTGTACTAAACATATTACAGTAATAAGTATTTTTTTCTGTTCTACCCACATTTAATGGTCAGAACTAAATCCACGGTGTTTTACCGCCAGTGCAAAGTCACATCGTGCGCATGCATGTAAGACGGCCAAATCAAAAACAATCAGATGGAGTGCATTGAATTTGATTGAAGATACCAACTAATTATGGTCGTTTAAAAATTTTGCAATAAACACTGAAATATTTATTGCAAATGCTAAAAACATAAGTTTTACAAATAATACATGATGTTTTTGGTTGCTGCTTATCGGAATTAGTGCATGTGTTTCCTACGCAACTCGGCATTCTTAGATTGCAAAGTAACGACCATTCGTAGACATGTCCGAGACGTCACTGAGACGACATTGGAGCTCTATTGCAGTTTTAGCTCCAATGAAGTGGTCTCATTGCTTTTGTACAATGAACCGGTCCATATATAGAAGTCTTTGCTGGCAGCACTACATTACTTTAAAACTCAAATATAATATTCCTATCTGTAAACAAACTGATACTTCAGCTGTCACATCGACCAGACATTATTTTTTTTATGTTTAAGTTTTCATGTGATATCACAGTGATATTTCCAGCATTTTACTGTGTGGGACGTTTATTTTCGAAATAAGTACAAAAACATAAAAGCGGCACGAAAACAGTAATATTTTGAGTTTCTCAAGCATGTATGGCCGAGTTTAGAGCAGGTAAGTTGCTGTTTGATTTGGAAGATGTACAGCAAAGATTGTAACGGTACGTAACATGTATTCAGATAGATTTTGAAAATATTGAAAGAAATGTGATCTTTTGGAAATCATTTGAATTTAAGTGAAATTAATGTATTTTGTAGTACTTATTGTTTACATTTATTTGAGGTCACAAAATTAACCGATAAATATTATGGTAGCTTTGTTCGTTTTGTATTTTTGATATTTGTTGTTTGACAGTATCTAGATCTATATCCAGGCACAGTGCAATGTACCTAAGGCTATTCGGTGCTGGTGTAATGAAACCCTGCTGACCCTCGGTCAGAGAAACTTGAATAATCTATTTTTAATTTCGGAAATCGTAGTAAATCATTATCACTGGTTGGTCAAACAGTGACACAGAGAGACAGAACATTGCTAAGAGATTGACATTACAACGTTATCAGTGTTACGGTTAATAAATTAATAAGGATATACATATACAAGATTATTATTTCTATATCCAACACTTCCCTTAAACTTATTATTTCAGCAATTTATCTATATTGTGACAGTTGAAGTAGGTACTCAGTTTGACATTAGGATTGTTTAGATATTGATTAAAACAGTCATGTATCTAATAAAACTCCCATTTGTTCCATTTGCTTCGAGTAGACATTATGACAATTTTGCTTTCCCTATATGTTACCTATCTATGGTCTTCAGGAGCTCTAGCAACATGTGGAGCGTTCAAAAGATTGCGCGCGTTATTTTCTGACAGCTTATTTCAATAGACGAAAAAACGGGATAGCGAATCATAATTGTAGAGTGAGCGAACAGGGAATATTTTTGATTTGTGTCTAGTCTGTTATGTGTCTTTGCCAGTGTCTACTGGTAGCCAGATTATATAAATTACTAAAAAAATCTACCATAAATATTTAAAAAACTACAAAAAAATTCTACCATAAATATTTAATAATTTCACCTGGCAAGTGCGTTTTGACAAATGTCAAAGACACAAATACGTAAGAGTGGGTTACTAAAGCCCGCGGGGACTATACTAGCGACAAATCCCGGTTCAGCCGCTAGCGATAAAACTGTTAGAAAATAGTCGAATTAAATTCTGTATGGCGGTAAGTCAATTGTACACGAACAAGAAGAACTACGATCCATGGCCATGAAGTAAGCTTTGGGCAATTGTTCGTCTATTTTATACTGAACGGAAAATTGTGGTGGATAAGATTGAGCGCAATTTTCTGTGCACTGTAGCGGGTACTTAAACAAAACATCTATATCAGCGTTAGACTCTAGCCACCGAATTTTTGCACTGTAGAATTTGTGCTCTATGTTACGGAATCATTAAAAGTTTGTCTAACTCGACAAGTAAGTCGGACTGAAATGTTTTGATTCTAATGTAGGAGAGCTGTGCCCCCTCATCCTACCTACCTTAGGGGGCCTACCTAGGGAGCAAAATTTGCAGTGTGGTGTCCAACAGAGTAAAATAGCATCGCCGTCCACACTAAGAGGTGTCGTAAAAGGCGACTTATTTCAGAGGTAGGGCTTACTTTTCCAAGCTTCAGGTTTTTACCTACCTTATATATACTCTTGCAAGCTAGCGAGTGGAGGGGAATAAAAAGTAAGCCTAAATTCGTCCTCAGGTTCTAAATTATCTGCGTAATGCACCAGTCAAATTAGGAGGAAAGATTCGGACTGTTGGTAAAAAGAAACGAGTAATTAACCCGCTATTACGACATGTGGGAGTATTACATCCTAAAAATTCAATTCCCCGAATAATGGAGCAGCCACTCTATGTGTGCCGATTGTCATAGAAACGCGGTGGCCAAAACTGGAACTGCGGAAAAATATCGACACTTACTTTTGAAATGTATTTGAACTGACATGTCAATCCTAAAAACAGCGCCGCCGGTACCAGGTCTGATAAGTTTGTGGCACTGCACAGCGCAGGCGCGGCGCCGCGCTCACGCCGGCCTGAGCGCGGCCTGAGCGCGGCGTGAGCGCGGCCTGAGCGCGGCGCGAGCGCGGCGCGATGCTGGCGCGTTGCCTAGGCAACTATCGCACCGCGCTCGCGCCACGCTCGCGCCGAGCTTTGTTTGTGTCAGGGCCTTAAAGAGAGTGTATAAAACTTAAATAACTCGGAAACCATTACTCTTAGAAAACTAGATCCTAAAAAGAAATGATAGTGCCCGTCGATATCTATAAGTATTTGCTGTTCTGAAACAAGCGTTTCAAGGCCAATAGTTTCAGAGTTATTACAGGTTTAAGATTGACAGCTGTCAACCGAAATAAAGATCTCGACTCTCATTTGTCTTCAGGAACTAGTGTTCAAGGAGCGATAAACTAGAACCAAACACGCCTTATTTATAATTCGGGATGAACTGAGAAGAGAATGACGACAGGATCACGAAAGCGAAACAATTTCTGAAATGTTAAAGAATCAGAAAAAGGGTCGCATCAGCGATCAAACTTTCTTTGACAAGTTCGGTTTCCTATTTCATTCACACGCGTTGTATCTGTACTAAAAACAGTAGACAGATATATGTGTGTGAACTGTGTCACATAAAGAGGAAAGATTCGAACTGTTGGTAAAAAGAAACAGTCAGATGTGACGTTTCATGTTGACATCTACTGACATCGCACCGCACGCTGCACCATGGGGCCAAATTGAAAAACGTAGACAAAACTCATACAGAACTGACATTTCGGGCTTGGATTGCGGGTTTTGCCCCATCATGCAGTGCGCCGCGCGGCGCGCTGCACTGTGGGACATTTCGCCATCTGTCAATGTACTTGCATACAAATAATCGGCGTGTAACAAGTTTTGCCACATTGTGCAGTACACTGCGCAGCGCACTGCATGAGTGTGTCTTCAAGATAAGAATAAGAAGTTGGTATACCGCAAGTTTCAGCCCTCGGGAACACTCTATTCCTGCTGTTCATTAATGATATATCACTGAGGCCCTGATGGTATTGTTTGCCGATGATACCACCGTAGTCGTAAGCGCGCGCACACATGAACAGCTTGAACGCAAAGTATGTGATGTTTGTACCTACTTACAGAAGTGGTTCACAGCGAACGGTCTTATTTTAAATGTTAATAAGTCCAATGTAATTGTATTCTCATGCAAAAACACTGAGACTTCATTACTGAGGAGCCCAATACCCATAAGTAAGGATTGTAAATTCCTTGGCTTCAAGGTAGATTGCAATCTTACCTGGAAAAATCACATCGATGTGCTTTGTGATAGGCTAAGTAGTGCCGTGTTCGCCTTACGAAAACTAAAACCTGTAATGTCCAGAGAAGCCTCGTTACATTTCCACTCACTGTTATCGCATGGAATAATACTATGGGGTGACTCGACAGATTCTGACCGAGTATTTAAGATACAAAAACGAGCTTTACGAACAATAGCAGGCGTACGGCCGAGGCACTCGTGTAGGGAATTGTTCAAAAATACGGAATTCTATCACATTACTCCCAATACGTATTTGAAATCATAATGTTTACGCGCAACATAGGTATGCGACTTCAAACGCATGAACATTCCGGGTCGAGTAACGCGCCAAACAGGCCGACTAAAATCTGTATCGCGGCGGTTGGCGTTACTTGATAAAAACCCGCGCGTTGTCGGACCACCATTTTATGAACACCTACCCGCAGTTATTAAGAATGAACGTTGAAACGAAAACTGAAAAACCTCTTATTGGATACCCCATTGTATTCAATAAAATATTATATTGACATGAAGATTTGACATAAGGTATATTTATTTATTAGATACAATTTTGTACCTGCATCGGTACTGATTAATTATTTTTATATAAACATTTTAATTAAATGAGAAATTGTCAATGATTTTTATTTTTTAGTTAGTAGGTATACTATTGCGTATACCCATAGTATTTATTGACAATGTATTACGTTATTTTGTGTCAACTGTGACATTATTAATTTAATATGTATTCATTTGACATTTTAGTATTATTTATTTTTGTTGTGAATTTGTATATTTTGAAATTTTTTGTATGACATTATTTTAATTCTATTTGACGATATCTTTGTGACTTACTTATATTATGACATTCGCCTAATATGATGTAAATTTCATTAGTAAATAAATAATCTAATCTAATCTATTCCGAGGGGGAGCGGTGGGGACAACTGTTTCATATTTTAATAGTGTTTATTTTCATTATACCCTCTTGTAATTATTTGGTGTATACCTTAAAAAAACATTAATTTCACAGTTTATTAGCCTTTAGAAATGCGCTTGTTTGGTCAGCTTTATTTGAAATGCACATCGAGTTTATACTGTACCTAGTTAGTTTGTTAATTTAATTTAAATGTCACACGAATGCATTTGACACAACTTATCTGTACTATGAGGGTCCATAGATATGAGGAAAGGCCTTGAGATAAGATGTAGTGCCCAAATATTTTAAACTAAATATACGCTTGGCAACCCGCCTGGTTGAAGCGCAGTTTTTAAATATAACAATGGAAAATGCTGCTGCCCATTTTCCTGTCTACGGAGACTCTTGATCTATTGCCTCGAAAATATTAGTCGCCTTGTACGACACTCATGAGTGTAAGGGGTTGGTGCTATTCTACTCTCCCGGACACCACACAGCCTGTATGACATACTTGTGTGGAAATATGGAAAATACGTTTTCATGGCCGCCAGGAGGCTTTCTTTTATGGTGCTGCAAATCTTATTTATTTATTTATTTATCTGTTAAATTACCAGAGAAATATAACAGCATAAAAGACACAACAGGCACTGCTTATTTTTAAAAATAAATTACTTCCAGCAGGCCTACAGAAGAGAGATGCTGGACTAAAATAACGCAGATACGACGTGAACTTATTACGATTACTTAGAACTTATTACTTGTCGACGTGACAAGAATCAATCAATCAATCAAATACTTTTATTGTGACACACAGGTTGGTGTACATATAAATAATATACAGGTGTTAAATGAATACAGAGAGCTCTGTGGTCTGCCCACGGACGTACAATAATTCAGTTTTAGTTCCTTAAAATAAAATTAAATATATCTACGCACATGTCAAATTGTTATTAAATAATAATGTCAAATTTATTTTATTACTAAGCATATATTTTATTTACATTACTAAGCATAAGTCATTAAATTCCATTTTTTATTTCCAATATTTGCAGTTATTTCCTAAGTTAATTTGTACAGTCGCTTAAAAATTCGCTAATAGAGTAATATGCTTTGTCAACTAAATATTCAAGTAATATTTTTTTAAATACTACCCAGTCATTACAGCCTCTGATGTGTGCCGGTAGTTTGTTATAGATTTTCGGCACCATTATTATAACACTTTTATCACATAGAGTTGTCTTATGGGCTGGTGCAATTAATTGATCACAGCGTCGAGCTCGCGTGCTAAAAGTAAATTTGTTGATGTACCGCCTCACGAACATTGCACATTCATAGATATAGAGCGAGGTTAGCGTTAAGATCTTAAGATTTTTAAAGTAAGGTCGACAACTCTCGGTTTGTTTTATCCCAACTATCGAACGTATGCATTTCTTCTGAAGAATGAATACTCGTATTCCGTAGGACTCTAGTTTCTTCAGCAATATTTCATGATTAACGAAGTCAAATGCTTTTGACATATCCATGAAAACTGCAAACACTGGACTTCGCGTGTCAACTCTACTATATATAGTGTTAAGGAAATCGTATATAGCCAGGTCTATCGATTTGTTTTTCCTAAATCCTTTCTGTTCCTCTGCAAGTATTTTTTTAGATTCAAGATAGTTATAAAGTCTATTAAACATCACTTTTTCGAATATTTTAGTAAAAACGGGAATTAATGCCATAGGTCTGTTGTTTTTCATGTTATACCTACAATTATTCTTAAATAATGGTTTTACCATAGTTTTTTTCAACGCCGTAGGAAACACACCATCTTCGGAACAGATATTGATTATATAACTTATTACAGGTGAAATTGTGTTTAAATAATATTTTATTACTTTCGTGCAAATGCCGTCATATCCTGTGCTCTTAGTATTTTTCAAATTATTAATAATAAATTGTACCTCTTCAGGAAATGTAGGCCTAAAGAAGAATGAGTTACACGAACTGTAGTTAGAAGTACTTCTCAGTCCCGCGGTTGTTTTGAGCGATCGCACCTGTTTAATGTAAAAATCATTCGTTTTCAGCTATTTGCATTATTTATTATTATTGCATTATTATTGCTATTTAGAATATAATATATAAATACATAAATATATTATATTATAATATTTTTATCTGGCGCAGGTTCCCTAGCGTTTGGGAACTCAGTAACCAGGGATTGAAAGTGAGTAGTGGTCTCAATTTTCGTGCGCGACTAGTTCGGAAGAATTATGGCGATCTTCCCATCCACCGACCAACAGTTATTGATTCCGAAGTGCTTACGGGCTGACATAAACATATCGTAACTGGACTTAGTCAAAAATTCTGATGCCACGATACCAGTACCCTTGAGCGATGTTTAAGAGTCCCACACTATGCGCCGGGCTCCAACTCACGGAAGCGCACAAGGATCGGGCAAGGCTTCTCGGTGGAGAACCCCAACCGGTGGCAGGATTCCACATCACCAGTGCTCATTTCCGACACCAGCATCTTGTCTGCTATCACCCTAACCACAACGTCACAGAGCTTTTCCTCCTTTATTTCAGCGACTCCATGGAAGAGTAGGACCTTCCTGCTCAGAAAAGCCGGTCCAGGCCCAGTTCCAAAGATCCAAATCGTATGTTGAATTTCGAGAGAACTTGCCAAACAGACTTTGTGAACTCTGCGAATTCTTGCGGTAGTGCTGTTGATGATGATAATAACTGATAATAAATAAGTGGTTGCTTTCTCCAGTCTATCTTCGAAGCTGGTCATTCGTGCAAGCAGCTCGGCGACACTGTCATTAGCAGAAAGCTGGGATTGTTCCTTAGTGTAGTGATGGTGCGGATGCAGTGAAAAGTGCACAGGAAAGACATCTTATACTTGTTAATTGTGTCAATTCTGTATAACATTTGCTTAGAATACTGAATTAATTTTTTTTTTAAATAAGATATAAATATTAGAGCGTCGGTGGCCGAGCGGTTAGAGTATCCGACTCGTAAGCCAGAGGTCCCGGGTTCGAATACCGCTCCGGCCATGTACTAATGACTGTTTTCTGAGTTATGTACATTAGTTGAATACTAACCGATGCTCTTAATGTGAGGGAAAACATGTGTAACCATGATCCAATCTGGTCAGGTTCCCATGATAGCAGGGTCATGGAGGTCAGATGGCAGTCGCTCCACTGTAATAACCTGACCTGCCAAATCCTGCGCGCGAGCACAACCTGGCGTTAATGGCCAAGATAATTTACTGAATTAAATATTTTTAAACAAATTAAAATGTACAGCTATTGGGCGACCGTTAACCGCCAAAAAAATAACGCTTTTTAACTTTGACGGCGCTTCGTAACCTTGTCCGCGTGGGAGCGGTACCGAATGTTGCAGCCTTTCCTCGTTGTCAGTCCGCCAAAGGGGCACGGGCCCACTCGCTTGCACGCTATATTTGTTGGAAACACGACCCCTAACCGCCTCCTGACATTCCGGAGAAAACAACAAACCACGCCGGGTCGGTTCCTGCTTCCCACTGCTGCCGCTGTTGTTGCCGCCACCGACGTCGCCGGAATTTTCCCAATCAAGGTCGCAGCCTCTATGAACCCGCTGCCTCGTCCGTGCTCGTAGCAATGGCCACCACACGGTAGAATCCTCAACATGGAATTCCGGGGTTTAAACCCCTCCTCGTCTCCAATCTCTAAGGGAGTGGCAAGCTCCTCCTGCGACCCATTATACATCACGCCACGCATAACAGACATAACTTTTTCAAAAGTCTATATACTTATATATCTATACTAAATATAATAAGGAGAAAAGATTTGTAAACGTACGGTGATGCGGATCCGCAGCCACGCGCGTTGATGCGTTATCCTCAGCACCGTAGGGTGCTGCGTTCCAATGTGCCAATCGCCTTAATAATATTTTTCAAGTCAGTCAAATTCTTTGTTATGACTTTTATGAATGACGAACGAATGATAAAAGACATGGCATAAGTTGCCATACAGAGTTTTTTTTTTAAAGCGATTTGGACTTAGCGGTGTCTTATTATACCTTTGCGCTGACTTTTCCTACAAATTAATTCCTCCTCTCCTCATTATACAGCTTCCCCTGAGTACTTGTTTTTGGAAGTGGACGTGAAAGGCGTCAAGATTACTCTTAGTGTCGTGTGCTGTCCTCTTGGGATTGACTACTTCAATTAACTCGATTCGCTGACCTCTCGATACTACCCCTTAAACCTACTCATACCAATTTCGATACTTGTGATATATATTGCTTATAAAGTTAAGCCCCTAAGGCCAAGCCAAGGTACTTATCGCGACGTGGTTTTGGGAGAATGGATGAAGATAGTCTCAGACACGACGCAGACAGCATTGACTGGAGTAACTGTTATGAGGCATCAGGACTTGACGAGAAGGTAGCGATTTTAATGCAAACATTATCAAGTTGTTTGACTTACATGCGCCTAGAGGCTTGGTCAGGATTAAACGGCCACATAGTCCTTGGTTGAATGACGATGTGCGTGCTGCTATGGTTAAGCGGAACCGTGCCTTTAGAAAGTTTAAAAATGACCGCTACAGTTCTAATTGGTCTGATTATAAAACGGCTCGCAATCTCTGCAATACTTCCAGTACTGCCAGTACTTCCATGATACTTAATTATTTCTTCCCAGGCCAATATTTGGAATTTTTTTTTAAGTCAGTTGGAGTTGGAGCTGATAAGCTTAAGCTTAGTTCATAAAATCATTTTTTTTAAATTGTTGAGCCCTAGTCTCCTCTTGCTAGATTATCCTTTTGTCCTGAAACTCTTAATCGACATTTCTCTTCCGTAGCACAAATAGATGAGTCAACTAGAAACACACCATTAATTTCATAAAGTCCATGGCTACATCTCCAGTAGCGTTTGATTTCAGTACCGTCACTGAGGATGAAGTTTGAAAAACCTTTTTATCCATTAAATCGAAGGCTGCAGGATGTGATGATGTGAGTAGAGTTATGATTTATCATGGTACCCGTTTTCACGCACATAATTAATCATTCCCTCTCATCTCATTCTTTCCCTAAGGAGTGGGGTAAAGCGTTTGTTATCCCGCTCCCCAAAGTACCTACTTCCTGTGCCTTGAACCATCTCAGGCCTAACATTTTTTCAAAGTTACTCGAAGCTATTGTCCATAAACAGCTATCTACTTTTTTTACACCAATGCACTGTTGAGCCCATACCAGTCGGGTTTTCGTCCGGGTCATAGCACCTCTGCGGCTCTGCTTGAAATCAGAGGGTATCAGAGAAGCCATGGAGAATACAAATTTACTCTTCTAGTTTTTATTGATTTCTTCAACGCATTTAATAATGTTGACCATGACATCCTATTGGAAATCTTATCTCAGCTTGGACTATCATCCTTAGTGGCAAACTGGTTCTCCTCTTATCTCCGCGGTCGGCAGCAGGCAGTTCGGGCGGACGGAGTAGTATCTAATTGGTGCGATCTGGTTGCTGGTCTTCCGCAGGGCGGTATTTTATCTCTATTACTGTTTTCTTTATTTATTAATAACGTTACCCACAATCTCATAAGCTCCCACCATCTTTATGAAGATGAGTTGCAACTTTATGCCAGCGCTGATGCTTCGAATATTGATGTGGCTGCTGATGCATTAAACAGAGACCTAGAACATATATAACAGTCCGAATCTTTCCTCCTAATGAGGAGTTTTCCAGTAGGTATTGATAGTTGGTTTCAAAAAGCATCAATAGATGGCGCTCGTACAATTTTGGTAATCTTTCTTTAATCGTTATGATGGTGGCAGTGATTTTATGCAGCCGATTAATACGTTACTTAAAAATAAAATGTTTATTAATATAAACATAACTGTTAAAGATTGAACGAAATGTAAAAAGAAATATTTATGGTAGTTGGCACTATGTTCCATTTTATTACAACCTCTAAAATTGTTGAAAACTATTAACAAATACAATATTATCCAATACAACGTGCCCAGTGTTTATATCGTGTTTGCTAAGAACCTATTTAAAGCGATTATCAATTACCAAAATAGTCAGGGCGACATCTAGTGAGTGGTTAGGAATGCTTTAGATACCTATTGGAAAACTCCTCATTGGACTGGTGCATTACGCAGATAATTTAGAACCTGAGGATGAATATAGGCTACTTTTTATTCCCCTCCACTCGCTAGCTTGCAAGAGTATATATAAGGTAGGTAAAAACCTGAAGCTTGGAAAAGTAACGCCCTACCTCTGAATAAGTCGCCTTTTACGACACCTCTTAGTGTGGACGGCGATGCTATTTTACTCTGTTGGACACCACACTGCAAATTTTGCTCCCTAGGTAGGCCCCCTAGGGTAGGTAGGATGAGGGCGCACAGCTCTCCTACATCAGAATCAAAACATTTCAGTCCGACTTATTTGTCGAGTTAGACAAACTTTTAATGATACCGTAAAATAGAGCACAAATTCTACAGTGCAAAAATTCGGTGGCTAGAGTCTAACGCTGATATAGATGTTTTGTTTAAGTACCCGCTACAGTACACAAAAAATTGCGCTCAATCTTATCCACCACAATGGTACAAAACACATTGATATCAAATTACATTTCATTCGACAATCTTTCGGCCTGCCAGATGATAAGTAGTAATAGATGGTAATATAACAAGAAATGGTTTATGGTATGCAAGTATTGCCATAATATTTACATTTCAATTTCTGGAGAGCCTCAGTGGCCGAGCGGTTAGGGTATTTGACTAATAAGCGAGAGGTACCAGGTTCGAATCCCGCTGCGGCCATGTACCAATGATGCTCTTACGGTGAGGGAAAACATCGTGATGAAACCTGCACATACACCTGAGTGGTTCAATGGTTAACATGCCGGTCTGCCACGCAAGAGGTCCCGGGTTCGATTCCCGGCCGGGCAGAAATTGAAATGATGAATTTTAATTTCTGTTACGGGTCTGGGTGTTCTATGTATAATAAATATGTATTTCAAATTATTTAAGCAGTTTATCACTTATCTAGCACCCATAACACAAGCTTTACTTTGGGGCTAGATGGCGCTGTGTGAATTTGTCCACGAATATTTATTTATTTAATTTATACAGGCGACTGAATGTGTAACCATGATCCAATCTGGTCAGGGTCCCCTTGTAGCAGGGTCACGAAGGTCAGATGGCAGTAGCTCCACTGTAATTACCTGATCTGCGAAAACCTGGATCATGGTCAAGGCGGATTCCAGGCCTTCGGGCGCAAAAGCACAATCGGGACACTAACGCCAAGGTGATTATGATTTTTTTATTAAGATTTCAATTTCGCTAATGTTCAGTATAAAATAGACGAACAATTGCCCAAAGCTTACTTCATGGCCATGGATCGTAGTTCTTCTTATTCGTGTACAATTGACCTACCGCCATACAGAATCAAATTCGACTTTTTTCTAACAGATTTATCGCTAGCGGCTGAACCGGGATTCGTCGCTAGAATAGTCCCCGTGGGCTTAAGTAACCCACTCTTACGTATTTGTGTCTTTGACATTTGTCAAAACGCACTTGCCAGGTGAAATTATTAAATATTTATGGTAGAAATTTTTTGGAGTTTTTTAAATATTTATGGTAGAATTTTTTTGTAATTTATATATTTATATTTTAGTGCGTGCCTCAACCTGAGGCTGCCTCTAATTCGTACGCAATTCCGATAAGCAGCAACCAAAAACAACAATGGAGTATCTTTTTTATGTAAAGTATAATAAACATCATGTATTATTTGTAAAACTTATGTTTTTAGCATTTGCAATAAATATTTCAGTGTTTATTGCAAAATTATTAAACGGCCATAATTAGTTGGTATCTTCAATCAAATTCAATGCACTCCATCTAATTGTTTTTGATTTGGCCGTCTTACATGCATGCGCACGATGTGACTTTGCACTGGCGGTATAACACCGTGGATTTAGTTCTGACCATTAAATGTGGGTAGAACAGAAAAAAATACTTATTACTGTAATATGTATAGTACAGCATAAACCGGAACGGACTAATATTTGGAACAAGCGCCATAGTTACTTTTGTTCAGCTTGAAAATAGCTATCCAACGACGTATTACACATAGCTATTGGAATGGTTACCACTGTCCATACAAATTCTTGTACGCGTTAACAATGTTATATCTGGCGGCTTGACAAGATTGTTGACAAACCTATTCGATCCGGTGGCCAAAACCGGAACTAAGTGTTGCCGTTTTGAAATGTTATGTCAATTCCAACAACAGCGATTCTGTTACCCGGTCAGACATTTTTGTGGCACTGTAGACGGCGCTGTTTTATTGACTACGGTAACCGTCAGAGTCATTTGTTCGTTCAACCGCATCAAGATGTATCTAGAGATGGTGGGGATGGTGGGGATGGTGTGTAGCTGCTCTATGGGTGCTAGTGTCAGCAAGAGCAGTATAGTAGGACCACGCTAAGACCGAATCGCTTTAAAAAAAAAAAAAAAACTCTGTATGGCAACTAATGCCATGTCTTTTATCCGTCATAGAACGTCATTCATAAAAGTCATAACAAATAATTTGACAGACTTGAAAAATATTGTTGAGGCGATTGGCACATTGGAGCGCAGCGTTCATTCTGGCGAAATTTGGAAATATGTATAATTTTTATATTGTTTTATATACAATAAAAAGTTTAGGAATTCTCCAAATTGTTATAATCTTTTCATAAATTTATATTATTTAGGCGAAAAATAATTTTAGAACTGAGTAACGGAATACCTATTTGACAATCCTGGAGACCTCACTTCACAGCAGCGGCCTATTTGACGCCTTTTTATGTGGAAAGTACAGCGCCAAAAACTTATCTGACCCGCAGCCCGTGTCAATGTTGCAAAGAAAAAAAACTACGGATCCGCACGAACGCGCGTGGATGCGTTGTCAGTGCGTTCGACTATGAGTAATTTCCATAGAAACCGATGACAGCTCAAATAACTTTATGTCACGCACTAACGCACCTCACACACAACTGTACGGTGCTGCGTTCCAGTGTGCGGATCGCCTAAATAATAATGGACAATGACTGACAAGGACAGATAATCCAATAGATATTTCCATATCCACATTTTATATTTTCTACCACTGTCAGTTGATTCGGACTATTATAGTAGGTAAATGTACTTGGAACCGTCTGGTTTTCTCTCTTAAGATTATGTTTATTTATGTACCTTGGCCTAAAGCCTGAGATAGCCTAAAAAATTCGCCATTACAATTTTTTCGTCGCTAATTTTAATCTCGAATACCCCAAATGGCGATAAATAGCCTACATTGGCAACACTTTGTTGGCGCGACGCCGGCAGTTCCGGACTAAGTCCATCAGAGGCCCGGGGCGGACAACCTTTATAAGGCCCCCAGTTTAAGAAGTTTGATGTAATTTAACAAGCTTTTTATTCAGTTCACATTTGTATGTTTAAGTGTTTTTATTTATTTAGTTAAAATTACTTCTTTGGCGGAGGGGGTTCTCGACCCTGATCTTAATTCTGTTTGAATAGTGATACGGCGATAGCTACGCCCCTGTCACAACTCCGAACCACCTCTTCGATATGTTCTAAGCATATTTTAAAGCCTTGTATAGGATTTGATGAAGGCAACTTGGAGACGTTAGGAGGCCCCCCTGGACCAGAGGCCCGGGCGGGCCGCCTTTCCCGCTTTTTTCGTTAGTCCACCCCTGGCGGCGCGGTGGCGGCGTGGCGTGAGCTCGGCGCGAGCGCGGTGCGATAGTTGCTAGGCAACTATAGCGCGGCGCGATAGTTGCTAGGCAACTACAGCGCGGCGCGAGCGCAGTGCGATCGTTGCCTAGGCAACGCGCCAGCATCGCGCCGCGCCCGAGCCGCGCTCGCGCCGAGCTTTGTGTGTGGCAAGGCCTTTACTGTGTTGTTAAAAATCTCTGCTTCAAAGAGGTCAATTTTTAAGCGAATTAAGAAATAACGCCAATATTATAAAAGTGAAGCAATGTTCAATACTTGAAAATGAACATCCTAATGTTAATGGAAATAAATATTATGATTCTACGATTCAGTCTTGTGCTGGTAAGTTATTTTTTAGATTTACGTAGCATAGTTTATCATTATCATCAAAGCGGTTAATCCCGACTTCGGCTTTCAGCTTCTTTTCTGGGTCCGCTTTCCTGCTATTTAAATCTATATTATAATAATCATCTTGTCGTTAATGTCCCGGTTGTGCTCTCGCGCTCGAGGGCCCGGGGTCTGCCTTGACCATGATCCAGGATTTGGCAGATCAGGTAATAACAGTGGAGCGACTACTATCTGATCTCCATGACCCTGCTACCAAGGGAACCTAACCAGATTGGATCATGGTTACACATCCAGTCGCCGGTTTCATAACGATGTTTTCCCTCACCGTAAGAGCATCGGTTAGAATTCAACTAATGTACATAACAAAGAAAAGAGTCATTGGTATATGGCCGCAGCGGGATTCGAACCCGGTACCTCTCGTTTTCGAGTTGGATACTCAACTGCCCGGCTACCGATACAATGAAATTCAAAATAATGCGTTGTCCAAAGAATAATTACTACTTGTGTAGAATTACTAAATGTAAAGTTTGAGCATTTCAGTCTTTACCCCTTTTATGTAGGGTCATGAAGTAGAATTAAAGATTAAAATGCTCAAAACAAATACAGAAGTTAAAATATATTACCGCAGTTGCTATTTTTCTAAACAACTCGTTTGTTTGTTTACAATAGTTAGGTTCTCAATTCTTAAGTAACTGTATCTTCCCTTTTAGAGATCTAAGGTTTTTACAGGGTAAGAAGTACGTGAGTGCAAACGTCCATAGGCTACGGTAACTCGTTACCATCAGGCAGGCCGCAAGCTTGTTCGCCATCGTAGTGGTATAAAAAACGTTCCTATTTGAAGTAAAAGAAATTTGGAAGAAATTTCTTTTAGAAATAAGTAGTGCCTGTTGTGTCAGTTATATCTATGTTATATCTCTGTATTTCTTTATTGTGTGCAATAAATTGTTAAATAAATAAAATAAAAATAAAATTAGGCCTATTAAAGACTATGTATCTTTTAAAACTACTTTAAACTTACTTGTTGCTTTGTTAAACATGACTATTTGACTGTTTTCTTCTTTGTAAGTGTAAAGTTAAGTATCACTATAACTATTGTATTTGTGTCCAGCATTTTAATTTTTATTCCTTTCATGTAATGAAAGAAATAAAGACTGAAATGCTCAAAACAAATACAGAAGCTAAAATTGCTTATCATAGTTGTTAATTCTCGAAACTTTTCGTTTGTTTGTTAAAAATAGTTAGGTACTTATACCTAGGTAGTATATTTGATTTGAAAGACTGCGGGGGTCTTCTGTATTGATCTCAAATAATTTAAATTGTTCATTTCAATGTGATTATTATTTCTAATAAGTACAAACCTAATTACATTATTTTTAAAGCCTAGAATTTGTTTTAATCTCATGAACCTATTGATTCAATTAACCGGACGATATTATTTATTCATTTCCTGGAAGAGTTTGGAAAAACAGCTGCTGTAATGAAATGCATATATCTGCCCGTTTTTTTCTACCAGAAAAGTAATTCTAACTGAGCTTTTTGTCAAAACGAAACTTGTAACATTAAAAATAAAAACCTGTACTGCAAACGCGTGTTTCTCAAAACTAGGAAAATGCACTTACTGCGTTTTAATTTTGTGCGGCAGAATTGCTCTCTGGTTGAAATCTCTATTTCCAGATTCGAACCGCGACCTCCGTGTTCAATAGTATACCCGTATCGCCACTCAGCTACATGCGCTTATTAGTTTGACGTCAAAACATGAATTGCTACCGGTGTAAAAAGCATAAAGCCTGCTTCCAAATTCTTATGCGAAACAGTAACAATATTATATTAACACTCTTAGATGCAATGATTTCTGCACCAGTGTCTGATGCGCGTGTCAGATTTAATATGTGTCCTACTTATAACTACAGTGACTTTTATTAGTACAAACCTTTATTTTTGTCATTAAGCTACAAAATAATAACAGAGTGTGAGTAAGTATCTAAAACCCCAGTGATATATATGGAAAACGCTAAATTAAGTAAACAAGAGGATATTAATAAATAGATATCTATGTCATGTAAAAATATAGTTATTGGAGGTAGTGCTATTTGTTATGACATAGGTTATAAAGTATTTAAGAGAGACTGGGCGAAGTGGAGGAGTATGACTTGGTAACCAGACCCTGGCAGAAGCCGGGACTGGTCGATGATGATAACGTATCCAAGGCTGATATTTGTGTAAGAGTTTATTAGAAAATATGTTATCTAGGATAAAGTTTCATTGTTGTGGACATTATTTAATCAAACAAAAGCATGTTTAAAAGATATTAGGTATATTGTAATAAGCAATGTAATCCATTATAAAATGAGGTATTTATTTAAACAACATAAGCTGAATTAAACGAGGTTTTATAAAACAAACAAAATACCATAGGTAAACCACAATTATACAAAATTCTAACCAAATGTTATGACAATTATCGATTACATAATAAAATATTTATCCTTTAAAAATGGGACTGTGGTATTACGTACGGTTCAATAAACAAGTTAAGTTAAGTTAAGTTAAGTTTGTACTTACCTCTGTGCCGGCTCTGGAGCAAAAGTCCCTCTCAGCCTTCCGACTGGACCTTTATAGATGACCTGTAGAAATGTAATTTCTATTCTCATTTCCGGTCTCCTAAATTTACTAATAGATTGATTACATAATAATTTAATGTATTACAATACTTTTAACGTTATTTAACATTACATTATTATATATTTATTACATAATTAATTAAGGAAATTTCTCATTAACAGTACTTAACTGATCAAAGACAAAAATCGTTCGGAAATCACCACACTTCGTTCTGAAGATGGTAAAATGTTTTCAAAAGTATTTTGAAATAATAAATATTATTAATCATAACATACTAAAATACCTTATATCTAACACGCGCAGTCAATGCCCAGTCAAGAACGTCCGTTGTTCCAAGTACCCACACTACCCTCGTAACGGAATTATAAACAAACCAAATATGCGAGAGAAATGAATTCGTGACTCGTAACACCATATAGTTGGGAATTTAAGGACTAAATTTTATCTCGAGTACTGTCGCATTCGAAAGTATATGTGATTCATATTTGATTATTCGCAGATATGAAACTTCATACCCAAACAATTCAAGCCGTGACAATGTAAGTAAGGCTAAGTAATTTGACACATTAAATGCTTGTACGCGAGCCATTGACTATCATTATATTCTCCCGTTAAGCGCCACGTTGCAGATTTAACTGCCTCACAAAGTAAAATACTACTAAAATCAAACAAACTATAATTCTTCACTTTACTGAAGTAACGATACGTTTTCATTTTAAAATTCCAAAAAATTCCTTACATCGCGTGTGCTGCGAAAACAATTCATGATAGAACAAAATAATGTACTACAACTTTACAGAACACATCATTATCTACAAAAAGTGTTTCGACAGTATATGTCTAACTATTATAGTTATGTCACAATAAGTTTTCTTTTATTTTCAATATTTAATTGAAATGCCGCCGCTAAAAAACGCTCTTTATTTGTACCTTCGTATTAATCCTTATCAAAATCAATTACTTCATATTCAGGACTGCTTCAATCTTCACTACATAGTATAAAACAAAGTCGCTTTCTCTGTCCCTATGTCCCTTTGTATGCATAAATCTTTGAAACTACGCAACGGATTTTGATGCGGGTTTCAACAGCAGATAGAGTGATTCAAGAGGAAGGTTTATAAGCAAGTAGAAAGAGGGTAGGTAGGAGTAAAGTAGGTGTACGCGAACGAAGTCGCGCCGGGTCCACTAGTTATATATATAATTCTTCTGTGAGTGTGTATGTCACTGAACTTCTCTCAAACGACTGGACCGATTTTGATGAAATTTTTTGTGTGTGTTCAAGGGGATCTGGGAATGGTTTAGATTCACAATTTTGTAAAAAAAGTTTGAAATTTTCAAATTAAAGACGTGTAGACAGGACAACGTCTGTCGGGTCCGCTAGTACCTTTATATAACTTTTTGAATTATTTAATTCAGACATTCCATTCGAAAGATATCACGAGTTTAAAAATGTGAATATTAGAAAAAAGTCGCGTGTTCGCCGCTCAGTACGCTCGGCTATCTAGGCAGCACGGGGTACGGTCGGCTCCCTACGCAGCGGTCGTGTGCGAAATCGAATAATTTTTGCTTGGAAGTAACCCCTGTACCCGTAGTGGTACGCGTGCGCAGCCGGGGCGGCTGCTAGTCTAATATAATTTTAAAAAGAATAAACAATTCACAGCAGCAGTCACCTCACAAGCTCAGCCGTTGCGCGCGCCAACAAACAAACCCCGTGCGCTGCCGCCGCGCGCCCTCTGCGCGTTGAGACAAGACGTACCGTTTTTATTATGTAAGGGCGCGGCCGAGCAGCCCGCCCAATAAGTAGCGGCTCGAACAAATAACGCCTTGCACAAAGATGCAAAGTTTGGCTTCCAAAGCCCGCCGCGCACGAATTTTTTACCAGTGGACATTTTGCAACTGGGACATTTGAGACTTAACGGAATGGCGTGAATATAAGGTGAGATAATTATTAGTACTTATTACAATTTACGCAATACCTAAAATTATCAGATTTATTTCGGTAGCATTGGTTAGAATGATTGTTTTAAAGCAATCGTCTGCTATCTGTCCCGCTGGCGTGTTCGCAATGAAATCAATTGCAAGTTAAATTTGACCCGGTGTCCGATTGAGCTGAAAAATGCCATATTGTGATACAATCTAGCTGCTCGGATAATGGAGACTGAAGATGCCAATGGAACCCTAAACTTCGCGTGATGGATACATACATAATCAATCGAGTTGGGGCGCTCGTTTCAATAATTTTTATTACCAACCACCAAGAAGTGCTAATCATATTAAGTACACATTATAACTAATTAAGATGAAAAGTTTTGGGGTTTTAAAACTTGTGTGTGTATTACTTTGATGTAGTTTAGGTTTAGATAGCGTAATGTGTTTTTACCTCTCTATGCGTGTAATGACCAATACGCGTTCAAGTCTAGTAATTATTCCTGAAAGGCCTCGATCTCCAAAAGGGTTGTAACTGGCAGAATCATTTTCGTGGTTATTCATTACCCGAACACCATCTATATACTTTTCTTTATAATATTCATTTCATAAGCACCACCACCCACGGGCTTTGTGATTTAACTCGTATACTTTTACTTTTTATAGTTCTTGTCATTACACGAACTCCATCCCGGAATTATATATTTTAATTGAATTTTTGGACTAATACATATACATTTTTTGAAAGTTTTGTTCATTACACGAACTCTATCCCAGACTCGTACCCTTTTTCTGATTTCTAAAGAGATTCGCTGACACCTAAGAGTCATCTTGGCGTTAATATTTCGGTTGTACTCTCGCGCGCGGGGTTCACCGATTTCGTTGCCAATAGGGCGAGCTGCTATTAACCCTATTATTAGTCGGCATGCGTAAACTTGGTAAATTTTTGTTTATTCTAGACTACCTCCTGAAGTGAAGATTTCTATAGGTTCAAAGGAGTATTAAAATCCGTTCAATAGTTTAAATGTATACATTACAAACAAACAAACAATATTAGTATAGACTAAAAAAGGTTGGTATTTTACAACGGTACGGCAGTGCCCTCCGCCAAGTCGAGCAGACAAGCACGCCCGTACTTACACCCTTTTCTCGAAGCAACTGTTCATATCTTTCTTAGAGACTTAAGAAACTGCCTGAATTTTATATTGCACTACCACTAGCCCACTCCCGGCGCGACTTCGTTACTTCAGTTCAGTACTTTTTGAGTTTATCGCAAACAGACAGACAGACGCGACGTGGGACTTCCATATTATCATACTTCATGTGTAAGATAGATATTATAAATGATATTATTTATTTATATTAGTGTATATCAAAGTCGCTGCCCGCCGTTTGTCTCTATGTATCTATGTACGCGTAGATCTGTTAAACTAAGCAACGGATTTATTGCAGTTTTTAACAATAGATAAAATGATTTAAGAGGAAGGTTTATAAGCAAAGTAAAAGGGTAAGGGCAAAGTAGGTATAGGATAGGTGTAGGGTAAGTGTTTTTATTGGGTCGGGATAGGGGCAGTGTTGCTCCCCTTAGGATGGAGATTCGATCAGATGGATCGACCGTCCGTGTGCCTTGCAAGAGAATAAAAACAGGGGTAGGGGAAGGATGCCACGCAAAATAATAAGCCGCGTCGGGTCCATTTCTTGTTTTATAATATGTGTAGTGACAGTCCTTGCGCGGAAAAAACATACCTTCATGGCCTTCATCTCTCCGTTGCGTATCTCCAGCAGGTCTTTGGTGATTTGGTTGATGTCTTTGGTTCATGATAACACTTGCGTGGTGAGCGCCTCGATCTGTAACTTTTGGTTCTTCACCACCTTGTCGAAGATCATGCCACGTGCCTTGCTTAGCAGCTGGTGAAAAATAATCATAATCATCTTGGCGTTAATGACCCGGTTGTGGTTTCGTGTATAACAAGGGCCCTGTGAATACAATGGAGCGACTGCCATCTGACCTCCGTGATCCTGCTAAGTGATCCCGGGAAAGGTGGCTTGATTAGATTATGGTCACATTTTCAGTCGCCTGAATGTGCAAGTTCCATCAGGATGTTTTTTCTTATCGTAAGAGCATTCGAATCCGGTATCTCTCGCTTGCGAGTCGGATACTTTTACCACTAGGCCACTGACGCTCCTAAGCGGTGAAAAATACATACATATGTCGGGGAAAGACTGGAGAAGACTCGCCCATGAGCGAGTAATGGCCATCAGAACGTATTTATCGGGATTTCGTAGCAATAAAGGGGTATCTATAGTGTTTTAAGAATGTATTGTCAAATTAAAGTCACATTTACGAGTTTACAATTGTAGCCGAAAGAAACCCGCGGGTTATTTACAAAACCCTCCACCACCCATGGCCAATCTCATCAGGCCGATCCGCGGGAGATGCGCCGGGGCTCTTGATAGTTGCCACATACGCACAGCTTGACTCCCTACACATTGTTAACAGTACATCCTGCACTCACGTTTCTATTTTCTGGAGCTTTCACGCATCTCTTTAACGCATCAAGATTTACGCTTCTTCGCTCTTGAATGGTTTCTAGTTCTTGGTCCCAATATCCTTGCGGCTGCCGTCGCCGCCATGCTGCTTGTGACGTTGTCATAATAGTTGCAAGCCACCCGTCAGGTGGCGCACCAATCGACATCCAGGCCAAAGAGATGGACTAAGAGACTAATGATCATCTCCGACACGGCTATCCTGCTATACACACGTCCTCGTGTGTTATCTGTAACACGAAAACAACACAGCACAATACCATATTCGCTCGGTCACTCCTGACCCCACGGTGATCAGACACCCAAAACTACTACTCACTCAAACAAACTCAAAACCACCTTTCATCATCACTCGTCTTACTTTTGTAACCGGTAGGTGCTCTGCACTCTAACGTTTCAATACGAAACTGCCAAAGTCGTAATAGTAACAACACTTTACTAAATATCTGTCAGCTCGTAGTCTATTCTTCGACCAAATCCCAGTTGCATAAAATCAGAAGTAACACGGTATACCGGGTCTCTACATGTGAGAACACAGTCCGTCGTCTGTATGTAACTTTGCACTAACTGACATTTGACTAACTGTTTGGTAATACAACTAAATTTGTAATAATTTGTAAGGAAACAGCGTAAATTCACCTACCCTTTTCACTATGCAAAAACGTCTGATTAGAAATAAAGCCAATATTGAAACTACTGACAGCTGTAAATCTTATTTTAAACACACAAAATCTTCACTTTACCCTGTATTTACATATTGGAGGCTCGTAAATTTGTATGAAAATATCTCAAATTTGTTTTCTCTACCATTGTACCATCTCCACTAATGTGTTATTACACTACCTTTTGAATTCATGACAATAATCAGCCCTGTAATCATCCACCACTCATCCCTGCGACTATATTGACCATCCTTGCTGATCATCTCTGTGATTATCCAACAATCATCCCCGCGACTACATGTTAGTCAACCATATGGCTTCCTATCGAATTTGCATGACTATAGAAAAGTTAATTCTAGCATCCTCTAACAAAACAATTCAACTGTCTGCATAATTTAGTATCAAATCATCGCATATCATATGGGAACATTCTGCATTATAACACAAATAATTACCCCTACTACCCAATACTAAAACATGTAAGTCATCATTTTAATACTAAAGACTCCAGAACATCAGACACAAAAAGGTATTGTTTTTTTTTTTTTTTTTTTTTTTTATTACTCTACTAGCCAGGCATTTGACCGCCACCTCACCTGGTGGTAAGTGACGATGCGGTCTATGATGGAGCATGCCTGTCTAGGAACAGCCTATTCACTCTAGCCTTGAAGGCATCCAGATTATATTGATCAGGGAACACACTCGCAGGCAACGCATTCCACTCCTTAGCCGTACGCATTATAAAAGTCGAGCCAAAGCGGCTCGAGCGGATAGTTGGAAGATCCACGACATAAGGATGAAGCGCTCGCCAGGATCGCGTCTCCCGATGGCGGAAAGGGGCCGGCGGAATGAGGTCGTGCAACTGCTTCGCACACTCTCCGAAGTGCAACCTGTAGAAAACCGACAAACGCGCAACCCTACGCCGATGCTCGAGGCTCTGCAGCTTAGCCTCAATTAACTGCGGATCACAAATTAGTCTCTTTGCCCGTTTTTCCACCGAATCCAAAGCAGCCAGTTGGTATTTGGCTGATCCATCCCAGAGGTGGCAGCAGTACTCCATGCAAGATCGGACTTGTGCTTGATATAATTGAAGCAACTGCCTTGAAGTGAAGTACCGCTTGACCTTCGAGAGGATTCCAAGTTTTTTTGCAGCAGTCTTGGCTTTTGATTCGATGTACTGTCCAAAGTTGAGATTGGATGATAGCTCAACACCCAGGAGCTGTAGGTTGTCGGAAATTTCCACAGACACATCCCGGAAAGTCGGAGCCAGATGGAATGGACTCCGTTTAGCGGAAAACAAACACGCCTGTGTTTTGGTGGCATTGAACGACACTAGATTGGCTTCGCCCCAATCGGACACTGCATTGAGAGCCTCGTTCAAGCGACCAACCATGGCCTCTCGACAAGACTGAATATCGCCCCTACTAGCTTTTGCACATGACATATATCTATCCGTTACTGTGCTGTCGTCTGCGTACCCAAAGATACCGGGTCCAAGCAGATTATTAATATGCAGCAGGAAAAGAGTTGCGGACAGAACCGACCCCTGAGGAACTCCCGCGTCGATAGCCTTAAGTTCAGACGTGTAACCGTCTAGAACTACACGGATTGATCGTTCACTCAGAAAATCCGATATCCAGGTGCAAAAGCCAGCAGGAATACCATATGAGGGAAGCTTGCTTAAAAGGGCTGCGTGCCAAACCCTGTCAAAGGCCTTGGAGATATCGAGAGACACAGCAAGGGCCTCGCCATGCCTCTCAATGGCCTCACTCCACATATGAGTAGCATACACCAGAAGGTCCCCAGTTGACCGACCACAGCGGAATCCGTACTGGTGATCGCTGAGGAGATCGTTACCTTCAAGATGCACGAGGAGTTTCTTGTTCAGTGCACGCTCCATAATCTTACAGAGAATGGAGGCAACCGAAATAGGGCGGTAGTTGGCAGGGTCTGCGCGGCTGCCCTTCTTGGGCACGGGCTGCACATTGGCAAGCTTCCATGTCTTCGGTACAATTCCAATCTCCAGTGAGAGGCGATACAGGCGCGTGAGAATAGGAGACAACTCGGGGGCACAACTACGCAGGACTATTGCTGGTATACCATCTGGTCCACTAGCCTTGTTCACGTCTAGACTCCGCAGGATTTTTAAAATCTCTTTCTGATGTATACGCACCTCTGCCATAGTGCAGTCAGCGCGGGGTGAAATAGGTGGAGTTTTACCTGCAGTATCCAAACGTGAATTCGCCGCGAATTGAGAAGCAAGTAAATTTGCTTTCTCTTCCGCAGCATGCGCCAGTGTCCCATCCGGTTTCACCAATGGTGGTAACGAAGATTGACTAAAGTTCGATTCGACCGCTTTTGCCAAAGACCAAAACGCCTTACTCCCAGGAGGGTAAGAGGCCAGTTTGGTGCCAATCCGACCTATGTGGTCGAAACGAGCCCTGCGTAGCGTCCTTTTGCAAGACTTGGCGGCGAGGTTAAAGGCTTTCTTCAGTTTGCGAGTATCCGGAGACTTATGCGCTCGAGCCTCAGCCCAGGCAGAGTATGCCGCTTGCTTCAGCGCTTCAGCGCGACTGCAGTCAGCACTAAACCATGGACGAGACTTGCCATTCATCGCTACGTCAGAATATGGAATGAAGTATTCCATTCCCTGCCGTATAACCGCGGTAACGGCTTCAGCACAACTCGACGGATCGCCCGAAGAGAAGCATGCCTCCCGCCAAGGATAGGACGAAAAAAAGTGACGCATCTCATCCCAATCTGCTGATTTGTATCGCCACACCCGTCGGGGGTTGCATAGGCTTTGCTCGGGTGGGGAATAGACGTATACAGATTTCACCAGACAGTGGTCGGATGTACCCAGTGGTGCGGAAACCGGTACTGAGTGCCTGTCCGGATCAGTTGTCAGCAGAAGGTCTAAGCAATTGGCGGAATGGGAGTCGACATCCGGTACCCTCGTGGCGCAGTTTACTAGCTGGGTGAGATCTAGCGACAGAGCTAGTTTACGCACCTCTCTCCCAGCATGATTGGTCACCTGGTATGGGAAAAGCCACTCTTGGTGGTGGCATTGAAATCCCCCAGAATGACCAGCTGCGCCGCGGGATAACGTTCCCTCGCTTCATCCGCCGCTTCAATGAGATGGTCACATAAACGAGTCGTCTCCTGGACTCCGCTGTGGGATCGATAAACGCAGGCAAACAAGATTTGCACTTGACCGGTATCCACCAGAAGCCACAAAATGGACAAACCAGACCCCTCAAAGCATCTGAGACGCCGAATGCAGATGTCGTCGCGAGCGTACACACAGACTCCGGCACGAGGAACGAACCTGTGCTCGAGAGTATACCCTGGGTAGCTGAGGTACGCCGCGTCAGCCGGACTTCTGATCTGCGTCTCAGTGAGGAACAGCAGCTGCGGTTTTTCAGTCTCGAGGTGGTGGTGGACTGCATTGAGATTTGAGTGCAGGCCTCGGATGTTAGTGAGGTGCACTTTGAGTGGGAGGGAGTGCAGCCGCTGTTTATCGTTTATCCTTGTTTTTCGCTTCATATTATATTTATTTGAGTGATAGGTTGTTATAGGAGGACGGAAGTTGGACGAGGTAGCGCTCCGCCGACCAGCTACTATGCTCACCATTGCCGCACGGGAAGGTGCCTGACGCGGAGACCGCGGGGACGCCCGAACCCCCCCAGATTGGCTACCTGGCCCTCCCATCCGGTCGCCAACCGGCAGGGTAGAGCAATCTGGGATTTTTCGTGAGATGGCGGGGCAGCCTTTCACTGGTGGCTAACCAGCTACTTGGGCCCCCAACTATCTACGGTCGGCCAGCGGCGGCACCGTGCTTCGGATCCCGCTGCCCTCCGAAGCCAGGCACCCGGTACGGGAGTGGTGAGCAGTAGAAACACGGATACGCAGAGCGACCACAACTGTCCAGACCCATCCTCCTATAGGGCTACTCCAGGCATCACACCGAAACACGGCCAGGCCGCTTGACGACGCGTTCTCCTGGAGGGTGGTTACCAGCCACGGCCGAAGCCTACCACCGGAGAGAGTGCTGTCCATTTTGCACTACCCAGGGATCACGTGTAGGGTAACTAGAGTCATGAAGCCACAAAAAGAGGGCTTCGCCTACGGACGCGGACAGCATTGATCCCCAAAATTTATTGATGTATTTTTTCTGTTTTATTTTCGATCCCCCACAGAATAATCCGCCCAGAATAGCAGACGCCACACAGGCCAGTAGATGCCACACAGGCCAGCACATGCCACTCAGGCTGAAACAACCTACTTTATTACTCACTAAGTACGAACTGAATGCCTAATATGTTACAACGGTCTGACCCTAGATCCTTTTTTTACTGCTTATCGTACGTCTAGAATTCGATAGAAGGTAGCCAGCAGGTAGTAGCATGCAGGCGCTACGTATTTGACGCAGTTACTTAACATCGTACGTGTACCCACGAAAGTAATAACATTGGCTGTAACAGTACCTACCACCCATTATTTATGTTATCCATACATTTTATTTAAATAACAATATTATCATGGTACCCCACGACTTCAGGTTACTTTAACAGATTGCGGAAAAACGAGCTTAATAATTTATTTACTATACAGAGGAAGAAGGACTATATAGAGGAAATATAACTCGACGCTATCGAGTAGTCTATAACTTTAATAAGCCGCTTTCGTTATTGTACATCATTTACAATTAGTCGGTTTACACCGTCTTTGTTTGGTGTCACTGAAAGAGGGCGCTAGGTCTTTCTCCGAAACGTCATTATTTTCATTTCACAACCGAGACATGTTAGTTTCTTTTTCCGTCACGTTCCTTTTTTATCCATGTTCCATTGTTGGCGACATTCCATTTCTGTTACAGAATACTAAAACGCAGAACTAGCGCCACAATAAAATTGACAAGTCACCTCTGTTGCGGTCAAGCTATATAAAAATTACACAACTGAATACAATTTGCAATTATCGTTAAACTGTTACTTTTTTTTTTCACTAACGTAATATTCAATAACTTTCAACAAAACCTAAATAATAACTTGTTATCGGTAATCAAAATATTATCTGTTAGAAATTGTATGAAAAGCTACACCTATCGCACACCCCAATAAACGCACGCCACTCAAAGACAGAAGAAAGGCCAGATATACACCTACGCCTACGAATAGGGACATACAAAACTGTATGCTCTGTTCGATTCGACACGAATATAATGAAGGAGTATCATAGTTTGCTATCTATTTCATTTCATATTTATTTATTTGCTGTCCAATGGTACATAAGGTCTTAATAATTAACAAGATTCTCATTTTAGAAACTGCAGTAAGTTGATAGTATTTATGATAAGTCTGAATTGGAACCTTACGGTAGGTACTTAGGTACTCAAAGTTCTACATTATAAAAACAACAAAATCATGTCATGTATGTCCTATCCACGAGACACGTATTACCAAAGGAAACAACAATAGTACCAACCATCGAGCAATCACAAAATAACCAGATCATCATTAGGCACTTGTCTTTTTTTACATACAACGCTTTTGTACATAGCTTGAAACAGTCAGCATCTGGTGACTTGGCAATCGGCACGGTAAGCCAAGGTACCTAACCCCAAGAGGTAGATAAAATAACAATTAATTTCTGAGCCTAATAACAATTAATCACCATGAAACAAGCTTTGAGAAAATAAAATTATCACATAAAACCTAGTATTCAATCAAACTAACCATACCTTGCTCGGCAGACGTTACGCTGTTAATCATCGACAAAGTATTTAACCAGATTGAACCAAAGTAGATCACATAACTAAAGTGAATACGCTTAGCCCATAAAATAAGGTACCAATCTCTTTTGCTTTTGCCTATACTTTTCATAAAAGTCAAGAATGGGGTGTCATCAGCTGTTCGTGCGAAATCGGACATTTTTGTTTATAATAATAATAATAATAAAAAAATTTTTTTCTCACATACAGTGTTTAAGGTTACAATTTTCAGTTTTCAGTTCAAGATTGTGAGACTGGAGCCTAAACTAGACTTTGGCCTGTACCTTAGGTCTCCAGGTCCCAAACCTCAAGGAATTGATCAGTTCTAGTTTACATTTGAGTCCATCAGAATGGCCAACATGGAGAAAATAAACATAATACAAATTAAATAAAACAAAAGCAAACAATAATAGTAACAGTAGCGTGCGCTCTTGCAATTCTAGCAAATGCTTGTGTCTATGTGTGCATGTGCGTGTGTGTGCGTGTGTGCGTGCGTGCGTGCGTGCGTGCGTGCGTGCGTGCGTGCGTGCGTGCGTGCGTGCGTGCGTGCGTGCGTGCGTGCGTGCGTGCGTGCGTGCGTGCGTGCGTGCGTGCGTGCGTGCGTGCGTGCGTGCGTGCGTGCGTGCGTGCGTGCGTGCGTGCGTGCGTGCGTGCGTGCGTGCGTGCGTGCGTGCGTGCGTGCGTGCGTGCGTGCGTGCGTGTGTGTGTGTGTGTGTGTGAGTTGTATGTGCGCGTGATTGTGTGCTCATCTAGGTGTGTAAATCTCGTGGTGCCCCATATCATATATATGTATGTATGTATATTGTTATTTTTGTAATAGTTATAAGTATTTGTCATTTTACCACTTCCAATAGTTTTTCAGTGTCATTGTAATTCAGCGATCCCAACCAGTTCGTTATCTTACCTTTAGCTTCTAACAACAGTTTGTAACAATTATTGATTTTTTTAGGTTTGTCGTAGCCATTTATCCATTTTTTACCACACCGCATTTGTAAATAATGTTTTTCAAAAACCATATTTCAGTGTACCCTGGCATAAACCGGGCCTGATCTCTATAATGATGTTGATTATTTTACCACACATAACCCTTCTAAAACCCTTCGTAATCCTTTATAATGAAACCGTAGAACTATTGTTCAATTATTTTCCAGATTGCAAGACTCCGTCACCAAGTTGGTGCATAGAAACTCAGTACTTAGTAACTTTCATCTTAGTTCGTTACACATTATTTGTGAAAACAGCGATTCTCTCACAAGTAAACATGGTTCGACTCACCGAATGCAAAATTTCAGCGTGTATGCCTTGTAGGTTGTAAGTTGTACGTAATTATGGACCAACCACGAACCAGCACTCTCTCATGTGTTTCACCAGACTTTTGCCATTTCGTCGTATCTTCCGCCGCTCAGCATTTCGTACACGCAGTTTATTTGGCATGAAAAAAAATAAGATCGAGCATTAACATTATGGACGTGAAGATCTCTATCCCACTTCTGATGTCGGGGAAAGACTGGAGAAGACTCGCCCATGCGCGAGTAATGGCCATCAGAACGTATTTATCGGGATTTCGTAGCAATAAAGGGGTATCTATAGTGTTTTAAGAATGTATTGTAAAATTAAAGCCACATTTACGAGTTTACAATTGTAGCCGAAACCCGCGGGTTATTTACAAAACCCTCCACCACCCATGGCCAATCTCATCAGGCCGATCCGCGGGAGATGCGCCGGGGCTCCTGCTAGTTGCCACATACGCATAGCTTGACTCCCTACACATTGTTAACAGTACATCCTGCACTCACGTTTCTATTTTCTGGAGCTTTCACGCATCTCTTTAACGCATCAAGGTTTACGCTTCTTCGCTCTTGAATGATTTCTAGTTCTTGGTCCCAATATCCTTGCGGCTGCCGTCGCCGCCATGCTGCTTGTGACGTTGTCATAATAGTTGCAAGCCACCCGTCAGGTGGCGCACTAATCGACATCCAGGCCAAAGAGATGGACTAAGAGACTCATGATCATCTCCGACAAGTATATCAAATATTTTACTGAGATTAATGTAAAATTTTAAATTAAATCACCTATACAAAATAAAATAAAATGCCAGTCAGAAATATAATAATTCAGAATATAAAATGTCAACGTAATACTAATTTAGATAACTTAGAATCTGGCATGTCAAAGTAATAATAATTTAGGATCCAAGCAATATATAAAATGTCAAAATTAGTCTATTAAATTTGGAATTCAAAATGTCAATATCAGCAATACAATAATACATAATTAATCGGTGATTTAATTCAAGTACTTACCTTCTGAAACACCCGGCACTTGCGCGTGCGCTTGTACCCAATGTCTCAGAATAGGACAATCTGGCTTATCACTGATGACCCGCAAGATGGTGTTCGCGCTCCCCCGCACCCTGCGCAGAAGCGAAGCTATACGGCGCCGCACCACCGTGTGGAACCCATCCATGTGCGCATGCGCAAACATCGCTGATGCACTGCAATAGCGCGGGAGCCCCAACAACATCCTGAAGGCATCATTGTACTGTACTCGGAGAGCGTTGAAAGCCCGCTGCGTATATCTCACCCACAAGCTACACGTGTACAGCGTTTGACAGAAGGCCTTAAAAAGGGTAATCTTTACCTCTACACTACAGCGCGCGAACCTGCGAGCCAGCATATTACAGCGGACTGCCAACGCTCTTCTTTCCCTATAAATATCGCCATCGTCTTTCAAATCCTCAGTAACCACGTGGCCGAGGTATTTGAACTCTGTGACCCTACAAAGAGGCACGCCATTTAATAGCACTGGTGGTACACACGTCACCTTTCGTCTTCCGGTTTGAAATATTAAGAACTGAGTTTTGG